>OX465580.1:29582708-31075271 GCA_950022655.1 Alentia gelatinosa | reverse complement strand
TCTGTCTTTCAATAATCTAAAATCTAAATGATGGGTATTTGGCGTAGTTCCTTCATTGTTATTGTTTTTTGGAATGAGATGCCTGATACATTTTTAAAGTTTATTTGTTTGGGTAGTTTAACGTCCAATTTGTTCAATTAGACTTCATTTTAAAGATATGCTATTAAAGGCATATCAGTCAATTTACCTCGAAAAGTAAAACCCTTCTCGATTTCCTGGAAATTGAATATGATGATCTCTAAGTGTTATAGAATACAGAGCTTATTTTAAAGTGGGGGTCACCATGCTAGTATTTTGAGATAAATATTATGATAGAAACTATAGAACTAAAAAAAATGTTTTTTTCACAAACTAAAACCCATCTCATTTTCTTCAAACATTCACTGACTATATGAGTGAATGTGTAGAACTACGCATCTAAATACTAATTTGGTCACCATACTTGTTTTGAGAGAATTTAAGAAAA
Source organism: Alentia gelatinosa (assembly GCA_950022655.1). Lineage (NCBI taxonomy): Eukaryota > Metazoa > Annelida > Polychaeta > Phyllodocida > Polynoidae > Alentia > Alentia gelatinosa. The sequence goes on along the minus strand of OX465580.1, from coordinate 31,074,805 downwards.
CCATATTTAGCCGTACAGTTCTTATGTAAATCGAGCAAATGTATTTTAGCCTATTTCAACTATTGGATCGGATGAACTGGAAAGAAACGTTAAATTTACTCATTTGGCTTTAGAATAAATCACAGGGAACCAGTTTTGACTGATAATTGATAATATTCAAAAATCAACAGGTAGCGCCACTATGAATTGTAGGATGTGTCTTAAAAAGATGAAGTCTGAATCATTTTATTCATATTTCATAGATCACGCCACTCTTTAATCGTTGACATTTTGAAGCATTAGACTCCAGTTCGTGTTATTACTATACACCTATGGGCGAACGTCTATGAGTTACTTCCCGCTGCTAGGCATATAGTATAAATTCTGTTCGGGCCCGCCCTGCAGCGGGCCGTAGTGAATCGCATAGGCTTCATGATGTAGAAATGTTCGGGCACGCTGCTACAAACACTACGGCCCACTAACATAAAATATCGCGATAAAGCGAGACCAATGACACTGTCAAAAACAAACAAACAAAATGGCGGTTCTCTCCCATTCATTCGTCGAGTCAGCCTGGAAGTAGGTGGCGCTTCGAAACGCCTCCGCGGCCATCTTGGTAAGGAACCTACACAGTGCTAAGTCTATGGGGAATTCAAACGTTAATTTCCGATATTATTTGATATGTGAGGATGTGTTGAGTAACCCTCAAGCCAATCTCTGGACCAAACCAGACCACCCTGGCAGTTTCAGATCAAATTATTACGTGATGGCCTCAATTTAGCCTTCGAAATCGATGTCAACAAATCGTCGAATCGGCCGATTTACTTCGAGTTGGTACGTTTAAAGTATGTCTAGATGTTGTATATAATGCTATTTAAAAGATTACATGTATAGATTGCACATTAGAACGTCGGAAACGATACTTTTTCACCATTTAACACTCTGACAGCGCTTTGTGGTCACCAGCAATATGGCGGACCTTGTCCGTTGTCAGGGAGATTTGCATATATCGGAGGGTATTTTAAACCGGAAGTCACCAGATGACTCAGAGAATAACTTGAGAGACATGCTAAGCCTTACCTATATCAAATGGAAGTGCGTATTGTCCAAATATCGAAGTAAATGACGTGTAGGTTTCACCTAATACCGTTTAAATAGCTGAAACATATGACATTAATCGATAACAACAACTCCAATCGCCTCCCGTTCCGCCGCTCCGCGTTGTCGACGTCATAATTACGTTGGCTACCAGAGTTCCAGGTCATCCTGTGTCATACATTTCATAGTCGGCACCACGTCGACCGTTGCCGGGTTTTACCCGCTAGCGAGCCGTAGTGAAAGGCAGCGGTATTATACGGGAATGGAGGGATTGAATCACGAACCAGGAATGTTGATAAAATGGATTTTAAATGAGTTGGAGGTGTATAGTAATAAGGAAACGTAGTGACTGAACCCGGTCGGTGTCCGTTCTTGGTCATTTGATGAAAAAACATGGCCCTCCCGCCTACGGCGTCGGGCCATATTTTTTCATCAAGTAACCTGTACGGGCTCAGTAACCACGTTTCCTCATATTACCGGAACCTATAAGCGAATAGACAGAAAAAGACAGGAAATTTCACATTCTACAATAATTATGGAAAAGAGATGAATGAACGACCAGCTCCCTTTGCATATTTATCCAAAATTCAGTAATGAATTTGTTGGGGGTGATTCAAACTAGTGAAATATATCTTCCCTTATGTACTCTGTGAATGAATGTCTTATCGTTGTTTGATACAGCTGCAGACGGCAGAAGACGTACACATGGTGGTGCACCCAGGCACGTACGCCGTGACGGCCGGTGAGTGGGGAACGGCCCGACAGCAGACACACGTGGTCAACGTGCAGCCCGGTCAGAGCGTCGACCTGGACTTCTGTTTGTAGACATGAACTACTGACTGCGCTAATCCACGTGCTTCGAGCCACCTGCAGTGGCCCCGACATTCCACATTTCGCAACGTGTACCAATGCAAACCTGCTGCTGCTTTTCACCAACAGGAAAATTGCCCTGTGTGCTAACCAATACAAGAGGAATATCATGAAAACTACATGAGAAATCTTGTGCAATCATGAAACTTGATTTAGTAAAGGGAGCTTTCTGATAGAATATCTGCTGAATAACGACCGAATATAGTCCAGTAGACCTGCAAACTTGAAAAGCTGTCGCAATTCAAGCTTCAAGTATTTCATTCTAGTCATCCATGATGTGTTATACTGCCACTTATTGTATATCTACTCTGTTAGTCACATTCCATATGTAGGTTAGATAATGTAAATTTGTATCGTTAGTCTTGTCTAAAATTATATTCTATTTTTCATATAAATATATATGTTCTACCTGCTTTTATTTTGCTAACTATATTATATTCAATAGGTTTTAGTATATTTTGTTAATATGTAAAGCCTGATCTGAAATAAAAAATTTATTTACCATAGGAAGTTTTCTGTAATTAATGCAATGTTATAAACATTTCAGATAGATATGCATTTAGCGATGGAAAGTGAGCTGCAGCAGTATTTGTCCAATTGAATTTGCCTCCCTTTGCAGCAACGTGTACCTACTTGGCATATCGGATAATATGGCTTGAAAATTCAAAACCAGGTCAATTTCTTGAAAATTTAATATGATGAACTCCCAAGTTATGTCGAACACATATCTAACACAAAAAATCGCGGGCCACTGTGGTCGTTTTTGATATCATGATTATATTACCATAGAATGTATAGAAATTCTAAAATGTTGATTTTCACATAGAAAAACCCATGTCATTTTCTCCAGACTTTCGCAGAGTATAGTAGATGCATAGTGCTACAGATATAGATTTCAAAATTCAGAGGTCACCGTCCTTATTTTTGAAAGAATCGAAGAAAACCATATTTTCCAGTACATTTCCAATTTGGATCAAGCAGATGTAAATTGCTATATTTACCTATTAAGATTGGTTAAACCGGACAAAACATTAAATATATACATTTGACATTAAAATGAATCACAAGAAACCAGTTATGACTGGTAATTGACAATTTTTAAAAATCACCAGGTGGCGCCACCGTAAATTGTTCCATATATGCCTTTAAAGACTATTTTTCCCAGGGTTCCCACAGAGACTGCAAAACCGGATAAATGAAAAGGATCATAGAAAATGAAAATTTGACAAAAGTTATGGAATTTTTCTACGCGACAGAAATTATTGAAACTCATGATATGCCATATAGGATGAAACATGCATACTATGATTGATTATAATTTTTATTAGCGGTGGGCCGTTGGTCTTGTAGCTTATGGCTGGAGTACACCTGCTTGTGTCACTAAGTGAACGGACCACATTTTTGTTTTTTATAGATGAGTACATATAGGAATATGATTTTTAGAACAAGTTTTATGGCAATATAATACCTTACAGATTTAGGTCCTACAATTATATTATATGACTCAAGCTTGCTTGTAACCACGAGGAGATGCATCCTTACCTTGCGTCTGGCTTAAGAGATTCAAATGCTGGTTGTGCGTGATAATTCGTCCACAGTAATAGGTTGCCACTTCAACAAGCTCATCCCATCCAGAAGGATGGTAAGCACAAAGGGCAGCCTCTCCTGTGCCATCTTTCAATGTTTTTTTTCAAGTATATGAGTTCATCGGTCTTTGCCAAAGTGACATGTTTTTGTTGCATCGTGTGATAGTCTGTCATTCCAACATAGGTTTTGTATATTCCTGAGGAATCTTTCTTTGTGAAAATCCACAAAAAAATATCTTTAGTGTTTTTCATGATTTTCACATGTTTTTACAATGTTTGAGGCACACTGTTGAACCAGTTGTTTTTATTAACACCTTAAAGCATATGTGATGAGAAGTCTACACAATGTAGTTTTGAAAATTGGTAAAAGTTGTTTGGTACAAGATGCAAAGAAGAAATAATCATAATAAGATAACAAATATCCCTGTATATGTTGGGTATCCATATTACTTATGAATACCCAGGCTGTTTTTTTCTAAATTACAAAAAAAACAAAAACTTTTTGTGGTTCAAAAACTGAAATTGATTTGTTTGACACCCCAGGGTGTTGGACCACATGCTCTGATATAAGTTATGACTTTTGGGTTGTCTTCTTATCAGTAATTGAGTAGTTCAAATGCTTTGTGAAATACATGTATAACTTTTTATGATTTTGTTAAGAATATATAGATTATAGCCACAGATATAATCTTTTCATTGTTCTGAGTAGTTTTAAAACGTGTTGTCCAACACCCCAAATATGGTTCTGAGCTTTAGTTTCAAATCTAATATCTGATATAGGTGTTTTAGGTTAGCTACAACATATGTTGACCAACATATGATATTGTTTTTTTTATATCCCATATAGAATAAAACATGAAAATATATGGGAGCATGTTGTCCGACACCCCAGTATAGATTAGAAATCATCCATTCAGATAGATATACTGTCATATACTTTTGCATTTAATGATTATTGATTATAGATATATTCCTGGTATGTATAAAGAGCAGTTTCTCTGATTTTAAAGGCTAAAAATATTCAAATATTTATGGATGTTGTCCGACACCCCATGATTTTGGATTTTTTATTAGTAGAGTTCTAACTTATTTTTATAGGGAATCTAAAAGAATATTTATCTATTATATGAAATATATATAAATCTGACATATATCTGGAATATATCTTGTCCAAGAATCACATAGAAATATCAGCATTTGTAATGTTTCTTGAAATTTTCAACATTCTAGGGGTGTTGAACAACATGCAGTATTATATACAATTTGAAAATGCTCTAAGATCTAAACCATTCATCTGATTTTGTTGGAATTAAGTTTTTCTGGAGGGTACTTAGTCCGTGACTAATATAGAATATAAAAAGAAGCATTATTCTCTAACTTATTTTGGGGTGTCTGTTTTGGTAAATTTAGCAGGTTTCAAAAATCCCACCCAGTGGCTTCCCTCGACTAGCTAAAATATTCCTCATAAAGGTTGTAGAAAATTCTATCCTTGACTAAAATTCTATCCTTGACAGTGCAATTCTATCCTTGACTAAAATTCTATCCTTGACAGTGCAACACCCTATACGGTGGCAAAGATTGACATTTCAAGGGATGAAACTCTGCCGGGTCCAATGAAGATTGATTTTGGATCTGGTGTGAGAAATTTTCACTTCAAGAAGTAGAAAGGAAGAAAGAAAACCCCATAAAGTCAAATTCAGTGTGTAGTTGGTACAACTCGTCAAGCAGCAAGCTTTATGTAGAGAAGCCCTTTGAGGTACCACATACTGAGATTCAGTTAATCATCAGCTTACACCACTCCCGGCCTGTAGGAATGAGACAGGCACTTGGGCAAGTTGTTGGTTGTCAGATGATTACATGCATCATCTTTAGACACTGCAGCGGCTGATTGTGAAGAATTGACACAAAAGTGCTCGTCTTTCCCATGGTCAGTCTATAGATGGAACAGAATTCTCGTTCAACAAGGAAGTAGTTGAAAATGCAAAGTTCATTTTTATTTACATAGAAGCAAACGGAGTGTAAGGTTCATGACATTGAAGCCACAAAAGACATGCTAGTGTTTTGAAGAAATACGACAAATCTCCATTATCAGTATCAAGCAAAACTACAGAAAGCCGAGGAATCTACTGTAAGAACTAACCAGAAGCCAGAACCGCAGTTACTAAAAGCATTTACACAGCATCTGTTTGTAATCCAAAAGCACTTGATAAATGAAAGAAATGTTTTGTACCTGCGGGCAGAGAAGCAAGACAAGAAAGCTGGTTCTTCTCAGCCAAGCGAATGCGGTAAAAACAAATACAAAAGAAACTGAAGGCACCATAAAGATACAACCTTCTTCATGTGAGAACTGTTTGGTGTAAAGTGTGCGCAAATGCTAACAAAAGATCAGGGAAAAGTGTATTAAAGGTTTTATTGTTGATCTTTTCAGGGAACCATGGTTTAGATTACATGTGTCAAACATGTCATGCTCCTTGACACATCTGTTCCGGAGGCTGAAAAAGTTTTCTATAATCTATCACTACAAAAAAACTCCATCGGAGAAAAGATACAAACGCTCCAAGAATCTCCAAGAATATCTAGTGAAGACAAGAACAATGTTCCATCCCGAAAAAAGGAAAAACAAAAGGGACCAAAACCTAGACAATATTTGCAAAAAGAAAAACTACAAATACTGTATCATGCTGGCCAAAAAGGACAAAATAAAGTCCAAAACAAAAAAGACCAGACACAATTGCAAACACAGCATCACATGCAATAGTTCAAACGTAATACATTGCATAGAATGCAAACCTGTGGGGCCTAATACGTAGGGCAAACTAAAAGAAAGATCAAAGAAAGGATCTCAGAACACCTGAGAGCAATCAAGAAAGACTCTCAAACCAGTGATGTCCCGGGACACTTCAATGACCCGGGATACCACGGAACAGAAGATGTAAGGGAATATAGTACGGGTAAAATTTTTCGCTTGTAGCATAGAATGAAAATTCTCTGTGGAAGTACTTTTTTCAAACCATACCTGCGGTATGACGAAAAACACACCATAAGGGAGAAAAATACAAACACAGAATCTCTCAGTCCTTCACCCGAGCGACACTGAAGTGACTGATCAAATAGGGAAGTAGGTCTTCGACTGTATAAATATTCTAACTAATTAATATTCATGAACCTCCCTGAGGCACTGGTAGAGCGCCAGGTCAGTCACTTGCTCGATAGTCGCGGTAGCGCTTCGTTCTCCAAGTAATGGGTATTAAGCTGCACAAAAGCGGCACGGTGCAGGTACACAATTTGCCTTCAGATCTTTTTTTACCGACTCAAAGTCATACAGTAGGATATCTGCTTAGAGATGGGAAAGAAGCCTCAATGACAAAGATCTTCCGTTAGGAAAAAGGTTATGATAGCGGTGCACTTAATGAAAATCAAAACCAATATTAGAAACAACATGCACAAATATAATCAAATTATAACATCCAAACACACTTAGATTTCCTTACTTTCTTTACAGAAACATACTATTACTTCGAAAATTCTCTAGAGATAAGTCATACGATATTACCACCTTGGAAGAACGATTCTTCTACTAGGTGATTGTAATGAGCGTACATGAAACGCCATAAATTGAAGACCATCCATGTGATGAATTTGTGAGCTAATAAGCAACAAAAAATCTCAATTAGATGTTTGTCAATACATATATCTATAATTTAATATTTACAGCTACCTAGAATTAATTCATTTGGAAGTCTGTTCTTACACTACAAATGTATTTTACTGGTTTCACATACTATACTGATATATGGTTCTAAACAGCATTTAGCTGAAGCGCGCCCACCCGGAATAGCAGGTTTCGATTATAACTTGATGTTACTGAAAACTGTTTTAGTATCAATGACTAACTAAATGTACATTGGTACAAGTTGTAATGTACGAATTGTGCAATAAAGGAGATGATAAAGAAAAAAAAAATTATACATGGCACATGGTAGTTCCCATGGAATTTAGAAATAAATGGACTTATCGGTTGAGGATTTACATGATTGCAACCATAAAATGGTGATCATTCCATTATCCTCTCTTGAGGTCAATTAGTAAGTGCTGATTAATGATCATCGCATGCTGGCGACAAGGAGCGATGTCTCACTCCGCCAAGTGTTCTGTTTGCAGACACAGATAACAGAGGTGTGCAATCGCTACGACAGCGATCTGTCAAATGCGACTGTAGCCATTGCTATATACGGTGGAGCAATATAATCTGCAGTATGAAGGACGCACGGGGGTCTATGTGGGCGGCCAGCGTGTCGTACGTAATTTATGTTAGACTAAATGGTAGTAGGCTGGAGGTAGGGGTTATATGCCCCACGACTCATTTACAATGTTATATTCTAACTCAACTATGTCTATATCTGATTAAATTCTTTTGGGTAAACGTTTAGGCTACAAACAATCAAATGAAGTTTAAATTAAAAGCTAGCGTGAATACTAGCCGATTGATGAGATGCAGTTATCAAAACTTACAACGTGAGACAAACGCATGAATAATTTACTCTTTCTATATATTTGTCTCTTTGTATCCCAATATGATGCTACTTTTTGAGTCAGACAGATAGTAGCTCAGAGTCAATCGTTTCCCGTAGCGGCAAATCTCCTAATACGAAAAGACAGCCCAATTACATGTGTATTATGTGTCACTATATACGTAGTCTATAGAAGTCTAGTTCAGTACATGTACATAAAATCTTTAGATAAATGTAATAGAATCCTATCCATAATGTCTAGAAAGAAATACCGTGTTTCTGGCCATGCATAATACGTCGACCCGCACTACATAGATCTTTGGTCCACCCCATGCTGTGCTCGTTACCCCACATTCCTCACCTCTTCCTCGCCCAGCAGGATTGGGCTACTTTAATATTACAATACACTACTCCCACTCACTGCTTGCCCGCTGGCCAATAGCAAACCCGGATTTTCGTATGTTTAGTAGAGGTGCGCAACAGCCGCATGTCTTGTGCGACCCCTAACGGCAGTCGAGCGCAGGCGTCAAGAGACCATCTACCGCACGCAATCATTGTCGCCTCCTCTCATAATATATCCAGTTTTGTGGAGCTTTTAAAGTTCCACGCACAAAATTGCACTCACTTTCCACCAGTGTTTACTGGTGGCCATAACTCGTCAAGCTGGCCTGCTGCACCGAGTTCGTGAAGAAGTTTAAGGTGAAGAACTTTCCAAGCCCGCGATTAAGGAGGAAGCTGGGCATGGAAATGAAAGACAATGAAGGAGCCCCCGCCGCGCCCGACTCTCAGACCAAAGAGGTAAGTACAAATCTCTCGCAGAACATATTTTCTAGGCGGATGTCATGAATGGTTTATTAATTTCGTATGCCCTGCATTTACCTATCAATGATACAGCTGCTGCATTGGGCATTTGCAAGGCGAATTTCCTTCTGTATGGACAATCGAGGACGAATTGGAGATGACCATCAAATAAGAAATAACATTCCTTGGATTGAAGATCATTTCAACCGCCAAAGCAGATGTAGGCCTACATGTGTGTAGATTTTCAACAGTGCGGTGTCCTTGTATTGGGTCTCTTCAGAGCTGATTGCGTGAGCTGCTGTTATTTATCCATTATCCGCACCACTTTGCTCGACTCTACCGCTTCAGATCAAAGCTTATTTGAACAATGTAATCGCGGCGCCATACTTATAACCATATCGATATTGCATATCCAGGCGAAGAAAAGCCCATATACCTATTGCATATATAACCGAGAGAAGATGTATCATCTGTATAGATATATATGCTATATGAGGCGCTGGAAAGAGGGGTATCAGTTGAGTTTAGATAGGTCTGCGTCCTCAGGTAGTAACTTGCAAACGTTATTTGTCACGTAGTTATCCTGATTTTATCGGTACAAAGGTAGAGCTTACCAGATAATGTTTTCATTCTTACATGTCATGATAATGTATAGTAAAACAGTCTTTAAGTATCATTTAGAAACATAACCCAACAAGTTATTTTTACAAAAGATATTGGTTTATGTCGCCGGAAAGAACACATAAGAAAAAAATGGAAATTAACTTAGCATTAAAGGCAAGGGGAAATGATTTAACTCGAGGAACGATAAAATGAGACATCTGTTGACAAATATTAAAGAGTATATCGATCAAACCTTTAGGTACGATATCGAGGTGTTATACCCTTACTTGCATGTGTACTACATATTCCATGTTGTGGATTGTATTTCGCTGTATCCTAGTTAAAGATCTGCACTCACCAAACCAGAATACTGTCTGGTATGACAGCACTACTGCATTAGTAGTATATGGAAAAGTCCGCCATGCTCTGGACTCATTCAAAAGCAGGCATTTCACAATTATCACAATGAGTAGTATATGGAAAAGTATAACGGATCCGGGTGGAATTTAACTAGATGGTAATTTCGGCATTTAAACTTTTATGAGTTGGCAGTCTGTAACAATGTCAGTAACCAGATATAGGCATGTCTTTATCTGCGACTTGAATTAGCCTACCGAATGAGTAGTACACATGTATAGAAAAAGGATACCTTTACTCGCGTATTATTCAAATACTTGTACCAATTTATCAGATGGAAAACATCATTGTGAGTAAGATATCGTTCGATTATGGGCATTACAGATATGAATTATTTTTTGTCAATAGAAATACAACCGTTTTTTTTGTGTTTCATGGACACCTAAAAAACGCGTTAGCTCTTCAGCAAATCAACTAATCGGCTTCTCCATATGTGTACAATGGAACTCTACACTTACTCTTCATATTGAATACAGTAGGCCTTGAGATCATTTTGACGAGAAACATGTTTCTAAGCCATCTTTAAAAAAAAATAAATTCAAGTTTGGATCAAAATATTTCTCCCTGGTGGGCGTTCTTCCATGTATAAAGTAGATTACATTCAGTGCAGTACAGCTGTTACAACAGTCCGGGCCTATAGTGGCACTATGTAGGTTATTTGACTCTAACAATAATCGTTTCCAATGTTCCTTTTTTAAGCAGTTCATCATATCGTTTCAAAGTTTTAACCGAAGCTGTAATTTGAGTGCATATAACGATAATAAGGACAAGTACAGTTAAAGGACAAGACATGGATATTTCAAACAGATAAACCAAACACAGAGTGTGAGATATTGATAACACAGTATGACTGTTCCAGTTTATATACTATCTATTCGTAATACCTTGCTTCAGAATTATTACTTGTTCTTTATCAACTGACAAATAGCAAAGTCTTGTATACTACCATAAGGTGACCGACCATTGCTCCTTTTTGGCGAATAGCGCTATGAGCTGTGAGAAGCAAAAGCTGAATAGAACCATATATCAGGTGATGAGAGCAGCAATGGGAAAGAAATACGACACACCCAACAATGTCATCAGTAATAATAGACTACTCGAAATATTTCGTACTCAACCTCCTGATAAAAGACGTGACACACTCCTCCTAGGACTGATGTGTCTGATAAGAATCAACATTATTGAGCCCCAGACACATCAAGAATCAGAGAGGACAACCCGTTCGGACACCAAGAAAAAAGTCTTTTTTAACAACTTCAACTTCAGGTGGGAGACTCAGGGTTTGTTGTTCTCTAATGGTCCACTATTTCTTTCTCTTCTACAGGTTTGAATTCTAATTTCACCCTTATCTCTGGATTAGGATTATAACTATCTGTGCCTAGAGTGCGTCCCAATTTTTCTTTCATGCATACAGTAGCAAGTTCTTTCCCTATGTTTGCAAAGTACTTATTCATGCCTTCCTGATTTATTATATCACTTCCGGTCATTGATTTAGATTTTTTCGACACAGGTCTCCACACCGAGTCAATTGTTCTCCAGAAACCCTTAATGTTATTTCTATTATCTTGGAAAATGTTAAACATAAGCTTCGATCTGTAATCTTTGATTTCATTGTTTATATTTTTCCTTAGTTGCCTTATTTCAAGTAACTCCTCGAGATAAGTTTCTGATGTGGCTCTTAGATATTTCATTAGCACTGCTCTGCAATTTATTTTGATATTTATCTCTTTAGGGAGTTCTAGGTTATTCTTAGTAGTGATTGTAACTTTAGTGACTGGGCAATGATTGTCCAGATATTCGTTTATATAGGATATCAACATTTGATTATTATCTATGTTATTACGGAGGAAAATGTTTGCAGTTGCGTATGCTCCTGTAATTTATCTAAATTTAGGTTATTTAGATTTCTTCCTGAAATTTCAATCTTTTCAATCGGTACCGTCTGGTGCTTACGCAAAGCAAAGATTGGCACGTGGTCTGCCATGTAGAGATTCACATTCCCTCCATCTTGAATATGATGTGAGTTGGTGTAGATATGATCGATTCTGCTCGTGCTTCTCGGATGGAAATAAGTATCCGAATCTTTATTTGGTTTAGAGAATTATAGTCTAAGAACTTTTTTAGTATTAGGATTTTTTCTTCTTCTATTTTTAAAGTTACTTTTGACGTTAATGTCTCCTTGAATCCATATCTCATTATTTTTAAAGCTGTCATCCCTAATAATTTCACTTACAATACTGGTAAAGGCCTTTATATCCCTATGAGGAGGTATGTAAACAGACACTATTAATAAGTGCTTATGATTTGGCTCCTTTACCTGGATTGTTAAAATCTCATATTTAACAGTAGAGAAACAATACTCATCACTAATTTCTGTGTTTAGTAACATTCTCTCCTTTATATAAATAGCTACCCCCCCTCCACATTCTTTCTCTGGATAATCGCGGTCCATCCTTAATAATTTCATTGTTGGAATAAACAGCATATCTTCATCATATAGATCATGTAACCATGTCTCCGTTACGGTTACGTAATTAACATAAGAGAAAAGATCTCTAACATCGTCAAGTCTCCTGAAGATACTGCAGACATTTGCAGTTATTAAGATATCACCTGTCATGGTGCATAATTCTTCAGATAAACGATATGTCATTTTCAAAAATGATAAGGAAAAGCATTACTCTTCTCATTACTCACACTCATGACATCAACAGACAAAAACATAAAAAATTGGTAGAGTACAAGGAAGTGCATCACAAATGGTGGCTGCCAGATATTAGCAGGCCATTTATCTCTTGAACATTTCATGATAGCTTGAGCATAGTTATCTGTGCGTAAATACAGGAGTGCAATCAACATAAATAACTTAGTAATGTAGATAGGATAGTTAATAACGTTCATTTGTTTTAAGTCTTATTAACTCTATGAGCTCAGAGTCCAATACAGAGGAAAAATAAATGGATCTTTACAGTCGTTACTTTAGATCTAATTCTAAACTAGTTTGATTTGAGTGAGGTCTTTTAAGTAACAGTTCATGATGATTCTTCGTAGTAATGGCTCTCCATCGAGTGGGGCTTGCCAGCATAATTCTGTGTTGCTCATGTTTTGAGTTTTGCCGGTATTTTCTTGTATATGATTATCAAACGCGTATAGGAGTTCGTCAGTATGTGCTATATCTATATGTAGTGGTCATTTGACGCACTAGTTGAACACAGCGGTCATTTGACGTGCTTGTATCAAATATGATCATGCTCCGGTCATTTGACGCAGAACTGCTCAATATTTGATTGAAGTTTTGCTTGTCATATTCTGTATTCATTTGGATCTTCTCTGAGAAGATTAAGAACAGAAACGTGAAAAATGATTTGGTAGCAGCCAACAAGGCAACCTTATGGGTTTATACATGCATACATACTCCAATAACCTAAACAGAGGAAATGGATTGACTTGCGACCTAATTAATGAAAACCATCCACTTCGGTAACTATTGTGTAGTAATTGATAAGAGTGATCGGAAGACCATACGGAAGTGTGAACAGTCTGATTAAATATTCATTGTTATAACGCCAATCAGCCAGAACCACTCCATTAATTCATTTACTGACGATATTGTATAGACTTTAATTAACCTTTCATGGAGACATCTGTTCTATAGAATAAGTCCGAAAATACATTGAAATTCCTATTGTGCGGAGAGTCGAAGATTTTCACAGCATGATTTCCATTTTAATTTCGTTTTTCAAGGACCACTCTTTTGCTTAGTAAATATCATGATTCATTTTTAAAGGATATATAGCAGATATTTGCCACGATCTAAGTGATATTAACATACAGGAAGAACTTCTAGATAGCTTAGGCACAACACATAGCCACATTATATCATGTCATGATGTACCTGAAAAGCATACAGCGTAGTGAAGCATCCAAGTGAACACCAAAGAGGTAAGAATCTACGCAGTTGCCAACATGGCGAACCTAGTTATAGTGTCGTCAGCCATGTGTCGTTCCTGTGACATCACAACCAACCTTGGTGGTGTCATTCCGGGCGAGAGGCAGGCAGAGTAATTTATGCGGAGATCGACGACCATTTAATGAGAGATCAAGAGTGAGCGGGCGATCTGTGTTTTACAAGGCCTGTCCGACGACGGTCCTCGCCTCACGCTCCGATAGCCGGAATAGGGGCTTAGGGCGCCCGCTACCGGCCTCATCTCCATAAACGGCCGCGTCCAGGGGTTAAAAGTCGTCTGCCTGCATTTCCGCCAAATACCGTCTGCTTTCCCCCCCGCGAAAACTACAGCTGCCACATCTACTGACATTCGGTAATCATCAACTTTCAGTGACGTCTCGTGCGGATGTTGCTAGTCGCCTTTTTATATTTTCTAACCAATTATCTCGGAATCTATGTTTAACTTTCATTATTGACATATTTCAACTTTCACGAAAATGCCTGTTCGGGAATAGGAGGAACATTATGGGAAGTTATTCAGAGAGTGATCGATTTGTGGAGAAGCTGTAAACTGACGCAAACACTACGGGGATGCTAGTGTCCTACAAACACCCTCTAGCGAACATTTACATATAGATCATTTGGGTGGAGAGGTTGGCGGATACTATATATATTTACGTGGCATGCCAAGGGCACAGTTTGTATGACACTCTTGAGAGGAGATGCAATCTGTTGCCAGTATCGTTCTGAGCATACGAAAGGTTCTTCAAATTCCTTTTATCATGTACACTTAATATGCTTGAGGGCAATTCAAAACACAATCTAGGACACAGTCTGATATAGAGTTAAAATTGTGTTTGTAGTGCTATACAAAATAGGAAACAAATCTCTGCCATTAATGATAGTTCGTAGAAACTTCTTGGATGCCATTTTCTATATACAATTAGCAGACATTCCACAAGCGAAGGCAACTGTTGAATTAAAAAAAAAGATTCGTAGTTTAGCAATCATGATTATTAAAGGGCATCTTGATATACAAGATCAAAATAATTAATCATAGCGGAGACAAAATTAGAAAAAAATCAGACACAGTGAATTGTATTTCAAATATTGTTAGCCAAGTTGACAATAGCTGTACAATCTTGGTGTCAATGGTAGTCACAATGTTTCGTACATCTTTAATGTATTTCATCAGGTAATCATTAATTCTCAATGTTACTTACTCAAAGGCAGCTGTAACAAACTCCTAGACATGACCTTGATAAATAAGTTTCATATCATGGAGTAGGTTTGATCATGAAGAGGGAAGCCCCGTATCAAATACGACATTCGGCATAAATTTATTTCTTTGACTGCTTGTGATACACCAATGACACAATTCTCTTATAAACTGTCTTGGGTAGCCTTTTCATGACAGCCTAGTCCCTTCCAATACTGCACAATACCGAACAGAAAAATATCTAGGACTAGAGAAAATGTGTAAACGACATACTTGAAAAAAAGAAACCACCCCAGCACATCGAGCTACACAGCTTGATATCACTGCAGACAGGGATTCCCTACATCACATCAACCTATACCACCCCGACCGAACCAGACTATCGACCCAGCGTCCGACCTGTTGCCCGGATGTTTGAACTTCCGTCCGCCGTCACTGCGCACGCGCCGAGAGTTACTTTTGCGCACATTCGCCATCTGGCAACCCAAACACCTTGGGCCGATTCTAATGAGGTTTGTCAACTCCGATCAGGGGGAGCAAGAGGCGGTGGTGGGCGGTCGGCCTGCGTCTTCGATCCAGCGACACTTTGGCTGTACCAACTAAAATGACCAAGTTGATGGACCAGGCGTGCTAGAAGAATTAAAAGTCGATGCCGATCTACTCAATATAAACAATGTTAAGCCATTCCACAGCCGAGCTGCCATTTAGAAGTTAATGGCTGAAGATGGTTATATTTCCTTGCTCAGTCCCTATTGGCTTCATGGCTATTGATTATTTGATATTTTATCATGCATCTTTTATTGGGGAGAGCAGAGCAAAACAACTTATTTCCTGTTGGCGCGTAGGATCTTTCACTGGCCCTTATATGATCTTAATACTTTATAAATAGCATGTAAAACATAGTACACGTAAGATCAATGGCTCAGACGTAAGATTTCCTATTATGAATAACACAAAAATTGTATCGGGAATTTTATAAGTGATATGGCTGGAATTCTTGAATCATACCAATCATAATGTCATTTGCGCTTAAAATGATAATAGGAAAGAAAATATTACTAGAAAAATAACCAACATTATTTTTTACAAGCCTGTATCATAAATTCGAACCTCATTGACCTCTTATCTCCACGAAATCTAATATTTCCGTAACTCTAATATGTTTTGTTCCTTACAACAATGTACACCGGACGAAAAAAAGCGGGGTTTTCATAATAGGGATGCCAAATGCGGTAGTCAATAAAATATAAAGCAGATTTATCATAAACAAACATTCAATTTGAGATCAACTACACACCTACCTCGATCTGTCTCTAACTGTGTTTATTGTCACACCTCACATTCACACCTGCAGCGCTAAAATGGACAGTAGCACAACCCGCTGGAATGTGCAGGTGCTGCAACTTTGCCCAGGCATGGAATGATAATGTGCGTACTATATGCACGGAGAGTCTTTATTGTATGTTTTCTCACATACAATGTGAGACCCACAAAAGGTTCACTATTTCCACCACCACCCACGCAAATACCCATAATGTATGTATTTTATAGAATAGCCGTTATCCATTCCCATAAAGTGTCCAGGAAAGGGCACTCCTGTCTTTGAACACTATTCTTGGAGTTAACTATCATGGGTTGGCCGTCATTTAAGACTTTATCCTACCCCCCCCCCCCAATAATATTTTCTGTGAATTTTGTTAAATCGAAATTGAAATGCTTCAGGTTAAATGCTGTTAATATGCTCTAAATTTAAGATATCAGTAACGTAGTATAAAACATATGCTACAGTGTACACTCTTTTTTTGTCTTTAGATGTAAGATGTAGGCTACAGTTAAAGACCTTTTATGGTATACAGTATTATCAAAGGCTAAAACTTTTGAAACTAGCCTGTTTCAGATCATCAGGAATGCAACGCTATTGTTTTTCCGATGCCCCTATCTTTATGAGTTCTGGACTATTAATGTTCATAGAACAGAAAACCAGACGCGAATGTGGAGGAAAATATGTCAAAATCTTAAACACCCAAATGTTTCTACTTCAGGAGCCGTCTGAGAATGGAACTAGCAGGCCCGCTCAGAGTGTAATGTTCTCCGTAACGGACCAAACGGAGCAGCTGGGCAATATTCTGGTCTCCGTCAAGGTAAATAATCGAGAATTAATTGGTATGGCATCTAACATAAACGGCATGTTTCTTATCAAAGAGGAAGTGATTTGTGATGCTCTTTTGCTATTCTAAGATTTATGCTTAAACCTAAAAGTATGAAAAGTTACAAACTGTCTGCTGAGCTTAACCAATTTACTCTAGGTTTATGTTGAACCGCTACCTCATATTCCTTTATCCTCATTCAAATCCCAATTGTCCAATTTGGTTATGATGCCACCTTGGCAATACCACAGGTTAATCCACCTATATTAATCACAATAATTTCATCTCTAACTGAATGTCTCTTGTGTAGATTCAATTTATTTTGGTATCATGGCATCATTTATTCGTGTCTTGCCGTATACAAGAACATACACAAACGTGTCGCAAATGTTACATCCTTGAAACCATTGCTATTTGTATGGAAATAGCTGACGAGACGTCATGATCAAGCTTATACTGAAGACTTGTTGTTATCATTAGTGCCAAAGAATACCCTATCCAATATAACATCTCACGTCCCTGTATCTAAGAGTACTCTCCATAATGACAGTTTGTAATACCTCATCTAATTTAGTTCAATAAGGGCAAATGGGCTAAATCACTATTGACCTTCCTTGCATATTGGCTACTTTAACTTGCCTATGTTGTTAGGCTCCAAGACATCAATCAAACCGAAGTGACTTGTAATCAACGAATACATTTTACATGGGGTTTGGTATGTTGCATGTACTTTGTAGTGGATAAACCCTGGCAAGCAGACACTTTAATCAAGAGTTGGAATTAACAAATAAAGTACCTTATGGTCACACTCCCCGGTTTAGATGCATATTTCATAAGAGTGGTGGTGACCTTATGTAAGTAATTACTGACCAGTGGTCAGTGGTTGTGGGGAGCGGCCCCCAGGGACTGTCCGCCGGCACCACAGGACCATACTGGATTGAGGATCAATACGGCAATATTTATTCATGAAGATCCCGAGGCGTCGGTGAACAGATTAATGCAGGAGCAAAATTGGTTGCTGATCTATCTATGTGTAGAGTGTTCTTGATGATCATTGCCTCGTTACATATGACAGCTAATTGCTGTGTTTTGATAGCATGAACTCATTGAGATTATAGAAGCCAGATGGAAACATATAAAGGAAATGTTCGGTCCTTCAAATGGCTAGTACCATGGTTTCATAGTATTTATCATACTGGATTCAAATTATATAAAGAATTCATATTCACTGGGAAATCAGACCAGTTGATCTTTTTGATTCGACTCTTATCTAGATTCCTTTACTCAGATTGAGAAAGATATCACTTCTTAATAAAAAGAGGATGTCATTAGCACAACATAACTTCCCATATAGCTGAGTACTTGTTTCTAATAGAATTATATTAATGCATGAATATAAAGGTTAAGGTATCTTTCACCATTCTCTCTAACAAATATCTGATTGCTAATGGTAAAACAACCAAGCTACAACACAAATTGTATAGCACATTGAAAGATAATATCAACTTTCAGGACACAAAAGCATCTTTGGTCCACCTGGAATCCAGGAAATCTCGCAAGAATGAAAAAGAGTATGAAATCCTCGCCAATTTTGAGGGGGATGACGGAACCTTGCAGGATGTAGTTAAACGGATAACGGAAATATCCCCAGACGCTAAACTCCTAGGGCCAAGCTCATCACCACCAGGTAGGCCTACTTGTTTTTCTTAGGGGAGACCCTATGATATAGGAATTTTATGTCACAAAGAGCATGGATTATATACAGACTGATTAATACTTGTACACTTTAAAATAGCTGTTGTGTCTTTATTGACGTCCACTACATTATATTCTGATACTAAATAGAGGCATTTGAGAGGTTTTTGCCTTGGTCAAATTGTTCTTTCTAATGGGTCCCATTACGCAGCAACTTGGTTATTCACATTATCTGTAGTTACTCACGAGCACATTCCACTTTACAACATCATCAGGAAGGTAGTGTCTAGCAGGTAACTTGGCCAGCTAACACCAGCTGACCTTTAATGTATTTGTCTTGCTTGTTAACAGAGTGGGCATTGAGGAAAGAGCACTAAAATACAGTACATATCATACATACATACATTCACTCGTAGTAATCTTTGATTATTTATCTCTCTGAGAGTACCTGTCACTTTGATACGGATATATATGTCTTCTAGCATCAACTTGACATACTACTGCACCGAAAAGCAGCGCCCGGTGTAGTATATCCAATTGATGTCCTTTATAGATATGTCAATGGCTTCCGATTCTAGAAAAGCTTAATGCTACCGTGCCATGGCTAGGAGTACTGGAGTGGTATGTGCAAGGTGATAATAGATGATTACCCGAGGTACAGTAAAACCCCTCTTCCGGGACACCCCGCTTAAGGGGACACCCCGCTTTAGGGGACAATTTGCTCGGAACGGAAATTTTCCCCTCTATTAAGAGTTTATTTTAACCCCGCTTAAGGGGACACCCCGCTTAAGGGGCCACCCCGCTTTAGGGGACAGTTTTTCGGTACAGAAATGCCTAAAAACCCCGCTTAAGGGGACAGTTTGGAGGGACATCATATTAAAAACACTGAAAATCCAAGTTTATGGTGCCCGTTTGTACGGGACAGACAGGTGTCGCAACCAGAACAATAAACTGAGCATTCCCGGGCGGGCCCGGGCGGCTGGAGTGTGTTTTTTCAAGGTAATAACCACATCTCTAGCGGGTCTGGGCGGGCCACAGTGAGTGGATATTAGTATGAGCGACTTTCGCACCCTTGAAGGTAGGGGGTTAGAGGCCCGCTTACAGGTTAGTGGTGGGCGACACAGGGAGGGCTGGGGGCTTTGAAGGTGCGGTATTCAGTGAGCCGTCGCGGCTCTCGGCGGCTCACGGCGGCTCACGGTCATAGGGCTGCTGACTTCGGGGGTGGGTGGGGGGGGGGGGGGGGGTGACATCGAACCGGGGTGTAAAAAGGAGCAAATTTCACAAGGAATGCATATTCATCTTCAACCTCTCTTATCTATTTATCTTTATTTGTTTGTACATTTATATTCATTTATATTCATTTATATTGTATAATTTATATTTATTTGCTTATTTATTAATAAACCTTTTAACCTAATAACCATCATTTCCTTCATTTATGTAGACCTGTATTCTCTACTTTATAACCACTAGCATCCGGAAAACCCCGCTTAAGGGGACACCCCGCTTAAGGGGACACTTGGCCCGGAACGGAGGGTGTCCCCTTAAGAGGGGTTTTACTGTACTTACATAAGTACTGAAGGGGAATTGATGCTCCTACGAGCCTAGAGCACTATGATAGTGCCCTAGGATAACAGGGTAGATTCATGAAGACGAAAAGACAATAGGCCTTTTTCCATAGGCCGGTGTCGCACGTTATCTACGTGGTTACGCAATGCTTGTAGCCAAACAACCCCCTGGCAACGTATGCTCTAGCATTGGATCACTGAGTGTATGAAAGTAATACGTTTATAATACCTGTTTATATAATTTTCACAGAAATAATAATGATTGCATCGTATTCTATGGTATTCCAGCTCAAATCTGGTATGTCATACATGTATATTGCCTCAATAATACTTTAGATATAGCATAGATAACATGGGATCACCGAAATTGAATACACCTTAATACATTGGCAGGCCTAGCTATCATATGCTTATCTTTCTCCAAGTTAAAACCAAAACAATTATCAACTATAAAGTTTTGATAGTCCAGACTCGGTGATACAATGCTTTGAATTGTTCTAGCAGTCCAAACTATCCAAAAACAACACTCCTGCAATCACACCCACCGTTCACACTCTAGGTGTGATTGCTACATGTCTCTATATGAATGCAGTCGGACTCGCAGTGTTTGTCCGAGCGGCCGTGCAACAAGACAGTAGGCCGTTAGGCGGCGCTGAATGGAAAAACCTGTATTATTGTACATGTTGGTATAAGTATTGCGATGTAGGGGGCGTGGTGATTTAGAACAGTCTCTCCACCTTGTGGTAGAAATGCGCTACCATAAAGCTAAGCACACGTCATGTGACCTGAATCGCTGTGAGAGTCATATGACGTTAAATAAAATATGTTTGCATCCACCATCTTTAGCTGGCTACTCTACGAAATATTCTACACAACACTCTGCGTGTTATATGACCTCAACCTAACGACTTTATCACACAAACCGCATCATATTCCCGTAATCGTTATAAGAGTAATATGACCTTGAACATACCATAAATGCATTGACCATCACAACTACACTACTTTAAAATCTTTCCGAGTCATATGACCTCAACCCAAAGGTCTATATAATCAGTTACATCATAAATCATAAATAGTTACGAGAGCCATATGACTTAGACCACGAACAAAGACTACAGCTGCATGTATACGACGCTTGAAGCATAGTTATCTCAACTTGATAATATGAACTGCTGTCCAATAAACTTCAGCCAATTAGTGTTTGACCAAGATGACTAGGCCTATTCTCTAACGACCTATTGATAGGTATTAATTGGTAACATGGGGATAGTTCTAGCATGATTTGTTCTTATCAACTGTTGAAATGCTGTTGATAACTACTTACATATATATGAATAGCAGACATCCAGTTGAAGTAAAGTATTCTTCTATAGCCTGTGACCGTGATATAAATGTATCTGCATGCCCACTACAATTATTTTTCATGTAAAGTTTGTGAACGGATTCAAGAATACCAAAATACCAAGGCGACACAAACAGAAAAGCAGTACAGTAACACGAAAATGAAGCTGTTTTGTATAGAGATAGGCCTACATGTAGTAGTATACGTTTGGCAGATTGCACCAGGTAATAGATTCTCAAACCCAATCCTAATTTTGAGAGTCCATAAATAGCAATAGAACAACGGTGGAGCATGCGCTTCAAACAATCTAACCAGGGACATGGGTGTTCTTGACAACTGTTCGGTGGGGACCTCTGGCGAGGATGAGGGGAATCACGCAAGATGTCATTACTGTTAATACTGCGATACAGCAGCTTTATACTATACATTGTTATTTTTAAGCGACACATCTTATTTCCATTTATCGCAGGAGAAATTCCATGGTTCCCGCGGAAGATTTCTGACCTGGATGTTTCCTCCAAACGAGTTCTTTTGTATGGGGCCGACCTGGACGCCGACCATCCTGTAAGTAAAAACAAAAATCGTCCTCCAAAGATGCACTCGATCCCTGTTAATAAAGGGAAAACAGCCACCCTGGAGCGGTTGCTCTTTCACATGGCATACGGTAAATGTCATTCAAGACGGGCTGATGCTGACACACCGGATAATGCACACATTTAACAAGATTATTTCTCGTTTTGTAATATAAAATATTTATAATGTGAAATGTAAATAAAATTCAAACTGGTGCAATGCAATCGTAACAAAAAATCATTTCTGTCTCAGTGCTGTTCCCTGGAGTTTGATTGACACACTTTACAAAATGGTAATACAAATCGGATGCGAGGCTCAATCCTAGTACTGTAATTTGTGTCTTTCATGAACTAATGCAGACCATCTCAGTTCTAAATGTAAGACATTGCGAATACATTTTACATTCTATTTTTCCCAGGGTTTCAAGGATGAAGTCTATCGTAAGAGACGAAAGTTATTTGGAGAGATTGCATTAAATTATAGACAGTAAGTATGCCCATAGAAATATGCATATTGCTAGAAAGTCCCATAGGAGTCGGAGAAATTGGCATTTATATATACGACAGAATTGTAAACATGCATGTACATAGAGCTAACAGAATATAGGGAATATCCTGCGACGTGCCTCTACAAACATTCACAACTGCGTTTTTCTATGCCGTTGTAGTGGAACTCCGATTCCAAGGATGGATTATACAGAAGAGGAAACCAAAGTTTGGTGAGATTCCCTTTACGTATACTTTACGTATAATAGATGTATACTTGATTTTCATAAAGGACCAACGACTTATTGAAATGCATGCGTATACATGGTAATATTATTTAGATAATAATAGCCAATAAATACACCATTCGTTGCTTGACCAGACCCAAATCTACAGTTATACAAGCTTAAGGACAGCCCCGTGTTAGGATTAAGTTTTACTCGAAACGGAAACCTTGCCCTTTATATCATGAAGAAAGAAGACAATTGACTATAAGAAGATTGCCTTTTCAGAGAAGTAGGCTAAGAGAATATATATTACCAAAGAAAGAAGAAATACCAGTGTTTAAGAGCCCTGCAGTACTATGAACCAATTTTATCCTTGCGTTAAGGGCAACCCCCCCCCCCCCCGCGTTAGCGGACACCCATCACCTGCGACGGTGTGGGACGATGTGGGATGATGTAGGACGATGTGGGGTGGTGTGAAGAGAGGACCGTGGAATATAAACATTGTATGTTTATGATGAGGATGTGTGGTGGATATACAACGGCCTGCGTAGGCTCTTGTAGGCATCGGGTGGTGGTGGTGGTGGTGGTGGTTTGGGGGTGGGGGTTATTTGAGTGAGTGACGCAGCTCCCCTTTACCACACACCTTTAGATAGTATAACCACGCAGAGAATAGTAGTAATAGGATAAAAGTGGGTAGAGTTGTTAGTGTGAAAACATGAACTGAAGAAGAACGCCCATTAGTTAATGATTGATAAATAGCTACAGGGACACCCAGCTGACCAGACAGGGCACACTCGAAATGTTCTTGAGACGGTGAGACTGTGTATGGAACTGTTTCTGAAACAGGATTTGATCTCATCACTGTCCATTGTATCTTTTATGCTGACATTGTTTATTGTCTAATAACAAAAGAAAATTTAAATAACCCACAAATATCGATGAATAAAGGCATGAGATGTGTAGTAGGCATGCATAGGACTAGGGATTTAACAGTAGATGAACTACATGAACTAAGTAAGATTTGATGTTTTGAAATTCGGAGAGGCTGTCACCTGCATAGCATTATTAAGTGATGGAGTATGAACCCAATAGATAATTGGGAAAATGGATTACCCAGGGAAACAAGACGTTATGGCAAACGTAAACTAAAGGTGATAAGCCCAAACTTGGAAAAGTATGAACGATCTCAGATATTTCTTGGAAATGGTTTATGCTAACGATTGCCAGCTGAGATATAAAACCAGCACAGTGGAGAGCCTTTTGAATGTAAAGTTATAGAAATAATTTCTACAATTACACAAGAGTTCATATGCTATGTTTGTATGATAGTGCGGTAGACGTTATGTAAACCAGGGAGTGAATGTACAGTGAATGTAAGTCCATGTACTATATTTTTTTAATCTGTACTAGTTCTAAGGTGGACCTTACTGATATGAAAGATCGACAGTTAAATTTGTCGAATGTCAATTTATGGTAAATATACTTTATTTTCCAATATTGTGTACATTTCCTATGTGGCTCAGTAGTTGTCAAAGATAACGCCACGTTGAGATATACATGTAGTAATTTCTACATGTATCTGATGTCAATGTGTTATTCAGAATATAATAGTTATCGTTTAAAAAAAGATTCAAGTAGCCATAATATGGTAAGTGCATCAAATCACAGATAAGCTGAAAACCCCGTCCTAGAGGACACTCTGGTCTAAAACGACTGTCAACAAATAATGATTGGCGTCTACTAGTGATATAACCCTTATCTAATATACTATTTGTGAGTCAATTGAATTTAATGCTACCTGGATACGATGTAATTAGGTTATACTACCCCTGATTTTCAGGGACGGTGTGATAATTAAACTGGTAGTCTATGGTCTCCATAGATGCACAAAAGTATAGCTAGAGCTGTGGGGAAATGGACTTCCCAGATACTGGAGAACGCAAGTTACTATATCTTTGAACTCACATATATATAATCATTTTATGACCGTCTTTCCTTATAAAATATATCAATTATATTCACCATCTCTCGACCGTTCTATCTATGTCATACCAGTCTCCGTTTGAAGATAAAATGAACGTACTTGTATTAATTCATTAGGGGGACAATTTTCCGTGAGCTGAGAAAGATGCATCCGACGCATGCCTGTAATGAATACATCAAGAACTTTCCCTTACTCATGGAGCATTGCGGATACAGGTATTGTTAATGCATATCAGTTGAACATTGTGTGGGTATCTCCTACTATTTAACCTTTTAGTTTCGTTCTTTATTTAGCGTGTAAGGCGCGCACATGTATAAGCGTACACTTAAATTGCCATACTAGATATTTTCAAAATTTTCAGTAGTACAAGACTTTCTCTAATGGTTAACTCATTATAGGAATTCTTTGTTTAAAGAAGTTATTCATATCAGGAACAACATACCAGCCCCTTGCTGATACTATTAACAATAACTCAAAATACATCATTAATGATTTGGGTTTACACATCCTCTCGTTCATTGTTTTTAGTGAGACTAATATCCCTCAGCTGCAGGATATTTCGCGATATTTACAAGGTATGTAATTCTGCTTTACGCAACCATGATAAGATTCATATTTCATTGGTGATATAAAACAAATTCATGTGCTGGTGATACATATTTGAAATCTATTTGGGATAATCAATAATTAGAAACATTTGTAATATAGCTATCATCTCTTCCATATGTTACAGTGCCATGTATCCCTTATCTAGAGTCAAGTAGTAGTTATTGATCTACACCAGCTCTCTATGGGTTAAAGTAACATTAACATTCATTGTCATATATCGAAGGTAGAAATCCAAATCGGGGACATTAGAGCAGTTCATAGTTGGATTCCCTCTTTCTGACTTGACAGACTGGAGATGGCAGGCATACTATCAAAATGTTTCAACTCTCTCCAAATAACACCAACTATACAATCAAACTTCAGTCTCCATTGGTCCAGTATTATCTTTGTATTTCACCAGAAATGACGGGCTTCAGTCTGCGCCCCGTGGCAGGCTACCTGTCACCACGTGACTTCCTGGCCGGATTGGCTTTCCGCGTCTTCCACTGCACGCAGTATATCCGGCATGGTTCAGACCCCTTCTACACCCCTGAGCCGTAAGTACGCCGACCTCGGAATACCTACGCTACCGAGGTGTATATCACCTTCCTCATCTGTTATTCTCCCATTTGGGATCGGTACAATGTAATGAGTGAAAGGCGGGGGTACAACCCGTGATCCGAATTATTTGTATGCGATTCACATATGGTACCTTGCCGCCATATATTTTGTATTTTTTGTATTGCATGTAACGGAATACCAATAGAGTCCAAAAAAGAGGCTCTGCCTCTCCTGAGACTGTGAGGGCTGTATTAACCCAATAACCCAACCTTCACACATTCAGATTTAAATCGTCTCAGAAACCAGTTATATCTCAAAGGTGTAGGAGTACCTTTAACCGATCCCGGTATAAGTGGATCACCCGGAAGGCCTCTATAAATCTTATGTAATCTTTTTGAATTATGAACTGGACATGCATAACGATGATTCAACAACAGGAATCTGAATATTTCTCTCTGAAAATTGAATAGTTTCCGAAGATAAACACATAAAATAAACCCCAAATCAGTGAATTTTACATTCCTGATCTTTAAGGTATGATCCGAAAAAGTATAATGACTCTTTCATAACAGGCATCGGAATGAAATACATAAAGCCACACGGAATAACAGATCATCAATACAATTGAGATCTCGATTATGATAAATTAATAACAATTGAGGAGGTGTGAGCAGTTCCGCTCTATTTGGGTTATCACCTATCAGGCGACGAGCACCTCTCATTGTCATCCGTATACAAAAAGATGACTTATCGACATGAGGAAATCCCATATAATTAGGAAGTGACCACAATTAACTAAGATAATTTGTAAATGAAGAAAAATACAAAAAATATGATATGCGAGTGATATACAAACAAACAAAAAGAGCCTTTTGAACATGAAGACAATTGCTCAGCAAATATATATTTGTTAAAAATATTAACAGTAGCAGGCAAAGGTTGAAAACCAATTTTTTTTCGCAAAACCGGCAATAACAATTCCATTGACTCCTTTTTGCTCGCCATGTATTGGCGGCCCAACCAGAGATTGATAGTTTAGGACACCGTTCCATTACTTTTTCCATGGTTTCTGGAAAAAGCAACAATTGTCATGACAAAAATAGTTGAACTGACCGTGTCATGACAATTTTCGTCAGAAAGACGAGAAAAAGCATCAGCTATCACATTATCGAAGGAAGATACATAATGCGGAATAATGCGAAAATTATATAAAGCAGATAACCAGAATATTTCTCTGACCCAGACCATAGCTGAAATTGTATTACTATGGCCAGTTGAAATCATAGAGACACTTGTGTGTTACTACTGGTCAAAACTCCATTACCAATATTATTGAATGATAAGGGTCAGATAATAGAGCCTTTTGAACATGAAGACAATTGCTCAGCATCTCATCATCATTCCATGAACCATAGAAATAATCCTGGCCAGAATATCCCCATAAACCATAATTTGAGGCGTCAGTGCAAAGTTAACTTGTCTGGCAGTTTTTTACAATCTTCCTTTTACCATTATAAAATCAAAATAAACAATTTCCACCACGATAAATCGTCGACGATTTCCTGGTTCAACTTAACCCTACGATAACCTCTATAAATATTCAAGAAATTATACAATCGTTGCAGGTACGTGCTTCCTCCAAATACAATTATCGCACAGTGTTCCAAATAACAAGTAAGGCCCGGCGTCCACCTACTACGATATGGCACCGATATGGTCTACGATGCACCTCCCGATAAAAAATAAAAATCGCGTGGGAAGGTTACCTGATATCGGGGCAGTTGACCAAGTTTCTGCGATTAAACACCGATAAAAACCCTATACAACGCATGGTGGATTGGCTTGTCTAGACATATGTCTACGATTTTGCACCTTCCCGATATGGCACCGATTTTGACATTTTGTATCGGTGCCATATCGTGAGGTCTACGATTCTATCGTATTAGGTGGACGCCGGGCCTAAGGCTCTCTAGGTGCTTAAAACTAACCCATTCGGTACCATACATATCATCAATCATTTTTTGCATGAATAATCTTCTCTGTTGGAAGAGATAGTTCCATCATAGTGGTATCAATCGTGTTACCCAAGAAAATCAACTGTTTTGCTGGCTTTACTATTTTTTTTCATATTCACTTGAAAACCTTTGCAGTGAAGGATATCCATCAAACAACACTGTGCAATATCACTTTTTTCTTTGGAAGAGGCACAAACAAAAATGGTTGTCCAAATAGTTAATACATGAGCTCTAGCCTTGGAGCAGAGGACTTCTGTTACAAAATCGGAGCAAGCAGAAAAAATATATGGGCTGCTGAGGGCTCCAAAGCACAGTCTATGATCTTCATAGATAACATTATCTTAATTTTGCAACGCCCAATAAAATCCTTGATATCTCCTATGGGCGGGATTTATGTGAACACTGCGATAAGCTTGTCGAATGTCCGCTATCGCACAAAAACCGTTTTCTTCAAACATCTCAGAAGCCATGTCTATATCTTTAAAACGAAAAGTTGGAGAAACATCCTACATCTTACTGTTAACACTAATTCCCAAGGGGTGTCGCCAGTCTGTTATGGGCCTCAGGGATCCATCTTTTCTTCCCACTGCTTCCAAATCATGAATACAAACAGGTGATTTATCTGCAACATCGATGTTTCCTAACGCTAACTCCTCTTTTACCGTTTGACATATTTCCTGATAAAAGGGTACAGAAATTATCGAGCGATAATATTTACAATTGTAGGGGGTTTGAACAACATCATTGATTATATCGTAGAAACCAAACGAGAGTTAGCCTTGCCAATGTTTATGCCACGATGGGCAGGTTGTGTATTACTACACGAGGCGTAGCCGAGTGTAGTGAGTAACAGACGTGACCAGAGTGGTATAAACATTGAGAAGGCTAACTCGAGTTCGGTTTCATATTTATCCTACCCCATCTCACCGATATACAGAGAATATTTGTAATTATCCATGTTAGTAGTTATCAATGCTGCCGGATCTACTTTCATTATCTCGTCCCTGATTGGTCCGTTTTTTTTATTCACCTCGGTGCATAAATAACACTTTATCCAACGCTATGTCAAATACATTGAGTCAATGTTAAACCTATGGCGTTTTTTATTAGGGGTAGGATAAAAATAAGGCGTTTTCTCTTGGGTCTTTCAAACTCATATAAACAGATGGAAAACGACATGGTTTTAACTGTATCTTTGACCCATTCAAGATATAACAAAAATCACAATTACCATCGCAAAATTCAGAGTTGAGTTACCAACTCCTGACTGGAATAACGGAGAACTACAACAGACAACAAACCAAACTCGATGAAGATCTGGATGAAGAGTCTGTAGAATAATCAAACCTTTTTTGTACAGTATTTCTGACGTTGTGGCCTGCTTCTGGAGGTATCCATCTCCTTCCGAGCTTGGAGCAGATGAGCTGCCGATGACCGACTTGCCCATTGGTGTAGAGTGCCACATTGAGCTAGCGGATGCTTGCCCGCTAATGACTATCGACCCAGTCACAGGTGACTTGGTCTCTGGAATGTTGTCCAACCGCCCCAATGCCTCCCAACCTGTTTCCCCATCAGTTTTCAACGTGGATGGTGCGGAAAAGTCGACTTTAGATCTTTTCCCCATACCTTTCCCTTTCGTCTGTTGCACCAGAAGGGTGGCAGAATCACAAATATCTTCAACCTGTCATGATACATCTTCGTAGATTTCTCGCATTTTGTCGTAGAACTGATGTTTG
Organism: Alentia gelatinosa; assembly: GCA_950022655.1. Classification (NCBI taxonomy): domain Eukaryota; kingdom Metazoa; phylum Annelida; class Polychaeta; order Phyllodocida; family Polynoidae; genus Alentia; species Alentia gelatinosa. Next base: position 31,044,851 of record OX465580.1, on the reverse strand, counting down.
GAAAATTATCTTTTCTCTCTTCCTTGATTTTACCACCTTTTTCGGAGATTTACTGATGTATGATTTGCTAAATAAAAAAATGAATCAACTCATACAGTTTCAGAGATCTCAGTCTATCCACAACCCGATAGTATTCAGTGCAACCAAAGCGAATACAAGTCCTGTGACAATCATGGCCGAATACACCTACTCAGGGGTTATACTTTTCTACCATTTTGTAGAAGTTAACCGATATATTACAGAGGCAGCAGTTTTAATGGAGAATTTGCCTGAACAGGTTAAATAAATACATTATACCGATATTATTATACATATATCAACGTTGACCAAATATTGATAGAGTGACCACGTGCATTGAAATATTATTCTGAACTTTCAGGGACTGCTGTCATGAACTTCTCGGGCATATGCCTCTCTTCCTGGACCCTAGCTTTGCACAATTCTCTCAGGAAATCGGATTGGCATCCCTTGGCACAAGCGATGAGGAAGTCAAGAAACTGGCCACGGTTTGTTCATGATGGTTATTTTACAGTAATATATTACTACAGTTGATATGAAGTTGGAGTGAGGCGGGGGTGTTCACGAAAGTCGCCCGATTCTTAAAAAAAAGTGTTTAAAGTTTTAGGAGGGGAGTGTCGATTTCTTTCTAATGACTTTTATTAGGGTACTTTTGTATACAATTTTGTTGAATTTTTTCGTTCCATTGCCATTATGGTAGATGCCGTGGTGGGTATAGGAGTGTTTCCAGTTCGTTAAGCCCCGTCTACCTACAGTACTTTTGTATACAAACACCGAATTCGGCGGCGTCGCCGGTCTTCCGTCCGGGCCCTCTAGGACCACTGTAACATCCAGAAGCAAATACAATCAGTGCATTTGATGTTTGCACAGTTATGACTATGTTGCCAATCTATATTCAACGCTGAAATGAGTATTACTATGACAATTTCCTTTTTCAAAAATAAATATAAAGAAAATATAGACAATACTTGATTAATTGAATGCGTCAATTACAATTAAACAGGGAGAGAAGCATCATAGTGTTTGGTATGTTACTTATGTTGTTGATATTGCCTGCAGTGCTATTTCTTCACGGTGGAGTTTGGGTTGTGTAAACAGAATGGTGAATTGCGGGTGTACGGCGCTGGCCTGCTGTCCTCTGTCGGTGAACTCAAGGTAAGTTTCCTTACAAGTTTAGAATAGTACCATAAGCAATTCAAAGTATCTCCATACATCTATAGGACATTTTTTTTTATATGGATCAACCTTGGCCAACATTATAAACATATGATTGTATGGCGTCCAATATATTTGTTAATATCCCGTATGTTATTCCGTCTGCAATACATGAATCTTTAAGAATTACTTCAATACTTTATTAGGTCAAATTCGCTTGTTATAGGTGATTTGAAAATACTTACTTTAATTACAAGTGACGTATAGCAGACGTTCAGTGATTATGGTGCCCTATTCAGGTTCATTGCAAAACATTTCTAATCATATAATCATATACATTCTGTGGGATCTTTACAGTTTGCCCTTACAGAGAAAGCAAAGATCGAGCCATTTGAGCCGGAACAAACAGCAGAAGCAGAATGCAAAGTAACAACATTCCAGGACCAATACTTCTATTCCAATTCCTTCGAAGAAGCAAAGGACAAATTAAGGTATGTTAACATCGTACCAGCAATTGGTTGTGTTTTACACAGAATATATTCTGAGATAATAATACTTAGTGGTGTGCTGGAACCAACAATTACTGCCTAAAAAAAACCCAAAAAAACCCAAACCTATTGATTGTATCTTAAGCAGAGCTACACTGAATGGATAACACTTATTTGATCTGTTTTAAATTCTCATTTGATAAGACTAAATGATTTTGTCTCATGTGATAAGACTAAATGATTCTATTCATTATTACGAATTTACCTATCAATTGCGTACTACATAGACCTTACTCTGCTTTGTCACCCGTTGACTGCATATTACACAGGGCCTATTCCAAGAAGATAACACGGCCATTTGGGGTGCGTTACGATCCCTACACCCAGTCAGTGGAAGTGCTGGACCGTCCAGACGCCGTGGCCAAGGCTGTTACTGATATCCAGGACCAGTTATTAGTTGTCACTAACGCGCTGGAAACGCTTTCCCAACAACATGCTTAAGCCTTAAGACTCCAGTTAAAAGATGGACAACTAGAGTTAAAACGAGAGAGCTCTAATGAAGAAACATACATAGGAAACGTTCTATATACCTGCAATGTCGTGTCTGATATTGTAAATAACCAACTGCGAACATCAGCTAGTCCTTATAATGCTCATCCTTGAACCAGATAGAGTCTAGATTTATCTCCTTTAATGCCATACATGTAGAAAGTAGGACTTGTTACTGACATTATGCTTATATTCATTTGAACTATTGTTAAAGGAATGCCAGTCAAGTTCTGAATACAGCAGGGACACTCAATTGAATTGTTGATGTTAAGATGTGTGATCTTTTCCAAAGTAAAATAATTGCAATAGTTGAAAGCATGCATCAAGTTTTAAGCAGAGAACTTGATATCATTTAGATCAACATTTAACTGTGAGACGATAGCAATGTTTATATTTAGAGTCTAATAAACCGTTTAGAATTTAGGGTCTGCTTGAGGCTTGCTTCACTTTATGATGAACAAACACTAGCTTTGTTAACCGTTTACTAAGAGCTTATATGATTGACGCCCTGGGCTAGAGCTAGGACCAACTATAGTGAGAAGAGCAGATCTGCATTAGTTGATGACAGAGAGTATATATCATCTGAACTGGAAGCTTGTGATTCGATATTCCCATAGATATAATGAATCAGAAACGACAGTTGATTTAGCTTAGGATCAGATGTGGTTGCATACCCAATAAAAACGATTAAAATTGGTTTACATTGTTATCAATATCTTTTTGTTTCACATAGTAATAATTGTTTCTCAACGTTTACTATAGATCGTCCGATATCACGTTTTATTCTATGCACATGGTCTGTGATAAGCCAGAAGTCAACAAAATGTCATAATTTTCAAATCACCATTCCCTTACAAGTGTCAGTTTTGTTCTCAGGAAAATCTGAAAAAACAATTGCATAATATAATTAAGACCTTATGTTGGAACCAAACTCCGAATTGATTGTGCATTTCTTTTTCAATAACCCCTTCCCCCCCCCCCATAAATACCCCTAATCCTATTTCACTTATGTAATGATCCCAAAGGACAATTCTAAAAATCATATTTTCGAACAAAATTCCCAAGGCTTAGAGAAATAACTTCTTTCCTTTTTTCTAAATGCATCATTTGTACCAAGCAACGAAGTATTACCTCAATTATTCTGATAAACACATTATACTAATACCTTGAATCAGTATACACATTTATTATGGACCTTTCACGTGATCACTTATGTCAAAAAAAGCTAAAACAGAAATAAAATAGTTACATAATTTTCAAATGCATCGCAAATGATTTACATCTAGGCATGAAAAATGCATCTTTTAATTGATATCTAAAAGTCATATTATCTGCAATGTACAGGCATTTTGGTAACCGAAGGCCATTTGTATCTTTCTAAACCTTATTTGTTAGAGCCAATGGTATTCCACGTAGATACTACATGATTTGATACTATCAGGAGGCAAGCTGTGATTCATCTACCCTCAATACCAGACCAGTTGCTCTTGGTTAGCTTACAAGTTACATCACAATTAGGTCGCTACTATTGCTCAGTAGAGATATCAGGATTGGAAAATCTGTAGTGTCTGATACCCGGTCAGCTACATATGTCGTATTTGATTGTTTAGCTATGGCCCGTACCTCTTTAAATGTGAACTCAGACTTGACCAAAGGACCATTATCCTATTTTTCTATCACGTTGAAGAAAGCGGATGTAGGCCGGACCGAGACTCTTTCGCAAACTACTTGGACGGATAAAGGCCATGCGTGGGAGTCATTTGTGAAACCTAATTTTTGTGGAGAAATCGTGTTTTCCTTTAATCACTGTAATTTCCATTATGATAATTGTATCTAAAACGAAGTGGTCATTACTTGCGTTATTTCCGCTGCGAGAGCTTCTACTTATAAGATACACATGTACATGTCCTGTCGAGCTGGAAATATGACTAATAATCACATATGGACTTTTGATTCGGATCTGAAATGGGGCATCGATAGCTTTTTCAATTGCTTTTACCAGATGTCTTTTACTTCTTACGATATTGTGCATCATTTGTAATGATGGTATCAACTATTGGTTCGATTGATTATCTTTAAAGGCGAATATATTCAAAAATCTCTAGTTCCCTTTCTTTCTTCTAAATTGGCATCATTTATTGATATATATATATATATATATATATATATATATATATATATATATATATATATATATATATATATATATATATATATATATATATATATAACAAGGAGAATGAATATGCAACCAAACACAGCGCAGTGCTGGTGTGATTCTGCCCCAGTGGAAAGTACTCTCATCTAAAAGTAATCAATAAATGTTGGTACAATAAACTTTATTATCGTGCGGCCATACTACAAGCAAAAAGCGTGCAATCTGGTGTATCCGTTATTAATACTCCATATCCTGGCATTTCATCTTAATCCACCATGAGGGTTAGTGATGAAGTGAATTAATATAATCTAGTTGACATGCCACTGCATGAAGGGATTCGTGCTCGATGTACGTTAACCTGGATTGCTGCTTGAGTTAATATCTCATATTTGATTATTTTACGGTGAAAATATCATTGATTTATTAATATATAGGTATTATAAAGATGAAGCCACGTTTGGGTAATAACACGTTGGAAGTATAACGACAGAATAACAACAATGTTTGGAGATAGATCTAATGACCCAGCCCAGGATCCTGCCTGGCTTGGCGAATGAGTTCTACTTCCTTCTCCTTCTGCCTTAAATCCTCCTTTAGTCGGTTTATCCGCTCCAGTCGGGACGCAAAGTGCTGCCACCTGACGTTTTTCCCAGACGTCTCTAGGCTGGTGGTGGCAGAATGAAACCCATCCCCGTCAGGTTCCTGTTGGGAGGTAAGTGGGGGCAGTCCGGCTAGGTCAGTCTGTGGAATGGACTTTGACGGCAAAAGATTACTGCCATTAGAGTTGACAGACTGTTTTACCCCGTTGCCGCGTGTTTTGGAGCGGACGCGGGCCTTTTTCCCATGAGCACGTGGGGTGTTTTTCTCTGTAGACACTGTGCAGCGTTTACGTGACGGCTGAGGAGCAAACACCTGCTTCTCAAGCTGGCCGCCGGGTGACTGGCTCACCTTCCTGCTCCAGTCATGATTCGTTTGCACGATTTCTTTTAGTTCTCCATCTTTTAGTTCGCACACCGCCGAAGAAACACTCTCATGTAACAAGAGTGTTTTGCCGATGTCAGCTTTGTCCTGTGCACCGTCTCTCCCTTTTAAGCCCGCTCGCGACTGACCAGCCTGGAGTGGGTTCGGGCCCGTACCGTTACCGGTCTCGGCGACTCGCCCCGGCTCTGGACTGTGTCTTGTGTGAGCATCGCGATATTGTTGATCGTGGTCGCAGACCACCACAGGGTCGGGTTGGACATCGCCCCCGTGTCGGCGGCCTTGAGTCATGATCCGTTTGAGAATAGAGTCCAAATTCCGCTGCGCCGCCTCGCGGGTTTTTCCTGCAGCCGACTGGATCATTTTCACAGCGACCTCAGTGCCATGTTTGCTACCACCCCTACCACCACTAGCACCACCACCTCCTCCCCCTGTAGACTGATCACTTGATCTTCTCCTGCCGCACGTAGGATGTCTATCACGTATTGATCTGGTTTCATGGAGTCTTCCCCTTTCAGCATGAGCTTGGACTGGAGAACTTGTGTCGGACGTCGGCCAGCTTAAGTTTCCTCCCTCAATCTGCGTAACACGTGGGCAGTGGGTCTCAGTTGCTCCGGTAATATCTATAGATGCTTCAAGGTGGTTGGGAATTGCTTCATTTATCTTTGTGACAGTCTGTGGGTGGCTGTGAGTTAGAGTTGATGTATTTGTTGCCGTCTTGGGATGGGTTTGAGCTACTCCGGATATCTTTGCAATAGTCTCTGTGTTACAACCAGGAGCTGCCCGGGAAGCTTTAACAACGTGCTCCGTCTCTGTGTGTGATGGTCGTTCAGAGCGGCTTTCATAAGCCGCATCGTCTCCCCGCCCCTCGGGCGTGCAACACTGCCTCTCACCGCCACAAATATGATTTGAATGGCTTCCATTATTGAGAGATCTGCCTGTGCTGCCGGTGGCCTGCTCGCCCCGGCGCTGACACAACTTGCCGCCGCTGCTGCTACTGTCGCCGTTAACCGTCCCCGCCTTGGCGCTGTTCACAGTGGTCCCCACCTGTTTACCGGGCGCCGACACCGACGCGCATCTGCTCCTGTAATCACCACCGCCATCATTATCATTGAGTAGCTCGCTGTTGCAACCACTCTCCGTGAGCAACTGGGCCCGGTAACTGTTACCCGTTCTGAGCAGCTCCTGGTTGTGGCTCTGACTTGCTGCCAGTTGCTCGCCCGGTTCTGTAGTGGGCATGCTGCTCGCCCCGGTCATCGCCTGGTACCTGTGTTTACCGCTGATACCAGATCCAGTTCCTTTGACCTGCTCATCTCCCATAGCGGCCGCCATATTCCCCGCAGCCGCCGCCCGCCGCGTCTCTGAAATATCCATTGGCAGCGATATTTGTGTTGCAGTAGAAAGTGTCTGGGCGGCCGCGAGAGGGGTGGGTGGGTGTGGAGGGGAGGGAAGGGGCGGCCTTGTCGACTGCCTGTCCGTCGGTGTGCTTCTAGAGGCGCTCAACCCACCACCTTAGACCTACTCACAGGCGCTCCTATTACACGACACAAATTAGGTCACTATCAATGGTACAGTTGGGAGAGTAACAAATGCGACAGCCTTATTATATACTATTTCGAGTGATGTATGCTGAGCGCCGCATTGCGCTGCCAACATGACCGCCCCGATGGTTAGGCCTGTCTCCAGCATGCCACAGGAGGGACGGGATGAGGAGGCGATGGTAGACGTATGTGTGTGCCGGCTACCTCCCCACCTAGCCACCCGGCGCAGAGCACTCAAGATGGCTGTCCAATAGAGAATCAAGACAAATCACCCCATAGACGCACCGCTTGCCGCGTTTCTTTCATCCTCACTGTCCGTCGCTGATATTTTCTTCTGGCCCTGCAGCCCAGGAAAGAACAGACTAGAGTGCCTCCAAAGAGCATTAATATAGCCTCCAGGGAGAGGGTCATTCATGACCTAATTTAGCATGATTGAGATTGCTTCCTGTTGAGGGAATTGGGGGACAGGGAATGTCTCGGCTTAATGGGTAATCCGATGGAAGAGTCCAGTAATCCATACAATAGAAATTCTTCATTTGATAAGCCAGATGTAATCACCTGAAAATATACATGATAAATTTAACAATGCGGTAAGTAAGAAAAGTACTATATTCATATATATATATAAGCATAAAATAAAGCGACTTCTCTTTCAATCTCTTATATACAACATATACAAGTATTCATACTTAAACATGCAGATATATCTATATATATCTACATATTTCTTTATCTAGATGTAAGTGTTGAAAGAGAAAAGGAACCTGCAATGAAGTGAAACATCCATAACCACTGGCTTTTGTGTGAATTACAGTGTCTCTATTCCAATGAGAAGTGAGTTTGCCTACACTTGAATATTTTATAGAGTTTTTCTGGGTTGTTGTTTGAAATTCAGATCAGGTAGAAAAGGTCTCATTACCCCCCCCTGGTGTTATTTGGATAGGCCAAGGCCGCAAACCGTTTGCAGCCGTACCATCTGCGCAAAAGGCATGATTGTCACGTTTCTGCTTGAAGACATGCCTCTGAATGGCATTTCTGTTGATGCGGAATCCTTCCTGTGAAGTGTACCTACATGTGTCCCCAGTATGTATGTAGACAGCCCCCTATACCAGCAGCAGCTCGAAAAGGCCCGTTTGGCAATGCAGAGAATACCGGTTTATCCCCCTGGTCCTACGCAGTGCAGGCAGTTGTCAGCACGTTCCGACTGCTGCTGGAGTCCTCAATCAATAACTAGTGACTCTGAACTGACAGATCGGTGAATACCGCCCACCAATCAGAGACACGGAAGTCTGCAGCACCATGCAGGCCCTCGTAATTACTATTGATCCGCAAGAAATGCTATACCACATCCACGGCTTGGGTATGAAAACCTTACTGTGAGTCCCAAAGGTCTGATATACTAATATGTCTTATTACGTTTTTATTCACATCCATTAACTTCTTATTGATAACGGGTTATTTAATGGGCTACCTTCTATGTGACAAGCATATTCTACCATCTGGTATCTCACTATGTTAGTATATTGGTGGATTGCTCTATTAACGACTGGTATTATCGCGTGATGTTAAGCTGCAGCGATCTTAGAGCGGGGCGAGCAGGAAGCCCTGCAGTAACTTAAGGAGAGTGCTCTTCATATTGACTCTTGTTATCCAACGAAACACTCTGAGTCTCGTCGTGAAGAGCGCCGCCAAGTGGACCCTTAAAGCAACTCCTTTCTTGGAGGGCTTCCATGGAAGAAGGACCTACCTTTCTGTGTCTCCGAGACCTGTGCTATAAATACCCAAATGATATGAATGTCGTCAGGACGATACTGGGCACATAGTACTACCCGACATTTCACATATAGGGATCCTACTCCCTTTTTTTTATGCTAGCAGACGCACACGGTGTAGGTTTGTAAACACCATGGATGTATGTCCCATAAGTGGTTCATAGTCTACAAGCCCCATTATCTTATGAACAAGTAGCCTATACCTGCACCAATACAAAATTACACTTGGCGTTAAAAAGTTCCTTGGACAAAATATGATTCTAATAACAGAGACGGCATGAAAAAAATCCACCAGTATTCAGTTAGTAACATTTGAGGATATTTTGAATTGCATGTAGACAATTAGCCATATTTGGTTGTTCACTTGTCATATACTACTCAGAGTTGAAGTGTATATGCGATGAGTGATATTTGGTCTTTGTAGAAGAGGCAATTATGTCTACTTATTTAAGAATACTTTGCTTATCGTGATATAGTGTCCACAAAACACTTATCTCAGGGTATATCCCAATATCAGCAAAACAAATGCTGCTAACCATGTGTACGATGAATTAACAGGTGCATAATTTGCATTATAAAGACAGACACGCAATGGCATGAATAGATTTTATAATGGCGAACTTGACATATACACAATATCACATACCATATTCCACGTATTACTGTCGCCTATAGGGAAAGGTCAGCGTGCTACACGAGATATGGCTATAATACTCTTTTACCAAATAATCCTATTAACACTGATAGCGTGTCAGTAATGCTCGTACACACGAGCAGAACTGTTCCAGAACATGCACACTTAGCATCGCGTAGCTTCCAGCTAATCTGATGAGTAGTATTAGTTTCTCAATAGTCGGTACAAGGATATATGACAACAAGATCCTATCTCTATAATGAAATGGCAGGAATATAATGTGTGCACACTCAAAGGACTGGGCTTTGAAGCAGAAGCCATATGTCGCACATTGAAGCGTATTACGGGCCATCACATTCTATTCCCTTGAGAGCATACAGCCTGAGATGGTACAAATGGTAAGATTAATAACTAATATGGGATACCTACACGTGTCTTCTTACGTTAATGTCTTCAATTTCCTCTACAGAAGGAGTTCACTGTGGGTTTACTTTAGTGACCTATTAAATCTAAGTATGACCATTGTGCAGGTATAATTCATTTCTATCTACTGCAGTCATTCAATTGAGATAAAACCCGATGGCAGTGTCGCTGTAGACTAGCCGAGGGACGACATTTCCGCTCGCAATGTTCATAGCAGTGAATGCTGGCTCTTCCCGATACCATTTACTGTTCGGGGCTCCGGACTCCTTAACTACCATTTTCCCCGAAAGGCGGATGCTGCTGCTATGTTCCTGACGTCATTCTCGATTTACACAAAGGCTTTTAGGTACACGGTCTTCTGAAAACATGTTCGCGACTCCCTTCTCGGAAAGGGTGTGTAATTCCTCCGGGGACAGCTGATACTGTGATGTATGGTCGTTACAATTCAGCATGTTTTTATCTCAATTATGCTGTAAGCCCATCATCCTGTGACATCACCCGTCCAGGAATTATGCTGGCGGGCACACGACACAAGGTAAAACGACCCGATGTTATATTAACTCTTTGCGTTCTCGATGGCTTTATGTCAATTTCAACAATAAGAATAATCATCTCAGATCAAGATATAGATTAGGATGATATCAAAACCACATCAATATGAAACACACCCTCCCTTGTGCTAACATCTCAAAAGGTCGAATTACCAATATAGATGAATTATATGCAGGTAAATGTTTACATATATAAGGATCCGGGTAAGTGAAAGATGATAATCTTTGCATCTATCTTTATTTTCAATTTCTATATTGCAATGGCAGCTCTACCCAATCTGAAATGCAATAATATTTTCTTTTCCGCCCATACATATTATAACCTCCACAGTATTCTTTTAAATACGATTTATATCAATATGCGAAAATTATTCATATTCAACAAAAAAGCACGATCCAATCTACAATCTTGGGAATGTGCACTACTATGGTTCCCATGAAGTACCGGCGGCATGAAAACGGCAGTGGATGTGTCCGATATAATATCCGATATAGGCAGATCGCATTTAATGTTTCCCACCATGGAATCGGGCCTCTTTAAGAGAACACATACAGGTCAGGTGTGACGTCATGACCATCTATTGACATGTGAAGACAGGTGTGTAGGAGTATAAAGGAATGTGTGGATTAAAAGTCAAGACATCCGAGGACATGAGCAGAAAGCCGGTCAAAAGAGGCACAGGTTTTGATGTTTTGATGTTGTCTGTCTTTCTTCCCTAGCGACAACCATGTCACACCGAAATCGATGTTGTGAGATAGATAAGAAGATGATCTGGCATAGTCAAGAGTAGGATTACAATTCAAGTCATGTGATTATCGTCCCACACTCCACTCGCTGTACTACTATAAACCTCCACAGTTTAAAATGAAAAAGGAGAGGAGATGGAATGAGGGTAATATACAGTTTAAATACACTTAGTAATGATAGCAGATGCAATGTCTGATACATTTACTATAAACGAAAAGTCTAGATGTTGTTAATTGTTAAACAACAGACATGGCCATACCACAGCTAGATGTGATATCAAGAGGTAAATATGGCTAGATGTGATATCAAGAGGTAAATATGGCCTAGCGAAGGACAAGGAGTCGAGGCGATTCTAATTGCAAATGTTAACCACTGCCACACGGGCATAATTTATAACTGCATAGGTACTGTCATCATACTTAGAGAATATTGAGGTACATAAACGGTGTCCCGCAAATACCTGCTCAGCACCCATCAGCTCTCATTCGGGATCCAAAATATGAATTCATATACGCCGATTGGCAGAAATCGAATTCACAGATAAACCACGTTGCGTCGTCAGCCTTTTAGGTATCAAACAATAGGCTCAGCATTTGGGGATCTGCTTCAGTCGTCGCCCACCAATACTGCTACAGGCCATTTCACCACCAGCCGGACACTATAGCCGGATGTGATTTAAAGCAATTGGTGTCCAGCACAAGGTCACGTGACTCGCTTTCGGAGTTTTCCGCTTACGGGGTTTACTAGTACGGCACCATGGGACAGATGTGATCAATCATATCAAGGAAAAAATATAACTTGACAAAACCTGGCATCTTTATCAGAGGGCTTCGTCAGCCCAAGAGGATACGTGGGCGAGTAAAGGCGGATTCCTCCTGGAATGTTACTATGTGCATATTGCAATCCTTTTTTTTGGGTATATTCCAATGACATTTATATCAGTACTCTCGGTTCTGAAGCGATGTTATGATGACAGTACACCAAAAGCATCATATAAATATAATGTTTGTAGTAATAACATTGTAATAACAGGAGAAATCATCGTCGGATGGAACTGTAATTGTGAGCTTATGGAAATGACAGTGACATTATTTTTGAAATATGACATTTGGAGTCATATGATTCTCACATGGTTATAATCGGCTTGAAATGTGAAGAGTCATATGATCAGAAATAAACCTGCAAAACAATGAAATGTCACGAGAGATATACGAGAGGTCATATCATCTACCGGACCGAGAAAAGCATGGAAGAGGAAAAACGGTATCAATGTCGATTAAGAGAAAACTTTATGATATATATTTTATGAAAACGAAAGGTATTAATACTTGTAATAACTCTCACATCTACTTTAGTAGAATAGAACTAAATTTGATTAATTCCTATAGAACGAAACTAAAACTTGGTAGTAAATACCAATCAGCTAATCTGGTTTTATGTTCTGAGCCTATTTTCAGTGTGTAATTGTTGATTAAATCTATCATATGTTATTCCAACTGATGTTTGTAAAAGCAGCCAATGTGAATGAATGCATTATTGGAAAATTTCTCATGAGTAATAATAGAAAAAAAATCCCCTTCACAATCTTTACGTGAAAGATAGATAATCGATCGCCTTATTTGTCACTCATCAATGCAGCAGGATCATGTTAAACAATATGGCGGTGAATATCTGAGTCTGGTATTGTACCTGTGTGGAGAAAAAGGCAGTTTAATAACGTGAAATGTGTCGTGGCACAGGCTATTTGTTGTTGTTTTTACCCTGAAAGCCGACCGGTTCCTCTTTAGGCCATACCTCTGTAGGGAACACTGGTAACAATAAGTACCGCTAACAGATATTACATGTTCCCCAGCAGGCCAGTGCAGACTGACCGGGCAAACGACGTATGGGAGGCCGGGCGGGTGGGAGGGGGAAGTGGGGGAGGGTGTGGAAGCGTGCCCTTCATACTCTCCAGGCAGAGGCAGGGCATTAATTGATTTCTGGTAGCGAGAATCGACGTGCGTGGGTCTACACAAGGCATGGTTGGCGCCGGATCTTTAATGTGTCATGCTTTAAAATGTCATAGAGCCATAGAACCTCTCTTGCGCTCTCCCCACTTACCTCATATTCTATTCTGTCTCGTATGATCTTAAGTTGACATTCAATCAGCTTCATCAAGTTCGTGTTTGTACAACCTATCATGTTTACCGTATAGGTGTAGTCTGCATCCGCCTTATCATCGATGAATGGGTGCTACATATAAGTGTATCATTTACTTGGATAAACAGGAAGGTTTATCTAATTCAATCACTCCCTTTGATAAATTTTCATTATCATTTCTTACTGGATATCTTTAATAATTTCTCTGGAAGCCACACAAAAGTTCATTCATATTTTACAAGCAGTATTACCTAAGCCTTTAAAATTCACAATGTGTCTATAATACCATAATTAATTTAGCCTATGATAGAGTAATCGATATAGAGAAAATGCTGATGGTGCACCCAGGATAATATACAGGTCCTTACGCTTCAAGGCCACATTAGGATTCTCGATCCACTACAAAACTTATTAATTAGAAAGAGAAACTCGATATGCATGTGATGATATGGACATAGTTCAAATAGAGAGGATTGAATGAATACGTCAACTGTGGTGGAGGACCAAGGGGAGTACTGAGACAATCACCATGCGGATTTCTGGAACTGACGATAGATAATTATGCCATCGAGCGATATGACCAGCCTCTGGAACAGCTTTCCCACTGGAGCTATGCTAAATGGTGGAAACTACAGCCTGGTCTTCGGTATACACACAAAGTGGCCGACTCTGCTATGGTTAACGCTGAGGAGCTCATCGAGCACTTCAGTGAGCAGCTTGCCTTAGTGCATTCAGACGTGCTCAGTTGTCAGCATCGTGTTACATTATGATTCCTATAGCCATTTTGCACTGCACATTGCACGTTGTGATGCGGGCCTAGAGCAGCGCTGCTGAAAGATACTGCGGAGAACTGCTCTGTGTTATCGATCAATTGTAGGCGACGGGTCCGTATCGGGCTGACCCGAGGCCCTGTGTCCGGTGGTGGTAATACCCAGCCATGTGCGCCGGCACACCCTCCTTATCCCATCGGGAGACGGTGGGCGGGAGGGTGGCGGAGGGTGCCACCCTAAGACACAGACTGCGTATGTGTATGTGTATCTGAGCAGTGATGTATAGAGAAGGGATACATGCATCGACTCGGATGATCCAGACCACAGACCCATGGCTTGAAAAGTACATGTACCTACACCCCGTACCTACTGGTAACTCAGCTCTCCTCCGCAGGGCGACCTACCTTTGTCAGATGCCGACAGTGCCGAGTTCTACGTCGATGTGACGACGAAGCAATCTGCCCCGAGCACCTGCCCAATCCGGTTCTAATCCACTATAGACCCGCTCGCCCCACCCTCCGGCCGTGGCAGCTGGCGTTGGTCTGGAGGTGGAGGCAGCGACCGTGGAGAAAGAGAGAGAGAGAAAGGGAGTAAGAGAGATAGGTCCGGTTTACCCCGTGGTCTTGGCCCGATGTAGGGCGAGCCCCGCGGTGCCGGCTCAACCAAGCGGCCCTCCTGGGCCTGTGAAGGTTGTACGCAATAACTCCACGGTCCTTTATGGAGGATGGAGGAGGAGGAAGAGGAGGCAGCGCTGGGTCCGCAGTCAACAATATTGTCTGCCGCCAGCAGTGGTGGCGGTGTTGGCTCTGGGGTTTGCAGTTCCGTCTCCACACGCGCACATAAAAAAAACCCACTCACTTCGTACCGCCCTCCCACACACCCATTACCACCTATCCACCCACTCCCACACACTTGTGTGTACGTGGGTGGGTGGATATAAGTACGCCCACCAAATGTGTGTCTCTGCTATGACGATATCATTAATTATGTCATAGGGATGCTCCATTTAAAGGGAGGGGGCGACCCTGATGAGCTCCCGACTTCAGAAAACATAATGCACAACGTCTTTATTTTAACTGCTGGCCCTTGTTGTTCTCCATTGGAGAGATAAAGAGGGCGACCATGTGGCAGATCTCGAGCTACTCCGCTACTCCCGGCCGTCGACCAGCTGCTGTTTCCTGCAGCAGGCCGCCAGTTGCCATAACGTCCCCAACACGGGTCTCTGCCAGTGCTGCTGTTCCTGCTTTAAGAGCCTCAGCCTTGTTAGATGGAGATCAGCGCCAATGAACCTACCTCACATCCTTGCCGCAATGGTAGTGGTAATACTCGCGCCACTAAAGGCCTACATGGGTAGTGTACTTGTATCAATCATTGACACACATACTGCCCCAGTCTCTAGTCGAGAGGAGCATGCAATGTTGTAAGATTCAATATAGATAGTTAATGGGCTCATTTAGGCTGATGATATGGTATGGGAATACTGCTTCTCTTTATGCCTTTCCACAGCTCCACATGTCACATTGTCTGATGATCCATCTCACTTTTAAATTTATCCATATAGTTTGTGTATTTCAACTCTCTGGAGTGCAATGTCTGAAATACCCGCTAATCATAAAGACTGTATTTTAGTGATATGAAAATGACAGCTGTATAAGATAGTAAAAATTTTCTAATAATACCACGCCCCTATTTTCCATTTAAGCATCTAAGCCTTTACAGCTCTGTCAATGGGGTCTTTTCCCGCAGCTTTCTACGTTAAAAATAACAATGAATTATCTGTGTTTGTGTCCACATGTCATCATATCGTCCTTTGTTTCATAAGAATAACTACTCCAGACAATATCAACGTTAGGCTATGATCAGTAAGATATATATATATATATATATATATATATATATATATATATATATATATATATATATATATATATATACTGTAGATCATGAACGTAGCAGATAACAGATATTGTACGATTATTGTCCGAAGGAAACGGCGCTATATTTTTTACATGTCTAACCAAAGGAACGCCAACAAGGCTTAAGACAATAGACTTAACCAAAGCGAGATTGTCTCTATTATCGTATGTGGTTTGTGAATTGTCTTTATAAGATACATTATACGCCATTGGATATCAATTCATCATTGACGCATTGCCGGAGACGCCTTGAAATCTTTAGACGTAAAAGTAAGATCAATTAAGGACTTCATTTAGCCCAAGTGTATATTATTTCCTTCCCTTGAACTCTTGTCACGTCTTCGAACCATTAGCATTAATAGGCCAGCGAAATAATTATCTAGCTGGGTTTTACTGATTCCAATCTTATGAGAATGGTAACTACTACGTAGTGCATGTGCCGAGTTCTCATTTGGCAACGGGGTGCTGAACTCAGGTTCGTAATGCCCTTCTGTTAATACACTTATTATCTTACGTAAATTTAAGTGCCTCTTTCCTTGCCATTACTGTTTTAGGAAGTTTATGTATCTTTCCCACAGAACCAGGAAGGATTATGACAGGTGACGTATTCAAGTGATCTGAATGATGATAAATTATGCAAGGAGGGGCAATCATAAACATGGTCGTCAGCCCGTTATAGATAAGCTGCACGCCAAATCATACATCTTTCCATATACTACTATACAACGCTGTTGTAAAACAGACCACTATATCTAATTAGGTTTTAAAGCCTCATGATAAAAAGATTGGCTGATAAACAATTACTTAAAATACATTTCACGAGAAACAACTTGATCCAAAATAGTCCATATTGGAGAGGGGCACCTTTTAAGAAGGACAGTCTTGCAATACAAAAGAGGCGTTTAAGGAGTATTTAGATGTACATGTATATTTATATGCACTCTAGTGATGTGTTATAATACTGGCAAAGAATCATCCAAGATCATCTGCTTATTTCTCTCTCTGTCTTCTCTTTTCTTTATTTTGTATTTTGTTCTTTTCCCTGTAATCTTGTGTTCTGACTTACCATGAAGTGCTATGGACGTGGCAGTACTCTGTAATACATGACATCCGAAAAGCCCACTTCTCTGAGACATGGTTTTATATGAGAAGAGTCAAATTTTAAAGTAGCAATCAATTAAATTATCCACAGTCAGAAATTATATTAGCCCCAATACACAGGGGAATTGCGAATCGAAAATACTATTTAGGGAAGTGGTTTAATCAAAACATCCATACAAGAATTCTCGCAGCTTCCACGTACAACTGTCACGGTCACCCACATGTCTACAGAGACTTAGATGCTATCGGAGATGCCGACCTGGGCTTCAGGCGCATAACTAATGTTCAGACACCTATGTGCCTATGTTTCCATATACTACTATCACACTTGACCCACAGAAAGAACTACATACATTTAATTCCCACAGCTCAATACATATTCACTTACGCGACCACATACAACCATTGCTACATTTAGAACTACAGGTACTTAACTACCACAGCAGACACTTATGTAGCCATGGTTGCTATGGTTACCTCTGGCTGTACAGTCCTGCCTCTTAAGAACCAGGACTAATAGGCTTTTGCATGTATTTCTAGTATCCTATGACTTCCACCCCAAACACTTACCACAATCCAAATCGAAGCGTATATATGTATATGAGAGAAATAAACCCCTGGGTTTATTTAAAGTATAAAAAGGATCATTCCAGTTATATATACAAATATATGAATATATATATTTTTTTCTTATATATACAACATGTATATATATATATACTGCTATCATACAACAATGAGTACATAAACTCTATTTGTCTTTCTCTCTCTTTGTCTCTGTGCGTATCTTGTCTCACCCCCCTCCCCCGCCTCTCTCTCTCTCTTTCTCTCTCTCTCTCTCTCTCTCTCTCTCTCTCTCTCTCTCTCGCTCACTCTCTCTCTCTTTATACATATTACACTTCTCCTTGGCGGTCACTACACTATGCACAGGGAGCACACAACCCACACGGCCAGCAGGAGTACTTTGCCGGGTAAAGCCGGAACCCATTTAGGGCAACATCTCGTCCACAGCTCGTATAAAGCAACAACGATGTATTGCGGATATGGCGCGGGCGGCGGGCCGTTGTATTGACGCGACCGGCGGCTTCTTTATGACGCTCCCTGGGGCCGGCCGCCATCATCAAGCCGCGCGCGCATAGCTCCTACATCACTTACCCGTCGATTAGACTGGCCGCCAGCATCCAACCACATCGGTTTTGTCATTAAGTAACAACTAGTAAAAATAAGTGGGCTTTCTCATTAAGACGATGGACAACAAATGTTATAAAGTAAGTTGCAAAATGAGGTAACACCCTCCTATCACATTTCATAAAGCGCTCAACGCCGCAATGCTTTCGTCTTCATGAAACAGAAGGTCTTGGACAGGGGGTCGATCTTCAAATTGTTTCAATTGCTAGCCATGTCTTTGTATGAGCAGGTCCTCTAGTATAAATAGATAATATATTTTGGTTTATTATATGACACCTGGTCAATCAATATTTCAGTAGATTTACTATAGGTTCATCAAAATTGAATTAAACGAGGATCTATTTTTCTATGATAAATATGTTTCATTCTATTTAAGACTTGACCTTTTTATGATGAAAAACGCGAGTCGAGGACATTTCCGAATTGCCATTTTCCTTGGGGATGAGACATCCCATTTGTATAATTGAAGGTTAACACATTCATCTAGCTCAGTATATTGCTGAAAATTCTCTGAAAAAGGAATGGTCTCCAGTTAAAATACTTGCCCTAACAAAAATGAAATCAGATTTCACTGGAAATCTTGTATATGATGTAGAGGAAGTGGATTTAAGTCTGATATTCATTTTCCGACATGTTATCTTATTGAAAAAAACTTGATTCAATTTTCTTAATAACGGTGTTCTTGTAGGGAATAGGCGATATCAGGAAAAAGGTATGCCGTCTGTTTACCCAGCCTTTGCCTGGAAAGACTGAATATTTAACGGGCGTTTCCTTGCGTGCCGTCCTTCTATATAATCAGCAATACATTGCTTGCAGAGGACCAACTGTTTGGATTGCTTTTCATCAGATTCACTAGGATATATGAGACATCGGAAACATTTATGGAAATCTGGTCCTATTCAAAAGCGAGCTCCGTCTATGGCATCAGTACAATATCCAACTGGATCGTTATATCTGACATTTCTGCGTCAACCAATTCCCTTTATTGCCAGCCCGGGAGTGGCTGAGCTCCCTCGTCTCGTACCATTAGTCACAGAACCCTTGCCCACCCACTCCTTCTCCATATAGAAAGATCACGCTGCCACGGACAATGGACCATTCCAACTCCAGGAACATTTGAGACACGAACAATGCGATAAATACACCTCAGCCTCTATAACACGAAAAAACAGAATCGTACCAGATCAAACGAAGATGATTATTACGTTATTTCTCCAATTCTTTTTTTTTTCACGCGAGATTGCTCATGTTTTATCGTATAGAAACTGTGGCTATTTTCTGGTTGCTACTTCTTGAAAAACAGCAAGATGACAATGTGTAGATTGGGAACAAAATCATATTCATACAAAAAGCTCAGGAACACTAGAAACAGAACGTATAGGTCCTTTGTAAGTTCCCATTTGCTTATGTCGGTAGGGTAGGGTGCCTTATACATACATATAGCAGAGTTATTATTTCTTAATCTACCTGTTCTCTGTACCCCCATAGGATAACCTTGGGACTGGGGACGCAATCTAAAGTTTTTAATTGCAGGTTTGAAGTTATTCATTTAATAAATTCCTGCGAGATAAGATTTGAAATTATTCCAATTTTAGATACCATGTATCAAGAACGATTTAGTGTATATCGATTACTTAGATAGCATTTCTTCGCGTTGGTAAATGCCGTCTGTTGATTAGGTCGGGTTAAGATAAAATAGTGTAGACACAGAAAGTGAGCGGCTATTTCGTTTTTTTTTTACCAAGAACATTGTTTTCGATGATTTTCATAGGTAATGTCTATTAAGTTTCTAACTTAAGATAATAGGTAGATTTTATACAAAATTTTGGTGGAAATAGATCTTCTATGGTCAGAGAATCAGAACAAGCTATCGATCGTTAGGCCAAGGAAGTTGAACTTAAGAACCTTTTCAATTTCATAATGATTTATTGATGAGGTCTCATTTTCATTAGGTTTGGCATCACCAAATTTCAAACAGATAGTTTTCCTATCAATGAGAATTAAAAGGTTCGTGTAGCACCAGTTCTGAAAGAACAGAAGTGAATAAACGCATCATTAAAAATACAACTCCAAAACAAATCCCTCTCCAACACTCTTAGTGATGTATAAATAGAGAAAAATACTATTGTTTTCAATGGTTCCTTCTCATGGGAAGAAGAATCAATATATGGAAAAGGAACATAAATGCTCTTGATCCCTTCTCATCCCACCTCGATGAAGAAGACACTTGGCTGTTGGTATTAACGAAGTAAAGGCTATTGGTAGGGCAGTATGGAGGGGGGAAGCCACTTTGTTCAACATCATAGTAACGTTGTGAGTATCTCACTGAAACTGGCACGAATCGGATGAGTAGGCGCGCGGGGAATCCCTACGTCGTGAGGACTGCGTTGTCATCGATGACTCCATCTTGTTAATGACTAATTGTGGGACAATCAGGATATAAATGAATAGACTGCCTGAATGAAGTCTCGTCAACCCTATTCTAATAATTCACATAACAATTTATCAAATACTTGTATGCAGTGTTACGGATTCTAACTGTACGTTGAAATAACCACAATCCTGCCAATCCAACCCCCGCAGACATAGAACATTCAAACGATAAAGTATTTTTCTAACCCTCCTGTTGCACAGATCAGGAGAGTGTAACATACTTCGTCTCGTTGCTATTTCAGTGGGTTTGGGAGTATGGCGTATAAGGTCAGTATTAGATCCAAAACAACAAGGGAAGGACATTCATCTCCTTTGTGAGAATTGTTTACAAAACCG
Source organism: Alentia gelatinosa (assembly GCA_950022655.1). NCBI lineage: Eukaryota > Metazoa > Annelida > Polychaeta > Phyllodocida > Polynoidae > Alentia > Alentia gelatinosa. The sequence goes on along the minus strand of OX465580.1, from coordinate 31,023,953 downwards.
TTAACGAAATACCACGTTCGGAGAGCATTGACTCCACAGGAAACAACAAAACGGTGTTACCCTGCATGCCCCTCTCTACCGGTTTCAACTTAAAACAAACGTTCGACACCTACCTTTCATCAATGACTGACAATTTATAAGCGTATTCTGATATGCATGATCTCAGATATAGGACTCGGTTTCCCCCAGTGGAGTTGCCTTTCCTAGATAATCGGATTAGGATGTAATCTTTACCTGAGGTTCAGGTCTATCTATCAGTCATGATTGGGATTCGGTTAGAAATAACCCTCCTATTCACAATATGAATTATCCTATGAGAGGTCAGCCGGTAATTTCTCTCTCATAGCATTCAAAGATTAAGGTAATATCAAATAATACACATGATGAATAGAGAAACCTCGAAACGGTGTATGAAACTCATGTATGATACAATATAATTAGAATCCACCCTGAACTAGAATATATGAGTTGTTGGTTTGTGTTATATAATCCTGATACAGGTTTGTGCTAACATCTTCATTGTGACAAAAAATGATAACCTGCAGCCTTATGTATAAAAAGATGGGATGATATAGTAAAACAGTGCATGTTGATCATATATGAAGCAAATGTATGTAGTACAGAAAAAAAAAATAAAGGCACATGAAGTATCAAAGGAGCAACAAAATAATCTACCATTTCAACATATTTTTTCTCAGTTTGAGTCACGAATATGGCCTGAGCTGTTCATGGCTGCAACCTATGAAGCGGCTCAGACAAGATGAGCCGTCAGTGGCGTCATCTGGTGAACAGTTTGAGGACTATATCTATCCATTGCTTTTTACAATGAGGTTTTGGCCAAGCTTGTGATGCATAGAGCGAGTGAGAAACGCGTATTACCGCTCTTATTAACGAGCCAGACATTTGAGAGCTGCATACAAAATAGGAAAGTGTACCTAACATTCGATAAATATTTCATTTTTAGTTCAAATCTTTATTCTGGTCCTGTTCTATGCTCGGCGGCCTGTCGTCAGACCTAAAATATTTGTAAAATATTGCTAGTCGGAATTTTTTTTCATTTCCATAATAGTTCATGTTTCATTTTGATAAGTTTAGTCTCATGGGGTCTAACACCCCCCCCCCCCCCCCGCCCTCGCGGTGACCTTAGCAGGTTCTCGATTGGTGACGTCACCGACGACCAGGACTCATTTTCGAAGCCTCACCTGATAACAATGTTAACAGTGAAATCTTGACCCATATCTCTCAGGTAGAATTTCCTGATAAGAAGGTTCCTTGCTCCTATTTCAGTAGAGATTTGACGGTTTGTGACATGAGGTGCTGACGATGGGTCCTGTTCGGATAATAGTTTGCCTCTTTGTTGGCATTATTTCTGTATCAGCGGATTATTCTATGTACGGTAGGTGCTGTGTGAGGTGATATCAAATGTTTAATATATCTAGTATCTAATAATCTAATATTCTCTTCGTCCGAAGTCAGAGGAAGGCTTCATACTTGGTGAAATAGGTCAGAGAGTCTACCTGTGTAGGTGAATCCTAGCCGGGTTTCTATTATTTACTGTCTACTATATGCATTTACTCGTGTATAACGTTAACCTGAGATACAAGAAGAAAATGGGAGAATGTGAAAGATCAAGGGGTGTGTTTTTGCTATTGTCTAACTTTATTTAGCACAGGTGATATTAAATATATGCCGAGTGAGACGTTTCATGATGTATTATTGGTATTTAGATATATGAATTATATATCACTTGAATTTTACTGGTATAACCAAACACAATGTACATGTATTGAAGAGGAGAATTCGGCTGATTCTGGCCTGGTATGTTTACCAGTTCATTTCCGGATGTTTTGCATAAACCTATGGCTAAAAGTTACGTACTTACCTCTAGCCAATCTCATCCGAATGGAAACATATAGAACCCCGCGTCGTAGTTGGCCCCGTGTCATTCATTGTTGCATGTAGTTGGAGAATCTGGATAATGCTACGTTCTGTGCTGTATAAATCTTTTTCTCGCGACTGAAATTCCCAAATTGTAGTCAATTAAGTCATACAATATGGTCAAGCAAAACCTGTTTATATGTTACACATCTTCTTGAGCATTACAGCACACTCCATCTCTCTGTACCTTCTGTAATTATTCACAGATATTTCATCTCCCTTTGATTACTTATCCATATTCTTGATATACTCTCCTAAAGTATCTATGTGTTTTCTTTAATACAATACCTTGGAAATATTCAGGAAGACATTACCGCAGCTACCATTGACCCAAATCAGTGCTGAATGTAAATGAAACACGGCAATAGGCCAGTGGATAAAGTTTGACACCATGGTAAAGTCTAAGGATTCATAAACACCATATATACCAAATAGTATATCCTGTTGTTTTTAGAATGCCCGCTGGGATGGGAAGAGAGTGGAGAATATTGTTACAGGTTCGTGCAAGAGGAACTCAACCTTGTGGATGCAAAGGCAGCATGTACGGTAAGTTAAATATTAGAACGCTTCGTTTTCTGATTAGCATGGACTGAAGACACCATGCATGATCAAAAATTTATGTTGCGTTATTCAAATGTATTTCTGGAGGGCAGTTGGTTATACAATCCTCAATAAAGCAGCCTTGACAAAGTATACATTTTTTCGGGGTTATAGCGTCAGAAATTATATCAATAAGCCTTTTTAAAAGTAAACTAGCGCCTTTGGCACTACGACCCACAAACCACAGGCCAGGGGAAAAGGTTGGCCGCCTCCCTCTCACGGACAAGCACCCCTTAAAAGAGTTCGGTTAGACCGGAATACAAAAATAAATTGCCCCTCTACCGAAATTTCAAAAAAGCCCTCCCCCCCCCCCCCAAAAAAAGAAGAAAATTGAATATTCACATTGAATACAAGAAAAATCAAGTCTTTCCTCCTCCACCCTACCAAAGAAAAATGCTTGCCCTGCTTAGAATTACTGAAAAATACCCCCCCCCCCCACCCCTACCCCAAATAGCAACAGTGAACAAAAAATTACCGAAAAAAGAAGTTAAAGTTGGAGCCAACTACCCCCCCCCCCCCCCCAATGGAAATATAAAGAAGAAACCCCTCCCAGTAGAAATACTGACCCCCCGGAAATCTTCTGCCAACAAACCTATACATCGTGTACCCAAGGATATATAATTTTACGAAGACTGCCCCTCCCAAAATATGAAATTGTCCTATATTGACTATTCCACAACGGCTTAAGGGTGGAAAAAACATTGCATGTCCCGAACCATCCTTGTGTTAGGCATTTTGAAACTCTCTTGGCTTTCTCTCACGGTAATGAGATAAGAAAACTACGGGACTAAATTCTGTTTTCGACATGGCTAGACATATCATAAGATAAGAAAAACAGGAGAGTGTAGAACCACTAAAAGATATACCAGTTCATGTTTTTTCCTGCACGAGAATCTCACTCTCATGGCATGTTAGTCTCCAATCCTAGACCTCGTTCACTCTGACTATATGCGCGGGAGAAGTTCCAAGTGGATCCAACAAAATTCTAAGTTTGTAAATATGGTAAGTAACAATAGCTTTATTCGGGTCCATGCATTCAAGTTACATACGATTCCAATATGATAAAAACACAAGCATAACAAACCATAACTAGATATGTTTCATTTACAGATGTTTGGAGAGTTGGTGTTTGTACTCACCATCAACAGCGATATGGAACACACATATATTTACGACCAGCTGAATACCAAATACGATACGGGAAGTCGAAAGTAAGTAAGTCTTTTGTTCTAGAGAAGTTTGATTTTGAATGACCATGAAAATATTCCATCCGAAAGAAAAAAAAGAAAAAAACCCTAGTCTATCAAGTATAAAACTGAAACAATGCTCCTACCTGAATTTTTGTTGGCAAAACCACAATTCCGTTTGCAATTATAAATAGGGTAGAACCAATGCGATTTTGCCTTTTAGGCAACAACTGTGTCTATACAAATTAAGCTACTGAAGATTGCTGTAAGAATTGAACATGCTATAATGATATGCACTTGCTAGAGTTTGCCTGATTTTATCTAAAGAAAGGAAGACAATGGTTCTGATGTAATGAATGTCATTATAGTTCAGCTTGGGTCCTCAGTAGCATGGCTTTATCTGATAAAGTAATATTCTATTCACTTCATCTGCTTTCACATCTGACCCTCCTTGTCCCATATTAACGTAAAGAGCTAGTCCTTGGTGTAAACCAATTGATTTTGAAATGATTACACAGAGATGAATAAACACATCTAAATGAAAACATATTTCATCTCTATTCATACTCATGCACACAGACGTGACTGGTGGACGAGTGGAAGGAGAGTGCCCAGAGACGACGGAGAGGGAATGAGCTTTTACTGGGAGGGCGACGGCAAGCCCATAGAATCTTACTTCTACTGGCACAACAACTCGATACCAGCGGACATGAGCAAGGACAAGATCATTTACAATTATAACGGTGAGCTCTGCTGCTAGTCATCATCATATTTAAATAAAAGCACACAAGAAGTAGATGATATATGACATTAATTTTAAAAACCTTTTATTCTAAATGTGTTTGTCTATTCGGTGCCCCATGCTAAGTTCGTTGTAAATATTTTTTTATTCAATCACAAGCAAATACTAATGACATATTATATTCGCTATATAGCGAATAATGACAAACAAACAAACACGACAAATCTGAAAGTAAAATTTGTTACATTAAATTTGTTACATTAAATTTCCTATGTGCATTTTGATTCCGCGTTGACAGTAGTTTACGGATAATATTAATAAAACGATGAGCTCTTATACATTTTTTTTTCAGAGAGAGAGACAGAAGTGTTTATCTTTGTATCATAATCCTTCACGTTAAAGGATGCACATTATTAGTTCTTTGAATATGAATTACCATAACCAATTTCAGTCATACAATTATACGCATTTGTGGTCAAACTATGTTGCTCCCGCATTATGAGGTTTTTAGATTGATTAATAAAGAAAGGACAGAAAATCCCTTGTCTTGTAAAGATCTACCTGAATTTTCACTAACTATCATCTTAATGATTGACACTTGAAATGTTCCACCCACTAACACAATGAATGCTGACCTTAATTGATGGCATTGATATTGACAAACCGTCGGTCTGCAGAGATTGTTTCTCGCTTAGTTTCACAGTTATGCTCAAGTATCATCAAACCGGTATTCATGTAATCAACATTAGAAAATAGGATACACTGCATTATTGTCTGATCGATTTACTTTAAAGAGCCACATGGTTGTGCCACCATATCGAAAGTTCTTGCCTAATTATCTGCTTGCTTGGTATTAAATGGTACTCATTCTTGCTTTCAACAGGATTTCAGTGGGGCTGGATCCTTGGTATCAACACTGACAAACATCCCTTTATCTGCAAGATCTCCAAAGAGGACATTTATCACATCAGTGATACGCGGCGTGGCCCAGGTCTGTAATGTTCTATTTATATAACCAAGACCAAGACTATGGTCCACATTTGTTGATGCAAATACCATTCAACAGCAATTAACGCAAAGTGGTACAGCGGTATTTAAGCCTATAATTGAGAAGGAGAGGAGATCAATTGCTGCAGAAACAATATGATCTAGCAGCTTCGATGCATAATATGTTAATGCACTGTGGCATCTACATTTTAAAGAAAAGTCGTTCCATCCATACCTGGCCCCAAGCTTGCCCCTATCTGTACGTCGAAAGGTAGCTTTTCAGGATCGGCGAATATCGGCCCAAATACCGGTTATCACTAATAAGTAAGATGTTGCTGGTTGCTTGTAGAGAGATCAATCAACACACCACGCTGTGAAATTAAGGCCGAGTGTATACATATGTACTACTAAATATAGAGCGTCCTGACCATGCTGTACAAGTCACAGAACGAGATGGTAATTTAAGGTTTGTACGGAACGAGGCCTTTACGCCGAGTTCCGTACAAACCGTAAATTATCATCAGGTTCTGTGATTTGTATGAGCATGGTTGGACATTATATATTTACTATATACCCGAAATTTAAACAAATATAACCAATTTCATTTGGCTTAACAACCAATATGTTTATGAATGTGTATGGGAAGGTGGTCCGTATTTTCCTGTACGGACCACTGGTCTGTACAGTATTTTTACGTTATATGGCGAAACGGTGCGTATTTACAGTATACATGGCATGGGTATATAATAAATTGTGGGATGTCAAACGTGGTGCTTTTATAATAGTAACGAACCCTGGCCGCTTTTTCTTACGGTCTGGTGAAAGGTTCCGCTCACTAACAAAGTGCGTGTTGATCTTAAATAGATGACATGATATTGCAATGGGTTTCGACTCTGTTCCTCACACATTGGTTATTACCAAAATCAAACAGCTGTATACATTTCCGAATATTATCACGAGTCGGATTGATAAGTACTTAACTAGCAGGAAGCAATGTTTCGCAGTTGATAATGGTTCTGCTAGCATCTGGTTCGGTGTCCCGCAGGGCTCATATATCAGTGTTGGGGCCAATTCTATTCAATTTTCACTAACGACATGTGCTCCATTGCTACCGACTGTCAGTCTCGTCAATACGCTGACGATTTGATTTGCTGGACTTGTTTGTTGTCCTTGGAACATGGAGTTTGGGACGGTGTCCTCCGCAAGGGTGGCAATGGCTTCAAGTAGTCAAAGCAAGTCCTTCAGCTTCTGATCTGCCATTGAGGAGACAGTCTCTGTAGTTCTTGTCCCGTTTGTTTTTAATAAAGGTTAGTTTTTTTGCTTTCCACATCTGGTTGGGTTCCCCACTGCGAGATTAGAGTAGTGAGAAGGTGGAAAACAGAAGACAGATGAACTTTCTTCTAATGATTGTTGAGGACGCCACGTGGAGAATTATGGGAGAGAGATTTCCGCTGTAATACGATAGTAGGTACCACCGGTATCAAGCACAGGGCGCTTTGAGTCCCGGTTCCACAAAAACACTTCTAACTAAATTGGCCTTAATGCATGCTAACCAGAAATTTCTTTCAGAGTATGGCTGGGAGGGAACAGATCCCTCCATGGTGCCGCGCGGACCTAAGATCATCGAGGAGCCTATTGATACGCTGTTTGGGATGTCGGTCATTGACCTACCGGAGGAGGGACAGACTCTTTACGCTAGCTTTGCCTGTCTCGCAGACGGATATCCAGCACCCATATACAGTGAGTATATAAATATGTACCTGTGCCTACCTACCTACTTATCCACCAACAGTTTTACGCCATAAATAGCATGAATTATATGTATGTATGTATGTATGTATGTATATATAAATATATATATATATATATATGTATATGTATATGAATATGTATATATAGACACAGTAAAACCCCGCCTCTAGGACACCTCGCTTAAGGGGCCACCCCTCTTAAGGAGACACTTTGCTCGTAACAGAAACTTTGATTTAGCTTATTTCAACCCCGCTTAAGGGGGCACCCTCCGTTCGAGCTCCCCTGCTCTGACGGGATCGTCGCATATGTTTTATGGGTTCATAAATGCCCAGTCGACCCTATTTGATTACCCTAAATGCGATGGATCTGTTGCACTCAATCGCCAGAAAAGTGCAGGGTATATCACACCGATGCGATAGATATCCCCTTTACAGTACAGAAATACTGTAAAAATGACTAACAAAGACGATAGAGCGAAGTCAGAAACTTCCACTGTTACTTTCCTACTTATATCATATGTTTATACCTTCTCTCCTGTATATATACTTAATTTACTCCACATGTATAATTATATATCGGAATGGAACACAACCTTATTGTACACGTACATCATTGGAATGTTATTGACTGTAGTAGACCCCAAGTACTATGTACACAGATCAATTGCATCGCACATATTGAATTCTTTTTATAACGGTTGTACATGTACGGTTGCACATATAGGACATCCATTATACCTTTGTGACGGACCCGTTGTAGATCATACACATGTCAAGATGTGCGATGTGACGAATCAGTCGCATCGCATCCGAGCACAAGAATTGGTCACACAGGCCTTGTTGAGTGCGGTGCGATTAAGCGGGATTCACATGGTGGGATTCACATACCCCACAGTTTGTTTGTTTGAGACAAATCCTGCTCAGAATCTGTACTGAAATATCTCCTCGTCTGAATTGTATGGTTCCATTTCCCTGAGACAAGTACTTTCCCCTGCAATTGTGAGCGACAATTACGCCTAAAGTGGAATTCACACGGTGGGATTAATGTACCTCACAGGGTTCAAAATCTCATGAGATTCTGTTCCTTTTTAGGGGAAAATGTCGTTAAAAATTACAGGAGAAAAAAACCTGTTTTGGAGAAATGGAACCCTACAATTCAACAAGGAAAGGATAAGAGGAGGTTGTAGTATTTGAAATATAGATATGAGTTGATGTGAAACCATGACCAGCGGAATACCATTCAATTTTGTATCGATCATTATAATAATAATCATCTTCGTCCAATGTTGCCACATAACTATATGCTGAAGGACCGGTTTTGACTATAGATAGACCGCTGTCAGACAAAATATCAATGGTTGAATGATTTAAAGAAAATAGACTTCCAGTTAATGTTAAACACCAAATTCACAATTGATAGGTAGTTGATATAATGTACTTTAATACAGGAAAGATCTGCATCAAACAAGTGTGAACTATTCTAGTCTAGATGATGATAAATGCAATGCTTCATTGAATGACTAATTCGGCAGGTTGGTATAAGCAGCGCACAGAGACAGAGGAGCTCATAGACCCGGCCTTGGACGAGAGATACACCCTGGTGGGCGGTCGACTCGTGATCCACCAAGCCTCTCAGGAGAAAGGAGACAATGCATTTTACTGGTGTAAGGCAGAGAACGAGTTCGGCGCTGCTCTCAGTACCCGTGCTCAGCTTGAGTTTGGATGTGAGTGCCTTTTACTTTCCTACCTATATGATTTATCGTTTAAAATCTAATGCTTTCGAATATGTTGCATTTGCAATCGAAGAATGATCAGCTGAGGTACAGAGAATGTCTAGAATGTAATATATAATGGAGCATTATATACCTGAATCGTTTGGATATGCGAATATAACAAATTCGTCTACTGGTGAGTGTTCTTTGAGCCAACGTTGGTTTTCTTAATTGCGGGTGGGCGATCGGTGGAAAAGACGATTATACTATGTGTTGCAGGTTTTCAGAACTGTTGAATTTGGATATCTTTACAGTTATTGGTGACTTTGCACGCGACCCACGATCTCCAGTGAATGCGAACATGCACAAAGAAGCCATAATAGACTGCGACCCTCCGGATGTATCACCAGGTTAGATTACATGTTCTGTTCTAACACAAACATAATCAGCGAGTTCCATGCACACACAGTATACAAAAAAGGTCAAGAGATATTCATCCATTTTGCCCTTGCAACTCATGACCTGGTAAAGTATGAATGCTAATTGCAGATGTTCGTCCATATATGAGGAATAAATTATGCCCTCGCATATGTTAGGCCTGTGACTTATAAGACAAATATTTTGCCCTTGCAGATGATAGTCCAATAACTTTTGAGTGGTACAAAGGACTGGATTACGTGAGGACGGATGTAAAATCTTACATATTCAACTCATGGGACGGCAAGCTGTATTTCTCACAGGTGACAAATGAGGACATTGGGTTGTACAAATGCAAAGTCAGTCGACCGGGCTTCATAACGAGTTCTGGTGCCCTTGGCCAGGAAACCAAACTTAATGTCGCCCAAACAAGTAAGTATCCTGCTGAATCAGTATGAAACATGCTTGTAGTGATACTCCATTTAATTATCCACCTAATACGGAATCTCCATACTAAACCAACAGAGTCTACAGGTCGCTAATGAGTAGATTACGGAAAGCCGTCCAAAGCGTGCAAAGTAATGCGTGAGAAGATCGGCGGCTATTTTGTTTTTCTTTTGATAACTAATATTTGGAAGGGTGAATAATGAATACAACATTCGCTCGGATATTAATGTGCGTCACCTACGCGGAAAATACGATCATGCAGATTAAAATCATGGTAATAGTGCGTGTATCCTTTTAAACTGTATCCAAGTCCTCCGCACGAGGAGCTCCTTGTGATCAACGAGTATAGAGAAAGAGAGGTATAACTCAGTGTGGCAGAGCATCCGAGGGTTTCTCTCAGCCTCATCAACAATTAGTACCCCCACCACTTTAGAGAAAACTGAGCCACCTCGCCATATAGGCACCTCCTCCAGGGCGGCATCCCCTTAGGTCACCATGCTGTCCACGTGGAGGAGACTCCTAAAAATCACTTAGTTTTTTTTTTTACTGGAGCATATTTTTATTGTTCTTAACACGTCATACATCACTTCTCTTGATATATTTTTTTAATCCATCTGATTTTTCATGCCAAGTTCTACATACAATCATGCTGTGTAAAGTATGCATACATAACACATATCAACGTCCATGCAATAAACAATAGGACAGCATGATCCAGTTTAGAAAAAGACAGGAGAGTTAGTCATCCCAATTTAAGAGCATGGAAAAGGCAGAGAAATCAGGTTATGATACATTTTAAGCAACTGTTCAAAAGGTACAGATAGAAGCTGTAGGTAGTTTTTTTGAATTTTGAAAATGGCTCAAATATTTGGAAGTGACACTTCACTTCAGGAAAGTCCTGAATATTTTGCACTTTCTCAAGGTATTATCCTTAAAGTAATACCCATTATAATACCCATTCCGTTTGAATGGAAGAACGATTGTAAATCGAATTCGAACGTACCAATAAAAAAAAATTAAAAAAAGTACTCACTGTTCCAAAATGTGGGGTACCTTAACACTGGTGACTAAATATAACTACAAATATATTTTCACATGAATGCAAAAAGAAAGCCTAGACCCCAAAATCGTTTTGTTGAACATGAATGCATGGTTTAATATATATATATATATATATATATATATATATATATATATATATATATATATATATATATATATATATATAATCTTGTTCAAAGAGTTCCCTTGTCTTTTCTTTCCCACCTTCCCAACACTAATCAAAAGTGGTCAACAGTTGGAGGTGGTCACCAACAACCGAGAGTTATAAAATCGAAAATAAGCTGGTGGCATCCACCACCACGGGGCCTCCAAGGTTGTCCTTGTTATTCTCTATACTCGTTTTGGCAATCTGTACTTATAGTGTACTTATTGACCAGGAGGAAGAGACCGGTAGTGCGAGTAACGACAATGGGTGGGCAACTGATTATTCCATTATCGGTCTGGGAGGAAATCAAATAGATAATCGGGAGTTGATAGCAATGAACCGGGTTGTAACTGATGGCGGGTACTGCAACACCCAAGTTTAAGCTAATAATGCACATCTACGGATCGAGGGCTGAACGACTGGTTCTAAAATCGTAAACCTGTCGGGATGGTTGTCTTAGAGAATATGCGCTTCTGGTCGACCAACATGCAGAAATCGTAGTAGGATAGCAGAGAGTGGGTGGTGGGAGTTAGTCTTAAGTAAATCAGGTTACACAACAAACCCGCCGACTGCGTTTCGATTCATTGATCCGTTGTCCATATAGGCAGATATCGGTACGCACCTGAGACAAAGTACTATCCATTTGTCACCGATAAAGGAACATCCATGTTCCGAAATCGTCAGGTGGGATATTGTGCAACGTAAAGGCCTACACAAGAAAGAACTTCTTCAAACGATGATGGCTTCTTGTCTAAAATATATTGGAAAAGAAATTCCTGAAATTTATTAAAAGTTATAACACCTAATGTATTTCTCTGAGAAGAATTACGAGACAAAGTTTTGAATAACCATCGCTGAGGGGTAATACTAACTAACCTCTTAAGCACGGTATTATAAAGACTATAATTTCAAAAAGAGTTTCCTATATATGGTATCGAAACTAGTGGCCCTTAGCTAATCACCCTATTATAATTTTGATAGCTTTTGTATTCATCTGTTTTAAAGAAAATAGCAAATGAATTCCTATACCTGATATCCCGGTGAAATAAGTTCTCATATATAAGAATAATCTATGACATACATGAGTTAAATATCAAGCAATGTCAAGAATTCTATGGTTCTTTTTCTTCTAGGTCCTGGGATATTTGAACCCTCAATTCTAAGTGGCTTCCCGCGTGTTTATCCTGCCGACACAAAGGTCGGCGACAACATCAGGATTGAATGCTTTGCTGCGGGAACGTAAGTCGGAGATTTTTACATGGTACCTCCCCCCTCCCTCCTCCATTAACACGAACATTTTGAAGAGCAGTTTGGGCATCATAAAAATGTCACTCTCCCCAAGGATAATGATGAGAAATGGAAGTCGTTTCCCTGATGAAACAAGTAGCAAATAAACATCTGTCGTTGACGGAACAGCGACGATGCAAAAAATATCAACAAATTTAGTCGAGATTGGTCAATAACTAATGGAAGTTTAGCCGAAAATGTTAGCGCCCATCGACTTCAATGACCTTCCGACCTCCCGACCTCCTACCGACCTCCCTTCCCCACTCATAGATAGAGCGGCAGCGGATAGCGGTTGCACCACTGGGTAACAATATCCTCACCACTGGTGGAAGGCGGGTAGTGGTTTCACCACTTGCAACCAACGGCAATGATCTCAGCTGTTTTAATTAGGTATCACTCATAGATTCCAGTTTCAGAGAAGAGTCTTCGGAGAGCCTACATATGTACCATGAACGATGGGTAGAGCTTTAGAGTTCCCATCCTTATTATGCATCATAACCATTTTTAGAATACTGAATTACTACACGATGCATAGGATAATGTGTTGAAATTAGTCCGCAACTAACAGAGACGATTGTAAATCGTTCCTGTAAAAAGTGTGAGCTAGAACATAATGTAGACTCGATAATCCTCTTTGGTCTAATTTGATGAATGTATAAAGTTCTGCTCTTAATGGAAAGCCGCTTAAAGTCCGCTTGTAGAACTCTGTATGCGATACTATAAACAATAAATCTAAAAATGCGACTGCCATGAATATGCATTCATGAAAGCAAAGTAACGTCTGATTGTATTCTACATTCGTTCATAGGTCAGACCCACCTCTGATGTATTCATGGAAAAGAATCCGGAAGACAAACACAACCGAAACTGAGATACCCATGCCATTGGGCAGTTCGCTAGATGACCACAACAGAGTTTTACTCATCCCGCGCATCCAGATATACGACGAAGGATATTACCGGTACACTAATCAAAGATGACAAAGACTGGCTTGATACACTAATAAAGATAGTTTTGTTAATGCAAGATACCACGCTCATGTAAGGTTAGGCGAGTGAAAATTCAGCTATTGGATTATGTAATGTTGTGAAACACTATCGCTAATCTATACTGCCATGGACATTCATGGAGGTCTATTGGCACCCGGAAATGGTGACCAATGAGGCCTAAAGAAAGTTGCTATATACTTTGAAGTAGGCTAAGCAAAAATCCACATAGAAAGTAGCACCTCATGTAATGTGAGTATGCCTGTGTGTGCTAATGAAAATAATCTTCATAATAATCTGTTCGTCTTTTCAGTACAATGTACAAATGCAAAAGCTCTGTTCCAATATGGATTACATAGACAATAACCGATGGTTTTGTGGACAGGCGGCCGTAAACCACGAGTGGTTGACGCGTAGTAATACACGAGCGCCAGCGAGTGTATTACGACGTCAACCTCGAGTGGTTTACAGAGCCACCTGTCCACAAAATCATCGTTTGTTGTATTTATTATCCATATTTTCGAATAAATTAAACCCAGTTATTGCCATATTAAACGGTATAACAATAGGGACTATTTCTTTGCTCTGTAGCAAAAGGGACTATTTTTCCCGTATACCATGGTTTTGAGGCCGTATACCACAGGTGTGAATCCGTATACCACAGTTATGGTATCTGACAGGTTTTATACAATGGGTCATGGTTTACTGAGTCCCTATGCATTTTCAATGGGGGCTTTGTATACGATGGATAATAATATTCCATATGTACACCATGCAGTTTCTGACTAATCATATTAGTGGTAATTCCTTCTAGATGCATCGTCCGACGGTTACACGGAGGGGAGGATTCCGGGGAAGTATGGCTTATGTTATCAGGTAAGTCTACCACCAAGGAACATTTTCCACATAAAGTGAAATGCACCTACCATCCTTCCTTTCTCAAATCCCCGAAACTCTTAGTCACATTTCCAATCAATTACTGTGCATTTTATTTCATTTTTTCTGTTTGTTGTAAAAGTACCTTGGGTATTTTCGCAAACCCCGGTCAGAGTTTGGTATTTCATTCCCTATGCTAAGTGGAATAGCGAAAATATACCTGGCGTGGGATGTCCCACTTACGTTGATCTGTGCAACTGTGTATTTTCTATGATACCAACTGGGTACAAACACACGGATCTCTTTAGCCAAACCCTACTTCACGATGAGGCTAGAGGACCAGTTCATTGACGTGCAATCAGACCTACGATGGAAGTGTGGTGCGGAAGGTATTCCGTCCATTAGATACATGTGGCGCAAGAATGGCGAGCAGATCACCAACTCTAGTGACTCCATTCAGGTAAATTTATATCTTTCTGTTATATCTCTAGCTTACGATATATGTTCATTTAATACAGGTATAGCAGAAGAAGAAAGATCCTGCGTTTATTACCTGCTTACACAACTTGCTAAAAGGTATTAGTCAGTTGAAACGCTCCATTCCGATTAAAGTAACACAAGATGTATAAGTAGTTATGAACTATAAACCAATAGTGTTTATGTAACATTTCCCCATAAGGTAGTGTTGAGATAATAGATTAAATCAGATACTATGGCACAAACCTGTGTAGGTAATTAATGACCTGAAATTGAGGGGTAGTTGTCGATATCAAAAATGGAGGCGTGTGCTAATGGACGTAAAGAATCGTTTCGCTAGTGTTGGTAGTGGTTGGTGGGGGGCTCCCCACCCTCCTGGTGGAGATATATAGGGAGGATGTGTCCCAGTAGAAAGAAATTATGGGGCTATATCACCCATACCTACTGCCATGATATTGAGTCCCAAGGTAGCTGGATTGTCATTCAGTGGATCCGATTGTATTATACCTCAAGTCTAAGGTCTCTGGCTGCCCTTCTGTCTGGATATCTGGATGTAATCCAAGTTGGTGGAAAATTAATAATTTACTGGAGAACACCTCAACTACTATTGTGGAAAGTTGGAAATCTCATTAACTCTAATCTCATTAACTCTAAACATTTGATGAATCACAGTTGAATAAATATGATTGCTCAAGAAATCACAAGTATGAGACATGCATATTCCCTAATTGCCTATGATTAGAAATTATCCTATCCTGTATTATGTTATTTTGAAGATTTCACAAAACGTGCTGATTATCAAAGGAGCAGATGCCAAGATGCACAATGGAATTTACCAGTGTGAGGCCAGGAACTCCATCGGTCTAGCATACAGCACAGGAGAGCTACGAGTAATTGGTATGTATCTAACAAAAGGTATTAAATTATTTCATGGTGAAGATAATTCTGCTAATGCATCCTGTAAGCAGATATAAATTTCCACTTAAAGTTTACTAACATACCATAATATTAGGAAACATCCTTACTGTGGACGAAACGGTTTCTGTTCGAGGTCAGTCGTCGATTTCATACTGCCTGACGCCACAGGCGGAAGGCAGTATGGAATCGACGACTGACCGAGAACGGGAACCATTTTGTCTATAATAAGGATGTTTTCTTATTATTATATACCTTTAATTGGTGGCAAAAAAAGCCATTTTAATGATTTACAAAGTCGCAGTCACAGCGGGCACGAACATTATTATTAACGCACCCCTATATAGCAGCGGGCAGTATTTCATAGACATTAGGACAAAGGTATATAATAATATTGGTGTTAATATAGAGTGCCTGGCACAAAATATAAGCCATGGGCTTTCTGACATGAAACAAGGAATACCTAGAGGCTTCGTATTGAAATATAGATATTGCGGAATTCAGTGATGCTTATTAAGACCATAATTGTCTCACTCTGTGTCCATAGGTATACAACTTCATAAGTATGTATACACACTCTCTATACTACAGGCATTGACTAGTCTAGACAATGAAAAACATTGAATATAGCGTCTTTCATGGTATGTAATTAAGGTGGTGTTTTTTTTATAGATGTAGGACTATTTTGTAATTCATCCTATGTAACCTGAAAACATCGAATAGGTGCTGGGTGGTTGTTCGTTGAGGTGAAAATCTCATTGAAAGATAAGATTGTCGTAAGGATATTGTAAATCACATATATATATAATAGGAAGGTGTCTCTAGTAGGCTATCAACCTCGTAATATGGGAAAGAGGCATGTCTGTGTGTACTTTCTTTCGAAAAAGGACATCTTTGTTGTTTTCCACGAGATGTTATTTTAATAAAGCAACGAAGCTTCTCAAACTGACAATATTTTACATCCCAACCATCAAGAATTCGCACCAACCTTCAGTAAGATGCCTCTTCAAGTGAATCAGTTCGCAACGGAAGAAGGAAACTCCACTATAATATGCCGCCCGGAAGCCGCACCCAGACCGGAAATCACGTGGTTCAAGAACGGCGCTCTCCTTGTGCCGAATGAGCGTGTGAAGATGATGCCCAACGGTAATCTGTTCATATCTCCTATCCGCAAGGAGGATTCCGGAACGTACACGTGCCGTGCCGAAAACAAGCTCGGCAAGGCTGAGTCAACGGGAAATTTCACCGTTCTTGGTAAGTTCTATGTCGTTGAGTTTCCTGTAGCTACATTTTTGGAGTTCTACCTCATGATGTTAAAATAGTAAATAGATGTATTAGCACAATAGAATAAGAACTTCATTGCATGGTTTCCTATTATGTGTGAATATATGCTGTATATCATTAATCATGAAAGTACCTAAAGACCTAAAGCTTTAGAGGGAGGGCGTACTTTCACTTTGCAGATTCTATAGCTCGGGTGATGCGGTTTTACCCAAATCTAGAAACTAATCGTCTTGATTCTGTTTCATTTACAGACACCGTCACCATAACGATGCCACCAAAGACCCCTATAAACGGTTTCCAAGTGAACCACACCAATATCCTGCACTGCATTGCCTCCTATAACCCGCAGCTAGACATCACCTACGTATGGCACCAAGGCGACAAAATGATCGAGTTCGAAAAGGTCTATCGACTTGGAGAGAACAAGTATCAAGTTTGGCGAGACCCACACTTTAAACGGGTAAATTTCGATAAGAATATGTAAACAAGACATATTGGCCATCACTTTTCAATCCCTACAGAACAAATGTGCAAACACTCAGTAGAGTAGAGGTATACCTGCACATTAAAATCATTCAACCGCTGAAACCTATTTCCGTCATATGTATAGGGTCATCATCGTCTGTAGTCTTTGTCACTTTCTTAAGGTAAGGAGACAGACACTTTTCAGACTCCACGCATGCACGGTAACTGGTAGTCCTTGGCAGTTTCTACTGTTAAGTCAATGAAACACTGGACGTTTTGCGGTGATGCGACTCCATTCAGCTTGCTTCGCATAGCATCCAATAATGCCGCAAGGAACCTTTCCATTTAATACTTTTGACTCGCACTTAGACTTGCTCAAGTCTTATTATGAACATTCATTAAATGATTAAACAAAGTGAGTATAAAGCATGTTGCAGTATGACTTGTGTATCCCAACGAGGAAGGGGGGGGGGGGGGGGGGCAGGTGGAGGGGACAGGGACTGAAGTCTTACTTGCACTGCGAGTATTTTTCAATGAGTGTTGATAAAATACATGAACTGATGATTGTGATGGTGTGTTTCAGGGGAGTGGGCATTATCTTGGCGCGTTGTATTTGATGAACGCCCAGTACAGTCACAACGGCAAATACAAGTGCACCGTGGAGGACACCAACGGAGGCAAAATGTCGGCTACCGTTGACGTCATTGTGCTAGGTGGGTTAAATTCAAATAATAAGTGTCCCTTGCTTCAGCCTAGAAAAGGTCTAAATTCCATCTATATTGCATTAGATGGTGAACGACCCATTATAATTGTAACTGTGTTGAAAAAATCGTAGGGTTACGCAATAGATATAAGAGTAAGAGATCAAATAGGTATGCTTTTTTTTTTTATTCAGGAAAAAGTGACATAGTACAATCACCTATATATATAGGCGTTCTTCCTTGCACTCAGTCAAACAACAAGTCGTTTGAGACAAGAGACAATACAGTCGGTGCATGTATAACATACAAAAACAATAAATATGAAAAATTAATTAAAGTTTCAAAACCACATTTCATTGGCGCGGATTAAGAATGATCTATTGCTTGTGTTGTTTTGCTGACAGGCCCACCATACGAGCCGGCCGGCGTGGCCAAAAACTTAGTTACCACGACCACGGTCAACATTCAGTTCATGTCGGCAGGAGATAATGGTGCCCAGATCACCTCTTACCTCATCGAGACCTATAACGGCTGGGAAGGATTCTGGAGAATCCACGACACCAGTAAACATGCTCATTTACCTTTTTAGATGTGTTTTACAATTTGAATAACCAATATTGTTGTAACAAAATGCGTCTAAGCAAACCTGTATTTCATAATAGGTATACACAAAAGATATGATAATTCACGAGGCAATATAAGGACATAAAATGATATTGAAATACATGATACTATCAAATTTTAGATATACAACATGGCTGACCTGTTATGTAACTAGGCAAGGATTTGCATCACGTATCCTAAAGGAGAGCCAGGTAGTCACATAACATGACGTCTAATTGCATATATATGTAAGCATGGTGTCTATTTGCTTAAATACCCCATATCACCTCCCCTAATATTTCCTTGACATACAGGTATGCCTAGATGACTCACGTACGTTAATATCTTGATATATGAAAAGGGGCCATCCATAAAGTACGTACAAGATCGGGAGGGGGTTGGGGGGAGGGGCCAAATATTTAAGATTTTCTGTGTACGTGCTATATGGATGTCCCAAAATTGAGTATATAAACTACATCATCACTTTGTCGCTCTTGCAAGATGTGCCGGCTGAAGTGGGGAATGAAGAAACCAATCATATCCAGCATCATCTGGTGACGGGCCTGCGTCCGTACTCTTTATACAAGATCCGGGTCCGTGCAGAAAATGACTATGGTACAAGTGACCCCAGCCTCCCTACAGGTATCTTTACCTATAATGTCAGCCTCACTCAAAGAACTGATTCTGGTTTGACTATTTCTTATTATTTTGGCAAAAATATGGTACTTGAAAAGGACCATCTATAACCAATATTGGTCGAAGTCTTATATCAAAGGTTGTTCTGGATATATATATAGGAGAATGCCATAGATTAAAGAATAAACTACATAAAACTGTAAAAACTAAATCCTCGTTATAATATTTATATCTATATTTATGTTAGCATGGACCCTGCATCGATCCGTCATGTTCGATTTTCTTGTACAATCTGCAATACATTTCATATTCTACCAGAGGAATTCACCACGGGGTCAGTTGTTCCTGACCTCTACCCGGAGCAAATAGGCGGAGGAGGCGGTAAGACTGGCGAGCTGGTCATCAGATGGAGGGTAAGTAGCATTTATCTTTACTTTAACAACGACGGAGGACCTCTTTTAGAACATGCGACATGCACGCTATTTCGATCTGGAGTATATCTATTCTAGTATCCAGAACAATAGTGTATATATACTTAGATATCACTGGAGGTTACAAGTAGATCTAACAGCAGTTCCCTAATGGCTCGATACAATCCTAAAACATCTCTGTTTTTCAGGCGATGAGAGAATGGGAACGAAACGGGGACAATTTCCACTATATAGTCTACTATAAAAATGAAGGTGACAAGGAGTTCGGAGAAAGAGTAAGTGATTATCCAGGTATTCGTATGATGTCAAAATGCTTTGAACAGTGAATTCTAAGGCGTTATTTCTGTAACCATACTTGGTATTACTTTATCTTATGCAAAAACACTATATCCCCGGCGCCTTGGATAGTTACGGTCTTGACAAAATATTTAAGTCTCGTAATTGATTATACAGTCAACTGCTTGGGTACATAGGGCATATGACGGAACTATTTACACAGGGTATAATGTTCGCGATTTCAGAAGGTAAACGTGAGCGGGAACGCAGTGAAAGTATCTATTCTCGTCGGCGAGAAGAACTATTACATGCCGTACGACGTGGCCGTGCAGGCCTTTAACATTATGGGCGCCGGGCCCATGTCCCCGCAAGTCACCATCCGGTCCGCAATGCGCAGTAAGTCCACTATAATTTTGATCCCATATCATCTCTATGCAATTATAGTCATATGCACAGGTGGCTGTGTCTCTGATCATAAGATAAATGGCATTTGACTAGCTGGCCGACACGGGCCGATAGGTCACGCCATTTGCCTGCAACAAGTTCACCGACTCCTTGCGATTTAGGAACTAATCGTTCAACCCTGAATCGGAGATGTGTATTGGGTTTTACAGGAAAAATGAGAAGTAGAGCTTTAAGATGTTTTGATGTAGAGCATGAGAGAAGATCCAAGAAGATGTTGATGTGCTCCACATCTATGTACAAAATCCAGTGCTGCAACAATTAGGAATATCAAGAACACATTCACAGGAGTCCTTTGTAAATCATGCATAGCACTATTCCTGACTGTAGCACAGTCTGAATGCAAAAGTTCTATGGTTGCAGTAGTTCCAGCAGAGTTGATATCCTGCACAGGGCTGGAGCTTGAAGTTGTTGTCCTAATTAATATCTAAGCTTTTATAACAGTAATGGCTGACTTCACATGGCTGGTCTTGCTAGTCTGCTTGTCAGGGCTCCTATTCTTCACTTCGAGGAAAGTCCTCCAATATGAATTGGCTAAATTTGATATTCAGAGAGTGATATTATGTTTTCAAATAGAACCTGTAAGATCACTTATATGATGAAATTTCCCTATACTTGGCTCCCAGTGATGCCACCTCTCTATGACATCAGGTAGGATCATAGATCCTGTGCACTGCCCTTTTCCAGGAAAAGGGCCTGCAAACTGTAGGATGATCTCATATGGAACAGCTCAGAGTTCATCAATTATCTGACTAAGGGTTTGCACCAGGATGTTACAGAATACTACATTTAAACATAGGAGTAAAGCCTCATGTATCGAACTAAAGAACAAACCACTATTACACATTTACTTAACAAGATACGTCAACATATGGAACGATATGCTACTAAAATTATGTATCCTCGCGATCATTGATTGGGATTGCATTGGCATAAGAAATTACAATGGCTACTTTCACTGGAAAAGGCTATTATTCTCCAAATGGAAATTAAACCTTTAAACGCAACATGATGCCTCTGTGTATTCCCAGTTGTACTCCAGCATGATTCCTCCAGGCATTCCCAGTTGTACCGCAGTCTCGAGGCATTATTGTTACAAGTAACACGTGGGTCTTTAATGTAGAATGGCATGATACCATCGGTATCATGCTAAGATACTGAAATCAAAGGACACTGCTGTTTCTGTGCTTGAGATTCCTGTGGTAGCAGTTGTATTACTACGGGCACTGCCTGTTGTTGGATGCCGTATAGGAATTGAGTGCTGCAAGGAAACAAATGCGTTGGCCCATTGATCTCTAGGGGCTATATGTTCTCCTTTAGATTCTTGTTACAATAATTGGCTGATGCTTTTTTCCAATTAGCAGCTATACTATAGCGCGTGTTCCACCAACCAGACGAAAACGTTGTACACCAACCACACAGCGCTTGCCAGCAGAACTAGCTTAGATCTGGGACCTGTTTCAGTAGGCTCGTGACATTAGCCCTAGACAGACATCAACAGCGGCACCAACAGTGCAAGCAACAGCGGAAAAAGTCTAGCAAATATCAGAAAATCGGAGCGCCCAATCTTCTTCATATTTGGAACGATTATAGGTTATATGTACCTCCTACTCATGTCAAAGTATCATTGCTTAATTCCTACGAGAAGTGAGTGAAACTCCACGTGTCGTCGATTGCAATCTTGTGATCTGTCCGTATGGTGTCACAGACGCCATCTAGACATGTCACAAAACTACTGAAACAGGTCCCAGGTGAGGAACTACTTGGTGGAACAGGTTTCAGCAGGTGCTGGGGCTTGCTTGCTGGGTGAATTGAGTGGCTGTTGGTGTTTGTTGGAACGCCGCTGCAAGGTTGCTAAACATTTGCTTGGGCACTGGGCCGTTGGCCGGCTGAAACAGCTGTTCAAAGTTGTTCCACCAGCTAGATTTTGTGGACTTTTTTCAGGTACAGTGGTATTGTTAGGTTCTGAACGAAAATTATACAGGAGAGGGTAAATTTAGCTGACCTGGGACCTGTTCCACAAGTCTCGTGACATGTCTGTGACACCATACAGACATTGGGTTTGTCTAGTTTTGTGACACCACAAGTAGCTGCCTTTAGGAAATACAGACCCCAAACATATGAATTAGACAAATCTAGACACATCATGGACCTGTTTCACTAGTTTTGTGACAAAAGTGTTAGACAGATATGAAAAGCGGCACCAACAGTGCAAGCAAGAACGGGAAAAACGAAGTCTTATGTCTAGTTCTTATGAAACCATACACACCATCTAGACGCCATCTAGACATGTCACTGTCTAGTGAAACAGGTCCCAGGACACAAAAAGACAAGAAGTCCTCGCCTTTATCCACTGGTGGGCAAATCAAGACGAGGATTTAATTGCAGAAAGAATGAGAGATACTCGTAGCACTGATATGGTAGAGCTGAAGATCCAACATCCTAGGACAGAACTGTTCCGTAGATCACCACTATATATGGGATAATTACTGTGGGATGGTCTCCCTGAGGATGTTCAGTGCATCATGGATCGTGAAGGGTTCAAAAAGAAAATTAGAATTGTCATGGGCGTGATGAGACACTGACTGTATAGTGTGGGTTGGTTAGCTGGGGAGAGAGCTGTCGGTTGTTGTGGAGGGAGGAAATCCCATGAGTCTTGCTGTCTGGTAGTTGAGGTAATTTTGAGTAACTTTGGTATTATATTGGGCCACCCTGCATTTTGTATCTTCTTTACTCCATATTTTTTTCTGATTCTATCTATTGTCTCCTTTGTGATTGAGTATTTCTCGAGTGTCTAGTATATGTCTAAAGTGTTTTTATGTACTAGTGTTCTATCAAATGAGATCTTTGTTGCTACCACCACTTATGCTGCTTTACCAAAGGTGACTATATCACCATAATATGGCAAAACTGTATGACTCGAACCTAAATGTCTGTTCATATATATGAAAACAGCCAATCTGAAAGCAGTCAAGATTATCTAAAGAATACTCTATGGATTTAGTTTATAACACAATGTAAAATAATGTATTTTGTTTGTTTCCTTGTGTGCCCTTGTGATGGGATCGGCTGAAAATGATATATCATGTATATGAACACACACATCAACTGGCCAGCAAGAATTGGGGGATATGGTGGAACAGCTCAGCACCAGGCCGTTCTGGCAGGCCGGCCACCCGGGGTCTGCCAGAATCCTCGGCTGAGAGGACGGCTTTGCATCGAAAGAGCGTCTAGTTGGTGGAATACACCCTTTATATAGCTATAGGTTCTAACTTAGTGGGCCTTCTGATATATATGCTCAATGAGGAGCAATCAATATCTGACCTTTCAACCCAACTACCCTGAAAACAGTGTCATTGGAAAAGCAACCGTCTTATTAGCTAAGACAATTTTCCTGAGAACAATTACTCTTAGTGTAAACCTCAATCTACAAAAAAAACCTTCACATATGAATTCTTTCTGGAAAGTATATCGTCGGAACATTGAATTATCTCAACGTTTTATTAAAGAAAGTACACTGTCCCTCCATTCAGTGCCGGACATAATTGCTGAGAACATGCAGATCCAGCCATACAACTCCACAGCCTGCATCGTAAGTTGGATTCCCGTGGATGATGCAGACCGAACTAAGATAGGCGGCGCACTCGGAGGCTATAGGGTCAGTATCATCGCATAAAAAAGGTCAGAAAATACAACCATAAATAGCCTGTGACTGTTATCGTTAGATAATTGACTCCTATCTAATAACCAATATGTAATCTGTAATGAGCTGACAGTGCTTAGAGTCCACTCATATGAACCCATAGGTGAATTTTCTAGTCGCATGGAAATAGTCAGTATCCTTTTGCCGTCCTGAATCCTAGGATGTTAGTGCCGTGTTCATCGGGAGACCTCATTTCTTCATAGTTGGGGATCTGGCATTTGTATGCACTACAATTGTAGGGTTTCTGGCATACCTTCGCATCTCTTTTCCTCACGATCGTAGAGTATCCTTATGCGTTATTCGCGGTCATAGCTATGGTTCATTTATGAATCACATGGTCCCTTTATAAATCACATGTTTTTCACAATGCTGTTGATGGTATCCCCATGCATCAGAATTCCACACAATTGTAATTGGGGTATCCTTTCTCATCCCAATTATTCCCGGTAGTGTTTGTAGTATTCCCCAAATAACATATACAGGTATGTAATCCTTTGGTGACTAAAGAGGTCATTTTTTTAAAGGTGGCCTACTGGGATCGTCTAAAATATGGTGATGAGGTGATTGAGGATGCCACACGTGTAACAGTCAACGGCCAGGCGTCTGAGGCCATGGTCATCGGCCTTGAACCTGACACTGAATACATGTTTGGTGTGTACGTTTGGAACGAGGCCGGAAACGGACCAATTACAGACCCTTACCGACAGCGGACGCTACGTCAAGGTGATTGTTGTGGGCAAGAACATAAATTAATTGACTAGATTGTATGTTATCTAAACAAAAAGTCGAAAATCGAAGTGTATGGATATTGGGCTAAATATGATTACACATCAAATCGCATGAAAACAAACACAGTGGCATTATAGGAGTAGATCAAATATCCATGATATAAAAATCCAGAAACTAGTAATTAAACGAAGATATAAGAACATATTGATTGAAATGAGAGCTTTACCATTCTACAACTTCTAGCGACAATATCTCTGGATGGTGGTTCAATTTTAAGTTACACTGTACAACTATACACTCCTAGGTGATGGCTTGAATATTGACAGCATAGGCTGCATTTCCAATATTCTTCCGTGTATCATTTGATCCACAAAATTGCTCAATTGCTTACAGAAATAATTGAATAAGGGGGTCACATGGTAGAGGGAAGAAAATACACATCTTATGCATATCCTTTTGCATGTGTTCCATATTGACGCTCTTCTATACTTGCCTTTACTATAATCTATACTCAGCTCCCATCAACCAGCCGGTTGAAGTAAAAGTGTACCAAATCGATCAGGAGACTATCAAAGCCACCTGGAGAGGAGTGAGTACTACGAATCTGGAGGAACCGCTCACGGGATACAAGGTATGATACGACATGTAATATCACATGAAATCTAAATTTAAGTATAGACCACTCCACTTTATCCAATGATTATAAAGATTACTATAACGAATCTTACCTACCCAACACCTTCAATCTTCACCTACTCCTCACGTTGAATATCTGAATACTGGAGAACTCGACCCGCAAAAAACTCGACATGTAGCGAACTCGACTCGTTTTAAGAACTCGACCCGTAACGAACCCGACACGTAACGAATGTTGTCATCTCCGGGAAAGAAGACAAACAGAAAACCCTTTCCCTATCCTTAACCATACACCTACACATAATTGGACTTGTTTTGTTCTATCCGCTGGTCTAAAAGCTAACTACATGTAGTCAGACCTTTACTTCTATATGAAAATGTCTTATCTATAAGTATCTGAAACGGGTCAAGTTCGCAAATCGATTTCTCCAAAACGGGTCGAGTTCTCCTGACAACTATACGGGTCGAGTTCGTTTCTGGTCGAGTTCTCCATTAACCAAATATCTTCTCTTTTTCAACATCTATCAACTATGCGTCCAGCCTCTTTATTATAATACTTTTGAGCCTACATGGGTTATCTAGACATGGCCGTTACATGTCCCTCCATCCTGCACATTACGTACATACATGTATCCTCTATGGCAGAATCTTGCGCAGGTGAAAAAATTCGGGAGGCTGATGCGACCGTACCACGACCAGCAGGTCGCGGTCATTCAGTTGTTTTGCATATCCCTCTATTCATATCAATTATAGACAGTAGCCTGCACTTTCAGTTTGGAAAACACAAGCATTTGGAGATCTCTCTCGCACATGGCTGAACAGAACCATTACACGGCTTTTCACATCAAACCCTTGTCGTAATTTCCGCTTATATCATGTTCAGTAATCCAATAGACGTCGATGCTAACACTTCCGCTGAGGAAATGGTTATCATTTTCTGAATTGGAAAAAGAAATTCCCGTTTGGAATATGAGTAGAAGTTTATAAATTTCTCAGATGTCCATTGTTCTATGCTTTATACTAACTGACCATTCAAATTTTTAACACCCTCACTTAATCCCAAATGTTTTTCTAGTCCCTTTGAGTGTGAATCAACAAGATTATACTGAAATACCTACGTATTTTTGTGTTTAGGTACGCATCTGGCGAGAAGGATCAGCCATAAAGATAGCCGACGACTACAATGCCAAGAAGGAAGTTGAGTTGGTGGTTTCAGGACTGAACTCGCAAATTTATTATAAGCTTAGGGTTTTCGGGTATAGTCGTGGAGGGGATGGAACCATGAGTTCCCCTGCGGTCCATTTCCATTTAGGTAAGTTGTACATTTCCCTCTCATCGCATGGTATAGTACATAGTTTATGGATGGTAACCTCTCAAAAGGTGTGTTTATGTAGATCTTCGTGACGCAATGATATCGTGGCATAATATGGAAATACCTCAACCATAGTGCTAAACCAATATGCGTTCTAAGCATAATGTGTACGCATTCTATGATATATATATACTTTCATAGGATTCTGTGTCCAGCATTTAAATTGGTGTCTATATACATAAGTAATGAAAACTGAAGTATGGCTGGTTCTAGGAGCAGGTAGGACCAGGTATTTGAAACAAGTAGCAGATGAACATCCGTATAGTTAACGGAACGGTGCCAAAGCAAGAAGGAGGGGGGGGGGGTGTATATTAAAGTCTCACATTAGTCTCACACTAGATTTACACTAGCGAAATGCCCTGACCCGTTATAATTTATCTGGACCCTCCCAACCGAACAAATGTCACCTAACACTACATCCAGAGCCATGACAAAATTATCCAAAAAAAGTACATATATAAGAAACAAATATTTGGCAGCCGACCGCATAGTAGTCACTTAGATAGCCTCGTCTTCCTCAGTGAATGATATACAATATGCACAACGCGACTCCTTTGTACCTTTGCTTGTCATGAATGATTTCTCTGTCCCTGGATAAAAAGGACCAGCAAAGAAAACTAGTATACCGTTTATGAGACATCTTTTTTATATGTTTCGCCGAAATGCTTATCATAAGCAGATACAATGATTCACGATTTAATAAATCCGCAACATTCTAGTATTAATACATTCCGGTCTTTCTCTTTCAGGGGCAGCTGGACACATACAAGCTTCAATGTTGACGGTTCTATTGATAGCTGTTCTATGCGTCCTGCGAACATATTTGTAAAAACTCGCAGTTGTCACCAAAGAGGAGACGTCTCTAAATGTACATGTATATAAGGTCATAGTTAGAGACAGGGTTGCCACAGAGAATATACCACAAAGCTTACCCTTTTTCTAGTCCAATATAGTAATGCCTTGAATGGAAGGTAAACAACAAACTTAATGAGACAGTAAACTCAGTCAACAAAAAAACGTTTATATATTCTATATATTACGAGTTTTATGTGGGACATAATAGATAACTATTGCTAAATAATCAATATTCCTTTCTGGCATTCACTTTTTATGGGAAATATTCTAAGACACTAAAGTTGATATTCCAATTATTCTCTCGACGTTGTGGCAACCCTGTACTTGTTATGCATGCACTTTTCTGCAAAAATAGTAACCTACTGGAATGAACTACATAATGTACTTTTAACATGTACTGTTTGAGAGCTTTTTTCTTTCTGTATTTACCAAAGCTGCTGTTGGCTAGTGTACCCCGTATGTAACTGCTTTAACTCTGCCAGAAATACGAGTTACAGGTAATCGTATGTCCCAGTGGTGAAACTTTGTTTTGAGCAGTGGGAATGTGAATTCAGAATGAGTAAACCAGACACCTTTCTGAAGACATCTCAAAAGTTGTTTAAGGATTTATTCTCTCACTTGAATATCTGTGCGAGTACGGTTAAAGAGAGGATAAGTAGCAATGACGCGATCGGTGCGATCATTGATTAGAGTACTCACTGGTTGGTGATTCCAGTGCGCAGAATAAATCTGCAGTGTGTATGTGCGCGGTATATAGGAAACCCCACCATACACCGTAGGCTTTAAGATTAGTGTTTATTCCATTCATAACAGCTTTGATAAATGACTAGTGCATATACAAACTAGCTATTAATCTTATTCTGTCCATGTGCATGGGTTCCATTTCGGAAACGCAAATACTTGGGAGATGGAGATCATAAAAGCGTATTAACTTTCTAAAGATGCGACATTCATATTTTAGAGATAATTCATTATTGACTCAAGTTCTAGCAATGAAATTCTATAGATGTATTGAATATAGGGATCTTTTCTATGTGTTTGCTCTTATATGTTCTGCCAATTTTCCCATCATTATGATGTAGAAGTGTACTCTCACTAACATGAACATTAAATAAACTTGTAAATAATATTTTTTAAGAATATCGGTGCTAGTATGTCGTCTAGATAATATGATTCAATATATACATAATTACCGGAGGTGCTTACCTTGCACTGAAGGGGAATTTGTGTTCCTACGAACTTAGGCTCTACTTGAGTACCTAAGGGAATAGAATTAATGAAATGCATGTTCCAAACACCGAAGGTACGGTATTGGAGCAATAGGAAACAAATATTCAGGTGTTAATATTTCAGATATGTACAAAAGATGTCTTACGTAAAGAATATCGATATTCACATCAGAGCACCGATATATATTTGTACACACGATAGTTGTATGGAATCCTGTGAGAATAAAGTGTTGTTATCTAAAGATGTTGCTGATGTAGAGTTTGAGGACATTTTCTCAAGAGTCATGATCATTTTCTAAACAACAAAGTTGGTAAAACGTATGACATATATATGTTCACTGAACTCAGTGATGATCACTGATGTATGATATACGAAATTAAGTGATTAGAACTGGAGGGGAATATACATAATATGACAACAAGTGGTTCTGAACGATACAAGATTTATTTCATTAACTTTCACTTAATATGATTCTTGCGTAGATGGAATTTTTAAGTTTTGTTAATAGTTAAGAGAGCCCATATAGATTTCTTTAACAAAGACTTCAAGATCCTTTCCACTGAACATTTCAAGTTCTTTAGTTTTTTTAGAATAACGAGGCATATATTCTGCAAACAAAAGGAAAGCACTGATACAGCACTAGACTTCTGTTCATTATATCGTACAACCCATTCTTCACCAATAAACAACTGGTTGAATAAATTAGATTCTTATCTATCAACATCCAGAGTTCTTTAACTGACATGGTTTAAACACCCTGAAAATACCATTTTTTTAAGGCTCAGTGATCACAGATCACAAAGACAATATATGAGACATAAATATGTGAATAATCTTTTTTTTCAAAGTATCCTTCCACCTCCATATGATAGTTAAACGCTGGACGTTTTCGAGGATTGTGTTAGTTGGTTGAAAGGCGTGATGCCTGAAATATAATCTACACAGCACATTTCAATATTTCTCCGTGGTGACGACACATACAATAAATTTCATTTCAACATTACAAAAGGTAATTCAGATACACTCTGTGGCAAATCCCTATAGATCATGTTAAACCTTCCAGCCATCGGCTAACTTGCTAGCATGTGTCTGAAATGATACACATATATATATATATATATATTGAAAAATATACCATATGATCGTTAATGCTATCTATGAACCATAATAAGCACACTCGGTGAAACATCGAATTTGACATCCGACCTATCAATAGGAACTATTCTTATATATTCATACATTCTGCATATAGGCACCTACATTTACGTATTGGTACCATTACGCGAAATGAACAGACAATATAATATCGAATGACCGTTGTTCATTTTCATATCACAATAATAATAAACAACTCTCATAAATCGAAGAATGACATCTGTGTGTAACAAATACATCGTAAGAACGTGACCCACTAACAGAGAGGTGGAGAACAACTATTTGTAGTGCACCCCTATACTTGAACTAACTTGGCTATGCTGGTATACGCCACAGTGAAAAGACAGAAATGAGACGCAATGTACAGAACATTTCAGTAACCTGAGAATACTCGGATCAGATCACTTCCCTAAAAGGTTTTTTAATCGCTTCTTGATATATGAGTCCCAAATTAGCTGCTAATGCAATTGCCATTTAATGGTATCATTGGAACACCATTGTATATTTAATCAAAGTGTGGAAGGTAAAGGTGAGAAAGATATATGACTAACTTTTTCCATGTTTCAAGAAATGGCTCTTATGATGGGTATTTCACCCAGCAACTGCACTATAATGATATACGCACAATTCATATAACAAAGTACATGCATTTTGGTATAAAGTACATCGAATTCAATGCTACTCTAGACCTCAATTACTTCACTGTACTACCTCAATACATTTCACTAACTGTGATGTCAGAAAATCTGTATGCTAACCAATATGATGCTCATCAATATGACGAGTTTTTAAATCAAACATTGACGAAACACATAAAGCTACTGCATTTGGAACTAATTCCTGTTACAATAAACCACGACAATTGGTTTAATATGAGGATCATCTTCAACATATTATGAATTAAATACCCCGAGGAAGTAATTTGACATTTCTACGGATTGTTGTCATACATACTCTCAGGATGGCGTCCATTGATGGAGGAAACACCAATACATATTCTCAATTGAATTGTTCAATTTTCAGTTGGAATACTTTATTACTGATTATTTCATTTGAGATTTCAAATTGATTGGGAGAAAGTCACTTTTGTTTGATTTCCATTACATCATAATTTGCAGTCGCAAATCTACTATAATTGGAACCGTTTCTTTAAAAGAGATGGCGGCACAATAAATCAACAACTAGCATACTTTATATTACTTGTTAAAAGAAAATTGGTGATTTACACATGCAGTACATAAAGTATGTACTTGAACGTACACGGCAGGGAGTAAGCATGGTACCAGCTAACTATTAATATACTGATTATATCATAACGATTGACATCAGATACCGCCAGCTTATGTCGGTGATAACAGGCATTAGAAATGGCACAGGGATCAAATCAGTCTAGTTTTCTTAAAGACGACACAAACCTGTCTACAGAAAATCTGCTTTGCAGTAAGACATTATTAGACCCAATAAAATTAATTGTCTCAGGTTCGTTTCGATGATGTACAACATAATCTACATGCGTCTTGACTAGAAACACCATTTGTCCCTGTCTGTCTATATACTACAGCTGACACCTTCTAGCCTCCTCCATTATATCATACCGCGGACTTCAACATCTCTGATAAGACGTTTTATTATGGTATTGGAATCCAAAAGCTGGCGGCCAGCTTGAGTATAATTTCTGACACTTTTTCCACTAAAACTCAATCCAACAGGGAGGATTCACAATCGTCAGATCCATCCCATCCTAGAGACAATACCTCATGCCAGGAACCGGCAATACTAATGTAATATTACTTTTTCAATAATCGAAACCTAACAATGATTGAAATCTAAACAGCTGGAGATGATGACAGTTGATAGTCTGCCTTTACATGTTTTAACTCAAAGTCAATCTAATATAGTAGATACGATTGGGGAATAACACCAACATACAATAGAAAGTAGAATTGTTAAACATACAGGAAAGTAGAATTGTTAAGCACATGTAGTAATTTCTCCTTTTACAGATAGGTTAAACCTATTATGGCATATCTAACATCAATTTATTAATGGACAGGAAAATGTAGTCACAAGGAGAGGGACGTAAGCACCTCAAGGGTAATATCACATCATAAGGTGATGAAGTAGGCTGGAAGAATCTCTGGCAAACACATAAGCAATAAGAACTCGATCACGAAGCCAATTCTTCTTCTTACGGTAACAATGGCACTATAAATATCATTAGAAAAAGTATGTGCTGCTGTGTGGGATTTAAATCAAGATACCAGTGAGGTCTCAAAAAAAGATATAAATGGAAATTTTATGAATCATAGTAATATCACCACCAGCCCTATATCTGATGTATGGAAAAGCAGACACCCCAACATGTGTCACGATTAACACGTATCATAAGCAGCCTTCATGAGTTCCATGTCACTATGCTCTGTGTTGGTGTCGTCTTCATCCTTCCTGGGATTGCATGTTGCTGATTGGCCGTCAGAGACCATCGCCATGACGTCATCACTGCCTTCCTCCGCGTCCCTCACCACTTCCTGTTTGACAATGATCTCATCTGTACTGTTAACTGTCATCTCTGACAACTCATCACAAGAACTGCCCCGCAGTAACGTCGCGCTGGAGGCACATGCACTGTTATTGTCTGAGTGGCTGGAGGTATCGCCTTTTGGATCTGCCGAATATGTACGCGTTTGGCTGAAACGGTCGCGTATTACTATCTTAGTAAAGAGCTGAACCGGAACCGGGCCTTCAACTGGACTCTTAGACGTGGTGCTGATTCTTAAAGGTGGAACTCGTTTTTCTCCATCAACATTTATTTTAGTCTTACGTGATCGGCCACGACGTCCCTTACTGATAGTCTCGTTCTCATGTGTTTCTAGGAGATTTTCTTCTTTTTCTGATGTGTTCCCCAATTGGTTTGTTGTATCATCTGACTCCATCGCAGCTGTCACCCGTGATACATTAAACATCTTCACCTTTAATTTCTTTTTGGGAATCTTCAGTACGATTCTAGGATGAGAATTCTCCGCCTGGGCCTCAAGTTTGCTGGGCTTATTCTGACCAGCGACCGACACGGTGCCATCGGCGCTGAGCATGCGCAGATCCAGGCTTTCAAGCCTCACCACAGGACGCTGCATGCTGACCATCTTTTTAACGTTCTCCGTGTAGTTCCAGGGATCACAGCGATGGTGCTGGAGCCCGCTCTTACTGCGGAACCCCAGTCCGCACTTCTCACACATCATCCTCTCCCCGCGATGGATCCCCTCGTGATACTGCAGCGAGTTGATGTACTTAAACTCCTTCCCGCATACCTTACATTTGTAGCGCTTCTCCTCGGAGTGGATACGCTCGTGGCGTTTCATGTTCGGGTACTGGTTGAAGCGGGCGCCGCACGTGGAGCAGCGGTACGGCTTGGCCAGCGTGTGCACCACCTGGTGACTCTGCAGGTACTTCTTCGTACTGAAGGACTTCTTGCAGGTGGCACAGGTGTAATTCTTGATGCCCAGGTGGCTACGTGTGTGGAACTGCAGGCTGGCTTTGGTTCGGAAGCGCTTCCCACATCTATCACAGGACCATGCCCGCTCGTTGTTGTGAATGCGTGAATGCTGCACAAGGTGCCAACTGGTCGAGAACGAGAGGGTGGAAAGAGTATTACTTTTCTCGTAATTTTACCAATAGTTTCTTCACTCTACTTTAGATTAACGTAAACAACTGGTAATCAATACAGAAATAGATATCTAAAATATTCACGTCAAATGTGTAGGATGGCAATAAATTACTTGTAAAAGTTATAAATGATGTGTCGGAGGATCCTAGGGAATTTGAACAATTACTACATTATATAATCATCCATGCCACTGACTTCACTAAGAGTCTTCATTACAGTGGACCATGGACTTCGTATAAGTCCATGATTAGACTATATGTGCTACAATACATATATATATATAGAGAGAGATTTCAACAAGAGCTTTGCCAATTTTACGCCAGTAGGCAATCCAACGCGCCGGCCTGCTGGAATCAACCGCTTGGAAATTTGTTATGCTACTCAATTATCCTCAGAAATTATTGTTAAGTCAAAACTTATTGAATCAATAACTTTTGATCTATCTAAGATATGGGAAATTGTTTTCAACTCTGTTCTCACATCTATATGTACATCTATATGTACTATGTCGGTATATATTGGTCTAAATTATTGAAAGATTTTAATAGCATTTGGTAAGATTGATACAACACTGTCAAGCTACTTCAAAAGCTAGAAGGATGATGTTTTCGCCACTGAATTTTCACACGCAGGTCACACTATCTATTGGTAAATTCTGCCTCAACCCAAGTAGATAATGATGACTGCTTTCGAGTAGAAATAGACGTAATCCGAGCGTAACCGAGGATATTACGTCGTAAACTACGAAGAGATTACAGGCCACTTATTTTGAAGTTAATAGAACTGCTGTAGGGACTATTTTCCGGAATCTTCAACCAGAGCTTCTGGATCTTCAGAATCTCCGGTTGGCGAATTACAGGCAACATATGCCTTATCAATAGCGACTTCATAATTGGTGGATAATAAATGCGCTGTAACTACGAATCAAAGATGTACACTATAAAGAATCCTTAATCCTAATGAACTTCCTCACCAAATTATGAGAAATGGTTTTCAGTATAACCAGGGCCTGTATAAAGAGGAATATGTGTATTAGTCCGATCTTAAGACATTTAGATAATCATTTTTTTAACCTACCCTTGGATGAACATTTTGCCACAGTCTGGACACTCATACTTGCGTTCCCCTGTATGCGTACGCTCATGGCGCCTGAAGTCGGAAGACGTTTTGAACTGCTTGTTGCAAACTTCACAGGTGTATGGCTTCTCTCCTGAAATCAAATCGATCAGATTTCTTCGTGCATTTTTCGCGATCTGTTCGGATGTGGATGAAAAATATGGGCCTATTGGCGGCCTGACAACACGCTTTGGCGCCCTGTCAGCAGCCTGGTGCCACTAGGGTTCAGGCGGGGTGTGGCTGGATGCAGCACTTTTCGATGTTGCAGAATATTAATCATTATAAATGATAATCTTATCGGAATATTTGTAGCCTTGTGTAAAAAAGCGACGATTGGAAAACCATGGTCAACCTCATGATCGGAAGATATCTTAGCGACATGAATTTTCGCATTTTTAATGTTTGTATTTTCAAGTAATCATTTACTAAGTGTTATCAATAAGATACGTTGAACTAGTAGCTGGGGGATAGGGTCATACAAATTTTCTATACCAACCTGTGTGTTTTAGTTTGTGTAGTTTGAGGCTCGAAAAGTCTCTGAATCGGGCATCACAGTCTTTACACGTGTAGGGCATTTCGCCTGTGTGAATGCGATAGTGACGTCTCAAGTTGGCAGAGTTGGTGTAACACTTTGTGCATTCTGTGCAGGCGTACATTCGTTCTCCTACGATTATAGAAGAAATACACTTCATATTTCAACATGTATAATTGTGATTCCTTAATAACATACCTCAAAGCAGAAAAAAACCCTAATTACTCCATATGAATAGATGACGAGTTGACAAGATTATCAACGATAAATGGAGCATGTTATATTAAAGCGATTTACAAATACCTAACTGAGTATTCCACCGGCCCAGCGCATATTTTCAAGCAGCGGCCCGGCGCCGACCTCCCAACATCCCTATCACCGGCTGGCGCTCATCTAGACTTAGCTACTCCATATGAGTCAATATTTCCTCACCGGTGGGCGCCGGATGATGTGCAAACGGCAGCCGGGCCCCAACGGGCGACCTGTTCCACTGGCTAGGTAACCAGTATTCCCCTCTCTTAACTGCTGCTCCTGGCGGTGCACGGTGAAGAACCTCGCTTGTCAGGCAATGTCGTCTGGCAACCAGTTCGCAATCCCGCCAAAATACACTCAAACAAAGTAAACATGGTGGTTGCATGTGTTGTCGTTGCCTGCATTGCTCAAACGCTTCTGCTCGCCACTGCCATCGATGCTGTTGATGAAACTCCTTGCCATCGTCAATCCAAAGAATAGGAAGTATCCCTTCTGGATGGCTCCATATCTGTGAGGTTGGGGCTGGCGCACACCCAGAAATACCCTCGCGAATCGGGAAGTGGACTTCCTGCGGATATGTATGTGCTCTTGTACTGTCTAGTCATAATCATCACAACAAGTAATAACTTTCGAGGCCCGGAGTCCGGCACTACTTCCCGGATAGTCCCGTCATTATTGCCGGCCCGTGGTGCAGCCTTCAAGACGTCAAAACGCCCTAGAACTTTAACTGGTTCCAGTAGGTATGAAAGTTCAGAATTCTGTCAATTGACGGAGAACTTGCATCCCTGATTTATACGGGCAACCTTGTGCCGGCCGCCAAACAATACCATTTAGCGCACAATTCATTTAATCAGCCGGCCTGGTGGAACACATGCTTTAAAAAGTCCAAAAGTCGAAAATTTACAAAGCGCAATAAATATGTTATGGTATCTGGTACAGGTTCTGGTATCTGCTGTGTTGCTCCTCTACTGTAACGGGCAAACATTTAATTTGAAATAGTTGCCTCACGTTTAAAAGACCTACTTCCGAATTCATCTCCACTGCTTATTACATTTTACCATTTTTTTTTATGTATTGCAGTTGGGAATGGCCAATGAGTATAGATACTCGTTGATGCAATAAGATTCACGGGTGCGGTGATACTGGCGGAGGCCCGGCGGAGGTCCGGCGGGGCCAGCGCGGGTTACTCACGTACATAAGAGTTGCTCCTCGCAGAGACGGCGAGCTAGCCGGCGCCGTGCCGGCACCGCTCGGTGCACAGCCGGTGACACGGCCAGGCCGGTGAAACACGCCTTTCAACAATAACATCGGACGAATTATGTGGTCACCAAAATAGGGGGTTGCCTCATAACTCGGGGGGTGTGAAGGAGGAGGGTTCAGTGAGAAATGGGACGATCATGTTGCTCTATTATACAACCATGGTGATAAACTGCGTTTGGCCACATTGATAACGCAGACACAATTGATAGGAACTTATCACACAATTAGCACTTGTGATAAACGAAGTATAAATAAAGACCTTAATAAGATCTTACGAAGATGTCCTCAGCAAAGGAAGGCATTGCTACTTTTCAGTAAAGTGGGGTGAAAGCTAGGGCGGAATTTAAATGAATGAAGTTCAATTTTAGTATGAATTCCATAGGTATTTATCTTTTCAAACGTACCAAGTCGTTGGTTTCTGTCATTTCAATCTGTACAAAAATGGGTGGGATCAAATATCTGAGATGAGGAAACAGGCAAGCAGGAAGCACAGCGGTACATATGGTTAGCATTTCTTTACCCACGCTAAAAAACGAATACAGCATCAAGTTACACACCTGTATGCACAACACTATGCACCCGTAATTGTGACTCCTGGTAGAATCGTTTACCGCAGACGGGACACTCGTGCGGCTTCTCACCTGAAATAGATAACATGGATAAACATCATACGTCTGTGCTACCAGACAAAGCGGCACATGCACTACCGTACTAACTGCGCCACTGAGCATAATAGATGTCTAGGTAACAGCTACGTGGTGCCTCTCAGTAATATTGCCCCTCCCGGTACACAGGTCATCTAACTCCTATAACTCGAATAAAGAAAAAAAAAACCCACCCACCCACACACACCAATCACAACAAAATATCGGTGGACATCACGATGCGACATACAGCAAATACTCAATTAACATATAAGATTGGGCAGATGAGAAGAACTCGCACTATGAGTCTCACCTGTGTGCGTGAGTCTGTGTCGTTTTAGAGAGGAAACTGCTGAGAACTTCTTCGTGCAGCATTCACATTCGTACATGCGCGAGCCGGTGTGAATGCTCTCCTGGTGTGCACGCAGCTCAGACCTGGACTCACACGAGTAGGTACAATACCGACATGTGAACACCTTGCTGCCCTTGTGAGATTTCTTCCCCCTCCTTGTTCTCAACGTAGGGACATCTTTGCTAACTGTGAATTCGGTAAAAGAGGAGTACAGTGTGGAGGGATCTTCTAATACGGTTAATAATACTTTGGTCTTGTGTAATGATGGTGTATTTATATCTCGGAAAATTACATTAGGCTATAGAGTAGTGGAGAGATTACATTGAGATACAATTGTCTCTCGAAGAGTACGGTCAGATAACCTACAAGAAAAAGTAGATATGTTTGTGTTTAACCTTCTTTAACAAAAAATATCTTGTAAAATGAAGGGATTGTGCGTTTGCCAGAACTCTTCGGACCATTCAATCGTTCTTTGAGAAAGTGTTCAAGAAAAGTTACTAGAGAACTACGAATGTGTATTGAATGCAGAGCTAACCTTCATCTGTTTCCTCTCCAGAATCTTGAAAATCCTGGTCAGAGTCGGGTCCTTCATTGGTAGCTTCTGCGGACAGTTGACTCTCATCGTCTGATAGCACCTCTTCTTTTATCCTAAGAGCCGCCGTCCTGGCTGCTAATCGCTCTGTGCTTCTTGGACAGCCGACCTCTTGCTGCTCACCCTCCTTGCCGTTTTTATCAAACTCAGATACCATATTTGCCGGGGTAACTTCAACGAATAAAATGTGTTGATTATAAAAATATGAAAGAAATATTTAACAATATAGCGGATTGAACCAGAGTATATATATGAAATAAAAGATATATAAATATATTTCGTGAGCATGCAAACAATCTTGGAAACTCTTTGAAGAGAGATTTCATAAATATTTATAGTTACCATCGCCCTTTCATGTAATCAAATAGGGACTACAACTTGTGACCAGAAAAAAATGTTAAAACACGTCCACAATATGTATATTTATGGCAAATATTTTTCCCAATATGATCCTAATATTGGAGAAACCAAACAAGAGTTAGTCATGTTGTTGTTTATCGCACGACGGCAAGATCGCGATATTACTGCGCAAGGCGAAGCCGAGAGCAGTAATACGCGATCTTGCCGGAGTGCGATGAACAATAACATCACTAACTCAAGTTTGGTTTAGAATTTATCCTACCCCGCCCGTCTAAATTACTTCTACATTAACAAATGACGTCATTTGTCAAGTGTATCCCACTAGAGCAATATTTTTCATTTTTCTGAACTCCAGACCGAATACAGTGACCCAATGTTAAGCCTATGGAGTTTTTTATTAGGGGTAGGATAAAATGGTGGGCAGTCGCCTATGATGCAGATAGTGCTTCGTGGGAATAAGGAGGAATCTGGATACTTTGATGAAGGGGATACATGTACAGAAAATGTACTTGGTTAGGACTAAGTTGGGAATGAAGACTATGGTTCTAACTGAAAAAGTGTAAAAGAAAATATTAAATAACTACATGCTGCTACACTACACTAGGATGAAAGATTACTACATCGATGGCACCTCGGCACCGATGGCACCTGGACTAATGGCACCTCTTTGGACCAATGGCAACATTTTCCCAAGACCGATGGCACCACTACCTAGACTGATGGCGTCACTCACAGCGTCACTACTCTTTATGATATTCTTGCTCCAACCTTATGGAATTTTGGTAACTTGGGGACAGGGAGGGCATTGGGTGCTAATTTGATATTGATTCAAAAAAACACATTTTTCTTTTCATTGGTTCCCGGCCGTTCCTCACCCCAGCACTGGCCCACTCGGCACCGGCATAGGTACCACCTGGGGTACCAGCCGGCCACAAGGCCGGCCATACCCGCACTTTAACAGTGAATTAAAATGAGTTACCACAAGGTTAGAGGATGAACAACAGATTGAAATAATGGGCAATGGATTATTTTACATTCAAACACATAAATCAAGAGTTGCCCATAAGTCCAGGTAAAAAATTAGGTGGTGCTATCAGTCTAGGCAAGTGGTGCCATCAGTCCAGGCATGGGTGCCACCAGTCCAGGGGAAACTGAAAAGAGGTGCCATCAGTCTAGGTGCCATCGGTCTGTGGTGCCATCGGTCCAGTTACTGGATGAAAATGGCATTTTGAAAAGAAACACCACAAAACAGAAACTCATCGGGGATGTGGGGCAGAGGGCTGCAAATGCCCCGAACAGGGGACAGGGCTAGCGCCCCAAAGGGAGCCTCCGGAGGTTTATGGAATATGAGCTTTACTAGTACTTTTGAGGCAATTTCTAAGTATCTTCATCTTGTGAATTTCAATGCTGTAGATCTACACGTACCAACAAAAAACAGTGAAATTCTCATAGGATTAACAATGATGACTCTAAAATGGCCCTGGTGCTCGAAAAAAGGGGGCAGAAATACGCTTTTGGATGGAGATTCTCATTGCCTGACGACATGGCCTGGCAGTCGAATCGGTTTTCGGTACCTGTTGTCTCTGTCCCAGACGCGGCAGGCGGTGTGGCAGGGAATGTGGGTTCAGGAGGTGTTTCGGTGGAGATTGCCTGAGGCGTTGCTATCTCAATACTTCCCGGAGTTTCATCGGCATTGTGCACAACATCCGGATGGAAGTATTCCGGTTCTGCATCTGACTTGGGCTCCTGTTTAACTTCTGCAATTACATATTCGTGGACAAACATAGTCATGTTCCTTGTGTGGTGTATACTAATCAAGCTTCGATGGAAGTACATGTATAGTGATAGTCACGAGGTCATATGTATAATATGCATGTCTTTGGGGGAAGAGGCTGGTTCTACTTTTAAATGTTTAAATATATAGAGATACTTTTGTATCGTCAGCGAGCTTCCGTTAAAGTTTGCAAGATTATAAGGGATATATCTCCTATATGACGCCAACTAACCCACAAACGTCGCGTTTTGCGGAGGTAGCATGCCCGAGCGATTTTGTGAAGGGTCCTTTGGTTTGTCTAGTGTATCCTTGATATCTAACATGGCTAAATTTCTACAATAATTGAGCTTTGGGACTACCGCTCAAGTCAGAAATAAAAGCACATGTAAATCATGTTGACGAAAAACCAACCTGGGCTTGGTGTACTATTTTCTTGCTGTGGCGGAGGTGGTGGTGTTGCAGATTTATTTTTTTCTTGTACTGGGACAAATTTGACACTGGATACCCTAGAAAATAGAAAAAATCCTTAGCCATCCCAATACAACACACACACAAATATGTATTTACATCGTTTTAATCTCGTGTTTCTAATCTTTACATACCAGTTGCATAAGTAAAAGTGATCTCAAACGTCTGAGGACCAGAATCAGGCGCAGTGTCGCCCTCTGCCAATGTAGGCAGAACCACACAGGTGGCGCTGCCAAAGGCGGTCTACAATACGCTGGTTCCCCGGTCAATCGCCAGGGGACGCGGCGATATTTTTCGTGCGGAGCCGATAGGGGGAACCAGCCAACGTCTGCAATTCTAATCGGTTTTTAACTGTTATAGAACATGATCTATCATTAAAATCACTTAGATTGTGCGCTATATATAATCTTATGACGTTAGTACTGGCGGATACTGAAGTGCCTTACTTTCCCATGGTAATTTTGCGAACAGTTTTCGTGACGATGCCCTGGAGGATATCGAGCCCATCCATCTGGAGGTGACCTGGGAGCAGCTCAAACGTGCTGAAGACCTCGTCCGCCTGTCAGAGGTCAAGAGGTACGATTTTAAACATTGCCGCCTCAATCTATAACATGTGATTTCTTTCATAGATTAAAAGGACCCGACCTACACTTGCCAGAGTCACTTTTTTTTCTGAAATATTTGAAAATAATCTTAAGCAATATGAAAACTTACAATCAAGCCATGATAAAGTAGGGATGACAGTCATGGTCATAAAAAAAGGAAATATTTTTCATGTGGATTTTCCTGTCTCAGAGAGACTGAGAAAACATGGAAAACAAATCGCTATTGACTATGGAATGAGGCTGAGGTTGTGTTTGTATATCTTTGTTTTACAGAAGAAAAATGAATTTTGTAAACTGAAAATGAGAACAAGGATTTCCTTGGAAAAGGCGAAGACTGCCACCTATGATAACGTTACAGCAACTGAATCAATTTGATAAAGTACTTTAGTGAAAATGCCTATATTTGTATATATTATGAGACAGTCTACAGTGGTCTAAATGGAATATTTGTGATGATAACCTTTTTCTTCAACAATTCCAGAACTTCAAGCCCATCTGCTGCATTGTCCCCATCTGTCGACTCGTCCATTGTATAGCTGAAAGGGTTTTAAGGAAGATTACATTTCACGAATTTATCTATTTTTAACTAGAATACATTAGATATAGCATAACACCAGTCTCTCGTACTACTAATGTAAGCAACATATTTTATGACTAGCTAGGCCTTTGCAATATCCACCCACATCAAACCCGTATTGCGAACTTCGAGGTACATACATATATGTATCCATTACTGAGCTATGGCATCCTTTATAGCGTGTATGTCATTACTATTTCTAAAGATATAACGCTATGGATTTATCTTTTGACAGGCTCATATATTTAGGTCATGTCCCTAATATATGAAAATGCGCCTCATTGCTCCTGTGCGCTATCCATATATGCATCTCATCAGTTCTGTGTTCTATAGATAGACCCATCAGCTATACGTTCTATAAATAGATCCATCACTGCTGCGCTCTATTCAAAGACTCGTCACTTCTGTCTCTTCTGTGCTCTATAGATATGGACACGTCTAATCAATGATCTCACATATACCGGTACGGTACGCTAGGTTAATCGGGGGGGGGGGGGGTGGAAACGATTTATCGCACGATTTCCTTAATATCACTCACCAACATAGCATCGCAAGCAACAAAACAACTAATTATCTTTGCAATCACTTATCTGTGTATTACAGCTAGATGCATTAAGCATATAATACATGCATGTCAATTGTCAACCGTACTTTATATATTCTTAATTTCTACTTGAGTTATTGTGACACTGTTTAGACCACGTCAAATGTAAAGTGTTATAAAAAGATATTTTTAAAAGATTCTGCGCTTGTCTGGGGTTTTTTCCCATGAAGACAAACTCACGCATTGTCTATTCCGACTTTACACACGAAATACAGGTGTTAATCCATACTATGTTTTTATGCTTTTATACTATGATACAGTAGTGACAGTAGAGATAGTCTGTGGAGGCAAAGTCTATTGGAAGAAGCCACGCTGTTGGTTGTGGAATCTGGCATTGATAGATGTTCTGTGTGGAGTGCGACTGTACCTACTAACACTCAATCTAGTTACAGCGAACACAATACAGATACATAATTATAGAGGACCAGTCCAAAGTTATGGCCGGTTTAATAATTAACAAAAGATAGGCTACGGTCCCTGGTGGTAACTCTTTTCCTTGAGTTACCGGTACCTTGTATCAAGTCGAGTACATTAAAAACTAAAACTAAAATAATTGAAACATTTATGTTCGAAGGAGGGAATACTAAATTTCAATTCATATAATCCGAAGTCAGTGTTTAAGTTAACATGTAAATTGAGATGATAATTAAATCTTGAGTGTACCGGTATGGCTACGGTACAACACTACAACGCCAGACGACACACGTCTGGTGAATTTATAGCACGATAATAATTGCCATATTATTCCATTATATTAGTTTTTTAATATAACTAAATCCAGACTTTA
This sequence comes from Alentia gelatinosa, assembly GCA_950022655.1. Taxonomy (NCBI): domain Eukaryota; kingdom Metazoa; phylum Annelida; class Polychaeta; order Phyllodocida; family Polynoidae; genus Alentia; species Alentia gelatinosa. The sequence continues at coordinate 30,980,302 of OX465580.1, read as the reverse complement.
AGTAATACATGAAAAATTATTGCCATGATCAGTATCGTAAAAACAAATGAGATCCTGTCTGTGATATGTCAGTCTTTGTAGCTTGGCATTTCTGATCCAAACGAATAGAATGCCGGTGCCTCAAGTGGGGCTCGTCAAAAGCCTCAATATAGCGAAACAAAACCATTAGAATTGATACCCTTGGGCGAACGCTCTGCATAAATACAACTGCAATACCACTGACTTCACAGCAGGTAAAATATACATCAAGATGGGAGTGTTGAGCAACGGACTCCCCACACAGAGAGGCCGTGTCCTCATGTGAACCCCAGCCATGGACAGCTGAGCGATAATACAACACAGAATGTATACATGCACAGCAGCTTCGGTGGTGAGACAAGCACAGTATGTGCAGTGACACATTGTGTATCCAGGCCTGTGATATTCATGTATACATACCTGAAATAACGTCGCCAATTCTGTTAAAAAGTAATTTTGTGTCGTTGCCTAGCCAGGTAGCTTGTCAACTTATCAGGTCAAATCATTAGAAATTGGGTTGCCACTAGATGGCGCGAAGTTAACATGGTTTAGTTCAACAGAAAGCCACAAGATGTCGCGCTATATGATTATCCGCCAAAATGTGGTGTGCACCAAGACCCTGACTCAGGTGAAAGACATCTTTCTTGGCAGAGCCTGTTGCAAGTTGTGAGGTTTAGTCTAGCCAGGATAATAGTGCTGCCCCACAAATTTAAAGGTATATCAGACAATTCACGCATGCGCCACCTGGTGATTTTTAGATATTGTAAATTATAAGTAAAAACTGGTTTCTTGGGATTCATTCTAATTCTCAATCAGTAAATTTAATGTTTTGTCCAGTTCATCCATTATTTGAATAGTTATTTTAGACTATATTCTACATTTGCTTTATTTACATCGGAAATGTACTGAATAGTATGGTTTCTTTAATTCTTTCCAAAACAAGGACGGTGACCTATGTTTTTGAAGACTTAAATGTGTAGGCCTACTACCATATAGGCCTACCTCCTATACCCTGTAAAAGTTTGAGGAAACTGACATGGGTTTTGCTCTGTGAAAATAGCAACTTCTTAAAATTTCTCTGTTATAAAATTGTCTTAATATTGAACGCTATTTGAAAAACTGGTAAGATGACTCCCAATTTCCAAAGTTAGATATGTGTATCGGTACTAGAACACCTGGAATTTTTTCCCTAAGAAAACTATTTTTCGAGGAAAATAGCCGACGAGAAAAATTATAAACGTAGAACGTTTGGAGATCATCATATTCAAATCTCAGGAGAATGACATAGGTTTTAATTTTCAAGCCAAAAACAAGCTGGTTATTATATATTCTTATTACCCTATACCGTTGCCGAAGGTTTTACAAACAAGCTGTTCACCTGGATATAATTACGTTGCTCCCACAGATGTCCATTTCGAAGACCAATAATGTAGAAACCGATATCATTTAATTCTTTTTAAACTTGTGTTTATTTGCATCTCTCGCTTTTGGCGAGTTATTCTGATACAACTATACATATACAGTCTACACTTCTTGGTCTTTAAACAAATCATCAGTAATTCTTTACAACAAGAAAATATTAATATAAAGTAAGACTAGAACAGGGAGAATAGCATACTACATAAATGCATGAATTAATGTTATGAGATGAGTACGCAGTATCTTATTTGAAACTCTCCATGATCTAAGCTACAATAATACAAGGTGGCGCTGTGCTATTGACCTTGAATCTCCATCACACGAAATAGCACCAGGAGACTTGATCTTCCATACTGTATCTTCAATACTGGTGTATTGTACATTTCTTGGTGTATAACTCCTGCTTCTCTATCACATTTTCAATCTACGACTGTTGAATACCGTAACATTTCCAGGGAACTATATCAAATATATCAGTGTACATGTGTATCAGTTTAAATGTGGCCTAACTCTGAAAGGCTTAACTTTACCAAAGAACTAAACTACAACTAAAACGGCATAACTCTAGTTTTGAGTGGCATTTGTTGAGTTTATTATAATAATGTTGGTGTAGCCGCAATCCTCACATTTCGTCAGTGAGCCACAGGGTTCATTTACATGGCTCCCAAGTTTGATTCTTCTCAATCTTCCGCTAATCAGGCGAACCCTATTTTCTGTTTTTAATTCCCGTTAACTTTGTGATTCATCAGATTTTTGCTATTTCCCCTTTTGCTTGGTCTCTCCATGATCCATCACTACGATCAACATTAATCATTCCTCTTCGAAAACATTGTCCTATTTTTTTAATCGTGCATCTTTTCTCATTCTGGAATAGGATTATATTTTATCATCTCTCATGCCTTTCGTCCTTTCTTTCAAATTTGTGTTCTATTTAAAGCACTCCCTGTAGACCCAACGGACATTTCCCCTTCATTTCAATTTTTTCTTCGTTCTATAACTTTCTAGATTATCCATTTATTTCGTTTTTCCTATATAATTTCCCACTTCATGTTCTTAAAATGTCACACTGAATGATTACATGTTCTTGTTGTGTATCTTTTGCCCTTATATTTCTGTTCACTCCCAAAGGTTTCTCAATTTTAAACTTCTGGATATCCTTTTCTCTTTGGGCCTTCTCTACTCTGATGCACATTTCCCTATCACACGAATTTCTCCTCCCCACCCTTTTAGATCGGAAATGCAGTACCCTCTCCACATTTTTTCCCTATGGAGAAAAAAAACCTTGTTGATTTAACCTTTCAAATCCTCACTAATACCTTTCTTTTTCATATTTAAATTTTGTCCATAATATAACAGCTATTTGTTCAAAAGGTACGTAGGCCCATGTCCTCAATGCGCTAGCTTGATGAATTATCATGGCTTCTGCACCAATACGATATAGGACCTATCAATGATAGGTCAATAGTCCTACCGTAATTATGTGCCTGCAAAACATTTCTATACAAATCAATGAATAGGTTAATTAAGTCCTATATATGGTACTATATTATTTCTGGCTGAGAAATCTCTCTATCACCCTATGTTCACCGATCGTGTCACCCCCTTCCCCATCCAAAACCGACAATCGGTGAATTAGATTGATAGTGAAAATAATGCACAACAATGACTGTAGTATAGGTCATAACGAATTCTGCCACGCCCCCTTTTCAAGAACTCGATCTGCACGCTGCTCCTCTTGAAGATAATCTATTTACGTATCAGTCGCTTTGACATCGTTATTGAAAATCATATACTTTGGTTACGTATTTTCCTTTCCAAATGTGAAAATCGTTTCTTTTCAAATATTTCATTTTCGCAGTCCATAGTAACGATTCGTACGACTCAGCTGGGGGGACCGCTTCATTCACGGCCGAATGCCGAGCGACGTCGCTCCCGCTGGTCACGTGATCGGCGAAAACCACCGAACGAGCCGCCATCTTGAAACTGCAGTATCCACCCCTCCGAGTACACTGGATTTTCAATCAGCGGTGTTGGGGCTTCGCCGCCCTTATTTCATCTCTTTTAGGCTGATGATCATTTAGGAATCGTGCAAAATGGCAGGACAAACTATGATAGATCGCCTTACAGCGGCGAAACATAGTATAGCAGGCCATGGATTGGCAAAATCGGTCTGTAAAGCAACGACGGAAGAAGTCATGGGCCCCAAGAAAAAACACATTGATTGTAAGTTAATTATTATAAACCATTTGCTGTTTATTCAGGATATGTGTATTATATTTTGATGACACTGCTCAAATTTGTTGTATCGTTACTGCAGAGGTGATCGGTTGCCTGATATCGCACAGGCCTAGCAATGTGTAATGTAGCTCACCGGATTCTGGTGACACGAAGGAATTGACAGCAACTGACACTGGAAAGTATTACAGACGGACACCCGGCCGGTAGTATCTGGGACTTGATAAAAATGCACGTCCAATAATTGCAATATACCATATAGACAGGTATGCAATAAGTACTTCAGTACAACCAAAGAGTGGCTTTCATTATGATCCATCTTGTTATATTGGATGCGATTGTACAATGTTGATTACTAGTACGGGCTAGTACAGGTTGATAACACCTCCCTTTTAAAATTTGAGACGTCTGAGTGAGTCACATTGAACGGACACATTTTCTTTTTATGAATTGCAGCAAGGCTTAAATGTGTCTTCTGCAAGCTGCATTAGGGTACTAACGATCGCCAACACAAGGTATATGTTAAGGGCCCAATGTTGTGTCTAGGAACATTACATTGTATTATAAAGAGGAACAGCCACCGGGGTCGTCTATGATAACACTAACATCACCAATACTAGTAGTAGATTCTAGTAGTACAGTGACACTTTGACTTTGACTGGCCCCCCAGTACTGGCAGTAGCAGGGCCCCCGTAACCACCCCCTCTCACCCACCTATCACCCAGCCCTTTCCTAGCTTCAGTTTCGTCAATGACGCCCTGGTCCTTTCCAGAGATGAAGCTGCTTTCAGAAACGTATATCACTATTAATAGTATTATGTGACTATATGTAATATTATCGTAAAACTGGATTAGTTTTCGCCTCATGAAGTCACTATGCCAAACTCCAGTTGTGGCATACGGTGGCCAAGATTAAAACGAATCAGGTTTTGATTTTATCCTACCTCGTGTCCTCGATTTTGGAATATTACGTGATAACAATTCTGTATGCCACTAGTGGCATATAAAACTCCCTATGCCAGTCAGTGTGGCATACGGAAACTCAAAGTTAATCCTATAGGGTTTTATATCAGGGCTAGGATAAACGTGTATACACACTGGTCCCAATGGAGTTCTTGTCACTGTTAACGTACACAGCACCACAGCGTTGTGAATTTTGTCCATGAATGGGGCATATTACAGCATGGTGGGCGTACGATAACCATCCGGCTCCTACTGTTGCTGCAGTTGCATTTCCAAAACGATTAATCGGGAACTGTGATCAGTCAATGCCGGCGCAAAATTAATGCTTTACTTCATATAAATTTGCAAGGTTTTGCATCATCATCATTTCATTCCATTCAGGGACGATTTTCCTGAAATTTGTTTCATAAGGATTGCACGAAACATAATCATTCCTTTTCATACAATATCAAATCAATATCAGAAATAGCAGTTTTCAAGGAATCCATTTCCCATGTCTTCATTTTCAGTCGATAAAATTCCACTATCTTTGTAAAATAAAAATGGTTTTAATTAAGCTTCATTCGTGCTAATCAAACATTGGTTTGAACCTCCTCACAGACCTTCAGCCCCATGTCGTGGCCGACACCAACACGCTTTCCACATTATCTCTGTCTCTTTGAGCCTGTGTATTGTTACTGTCGTGTGTGCAGATAGTAAACTAAAAGAGTGGCTCCAAGACTTCATCCCATTAAAAGCTTTATTGTTGGTATTACTGCAATGGTCCCCAATGAGTGTATGTAATACTTGATACACATGCGACGGTACCCGTCGGCTGAGGCAGATGGAGCGTCTTGGCGCGAGGGGCTGCTGCTGGTGATGCCGCAGCAGGTGTGTAGACCTGACAATGTAGACGGGCAACCTTTTGAGCTTGGCCACCAGGTTTCCGTGTCCAGCATGGGTATCACTATAGCAATGTAGCTAGCATGCTTGAGGGAGATGGTACCAAGCTTCTTGGGAGTTAGTTGGATAGTAAACTAAATGAGTGGCTCCAAGACTTGATCCCATTACAAGCTCTATTGCTGGTGTTACTGCAATGACCGCTAGCTGCAGGCTTGTGTACTGACTAGTGACCCATCAAAATCAAGGGTATATCCTGGCTCCATGTTTACAGCTTAGGGTGACCATGTTGATTGCAACTAAGGGTCGTCTCCTGTTGCATGCTACGTAGAGCCAGCATGATTAGTTAGGCCAAGGGACAATGCACATGTTTCACATCCAGAGATATTAAAACATTAACATTATATCTTTTTGAATTTAAATTGACAGGTATAATTAATTAATTGCACTTTCTTCCTACAGAGTTTTCCAAGTAATAAGTCGAACCCGTGCAATAATTAAAACTAAATCTAGTAACAAACTACTAACTCATTCACTCAATTTTAGGGAAGAGTAGGCGAGTAGGGGGAGGGGCATGGTAGGAGATGCAGATGACAGAGGGCGTATGGGCATTGGAGTATTAGCAGTAAGTTTGGCTCACCTTCTTGAAGCTAACCAGAGTCCCCATCCTTTGAAGCTTCAAAGTTTTAAAACTCCTTTAGTCCTACCATAGATAATGCATAAAGTGAACTCCGGTCATTTTGTCTATTGGCCAATGATATTAACAAGCTTTTGACCATTTTCTTTGAAGCACTTTGATTATTCTGGCTGATAATGATGCTATAATAAATCATTGTTTCTTAAAATATTGTGTGATATCAAGTTACCTTGGCCACAGTTCTTTCGATAAATAGCTTCAGTGATGTATGCACTGTGTTTTGAGCCCAGGAATTCACCGAGAAAGTTGTACTCGGCGAGATGGTATATGCATATCTAAAGTCAAACCTTGACTCACAGAAATGACGTGTTTATTATCAAATACTGATAAAGAACATTTACATGGTTATTTTTCAAATATTGGTGTCTGGTGACTATATATATATAATAATGCCATTTAAACGCTGCTGTCTCCAATATTGACCTATCGCCAACATATGTCGCCTGAAAATCAGTCAAGTCAATGGAGGTGACGGTAAAGTCTGTGTGCAAGCTGCCGGGGGCGACGCTTGTTTTAGAGGACTTTTGAAATACCTTTGAGATATAGAGTCACTTCAGAAAATAAGTTTATGGGACTTTGTCACAAAAGACGGTCACATAGACTATTTGAAAACTACTTGCCTATACAAGTTTCTGATTCGCTTAACGACATCTGTTCACCTCATTCATATTTCTCGCAAATCAAAATGACCTGCATCAATGAGAAAATGTTCTCATTTCCTCCCGTTCGAGAATTAGATTTCATAAGTCTTTGTACGCAAACACAGATAAGAGTACCCATCTTTAATTCTTGAAAACCAAACAAAGCAGAATGGGACTATGCAGTTGTATTTTTATCTGTACGGAAATTGGTGATCACATTGGTTGGGGGCCACATTTATGTTACCAGAGTAACCATGAATGCATGAGCAAAATAAGTCATGCTTGTGAAGGCAACCACATTTTAGACGGTCACTGAACAACTAGGTTGCTTCGTGGCCGTTTGTTAGAAATCGGTACCATGCCGTTAGGGTGATAAACCCAAACAAGAGGTCCTAGATTGGGATGTATAGTAAAGTTATCCAATCCGACTATATGATGTTATTAGTCTTAGTTTTATATATTGGCAGGGTTGTTGTCGGCAGTGTTTGGTTGGTCTGCTAGATTATGGGCTGTGACTGTGAAGGCTTTATGTTTACAAATATACATATATAAATACACATCGGATGTTACGTACACGTCTGAGACCACAAATTCGACTATCTAGACTTTTTAGGCTAATCTCAAGTAGACACGGTGTGTCCATCTCTAGAGCAGTTTAGTTTTACGCTTTTAGGATCTACATGTATTCATTGGCCATTGCGGTTTGATATATGTGTACCATTTCAGATGTATATACTACCCATTATTACCCACCTTATACGGAATCTCCGTACTAAGCCTATGGAGCCTCCAGATCGCTACTGAGTAGAATACGGACCTCCGGAATCTCCTGGGAGAATACGGCTTTTTGGGCCACCTGACGGGCATTATAGGAACTACATGTAATTCATACAAACAAAGCACGGCGCTAGAGTATAATTTCTAAATATATACAAGGTTTATACAAGATCGAAATCATGGTAATATTGTGTATTTATCCAACTGCTCCATGGTCATGTAAATAATTGGCCATTAATCTGATTATCTTTTCACAGAGTGTAGGCTTCATCCAGATGAAAAGAACGTATTTCTTGTCTTGAATTATGCGCTAGTCTCCAACTAGATACTTATACCTCCAGGCTAGAACTGCTAGACTTTAAGCGCACTTGCTGGCCTGGTGAACTTTTGGATTAGATATCTCTTTAAATTTACGCATGTGATGTTATTTTAAAAAAAAATCAGTTCTATGTTGCATGTTTCTGTGTACAATGCAATTCATAGTTGTAATTTAAAGGTGTTGTTTACTATATACTGCTAAACACTTGATGCTGTAACATGTAAATGTTCTTCGTGAGTTTTATTGATTCTTCTATAATTGAGAATTCTGAAACCGAAGCTTTTTTTTAGATATAGAGATATGTATGTTTTATATATCATATCAATTTCCAGTTCAGCTCTTATTGTGTTTGGTATTAGAATAAAAACTGATGTTTTGTGACACATTACTGGTTTAATAAAATACACGTTCATATGATTGACTAAATAGTTAATAATGTCATTCACCTCTTGATAATTACACACTCTGATGATTAGGGTTGAGACTACACATCCCTGTCTGTCTTATCTGAGGTAGTAGTTTACTTGTGATTATTACTTTGTAAATATCACCTCTAGTGATAATTTTACCTCACTTTAAAACACTTTGATAGAAATAAGTATACCCTTTAATCCATATCGTCTAATCAAAAACCATCGACGAATGATACATAAGCCAAGTGGAGATTTCCTGTACAACTCTTGGGGGTAAACACTTAAGAGTGGGGCGATGAGAAATCTCGTTCAGAATCAGTTTTTCCACACATACCACGGAATTAGACGATCCAGTATTAGTTCACATGAAAAGAAAGCATGCTCTTTCACTATTGACGGTCTATCATAATCTGCAAGCCAGGCTAGCAACGTTGAATAGTTTAATCTAGTGAGGGTTTCAATCTTGTAAAAAGTGAGACATTGAGTAATTTGTTATCTAAAGAAATGCGAAACTTATAAATTATTAGAATTTACCGGAAAGAATTGAGAGGGCCAGGTCAAAGTAAAAGATGTCCTCGACACTAACAAATACTGGACGACCGAAATAGGAAATATTTCATAAAACGAAATATACAGGCTAAATGTTGTAATGGTAGACGTTGCGCCGCGATTTAAATTCTTTGCCTTGTTGTCTTTTGAACAGAGGTAGGGTGACAAGAGAAGGATTTATTAGTGGTGCTCGTGGTATGCATTCAGAGGGTCACCTCCAATTACCTTGGACGTAGGCATAATTACTCTCCTCACCCGGGTGTATATCGCGATGTTAAACCTGTGTGTAGTGGGGTCCGTCGCTGAAGGCAGCGTGGCGCCATACACTGTTAGTGGCAGTCGAGATAAATCAATAGCCTCTCAGTGCTAGCCACACTGGACCTATAGACCCATACCAGTGCTTCGCCAATGGCAGTTACGCTCGGCAGCGACCAGCAACCGCTCAGCAAGGCCCCTCAAGAGCTGTGTTTATGGGTCCCCTGCCTGCATTGGCCAACACCCGTCGTCCAGGCTCAGCTGTCGCTAACTGCTTACCATATTTGCCTCCTGAACTGCAGGGTCAGGGGCGTATCTAATGAAGTTTTATAGGAATATAGATGTCCAGCATTGAATTTAGCTTTTAGTCTCATGTAAACTGGCGAGAGTCGTGATTCTTTCGGCGTGGAATTTTGTACATAGACGAGGACCATTGCTCTGTCCTGTTACTGTTGATTTCGATATTGTTGATTCATTGTCAGCATGCAATTTCGTAAGTGTATTCACGAGTATACACCGAGCATACACATGTAGAGCCAGGAGGTTCTCCCAGCATGCGCATCCGTATTCATGAGGATTTTCTCAGCATACAAATGTGTATTAATAAATGAGCACTCTGCCAGCGTATTTTATTAATGAGCAGGCAGCAAGCATACATACGTGTATTAACGAACATACATATCTGAGCATATATTCCACTATGGTAATGCTTTACACTGTAAATCACAGCAGGTCGGCACCGCTTGACAATATGCTTGTCAGGGCGCTCACCCACCACATGAGCTGCTCGTCAGCTGGCCGGCGGCTTGACCGGGCCAATGTAGCTGGCGAACCGCCTGAGATGAAAGCATAAGCGCGCAATGAGGGCAGGTCTGTGTACGGAGCCGTTCTCGGGATCACGCGGATTTGTAAGGCTGGGAGATGATACAGGACCGGGCGCGCGGCCTGTTCTCCATTGATTGATGCCACAGCTCAGCGTCCATGTGCCAGGCTTAAATTGCGCGAGCGCTTAAATTGCTTTCGCCGTTAGCATTGCTCCCAGTAACGACGTAGCGGGGAGGGGCGGATTCGTGCACAATCAAAGCCAGCTGAATGATAGCAGTCTCGTTAGACAGTCTGTGGTATACAGCAGAAATTCAACCTTTTTGGTAATCATCATAGGGCAACTGATGAGTATACATACATGTATACATTAACATATCAAGCCAACATAAGAAGTTACATGGTTGACTTAGCTAAATGGTTAACATTTGTGACATAATCCCCCATTGTGTATTTTTTCTAAATATGGGATAAATATGGGAAAGAGATAAGATAAGTGCTGGTGTATTTTTTTTCTTGAAATTATTCAACTTAAATACACGAGACACACTTGTCATATTACTGCATGTAAATGTTTAAGCAAGCAAAAGCTGGTTAAGTTTATTTTATTTTCTTATCATTATATTATTTCTGTGGCAACTTCTAAACTTCAAAAAGCTATTTGGGTCAGTTTATTAGGAGAAGCTCACCGATATGCTCAGGCACTAGTCAAAATGTTGAAGGCTTGAATCATGTAATTCAATTTAGGAAAAGGAACAGTAGACCAGGTTTAGATAATATGGCACTTTAAAATGTCAATTGAGTATCTACTAGGCTGTATAAATTCCACAATGAGAAGGTTTAGTCGTCTATAACCACATTGTGGTTGATAATGGCGAAGGGATTTTCTGTTCGAGTTGGATTATAAAGACAACCATTTTCCACATACGTTGAATCTACTGTAGATAGGCCTGTCCGCACGCCTACTTATACATTCCCGTGGCCAGAGAGTGGAACTGCACGGTGGCCGACACGCCCCCTGCACAAACTGTCATGACCCTGTTAGTGATAACTGGGACGTGTAGTCCTTGGACCTCATGAACGACGCCAGTAGGCACGAACACGTAATCTTGACTGGCAAGCTTGTGAATTTCCCTCAGCGTCAGACTTCATGCATTCCTTTTCCCTACTTCTCCTTCGATCAAGCATGTCACCCTTCCCCTTTCAAATTGCCCTCGAGACATAGTGGTTCTCCAGGTGTTGGGCCGTGCGAGTAGTGCACTGTTTAGACTCCTGCTCCAGGTGCACGCAAGGCACCCAGCGCGTCTGTACATTTACGTGAATCTCGTGAAAACCGTATTTTACTGAAGTCGTGTTGTGAATATCTTACATGATGCAGACCTGGTGTTAACATTAGCACGCACTGCTTGTCGGCAATGGTCAATCGGCAGAGATATGACGCAGGCCCAGATGAGCGGGCCGCTAATCTTAGGTGGTATTCATGTGTTAGTGTCAGTGGGGATGGGACCGAATGAATGGTTAACTATGACCATGTCGAGGTGGCTCCTCAGGCCACCAAGCAGGCCACTGTACACCATAGTAGAGATAGTAGTTATACGGTTTTCAGCTATGTTTTAATGGCTTATTGAATTTCGGTTGGAATAATGGTTGGAAACCCGCCCCGAAGGCTTCACTAGCATCTCTGATGATGCATCCCCGGATTTACACCAGGGGAAATGTCAGGTGATTTAGTACGCATGCAGTGCTGCTGAATATTAATGATCACACCGAGCATTCATAGAAAATTCGCATCTTGCCTCGCTGTGGTAGTCTCGTATTATGTAGTGGTAGATTTGCCTGAAGCGAAAAAAAGGAAATTACTGGTGTGCATGTAGGGGGTGGCAGAGATGCCAATAGCTGGCTAAAGCAACTGGTAACTTTCTGAAAATGACCTACATTAGACTGCTTGTGTAGATATCGGACAGCATAACCAGGTTTTAATCATTGGTATATAGACTACATTATAGATTGTGGACGAACGTCGCCTGTATAACCAGTCCACTCATGACACGCCCCCCAAGACCTATGGCATCACATCATTCCCGGATAAAAACCTACACCGACCTACAGCGGTTACATTACTCTTAATTGGTACAATCATTATTCCCCTTAGGCTCTAAAGTACTGCCCAGTTTCGTTCGCATTGAATTTCCCCATTAGTACAGTGCCAAGCTGAATACTTCGGATAATTACATATAGAATATCGCAGGCATTGCAAGTATCGAATATTCATATGTTATAGTAGAATTGGTCTTTTTAATTCATATCCCACTCAATTCATATCACATTCAATTAAGACCAATCATTGGAAAAGTTAATAGAGATGCGTATCTCTTTCCATAGACTTCTCTCTAACGTTCATATCCTACACATGTTTTCTCGCGAATAACGTTAGAGTAATCGTCATTGCCAAGCCACCGTGGGATTCTAGTTTACTCATTATCGTCAGGGGAGGTTCCTGGGATTGGTTCTTAACAAGTTTCCCCTAGTCTGTCCCCGTGCTTACGGTCCTAGTGGACCCAGATAAGTCTGAACAGAATGGCCACCTGTTTGATGTGTACATACACACAGGTGTACCTGCCTACCTGTATGTACTGACGGGAAGTGTGTTGTAGCATCGTGGGGGACGGGAGGTGGGACAAGGCGGTTGCTAGATCCCAGATACCATTACTCAGTGGCCCAGTAACGCTAACTGACTCAAAAGTGCGAGGGACAACATGTGGCAAATCCCAGTACCAGTTCCAAAAGTCAGTCTCAAGGAATTGTTCAGAAAGTTATTCCATCATAGCTCCAGTGCTCAGAACGGTGGCCAGTGTTCTCGCTGCATCAGGATACACATATCTGCTCCATATGTATATGAACAGAACGCTTGTCTGAGACACGAGTGAGGGAAATATGACGTTCTTCGGGTAATATCCCAGTTTTAATGACTTCACCTAGAAGCTTTCTTCAAGGAAGATCCCTATTAGGACCCAGTTAGGTTCAATGTTCAGTGCACCTTAACCTGTCGTGTTGATAAACAATGACTTGGTAGTAAGCTTCCCTGTTGCAGCACCTTATAAGGCACGAATTTTGCTCGGCGGATTAATTGACAAAGCCCTCTAGGTGTTTTTATAACTCGGTGAGGCTAGGAACAATTTCAACCAACAATCAGCTCTCGTATGGTTAACAGATTAAAACTTGTTTTTCGAAAGGGTAGACGCTCTTACACATCGCATTAATGGACGGATATTAGGCCATTTAAGGAAACACCTAAAAAAAGTCGAAGGCAACTGTTACATGGATATTCAGAGGTCAGAATACGTAACAATTCAGTGCTATACGAGGCCTGCTCTGGAATGTTACCAAGTGTGCCTGTCTAATGTTGTGGGAGTGGTGTTTTACTAGTTATGCTACCAGTACAATGTTTGAAAACAAAGTAGATCCTATTTATTGATTTACATGTGTTATTCATTGATATTTATGAATACCACGGGTCATTTGGGAAAAGAGAGACATTTATTTTATTGACAGAAACCATGGATTGTCTATTATATATACATTTTATATGTTTTTTATCCGACCATTGCTTAATACACACTGTGTATAATTCAGAAATAGCAGCTTCCAAATTTCTGTGAAAATATAACTTTCATTTCATGTGATTAATTGATACCGTTGGGTCTCGTTCATTAATTTAACGACCGCCGTATGCGTTGTATTTACACACGTGGCACATTTCAGGAAATAACTTATCAGTGTCATATTATTCAGTTGCCGAAGAAAGATATTTATAGCTTAGTATCAACGACCCCTTCGGTACTTAATGATGGTTCCTGGCACCCGTCACTGGGAAGCTCACCACCGTACCGGTAGGGAATTGCAGCAGACACTCTTATAGTGTCATTTTGTACAGATATTTAGCAATATAAATTAAACTCATCTAATTAAGAAAGCAGAAGCTGTATAGCACACTGATTAACTATCCATAGAAATAATTGTGCATATTAAAAAAGAGACTTTTATCACCTGTGGCATGTAGTCTAGTTACCAACTATCTAATTGAACAAATTGGACGTTAAACTACCCAATCAAACAAACAAACCCATGGCATACCTTTGTTCGTGTGTAAACACTGCTCATTTAAGCCACTGCGTCTGCTATTGTGGTTACTGTTGGTGGAACTATATCAATGGGAGTCTTCTCTTATATGTATACCTATTGATTAAGCTCCATGTAAAACATGGTGTTTGCAGTGCATATTACCCTTACACCACGTGATCCATCACAACTCCAACAAGCTCATATGCCTGCATGGATTCCTTTTTACCCCACCGAAAGTGTATTTATTTCTCTCATGTAGACCAGTAGCGTACTGGAGGAACACAATCAACCTGAAGAGGGTGGGTCGACTGGATCTAGGACCAGGGGACCAGAGGGTTGTATTTCACTCGTAGAATGATTATATTGACTCGTGGCTGATTAGCTTAATTACATCTGTCGCTATTTGTAAATAAATTACAAACCTGTATTATGGAGGTCCATTGATAAATGCTAGAATGGCCAGTTGATATTAACGTCAATTAAGTCGAACGTAATATATCTGCTATCTATTAAGTCCTTCGAATTATCCTTCAGTATAAAGCACTACAACTAGATCTCAATATGCACAGAGAAAACCTCCTATTACTTTACTGAATGGAGCAGTGTGTAGTAAAGCTCTCAATCCAAGAAATTCTATCCTCACAGATAGTCTTTTGTACCTGTTAGGCAAGCTGCTAAATAGAAGCTTTCAACACTACTGATCCTGGCCATTAATAAATTGTATCGTTACGCCTGTGGTGTGTCTATAATGAAAAGAACAACTCTAAAATCACTCATCAACACTGTGAGTATCGTGTATTAAGTGATGCCAACAGCATTTAGGCAAACTGCCAAAACCCTTTATTGCCATAGGCAGTATTTAACGCACCTCTCAGCTACTTAAAAAAAAAGCTGGAACAGAAAGTGTAAATAGATCCCAAGTTTGAATATTGGATTAGCAGACAGGGATGTAGTATTTGACGCACCCCTCACCAAAACTGGTGTGCTTATTGGGAAGGTTCTCATAGAGTTCACTATTCACAAACCTGAGACAGAACGGACATGTCCTATTTACATCAGTATTAGCTTACCGCCCGGGGTCCGGGGTGAGAGCATATCGCATCCTGCCCCATGTCCCAGATTCAGACCGTAAATAAACCACCAGAGTGACAAACACTCCGAATAAGCTGTGTATCTTATATCTGCACAGCAAAGCGGATATTTTACTGATGGGAAATTACAGAAGCTAAAACGGGAATGACAAGCTATGATATTTTAGCTGATGTTCCTTTCTAGTAAAAATTTCAGCGCAAATCTTCCCATGCTTATGTGGAATTCGATGGAAAAGCACAAAAACTGATCACATTAATTATCTGTGGGGCTAAAATGAGATTCTGCTCAGTTTTAACAGAGTAGGCATTTTTCCATGAAAATTCAATCCTTATTTAAATCATACAAGATTTTGTTTCCATATGTAAAACAAATATAATTTATATTGAATCTAACTCACCAATAAAATAGTGGACTGAGCCTCCCCACAATCCTCCAGCCCCAAATTGTGGTGAACACCGGCGATTTTTTTTCAGTTACTCTGAGGCACATGGGTTATATACATCTTGATTTGCCTCGTTCCTATATATACATGCTATGAGGCAAATCAAGATGAATATAACCTACCTGTGTAGTAAGATGGTATCAAAAGATAGCGAAAATGTGAAAGGTGGTAGACCGCAACAGTGAAGTGTAGCGAACCGTCCGAGAATAAAAAAAAAAAAAAAAAGAATGGGGAAAATACTTCCACCTTTTTCCTGGCATGTATTCTGATAAAAAAGAAAGAACGAGATGAAAATTTATTGAAGCATAACGGGAAAGCAAATGAAATAAAGGTAACTTCTCTTACGAGATGGGCGCCCAGCATCCTCCTTGGGGTGAGAGAGGACCCTAGGGTTAATGTAGATGTTTCTTTCCTGAATTTAATGAAGCATAATGGAACATCTAGATAAGAGAAGAAAACATTGATTTTGTTAGGAATTCATTTCGAAATTTTAATACCAGAGCGATTTTTCTTTAGTTTTTACAATTTATGCATATCAAAACTCATTGCTTCTATGTCATGTTACTTTGAAAGACAGTCTCATGTGTATATTCCAGATTCATTTTTGGTGTGCCTTACTTTGGTTGGTTATTATCCCCATTTTGAATTTGGATATTGTCAACACTCCAACCAAAGTCTACCCATTTGATACATCGATATGACGCACTCCGCTGTAAAAGTTCACCTTCTGAATCCACCATCCCCATTTCCAGACTGTGCTCCAAGGTGTAGCTCAGTAATTAATTGCCTGCCTTTGTTCGGTCATTAACACGTATTCATTTGTATCCTACAGACTTGTTGCAGTGCACGAACGAGCCGAACGTGTCTATCCCCCAGATGGCCGACCTGCTTATTGAGAGGACACAGAACAACAACTGGGTCGTCGTCTTCAAGGCTCTCATCACTATACACAACGTCATGAATTATGGGAACGAGGTGAGGCTATGGGACATCATAAAACCTACCATCAATTATGCATTGAAAAAGTCTTGAAATCTACCATTAATTATTTCATTCAGAAAAAGCAAGTTATCACAGCTGTTATCGACGGGAATTCAAGGGATTCCCCCCCCCCCCCCCCCACCTTTGAGATAGCATTTTGCTGAAGGAAGACCTAATACCTCATCTGTAACATTTAAGGGGATTGAAAAAGATATTGGTTTCCAGCATATAACCATACACTAACGATTAATTAAATACATAGAAATTGAAGAGGCCATAACTATAGATGTTTTTGACGTTGCAAATGAGGTACATCACGTCTCCTGTCAGCTAGTTTTGTTCGCTTGTCTACTTAGACCAGTGACAGTCTGCCATTTGATCGTCGTCATGTATGACATTCAGTGCGTTCCTATCTAGTTGCTAATCAGTTAGGGGACCGAGAAGGTCGATAAGGAAAGGGGAGTGACCATTTGTTGCCGTGGGGTAGCCAACCGGAAAGTGTGTACCTCATTTTACCTGAAGGAATAGAATGTAGCGACTGTTTTGGTCGACAATTTTTATACGATTCGTTGCCTCACCTTTGGAAATGTTATAACAATTCAGGTTGACACATATTAGCGAAAAAGCAAAGCAAAACAAACATGTAAGTGACGGTATATATAATGCTTTGTGATAATTGATCAGGTGATGATTTTCTTGTGAATGGTCTAGGGTGTATGTACATGTAGGTTGTTTGATAGAACATAAGATATTTTTCGAGCCTCAACTACGATAGGAGAGTAAATTTTATTCTAGAGGAAGATAAATAGATAAATGAGAGTAAATGAATAGCTGGTGTAATTTTCCAGAGCGATATTCACGATATATTTTACTGTTGTTTCTTGCCAAGGTACCGTCTGTAGTAATCCTTTTACGAATATACTACTTTACATTATAATCATTACGATTATTATGTATCAGGGTAGCACCTATATGAGTGGTTCACATGTGCTTGAGTTCTGTCGGGTGCACCGCTTGTTGCCTATAAGTCATCCTTGGCTATAAATAGGCAGCAATCGCAACATGGCACAGGACACAGCTGTGTGCACTTCAGTGACTCGACCACGAGCAGGGTTTGTTGACACACACGCCTATACTACCGTAAAACCGCAACCTGACCGATATTACCAACACCTTTTATTATATATATATATATATATATATATATATATATATATATATATATATATATATATATATATATATATATATATATATATATATATATATACACAATGGGGAATTAGTAGAAACCGAACGAGAGACTTGACAATGTTTATGCCACGATGGGCAGGTCGTATTTATCCTACCCCATCTATGCTTTTGTATTACTGTTGAAAAGATAAATATTGAGTCAACGACCAACAGAACCTTTTTCATAGTAGCTGACATCCTGCTCTCTGATTGGTCTATATTGTTATTATTCTAGTGGCATAAAAAAACACTTTATGTCACGGCCTGCCACATAAAATTTGCCTATGTTAAGTCTATGGCGGTTTTTCATTAGGGGTAGGATAATATATGCGTCATATTCCTGTGCTCTGTGCTCTATCCAACCTACAGTAAATACGAAGTGGCAGCGTTTCCATCTTTTCTCATTTACAGTATTTGAAATCCTTTTTCCTTGTTTAAAACGAAAATAATGGGCTTATTCACACCGATAAAACAGTGGTTTCCACCTTCCCACTAACCCTCCAATGTGTTTTCTTTGTTTTATTGGTCTCTTTGAGGCAGCAAATTTCACACGATACGATTTCTACCATGTTTTCTGACACATAAGTGTTTTCGCACTAATAAATAATGGAAATTAGATTGAAAACAATCAACTCTAGTTATATCATATACATGGTACGTTATGGTAAATCTACACCTTATCATAGGAGATAATTGGGGAGGGACTTGACTTGACCTCATAATGAATTCTGTGGTTTGACCTGTTGGCCAGATGCATAATGTCCGGGATCACTAAAACTAAACACATTTTGCCATGCTATACCGGGCTGGCAGGAGAGGGAAATGTCGGTCTGGAGGAGAGACTGTTACCTCCACGTTCTGTAATTCACTCGTGTCTGCTGAGGGAGGACCCAGTGGCGACCTCTATGTCGTATGCGCTGGTAGCCGGGCGTCACCCGGCCCCGGGCGGCACCCACACCGGTGTCTTTATTAAAACAAAACGCCGTCCTGCGCTCGCCCACTACTCCTCCAAGGCTCTCTTGGCGCATGCTCTCCCAGCATTTTTCCGCTTCCTGTGCCCTGGAGCTTCGGACGCCCACCGTCCTACTGACCTGCGCTCCAGCCCCCCTCCATCCCCAGTCTGTCTCATTCCTTCTCCAACCAATATGATGACTCCACATCCATGTGTGCTTGTAGTGCAGTTTCTGTTTGCCTTTGCTATCAAAAGGGTGCAGAGACTTATTAATAGTATATTATTTTTTCATCATTTTAAAACTAAGGGAGTTTGCCACAAACCGCATGTCAACCAGAATGGATGGGATCCCAGCTTGGTAGTGGGACGTGGGTGAAGGGTGTGTGACACTAGTGTGATCTAGTTAAGCACACGACATCAGCTGGGCGGTAGAAATAGTGTCGTTGGTGTTGGTGTTCCGGGCGGGATGGTGCTCGAAAACTCGGTGGGTCAGTGTGTGTTGCAGGTCCTACCGGCGGCTGCTCTACCATGCATGACCGGAGCGTCGGCCGCGATCTGATTACCACCATGCATGCTCCTCAGTAGGCCAAGGTTCTTTTTGCCATACCATTTAGAGACACACTTCCATATATGGTGGAAGGTTGATGTCAGGAATGAGATAGGCATATCCTTTTACTCAGAAATACATCAAGATGATTTTAGTCATGAGATTCAAATGCATTTTCCCTATGGCGTTTCTAGACAACAGGTACAAACTAATTTCAATTTTACTGTGATGTCTGGTCTTTCTATATTATTTTGATCAGGAACAGCGAACAGTCCCCAACACCTTGAAACACTGGAATGGGGAAGTAACAAGCACTCCGTTTAAAGAAATCTCATGTTAATGGATTTAGTATGATAAATATGGATTTGACCCTTTATATTCTTCTAACGCAGTGCCACATTCTTCTTCTGCATAGTTCGTGGTAGTGGTATTTCAAACCACTAGATTTTTATTCATTGTATTCGTGACCGGAGTGAACAATGTCATGAGTGCAAAAAGTTCACAAGGGTTTTTAAAACCTTACTCAATCTCTTCCATTTGAATAGTGTTAACACTGATTTCAACTTTTTATAGTCTTGTACTTGTAATAATCTACCTTTCTTTTTCCCTCTTTCAGCGGTTTACACAATATTTGGCGTCGAACAATTGTACGTTCAATTTAGGGAATTTCCTCGATAAAAGCGGTGTACAAGGTATGTGTCCGTTTCTGTTTATGCATGATTGATCTTGGTTTCTCTTTATGTAAATACATTTTCTTATTAATGTATAACATGTCTTCATAAAATCTGTGGTTCTATTTAGGAAATTTGGAAATATAATAACAAGGACGTGATATTGAGATGTTGAGATGTGTGATAAACCTTTTACATCATTCTTTTTTCCGCATGTTTTAACCATTTCGCTGCATGGTAATACCTGCATACAATTTCTATCCTGTTTAACTAAGCGCCGAACTCCCCTTCTCAGTTTTCGCCTAGATCGCATATTAAACAAGCATTTCATGTGACCATGATAGTTCTGTAGGTATGTTCAAATATATATCGATGTTCAAACGAAAAAATATGAAAAGATGTATAATGACATTTTTACTCAGGTATTCGAAATTAATTTTAAGTATCAAATGGTAGGATAACTGGATCAAGACCTATAGCATTCTTTTTCAATTTAAAAGAATTTCTTATATGTAGTATTATTAGTTTCATCAGAAATAGTTAACATGGTGATCCTCATTAGGACAACCATGTAGCGCAATTATACTGTAATAATAATTAAAAGAAGATAAATTGTGTGTTTTGATAAACGGTCGTTAAGTCACCACGAAGCCCCAGTGTAGCTCCAGTCCCTATCACTGCACACTTCGACTGTACACCACATTTGTCTTATATCTGCTCGTGGGGCCAGTCAAAACTCCCAACTACCACCCCTCCCCTCCCATTAAACCAGCCCCAACCCTCGAGGCGTGTCCTCACCATCAGCCGTAGATTCCCAATGAAGACGCTGGGGTGTTTTACTTATCGCCTACGGAGGTGTAGAATCCCTATCACAGCACCGCACCCCAGCACTATCGCCTCACTCACCCAACGTAGGCGCCTGAATCTCAGAAGATTCTGGTCAGCCGAATTGGTCCAATCTACTCATCTGAAGGTTAAGAGTCCCCATCCAGAGTCTCTCCCGTACTGTCATTTTTCTGTAGATATACAGCTCAAGGCTAGTTTAAAATATGTAGGAAACTTGGAATGGTATGCAGATTTCCACTTTGCCATGTTGGGTTAGTTTACAGGCAGATTCCTGCACAGGTAGGTTCGTGGCAATGAAGGTTTCAACAGATGAGATACTATTTGGATGAAATTCCTCTGTTAGAACCCACCAATATTTGACCTTTAGGAAAGCGAGGTAGAATATAGATAAGTTACATATTACGTATCTTTGGGTTTTGCATGTTTGTCCGACACAACCTAGATTAGAGTTGGCATGATATAGGCTTGAAATCCGCACATTTATTAGCACTTGTGTTGGCAGAGCTTGGAAGCCTATGTTCGGCCCAAGTTGTGTCTGTAGTCTCAGTTCTCCGAGATGCACTGTAAGTAGACGTACGTGTCGCACATTTTAGAGAAGGGTCCAATCACTGTGTTAATGTCTGTAAGGACTAGGCAGTGTAGTTGGTGCGCAGGTCCTCACCTCGGTACTGACCTGGGCTAGGCACTCACAGACTGAGCAACTCGCTGGGCGTTGACCGGAGAGTTGCTTAGTACTCGTCGAGGTCACGGTTGGTGGAGTGTGTGACCGTAAATGTTGTGCCTTGCGTCTCTCGCCGTCACGTGTGTACTAAACCTGCTACATTTTGTCTCCTTACTACTGTCCAGGCCATGAGGCCAAGCGAGGTTAGTCCAACAATGCTTCCCAACTCTGTAGGTTCGCGCTTACTGTCACTGTCACTGAGACTGCAGCATGTCATTTGTGATCAAACCGGTGTTAGTCTCCCCCTCCTCCTGCTCTGAGTTAATAGTCTAAACAGAGTGGCCGCCACTCCTGGTACACCACACCCAACATCTGCCTTAGAATGTATATATGCATACTGAGAATGGGTGACGAAGTGTACGTGCTGTAAATAGAGTGAAACAGGTGCTTGGAGTTCTGTATCTGCTCCTCACCTTCCTCCACCACGCCCCTCGTGGTGAGGGCAAAATCTCCAGTTTTGGCAAAATTAACGATGCACAGCATCTCGATCTCACCCCCGGCATGGTGAGGTTTTAATTCCCTCATAAGCGGCATAAATGTAAGTAGATTAAAAGGACAATACTCAACTACTTTATACAACTACATTTGTTTGGCCTTCCTTTCCTGTGTGTAATATAACCCCCCCCCCCCCCCCCCAGTCTACACAAATCCAGAAACTTGTAGATTTGTTTGCTCCGGACATCTAGCACGTGAAATTTCTGTTCTAGAGGCTCTGGGCTACACAAAATGTCCTTTTTTTAAATCAAAATTTGTCCAAAACCAGATGTGCCATTTTGAATGATAAGCTTTTCCCCCAAAACATAGGAACCAATTGACGCAACCAATATTTGAAATAAAATTCAAAAGTAAAGAAATGATAGTATCGTGACTGATACTGTGTGGAGGGTGATGTTTCTCATGAACGTAATGTGTGGTGTACAGAATGCACGGCCGGCCTCTCGTGTTTTAAGGCCGCCAGACGTCGACTGTTTTGCACTGATTCCTACCGATCCGATTATCTAAATGAGGCAGCTACATAAATGTCGACGGACAATAGGCACGTCCAGCAGGCCATCTAAGATCTGTGGACGCTCCTGCCGGCCAAACTGGGCCATGGACCTCTATGGTAGAAAAGATGCAATGTTCAATAAGTTTTGATACAGTTAAGATATTGGTAAAAGTTTTCTTAAATCTATTGGCCCTTTAATTCGCTACAAGATGCATGCAGGTTCCACAGGAGAATATGCACAGGCATGTAATGAAAGGACCGAAAGAAGAAGAGTGCAGTCGAGCAAGATTTTATCATTTTCCACGTTTGTCTCGGCGGCCATAAAATTGGGTATGGAGAGTGTATCAATCGACCAGATTGAAGTAGACCCAACAAAATTGGTAAAATTGGATCGGTGTTGATCGGTGGTGCTAATGTCTGATAGGCTGTAGTATGCACGGTAGGGCCATTGTGTCTAGAATACACGGCGAGCGCAGTTCACGGCCCACGCGCCTCGGGGGTGTTCCTTGATCTTGAACGCACTCTGCAGGTTTAGAGCTAAGGGTTCACCGGGTATTTTACCCGTGCTGTGTTCGTAGTGATCAAGGGCCACTATAAGGGCGTTAATTATTGCATCGCTTTGCAGAATCACGTTAGATAAAGCTACATTTATAAGTAAGTCTTGTCGTGAAAGAATCCCGTCACCTTACAGGTTATGAGTTGGACATCATAGCATAGTGGATATGATATGTCATGTGTAGATATACTTAACTATCCAATTGTAGGGTATTCTATATACTCACATCTAGAAAGGAAGGTAGTGCAGTGTTCATTATCGACTGGAGACTTAGCATTTATGAAGGTAGAGAGTTGTGAAGGCTATGGGATATTCCTATTGAGAAATCGAATTAGACTCGTCTCAGATTGATATTTCCTACAAGAATGTTCTTATAAATCTGATGAGCTTCAATCAAAACAATTCACGTCTTAGTTCAGGTCCATAGAACCACAGCGAAACATCCATATCATCAGAACTAGAATAATAGGTGATATGGCACAGAAGAATTGAGCCCGTATCAGTGAAAGACCAACGAATGGCGGTTGTTGTTTTTGTGTGCAACGGTATGATATGGATTTGGAAAAGAAATCAGGACGTTTCCATCCCAAATTCCCAGCATTCCCATCTCTGCTTGGTAGATAATGCCCGCGTTATATATCAGAGAGGAGTGATCCGATGAACATGAGCAGTATCTTCCACCATTGCAGCTGCCGTCGCGAAAGAAGAACTCTCGGGACTGAGGAGAAAGAGCCTTACCGTGAACACATGTACTGCACTCATTATCAGTCCTGTCTGTTGCTGGTTCATTAATGCCATTGCTCTCCTTAATCATGCCCGGCATTCTGACTGGCCTTTGGTCCATGGCAGGTGCTTGATGCTAAGTCACCTAACCGGCAACGAGCTTGACACTTAACTCTCGGTAATGAATTACCAATATGGGTATTGGTGAATTTCAATGTATATGTTTTTACAACTGATGTATAATTGTTAACAGCATTTAATGTTTTTAGCGTTTAGTATGACTGTGGCTGTGCGATCTCAATCGTACTGTAATTTCTTGTGTGGAGCAGGGGCACTTTCTTTACACAGTGTCAGAAAGGGTTGTTACAAATAGGGGTCTGATGTACATGTTCAACTTTATCTTTTCCGGTTCAGTACATTACAATTAGAATCTGACCCAAACTACTTATTTTTTAGAGAAGCAAATGCCGTGCATGTCAATAGAGTAACTAAGCCTAATATCCTCAGCAAAAAAAATCAAATACATTCTCTTTTGAGTCGCATGTCGGTGGAACAACCAATGGTCAGATCCATCTGTATATGAATCCATTCCAAATCGCAGTGCTAGCGAGGATGGGTTATCGCACCATCTGCTGCAAAATGTTCCTATAGACTATATGAGTTCAGAGATATCTGCCTAAGTCTGAGTCTAGTTTGCCTGGCTCTACAATGTGATGATAAGAAGGAACTGCATCAAGATCCATAGCCGCCGAAAACATGCCATGAGTTTTGGTTTGCTACATAATCTCACTCGACTTATGGCATATTTTTATCAGGTAGGGATCAAATGCGATTCATATTTTATCTAACCCTTTTCACTGACTAATTGGCATATGTTTGTGACACCATCGCC
Source organism: Alentia gelatinosa (assembly GCA_950022655.1). Classification (NCBI taxonomy): domain Eukaryota; kingdom Metazoa; phylum Annelida; class Polychaeta; order Phyllodocida; family Polynoidae; genus Alentia; species Alentia gelatinosa. The sequence goes on along the minus strand of OX465580.1, from coordinate 30,955,550 downwards.
CATGAAGTATTTTTGTTAAATACTCCATAACATGGAATACCGAGTTCCCAATGTTAAGTATATGGGGCAAAAATACCAGGGTGAGATAAAAATCTAGGGCCGACTTCGTAGTCAGCCAGGTAATGATCGCTGTTTGTGAGCATACCTGTGAGACTCGTGAGTCACTCCACCCTAATCAACCCACCCTCTGGTGTGTGACTCATACATTGTTACAAAAATTCTTGTGCTACAACACACTCAGTTAGCTTTGAAACTTTTGAATGTTTAGTGGGTTTTATTTTTAGCAGAATGACATCTGGTTATATAATTTGCAAAAAGGACCATGGCCACTCTCCTTTCACATACCTCTATTTTTTTTAGCTGAAGGTCTGTTGCATCATCATGAATGATAGAAATACGGTTGTTTTTTTTTCTGAATCCGGCTGTCGCTGGTAACAATGTGTTCACAGCTGGAAGCATATTAAAGCTATACGATATGCTTTGATGGAGGACTAATCATGGTTTGGCTAATGCACAATGATTCAGTCCATAATGAGCTTTATTTATTGTCTACATACCTTTTGACCAAGGCTTCTATTTGGTTGTATCAAGAGATATTGTGAAAGGAAAGATTGTACAGTACTGTGCATCACCTCATTGTTTACTTTTGACAATGTGTGAATAACAACTCCTGGTCATTAGTAGACAATAAACAAAGAGCAGCTTATGTATGTAAGACAATGTATGAGATATATTGTCTTGGTATATACACTAGCTTGGCATTCAGTTGAATCAGAATGTCACTTAATGTTTGATGTACGTTCAGATATATGTATTTCTGGGATGAACGTAGATATTGCATACAAATACACTGTTACATACCAGAACTATGGGGTGACATTTTTTTTTATCGTTATCGAATGTAGTTTATCATTTTTGAAAGAAGCTATGCCTACGCCATATGCACTGTCTTGAACGTGGGGCTTCTTTATCTGGTATTACACCTCTAAAACTCTCCTAGATTTCGAGCAGAGTAACACACACGGCATTCGGTGTTAATCTATGTTCGAAGCTGGAGAAAGTAGGGACTGAAAGGGAAGAAAAGAGTGCTGGAGGATGAGGGATGAGGAGATAAGTTACAAGGGTGAGAGGGGGACGCACAGAATAGTTTAGGGATAGAAACGACTTAAGCAAGGGGTAGGGTGGGAGGCTAAGAAGGCGGGTTATAACAAGGATAAACAGGGAAACCAAGAAGAAAAAGGAAGTGGTGGGAGGGACATGATGTATAGATAGGGAAACGAAGGGAGGGAATGACAAATGAATGTTGTGGGTCGACGGTACACAAAAGTAAAACAAAAGTAAAAAGCAAGGTTTAAAAGCATGGCTGTGGAGTTGAACTGAGTGGAGAGTATGGGTGGGAGGAAGGTAGGGAGCAGAGAGGAAATGGGGTTAGATTCAGAGAGAGCAGCTCAGTGAGATACTAGAACGCACCAAGGCATGGACTCGTGATGCACCTTAACATGCAGTCTACTACCACTACTACCACTACTACTACTGCTACTGTGTAGTCGTCGCCTATGTAGGATGTCAAAATGTTGTTCACCGATTCTTTCTATGTCTTACTGTTCAATAGAAAAACGTCAAATTGTTCCTTAGCCAGTCTACCTGAAGGCTATTCTAGGATGAAAGCTACCTGCATGTAGAACTGATGTTTCCGAGATTTCCATTCGATGTTCTGTAATCTCTCACGCTATACTTGTATCTAATGGGGCTGTTTTCTAGACCAGCTAGCTGTACCATGTTGACCAATTATTGGTTACTTCTATGTTTACCTTATTGGCCTTGTGAATTCCAGGTTATGATATGTCTACCTACATACGACGCTATGCCAAGTACCTAAACGAGAAGGCATATTCCTACAGGCAGATGGCCTTCGATTTCTGCAAAATCAAGAGGGGGTGAGTATTTATGATCACAGTTCTTCTCCCATTTACCCATGTGATTTGACAGATGAATAAATAGTCACATTTGAATCAGATCACACTTTACTCATAAGTTATTTCATATTGAGAAAAACGTTTATTTAGTCTACCCTACCCGTATATCCTGTTTACGTTCAGGCGTCCTTGATTAATGTCATACAGGGTCCCCACAACTTAGGCAGAGTTTAGGGCGTAGATCATTGACCCTACATGAAACTCGAGGATTGGGTCACAGCTATAAGAAGCGAGGTGTTCTGTTCCACTCTAATGATTTACGTGAGGTGTAACTAAGCGAGAGGAATTTTTGTAACTGTCAGGTAACTGACACAGTTGTCATACTCCGTATATGGTCTGTCATTTTCGCACCAAAGGGTAATTCCCAGATCCCACTAGGGTTTGGGGAGAGGGTGCAAGACAAACACGACTCACAAGACGACATCCATTTGTGATAGTAGAGGGGTCACGTCATATGGTGGGCCATGAGGTAACGGCTGGTCTCAGTGTCACCCAGATGTTCTTTGCGGGTAATATATTAAATGGCAGTCCGCTTGCTCCTGGGTATTATCATAAGCACTGCTACGAGTCAAAACAAAAATGTTCTACTAAAATATATAGAAAAAAAATCCCTCTAGATCAGGCCCACTGTCTTTCTTACTCCCTCTCTCTGCAAGTAATTGGAGACTTTCTGTAATGGAACTATTTTTTCTGTTTTTCTTTTAAATATCTTAGGATATTGGCTTTTAAAAAAAAACGACAAGAAACCTAATGTCCTTCTGATTATAAACAACCCGTTTTGAGTATGTCAAGGTCTGCTGCACTGAGTTGGATTGTAACGCTGAGTGCAGCAGAACCCAACCAGCAAATCCCATTGTGTGCAGGCTGTGATTAGCTAACAGGGTCCAAGTTCCTCTCCCCGTGTCACAGCCCCGGGCAAACTGTATACAACCGATACGTCCTCTAAGTCTAGTCCGTTTCTAAGCCCGGTTTAAAACCACCACATTAAACATTCACCACATGCCTGCCTGACGTTAAATAACTGTTAAAAACAGCCAAGTGCCTCGTGTCATTTCATTTACTGGACACAAATTTTGGTTTATTTTGCTGATTGTTGCTATATCGTGCTGTAAACATGGGGGAGTGACAAGTGGAGTGGTTGTTCGTCTGAAGGTGTTGTGGTGACACACGTAGCACGACGCACAGATCGTTAGACTCAACGTGACGATCGATAGTGTTCAGTATTGATGTAACGTGAATAGACGTACACTGTAGGCGCTCGCAGGAGGAGGGAGGCCCGAGATGCAGTCATAGGCCACTCCGAGGTTCGCCCGCTATCTTCAGCATGAGAACAATGGTTATAATTGTTCACTACATGAATAATGTGCAAGCTATGACATGATTTCCTATCATGCAGTCAATAGAAATACATATACATAAAGACTAGGGTATTAACAACTGTATTGCCATCAAACTTGATAGAGCCAGTCTCTATAATCGTGAAGAGGGTTTGAAACAAGAAACCAATCAAACAAGAGAAATGAAACGAAAACAGCCGTGATGCTGTTCTTTGGACACCAATCTTTGTATGTCTCCAACCCTATCTCCAACTACACCGGTTTTCAGAAAGTACCAGTATTGCTGACCACGGAAAGGTCTATAGTTCGTCTCCATGGAGTGTCGTGGTTGAGTAGATTAGAGGGGCATTGCGGCAACCAGGAATTTGATAAAGACATGTATAGACACAAGGGCGTATATGCAACGAGAAGTCACATCTATCAAACGTGCAGAAAATGTATAATTGGTGTTATTTTATTCCATTTGTGATCTACTGGCGTTATAATCCGGTTGGGCTCGAGAAACAGACTGGCAGTATAGTGTAGTGGGCGTGGCCGAGCCTCGCGGCATGTCAGCTACTTGTCGTGCAGGCGTCGATGTAAGTCATTCCACTGCAGAGCAGCGGCATGGCACAGTTAGGAGTGTATTGGCGAGTAGATCATAGGGAATGGGGAGCGAATCTCTGTGATGTCACTGTATTTCACCACTGGCCTGTCATTCTAAAGGTTCGATGTGCATGTGATATGACCCAGCACCATCACCTCACTGAACACCCCAGTCTTCTTTAGTACCATACAAGTACCACACCCTCTAACTCATTAACATACAGTATCCCATCTTACCATGCAATTACCTCCTTCTCTAAACTCTTTTATCCCACTGTCACCCTTCTCACCACTAGCTCAGTGGTAAAAGTACTGGACTACCAATTACAAGGTTGTATGTTTGGGTCCCATTCCAGCCACATTTCTCCTTCATCTCTAGCAGTTTTAGGCTTGCTGCTATATCGAAAGTCAGTCTTTGTCATACCACGATGTCTAAGTTTTGAGTGCAAAGTAAAAAAAAAAAGATACAATTCTGGTCTTGTTAAAGATGTATGGATGGAATTTTTGCTTCATAGAATTGATCACTGCCCCTGAGTATAAAACTAATGAGCGTAGCTGAACCTTCACTATATGCCCTCAGGATACCCTGGGACCGTGAGCAAACAAACAGAACAAACAAATCTCTTCAAATATTTAACACACAATCTCCCTCTTCACCAGAGAACTGCCACCCACTTTAACTCTTCAACCTAACCAATCGGCCTTTTGACCACAGTCTAACCCCGTTACCCATATTGTAGTGGGTGGGGCACCGGAATGCCCACAGCGGGCTCAGAGTTCGGTTCCCGATAGTGGTTTCTGGATCACACCTCCCACTCGTGTATGGATCATCTGACCAGCCGACCGCTCGACCCTGCATCGTACCATCGCTCTTTGATCGTTCCCAGTAATCACCACAGACTTGTGACCATTCTTCTTACGCTTTAACTTTATTCTGCTCTCTCTATAACCGGCACGGACTGGTCTGAATTAATTGTCAGTTTTATTTGATATAGAATAAGTTGCTCGGGAATGATTTTTTCTATATGGAGGTGCCGATTTATTTCAGACTGGAATCTATAATGTGCAATTCATCAAAATTCTTCCCTCTATGGTCCCATATTTCGCTTTAGGAGATTGGGGTCCGTTCAAGCATTCCTTCAAAAGCATTACCTCATGTCTCAAATCATCTGAATCATGTATAAATCTAATCATGGCCTTGGTTGGTGAAAGTCATGAAGACATGATAACCCAAAAAATTTAACAAACTAGAAATCAGAAATTGGAAAGAAAAGAAAAAAAAGATAACAACGATGGTGAGAATAGTGAGTTAATGGCGTTGCTGGTGGATCATGCCGGTGCACAGGCTGTCATCTCATCATGGCTGTGGTCCAGTCTCCGGTGTCATCTCCCAGCCCCGCGGACGGTCAGAGTCCGGGGGGCGGAACCTCGCCATCCGCCAGTCGTAGTCCCTGGTCGCCGCATCGGGCCGTAGTGTGTCTTATATTTAATACATGCGCTGGGTCTGTTTCCAGGACAGAGTGGCTGCCTTATAAAAAACCCCACCAAAACACGGACACTCCAGCTAACTCCACTTCATTCCGGAACCAAAGCCTAGACCGAGCTGTGAATTATTTATTGCCGTTTATTCGCTTACCATTCCATTCACGTCTAACAAGGTTCCGTTTTGGAGCTGTGAAGTGATTGTTGATACGATTATAAAAAAAATAAAAAAATTAACAATAATATATCGACGAATGGATGGCTATTGGCCTGTATGATCGACCCTGGGCGTCTGGTGGGGCTAAAGGGGCCGTGTTGGGAGATGTGAAGTGGTATTGTACAAAGATAACAGGCTTATCTGTCGCCTTATCCGAAGCATCTGGCACTATGTGAGTGTCTGAGTGATTTTGTGTATTGACTCGTGGATTGCGAAGAGGGCGGTGGGGTAGGCTGTGTGTGTATGGGTGCGGGGTGTAGCACTGTGTGTTCCTATGTAATATATCATTCGACGTAATCCACAACACAGGTCTTCACTAGGACTTCCCTGTGAAGACGCACTAGTTATGTAGTTGTATTTCTTATTCAATCACCCGGCAGTCGACAAGACAATCGTCGTTCTTTCACGCAAGTCGATATAACATGTAAATAAAACAAAACAATAAATAATGATATTGTTACGACACCAAACATAAACACAATAACATACACCACAGACCGCAGGCACCACAAAGTGTCGATGCATATAAACACATATTACATATCAGTCACCCCTGGATTTGTTGTTCCGTCTCGGTTTCACTTTGGTAGACATACATTTCCATTGATTTCGTTATTCCGTGCACAATTTACGGTATCTAAACACATGTATTAGAGATTGCTTTGTATATCAGGATACTGCTGTCTCCGAATATTTAATTCACCGAAAGTACAAAACACATGATGAAGCTGAGTTCCTTATTGAGATTTCCTAGAGAAAACCAGAGGAAAACCAAGCTATAGGAAACGGTCAAATTAAAGATGATGCCTTTTCACACTCAAGTATGTACTACAATTCAGAGCAATGCTGAGAAGGAAAGCCGAGTAGCATAGACAGAGAGGCATAAAGAGCAGGCGGCCACATTCCCATCCACCCACAGCCCCGAGACTTGTCAGTCGCCTGCCCCCACCCCGTCCTTATCGCCTCTGCACCCCAGCCGCCGGGTGGCGCCAGGATCGCCTCTCCATCTGCGATCCCATCCGTCCATGGAGAACTAAAGGAGAATCCAACAGGTTTTGGTCAAAGTCGTCGTTCTCTACCAGTTTGATGCGGTATGATATGAACGAAACGACAGCCGAGTGAATATCATGTAGCATTCAAACGAGTTGGAGAATGACTCCTTTGACCAAAACGTGTTGCTCTCTGTATTTATCTCACCCCTGTACACACTAAAAGAATGGGCAACACACTAGATATAGACCATGGAGAACGGACTGCAATACTTGTAGGGGCATGGAGAACGAGTTCCCAATGTTAAGCCTATGGACATTTATTCCAGGGTTGAGATAAGCGCATTTTCTTAGTTTACTACACTGGACAAAAAAAAAAATCCCAGTTCAGTTCATGGGTGTTTCTAACTTAACAAAACAACAGGGATCATTGCTCTATGGGATTTGCATATGATAGCGATCTGAATATTCCATGTCTTAATTTGTTAAAGGTGAAATTCTCCTTGCTGTTGTTTTGGACACTTCAACATAGAAAAAGTACCGATCAAGGTGTAGCAGGGCTCAGTGTTGTGGAATAGAGTTTGTGTAGAGCAGGTCCTCCTCCTGCAAGTCGAGCTGGTGTAGAACAGTGCCCATTGTATGAATAGTGCTTGTGTAGGATGACACAGTGTGTGAATAGTGCGTGCGTAGTGTAGAGCTTGCACATGGGTCAGAATATAGCGCCGTATCGGGAGAAGTGACTCAGGGTTTCAGTGAAGCGAGCTGCACTGAGTGACTCGGCTTGTCTGGATGGGGTGTCTTCGTGCTATTTTATAACCTCAGGGAGGAGCAGGGAGTTTGCTACAGGAGGGATTAGTCTCACTCTATTACTAAGACCTGCTGCTCAATGCGTCATGACGATAACCCTGGAGGCACTGAGTGACACCAGGTGGCAGACGTCCACCATCTCACGCGCCCTCTCCCCCGCACACCTCCCTCTGATGAGGCCGGCAGCTTGGCATCGTGTATGCTGCAGTAATTTGTGGACGAGTAAGGGCTAATCGGATTGGCGCGGTAATAAGTGGCAAATGAGGCACTTTAAACGCTAGCGTTTTCCAAGTGGCTATCTCTGCCGCGTTCAGTGAGGTGGGCTGGTGGTATTTTTAGTGGTGATGTCGTGCGTATTTATTGCAGGATACACATCTCATTATATCCATGCTGGCCTCCAGCCACTGCACTACTCTCCGTCACCCTGCATTGTAATGACCTTTCATTCATGTGGGATATTTAGCCTAGAAAAGGTCAAATATCCATAAACGCCGAAAGTTGGCCGTTACTACTAGCACCATTAAAAGCAAAAGTAAACAGACAACGGGACAAACTGAAAGAAGTGTAACACAGAATTTGGATTTGCAATTTAAAAAAAGAAACCAACATAAAAACAAAAACAACACAATTAACTAGTAAGGACAAAATGAGAATCAAACAAGTAAAGGTGCATTATTCTAATATGGAATTTCTCACCTACATATATATACCAGGAACAAATAATTAAGAAAACAGTGTAGGCTATGTTAATAAGAAACAATGGAATCTTTGAAAGGAATAATAAAGTCTGGTCCTGTTGTGAGAACCAGACTTTCCCATGTGTAATACGATGATTAAAGGAGCGCGGGGGCAGGGGGTGGGGGGCGGTAACGCGGGTTAATTAGTGTTGGTGGCCGGGCGGTGTTCTGATGTAAGGTTACAATAATCGTTATTGAGTTGAGGGTGGTGGATTCTGTACCACCTGGGTGTACTCCCACATGTAGGTACGGCCGTGAAGCGGCGTGGACGCCGATAGATTGCCACCATAGGCAGTACTGGCCTTTCACTGAATGTGTTGGGGAACAAGGTACTAATAAGGAATTAAATGTGTATGGTTATTTGTGGACTAAGCGTAGTCATATAGAGAGCACGTATAGAGAATCTCTAGATTTAGGGAAACGTGGCTAGTACACTTCTTCTGTCAAAAAAAAACAAAAAAAAAAAAACGTATAGAGAATCTCGTATTGTAGGCATATTATTAAAGTGTATATGATGTCTCAGTGAAATCAGAGGCCGTATTACCTTGTATGCGCGCGCGTGTGTGTGTGTCGGGGGGGGGGGGGGGGGAGAGTGCTGCAGCGATAGATGTGTCGATTCGCCGATGTCAACAAGGAGAATGTTATAATATTACATATGTTTGTATAAACCTGACTCGTGTCACGTTTAATCCATGTAGATGTCAATTTACGATGCCAGCACTTGTCCATCTAGGACGGAAATCTATCTAGTCCTTCTTCCTTCATGCATCTGAATGATTTCAGGTTAGCGGAGCATGCGAAGTGGGTTGTGCTGAATTATTATAGATCCCGCCCCAGCCCCTGATCTGAGCTTTACAGGCGACTTAAACCTACACAGTCCAGCCCTCTATAGCCACGTCTTAACAAGTATTCTCAAACATACTTCACTTATCCAAACAAGTGGGTTGTAGATAGCGTCTTGTATGACACTGTAGAATTAAAAATATTCATGAGAATGCTTACCCTCTGTGACATCTGTTCTCGATTGACCCTTTAAAAGAGCAAAGTTTTGTCATTTAATGGGCAAAAAAATAACATACCATCGTCTCGGCTTCTTCGGTGTTTCCCTTCACCGACATTATTAAGCCCCTAATGAAAGATTTACTGAGTTGTGAGAACGCGCCCCACTTGGCAGCGGTGCCGAGTCAGCTCGTTGTAATCTGGTGGTAAAGGAGTGGGCGTACGGGGTGTGGCCTGGAAGGTCACGAACGGCAGGACGTAGAGCCCGGGCCCGGGCCAGGGCCACGTCTTGAGCCCAGTCACAATGCAGCCCATGAAAGCCATCCCGCGCCGGCCGACCTGCCCACACACGCTGGTGCTGCTATCTGTTGGACGGTGGCTGCAGTCGGAGTGGCTCGGATCGATAGAGGCGGCGGGAGGCAGGCAGGGTTCTCCCCGGGTACGCCCACCCGACCCCTCCTCTCCCCTCCCCTATCTGATCCCGTCCACGCTACCAGGGTTTCCCCAGTCTTCCTCCCTACGCACCAGGTGTCACTCCAGCAGCCCTGGACACCAGTGCTGAAAATTTAAGCCCCCCCCCCCCCCCCCCCACACACACACTCATACTTTTGTTTTAATATTGACGGATGGTATCCAGACTGAGATTTTTCATGTGACTTTTACATATTTCAGTTACATGTTTTTGCTTTTCTTTTGCATTTCAGGAAGAATGATGGCACACTGCGCACAATGCCAGGAGAGAAAGTAAGTTAATGGCAGAAACCTTTCATATAAGTAAAATTGTGTAGAGTGTGTTCTTGAAACGTATACAACAATTGTTAAAACATCCCAAACTACTTTCGAGTAATGCCCTGGCGCCTATCACACTTTAAGAAATAATTTGTACTGAATACCAGTATCAAGGATCAGGGTTTGATATCACCCGATTCTAATGGAACTATCGTAAAACAACCGATCTACCTGTAATACGTGTATGGGGAAGAAACTTGCCTGGTTATTTCGCATGTTGCTTGTTGACCAGTAGTACTTGCTGACACTGGATGTTTTTTCTTGTTACAGTTGCTTAAAGCTCTCCCAGTCCTGCAGAATCAAGTAGACGCACTTCTTGAATTTGACGTAAGTAGAACATGTTCCAAATGCATGAAAGCCTTTAGCAACAAATTTAAGCACTATCTGGGAATAAGCATAGTGATCTAGTCAATGCAGATTCAATAGAAAGTAAATTCAAATCCCAAAGTTTAAAATAATTTTAGAGATGACAGAAGATCCAGGTTTTCGTTTTCAGTATATAACATTCCTTTTCCTTGTTCTGTCTCTCTGAGAGGGCCCTCTAAAATCTCTGTATCAACTAATATATTTATTTCTTGACGAGGCATTGGTTCAACTTAAAGGGTCTTTGTCCCATGGTTGCACCATTTACACTTGAACCACATTCAGGATTCTATGGGACCTTTCAGTGATTAAACATTTGATTCAACTCTACTAATAGTTTTTTTTATGTTTACGTTTTGTAGTGTACTTCAAACGAACTGACGAACGGTGTCATCAACGCATGCTTCATGCTAATGTTCAAAGACCTGATCAGGTTGTTCGCTTGCTACAATGATGGGATAATCAATCTACTAGGTAAGTGATGGTTCGATAAGGAAAAGAAAATATAACTAACTTAGCAAGAGGCCATTATCTTCTTTTGATGGGAAATCCATTGCAATGTATTACTTAATCTCATCTTCAAACAAGATTTTCCATTGAATGTTAATAGTTTTAATTCTTCATCTTATCTTTGCGTCACATTAGTAGCAGACTGTAGGAGGTGAATTGGTTATATAGAAATTTGGAGTGAATATTTTGTACAAATATCATTTGCGGAAAATTAGTGTCACGAAGGAAACCTTGCTCAGTTTAGATTGTTGATAGCATATTAAGGGTAGATTTGTCCATGTGATATTAAATCCAAGATGAACACAAAAGTAAATGCGTGCACCTGGTCTGGCACCACACCGCCGACCCTGTGGTCACCTGATACAGGCCGCCCAAGGAAACTCATATGCTCTTACATATCAGTGTTTACAGACCGCCACTTTTTGGTAGATTTTCAATCTTTACCAGTGGTAAGGCTTCAATCTTTTCAACAAACTAAAAACTTTGTAGAAATGAGACAGGATTGTTTATAAAGCAATGGTTTTTACCCAAATCTCCCAGAAATGTCCATAGGTCACCTTAAATATTCAGAAATTGACAGACTTTGGGTTGTTGAGCTTTAGTAGGGAACTCTGTTAAATATAAACTTTCAGCTAATAGGCTGAAAATGTGCACATCTCAGCTACCGAGAATAGCACTCTCCTTTTTCTTTCAAATATCATCGTCATACATTGTAAATAACTTTAGTAGGTACTGCTACACTGGGAGCAAATGGTGTGTTCATCATTGATGAATGAGCGTGGAATCATAAATATATAACAATTAAACGGTTTTGGTTATATTCAGTCTCTGAGTCAGTTTCTGTGACCCATTTGCACCCATTCAAGGTATTTTGGTCTCTAGTAATTGATCATGGTCAGCTGGACACGCCTCTAAGACCCTGAGACACTGGTTCTATGCATATTTTCAATGTCACAGTGTTAGCATGTAGATGGTGAAGGGATAGTTTTTGCAGCAAGCTGAAAGTCTATGTGACCACTCTGACCTTTAGGGACTGTATATGAGCATGTGACTCCCGCTCAATAAGTCGCTATTTGCTTAAGTTAAAAAATTCCCTTGAGTAAACCAGCTATAATAGTAATCTAAAATAATTTATCCTACCCCTAATAAAAAACGCCATAGGCTTAACATTGGCCGACTGTATTAGGTCTATGGTGCAGGAAAATGAAAAATATCATTTCTATAAAGCCTCATCATTTAAACAATAATGACATAGCTATCCAAGGGCAGTGGCTCGATCTGGTGAGTGTAGTTAGAAAAAAACGTCAACATCTCAGCTATAGGCCTAAAATACGTTAAGATGACTATAAAATGCGTTTGAAATTGACACAGAAAACATTAAAATCGATGTGACCTACTGGGGCGGCGCGCCATACCAGAATCCCTGCCCTGGTGCTTCGTCCCTACGTACTCCACCTTGACCACCGCCACGACCACCGCCTGTACTGTGCCGGCCTGCTTTTGTCTTCCAGAGAAATACTTTGAGATGAACAGGAAGCAGTGTCGACAGGCGCTCGATAGTTACAAGAAGTTTATTGTGCGGATGGACGGCGTAGCTCGCTTCCTGAAAACAGCGGAGGTAAAACTCTGCCGACCGCAAGTCTACGATGTTGTTGTGGGCGTGTAACCTAGTCCCTTATACAGGCACACACATAGACTCCTCCCTTTGTCTGCTCAGGACCTGTCCTTGTGAAGTCCCCACCCTTCGTAGATGTGTTGTCGTTGCTGTTTAACTCCCACCAGCAATGGGTCTTCTTATACTAGTATTTACCATTTTATTATTTTAGTTTCTGTGAAGACAAGTGAAATCGAACAACTACATTGCAACATTCATGTAGGGAAATTGTAGCCTCCTTTCCTGTTCTCGGGATATACTCGAAGTTAAAGCTAAATGTAATGCCCTTGAAAGTTCAAAGCAGTTGGTACGGTTCACTTGTGTACAATCAAATCACCCCATAAATTTGTATAATTTGTACTATTTATTTCTTTATTTTAGGTTCTCATTCTGACAAGCACTTTCGTTGAAACACCACTTACTTGTATCTACTCACAGCTTTTATTCTTGTGTGTTTGCACATTCTCTATCTTTTCCTCCCATATCGTCAATTTCAGAAAAATATTTTGACATGCCCAAGAAACAGTGCAGAGAAGCATTGGATTTCTATAAGAAATTCTTGACCAGAATGGACAGAGTATCTGAATTTCTTAAAATTGCCGAGGTAAGTTTGATAACCCCTTCAGACATTATCATATGACATCGCTGAGTTCTGGAATACGGTTAAGTAAAAATTAGGTTTTATGAGTGGTGCGGCTTTAGGGCCGTCACAATACCCAAAGCTGTCATCAAAGTCAACGATTTGTTATATTTTCTTAAAATATTTATCCCATGTAGTCATTTTAGACCACAAACGATAATTCATGTTATTTTTTCAAATCACAACTCTAGACAACGATAAGGAATATGATTGAACATAGACTATCTACTTTTGCCCATCTCATGGTCAGTAAATCTATCATTTGTATAGAAAAGCAGTAAATAGTGTTTTTCAAACAAATATTAAAAAAAATCCACATAGGTTTGATATTTACTCGTATATACACGCGATTTGGTAGCAGTTCGCCATTTACAAATATATGACATTATAAGCGAGGGACAAATTATTGATAGTCAATGTAGAATTGCTGGGCTATATCATTAGTCTAGATACAAGATCACAATAATTAGTATGATACATTTTTTATTGTGTGATACATCAATGTGTAGACGATATACGTCACAAACTACACAGTACCTTTTCTGAAAGCTTGGCCCATACACCTTTGTAGCTTCCTCTGTGTATAGATGTATGTGTTCCTTGATGTGCATGTGAATTCCTCGTTAATTATTTTAACATTGAACGCATTGTAGCGGGTGAGTCCCGGTACGTCCATCTTGTATTTTTCATGGTTATCATTTACTGTCGTGTAGTTGATAACTTTACATCGTTTAGATTTTGATTAACACAATATGCATTTGCCTCATTGTGTTTTAAATCTGTTCCGCATCATGTATACTACTCGAATAAGGGGAAATATATAAATGTTATATCGTAGAGATAATATGGTAAATCATATCTAGACTTTATAGTTATTCTAGAAATGTCTTAGCTGCTGAAATGACCAAAGATGTCGTTTGATTTTCTCATTAATGTTGATCATTTCTATTACAGAGCGTTGGCATTGACAAAGGTGACATTCCAGATTTGGCCAAGGTATGTGACTGAGTGGTTTGATATATAAATCGAGAGTAGTTTGGTTCCATATTAATGAATAAGTTGAATGGTTAACTATTCTCTCTAATAAAGACAGGTTTCCAGATTTTCTAGGCCCTTATCATCTCACAGGTTGTGCAGAGCTTTAGTGAATAAGTATAGGTATAGAGTGTAAGATGTACAGATACTCTTTCATAAATGGTGAAGATATTTTCCCTGGTTGCAACGTGTTTATCGCCTCGTATAAGGTTTATGTCATTAATAGCCTAGTTCGACTTGTACACAGTGAAAGCTTTACGCACATATATGATCGTCTTCCTAGAGGGTGTTCTTCTTCACTCTCCACCTGCTGAGAGACTACAGGTGGGGTGGGGGAGGGTGGGGGTCGCCTCGACACCTCGAAAAAAATCTACCAGCGGGGAGACACTGACATCGAACACCACTACAACTTACTAGACTACGATGGCCTTGGTGACATAAAATCCACATAGTGGACTTGCTGACCAATTTCGGAACAAACTGGAAAACATTTGGATACATCGCTTCTGCACACAAATACTTGGAAGTCTAAACCTGATAGATAGTCCTGTTTATCAATCTGGTGCTCTCACGTAAAAAGTTCCTCTAATTGCCTGATCGAACAGTTTTAAATATTACTATTGGTTTTATGCGCTGGAAGTGAAATCTAGTTTAGCCGTTGCTAAAATCAGATCAGCTATCCTGTCCAGAAAGACTGGTAACCCAAGGACTACTAATTTGGGTTCATAGATCTATCATCTTGAATCAAACTTAAAAAAATGATAAAATTCAAAAATATTTTGATCACATTGAACACATAGCGATATCTAAAATGCCCGAAGGGCCGATAATAGTGAAATCTGCCCCCCCCCCCTCTACGAAACTATGTCATTGGCACTTCCAGTGCCATATAAACTATCAACAGACTAATTTCTCGTTGGTAACAACATTAAATTCACCAAGTACGGACCACTTAACAAAAAAATGAAACAATTGGTTGATGTACAAACAGTTTATTAACAATAAATGTCTGAACCAAGAACTCGGGTTGACATGTGGTTTGTGGTCAAGCTCCCTTCATTAAATTCACCAGGCTGTCCCTGGAGACACCTGGGGGACGGGTGTGACATCATGAGATGATGCAGTGCCTCATGGTTACGGTGGCTTAGTTATTAAACTGTCACTTAGGATAGCATCCGCATAGGTCAGAGTTGTAGCGTCGTCTTTCTCTTACCTAATAGAAAATAAATCTCCCACATCATATACATTTTAGGTGTCACAACCCACATAAAATTAGGCATGCACTTCGTGTTGTGTCTTACCGCACCTTTCAGTTTTCGTTATGTGTATATGTGGATATCCACTATATTTTTTGTCCACCCGGAATTCCAATTCCACTCTCCCCCAATTTCGTTTTTGAATTTGGTTGAGTTTGTAGATTATTGCATGCTATGCTTAGACCTGTTGTCTTCCTTGTTCGTAGGTGCTCTCGGTAAACTCTCATGGTGTGAGTCCAATTTTATCTTCTTTTAATTGTCAAGCAGGGACCGCCACATCTCCTCAGTTTCCCTTCAAATAACTGTAGAAACTAAAGAATTTCCAAACTGAAAAATAAATAGTGTTACAGACATGTCACTGACAAAGCTTCTGGATGTAAATTCCCCGTTTTTTGTTCGTCTGGTTGTTATTTGATTTTCATCACGGTTATAACTGGCAAATGACTGTCATTCTTTGTTTCTTAGGAAAAGTATAATAATTTGGTGGTGAGAGCTTATGCTTCACGAGCTTTATTTACCATCACTTTCCGAGGCATCTCGTCTATCTTAACCCTTTCCCTAAACTGTTGTCCCTCAAAGCAAATCCAGGCAAAATAATAGTCCCGAGGCATTCACGGATAATGCCCAAAGACATTTCTTTTTCACCCAAAATATTTGATGAGCCAATACAAAGCAGGATTTAACAATATAAGCTGCCCAGGAAGTACTACACAATCTACAATCCATATGAACGCCCTATCAATAGCGAATTACAACATGTTGAACATATATATATCCGTACCTCGCATGGAGACGTCAGTTGGGAAAAGGTTAATAAAGCTTTTACATAACTCGCAACATAATGGTTGTCTGTAGTGACTGTGGAGATGGGGTTTCCTGATATAGAGGCATGGCATACTTTAAACGCAAATCGTGAATTTTCTTTGCGCATTTTGTTAAAAATGAACGATGGACAAAATTTTCTCTGACATGTTTATGAATGAAATATTTGAGTCGCATGTAAATACTAGTCTATATATCTTTTGATTCCATAATCATGTAATTTGTACAGAGTGCGCACAGATTTCATGGAAAACACGTTGCTAACCACTGTGGAAATATAACAGACACTTCCAATATTATTAAAATACGTAAATGTAAAATGTCACCAATGGGAATGTTTACCAATAGTCATAGAGACTTATTTAGTTTGATTATGCATGTATTTAGGATACTATCAGTTAAGAGAGGTACCGCCTGCATAATGTGGTGCCTTGACCTCGACTGATGTAATTGAACCTGAAGGAGAAAGGGTATAAGGATGCTACTTCTCTCCAGGCGAAGGTTAAGCTGTATGATCCAAAAATATGAACTATGCACTTATAAGTAAGGAGACTGGCTTTTTAAAAGGTCACCGTTATTCTATATTGCTTTGTCTTTAGTGATTGCAATTGATAGTAAATATGACCTATCTTTGTCTCTTTGCAGGCTCCGTCAAGTCTCCTTGAAGCGCTTGAGGCCCATCTAGCACAATTAGAAGGGAGCAAGAAGGGTGATAAAAAGTAAGCATGGTCGTCAAAGAAAACATACTTTTCTATAGAGCTGTATTACGAAATGTCTCAAGGAATTAGATATATATGTTTATAAAGGCTGTTCACATTGGCACCCAGTTGAGCCATAATTACGTCTGACACGGAACATATTGCTGAATAGGTTGTAGTATACAGAGGAATAGCTCTCAGTCCCAGTTCAACTTATATTATTCGTCGTTGTGGGAAAACTATTTAGGATTGACTAGTATTGATTATTAGCCAAAGAACGAGAACATTCTTTAATATAGAAAGAGTTTATATCCTAAGAAGTTAGGGCCAGAAGAAAAGTTGTTAGTTTCTGATCGTGATAATGGTCACACGATTTCAATCTTCAATCTAGTCTCCCGTTCTGCAATATAAAGTTTCCAATCCAGATGTCCAATATAGAGAGTTTTCCGAACTAGACTTACACTTATTAAAAATCAGACATATTTTCTAACTAATTCATCTATGCCTAGTTATCATTATTCAGTTAATAATTTAAAGTTGTTAAGGGAAATAAAGCTGTATATATAATTATGTACATGTATGTATATTGTACATACAAGCCTGTTAAGTGTGCTCCACATTAACTCACCGGATCGTTTAGAGTCGTGATACCAATAAGCATCCTCAGTGAGAGCCAAATGGGATTCTAGGGGAAGCTATTCCTTTTAAAGTAGTAGATCAAAGCAGTAAAAACAGTTTATTCATTCCATTAATTACATCTAGAGATCCTGGATCAGTTCCATACAGTGGATTGTCTGTTTATCGACAAGACATGGTATAGAGACCTTATTGTCATGCTGCTTTTATCTCTCTTTTTTTCAATGTAACAAAGGAACTAAGTATCCAAGGCGATCTTGTTGTATTTCACATAATCCACGCATTACAAATAAGCAAAATAAATTTAGCTTTTCTTGTGATATGTTCTCCCGGTACTCTCAAGCACTAAAAATTATAGCTAGGCTAGTAGGACCAATTCCTTATCAGTACTTGGTAAGTACCTCGGGTAATTTTCTATTCGTCTTTTTTCCAGGAGTAAGCAGCCCGAGAGTGTTAGCTCAGCAATCAGTTCTCTGGCTGCTTCAGCATCTGGCGGTCCTGGTGCATCTACTGTCTCAGAAGACGAAAAGCGTAAGATCATCGAGGAGGAGTCAAGACAGCTTCAGATGCTTAAGGTAGGAGGAGAGCTTATGTGGCCGACTTGAGAGCCTCTCAAGGTTAAACGAGCGTTGACTTCTTGTCCCGTCAACGGGCGTAGTAACTCGGTACTACATAGTAGCCGAACTAATGTCGCCCCTTTTGAACTTTTCATGAATATAATAATATATAATTTTGAATACCATTTTTGTCCAACCCCCTCCCAATTAGAAAAAAAGACAACCCAACAGTTCATCAACTAAAGTTATGCTTTGGAATTATAACCGAGATAATTTTGATATATTGTTATCCAAGTAGTTCTATTCATAGAGATCTGACTTTCTGTACACATGTCTGACACGGTGTGTCCTGTCCTGTCTTAGCAAAACAAATCCCTTTAACAAATCTTCTAGCGCCACCTAGTGGCAGTCTGTGTATGGCCTCGACCTCCTCAACCCGCCAGTGTTAGTCAGGATCATTGCCTGGCTCTATGTCTGCACTAATCTGTTTACCATTTCAGGAGGATTCAGAGAAGGCAACCTCTACCAACCCTTTTGCCAATGCACTGGAAAACCAGGTTAATTATTTTATAAAAACCAACCAAAACCAAGACATTTAGCTCTTATTTGTTACAAAAAAACATTTTTCGGTTCCTCTTTTTTGTCTCTGTTTTTTTTTAAACCGTTCCCTTTCACTGTCAAGTTGTAGTCGTAGTGTGTTTTACCTTCCCATTTACCGTGTTCTCGTCGGGGGTTGATGCTAACCGCGGCCATAAGGTGGTAAATGCCTTTTCTCCGTGTACACTGATGTAGCCCAGACACTTCAGGGAGCAGCTCAGAGTCGCTCAGAGCGCATGCACACGTTTCCATCGGTTCCCGGTCCACCCATGAGGTGTAGCACCTCTATCTGGACGTCCCATTACACGTCCTTTGTAATGGGCTAGTTTCTAGTATGTTGTTCTCCTGTAGAATATCTGTGTTTTCTTTTTTTCCCTCCAATGATATATCGTTACTAGTCATAGAGACCCTCGTCACGAAACAGTTAACGTTGTTTCAACCCTATTTCTTTTATATGTATTTTTTTTTTCTGCATTGAGTCTTTGGTGCACACGGATAGTCTGGATCTGGGCCTGTAGTTTTGAAACCCATTAAAATAGTTGTGATTGGTGAAACCTAATAACAACAGATTTCTGGGTTCCATTCATGGTCAGGTAGTCTGGTGAATCTTTACTTTGGTTTTGTAAGTCGCGATCAAATAGTATGTTGAATTTCACCAATTCCTCGCCTTTTAATTAGATTCTCTTAGATGAAAATATATTCCAAAGAACATATATTATCAAACGTGAAAAAGAAATCAGGTTAGCTACTAAGCATGTGTTTGGCTTCAGTACTAAGTGGGAAAAAAACCTAAGGTTAAGGGTCTAAGTACATATCGCATCAACTAACCACTCATAATTCACAAATAGCTCCAGCTGAAAAGAAAGAACTAACACTCGTGTCAGATAAATAATAAGTACATGTACGCAGATGGCCTCCGTTGAGATTAAAAACTGAGGATCTAGTCAAGCTCCCGTTGTGTAGGCACATTTCCAATGATGATAAGTTTTAATCTTAAGCAAATTGATTGCATGGATGGTTATAAGTGTATTCCCACCCCCCATGGGTAGTTTCCTGTATGAGAACAGTGGCCCTTGTCCTCCTCCCACGATCTCCGGCGGGTGTTGGTGGTACCCCTTTGGTGTTCCTTCAGGTACTACGGTCTGGGGATAACGTTGTCGTCGTTGTGTACATAGGGTCCTGGTGGTCCTGGCCTTGGCATGTGGTGGTTACTAACTGCAAGGATATGATAACGTCGGTCGGCATCTCAGTGCTTGTCAGTGCGTCTCTTAATGGTGTATCACATGCGTATCTCACTCTTTAACCCCGGGGCGGGACCCCCTTACCCAACACTTAAACAGGCAAGTATGTAAGGTTGACGTATTGTGTACATTCCCCCACCCCTTGTATGGTAGTGTAATTGATTTAAAAACCACTCGTCATGCCTTTCACTTACCCACAAGTCCTGTGGTCTTTGGTTGCTAGTTTAGTATGATTTACGCCTCGTCTCACCAGCCTATGTTGACTGCACCATCCTAACCAATCATTCACGTGGTAAGATGACCATGTCGATGTACTGACATAATGCTGGTGTTAATAATGTCTGTCTTCAATCGTCAGGACCAACGAATGGCGGAGATGCAAGTGAACCAGAACAATCCGTTCAGCACTTCTCTAAACAACGGGTCGGTTACTTCCCCCTCGGGCGGTAAGATACGAGACTACTCCTTCCCCCTCATTCCCCATTCTTCTCCGCAATATCGACATAATGTAGATATCATCCTTCTTTCCTCATCAGATTAAAAAAAAGATAAAACAGCATACTACGAAGACCTAACACTAAGTTGCCATGCAAAGAGGTACATATGGTCGATAGAGCGTACCGATTTAGACTTTTTAATTTCCCCTGATTGCTTCTATAGCATGAAAAACCGATTATCTACTCAAGTCAATCGATGAATCAGTCAGTCAGTCAACGTATATCGTGTATTTTTCATACTCCTTCATTTTGATCTCACTAATGACCCAAGACGTGTTCTCATGTAAACATTAGACGATGTCTTTCGACCTGCCCGTATACATGGGATAGTTGCATATAGGATGGGTTGTTATTTGTAGGGATTAAAATATATGAGAGGTGGATCTCCTGTCACTATATCTAGGCCTAGGACTTAAGTTACATATGTATCCTTGTAGGTGTAGATTTGCTAGGCGCTGGCTCGCCTAACTCGCCCGCGGCGTCGGGGACCTTGACTAACGATGATTTGCTCGGCCTAGCGGGTCCCAACCCGTTCAGTCAGTCGATGGGCGGACAACCCCAGGTCTCCGTGGCCGCCACAGACCTGTTCGGCAGCCCGGCGCCGGCGGCCGTCAGCGGCGGTTCTCCCTGGGGCACCCCGGCAGCTTCCACAGGTGAGTACACCCCTCCTTAATAAGTTACGCTAAAGTGCCAGGTGTAAATCTGGCTTGACTCTAGTCATTAGCACAGGATTCAATAGGAAGTCACTCCACAGAGTACACCCTTGTTACACCTTAGGACGTAGTCGTAGACACTCTCACCCTGGTACTATTGTCTTCATGCTGCTGGAAAGACTTCATAACACTGGTAAATCTTTCTCGGAGCGGTCTTTTTCGCATGCCCTTCAAAATGTCATCTCAATGATGGGGAACATAAATTGAACAAAGTCATAATAAAAATAAAAACTTAACAATTGCTGAAACTCGATCGGAAAGCCGTCACCGGGCCTTGTTATCTTAGTGTACAAGCCAGCTGTTTGTAGGTCGTGTAAAGATACTATAATGTAAATATGTGACGTAGAATTGAGTAAGTGTTGATAATTATCATTACCATAAGACACCGGTAGACTAGATGCCCGTCTCCCCCATCTCTGTTTGTGGTGCCGTGACCGCACCGTGGCGCGCACACACGTGCGGTCAGGGCCCCCTGCTCCTGCCCCCGGCACGCGTACACACCTTTCCTCACACCTGAGCGTAGTAGTGTCTAAGAAGGTGGTCGTCTGGCTGTCTCTGATGCAGGTGGCGCTCCTGTCTCAGCAGCACCCACCTCCACCGCAGGCTTTACCTCTGACGCCCAGTTTGCCGCCGTGTTTGGATCCAGCTCTCCACAGAACACAGGTAACTGAACACGCAGCCCCCCATCCACTCCGTCCCCGCCACCACCACCACCACCACTAAGAACTCCTGATCTCCCAGTCAACCAACACGCACCACCACGCCCGCATCTCCATGCCCCACTCCTGCCTCCCGCTCTATCTCTGCTGGTGTGTCACCCCGCACCAGGAGGCTTTGCCGTGTGTGGTGGTTTTCTGCGCCCCTATAGGTGGCCTCTGAGACCCTCCTTCGTCCACTTGCTATCTGTCTCTTCTCCTGCAGACTTGTTGGCTATGAAAGGCCCAAGTCGTGCCGTGCTCATGGAGTTTGCGCATCTTCCCCTCCTAATCCCATTTTCTCATCTATCCCGACCGCACGCTTTTATTGCTCTTATTAGTTTATTGTTAGAATTTTAAGTTAAGTTATTATGTCAAGTTATGTTACGTTAAACTCCATTTTGTGCCAGAAAGACTTTAAACTGTTAATGGTCTTTCAGCGCACACCTTTTTCAGGAGTATTCTCCATATCGAGTTGGGGTGGGGAGAGGCATTTGATGGGGTTATCAATTGCTAAATAAGAGGACATTTTGGGATTAAGTTTGTAATTGTCCATCTCTTTTACACGTATTTGATTAAGAATAAATTGGTAACCAGTATGCCACTAATGGTTTATCACGCATGGTACGCTTACTGGGCTTCTCAGTATACTAACATTCAAGATTGAAGGCGACGCTTTTATCATTCACATTTTGATATTGAGTAGTTTAGATAATTCTCCTTTGCACAAATTTCACGCGTCAGAAATCTTGGCTATTTCTGCTCGCTTGGTCACTATGACTATTGTTACTACCCTCCAATAGGGATGCGGTATTTCCTGTCTTTTTTTAGTTTTCTTTCGTATGTATTAACGTATCTTCATAATAACGATGAAGAGCGTAAACGAACAAAGTTCAGAAATTCGGAAACTTGTCCATAGCTCACTGGCATATCTACCTCAAGCAAGTAAAAGAATAACACAAAGTATGTTGGTAGATAGCTCAGTTTCTAATGACGTCAGCTATTAGTATGCGCGTATGATGGTAGCGGAAAGAGAACACACATACACATGGATTATGATCTTTATGGGGATACTTAATGCAGTGAAATTAATCAGAAATCTGAAGGGCTATGAACCTAGATATAGTATAAAGTCTCCAGCGCTCAGTACAGAGAACAATGTTCTAAATTACATGAGCCAGTAACATATATGAACCACACCATTATAAACAAAGATGCTGAGACAGCATCCAATCTCCGACCAACTCATAATGAGCAACCCTTTCATTTCATGAAAAATAGACGAGGGACAATACATATACTACCCTCCTGTACAGCACAAGCACTTTGCTTGTTCTACAGGCTGTGGCTTACAGGTAAAGAGTGAGCATCCATGGTGGCCACACCTTTTTTTGTGAGGAGAGTGTCACTGCTGGTGTGAGAGACCATGTAGGCCAAAATTGAAAGTGGGCTCTACTGCAGGTTGGCCTTCGATGTGAGGTAGAAGCTGCCTGATATACATTAACAGTAACAACACGCCCTTACTGCTGCCAACAGCCGCACGTACTTATATAGGCTGAGATTTGACTACCAACATTAAAACGGGTCTACAATATTTATGCATTATATAAAAATCCGAGCCCAATCAATTCTCAGATAGATGGTGGGGGGGGGGGGGGGGGTGATTGCATCAAGATAACTGTATAATTTTGTATTTATCCTATTACATATTTTATATTTATCCTATTAATGAAAACACGTGAATCCTTTTGCCAATTTTCTATTATTTTATCCCCTAAAATTTCATTTGTCATTCCATCTTGAATCCTTGAGTGGATCGTAGAGTTAACATTGGTAAAGGCTTGTTAATCCTAACTGGCTTTGTTTGTAGCTCTCCTTGTTGATTTCTTTGTATATTGCATGTTCATTCGTCAGGGGGCTCTATGGTTAACAGTACATCAGCGCCACCTCCAGGTTGGTATTTGACTAAGCTACAGTTAAGTATGTTGTTGGAGATCTAACATTAAGATGGTGAAAAGTACGCGATTTCGCCTCATATGAAAGGGGAGAAAAATATAAATCTGTATCTTTTTGGTCCATAAGACCCATCCAAATCAAATTATATTATAAGTTTAATTTTTATTCTGTATTTGACTTGAAGTTCATATTTTCATTGTAGTTTATTTGTCAGAATTTGTCTTCTTCGCTACTTCCAGAACACCTCAGTCATGTACTTTCACTATATTTGTTTGGCCGAACTGCCTGCCAATAATATACGAAGCCCAGTCTGAATCCCTGAATGCATCATAATATGATGAATTCTCTATCCTTTCCATCTCATTTTCTTTCTTTTCTCAAATATCATAATTAAACCCTGCGCCTGGATCCTTAGATCTCACTTGTCTCCATTCCATGGCCTGGCCCGACTTAACTTTTTTCACACTTTTGTAAATTGAACAATACAATCAATATTGCTATGTAAACGCTTTCGTAGTATCTTTGCATTTATTTAGAGACATTTCTTGGTTTTTGGAACCACCCAGAAGGGATTGTTCAGTGATGTTGCCTAGTAATTAATGCCTGTTATATTTAAGTTGAATACCTTCGTTGGTAGCTCATTGATCCCCCTGTGGCTGTTGCCGGAGCAGGCCGATTCTAATACTGAATCATTTTGGCCACAAGGAGGTCCTCCTTGGTCACGTGATCAGGAAGACCTCCAAACCAACCAGCCCTGACCTTGAGATGTTTGCTATCTGACCTTCACAGGTAACGGCCCCAACAGCCTCGTCTCCGGCAACAGTAAGTAGCTCCTTCTCTCAACGATCCACTCCACCTAAATGATCAAGAAAAAAAACAAATCCAGTATCCCGTGTTTTTCCATAAAACACTTTAAAAAACACCCCATTTTCGCACAATCATTTTTTTACTGAATCTTTGACAACCAATTCATTTCTAACCAAATACCCATAATATTTTAAGTTAATATTTGATTATTTTTTAAAACGAATTAGTTTCTTATATATTTTGATGTGTGGTGCCCACGGTGAAAATCATCTTCGTTGGTTGTTATTTAGAACCGCTTATGTAAAATATCGGTGTTATGAAATAGATACCATTAATCCTGAACAGCATTCTCCATCAAATGTGAATATGGGCATGAAAGTTGAAGATTCTCATTCGTTAAACGTTTCAAATTTATATCCCACACAAAAATATCTTAGAACTGTTCCTTTAAGTTTTCACTTCTTTCGTCCCTTTATATAAGCTCAGTGATTTGATGAAGAAAAATGTTCTTGAACGGTTTAATTCAAAGCGTTTTTTTTCTAAGTGGGTCTCTGGCAAAGTTCTGCTCACAAATGCAAGGGGAAAATAGGACATAAAGAGCTCCCTCGGGCCAGCCCTCCCCCGACACAGGTTCTCAGATTGTTATATCTGCGATCCCAAATCAGTACCCCTGTAATAAGAAAACAAGTGAGACTTGCCCCTGACACCGTCCTCCTCACCCAGCTGTTTGAGACTGCTGATTCCTCTGTTGCTGTGTGCTGGATGCTGTAATTGTGTGTCCAATCCTGTGTATACAGTCACAACATCGTCATCATCTTCTCCCCCAACCACGACTCATCAACATCCTCAGACATGAACACCCCATGAAAGATAAACCCAACCCAAAACAAGATAACTATCATCCAGACTGGTCGCTCCTGTTTCAGCACTGCATCGCCTTCTCCATGTCCACCGGTGCCACCACTGCTGCTGCTGAAGCCTCTGCTGCTGCTACTACTGATTGTGATGCTTTTTGATGATAAACTGATTACTTGATATTCTGTTTCCATGCTGAGGGGATTGTTCGGGTGTGTAGATGTGCGTATGTGTGTGTGTGTCTGTCCACCCAGCAGCCACATCCCTGCAGCCAAAGGTAGGGTCATCCGTGATGTTGGCCGTCTTCACCCGTGAGCCGCAACCGGTGGAACTGCGATGATAGCGCGTGTGCCCTCCGTCCCCAACCCCGTAAAGTCCCTAGTTTCCACCCATGCGCCACAAGCGCGGTGTTTGTGCTGTATGGGTAGGTGGTGGCCGTGTGTAAGCTCGCTCCCTCACCCCTCTTGGATGTCTCTGTATCTGTAGCTGCGCCCGGGACGGACGACTCTGGCTTTGACCTCTTCGGCGCCGAGTGCGACTTCTCCAACGCGCAGGTGATGGAGGCCGCCAAGCCCGAACCGGCCGCCGAGCCCACGACCATAGTCGTCACCGACGTGGAGACCGCGGCCACCGGTGGCACCACCCCGACCACCGCCCCGGCGGCCGTCGACCCGGTGGCTGAGTCGGTGACCACCGTGGATGGCGGACCAGCCCCGTCAGTCGAGGCTCCAGCGACAGCCACCGAAGGCTCTGCCGCTGACGCTGTGGCGGCGCCCGCTGCGCCGTCCCCCTCCACGGTGACTGAGACTACAGCAGGTACATTCCGTGTTGGTACATACACATCCCCTCGGCACTCAAGTCATTTCCTTCTGCGTCCTTACACCTTCGTGTTGCGTTCCTCCTCCGTCACTCCGTTTTTTTCGTTAACATCATGATTTCTCTCATTGTTTCTTTACTCTAGGCCAACGTGTATTCACCTGCATTATATATATCTATATGTTCATGTATAAATAGCTTTTGATTCTTATTCTTCAGTTCCACACGTTGTTAACCCAAGTGTCACCTGTCCTTAAGGAGCAGAACTTGATCGTACCTCTTGTTCTCCTTCATTTATGTTCCTCTTATCATCAGTTTCCGTGGTTAGTGAATGTGATATTATTTCATAGCATACACTTTTCGTAATAGAAAAACCGCAGAGATTCCTGTTTAATGTTTTCACAGAGACTCGTACATGAACGTATACAGAAGAACTCCTTACTGCGTAGTTAGTTGTCATGGCGTGTACCCTTAGCAGTATTAGCCACCTTCGTGTCGTTACAGTGATATTAGCAGGCATCCTGTCATACCTCGAGAAACCAAAGATATACTGATAAATCGCACAGTGATATGAGTGAAGTTTATAAATACCATGCGTATATATATATATTTATATGGACAGAAAATAGAGAAGATAATCTCATGTAATATATTAACCTAACAAGAAGTAATGTGGGTTAATAGCAAGGATAATGCAAAGAGAAATGTGTATATTGTCGAATTAGTGCAGCCTCTTGTAAAGTGTCATAGGCTGGCCATGATGGCAGTAAATCTGTTGTTATACAAACGAAGGCGAACCTTGTAATAAGTGCGCAGGAGAAGGGTGGTGGTGTCTGACCCGTGTCAGGGTGTTGTAGGTGTGCCTGTCTCCCCCTCACCTGTAGACCTGGCACCGGAGATGACCCCTGCCACCACCACAGGTGACACTGCCACCACACCGACGGCCACACCCGCCACCACCGCCGCCACCACCAGCGTTCCGGCGGTCATGCCGTGCGCCATGCCCACCGCCGCCATCCTTACCCCAACCGTGATGGACGCGAGTGCTGCGGCCACCACCCCGACTGACACGGCCGACGCCCCGGCCCTGGCCCCGGCCACCACCACCGCCGCCGCCGATGTTAGTCCTGGTGAGTAAACTTTTGATTAATACACATATTGTTAACAATAATTCCTCGAAATCCACGCAAAATCTTATCGGATTTGAAAAAAAGAGGGGCTAGGTACTTATGAATGTGTTTTATATCAGATTGGGTAAAAGGGATTTGCCTTGTATATACAAGCAAGAATATGAATCCTATCCGAAATCACATCAGATATGAGAAAGAAAGTGACCTACGTGACCCTGATTTTTTTCTATATATTCTATTAGGCAAAACAGATAAATAGCACAATCACAGATAGCCTTGAGGCATGATTCATTCAGTCTGTTGAATTTTTCATTTTGAGATCTCTAATTTTCAGTAGTTACCAATATATATGATAATTGTATTAAAATAGCGAGTTTGATTCTTCTTCTTGTAGAAAGCAGTACTTGTGACTTATTTTGCTGTATTTTTTTGGGTTTTCAGGTGTGCTGGACCTGAGTATGCCCATGCCAGCCATGCCCACTCCAGCCGTGCCGTCGCAGCCTCGCGCCGCCAGCCCCGGCCTCAGTAGGTTACCTCCACTGATCCAGCTGTGTAGCATGCCGCTCTTACTTCTCATCGGAATCTTGCCTTGTTGCCTTTTGGATTTTGAGCTATGACTAGACAAGTGGCCAGCATTTCACTTTACTTGGTTGGGCCATAAACACCAAGTCTTTATGAAAGTTAGATCAAACCTAGACCACTTCACGATTGTGTAGCAGTTACTCCCTTATGTACATACAAACACTTTTTGTGTGACCTTTATCATTTACATTCTCCAGTGACAATGAGTAGTTGAAAAGATATACAGTAGCAAAAATACAATTTGTGTATCGTTTGATTTTTCAGAAGGCATGTACGGTTTACAAACTATTTCGTTGGCATTATCTTTCATTGCGAATTACCAAGTCACAGGTGTTGGCAGCAATAGGCTGAGTGTGTGCCATTCTTCCACCCCGCTAGTGACAATGTACACCCGTTTTATCCGTAGCTTGCCTGGAGAGTATCGGGGTGTCTGCCCCGTCCACCGCCCCAGCGGCCACCAGCCCCGGGCTCCTCGTCTGTACGTGTTCCTTGTACTGCCTTTCTTTCCGCCCTAGTTTCATTCTCTGTTACGGTATGCGTACTGCCGCTTAGTATAGGCATCACCATCTCTTAGCTCCGTTTCATCGAACAAAATAAATAACACAACCGAAAAAAAATGCACAAAAAACGGAATCCACAATAGCTGGAATCTTAAAATAATCACACGAGTAATCCATATATGTACATATATGTCCACATATCAATATATTTTCGCGGTTTGTTTGGACATTTACACTCTGATAATTTTTGGGTGTGTGGCCCCCGTCTATCGTGCTAAATATAATATTTTTTTCTTTTTTTTGTTCGTTATGCAAGCTGGTCTGGATATGACCCTCACGTCGGCTCCATCAGTTTCCGCTTCCGCTGGTGGTACCATCTCGCCCAACCTCTTTGGATCATGTAGGATTTATTTCTTGATCCACTCATATTCTTGAGCAGTTCATAATAATCTAAGATTAGTGGTATATGATATACATGTAAACTAAATGATAGTATCCAGATACAACGATGAGCGATAATAAGTTTGTAAAGATAGACATTGTAAAGTTTAAATGGTATAAGATGGTATAAGACTCATTTGTGCTGAGATTTAAATATTTTGTGACAATCGGTGATACATATTGCATTGTATCTTATATATCTTAAACTTAAAAAGGTAATACCATTGAAGAATTAGATGTGTTTTGCGATTTCCATTGTGGTATGTTTGTGTGTAGATTCCTTTTCATTACTGACAATATTGATGACAGAAGGTAGGCCACATATCACGTGATTTAGATTCAACTTTCCCCATAAAATGTAATATTTTAATGATTTTCGAGGTGTTTTTTTCTAGTGTGGGAGAAACTTAGCGAACTTGAGCAATCTTCAGAGTATAAATCATAACATCATGTAAGATGTGTAGATTCAAGATCTTAACGTTTCTTATTTTTATTTGATCACATAGCATTCGACTGAACATCAGTGGTTCTTCCACGCAAATATACTAATATATTTACGAGTCTTGTAAATGGGGAAAGCACATTTATAAATTGTTTATGGGTGTTTGTAGTGTGACAAATATATATGTTCTGATCTGATAAAACTTCCTTCGAAGCTGGCATGGATATGGGTCTTACTTCAACCATGTCATCGACTGCGAGACCGACTAGCCCTAGTTTCTGTAGGTGGCCAAATTTTATAATTGGTTTTTAAACTTAGGAGATATGAAAGCGAGCTCTGAAGTTAACTGCAATATATTGTAAAGCAGAATGTATCATTTTAGCCCTATTGTTAAAGTAGTCAATATATTTAATGATATGTAATGAAACATAGGTCTATGCCTCTTGGAGGAAATATAAAAAGGTTATTTACGTAATAAGCGTGGGACATGTAAGGGCATGTCTAGAAAAATAAGTTAAGTGTCTATAATGATGCAGCATGTTGTTGATTAGCCAAACCCAACATAGTGACAACTGTTCAAATAGACAGACCTACTACTTCTCCAGACTTATCTAGCTTTACCGGTTAGAAACTAACGCATATGAAATAAATAGCGTGTACATGATGGGGATTTCATTAAGCGAGCACCTGTTTTACCCAATCAGCTGCCATCGACCTGACTACCTCTGCAGTGCCCCCTGGAGGCGCTCCGCCCGCCGGCGCTCCCGGCATGATGCCGCCAGGGGGCGTGATGCCGGGTATGACGAGCATGCCTCAGGGCATGATGGGAGCGCAAGGGGTCCAACTGCCCCCCGGGGTGCGTCTCGCCTCCCCGTCTAATACGCCTATCCGCCGCCCGCCGCCGCCTAAACCCACCCCCAGTAGGTGTCACCTCTGTCACGTCGTGAGACGCTCAGCGTTTAGTAAACATAAACATTCCTATGACTACGTCAAAATCATGACTTAATTATTGTGGAACGAGAAGCTAAACGTCCACCAAGAGAAGGATTTAAATAACCATGAATTATTTTACGAATGCATTTTAGATACTTAATAATTAACTTGTTGATTGAAGTTACGCACATGAAAAATGATGGTCCAATTTTATATGCAAATGATTCGTTTTTGTATAAATGCGCAAATTAACAAGATCAATCAACACCTTTGTTAGGAAAGGACTAACATGCTCTGACGTGACTTTTAAAGCCGGCCTGGATAGTCTTGACATACTGACAGGACTCGAGGGGCTGAAGTTGCCTGGGCCTAAACCAGCCCCGAATACTCGTGGAATGCCTATGCGGGCCGCAAGCCCCTCAGGTGGGTCCCGTCAGTTGCTCATTCGTACTCCGTCGTGACCCACCTTACCCTATCCCACTGTTCTAGGACTTGCCGAGTAGGATGTATTTCACACTATACCCACTATGTCTCGTCGGAAGTATTCTGTTGAAGCACATACTGTGTCTGCTCGTGTCTGTCTACCTTCCCTCGCATGGAGACTATCACATCCACCCGACAACAAAGGGAATAGTATCAATTAAAGCATGTTTTGTTCTAAATGTTAACTTCTTTACGTTTAGTAATTTGCATCATCGTTAAAGATAAGCACAGGCGTAGTTTTAAAAGTGCGTAAAAAAAAATCAATTCCGCTTCTAATTAGGTAAGCCAGTATAACATTAAAGCGAAAGAAAATCTTGATACTTCTCTATGCTTCGTTCATTCTTTTCATAGAAATTAACCACTGTAATTGTTTTTAATAATTCATTATTCTCTGTTTATTCATCTTTCCTTCTGCCTACATAATAGTTGTCGTGCCTTTTATTTCATAGATATTTCTTAAGGTTGGATGTTATTGGACCGATCATATCAAATACTAAAATTTGTACTCACTATGAGAGAAGTGGCCATTTCAACAATGGAGACTGAGAATTAACTAGAATGCTACGTTATATGCCTTAGGTGTCATGATGGGGGCAGGCGTGCATCGCTCTGGAAGTCCAGGTCGGTTGTACATAATAAACGCGTAGTGTTTGGTTACAGTGAATTGTCCCCTTGTAAATAAAACCATAACAGTAATATGATTAGCTGAAACGCAAGTATGTTGTACGAAAATCACCTTATAAATGAGGATTGTATTTTGCGAAGTGGTAATTCGATGATCTATGGTAGAGTATTGAGACAAAATATTATTAATATGTCTCGCAAGATGTTGTATGTGAAATGTGAAGTGAGTTATATCTCAATAAAATGGGTATTTTACATCGTTTTTATCTCTGCGGCTGCCTTTGGCTTTGTAGCTATGTCGGCGACTCCGCCTATGTCGGCGAGTCCAGGTGCGTATGGCATTCGTTCATAATCCGTGTCTCTGTACCGTACTTCACAACACACTGTTTATGGCATTACCGTCATGTGACCACCAGTACAGTTTTAGCAACTATAACCATCCTGTTAAAACTCTTCCTACAGCATATGTATTTTCACAGACGTATGTATAATTGCACACTGTTTAAAAAACCTTGTATTTTGTATAAATGATAGGTTAAGATTTAAGTTGCATGAAAAACTATTGCTCACTGTAGTAACTGTGTGTGTACTCTTACTCAAATCAGAGTAACCTCTCATGGATGTGTATAGGTTTATGATATATCATTTCTGTGTTTAACCTTGGTTATACACCATCAATGTCTGATAAAACTGGTATTGTGTATTCTGAACCTAGTTATTGTGCAGTCATCGAAAGTGTAAGAATCTTGGGTTGAGCGGGACAACTAACAAAGGATAATTAACAAAAAAGAAAGAAGAAAATCTACAAAAAAAACGAAATCAAGAAATATCACATTCACATCGCGATATGCTCCTGTGTACAAAAGTAATTGGCTTTTCCTACTTTCAGATAAACCGGGCGGTGTCTATAGTGACCGCTTATTGTTAATATTGCTTGTTGCTTTGCAGTGCATCAAATGTCGGCCACGCCACCGCCGCCTAGTGGGGAGCAAGGTACTACTCTGCAATGTTGGAGTTTCACCGACAACTAATTCTATCCGTTTACGTTAACTTTGTTGGCATTATTTCTCTCGTGATTGCCTCGTCTTCCTGTTGCTGTATGTGTGTAGCGGGCGGTAGGAATAACGACTTTATACCTGCTCTGTTAGGAGTGCGGGTACATGTATACAGTAGTCAGTGGTCTGCATTGAGTTGGCATGGTCCGCCAAATAGGACACCCACTTCCTCTCTCCGACCAGAGGTTGCGTACCGCATAGATCCCTTTCCTGCAGAAAACAGCACTGATTATTGTGGCCTCCATACACGTTCATACATATTATGTTTTACCCACAGGTCCAAATATTGTCCAAAACCACGTCCTTTTTTTTTCGTAATCTTTCTTTCTTCCCATATATTTATGTGTTTATTTCTACCATACGCTTGTGGAAGGTGTGGCCTGCGAGTCACCTGTCATTCAATGGTTCTGCATGATGATAGCTCAAATGCTCTATTTGTCTGTCATATACATTTTTGTTTCAGGTTTAAGTAGGAAGCACTCAGCAGATAGAAATATGAGCCACGTTGTCTTTGCGTCATTAGGCATAGCACTCCCTGAACGATGGATTGTGTCTGTCCAACTTTATTTTTCCTTCTACGTTCTCCTTATTTACTGTTGACCTATTTTGTTGAAAAGTGAAGCTATCAATTTGAAATTCTACCCTGATGTGGCCACTCAATTTATTTGTTGCCTTATATTTATTCCAGCAAAGCTATATATACCACCTGATTATTTAGCATGCCACATGCGTTTTTCTCTTTTCCCAAATACTATTTATAGTGGTTCATCCTCTCATATTGTTTGTTTCTGCCATTTTAATAATTTTGATTAAGTAGAAGAGTTTTTGTTTCGTTTGCTCCCCCTAAAGGTTTAATGATGGGCCCTGTAGGTGGCAGCACCGGCACGGACCTCTTGACGAGTTAGTATTTTACATTAAGTTGTGCCGCTGTTGTGTGTTTAATATGCGTGTCATGCTGTGCTAATTACAAATCCCATCCATCGTAGACCGGTTCTCGCTTTTCTATTCGGTTAAACATATTATTTACGATATTGCCACATCTTATCACGAAACCTCGTCTTTGACGTTGCCTTAGCAATTCACAGAACACGCCCTAATAAAGGGATCTTCTCAATATATCAAAGTGGCATTTCTTATATCAAATCACGTGTTCTTCTGGCATAGTTGCATTTGCTTTGGGTTGAAATTATTTTTTTCTATTTTCATCCTACTAACATTTCTCATTAGGAAATATTGTCGTGATTGTTTGTGTCTGACAGCTGTGCATCTTTTCTTTTTATTTGTTACGTTAAACTGACAAGATAACGTTTCTTTCAGTGGTGATTTTTAGAGAGTCCATGTACCCTGTAGTGAACAATTAACTAGCAAGGCTGCCGACAGGGGCTGTGATAAAAATGTATCGTCGAGGGTCGCTTAGACCTGTTAGGATTATTATCATCATTGTTCGTCCCTCATCATCCATGTGCATTGTCTTATCATCAACGTGTGGCGTTATACATGTGGAAGTTGAGGACTTCTGTCCTAGTATGCAGCATCACAGACGCCCTTCCTCAGTCTATTACCCCCAGCAGAAGCCCCGACATAGTCAATTCCTCGGCCGCCCATAGTCCCTGCCTCTCCCGTCTCCCTTCGGCCATTTTTATTCCCAGCCCAAATCCGTGAATATTTAGTTTATTTTCTTTAACTATCTTATCCCTTTGATCCACCCCGCCGTCCGTCTCTAGTCCGGTTTTTCGAACCTCTTGCCGCCAAAGCTGGGCATAGCTCCCAGACATTGGGTATTATGATGTAAGTCTATAGAATCAACTTGCCGTACGTCATAACCACGCCCCCAATAGTGGGCCTGGCTATGGCGAGCACGCTCTCTCTCGCTCTCTCTATTGCATGACAGACGTTGTGGAAGAAAATTTAAACATTTAGTGTTATCAACAAACAGTCCAGAAAATTGGACATTCGATCAAATTTCCTGATACAAGTTCTGATTTAATGGCATTAAACCCATACATGTCAGTATTTTAATGAATATTTTACAGGTCAGAATATATTAAGACAAAGCCAGAATTTATGTATTGTCAGCAATTTCACAAGACATAATAGTTACAGTGGACGATAATAATGTTCCAATCTTTAAAACATATATCCTTTTACACACCTGGCTTTATATTCTATAGTATTTTAACACTGCGTTTTGAACTTTTCTAAAACTACTTAATATAATGGTACACCATTCACAGGATGTTAATGGTTATGTGTTGGGTTTTATTAAGTGAATACAAAAACAAGAGGCAACTACATAACATTGATGAGCTCAGCCATTGATTCTGGCTTTGTATCACTGATCGTATGTGGAACGCCATAGACTGGTTCCTCAAATCAGTCTTCAGGACTGTCTTCTCTACTTAGCAAAAATGGCATTTTATTACACTTAATGAACACATGTGTGATTTGATGCCATTCTTTGGCAGTAGACATCGGTGCTTTCCGTGGTAGTTTCTCGAGACTGAATTTGAGGAAGCGGTCGGACCAGGTGGGCGTTTTCAACTGGTATGCTCACGTAGGTATTTTCGGCTTGAAGGTTTCGACGGATTCGGCGAGGTGATGAGACCGATGACGGGCGGCGCGCAGCCGGCCGGGGCCAACCCACAGCAGGGCCAGCAGCCTATTATGCAGGGCAACCTCGACATGAGCTTGTCATCATTGGCTAGCAACCTCAATATCAACAGTCAGCAGGCCATCAAAAAGTAGGTCCTCTAGGCGTGCATGGTATTCATTTCACCCCTTTCTAATTTACAGAGATGTCCGTGTTATTTCGTGTTTTATTTTGTTTTATCATCAACAGAGAAATGTATGAGGATTCATTAGATTTTGAAGTCAGAATAATTCATTACCAATTATAGTAGGTATAATCAATGTGTCGGAAGTCCCGACTCAGTTTGTAGAATAAGCGGATTGTTTTATTTAGCCTATACAATAATTCCTCACGACGTATTCAACTTTGATAAAAGTCCAAGGTCATCTTAGCATTCTGCAACGCCCAAAACATAGAATTGAAACCATTGACCATTCAAAATATGATATTTTTTTTTCATTGGTTGTGATTAGAGATGTATGTACCTCTTATTCTTTACAAAATATGATGTGAAAAAAGCTTTGCTTCATGCGATTTAATGAAGAGTTCATTAAGCACTTACTTTGCTGCAGGACGGGACATCAGTGGGGCCCGCAAGGAGAGAAGAAGCTGACAGGGGGAACGACATGGACTCAACCCATGGTACAGGCCGCGCCAGGTCTGACCACCATGGCACAGCCTATGGCAACGGTGAGAGTCTCCTCTAGCCATCAGTACACACCCACCCATCGTACACATCCCTCAGTATACACCCTTCTGAATGCAGTCTAGCAGCAGCCTGTGCTCTGCGCACATTGCTCTGCATGTGCATGTCGAATGGTATTATAGAAGAAAATGCGCTAGTAGTCAATTTCTATTAATTAATGTTTTTAATTTTAATTTTGTCTTAATAGATTTGCATCGGCTACGTATAAAGGGTTTTTGCTTCGAAACTTTTGTTGTTTAGGCTTATCATTATGTCTCTGAAAATGCGGAAAACTATTTCAGTTTTGTCATGACATAGACATTAATTTAGTCAGACGAAAAATAATCTGTCGCTTGTTATTAATTAAGAATGTGCGTATAGTTGTCTTTATTTGCTAGGATAGCCATGTTGTGTTGTAGCATTTATGATGTCGTGCATTTTGTATTTTTGCGCCAGCCGCCTGTGATGGGTCCAAGGTCGCCCATTTATCCAATGGGTGCAGTAAATGGCATGGGGCCAGCAATGACCAACGGCATAAATCCCTGGGTTTGTCTCAGTTCCCGCTTCTTTTGTGACATTTAAGCGATTTAAGCTCCCGACTAAACCATTAATCCGTGCCCTTAGGTTGTGTACTACTTGCCGATGTGTATAGTTTTAGTCACACTGACCTGGTGTTTGAAGCTGACAAATCCCAATTTACCTTACTATAGATAACCTTCTGGTGAATGGCTCTGCATCTTCTTGTTTGGTTTGCCGTATACATACATGTGTCTGATGCTGAGAATTAAGTCTAACCTTACGATATTTTGCTTCTATAACTGATTCTTAAAGGGGAACGTAGAGGATTACAAATACCGCAAAACAACTTTGTAAACGTCTTGTCTGGATAGGTGCTAGATCAGTTACTAATGTATATATTTGAAGTTATTGCACTTAAGTTTACCACATCGTTTTCTTTTCATTTTGGAGAGTAAAGTAACATCTTAACGCAAGTGAATATCTTTGCCAGCTATGGCTACCGCATGCACATAGCCCAATTATACTCAGCACATTTCCTAAGAAATGAAAAATAATCTCGAGTGTACGCAAGCCCTTGGTAAGTTGTCTGCGTAAACCAAAATCAACCAAACGGCAACTATTCTGATTGGAAGGGGAAATATTTATTCACACACAAAGTACATGCAGTTTGAATTTAAGCTTGAGTAGACGACTAAATAGTCCTGTCGATAAGTCGTGCACTTGAATCTACAGTATGATGTTCTAAGACTTACAAGCGATTTATAATATTAACGAAGCTTATACTACGCTGTGTAGAAAACTAATAAAGTTGGTTGTATTCTTGAGAAGATCTAATGGTGTGGTTGTTTCTTCTGAGCAGCAGGGTGCTGGGATGATGGGAGCACAAGCCGGGTTTGGAGGACAACAGATGAACTTCCAGCAACAGCCAATGGTAAGTGTTTGCCTAGTAAACCTGCTGACCCGATTTGTATGGTGCAGCAACTGGTTTGCTGTTGTCAGTATAATGTGACCGGTGGAGTGTTGTGTCAAGGGTTTGTGGCATGGCCCTTCAGTGAGGCAGCACTATAAAATGGGGATAAGGTCCCATTGCAACAAGCAGAACAAAGTTGAGTTAGTATACCTTTTCAGATTCAGATAGGTCAACTAATAAGTCAGTCTCAAAAGGACGTAACTAGCCTACCGAGATGTAAAACTACACAAACAAACAAGCCTAGTAAACCTACTTCAATTTGGTATGTGGAGCTTGGTTTTCTCGGTCTGCTGTCAGGGTCAATTAAAGAACAGAATCCCATAAAACAAGTTCAGTAATTATATAGAACGTCCTGACCATGCTGTACAAGTCACAGAACGAGATGCTAATTTACTGTTTGTACGGACCGAGGCGTTTACGTACCGTGTACAAGCATGGTAGGCTGTTCTATATACGTTTATGTCAACACGTATGGAACAGTGTTTCGTGTGGTGAAACTATGCATATTTAATGTATATATGACGTAATTAGAAGTAAACTCACGAGATGAAAATAACCTGGTTTATACTCCCCCAAGTTTGACTGCAAAGTAATTCACAAAGTGAAGCTGAGTGAAATACGTAGCGGTCAAACAAGGTGGAGTGCGGAGCAAGTTAATTTCATCAAATGGGTTTCGGATTTGATCTCACCCTGTATACATAATCAGGAACATTGTTCATCAATAAGATAACACCCAATTAGTTATCAAGTATTGGGTATTCTACTTTCATGGCTGTGGAGTATGAGTTTCTAATGTTAAGCCTATGGAGAAAAAAAGATAATGTATACGTATAATCACAACGTTTAATTCACCCTCGAGAACGTAGAATGTGCCATTACCGCATATCCATTAAAGGCAGTAACTGCCTTTAGTAGGTTTGAATTGTACATAACAAAATTTCTACAACAATTAAGTTTGAATATCGTTTTTTAATTTTAATTATATTAGATGGAGGACGAACAATATTGGCGTGTAACACCATTAGGAAACAACTGTCTCAACCTGAAAGTGCCTCTGCGCATCTGAATAGTCTATCATCTTAAGTCGGCCTCTGGAATTTCTTTACATCATTTATTATAAAAAGGGGGTCTTTGATATCTTTCACATTTGACATAAGCCATCGGCAGTGTCACAGCCTTGACCTATGACCGACATACCTCCTCTGTGTTTGCAGGGAATGCAGCCCCAGATGGGTGTACAGCAGCAAGGGATGTTTATGGCCTCACAGCAAGGAATGCAGCCACAACAACCCATGTTTAACCAGCCACGCCCCCCACAACCAGGTGGCGCTGCCCCAAATGATCCCTTTGGAGCCCTATAAAACAGTACGTTGCCTTTTTTCAGTTGATTTATCTTTCCGAGAAACTTGTCCCGAACACTGATGTTCAATTACGGCGTATATTTAGATTTTCACAAATGTGTCCTCTAATCTGGAGATTTTTTCCTCGAGCGATCATTCAAATACTCATAGAAAAGCTCTTTAAATGTTTAGATATATACATGTATATGAATTGTATATAAAAGATTGAAAAGCCATTATTTATAAGTTATTCTCCCTAAATTAATTGTAAATGAACCTTTCACATCTTGTTCAAGAAACATAGACTCCTGAATATTTAGCTTATCAACGATATATTACTTCTATAATGACTCACCTCAGTCTTTCCTTTTTCTCCTGTGTATTTCAGAATGCATGGATACAGATAGACACAGAGAGGGACAAAATACTTGTATAGATAGTGATATTGTGAAACATTAATTGTACAGAGCAGAGTGATAATTCAAAAGGAGCATCCATTTGTAAATAAAGACGGCGCATGGAAGATCCCCACTGCTCCGCCTAGAGTCTGACCAAGTCACCGCGCCCGCCCGACGTCGTCAGGACGTCCGATAAAGCTTCGAGTAGCCGCCCGCAACGCTCAGCACAAAGACTAACTCTCGCCACACAGTCAAAACAGAGATGGTACAAGACGGCGAACGCTTCGTCACACTGGACCTGACTTAAAAGAGAGTTTCCACTTGCGTCAAGAAAATCAGAATAGTTAATATGTTATTTTTTATACACATGTATACACCCCCTTCCCTCCTAAAAAGTACTGCTCCTTTTTTTCCGAGTGAGTCGTTTCATTGTTGATTTTCTGGTTTTGATTTGTAAGGGCGCGTTAATTACTACTAACCCACCTGGTTAACTCTTGGATGAAGTGAGAGTCATCAGGAGAGGGTCGCCTGCTGT
This sequence comes from Alentia gelatinosa, assembly GCA_950022655.1. Classification (NCBI taxonomy): domain Eukaryota; kingdom Metazoa; phylum Annelida; class Polychaeta; order Phyllodocida; family Polynoidae; genus Alentia; species Alentia gelatinosa. Next base: position 30,916,018 of record OX465580.1, on the reverse strand, counting down.
GGCCATCGTGAAATCATGCTCTACACCAACTTGTTCATGCCAGCAGCACGGCCAAGCCAATATCGTACTTCTTGCTCAGTGAAATCACAAGAAAGGAAAGTTAGCTGTAATAGGCTGGCCCATTGAGAGAGATTACGAAGCAATTTTTGAATTATCCTCTATGTATTACAAAAAATCAAATGTCCTGTGCGGTGAAACCATTTAATTCTCGGGTCAGTATTGTGAGGGAGCATGTTCCACTCTTGTAGGCAACAATATAGGATATTTATGTATTGGAAGTCCAGTTTTTCCTTCTTCAAATTCGTTTATTTACGATGTTTCGCGGGAAATGTTCTGGTATCGAAGTGAATTTGTGTATTTATAGACACTATCAGTGCACATTTTATGTACTTAGAGTTTCTTGTTTCTGTTTTTTTTTTCTGCAGGAGACAGTGAAGTGTCAGTGCAATCCATGCTGTAGTGTATTGACCGTTTCAGCTCAGGTTCATGAACGACAAGTGCTTCTCGGTATCTGCTTCTTATTTGATCTTGGAGTCACCCCTGTACCTCATTGGCTAAGTGCTGCAGCATACACTTTCCTGGCTGCAAAGTATAGTTGGTCATTCTCCAAAGTACATCGCATCAGGCCTATCATACTTGACGGGGGCCTATTGCAGTCATACTTGTGTCATACTCACTCTGCACATTCCAAAGCAGATGCCAGACATGGTGGCCAATGCTTCAGATATCACGTCAAAGTGCTGGTAAAAGAAGGACAGATTGTAAATTGATTCCAGATCCATGTTAGGTGTCCACGCGACTGTTAACTTTATATATTTTTATGACGGCTTTGTTATGTTGAAGCGTGAATGTTATACATATAGTACATATCTCACCAATCGCTATAGAAGGTGTGAAAGTAGAGAGTCGAGTCCATAATGAATAGGTCGCCGCTCTAACTTCACTTTGCTTAAGTCAGTTTCTCGGGGGAAAACCCCTTTTCAGAATAACCAAGCAACCTAGCGCAAATAACTCAGATGATAAATGATTTGAAAAAAAATAAACAGGTGCTGCCATCTCGTGTGCTATAGCGGAAAACACCCGGTGCCTTGGCGCCACCTAGTGGGCTTAAAGTGAACATCATCATGGCTATAAAAATAATTGTAAATTGGCATTGATGGCTGGATCAGAGAATAGTGCAAACATAATGACACCAAATCTTCAAGAAACCCCAAGCTATCTGGTGCGAGTACCTCGCCGAAAATTGGACCTGTTTGTCGGGGCCGTGTATAAAAAACATGTATGGCATCTGTAATTGCTTTCATGTGGTAGCTCGTAAGGACAACTGATAGGTATTCGTGTATAGGTAATCAGGGACACTCAATCCACGTTTGTTCGCTGCACATAAAATGCACCGCTTTCTTCACGAGGTAGGCCTATTAATGCGCTCCAGTAGGTAAGGTCATGCCTCTCATAGGCCGTTTAAGATGTCATATCAATCGCTATCCACTCCATTGTATTCTTCTCAATATTGTAGCGTGGTATCAGACAGTGAAGTCGTAGAGCAGTGCACCAGGCAGTGAGACGGGACACAGCGCATGCCTCTCTTAGTTTAAACCCGATTCCACAGGTGTTGCTTCAGTATCAAAAGATAAGAAGTGCTGAGCTAGAGTATACTACAACCTGTATAGTAAACAACTCACGTGCAATCTTTCGATGGTGATTTCAGACTGGTCAGATCTGACCAGGTGCCCAATGAATCATGTGTATATAAACATTAATGTAGGAAGCATAGATTACAGGAAGTATATATATATATAATATAAAAGTGTGTGTGCGTGTGGTTAGGGACGCCGGCAGTTTGCAGCACAAGACGAGAGGGCCTGGTGTCGTTGATGTACATGTGTTTATATAGGTAGACTGCAGACCCTGGAGTTGATATAAACCTTACACTCCAGGGTATACCACGCAGCGTAGCCAGGACCCCCGTGGTCGCGCACCCAAATGGACAGGAAGGCGTGTACATGTATTTTAGGATAGCTTTAGGGGCAGTTCCAAGATTGATTATTCCCGTTAATGCTACTGCTATTACTCCTCTGCGAAGGGACATGCACTGGGTACATATTATGCAATGAGTTAACGAGATCGCGTTTGGTTGCAGACATTTTGTGGGGATCTGTATGTAAACATGTTGGAGAGATGATTCTATTGCAAAAGCACGCGCGTGCCATGCACCAACAAGTGACGTTGATTTGGTTTAATGTCTTTGTTGTGACCAACAGGTGTTGGTCCACAACACATGCCGCGAACCACACCTACCTATTCGGATACACCACATTTAGTTCATCTCCTGTACAGTAATAATAGATGCTTATTGTAATTGTCATCCTTATGGTGATGCATATATCCTTCTTATCCGTGGTTTCCAAATAAGGATTTGTGTTGGGTGGAGACGAATCCTGTGAAATCCCCAGCCGAGCTGGCTAGCCGTCACTCTTGTGCCCTCTGAAATCTAAGCAATGTAAATAGAAGCAACACATTAACACCCCAGTGGCGCCACCTGGAGGATGAAGCAAATATATGACATGATGTGTTCTAGTTATTCGCTGTCACGTGACGGTTAGTGGGATGTCAGGCGTCCCCTCCCCACTCCCCAGACGAGAACGGTCTCGTTCTACAAGCATGTATAGGACTAGGCTACATGTGCATAGGAATGAATTGCAATAATTTCTTATATGGTATCATGGTCAAGCAGTATGGGATCCTATCTAGTATCAACCGGATCACAGACCACGCTATCCTCAGCATACATACCCAACTAGTGGTGTGTGATCATGTGTGCAGTCTTCTCACACGACAACCATAGCCAAGAATAAACTGACGTATCACAAACTTGTAACAACATAACTGACTCAGCATTGTCCTTTTTTTTAAACCGTCTACTTCGCTTTTGACGCCTGTTTATATGAATCATCATTACGAGATATGAAGGATAGATACCCGAAAGGTATAATACATGAAGGGTATACGATGATAAAATTCATATGAATGAATTACTTATGTACAAGTATTGATTGGACATAACGTTTACGAGTACTAAGCTAAACGAACTTATCCACATCTCCAATGAAGACCCGCATTTTGTTATCTAATAAAAGGTTCGGAAAACGAGGGATTAATTGAAAAAAGAGCAATAATACTAGACCCAATCAGAGCAAACCATCAATGAATAATATCAGGAGGGTGAGGAGGAAGCTGGAAGTAGAATTATAGAGACATATCGAGAAGGGAAGAGAAAGACGTATGGTGGAAAGGCAGAAATTGAAATGAGAAATGTGTGGGCATGGTTTGCGATCGTGTGAGAGCAATATTAAGTGACATTCTGGAGGAGAGCAACAGTATAAGGGCAAAATGGAAGGCTGAGATAAGCGAATGAAAAGTAATGAGAAGGTAGGGAGCAAAATGAATAGAAGGGGGGGGTGGGGGGGGGGGGTGGAGATAATATATGAAGAAAGGAAATTGAGAAAAGATTTGAGAGAGAGGAAGAGACAGACCAGTAGGATCTGGAGATGTTCTCATGAAAGGGAGAAAGAGAAATTCTTACAAATCAGACCAATTGGAGCAGCAGGAGTAATATTTTACAAAGACAATAATCCATTATATTTTTTGTAAGGTTGGCCTGATTTACACCATCTGAAAATGAATGGAAACATCGAAACAACTAAAAATAGAGATAGCGTAGGCTCTTGCCACCCAATTTCATAGGACCTTATCCAGTGAAAACTGTGAGACTAGCTTTCTATGACACAAAGAAGCAACTCAGCTAAATTTTACCTCCCACAATGAAGAAGACTACAACTTACCCTTTTCCTTGGAGGAACTGAGTCATGCCCTCAATAACGCAAAGGATTCCTCTCCTGGACCAGGGAGCTGTTTCAAAAGTCGAGTGAAGTCTCGCCAACGGCACGTCACATTTCAAAGCGAGAGGCCGCAACAGCGAGCGGCACTTTGAATCAAAGCGGCAGCAATACCGCTACCAATACCCAATAGCGAGCTTCACCTCCACCTCGACAGCGACACTTCAAGTGCAGTTGTTAGCTCTCGCTTTGGTGGTGAGAACTCTTGTATAGCACCCTCCCGACTTTTGAAACAGCTCCCAGATGATATTCAATATCAAATGTTAAAACACCTACCAGGCGAGCAGCTAGAGCTATTGTTGAGTATCCTAAACAAACTGTAGCTTAAAGGCCTTTACCCAAAATCATGGTTGGAGGCAACTGTAATTCCTATACCTAAATCAGGAAAGGACCATAGAGACCATCAAGCTATATACCCATGGCCATGACCAGTTGTATTGCCAAAACCATGGAGAGACTTGTGAATAACCGGCTTACCTGGTTTCTGGAGTCTGGTAACCACCTGAACCCTCTTCTAGCAGGTTTCCAGAAAAATAGAAGCACATGCAACAACCTTGTTAGTTTGGAGAATTTCATCAGAGAAGGATCTGCCAGAAATGAACATGAGATTGGCATCTGCTTTGACTTAGAGAAAGCCGATGATACCACATGGAAGTATATCCTACAAGACATACACAGACTAGGTCTATATGGAAGAATAACTATATTCATCTCAAACTTCCTTGCCAACAGGGTTTTAACTGTATGTGTAGGTTCAACATTCTCTGATCAGGTTGACCAGGAAATGGGAGTACCTCAAGGCTGTGTCTTTCTGTTACTCTGTTTGGCATAAATATAAATGAGATCACCAAGAATCTTCCCTCTGAAGTCAATGCCAGCCTGTACATTGATGACTTTGTCATATGCTACAGATCTAAAAGCGTGACAACAGTGGAAAGAAAATTACAGACAGCACTGCATCACTTGGACACATGGACCACTAAAAATGGTTTCAGATTCTCCCAAACCAAAACAATGTGTGTTGGTTTCTGCAGAAAGAGGGGATATACACATGAAGCAAACCTCCTCTTACTGAGGTGAAATTTCTCAGAATGATTTTTGACAACAAACTATCTTCCAAACCTCACATAAAATATGTGAGGAGAAAATGTCAAAAAGCCCTGAATCTACTGAAGGTCCTCTGCCAGTTGGCAGGGCTGATAGAGATATCTTCATCACTCTATATAAAGCCTACATTTATCCAAGATTAAACTTTAGCCTCACCATATGCTTCTTCTATCAGATGTCTGATGGAGAAAACAGACCTCCCTCTGAATGATCTGAGGATGCTCCTCCCTGGCTGGAGAGTATTCTTGATCTAAGTAATAAAGAAAAGGTGAAAATAGCGTGAACTGGAAAAGATAGAGAAGGACCACAGAGAGTACATTCCAAAGAAGGACAGAAAGTGAGCTTTGCTGTCCATACACCATATGGTAACCTGACTACAGGATTACATGGCCAGGCAAGTATTTTCACTGCAGAGACCAGTGCAATACTGAAAGCCCTACACTGGGCAGGTGTCTCACACCACAGTAAATCCATTATATATATTCTGACTCAAAATTATGTTTTCCAACACTCTCCGATAAACCCTTTGGCAAGAGAAGTTCGAGAGAGGTTTACCAGTTTGAAAAAAAGAAAGAAGGACATAGTTCTATGCTGGATACCAAGCCACATAGGAATTGATGGAAATGAAGAGGCAGACAGAACAGCAAAGAAAGTTCTAAAGTTGTATCCTGGTACAGTGAAAATTCCACACACGGATATGACAGCTCCAAAAAGAGAATTGACAATGGCAGTCTGACTGTAACAAGCAAATAAGAAACAAACTGCATACCATTCATTTAACTGTGAATGGGAAGAGAAACCGTGGGGTATTAAGTCGTAGTGAACAGGTGAAGTCAACCCGTCTGGAAATATGATCTGCAGCCACCTTGACTTACAATCGCCAAGCTGATCTTCTTACTCTCCAAGTCAGAATCTTTGGTGGAAGAGTGAATCCTTCTTCCAGCAGATCTTTTGTCGCAGTAGTCTGAAACAACAGGCTATTGTCGTGGTTGGAGATTGTAGTACTATCGAAGCCCCTTTTCCATATCATTTTCTTTTTTGTGTATTCTGAGACCATGAAGTTAGACATTGTAATCAATTACCTAAGTTAATAATGCTTTGTAGTGAGTATTCATAGTTTATATTCCACAATGTCCCACCCAAAAGGGTACCTTGCTTCGAGATATTTGTATCAAGCTTTCTGGTCAGAAAGCGATCAGACCTGACCAACCTCTAAGTCAGAGACTGGTGGTGGCCAATCTAGCGGGCCCAACAGCTAGGACAGTACTCGGACCACCAGAACACACTGATGTAAGTTCTGGTGAAATCCGATCTGAACCACCTTGACTTGCACTTACCTAGCTGTTCTTCTTACTACCAGAGTCGGAATCTCTGCTAAAAGTGTGAACCATTCTTTGAGCAGATCTTTTGTCATGGTAGTCTCTGTCACAACAGGCTATTGGTGTGGGTGGAGATTGCAGTACTCTCAAAGCCCCTTATCCATATCATTATTTTCTTTTTGGTGTATTTTGATACAAGAAATAAGACTATTTTATCATTCAGCTGAGTTGATTATGCTTTGTAGTTAGTATTCGTAGTATACATTCTATGATGCCCCAAAATTGTACCCTGCTTTGACATATTTATATTGAACTCTTTGGCCAGAAAGCGATCGAACCTGACCAACCACTAAGTTGGAGACAGAGGGTGACCAATCTAATAAGACAGTCACTTGCTTGATAGTCGTGAAGCCACCGCGTCTTACTACCATAATTAGTTGTCAATGCTTCTGACAATATATAAACAACGGGTAGTGGTTTACTGTAACCACCAAGTATTTTTAATGGGGACGATGGATAATAAATAAATGTGCTCTGGCTACTGTTATACGTAAACATGAATAATCATAAAAAATAGCATGCGTATACATGAAAGCATGGACAATGTATTCTATACAGACTGGGAGCAGGCCGTAGATAAGAGTGCAATCTCGAGTGGCGCGAATGTGTGCCACACCCTATCTTCAACAACTGAGGTGCTGTCTGTTGTGTAATGGCGGGATCGCCTCTAAAACGTTATCCAGCACCAGGGCGCCCCCTACAGTATATCGTTTCAATAGAAAGGGCTTCACTATCCAGTAAGTGACATGATTTGTGACCCCAATAGTGACATGAATAACAGAAAAAGTTAGGTCTCGGTTCATGAGGCATGTCACTGTTGGGGTGGTGTGTCAGTTCACTGTTGTGGATGTGTCCCTAGTTTGGGGCAGCATAGTGGAAAAACATGTGGGGTACCCCAGCTCACTAACTCATGTGCGACTGGGAACAAGTGCTATCAAGGTGAAGGTTGCTGCATAAATTAGCGACTGCGCTTGAGTAATTCTACACTGGCCATCAGAGCAGCATTTGCTATGACAAAATTCAAATGTGAATATCATTGAATTGGATGGGCTGATCTCCTTCATATTTGGCATGTTTATAGGTTATATGTGTCCCTAACTAGGGCTAAAGTTTCATAGCTTAATTCCTACAGGAAGTAAAATTACGTGTTTGTGACAATAGAAGCGAGAGGGTATACCCTCTCGCTATTTAGGACACAATAGTGACCACTACAGTGACCGGACATTGGTCTTATGAAATGGTACATGCTGTAGTATTCCTACTTAACACTAGGCGGTGCCACCGTCACCGTACTACGGAAGACACGTTTATGAGCGATAATATACTACTTCTATGAAAGCAAAGCTACTGAGTTCAGTCTTATGTCCATAGCCTAATTCACACCATTTAAAGATATTACATTGGCGACTGAGGCTGTTAATCTATGCAGGTATACTTTCCTGACTTCAAAGAACCCATTGGTGGTAAGTGGAACTGGCTGGACATAAAATTTGGCAGTCTTTGATGACTTTGATGTGGGTGTGTATTGGCACTGTACTGAGTCACAGTGAATGTAACTGTAGTGTGTGCACTTTCGAAGACACTAGGCCCACAGCATCATTCTGTACTACTGATGAACTTTTGTACTGTGAACAACCTGTTTTAAAAGCACTGCACTGTACTAAATTTTGATCAAAATGGCTACACCTTGTAATATTGGGCCTTATATCAAAGAAAGGGAGACTTTCAAGGCATATTGTGAAAGGTTGGAGGCATATTTTGATGGAGAGGATTTAGTTACTGTAGAACCTGTCGGTGATGATGCAGTGAAAGTAGCACAGGAAGCGAAAAATGCAATTATCACTAGAAAAAGAAGGGGTATTTTTCTGTCACAAATTGGGGCGGAATGTTATACAACGCTTGCTAACCTTATTTCTCCCAAAGTCCCACGTGAAACTAAATTAGAGGATTTAGTGAAGAAATTGGAGGAACATTTCAACCCAACACCTCTTGAAATAGCTGAGTCATTTTATTTTGGTACTAGGAACAGAAGGGAGGGTGAGTCAGTGAATGACTACATTTTGGGTCTCAAAGAATTGGCAATTCACTGTAATTTTGGTGATAATCTGAACCGTTCTTTACGAGACCGTTTTGTCTGCGGACTAAATATACAACCTATCCAAGATAAACTGTTGAACACAGAAGGCCTAGACTTTAAGAAAGCTTGTACTATTGCCCAGCAAATGGAGCAATCTCATAAAAAATCCAAGGATTTTAAGTCTAGCTTATCTGCTAGTGCTGCTAGTGCTGCTAGTTCTGATGTAAATAAGGATTACAAATCTAAGCAGTTTAGCAAGAGCTGACCATAAGCCACTTTTGACAATTTTAGGTCCCAAAAATGCTATACCAACTTTAGCAGGTGCCCGTATGCAGCGTTTGGCAATAGTTTTGTCTGCATATGATTATGATATCAAATATCGTAGATCAAGAGATCATTCTAATGCAGATTGTTTGTCAAGGTTACCACATGAAAATTCGAAGGTGGGTAGAGAAAGTAAGATATACAGTATCAATTTTGTCGATACTCTTCCTGTAAAGGCTGATATTATAGCGAAAGAAACCAAAACCGATTCAATACTGAAGATTGTTTATGATTATGCTGCAAATGGTTGGCCTGAAAATATCAATCGCGAAGAGTTGAAACCATACTTTATACGAAGATCCAAAATATCCATTGAAAACGGATGTCTATTGTGGGGAATTTGTGTAATAATTCCAACTAGTTTGTGTACAGGTATAATGGATGAATTGCATACAGAGCATCCTGGTATTTGTGCTATGAAGCGTATAGCGAGGTCATGTGTTTGGTGGACTGGTATTGATAAGGATCTAGAAAGTGCTGTGTACCGCTGTAATATTTGTCAGGATAGCCGTGCTCTTCCTGCAACCTCTCCATTGTATTCATGGAAATGGCCAAAGGATTCATATTGACTTTTTTGAGAAGGAAAATATGTATTTTCTTATTATGATTGATGCACATTCTAAGTGGATTGAAGTTATTCCTATGCGAAACACAACTGCTGAAAGAACTATTGACAAATTAAGGTTGATATTTGCTAGACATGGTTTACCCGAAGAATTAGTGTCGGACAACGGTCCTCAATTTGTCTCATCAATGTTTTCTACATTTTGTGATAAAAATTGTATAAAGCATACTCTCTCTCCACCATATCATGCAGCGACAAACGGAGCTGCAGAGAGATCTGTAAGACTGATAAAAGAGATGTTGAACAAACATATTCTTGAGAATCAAAAGTTGTCATTAAAACATCGACTAGCGAATATTCTGTTCAAATATCGTACGACACCTCATACTACTACTGATAAGACTCTGTCTGAATTGTTGTATAAGCGTCAGTTACGAACAAGGTTAAGTTTAGTGAAACCGAATCTAGCTGAACATGTTGAAAAGAAACAAGAGCAAGAGAAGTTATATCATGGTAGAATCAGAGAAAGGCATTTCGATGTAGGAGATAAAGTTCGTATCAAATACAATACAAAAGGTCTCAAGAAAGGTTCAGATCGTTAGGTTAGAGGTAAGATTGTGAAAGTATGTGGTCTGCGTAATTATGTTGTACAAATCGGACAGGCTACTCATTTTGTGCATATTGATCATTGTTGGCTGATCATGTTCAAGATAATATTCCAGAATATGATCCATCTGAGTTTGTATCTACTAGTATAGATGTAACAACTACTGATACATTGCCTGTTATGGACAATGATAAAGGTATACATAATTGAACCACCTGTTGAAGATGTACTTGAGTCACCCAATGTCCATCTACAAACTCCCATTCGTGCAGAAACATCAATACTGAGATCTCCACGTCCTCATATTGAATCACCTGGAATGGCAACTCCACCTCCACGAAGAAGTGCAAGGGTTAAGAAACCAATTGTAAAAATGGACTTGTAAATTGTTAAATGTCAAATAAATTCATTTGTGTATTTGTGTTACATAATTGTATTATGTACTTGGTAACTTAAGGGGGAAGGAATGTAGTATTCCTACTTAACACTAGGCGGCGCCACCGTCACCGTACTACGGAAGACACGTTTATGAGCGATAATATACTACTTCTATGAAAGCAAAGCTACTGAGTTCAGTCTTATGTCCATTGCCTAATTCACACCATTTAAAGATATTACACATGCCACTATTAGCGCCCGTCTGTAAACCGGAGTCACAGAATCAGTTGTCACTAAACTACTGCAATGCAACCTGTCGCTATCGTGTCACTACACCCAATAACGGACATCCTACAGACTATTGAAACGGGCCCCAGTACCTCAACTAAAAGTTGGTTCCCTGGGTATCCAATAAAGACAGGGGAGACCAGCGAACATTTCAGATTCAAAACAAGGCAACTGTCAAAAGTTATGCAAGTCAGACAACTCGCATATCATGAGCATGCAAATATGGGAATCGCTACAGGAGCTTCACAGACAATCCAGCTGTTTCTTTTTCAGACTTGAACCATTTTATAATAGAAATCCACTGTTGATTGGACTGCCCCATCAGAGGAGTACATTGGCATTGTTGACAAAACAAAAACCTTTAACACATGAGGTGCATTCCACTGTAAAAAGTAATCACAGAGATGTCTGGTTTGACATAAATAATAACAGAAATGAAAGTATTTTATCAACCATATAAGTATGTTCATCTCTATTTACAAGTAGAATACAAAATACTCCGAGAAGCCCTTAGAATTTAGGATATTGGGCCAGATTTGGGCTCAAACAGGCAGGTTGGGGCAGATATACAAGGAGCCGTAGGAAGTAGAGCGCAGGATCTCTGCAAGCAGAGTGTATATTTAGACTGTACTGCTTCCATGTCTACCAGGGCACCTTCAAATTGCCAAAAATATACCACTTTTCTTGGATACTTAAATTAAAGATAAAAGCACAATAAAATGTTTTCCAAAGAGGTCTGTGATAACAGTAATGTAAGGAGCTTATATTATAATGCTGAGACATTTATGAGATTTTGAATGATATACTAGCGACTTCGTCGTGCCGTAGTTGCTGCCCCCCCCCCTACACACACCCACACACCAACACACACACACACGCCTCTTTATTGAGCGCGGGAAATCGCGCTCATATACGTCATCTAGAGGACAGAATGCTCACACAGGCTTTCAGCTTACTGCAGGGAATCTAACACTTCACTATCCATTCACCAACTATAAAGGCCTGGTAAAAGGATCAGGTGCCCAGTATCCCTGTATCCCGTATCCCTGCCTAACTACTGACTTGGTTCCTTAAAATAGAACTTTCATGGCTGAGTGACCATGTGAACGTGTGTGCATTGTGGTGTAGCAAATCAACAGAAATCAGATATCAATGGACTATGATAATTGTGCCAAATATATGAATGTTCCAGATGATACCCCATCTGAAGATGTCAAAAGAACTCTTAGAAGTAGAACGAAAACAGATGACAAATATGTTAGTAAGAGGATTACCAAGGGTACTAGTACTCCAAATGAAGTACCTTCAAGCAAAACAAACTTGAGTGCATCAAGCGCTAAGGGGCTATCAAAGAGCAAACTGAGTGGCATAGCTGACCTATTAGCCAGAAAAGTAGGGCAGTTGACCAAGATCCTAAATGACAAATTCAGTCACAACCACGACAAGGTGAATATGATCTGTGGTATGCTAGACCAGGCACAAGTCAAAATCAAAAACATTAGCCAGAAAATAACAAACATCTCAAAAGAAATATACCAAAGTATTAATATTCTCTTACTTTTATTCTATGATATTTTGGTATACCGCGCTCTTCCATTATGAATGGAAATAACGTATGCTCCTAGTTAGCAGAGACACTGTAGCTACAGCCTACAGTCTATTGACGGTGGCGCCCTCTCTCAGCTGCATTCCAAAACGAGTGACACAGGTATTTTGCCAGCAACCATCGAAATGTGATCTCATTGCATTCTCTCAAGGAAAGGAGATCGGAAAACTACACTTCCAAATTATGTTTTCAGTACATCTATAAACAAATCATAAGAATAGAAGTACACCTGTGTAGAGAGAGAAAAAAAGAGCAGGATTCAGTTAAGTACTGTACGAAAATCTCACTCTCGTGGCTCTTCAGTCTCCAGGCACAGGTCGGGTTCACTATGTCTCTATGTACAGCAGCAACTTCAAGTGGATATCACAAAATTCTAACGTTTTATATGTGGTAGGTAATCATGCCAGGCCAGTCTCAGATAATGTGACACTGCAGTGACAAAAAGTTTCCTATTTATTTATGTGACGGACCAACTGAGTGATAGCGTGAAGTTAGTCCCACATTGAATAAAAAGAATAGGTTGCAAGATGAGGTTTGGTTATAATGGCTATTTATTCATGGTACGGTATAAAGGATACAGGAAAAACCTGAAACATACAAGACAATAATATTGTCTTAGAGACTTTTAACATGTCCAAATTCAGTACACAATAATAACAATCTGCTGCTATAGGGAACTCCACATCTCTACATGAGACATACAATACATATTTTGCATCTTGACATGAGCAAATCCATCCCACAGATTAACACATACATACTGTATTGGACCTGTGCAAGTCTATGTAAGTCATGAATGCCAAATATTATATCATGAACCTATGCATGTTTACATAACATAGTTTATAAGAATCATCCTTGCATGGTCTCATAAATGGGTCATATGAGCACTCTACTGGAAAATATCCAAGACCTGTGCAAGTCTAGGCCAATATGCAAAAACATACTATTATGTATTCATTATGAATATAACCAATCTGGTCCCAGTTGTGCATTGTTACATTGGTTTATGTATATGTATGTCATAGTTATCTTGGATTACATTATCCAAAGAAACTAAAATAGCATTCAGACCTAGGCAAGTATATGTTAAACATATCTACTAGACAGGGAAGGGGATACAGACCCATTCCACAGATTAGTCTCTACATAGTTAATAGCAATACAATCTCTATGTAAAAGAAATATCAGCAGTACATCTTGGGTAAAGGGTTTATAACTTACCCCACACACAAACAGTGGAGACCAAACAGATCACTGCTTAATCATGATTCCTCCACCAACCACCTCTCCTATAAATGGAAATACAAGACATGTTTTTCCCTGTTAGGTACAGCAACTTCACATATATGGTTACTTCCCCTACATAGAATAACTACATAATGACTTCCTAAAGATATATGAATCTACTACACACATGAATGACTCCCTACATATATGGATACACTACACAGATATTAGGTTTATATCTTCACATAGAACACACACTTCACATAGAAGTCATTGCAACATACAAAGACATTCCCCTATCCCCACCCAGGCTATAGAAACGTTTCCTCACCAGGTCAAGCACTCCTGGTATGTAGACAGGTCAACCAGGGTCAACCAAGCCCCACTCTAGACAGTCCTGAGAAACCCTTACAAAGTCACCCTTTATGGATAGTGCATATACAAAAATAGCCAAAGTGTGGTAAACTTACATTAGCTAAATGGTCAGCACGTCCTTTGAAGAATCCTCAAGTTGAGAAGGGGCCTTCTTCCACTCCAAAGTTACTTGAAAGTAGAAACTGGTCTGTGTGGCCTGATTCCCAGCCTCCATCTCCAGTGGTGGAGAGCAGCTCCGCCTGGATTATGCTTGGGGAGTGACCAAGTGAGTAGATGATACTCCATCTAGTGGACTAGCTGGGTACTAACAAAACAGGGGATGCTTTCACAGCTCACATCCACCCCTGTTTTTGTGTGAAGCACCCTTGCAAACCACTTATGTCTTCCCTGCCATCATTTGCAACATTAACAAATGAGCCTGGGCCATCTGTCCCAGCATCTCTGCTGTGTGATCTCCAGTCATCCCCTGCTGTTTATTAGAAATCAGTGACCTGGGCAAGTTATGTGGGTTAGGATGGTGCCCTGCCCCTTTCCTACTTGTTCTCCTTGGGGCCTCTTGTTGCACTGGGTGCTCAGCATCAGTTGCACTGTCACTGTCTTCCTGGTCTGATACTTGATGTTTTTCCATATTATTGGTTGGAATGGCTGCAGCAATTACCAACTCATCTTCACTGCTGGCTGCACTGTCCTCGTCACCAGTCATCGGCTGGTGAACCGCCAGATCATTATGCTTAATCATTTCAAAAACATCTTCTGTAGGTCTTGCCTCATGTAGACTCTGGCAGTGGAGCAAGTCCCTCCGATTCAGGGTCCTGACATCTTCGGCATCACTTGCACTACGAATGGTGTAGACATTACCATTTCTCTTTAGGACAATGTAGGGCTGTTTATTCCAGTGGTCCTGGATCTTATTTCTTCCCCTGACAGACTGATTCCATCTAAATACTCTGGCACCCACAGGAATTCCAGAGTCTCTCTTTACATCCTTGTTGTGTCGATCTTGACGCCTGAGAGCCGCCTCCCCGATGTTAGATCCAGCCCTCGCCATTGCATCTTCAAGACGGTGCCTATGTTCCTCCAGCCATGCATCCACTTCCCCCTCCCTTTCTTGGACATTTGGCTGCTCGTCTCTAGCATTTTCTAACAGCACGTCAATAGGGAGACGAGGCTCCCTACCAAACAGGAGGTAGTACGGTGAATAGCCAGTACTTGCATGTGGAGTTATGTTATAGGCAAACACCAATTCAGGTAGATACACTGGCCATCTACCCTTCTTTTCTGGGGGCAGTGTCCTTAGCAAATCATGCAGTGTTCTATTGAACCGTTCACATTGCCCATTCCCCTCGGGATGGTATGGGGTAGTACGGGAGCGTTTCACACCATAGAAGCTGCATAGCTGTGAAACCACCTCCGACTCAAAGTTGCGTCCTTGGTCAGAGTGTATTCTACGAGGCACTCCAAACTTTACGAACCATTCATTGACTAAAAGCTTTGTCACTGTAGTTGCTTTTTGGTCCCTGGTAGGGAATGCCACTGTGTACTTGCTGAAGACATCAGTCACCACCAAGACATTCTCCCGACCATCTGTCGGCATTTCTAGGACTGTGAAGTCAATGGCAACAATGTCCAGTGGATGCCTGGCAATCAGGCTGCCCATAGCCAGCTTCCCGGTGCGTGGTGTTTTTGCTATGACACACCGCTCACATCCCCTGATGTGTCTCTCAACATCAGCAGCCATCCCAGGCCAGAAACATCGCTGGCTGACCAGAGCCAGTGTCCTTCCCACTGCCTGGTGTCCAGCCTTGTCATGGAGCTCCTGAAGAATATCCTGCTTCAGGGCCTGTGGCAACAGTAGCTGCTTGACTTCCTCGCCTTCAATGGTCACTTTACGGAACCAGATGTGGTTTATCTGTTCCAGGCTATCCCAGTCCCGAAGAACCCTCCGGACCTCCTTTGGGTACTTCCCAAGCTGCCGAGCAGTAGGACGATGGCTAAATTCAGTTAAGTGTTTCAGCACAGGATCATTTGTCTGCATCTGCTGAAGGTCTCTGCCCTGCAACACTGGCAGTGTGCTGGTTCCAACCATCTCACTCCGCAGGAACTCTCGAGCTTTGGTATCATTTGATCTCACAGTCACCAGAACTTGTTGACTAGCTGCCTGGTGTAAGGCTAATGGGATCCGTGTGTGACTTGTTAGAGCATCTAAACCACTGATCTGTGGCTTATGACTGAGGGCATCTGCACTTTGATTTTCCCTGCCAGAGCGGTACTTGATGGTGAAATTATAGGGACCCAAATCAGCTGCCCAACGCTGCTCTACAGCTCCAAGCTTGGCAGTCCCAAGATGAGCCAATGGGTTGTTATCTGTCAAAACAGTGAATGGTGCTCCAATGAGGTAGTCACCAAACTTATCTGTTACTGCCCACTTCAGCGCTAGCATTTCTAGCTTCAAGGAACTATAATTTTCCATATTCCGCTCTGATCGCCGAAGACCTCTTGAAGCATAAGCAATCACCACTTGCTTCCCATTCTGTTCCTGGCTAAGCACTGCCCCGAGCCCCTGATGACTTGCATCTGTCTCCACAGTGAAGGGCTGCTTGAAGTCAGGGTACCCCAGTACTGGGGGGCTGGTCAGCCTTTGCTTCAAGGTCTCAAATGCTTGGTCACACTCCACACTCCACCGGCCTCTAAACTCCTCATCAGTCAAATGGATATGTTTTTTTCTTCCCTATCTTCCTTGATCCACCACCTAGCAGGTCATGCAAGGGAGCGGCAATCTTGGCAAAGCCCTCAACAAATCTACGGTAATAGGAGGCCAGACCCAGAAAAGAGCGAAGTTGCGTCACTGTCTTTGGCCTCTCCCACTGTAGGATATCTTTTGTGAGGCTTGGATCAGTAGCAACGCCTTCTGCCGACACAATGTGTCCCAGGTATTTTACCTCCTCCTTAAACAGATAGCACTTTTCCGGTTTGACTTTCAGACCATGCTTGCCAAGGCGTTCCAAAACATTTTCTAACCTTTGAAGAGTCTCCTCAAAGGTACTCCCAAAGACAAGCAGGTCATCAAGGTAGACAAGGAGATGTTGGTAGTTCACATCTCCGAAAATACCATCCATTAACCGCTGGAATGTTGCTGGGGCATTGCATAAGCCAAACGGCATCCTGTTGAACTCATAGAGCCCACCAGTTCCAGCACGGAAGGCCGTCTTGGGTCTATCTGCCTCAGCCATGGGTACCTGCAGGTAGCCATGAGCCAAATCCAAAGAACAGAAGTACTTGGCTCCTTGCAGAGCATCAATGGCTTCTTCTATCCTTGGAAGTGGATAGGCATCCCTGCGAGTCTTTTGGTTAAGTGCCCGGAAGTCCACACAGATTCGTAGCTTCCCATCCTTTTTCCGGACAACCACAATCTGTGATCCATAGGGGCTAGTGGATTCTCTAATGACTTCCTTCTCCAACCAGTCATGAAGAACACCCCTCACTTCCTCTTGCAGATGAGGTGGAATCCTTCGGTGAGCCAGTCGAACTGGAGTCTTGTCTTCCAGTGGGATCTCGTGCTCCACGATTGTTGCACACCCCAGGTCATTTTCTGCTTGGCTAAACACGTGGGAATGATTGTTTAGTGTTTCCCACAACTTAGCCTGCTCTCCAACATTCAGATTGGGTGACAAGTTAAAAGGAAGTTTGTCCACACCAGTCTTTGGCCTTTCCTCCTGTCCAGGCCATGCCTCCTGAGCCCGGAGCTTACATTGCTCCTCAATGTCACCACCAACAACAGTAACCTCATGGATCTCCGCCAACCGGGACCGGCCTGGTATCCATACAGCTTCTCTGCCATGGTTGACCACAGTGACATGCAGCGTCCCCTGCTCACACACTGGACTAAAGCTTTCCTGTATACTTACATTCACAGGAAGGCCAGCAGTTTCACTCGGCTGGACCAATCCTGTGTAACGATGCCCCATTTTCCTAGCAGTCGCTTTTAAGCTAACTACTGTTCGACCTGGGATCCTCACTGGATTATGACTTGCAACTTTTAGCCGGCTAATGATCCCAGTTGGATCAGCTGCCTTTGCTAGAGCTCTCTGGCACAAGGGTAGAACATGTGCCCAAGATTTCCCTTCCGGCAGTGACTGCTTGATCTGTGTGATATAACCGGGTCCCAACTCCTTTCCACAGAGGGCCACCAATCTGTTGAGCAGATTGCAACCAACGAGGACTGGGACCTCATCATGACTTGCATCAAGTGTGGTCTTCTTCACAAAGAAGCCCACATCATCGATAGATCGTCCCAGTACACCCACAGTCATCTGAAAATACCCGACATAGGGGACCCCAAGGTTGTTGGTTGCTGTTATGCTTAGCCAACTGCTTGGATCCACCAATGCAGATCCTTTGCCCTTCAGGTGCTGCCTGTAGAAGGATTCTGTGATGGTTGAAACATTGGACCCAGTATCTAGAAGACATGGGGTAATCATGTCCCCCAAATCCAAAGTGCCATGAGGGCACTTACCAATCCCAAACCGCACAATCTCCTCTGATGACACACCCTCCGAGCCGGAAGAGCCCCCTCCCACTGTCTGGCTCTTGACAGTGGGGGGTTCTAGTTTTCCACCTTTGATGGTTGAGAGTCCTGACCCTTGGGGGTCGAACTCTTCTTAGGGCAATCACGTTTGAAATGTCCGTGCTCATTACACTTAAAGCAGCGGGGTTCCCACTTCTTCTTTGATTGAGCCGAGTTTTCTGGCTGGATTGCCAATTCACTCATCACCTTTCGTGTGATCTGTTCGATGAGATCTGCACTCACCTCTACCTTCTCCTCTGCAGTGCGCAAGACACTACCACTACACTCCCCCGAGGACCACTGGAGGGCCTTGTCCCGAAGTTCTAGATAGCCAACATTTGGGTGAGCCTCCAGATATCGGAGTAGGTCCCTGCTCATGTGTTTGTCCTTGACACCCAGGGCTAGCCTCTCATTAAGCTCTGCATCGGCCAGGGGTCGGCTAGGGTCACGGGCCTTGACCTGTTCCTGGAGCTTTAGCAGACCATGCGAGAAATCAATTACTGACTCCCCATTGCCCTGCCTTCGGGTGAAGAACCTCTCTTTCAGGGCTGCCACTGTCACCCCAACCCCTGCTGAGCTAAAGAGGTCCAAAAGTACCTTGAAGGCATCGTCTGCCTTTCTGCAGTCTACCCGATGCTGCATCTCACGACGTGGCTGACCATCAAGATACTCCAGGATGATTGCCATCTTACGTGGCTCCGTCATCTCCCCGCGCGTGTCAAGGTGGGACCGCATGTCCATCACCCATTCCTCAATCTCCAATCCATTTGGAGTTGATGGTGGACCAGAGAAAACCGGGTGCTTCCTCTCCCTGTGGATGTAGACAGGTGATTGTGACGTCCCACCATTTGTGCTATCTGCTAACTCCCTTGAAAGCCTCTCATTTGATTCTACCAGCTTCCTAGCTGCCTCCCTCTCATGCTCTAGCTCTCGCTCAAGAGCCGTCAACCTGTTTTGAAGGTCCTCCACTGACATACTGACCAATTAGCTGTTACCGAGATCGCACAATTAGTTGGTTATGAATTTTTTCGGAATTTCCACAAAAACTGTCCTTGCAATGACCCTTCTCAATAATATGTTTCCAAATAACCTCTACTTGTAATGTCAGAACTTAGAGCAAGATACAGAATGGACAACAATGTCACTCTGTTAACCATAAAATCATTATGCTATAAGAGATGTTGACAAAATATTAGCAGACACATGAGAATGACAGTGGCTGCTGGCCATCTATTTGTAGGACACCCTCGCCGCTGCAGTATGACCGATTAACTGTTGCCTTGCTTCACCTCGAAAGGAGCACTGCACCAACCTGTCTGCCCTGCGGCTGTCCACTCCTCCCCGTCCTGCGTCATCCGTGTGTAGGGTTCATACCTTTCCCCTACCATACCATAGCCAATACCATAGAACCTCATCCCACCGCTGCCACCAAAATGTGACGGACCAACTGAGTGATAGCGTGAAGTTAGTCACACATTGAATAAAAAGAATAGGTTGCGAGATGAGGTTTGGTTATAATGGCTATTTATTCATGGTACGGTATAAAGGATACAGGAAAAACCTGAAACATACAAGACAATAATATTGTCTTAGAGACTTTTAACATGTCCAAATTCAGTACACAATAATAACAATCTGCTGCTATAGGGAACTCCACATCTCTACATGAGACATACAATACATATTTTGCATCTTGACATGAGCAAATCCATCCCACAGATTAACACATACATACTGTATTGGACCTGTGCAAGTCTATGTAAGTCATGAATGCCAAATATTATATCATGAACCTATGCATGTTTACATAACATAGTTTATAAGAATCATCCTTGCATGGCCTCATAAATGGGTCATATGAGCACTCTACTGGAAAATATCCAAGACCTGTGCAAGTCTAGGCCAATATGCAAAAACATACTATTATGTATTCATTATGAATATAACCAATCTGGTCCCAGTTGTGCATTGTTACATTGGTTTATGTATATGTATGTCATAGTTATCTTGGATTACATTATCCAAAGAAACTAAAATAGCATTCAGACCTAGGCAAGTATATGTTAAACATATCTACTAGACAGGGAAGGGGATGCAGACCCATTCCACAGATTAGTCTCTACATAGTTAATAGCAATACAATCTCTATGTAAAAGAAATATCAGCAGTACATCTTGGGTAAAGGGTTTATAACTTACCCCACACACAAACAGTGGAGACCAAACAGATCACTGCTTAATCATGATTCCTCCACCAACCACCTCTCCTATAAATGGAAATACAAGACATGTTTTTCCCTGTTAGGTACAGCAACTTCACATATATAGTTACTTCCCCTACATAGAATAACTACATAATGACTTCCTAAAGATATATGAATCTACTACACACCTGAATGACTCCCTACATATATGGATACACTACACAGATATTAGGTTTATATCTTCACATAGAACACACACTTCACATAGAAGTCATTGCAACATACAAAGACATTCCCCTATCCCCACCCAGGCTATAGAAACGTTTCCTCACCAGGTCAAGCACTCCTGGTATGTAGACAGGTCAACCAGGGTCAACCAAGCCCCACTCTAGACAGTCCTGAGAAACCCTTACAAAGTCACCCTTTATGGATAGTGCATATACAAAAATAGCCAAAGTGTGGTAAACTTACATTAGCTAAATGGTCAGCACGTCCTTTGAAGAATCCTCAAGTTGAGAAGGGGCCTTCTTCCACTCCAAAGTTACTTGAAAGTAGAAACTGGTCTGTGTGGCCTGATTCCCAGCCTCCATCTCCAGTGGTGGAGAGCAGCTCCGCCTGGATTATGCTTGGGGAGTGACCAAGTGAGTAGATGATACTCCATCTAGTGGACTAGCTGGGTACTAACAAAACAGGGGATGCTTTCACAGCTCACATTTAGATACTTAGAAAAATGATAGAAGCATAAATGAAAGTACCCTGAAAGGCCTATAATATTTAGTTTATAAGGGCTATAGGGAGCCAAAGTGAACCCGCTGAAACCACAGATACCCATTTACAAAACACCATTTCCGGTGGCCATAAAGAACGAGGCTTAGTGCTAAACCTATGGGGGTTTGAGGCTAGACTTTTGTTTTTGGTCTCGTTTGTTATTTTTGAAGTGAAGTTTACTACTATCGTCTCTGAATAACTCTGTTTCGAAACTACGATAACAGTTGTTAAGTTTATTGAAAATTTGGATCTAAAAGATTGGAGAATGACACATATAATCTCGAACCTACATAGTCAAAGTACTGAGGGCCTACATTCGGAAATGGTATTTTGTAAATGGGTAGCTGTGGTTTCAACGGGTTCACTTTGGCTCCCTATGTCTTATGAGGCTCAGACATTTCTAAGATTTTCATCTCGCGGGATACTTTTGATGAAATTTTTCAGTCCAGACATTCTCTGAGATTTTTAATGTGGAGCCCAAGTTACAAAAAAAAATCATATTAATTTAGACCACATAGAGACGGCACCTAGGAGACTGGAGCTTTTTTTTAATATTTTCAAATCAGGGGATTCATTTCTTGAAGTATTCAGTCACTCACACTATCTCAGATTTGTACTGTGGCACCAATGTGACCAAAGGTTTCACATTATTTTAGGATAAAGATAGGAACCGAATTCAAAGTGTTCTAGAAATATAGGCCTTTATCAACTATGATTAACTCAAGCCGGGAATTGGTTGAGAGTATTTATTACTCCAAGTTCATTAAACCTTTACACATCAGTATGTGAAGTTAAGTCTAGATAAGTCTGAATAAGTCATATATTCAATGCAGGAGACAGGAAGGCTGGAGCCCAGGGAGGGGCTAGGCTCGACTCCATGTAGCAGCTCCAAGCCTGCACAGGGCATGACTTCGTGAGGGTCGGTAGTATCAAGAGAGAGACCCCCTTGGAAGAGTTGATGACTATCCAGAGCCCCCCCCCCCCCCCCCCCCAAGGAACTCAAAGGCACCAGATACATATGGATCGGAGGGTACGGTGCGGGAGCAGGGCACAGACGGGAGGTTCGCATACGCCAGGCAAGTGTGCCCCCTCGAGGACCCGGTCACGTGTATTGCTGAACTCAAGGCCCTGAATACCATCTACGCCATGAATACCTTCTTCATGGACCGGGACCGCGGTGCCCGGGTAGAAGTATTCTGCGATAATATGGGGACCGTGCAGGCACTCACATCCGGCCAGTCACGGAACCCCGTACTGGCCGAGTGTGCTCGCCAGGCATGGATGGTGCGGGTGGAATTCAGGTGGAATTCGTCTACACCCATGTTCCTGGGGTACATTATCAATATCTCGTCCAATAAGGTCGACATACAATTTCATATTTCATAAAATTCAATAACATTTTATTCTCCCAGCTACTGCTTCTCTTCTTTCACCCAGGGTAGGGGTAATGGTTCAGCATGGAAGCAGGCGATGACGGGGATAACTGCCCCGCTTCCTTTAGTACGCTAATCATTCTCCAATATTTCTCAATTACTGACCAATGCAATAGACCAGGGCGTTTTTAGTATTTTCAAATCAGGGGATGCATTTCATGAATTTTTCAGTCACATGACAATGTCCCAGACTTGCACTGTGGCACCAAAGTGACATATGACCCGTTCTCACGAAATCGTCCACCTATATATATATGTCTCTGGCAGCAAAGAAATAAGCTGAAAATTCATAGTTTCAGGCCCAAAGTCACCCTCACCCTATGTCTCACCCTCACTGATAGTTCTACTGATAGTTCTACCCTGATCACATAATTTAAAAATAGTCAGAGATAAAAAATAAATGGGCGACGTAAAGACAAATTACTTTATGTCGCCGTTTTTGAAGGCTAATACCGGTGACAGACACTGGTATATAAGGCGGTATATTCTATAAAATACACCAGGGGGCACCTCAGCAAGATGAGACATTCACCTCTGGTTATGGCACTAGTCCTACCTGACTCCAAATGCCTCATGTATGGTCTCAGCCCTACCCAAATTGTCATTTTTTCTCATATTCAAATCATGTGACCAGGTTGGGACTATCAGTGAGGGTGAGACATATGTTGAGGGTGAGTTTGAGACTGAAACAATCAAATTTCAATTTAAATCTTTGTTCCCAAAGACATACATAAATGGACGACGTAAAGATGAGTGCTCATATCTATATCGCGGTTTTTAAAGGCTAATATCTCATGTTTAATTAATAGGACCAGGGTGGGACTATCAGTGAGGGTGAGACATAGGTTGAGGGTGAGTTTGAGGCTGAAACAATCAAATTTCAATTTAAATCTTTGTTCCCAGAGACATATATAAATGGATAACGTAAAGATGAGTTCTCATCTTTTAAAGGATAATATCTGATGTTTATTGGGTTTGGTTTTTTTCGAACAGCGCAACCTGGCGAGAGGATTTGAACCAATAAAATTCCCACTAGGGCCCTGTCCACTACATCTGTGAGTGATCTGCAGTAAAGCGCCACTTTCTATTATGGCAAAAAAACAAAGCCCTAATACACACTAGAGAGCCTCGGTAAAACAGGCCTGAAGACATATCCTTATCGAAACTACTGAGTAAAACGCCCCCCCCCCCCCCCAGTTAGCCAGGACCGTTGGTTAAGAAATAATAAATTATAAATCTCAACCAAGTATGGAACCACCCCCACCTGACCACAAGAAACGCACTGCTACCAAGCAAGTGTAGGGAGACAGGGTCCCAGACCCACAAAACACCCACTAGGAGGCAGCAGCAATACCCACTGGCACCTGCACACTCCAAGTGACATGTTTCTCCCAATAAACCAATATAAAATCGCCACAGTAGGGGGGTGACTGACCAGTCAGGGTTGAGGTCAAGGGACACACAGATCACTCGCTCAGTAGTTGCCTCCACCGACGCCACGTCTTTTCAAATATCTCATGTTTAATTCATATGATCAGTGTGTAACTATTAGTGAGGGTGAGACATAGGTTGACAGAGAGTTTGAGGCTGAAACATTCAAAATTAAATTTTTGTTCCCAGAGACATATAAATGGACAACGTAAAGATGAGTACTCATCGTCACGTCGGCGTTTTTAAAGGCAAATATATTATTTTCAATTCATGTGAAGAGAATGCAGGTGAATCGGGCAAAGTCTGATCTGCATACTGAGGTACCAAGTGCATATTTCACTGGCAGGCCGGCCAATCCGTTTCGCCTGCTGTTCCCACAGCAGGTCTTTGTGGTCGGTGCCCCAGAATGCAGTGGACCACCTGGCATATAGTTCAGGATTATGTCGAAGGAAGATGATTATTTCCTCTTTCTCTTGGTCACTGAATTTGGTGATGGCCCTGTGAAATCAGTTGGTATCTACTCCTTGATCACCAGCAGAATTGTCCGGGGTGTGTAGTAGCATCTGGTGCATCTGGTACTGCATTCTCTTGGGCAGGTTTGCCAGCAGGTATGTCAGCAGGCATGGCAGCAGGCATATCAACAGGCGTGTCTGCAACAGCAGTATAGGCCCTTTGGTGTGTATGTGTATGACGAGGCATCTTTGAGGCAAGATTGAAGTGGTGTGTTGAGCTGCTTGAAGTGGAATGAAGACCTCTCCGCTATCCCATCTTTTATATATACTAAACGTGGACGCAAGTCGACGGGAAGGAATCTTACCCGGTCCTAAGTCGACCTATTGGGGCTTAGGTGGATGTGAACATCAAGCGAAAAGTTGCCATAAGTCGTCCATTACCCCCTGGCATGTGCATTGCCTGCAATAAACTTTGCATGGTGTAAGACGTTGGGCTTACGACCACCGAGCTCGTTGAATTTAGACCAGTTACGCCCTATGCTGGAAGCCCCACCCTTTTTGATAGATGTCGTTGAGTCCGAGCATTTTTTCATAAAACATCTGATAAAAAATATCTTAAAATTGTTGTTTTGATCAATACGAGAGGGTAGACCCTCTCGTGAACGTGGCAGTAACAGTGGCAGTAACAGCGAGAGGTAATCAACTAGTGAAACTAGTGATACTACCACTGTTGGTGCCGCTCATATGCCAACTGCCTCTCGCTGCTGCCCGCCCCCTATTAGTGAAACACTTATTACCTACTATATCTAAAACGGTAGAATTTTGTGATATCCGCTTGGAGTTGCTGCCGTACACAGAGACAAAGTGAACCAGACCTAGGCATGGAGAGTGAAGAGCCACGAGAGTGAGATTCTCGTGCAGTGAAAAACTCGAACATTTTCTTCTTTTTTGTAGGACTATACCCAGACAACCTTCTTCTCTTATGATTCATTTCGAGCCATTCCGAAATCAAAGTTTAATATTGTAGTTTTCTCATCTATTTTTCTCGTGAGAAACCAAGATTGCGCTGGTACCCATTTCGAAACTCCGCTGATTCCCCCACCCACCAACAGCCTAAGTATACACGGAAACAGAGTTCCGTCCGCCATCTTGAATATATAATTAGGGAGTGTAAACAAGCGCGGCGGACAGTGCGTTGACATCGGCGGAACACACTGGCAGACTGACAGTAAGTCCAATTTACCATAATATGAACACACAGTTATATAAATCAATGTTACAGACAGACTATTCATGATATTTACATGATGATTTATAGCAGTAAAAGTGTTGTCATAACGTTTGAATAATAAATACAGTCGATTTGACATGGCTAATGATCACACATCTACTCCCAGTACTGGCAGTTGTAGCTCTATAAACCAGTGACAACAGGTGTGAACACTTTGAAAAATGCACGTCTCATTAAAAACTGGTTTATTGTCATATGCTAACCATCAGTACAACAAAAACCCTTACCCAACCCTGTTCTAAACCTAACCTTCCAGTCGGACCCCTATTATCGCTCATATATCCACCACTGCACTGTGAACATACTCGGAGGATGTTCACAGTGCAGTGGTGGATTATCTCACTTTTTTTTAAAAACTAATTACAGTTTTGGTGGAATTTCCAACGTAATCTTGTCATCATTTAAAGTGCACGGATATGTTTAGATGCTTTAGGGACATTTTAGGAAAATGCTAGCTAGTTGAAATCAGAGATGGTCGGGAGGCAGACGTTTTTGTTTTTAACCCACTGTCATCACTGTAAGATGTTAAAGCAAAACGGGCACAGTTTCTTTATTTCTCAACCGATCTTTTTGATTTAAAGCTTCACAGAAAGGCCATTTCCTCACATTGTTAGTCATGCAGCACAGGAATTGTTATCTTTGATATCTTACATGCAATAATGTGGGGAGTTACAGTGAAGTCAGCTGTGCGCCACCTCCTGTATCTGTCGCTATAATAAACATCTCTTGCAAAAATACATCTGGGGAATGCTGTGTTAGTCACAAAAACCTTAGTCACACAAACATGTATTGTATATCTATTTGTAGCGAAAAGATTAATCTTTATAATCCTGTAAATTTCACGAATCTCTTATAGGATTGTGTTCAGGTTTCAAGTGGTTGAATTTAGCAGTTTTGTATTACTTAGTGACTGACAACTCCAGAGTGTGTATTAGAGAAATCCCTGAAAATTATTAAAGTAATAATGCACACATTTTCATGGAACAATATGGGGTTGACATACACAAGTTCCTTTGTGGCTTTTGAATAGTGAGGGCAATGTATCTGTGTTTTATAATCCCTGATTTCAGTGCTTTCCCTTCATTCTGAAATCTCTGTCCTTAATTGATACCCTATGTGCTTTATGTGAATGGTTGATGTACTTGAACTATAAACAACAAGGATATCAATCAAGAATGATTCAAAATAAAGTGGCACAGTTAATTCTACACACTTTCAATAACACCCCAAGATTACAATAATGCTATTTATTATTTATTTATTGAATAACAGTAAATTGTATTTCCTTAACAGCATATTTATGCATGATTATAAGCTGGTATTTTCTTTCCTTACAGAGACTAAGACCCAACATCCAAACAGCCAGGGCTACATCCCTACCATCTTCACTGGAGCGGACAGGCTACGTGGAAAAGAACCGAAAGGACTTAGACAAACACAGACTGCATCCAAGGCTGGGACAGCAACCCCAAGTCCTAAAAAGAAAAGGAAAATCTGACAGTGTCAAGCAAGCCCACCACAGCCTGGTAGACTAAGCAACCCAAAACCTTCTCAGGACAACGCAGCATGCCCACAGGCAGTTTGGCAGACCACCGACCATGACTATGTGAAGACTACTGCAGAGCATGGTTGCATGGACAGGGTGACTTTCCTGGAGCTATCTCGGAAAGAGCTGCAGTTGTCTGAGGAAAGGAAAAAGCTTATAACATTGGAAGGACTGACCGATGACGAGTTTCCTGTTTGGACCGGTCTACCCAACAGGCGTATGTTTGACAGCGTCTCACAACATCTTCAGAAGCATGCTGACAAGATGAAATTCTGGCGTGGATCAAGGACGTTAAAGAATCAACTTTATTCCGACCTATTTAGGAGAGGTTTCTCTGTGTGACTGCATGATACTCCCATGTAACATACTGACTATGGCGTTTAATAACAGACATCTGTC
Organism: Alentia gelatinosa; assembly: GCA_950022655.1. NCBI lineage: Eukaryota > Metazoa > Annelida > Polychaeta > Phyllodocida > Polynoidae > Alentia > Alentia gelatinosa. The sequence continues at coordinate 30,888,099 of OX465580.1, read as the reverse complement.
TCCAGTGGTATTTTGTATTTATGGTATTTATGGGTACTAGTAGGTTTCTTGGTAAAATGGAGATCTTCTATATATTTTTCTAAAGGAACAGAGGTATTTGCAAACGTTTTTTATCAAGAGTGTTGTGCTATTGTCTGTGATAGAGGTATAAGTGGAATGTTTCTGGGGTTTCATTTTTTTTTCCTGTTAAAGATTGGTGTTATGTGTGTTAAAAGTCATGTACATTTTTTATGTTTAATTTTTGCTTGGAGCTTCCTAGAGCTAAACCCTAAAGGCCCTACTTTGAATAAACAAACTGTTACTGTACATGGTGGTCCTTTTTTTTCTGTACTACAGTATTCTTGCCATATTCTAAAGTTCGTCTATATATATTAAAGTAATGCGCGAGTGTATCTAAGGTAAGATTCACAGAGGAACTCAAGGAGTCGTGTGGTAGATTGTAGTACACAAGCAATAGGCTGCAGAGGACAATCGGATCCTCTATTTTATTCAATATAGAGAGAAGGGGGCGGTTCCTTGAGGGAGGGGCTTACGAGATAGGCTGGCCTACACCTGAGGGAAGCCTCGTTTCCGAGCTATCCAATCATCATCGAGGTGGACCGCGGGTCCAAAGACCACACGCCCGGGGTCAAACCACATACTGAAATATATTAAATATGCACGATTCCTCATTCTTGATATTATGTCCCCCCCCCCCCCCAGCAACCAGGCCCTATGTCAAATGATGTGAGCACTGAAACACTGACTTGACAAGTTGCACTCAGACTCAGTCATATTCCGAATGAGACACAGTGACACACTGCATAATCCAGAAGGAAGATCCTAAAATCACCAAAACTAAACTTAAAGATTTCTAGAGTATCCCTGATATCAGTCCTTCACCATATTGTAAATAGATCACATGATTGGTATGCAGATCATTCGCGGCGGGGGGCGATTCGCAGTAAAACCCTGACTATTCGCGGTCAAATCCCCGACAGGCTCCCGGAGGTTGGGAAGACCATTTGCGGTATAGGTGTGAATTTCCGTGGCGGCAGTCCCTCACCAATCCCTCACTGTCCCTCACCATTCCCTCACTGTCCCTAACTAGTCCCTCACCACTCCCTCAATTTCCAGTCCCTCACCACTCCCTCAATTTCCCTAACCAGTCCCCCACTGTCCCTCACCACTCCCTCAATTTCCCTCACCACTCCCTCCCCAGTCCCTCAATTTCCCTCACCAGTCCCTCACCAATCCCTTACCACTCCCTCACCAATCCCTTACTGTCCCTCACCACTCCCTCACTACTCCCTCCCCAGTCCCTCAATTTCCCTCACCAGTCCGTCACCAATCCCTCACCAGTCCCTCACCACTCCCTCACCACTCCCTCAATTTCCCTCACCACTCCCTATTAGTATTCCACCACCAAGCCCTACTACAACACTAGCCTGTTCGAGTTGTGGCCCCCTGCTCCCGTCAGAATATGACCGCGAATAGCTATTTCCCGATACGCAGTTGGCCGCAAGTGCGAAAACGGCCGCTGTCACGCTCTGAACCCACCCGCGGTAAACACGCTACCACTTGGCAGCCAGACTCTTGATATCATATCATAACATCACGAATAATGAACGTAGAATCTCGGGATAAAAACTAGTAAATAGCTATGGACATAACGATACCAGTCGGTAAGTCTAAATTGTGATATAGATAAGAGATCAATTCATAATCTGCCGTTTTCGGTCCCGAAGTTGTCCGCGAGTGCGGAATCGCGGGGTCATGTCACGCGAGCAGTGATATAACTTCGCTGCTGTCATATCCATACAAAATGCGTTGACATCATTAATCATCGCCCTGGGAATATTCTACAAGTCTTCACGATTCTGCCAGTGTCTGGTTTATTCATATAGACGCCAAATGACGGAAGGAAATGGATATTTACAAAGTCGCAGAACCTATCGACATGCTACTCGGTGCAGTGTCAATGAAGCCAATACTACGAAAGCCGAATCGTTTAGCCATCACCTCATGACACTTGACAGCACAAAAGAACGGATGAGAAACATTAAATATATTGCTAATGTGTAAACTCCAACCATCATCACTAACATAAACAATTTATTAAAACAGAAAAACAAACTGACAGTTCCATAGCTTAACTACTGCTAGTACTGGGAAACCTTTGTTTACGCTCCCGACCAGAATCCCGTCCCACAAACCACCGCGCGCCATGCCCATATAAGGCAAACCCTGTTTCCGTGTATTTGACACCAGTGAGCTCCGATCTCTGTGGAGCAGTCAGCAGAGTCTTCGGTTCCTAGTGCGAACGTTGGGAGTTCGAATCCCGCTATCGGCAGACTGACATTTCATTTTTCTATATTTTTTCGGACCCGACGAAGTCGCTAGTTCCCCTTAAAAAGGTAGTCTTCCCGCTTGTTCATCCTGTTTTAGTATATGTTTCCGTCTGTATCGTATTGTTTACTTGGTGTATTGTTGCGTACTGGGTTTGTACCTTGTACCGTATTAATTAATATTTGTATACAGAAATCATAGAGTAGAATTCGACACAATGAGATGCAAGCATAACACTGACATAGCCGCAAGGCTACCGAAACTGCAATAGGAGGTCATGTGACCCCACCAACTTGCACATCCTGGACGATATAGGGCCTACATTGCTCTCATCTTAGTGCTTTGATGTTTACCTGAACTGCAGTTATACTATACACATGTACCTATGTTGGACGGACTAGGTTGAAAAGCGTGTAAGTTATATGAATCATATCAGCAATAAAGTTTTTATTTTAAGAAAAAAAGGACATCCTCCGATTCAGGTTGCATTTTCTCTGAAGCTGTCATAGATTATTCCAATGGTCGTCTGACAGGCACAATAACTCCTTGGAAAGAAAGGATCCAATCGGTTTTTGAAGTCACATGAGGAATTTTCTTTTAATATTTTAGATTCTTTTAACGAAAAAGAACATTTCTTTTAAGAAAGTTGTTAGACAAAAAGGCTTTCAAGCTTATCCATGCCGTATCGAGAAAGCAATTTTATTTCTAGAAACAAATGTAATCCTGATCCCCAAATGGTTTACAAAAATAGAAGCTGGAGATAAAGCTTCCAGGATACACACAACAGTAATCAAACTTAGGTCCTGTTTATTGTACAGAAACAAACACAGCTTTCATATTCACAACACAATCCTATACATAAAGCCTTTATTCAAGACTTCATTGATAGATGTCGTTGAGTCCTTCCTAATTTTGACTGGCATTGGACTAATTCCAAGACAGGGAAATGCCTTTATCATTCCTGTTATATGGATCTTCTTATAGATATAAAATATGCAGATATTGGCTGCGATGCTAACTATAACCTATTCTAAACATGCAGTTATATAATGTAATATATAAACACCCGATGAACCTTAATCTAGGCCACCACGTTCAAACACCACGGAAATACTACTTCCGCCGACTGAAATATTATATCCGACAATTGAAATATAACATCCACTGAGCCTATATCTATATGCAAGTGACAGCAATGAATGTTGCACAAGCACTTCAAAACTGTCAAATTAACTATTCTGCTAGCCCGCCTGGATACAGAAAGGTGTACAAGTATGAGTGAAGATGGTAGTGCATTCCATCATGTCACCCTACTGTGCATCTGTCCATCGCCATTTGATATATCTTAAAATACTTGTACTATGTTCTCTTCGGCCATATCCATAAGAGGCTGAAGAAGTTTGGTCATAACAATGACATGAATATCTTACAATTTCAACGTCCAGACGCCTAATGGAGCTAAACCTCACATGGATATTGCAGGTGTAGCTTTTCTATGTCTATTTCAATGGAAGTCTAACCGCGCGAGCACAGGATGATAAGAGTGAGCAAAATGGAGAGCACAACGTAAATGAGGAAAAACAGACGATCAATAACTGTAGCGATGAGGAGCCATTCCTTGATGTCGGATCCCTGGGATACCTGTCTGTGCATGACCTCCTGACCCCCGCCGTTGATCTTAGCTTCATGGTGTTCCTCGTCAATTGGGGGCAGGTCGGCATACATGGTATAGGAGACGCAGAGGCAACGTCCGAGACAGCTCAACAGCACCTGGTGTACAGACAGAGAACACCCGGTTACTGGATGACGGTTATATATCTGTTTCAAATTTCATTCATTTGTAAATAGAGTTTTGTAGATCAGAAGATGATTCCTGATATGTCACATCCCCATAGGCATGTGGATGATAAGTAGTCTCTATTGGGAAAGTGTAAACGTTACCTAATGTAATCCTATAATTGTCTACCAAAGACTGGCTTTTACTGTGGGACTGTCCACGCCAGGAAATTACCAAAGGCCTTTAAGAGGGACTATTACCAGAGCATTGTCTCAGACTATCTATCACCAAACGACTATCATTCTATTACCCTTCTATTACCAACCGAAAAGGCTGCCTATTATCAGAAGAGTATTTAAGACTTTATTTCCAAAAGACTGCTTAATACTGTCTTTACTGTGGGTTATGTTTTCTTTTGTTTTAAATTTCTTTATTGAAGACTAATAGTTTCTATATTGGTTTTTTTAAAGATTGTTTCTAACTTTGCTTCAATAAAGCAGAAAAGTATTAACCCAATGTAGGGTTGGTTTTCATGACCTATCCAGACCTATTTTTGTAGACCCAACCTTCAAATGAAGTATAACACAAAACATTTTTAATACAGTGCGCACGTTTATAGGAAAAGTTTAAGAGATGTGATTCTCTTCTGTCTTCTAAGAAGGTCAAGTTTGATTTTGCATGTTTTTCTCTTATTTGTGTCCTTATTTGTAGGCGTTGTTCTTTTTTCTAACATATACATGTGCCCATTTCCATATGATACATCACAATAATCAACATACGGAAAAATTACCTTTTATATAAAGAAATAGCAATGAAGCTTCCGTTAAACATGTTTGTTTTGTATCCATATCCTCACGGCGGCCGTACGGGCGCCGTCGGCCAGTGATAGACGTCGGCAACAACTATTTAATCAAGTTTTACCGGCCCATGGCCGTACGGCGGCCGCCGGTGAGCTGTGGCCAGCTTCATCGCACTTATTTCTATATATCTGCCTGACGGTGGTTAACACGGTGCCCATATCACCGTAGTACCCTTTTAAAGGCATATCCTACAATTCACAGTGGCACCACCTGGTGATTTCTAAATAATGTCAATTATTAGTCAAAACTGGTTTCTTGTGATTTATTCTAATTCTACGTGAGCAAATTTACATAGGAAATCTACTGTAAAATATGGTTTTCTTCAATTCTTTCAAAAAACAAGGACGGTGACCTATGGTTTTTAAAACATAAATAAGTAGTACTATATAGGTACTATGTTCTGTGAAAATTTGAGGAAAATGACATGGGTTTTACTATGTTAAAACATTCTTTTTAGAATTTCTATATATTCTTATATAAAATTATCATCATATTGATCTATAAATCAAAACCTAGCAAGGTGACCCCCGATTTTTAAGTTAGGTATGTGTTCCACAACACTTGGAGATCATCATATTAAATTTTCAGAAAATTGACATGGGTTTTAATTTTCAAGCCATATTGTCCGATATGCCTTTAAGGGCTGGTTCCACCAATACGATGGATTTGCCGTGGTATATTTTGGTATATCTTGTAATATCTTACCAAGTCGGGATATGTCGCACCTCCTAGGTTGTGACACAAGGCGTGCGGTGTCGTGTTTATGTTTTGGTGCTCTACCACAGTGACACCTCAAGATACAGCAAGAGTTTATTCAAAACCTAGCAAGATTCAGCAAGACGACCAAATCATGACCAATCTCGTTGGTGTTGTGTTGGTGGAACTTAAGCCCGGTGGAACACACCCTTTCAGACTATTACCAAGGAACCTAATGTCCGAGGACGAGTTGGACAATCACGTATGAGACATTGGTCCTGCAAATGATAGTTCTTGTAGCTGTGGCTCACCTTCTTGATACATTCAGGCGGATGTCTAACTGTGACGGCTCTTCGTGCCACGTTGGAGATAAACGTTGACACGGCCATAGCCACGCAAACTAGGACATAGATCATCATGTAGTATTTATCTGTAAAGAACAAAAATAATGAATCCACTAGAACAACAATAGAACAATATCAAAAACTTTTTCTAACTCTTTGAGTTTACTATATACCCATGCCGTATATACTGTAAATACGCACCGTTTTGGCATATGACGTAGAAATACTGTACGGACCACTGGTCCGTACACTAAAATACGGACCACCTAGCCATACACATTTATTAAAATTTTGGTTGTTAAGAAAAATGAAATTGATTTTTTTTTAAATTTCGGGTATATAGTAAATATATAACGTCCAACCATGGGCAGGACGTTATATATAAGTAACTACTGTCTTATCAAACATTTAAATCTGGTTTGTTGTAGGCCTACAGTTCATCGAGTGTATCTTTTACACGAATGAATAGAGTTTGTCCCTCTGTCTCCCGAGTTGAAACCCTGGTTGTCCAGTTATGTTTAGACGTACCTCATTCTTTGAACTTGGTATGTCTAAACATATCTAACCAATACGGAACAGATTTCTATTAGCCACCCTGAACCTGGCTCCATATAGTACACACTGCTTCTAAGTAGTAACTTACCAATCAGGGGAGTGTGACCGTGTACAGTAGGCACGAAGCTCGCCATTTCCATGAAGAAAAGTGTGAAACACACCAATACACCAACACCTAAAAATATACATGTATATACAGGAATTGCAAAACATCATGATGAATTAAGAGGCTGTTACATGAAATAGGCCTTTCCCCTCCATAGTTGGGGAATGCCACGCGGCATCATTAGTAAGGAAAGGGTCAACCGGTTAATGAAGGTAAATGAACTTAAGCGTTGATGTGAAGTATAGCACACACTGTGGTCCTAAAATTCTGCCCAGAGTACCCACACTGACTGAATTCTTAGTCCCTGCTCGTGGGTTAGAGGCCTATTCCACCAAAAAGGCCCTCAGCAGGCGGGTTTTTGCCCTCCAGCCGGCGTTTGCCGCCGGGGCCGGCCGGCCGGCCGCCCCTAAACCCCTAAATTCTAGGAGCTATTCCACCAAAGCCCCACAAGGCGACCAACAGGCGTACACAAGGCGCCCTGCGAGCGCCCATAGAGCCGGCCGGACCCGGCGCGGCGTTACACCCGGGTGGGTTTGCTATTGCCGTCTGGTGGACGTTTGCTGCACTAACGCGCAAACCCGCGGTTCTCTATCGATCCGATAGGCGGCGCGGCGTGCGGCGATACACTACGACGCTCTGAACCCGCGAAAGTCGCGTATCGAGCGCAGCAGTGTGTCAGCGTGTCGGGATTTGTACGGGAACGGTCAGAAAACGTCAAATAACAGCGGAATTACATGTTAAATCGAACAATGAAGGTAAATAAAGATAAGGATTGATGTTATGAATGTGTATGGCACGCTATGGTGCCAGAATTCTGCCGAAAGTGTCGGAATTTTCTATGTCCTTTCGCGGCTTCGGGTATCGCGGGTGTCGGCCGCGCAGTGTTGTCGGCTTTCCCTCGCCGCGGGTCCCGGCAGAGCCCGCGGCCGTGCTTCTTTCGGTGTAGCTCTTGACACACCGGCCGGCCTGCCGGGGGCTCAAAATCAAATGAATCGGTTTTCCCCTGCTAGGGCTTGCGGGGGACGTTGCGCTCATAATACCCGGCCGCCCGCCCGGCCTTCTCTGTGGTTATCACTATATTTTGGTGGAACACCTCCAAAATTGGCTGTTGCACCGAGTATTGTCCCAGGCCGGCGGCCGGCGGCCACCAACAGGTCAGCCGATACTGCCCGGCTACGGGGTTTTGGAGGCACGGTGGCCGGCAGGGTCCGGCCGTGAGGGGCCTGTGAGCTCTCATGAGCTGTTCCACCAAGCAGATTATTGCCGCCGGCGGGAGGTTTGGGCCGGCTATTGCCGCCGGTCGCCAATAGGCGACCACAAGGGGCCCGGCCTGGGCTTGTGCCTCCTTGGTGGAATAGGCCTCTTAGCCGCTTTCGGGTGCTGCCCGCTCCAGGCTGATGGCATTTGTTGCAGTATAGGCATTGAGCAGTCAATACAGATACTGACACAGCTTGTGGTGTTGTGGAAGGCTGGCTGGCCACCGCTAAATATCTATACAAATAGATTTTGGCCAGTCATGGTCGGCGCTGCTTTGTAGGCGGCATTGTATAATTTAGTGCTGATAACTGGCCGGCCTACTCGGTGGAAGCGTGGGGTTTTGGGACTTAGTGTGGGCTAGCTGTTGCTGGCCTTTCACTGGTTGGCCAGCGGTGGAATATTCTAACCAGAATGAGGGCCCGGCACTGCCGTCTGTCCGACTGGCACTGCTGATGGCACCTTCTGTGCTCTTCCATCAAGATAATTGTCGCCTGTGACATGCTGAATCTGCGGGTAACGACCATATGGTTGTCGGCCATGGCTAGCGCCAGACACTTGAGTGGGAAACCTAATGGTTAAGTAAACCTCAGACATCTCCTATTCTATCAACAGAAAGCTGAACATAACATAATCATATCTGTACTTCCATATTACAACTTCTAGAAGGTATAGAAAAGGAATATTTTACATGAAAATTATTTTGCCTTTGTTATTATGTTTAAGCCTGGAAACATGATTTGAATTTTATTCTTTTAGAAGTGGCAATGGAAGGTTTAACCACTTTTTCAAATACAAGGGCTCAAGTATTATGATATTTACCTTTTCATTCGTAACCATTTCCGAATAACAAAGCAGTTATGATAAATATGTCTACATGACAAAACACCAACATAATATCTCATTTTCTAATCATTAGAAATATATTCTAGAGACTCCAGCTTGGGGTTTCCTGCCTGAGGTGCTTCAGCCATTTGAGGACACACATGCAAAATGTACCAGGATCTGACACAGCCAAATCATGTGAAGCCGACCTACCAAGGGTGATTTTCTGCTGGTCGCCGGGTGGTAGGAGGAAGATGAAGGGGACGAGGAGCGAGAGCACAACAGCAGGTCCGACGTAAATGTACGTGTAGTATGACGTCTGGCGGGTCATGGTCAAATTGAAGGTGAGGTCAGGGTAGGGCTCTACACAACATGGGTAGTACTTCACGTTTTTCTTTGCTGAAACTTCCTTTATAGCCCACTCGGGGTTAGATAAGTAGTCTGATAGGTCCATCTTCTCCAGCCCGTCGTAGAATTCAAGGTCGATCTGAAGGCAATGGAAGTGAATAAATGAGAGATCATGGGCGTAGGAAGATTCCGAAACTATTGTGCTGAAAAGATTGTATAATGAAGATAATTAAAATAAGTGTGTGTGTGCAAGGGGGGGGGGGGGAGGAAGCGCAAGCATGAACGCACATAGCTCTCATATAAACATATCGGCATGTATATACAAATATAAGCATGTATATATAAGGAAATTGACCGTTGTCATGTGCAGAATTGGTCTTTGCTTGCCTAGAAATCACAGTCACTGGAAGATAGGTCCCAAATATCATTTTAGTATAATACAATACTTTAAAATTTTACTCATCGGTAACCAATATTTCTGGTTTGGCGTAGCTTTGATATAGAAATGAGGAACCCCCTACTTTGTTCTTTATGCTCAATGATTCTGATATTCAACTGGGTAGGTGTGGTAAAAAATTAACATTTGCAGTTTATTGATAATGTTATGGTAAGGTAAAGGTGCTAACTCTGTAGAAGCAAGAAATTCCCTCGTGTCAACATCTGGAACATATGATTTAAGTGTATTTATATGGTCCAAAATCACGAAATTGCAGCAACTAGGCTATATTTCGAATATTTCTAAAAATCTGTTTTGGGGAATAGTTTAAATGGTTTTCATGCATCTAGGGCATTGTGAGGCAGAGTCTAGAACCATAAATACCACATAACTAAAATTTTAGACAAATTATGGCCAAAAACGTGAGGGCGTCACGTTACGACACCAGCATGAAATCATGCATAAAATAAAATTAAAAAGAGTTAGAATCAAATGGTTTTCACAGTTTTTAATTACTCACATATATGTATCTTCCCACTATAAAAAGATAGGCCTACATGGCTTTTTTCATACTGATCTCAATTTGTGCTATTTTGGTGTAGTTTAGGCAGTCACGTTACGACACCCTCTAATCCATAAATAACTTAAGTTCCCTTTAATATTAGTAACAGTTTTTTTGCGGTATTAAAGGGTCAATATATACCTACAATATGGTAAAAAAAAAATTAAGTCTTTATCTTTACTAGAAAAAAAGTTATCAGCCCCAATGTATTTTTTCGTCACGTTACGACACCGTCACGTTACGACACCGTCACGTTACGACACCGTCGCATTACGACCCACAGTAGGTCACTTGGGGTCAGGAAAAAGGTAGACATAGTGTTCCTGTGTTGGGTCGATAAATACCTACAACATGGCGAAAGAATTAAATCTCTATCTTTAATAGGAAAAAGGTTATCAGCCTCTACATATTTTTGCATCACGTTACGACCCCCGTCACGTTACAACCCCCGTCACGTTACGACCCCTTGTGAATAAACAGCAAGGGAAATAAAAAAGAATGATAGAAATGCATTTTTTTAAAAATAAATCCATTTCTCCTGTGTCAGCCCAGTGTCTGATGGGGGTTTAGGCATAGCCAATGAATATTATATGATCTAGGGGGGGGGGGGCGGGGGGGGGGGGGGGGGTCGTAACGTGACGTTTTTATATTCATATTAGCCCTGTGCTAAAGCTATTTATGGTAGTTAGCGTTCCCAACTTCGCACACAAGTCTTTTAGTATATATAGATAATATTTGCAACAGGAATAAATGATCCTCTCAGATTTAATTTTTTGGGCAGTTGCTGCAATTTCGTGATTTTCGACCAGATAAGGAATATGGCATGATATCTATTCTTTGAATCACTATTGACTGTGTATGATAAACCATTCTTTTAAAGTTCATTGTATATGACACGATAGAAAGCATAACGTTTGAGAATGAAGTACCAATACAAATTTGGTTGTTATTGCAATACAAAAAGACCCCATCAAAAACATAATAGATTTATCCCACCGATATCTATATGAATTTTGAATTTGGAGAGAAATTTTGCAAAAGCAACTAAGATATCACAAAAGAGCAATTTTCTGCACTGTTTACATATTTAGGGAGTTCAACGTTTCTATATTGTCTTACACAGGCTAGCCCCTCGTTTACTATTAATAAATTCTCACATTCAACTTCCCAAATATGTCTGTATGATGTTCCAAGATTTAATATACTTTTACATATAATGTGAGTTGTAAAATGGCATCTTTGATCATTTCTAGGTATGTAATAGTAAGGAGCCATGATGACTGACACCTTTCCTTTTTGATTTGGTCGGAAACATTTACCTCATTCTTCGAACTTGGTGAATATTTCTGCCACAAAACAACATATTTCATTCAGCCACACTAACCGTGTCTCCTTATAGAAGTCCCTCTTGTTCGGGGACTATATTGACATACGCTTCACTGATCAAGAAATATGTCCAAATATATATATTTTGTGTCTACATTAGATTAAAGCCCGGCGTTCGCCTACTACGATATTGCTCCGATATGGTCTACGATGCACCTCCCGATAAAGAATCAAAATCGCGTCGGAAGGTCACCTAATATCGGGGCAGTTGACCATGTTTCTGCGATTATGCACTGGAAAAAACCCATTACGATGCATGGTGGATTGGTATGTCTAGACATATGTCTACGATTTCGCAATATGTCTCCGATATTTGCTTTTTGTATCGGTGCCATATCGGTAGGTCTAAATCTCTATCGTAGTAGGTGGACGCCGGGCCTAACATTTTTGTGTTGCATGTTCTTTATAAACAAAACTTACCGCGAAGCCATCATTTGTCCAAGATCCGAATTTCAAAATACAAGTTTGTGTGTCATATGGGAAGTTTGTAAAGTCGAGGCTACAATGGCTGGTAGTCCGTGCTTCAGGAATATGGAGAACCGTACCGTCTGAATATACAACTGCTAAGGCGTCAGACTTATCCGTCTTTCCCCTCCTGTAATAACAGACAGCATTAGTTAGATTCAATGCGGCTACATTTGAAAGAAGGACACATTCTCATTTCAAGACATGTTTTGGTTTTAAGCAATCAATGTGAATCTTGGAGACATGATGCCTTGAGACATCATTCAACCTATGCCAGTTGATGCCTCAAGGCATCATTCGTCTTATTAAGGGTTGAACAAATCTTTACTTACCATCTCTTATTCGTTACAGTCTAGGACAAGAAGAATAATAGGGATGTGACTTTTAAAGCAACCCAGAAGGTATAACATATTTTCTCTGTCAGGCATTCATATTACAGTGGCGTCAGAATAGGCAGGGGGGGGGGGGGGCGGCCGCCCCCCCCCCACACTTTTTTTGCAAGCCCCAAAAAAGTCAGCACCTTAATTCAAATTTAACTCAATCAAGTGTAAACTGTCTTGATTTTTCAACATAAAAAAGTTTAACTTTAACGTGTCAAAGTCTGCCTTTTTAGTGTATATCAATGACTAGGCCTTGGCTTTCCAACACAAGAAAATGTCAGTCTGACATTTTAGCTAAGCCCTGACTCTTCACCATGGTAAAATGTGAAAGTCTGACTTCTTTGCATGCAATGATGGCTAAGCCCTGACTTTTCACTGTGGAAAAGTGTCATTGTCTGACCTTTTACCGTGCAATGATGGTTGAGCCCTGACTTTTCACTGTTGAAAAATGTGAAAGTCTGACCTTTTACCGTGCAATGATAGCTAAGCCCTGACTTTTCACCGTTGAAAATGCGAAAGTCTGACTCTTTAGCATGCAATAATGGCTAAGCCCTGAGTTCTCACCGTGGAAGAGTGTCAAAGTCTGACCTTTTACTGTGCAATGATGGCTGAGCCCTGACTTTTCACTGTTGAAAATGTGAAAGTCTGACTTTTTGGCATGCAATGATGGCTGAGCCCTGACTTTTCACTATGGAAGAGTGTCAAAGTCTGACTTTTTGGCATGCAATGATGGCTAAGCCCTGACTTTTCACTGTTGAAAAATGTGAAAGTCTGACTTTTTCGCGTGTAATGAAGGCTATGACCTGACTTATCTCAGACTTTTTACAGATTTACGGTAAATCCTGTGGAACAGGCCGATGTCAAGGTCTGATTTCATACCAAGAAAAAAGTCAGCAATTTTTCAGTTCGCCCCCCCTACTTTCAAAATGTTCTGACGCCCCTGTATCATGTAATGATGGTGCACACATGTGCGGTCCATAACATACTATCAAAAATTGACCGCATATCACATACCATTTACGAGACCACTATACAGAAAAATGTGATATCTTAAGCTGGGTCCGAACGACACCCAGGATGTTCTATCAGTGCTTCAAATTCCGTATATGTATTATGTCTTTGAATTGAAGAAAACATTTTTAAACCCCTGAGAAGGGGAGATGACCGATATGTAGGATGTTTAAATGTATAATTATATAGAACGACCTGACCACTATTAAAACAGTGAACTAGTCTCTATGAATGAAAACCTTCTATTACTATATATATATACCTATGGTGGAGGCGTAAGTTACGATTCATGTTTACCTTTCTCTGCCCAAATTCAACCAAAAATGGCTCTTGACTCTAAGTTATCACATCTGTTTTGTCTGTCAACATTTTATATTCCGAGAATCAAGTTATGGGTACTCATAGATAAATAGCGTTGTTCAAAGAGGGAAAATAGAAACAGCGCGTTAACCTAAAATCATTTGTATAAAAACTGTAGGTCACATTGGCCTAAAAATGATGAAAAATGTCAAGGAATATATTACTATGTTCCCGTAAGCGGATGATATCTAAACGAAATATATGTTTTATATTATATCGAAATAAACGCTGCTGATTTACAAAACATGAATGTCTCTTTTATATATTTTTCAACTTTAAAACCTTTCTTTTTCTTCATAAATTGCTTAAATAAGAGGGGGTGAGTGGTAGCTTCTTTCAGGCGTTATTTGGCTGAAACATGATGGTGAGGCAGATGGACATATACTTAACCGGTTGTAGAGTGTGATATCGGGGTTCCAGATTTTGTCCGAAGGCAGGCGTATGATGGTAGTTCCGTTAAATTCCGCAGGATCCCAGCGCAGATATTCATCTTTCCACAACTGAATGTTCACAGAGAATGGCAATTTCGAAATCATCACATTTATCGCCTATTTATTATTCTATTTCTTTAGTTGATTCATGTCATTAGCTTCAATAGTGCATTTCTAGTGCATTAGTACATCAGGTATCCTATTTTATGTGCCGGGTGGTCTGATGAAGGAAAATTATCACCCACAATAGTTTAGGTGCTTCAGGCTTATAGAATCAATGAAACCCCTCGCCCTCAACTAAAAGTATGTTTCTGGTCCCCCCCCTCCCCCGCTTAGGAAAATCCGTTGCCTCAAGAGATTTGGCGACGCGCGATTTAGAAAAGGCAGACGAAGAGGAAACATATATACAAAGTCAAACACATGCAGGAAAATCTGAACTTAACCCCATTTGCGGGTGTGAGTGTATTCCACTAGGGGTAGGGTCCCCCCGATTATGATATTTTAATAACTTGATCACGTGATATGACACGTGCTTGATACTTGAAATTATTCGCTATTTCTATAGAGGTTCTAAAGGTGATGTTATACATATATTCCCGGAATGTTTCGTTTAGATTGATGAATTATGTCCTATTTTATTACAAAAAAATCATTAGTCATGAGTCATAATTGACTCATTACTCAATTAGTTAAATATTATCACATACATTATTTATTGTTCATACCAATAACTCCTAATTAATAATCAATAAAGACAACTAAAATCCTTATCATCTCATAAAATTCAACAAAATTGTATGTGCCCAACTCCGGCCTCCTCTCTTTTTATCCAGGTTTAGGCGGTAGTGGGCATCATACGATCTAGCTGGTTATACCTCAAGGCAGTGCTTGATCATGTTTGGTGATGTCTCAAAGAATCACCCACCTCTAATGGGTCAAATTTAAAAAAAACGAATAAAGAAATGTTATTCATTCTTCACAGAGAACAACAAACTGTTTTACTTTTTTGACCCGTCCAGATCACATTTTCACAATGTAGGTATTGTTAGGGGTGAAATTGTTCTCATTTTTTCCTTTAAAATAATGTAGATTTACCAAATATATGTTTGCAATAAGTATGGGTATACCCGCAGCACCTTGGATAAAATAACACTTAAAGATAAAAGTATAACTTAAGTCCTACGACCTGATTCATAAATCATAATAATATAGACGAGGCTATGCTACATACAATTATGTAGTGTAAAGTGAGTATTCCGCCAGAGACTTGATTTATTCTGAAACAAGCTGGCCAAAAAATAGGCAACTGAAGTAATCGTGAAACCCTTGAAAAATCTGATAAGGGTTCGGCAGTATCGTTGTCGGGTGGAGGAGCACCTCAAATTGTGACTGACTAGAGTGGTGCGGAACGAGCTGTCATATGTGTGGTCTCAAAAGTCAACTAGCCATGTCGGAATGACTCGGAACCCCCAAATCCCTCTTCTACTAGCCCAAATAATCCTACCAATGTTACCCCTCATCCTGCATGGGCATTCATATTCTTTGAAACAGTTGATTTGAATGCTGTAAAAACATAGTTTAGGTATCCTCATATTATTCACCTTAATACAATTCGAATAACCTTTTCCCCCCACCAAATTTCACCTTTGTCTTCTTCGTGAGAATTACTGACATTTTACTATTCGAAGCGACAAAGTGGTCATTTTCAAAAAGCGCGTGATCATGGCACAACATCACTTGAATGGGTTAAATAGGTATACACCTTTTCATATTTTTGATGCAGGAGCACATGAATTGTGGTAGGATATTTGGAGACGTAGCCCAGAAATTCCTGAAATTTAGCGACATTTAGCGACATTAAGACATTCTGGAAGGATGCTCGCTTTAGACATTATTTTCTAGGAGTCCCTGAGCCACCATAATGGTAGGCACTTTGTTCTCAACTCTAACGTAGTCTATGCTGGATGTCAGTTGCAATGTACATTATCTGCTTAGTTTTAGACTAGATAATAGACATGTACTCGAAATTGTGGGCATCACCTAGCGGTGACTGGAATTGTCATAGATTTATAAGAAGATATAGATAAATAATACTTACAAATCTATACCAGAGCTTTAAACTAAGTGTCCCTGAAGTCTCGTCCTATAAAAGGAAGCATAAAGGTTCCAGTTCAAAGAGGGATTACCATTAATCATTTAACAACCATTCGACAAAGAAAATAGAGACGCAACATATTTCATCATTCGTTAATCGTCTAACATTAGGCGATCTAGTCATTAAGGTTTTAGATAAGATATAGATATGAAATATCTATGCATATCTATAGGGTATACTCTTTGTGGATAAAATATTTTCATATTCAAAAACTACATTGAGAATCCATACATGATGTCAAAAAGACACATATTTGCCTGTTCCTCTCAAACAGCAATTATGCTAAACTAATTCCAAATAGAGGAAAATGTTTCATAGCTATATAGTGCATTGCCCCTCAGTAACAGAAAACAATCAGTGGCTAGACAAGAAAGGAAGGTATACTTACCAGTGATTCAAAATTCAGTAAAGATAGACCAAAGTTAATCTTGGTGGTAGTTGACGTGTTTAGAACAGGCCTGATAAAAGTCTCTATTTGTTTGCTCATCAGATACTTGTAGAGTCTCGACTCAGCCTGTGTGGAGTCAGCTATGATTGGAAACATAATTTGAATATTTAAGAACGAGTTCATGATATAACAAACTCAGCTTTTGTTTGGTTTATTAATGAGTCGATCATGTGCAACGATGAGGGGAAGGAAATTGACAAGTACTACACATATATGTCTATAAATCTAGATATGAAAAGAATTTGGTTTGAGACTTATGGATATTCGTCATGTACATAACTATCAAAATGTCCATAAGTATAAAAAATGTCCATAACTATCAAAATCTGCTTAAACAAACGCGTTACCGCATTCGCGTTACACTGCGTCACTTTCCGTTACACTCAAACTGCGTTATGCTACCTAAGAAAACGGTACTCATTTGTAATCGTGTATTTAAATGTCATCATGGTAATGGTGTATTTAGGTCTGTCCCATCAGATTTCAAAATGTAAATATCACATTTTGGCATTATCATCATCCAATGGTTTCCTTCTCTAGTAGCAGATAATAGTATCGATAACTAAGTTTTTGTTATTTAATGGCAGGATCGATATAGTGAATACTTTGTCCCCAAAAAGACTATGAAATAAAAGTTCTATTTTTAGGAACCAAGTCAGGGTATGGTCAGACTGGGATACTGGGCACTTGACCATTTTACCAGGCCTTTATAGTTGGTGCATGGATAGTGAAGGGTTAGTATCTATACAGAAAGGTGAAAGCCAGCATGAGCATTCTAACTTCTAGGTGACATATATAAGCGTGTTTTCCTCGGCTAAAAAAGACTACTTCTGTATTGGGACTGACTGCGTGCTGCGATGTGCTTGCTAACACGATGAATTTCCCCTAATGCAAATACCTTATAGTGGGTTTGGGTTAAAGTCGTGCATTTTAAAGTACATCTAGGGTTTTCTCAAGTACGGAGAAAAGAAAACTGAATCGTGTATTTAAGACCTACAAACAATGAGAGGTTTGATCTTTTTTCTCTACAAAAAATCTCAAGGCAAAGCAGCTTTTTGAGCGTGGGCCACACGCTCAGATACCCTGCCTTAAGGAAGAGGCTATAGTCAGCAGATCAGTGTGCTCAGCTGACCATGACCAATCACTATAGGATAAAATGCCTCATTAACCCATTGCTGCTTCATATATTTGTATCCTGGAAAGGCAGTAGTAGAAATGGCAGGTTGACTGGGTGCAGGTGGGTTAAGCCTATAAAGCCTATAAAGCCTATAAGACACCGAAATTTGTTCCCGATTCATCCCAACCATCGGCTCGGTGAGAGTCGGGAAAGAAATTTCGGTGTCTTATACCTATGAGACAACGACATGTAGACTCTTCCCGACCACACCTCCTCCTTTTATAACCTCGTAAATTACCCGGGTTAGGATCAAAGAGAGCCACCGGGAGCCGAGCCGGGGTGAGCCACGGGCCGCTGGTGTGGAATCATAGAAATTGATTCAAAGTTTAATAACTTCGGATCCAATTAAGATATCGGGAAACGGTTTTCAGGTTTATAATTGCCTCTATCTCCCCTACAAATCGGCACAAGGAACTTCTAAATTGAAGTAGGGGATAGGTAGCATCGCTATTCAAATGGCCAACTCAGAATCGGTAACAATCAGTGAAAGTGCGTACACCGAAATCTTAAGGTCGGGGACAGTCGGTCATATCTGACATGGTAGTAATGCCCGACGCGTCGGGAAAAGCAATAAAATCGGGTCGGTGAAGTGCGTACACCGACCCGATTGATGCAGATTGTCACAGGCCCGACGGATCCGTCGGGGAAAGGTAGAATCGGGCACAGCCGTCGGGTCGGTGTCTTATAGGCTTTATAGGCTTTACAGAAAATGACCCATAGACTGAATATAAGCTAAACCCTTGAGTTGCTAGTTTTAGTATAATTTCATGTTCATTCATCAATGATGGACATACTATTTGATCCTGGTCATATATGGTGTGCAAGAAAGTAAATAATACGATGCAAATCTGCCTATACATATCCTGTCACCAGCCATGAGTTCCTTGGACTTTTCAATTACAAATATTATCACTACTAATTCTGTTTATATAAATTCCTCCTAAGTAGGCACATTGCATAAAAGAACCTACAATATAATGTATGGCGCCCGCACTCCGATTAAGTGAATAATATTGCACCCACTGTGGACTACCTAATGTGGTGACCCTCCCTGTCGCCAAGATAACAGACAGTTCTCTGCCCTCCCGTCTTCCATGTCCCACTTTCAAAGCAGTACACAGTATGTTGGTGAAATCACTAAAGGGGCGTTGTTGGAAAGTGGGTCATGGTTTCCGACTTCTCATGCCCGCACTATTGAATTGCAAGGCTATATCCGTGGTTTGGCGGATACAATGAGTCGGGCTACAGACGCGAGAATTTTATGTAATTCTACTCATCTTAGACTCATCTTAGGTTAACTTAAGCGAATCACGAAATTATCTCATTTGAGTTATACTACAAGTACAACAATATGGAATACTTTTATTCATTCGAGAGTGTTATCCAGAGTTCTGGGGTGACTCGTATACTAATCTCCAGTTTTTAAATGACCTTTAGTGTAGTTGCCGACAAGGAGGCTACTGGTTCAGTGTAGGCAGAATACATATTCACAGGATGTACCTTCGCGATGGCTATATTTATCTGACCCAACCGCCCTCGGTCAAGACTAGATTACAAACGTGCAGCACCTTTTCTTATGGATACATTAAGATGTGGTCAGTTATTGTCGTGAGTAAGGATAGGAATTAGCTCATAAGGACCGTAATTAGCCCTTAAATAGATGCTTCATAAATGTATACATATATATTATGTATATGTATTTCTATATATATAATGCACATATATAGTTGCATTAAATAGAATGGGCGTTGGGGTGCATCGAAAGGTCTGAACTCTGTGTGGGCGTTGGTGGGTTCCAGGCCTTAGTTCACACAGAAGGGAGATGATATAGTCTGTACATAAATAGATTCTTGTTATCAAAAGAATATGGATATCAGAAATGAACAATAAATGATAGATGGTTAAAGAAGCTATTCATGCTATGATCAAAAGAATTAATTCATTTGATGATCCGAACAGCCTTCAATCATGTGGAGATATTGAACAATACAAACTAAAAAGTGAGAAGTGTATGATAAGCGAATCACTCACCACCCACACGGAGGATAACGAGGAGCAGGCCCAGCGCGATCAGTGAACCCTTCATGGTGACGTCTATGCCCTGTCCTCTCAGCATGCATCAGTCGAATGATGCTTCATCCAGACCCAGACTCGAGCACATCCCGTTGTCGCTAGGGGCAGGGCGCACTCAAAGGGCCGTCCATGAAGTGCGCACGCAGTAAGTGAGGATGGGCTGGACCAATAGCGTATACTATCGTACAGGGAGAGGGGGTGTGAGAGCTGGAATTGTCATACGCATGCATAAGTAAATTCAATGAAAAAATTGCATAAGTCTTGCATAAGTATATATAAACATGTTTGAAGCTGAAACAATCAAAATCAAATTTTAGAGTAAAAAAACCCAGTTTATTGGTACTTCTCAAAGGTACATGGAATGTGCATTCAATACAAAAGAAAAGTATCTTTACACTGTGGAGGCAACTTCCTTCAAATTTTACAGGACAGAACGTTGTTGAAAATTAAAGCTAGCTACAACCATCATTATAAACTTTTAATCTTTGTTCCCAGAGACATTATAAAGATCTACAGGTTATACTAAACTCAGTATTGGACTACAACAGTCATGCATTATATGAATCTAAAAAGGTCTCTTATTGCACATATCAGTTAGCAAAGATGCGATAGTCAGATATACATCATCTCTCAGTTGTTACAAGACATTAACTGAAATATTATTGCTGATTAGTATACCGACCTAATTGTAAGATTGCATGCTAACAATTTTGATTCATTAGGTGTATATCATTTCTAAATCAGTACCTGAACAAATGTATGACAATATAAGGCCTGTTTCCATTAGGCGATGGGTGATTTTTTTTAGTTCTACCGGGTGTTGATTTTTTTTAGTTCTTCTAATAGTCCGTTTACATTTTGCGTCAGCAGTGCTAAGGGTGTGTGACTGTAGGATAGTGACAGCCAATGGAAATGGGCTATAAGATCTAAAAAAATTCTACACCGTTTTCGTCGGCTAATGGAAACAGGCCTATATGGACAGGGGTTATGTGGTGAGGACAAAAAGGCCAGCCCGGCTCGATGTCATCCACATGCACTGAAAAAAAGAAATCAAAATAGTGTTACTTTGTATGTTATGAGCTCTCCGATGGCCCGGGAGAATTACTACATCCTTTAGAATTATCCATAAAGTATACAGAGACTACTCAATGTTGATCATATGATCTAACAATCTATTTAAGAATTTATCTCCAATTATTATGCATACAAATTTCATCACTCCCTTGATCAGGTCTATTTGTTATTTGTCCATTTCTAAAGCTAGTATAGTCCAGTTCATTGATGTAGATGGACTGCATGTTGATCTTATGATCTATAGGTAAATACTGCATTATAGTACTTGCGTCACAAGGTCAAAGTATAAATAATTCATCCAGCTAATTCCATAGATAACAGCCTGTCTAGTAATGCAGTGTAAAACAGTACGTGTAGAATGGAAATTTTCATTATCAAAATTCAAGCAAATAATTAGATTATTGACATTTAGTGCCAAAGTATTGTTTATGGCAAAGGATTGGTGATTAATAGGGTTAGAATATTTCCGGTTTTTTCTCCAAACCTCACTGGCATCTCTGTTTTATATTAATTTGGTATCTATTTTCCATTAATTTGCTTATTAATGTGTTATTGATAAACCTTTTAACCTAATAACCAGTGTTTCCTTCTTTTATGTAGGTATTCTCTATTGTATAACCATTGGCAGACTGAAAACCCAGCTTAAGGGGTCACCCCGCATGAGGGTGCACTTGGCCCGGAATGGAGGGTGCCCCTTAAGCGGGGTTATACTGTATACCTATTCACTAATCGTTGGCTGACCCTTGCCTAGCTGCCCCACATCTACCGACTATGACTGACTCTGTTAAGATGCCTCGCCTGAGACAAAGTACCGATTCCTTTGTTGCCAACAATGGTACATCAATGTTCCGAAATTGGTAGGTGTGCATTGGACTTAAGGTTATATTACTGTAGTGGGGTGGGAATCCAGCAGTATGCGGACGTTCTACGGAAGGTGGCATGGAGAGCCTATCCTTACTGTGTAGTGGTTCCGGGCAATGCTGCATACGAGAGTGGCGCGGCAGAGACCGGGATTATGTAACGCTGGGTATATATACTCAGCGTTCACAGTAGGTAGACATGCTGTCCTTGTGCGTCTCTTCTTCTAGAACAGATCCTTGGACCTTCACTTGGCAGGCGGGTTCTCATAATCTTCCTGGTGGTTAGGCGAGTCTTTTAGATTAGCCTCTCCAGTGCTACCCGGCACATCGTGCTGGGGTACTGTACTTGTGGGAAAGATCTTCCAGATCTTTCCGGGAAGTAATTGTTAATAAACATTCCTGTTTATTAAACTTGTGAGTTGTGTTGTGTGTGACTAGGTGCGTGCAAACCTGCCGAAAACCGAATCAACCTACGTAATAGCTCGTAGGGTGGGATCCTGCCTGGGACTAGCGTTCCGGAAAGGGGTCTTCCATTTCGCTAGACAGGCAGCGACCACCACATTACAATGGAATGTGAATCCCTAGGAGTACATCACTTTGTTGCAATACAAAGTGGCGAACACATCAGGCTTATTCAACCTGGAAGCAGATGCCTCTATTTGCGAGAGGACAAGGAGTAAATACATGCTCCTTGCTACCTATAGATGTCATTTACCACTCAAGCGAGATCCATGCATTTTAAATTATATTTTGATTCTTACTTTAGTTGGTAGACCATATTATATTTGATTAAATTCTGTCTGGATTATTAATTTACATAGATTTATGAATTTGTCCTTCTTTGCCAGATTCTGTGATGAAGCTATTGACGTTCAGTTTCCTACCAAAACTATAAACAGACGGAGAGTGTCCTACAGGTGTGTAGGTCAATTGAAACTTGAGAATAGAGCTAAAGGTATATGGAAGTCACCTGCCCCTGCTCACCCGACACCTGGAACACCACCGTCCTACCAGAATGTGGTAAATACATCTTCAATGCTTCCAATGTAACACATTTGAATAATTCACCATTACATTATTCATGATTATATCACTGACCATTCTCTTCAATTACGTTTTATAGGTAACTCATTGCAGCAGTCATTATGGCACAAGAAAATCAGCATTTCTTCTATATTTCAAATTCATTTAAACCCTTCCATAAAAAGAGATTTGCTTCCATTCAATAAATGAACCTAGGGAAATACGGGGATATGTCAATTTCCCTCTTTTTAATAATACTTATCAGATATATCAAATATGTATTTGGTCTTCTCATTTAGAACATTAAAAAATACGGCCCTCCCCCCTGCGGTGTCAGGCTGTATTTTTCATCAAATGACCTCGAAACGGCCACCCGTACGGGCTCGGTAACCACGTTTTCTCATAGTCTTCCCACGTGTCCAAGTCGTGCCATCCCGTGCAGATATGTAATCAATAGGAATTGTAAAATGCACAGATTTACATCATAACCTTAACTGTCTTGGGTGAATGATATATTGCGCATTTCTAAGTGAATATCAAAAGATCGCCTCTTCGTTCCAGACTATATAAAGAAGGTTTTTCATCATGGCAACGCTAAGGAGACTACCAGATATAAATGTTGCGACAGGTTCTCACGTCTTATCACATTTTCCGACGTGAAAAGCAAAGGGTAATGATTTTTGTTTTTCCTGATATGAAGCGTGTTAGACTTATCCTTTTAATAGAACAACGCATCAAGGCGAACCTTCAACACTTTGTGGATATATATATATATATATAATATATACATATTCGGATAGGTCGGATATTGACTCGGCCAAGCGTCTTCCAATCATGCTTATTGTGAGGTGCTTTCCAACGTCAGTGGGCAGCAGGTTTTTACCAGACTTGGGCCGTTCGGTGGCCGAACGGACGACACCGCTGAGCATGTGACCTGCTCCACTACACCTATTTCATATACATGTGTGTCCAGCTGACAGACGTAAACACGGCGCTGCTCAGTAAGTCCTGCGGATTTGCCCTTTATCGCCAAGAAAAGGATAACCTGCATGTACGTCATATTGTTAGCATTTTGCAATGTAATATTGCTGTCATGTGTTGGAACAATTTCGTGGACGGAAGAAACAAAGGAGCAATTGTGTACAGCCAGCTGAGCCACAAGCGGACCCCCAACGCGCCGCACCCGGCCGCCACCGGGGATAATAAATGTTTCTTTGAATAAAAGGCAAAAACACACACGGAACCACAACAACACTTGGCCAAAACCCAGACAGCAAGATCCCACAACAGGTGGAGAAACACTCAGTCTGAGAGATAGGCCAACAACCTAAACATCTTTTTAGATGTAGACACATCCAGCCAACACACTATTACACACAATGTATCACACAACGTGGCCAGTTACGAAACCAAATGGCAACACAAACTCACTAACTGACATGTTTAATGAAGGTCTAGTCATGTACAGGAAACCCCCGCTTCTGGGATACCTCGCTTAAGGGACCACCCCCCTTAAGGGGCCACTTTGTTCGGAATAGATATCGTTATTTAGTTTATTTTAACCCCGCTTAAAGGGACACCTCGCTCAAGGGTATACTTTGCTTGGAACGGAGGTTTCCCCTTAAGCGGGGTTTTACTGTATATCAAACAGAGACCTGATAACACCCACTTTCCTTGTAACAACACCAGGCTCTCCAACATTACCGATGTCAAATGTGAAAAAGAAAATGGGAACCATCATACTATGGCAGCAGATCCCAGTAAGTAATGCGCATGCCTTGCAGGGATCCATACTAGTCCGTGTTCTGATCCAACCACATTCACCCTTGTGCAAAGCGTTTTCTAGACTGACAGCCACTATAATAGCCTCACTAATACTTTGTCTTTTCCTATCTTCTCACAGGACATCACCGACATGCTTGGAGAGGACATGTCACCGACATGGAAGAAGATCCGGAATAGGGGCAGAGACGAAAATGATAGACGGTTTAGATCGAATATGGGAAAGACCTTATACTATAATTGATTATTCATTTTTTGTGGAGTATGTTTTCTTTTTCCATGTGATGGTGATAGTTGTCCTGAGATTACATGATTTAAAAAGTAGTCTATTCTATTTGGAGCGGTTTATATATACATATGAGCGGGATAATAACGCCGGTTAACCGGATGTTATCCCGGTAAATCTCCAGAAACCACTCTTCACTCATACTACCGGTCACTGCGAACACAATCCACCAACGAGCAGGATCCGCTTTTTTTGCCACCCAAAATAAATTTTTATCTATTTTTCATTTAGTATTACATAATGTATGATAAAACCATATGAAGACAGTTGGCTGATTGGTGATAAAACATCTCCCGGGCTCTTCATGAAAGCCTTAGTGACGAAGCTAAAACGCTCATGGACTTCTCTATGTTTCCCCCAGCAATGAATCTGACGCCATCCAATTTGTCTCCACATAGGTAAGCACGTGGAAAGGTATCTCGGCAGGTCTCGGCTGTAGGGAACCATGTAGACTGGTTTCAGTCCCTGCATACTATGGCTACCCTCCTCGCTGGGCCATAAACAGGAGTTTCAGTTCATAGTGGACAAATCTTTGATTCATGGGTCAGTCAGAGAAGGATACATACTAAAATAAACTTTATTATGATTGTGATTAATCATTTAATTAATGTTCATAATCAAAGACTTTAGCAAGTCTAGGAACCATGTTGCGACGACAGGATCGTCCAGTCTACTGGAACGTTATGCAAGCTCTCATCTGGCCCTCGAGGATGATACAGGATGGACTGCCAAGAGACACTGAGTTGGGTGAACACTCCTCAAAGAATTCGACTTCGGCAATTCCTAACATGCGTTACAAGTGTGAACGTCTTATCTTTTATTTTATCAAAGGACTAACTACACTATACATATACATATACATAACACTGAGCGTTGTATAGCTGTTGGATGAAATTTAGTAATATTGGTACTCATGCTAAAACATATCGTATGATAAACTATCTAGAGCCTATAAGACATCGAATTTTTTTCCCGATTCATCCCGACCATCGGCTCGGTGAATAAACCGGGAATAAAATGTCTATGCCTTATACCTATGATACGTAGACTCTTCCCGACGACACCTCCTGCCTTTTTAACCTCGTAAAACAAACCGATTGAGATCGAAGAGAGCGACCGGACATCTGCCCTGGCTGGGCCCTAGGCCAGGTGATAGGTCTATATATACCAATATTGCAAAGTTTAATCACTTCTGTTCTCTTTAAAATATCAGTAAACGGATTTCAAATCTATAATCGCCCGTGTCTCCACTACAAATCGGTATAAAATACTTGGGTATAGAATGGGGGAATTCAAACCATTGCTATTATAAGCGGCCTACTCAGAGTCAGTGAAAGTGCGTACATCGAAATCTTAAGGTCGGGGAGAGTCGGTCATATCTGACATGGTAGAATGACCGACGCGTCGGGAAAAGCAATAAAATCAGGTCGGTGAAGTGCGTACATCGACCCGATTGACGCAGATCGTCACACACCCGACGGATCTGTCGGGCAAAGGTAGAATCGGGCACAGTGGTCGGCTCTGTGTCTTATAGGCTTTAGCAGAGCTAAATAAGATATATAGATGTATCAGCCTCTTATCATTGTACATCATTAGTAGTGAGCCCACAATACCATCTCTCTATGTGTAGGCCTATATATTTATGTCCTTATTTGCACTCTATTTGTTAACGAAAAATGGATGAAATGAGGTACCAGTTATATGAACTTGTGTAAACAGTTCGCGGCAACTGTATGTTGTTTGTAAGCGGGCTTATTATATAAAAGATAAAATCCCGATATTTTAAAAAATATATTTATATGCTTAGATTCATTCAATTAACCATTGGTTAGGGGAAGCAAACTATGGAATGAGCTAGATATAAGTGAGCACCGATTATATAAACCATTTCTGGCAGGGCAAGGCCATATGGCATTCCCCTGGCCGAGGCAGAACAATGCCATAAGACATTCCCGTGGGCATGGTAGGACAGTGCTGTTTTTGACCCTTTACCAGTTTTCGAGATATCATCGCAGAATTATAAAAATTACATGACATTTGTCACCAGAAATTCTTTAAAATATCGGCAAGTTCTGATAAAAATACAGATTTACCGGAAGTTTCAAATTTATTATCTTTTTTAAACAACAGCGACAACAGAGGCCTGTCATACAAACCCAACAATTGGTTCTGGTGCCTGTCGTTGCATAGGTGCATGGTAATTGATGTGTGGCTCTTGAAGGGCTAAAATGTCAAGAAGCACATGACTTATCATCACAGATTCTATGCTAATATTTAGGTTAAATTTATGATACCAGCATGTATGTATACACAGCGGACCAAATAATTCATTTGTTCATTTGGCACCGACAAGTATCAGGCCTCGTCTCATATCATCACAATAAGTTAGTTACATCATCAATACTAACCATCCCTGAACTTAAGTCTTCATTTGATTTATATCCCGTTATGAAGTGTACTCATCGTGCTTCACGAGTGGAAGATCTCTGTTAGAATAGAGAATTAGTCATAACACAATAAAGGATCCGAAAAGAATATTGATGGTATTGGCACCACTACCAGGGACAGAGAATTAACATCCAATTTGTATGATTTTGGGTACTAATCTCACACATGTGGAACTTGAGGCGACTGTTTTAGCAATGGGTAGAGCTGTTCATGGACATTGGTGTGCACATAGCATATATATTCGCTCATTGGAGTATTTAGGTAATATTCTATCATATGATAAATAGTCATTTATTGGCACTTCCAGCTTTATCTATGATTGATGCATGTTTGAAGGCTTTCCTGATACAGCGAGCTAATCTGACAATCATATCCTTCATTAAATGCCCGATCTGAAAATACAGTCCTTCTGACATATGGACCCACTCAAAACAGAAGGAAAAGATAACCATGATACATTGCAAATGAAATAGAACTACATAATTCAAGCAATCTGTCCTTCCTTCTAATAATGGTCAACTTCAAGCTAAAAGGAACACAGGTTTGCAATGCCATTTTAGTGTAACAACTTCGATCAGTCGAATGTTGTAGTAAATAAGACACACTTTAATTACCGTAGATATTAATTCCTTTTTAAACTTCAGGCGATTTTGAAACAGTCCCAATATCAGCAGTTACGTCGTCATAACTTTAACAAATACGATGGCGAAGCATATCGCTGTATTATCGACATATATGTTCGGGGAAAATGGGATGGCAGCTGTAGGACGCATGTGGATAAATGTTTTTTTTTCTGAGAACGTGTTTTGAACGTCTCTCTTCCAAGCACAGCCCATATATCAGGATATATTGAAAAGGATATAACAGTATACATTATTATGTAGGTTTTCTAATTTGCTAATGATTCACCTCTTATTAGGTGGTCTTCCATTACAGCATAGAACAGTCTGAACTGTGAAAGACAGTGGTCACAAATCTAGTTTGAAAGTTACGTAAGCATGTCGAAATAATGTGGCAGATACAATGTGGAATTGTAGGAACTGATTCCGGATCAGGCAATGCAGATTATGCACAAGTCTAATTTCTCTAGTGGTTATAACGGTGGGTCCAGTTCGGAAGATGGGACTTAGAATATCATGGAGGAATGGGGAATGAAATGCCATATCATAAGGGTTTACTTATACGTCCGAATGCGAATTACCCCGATTTGTCAGTTGTTATGTATATTTAATCATAGTTCACAGAATACCTATAAATATCAAAATCCATTAATAATAATGCATTAAAGACGAATTTCCATTACGAGTAGCTGACGATCACTTACTACAGATTACTTCCTCCCACTCAGAAGGGGGGCAGGGACAAGGCACTGTCTTAGTGGCTTGGGTTCTGTCAGGCTCAATTCGAAGAGCCGACTGACACGTATACATCACACTTGCTCTATTTGTCTCGACGAGGCTCACCACTGCACCGTCAACCTCGGGCGCGTCACCACAAACATCTTCTGTTAAAGTGAAATGTGCATTCCATTAATCATTCTGATAAAAAAAAGTGTTTCCTATGGTAATATGTTCCATTTCATTTTTAGCTAGATACACACACACAAAGCGTCAATCGCTCAATATATAATCTATATAATTCTATACCCCTATTTCCATTGGCCGATCTGTAGTCAGGAACCACCGATAGACATTTTGGGGGTACCGGAAATGGCTTTGTCACCTACCCTTTGTTCGTTCACATAGAGATGCACTTTCATCGTTGTCAGTTTTCTCCCATTCACAGGTCCTGTAAAGATCCAAGCTGTGCTTAATTTTGTTTTGGCAAATCGCCTTAACTCGGATTAACAAATGATAGACAGGGGGAGCTGTTTACGCAGAAAATAATCCTTATTTGATCTGAACGTAATATGTTGAAACATGTTAGTAAATCATCACTCTCATTTCTGAGTTAAGACCAAATAAGTATCTGAATCATGGACTCATGGGCGGAGCCAAGGATAAGAGCAGGTAATCGCTCACCATGAACCTCTGTAATGGAATAAAAGGCCTAAGGGGGTATGACGAGAACAAACCCTCAAGTTCAGGATCTTTTATTATTTGAGCTTTTTGGATGGTTATTACATGAGATGTAACATCATATTTTACGATTTTAATTCGAATATCCAATGCTAGTTTGGAATACACAAGAATGCAGTCGCACGTAAAGGTCTAGGGAAGTACTATCGTAAAACAGGATGAGTTTTAATCTTGGCCACCGTATGCCATGATTGGAGTTTGGCATAGTGACTTCATGAGGCGAAGCCGAGTGACGTCTGGAGCCAAAACTCCAGGAGTGACATGCGATGACCAAGATTAAAATGAATCAGGTTTTGATTTTATCCTACCCTGTCTCCTCCATTTTGGAATATTAAATTATAACAATTCTGTATGCCACTAGTGGCATATAAAACTCTGTATGCCAGTCAGCGTGGCATACGGAAACTCAATGTTAAGCCTATGGGATTTTATATTAGGGGTAGGATAACTAGTAGGAACTGAGCGAGAGTTAGTAGTGTTAGTGTTTATTGCACGATGGGCAGGTCGTGTATTATTGCGAGAGGCGTTAGCCGAGCGCAGTGAGAAGCAGACCTGACCAGCTAGTACTGTCTGTTAATGGCACACCAAACCTAGACATAATCACTCTCAGGGTGGTTGTTTACATATAATACCTTGACGTCACCTGTTCTATTCTCATGACGATGTGATTCAACCAGATTATATTCATTTTGAAACAAAGATTTTGCTTAGGTATCGCAAGAGGATTATAGAGGTACCTACCCATTAGAAACACACTGGAGTTTAGCGCATACCCCTGATCCAGGCGTGGGGCTCCAGTTTAACCAAGTAAGACTCTCACTGGAGGTTTGCCATCTCCACGTATTGTCAATATTCCACAAGTCAATGAATCTATAAAAGTACAATAACTTCCCAACAATTCCACTTCATGGTACTACGGTTATCTATTGCCTGACGCTGATTTCCAAAGGTCCCTAATGTGAAAACTAATGACAAATCTTGAAGGTCATAAGTCATCAAACCTGGCGTTGTTTATGTTTTAGTTACCATGGCCATGCCAAAAAACAAGATGTAGGATCGCAAGTGGGGTCTATTCTTCCATGTGGTACCGTAATTGTCTAGTAAGGTAAGAGGTTATCATGGTTACAGGATCAGTCTTGTGCTCTATGAATAGGTAATGTCCCTTAATCTACAAAACAATGTCTCACTACATTTTGATAGTATGACACCTTTAGCAGGAATGGCTGCTAAACAAGATAATTGATGGTAGCTGTCAGTTGCTAGGAGGAGCAAAGGTCACTAGATTGTAGTCTGAATATTTTCTCATTGATCCTACACTAGCTTCAATAGTTTTAAGCTGTTTTCTCAAATTGTCAGCATGCTAGACATATATCTGGAAAATACTGTTCATGTAATCTTGTTCGAAGGTAAAGGTAATAATTTTCAAGGACAAATATCAGAATTTGTCTAGATATGTGGCATCTCTCCTGTTTCCATTTTGGTGGTTATGCCAATAATGTATTAATGGTTCGCAATGATAGACTAGTGCAAACATGAAAATACCCTTGTTATCTCTTAACGTAATAGTACCATGTGTTAAAAGTATGTGAATGTATAGGTAAGTTACTGGCGTTTCAATATTGTCAATCTATCTTGAAAAAATATACAATCCTTTATCTCTG
The DNA here is from genome assembly GCA_950022655.1 of Alentia gelatinosa. NCBI lineage: Eukaryota > Metazoa > Annelida > Polychaeta > Phyllodocida > Polynoidae > Alentia > Alentia gelatinosa. The sequence goes on along the minus strand of OX465580.1, from coordinate 30,856,910 downwards.
CCCTGATATTTTGTCCCCATAGACTTTACATTGAGAACTCGTACTCAACACTCATGGAGTATTTATAAAATACTCAATGGGGGATTATGTCACAAATGCTAGCCAATTAGTCAATGATAGGGATGAGATAAAATCAGAACCGCAATCGATCTATAGCTACTGAAAATATGCCATTCATTTTGGTTTCCTACATAATCTCACTCGCTTTGCCTCATGAGATTACCCCGCAACCAAAACTCAAGGCATATTTTCAATACATATGGATCGTGATTCAGTTCTTATCATTTGATAATAGAAATATTTTACCGTAATTCAAGAGTGAATTCATACAAATATCAGCAGGATAATATTCCGATATGAAACACTTTCCAATAAACAAGTATATATTCCATATGTATCCAATAATCTGATCGATCATTTCTCTATTCATAGTATCATACATTATTATATCATACAGTATCATACATGATTTGTATCTGAAAAACTCAGAGATGAGAGATGCAATAAACTACTTTAAAAAAAAATCAATGAAGATTCCTTATCCATCCCTTATTCTCCAAATATGATTTATATACATTAACAAATATGAATAAACAAACATATATATATTGATAGCTTTTAAAAATATATATTGACTTATTTGAAAATTAAATCCGCAAATTGAAATAGATGCTCTTTAAAAGATTCAGAAGCTCATAGAAGTTGTCCATATGGATAAAATACAAAATAACATTAGATGACGAAATTTGTAGTCAACGTACCCTTCTCCTAGAGCCCCAAGTAAATCGTTCTCGGCCTGGTTTGTGACAGCTGCCAGGTGCCCTCCATGGGAACTGACGCAGATTTCTTGGGCCTCTGAGCATGGGAAACTGTCTCCATTAGACTTTGTAGCCCTCCAGTAACATATATCATTATCACTACGTGCTGAAGTTGAATGTTGTCATCGTAACTTAAACCTGTTCTCTTAAGACAACGGACAAACCTAGTTATTTTTTTAATAATGGCGTCCTATACTATAGATACTTTGCATCTTGTTTGATTCTTCAAATAGCTGTACCAGCTTGCGACAATATTTTGCACCATTATATTATTGAATTTGATCCAAGAGCTTGGAGTTCCTCACTGTAAAGGTGGGCCAGTAAGATTTTCTGCTATTTCATAAGGTGCTACTCAGCATTACCCACGTAATAGTTTAAACAAGCAAACTGGTCAAATTGATAATGATATTATACATAGAGCACAATGATATCCATGTAGTCTCCAAGTGATGCTTATTTTGTATTTTTCATCCGTGGCACGAAATTGAAGTAAGAACGATATTCATTTGGAATTGAATAGAAGAACTATTCTAAAAATAGCTTTATAATAGTATGACGTAGTTCTATAATTATATGCATATTTAAATATTATTTGATGAACGGGTCACTCCTTCATGTATGAATCTTTCACAAGTAATAAAAGGTCTCTTAATCCCTATTCTTGAAACTTCAGCGGGGTTTTACTGTATATGATCGGTTGGTAATGTTAGAAACATGAATTAACCACGAATATCATTGATAATCTTTTAAATTACCTTTGCTCATGTTTGTAGTTTTAGGGAGTGAATGAAATATCATTTTTACACCTCTATTCAGTTTAGTTTAAGATATATGGCATTGGTGAAATATATCAAAACTTACGATTACAGACATAGTTTTCAGGTTTGGCATCTAATCCCGTGAAATCACAGCATGGAGCTTGCTTGACTCTGTGGCCTCCAGCGACGACCGTACCAAAGACACACGTGTAACGTACCTCCCAGCCATCTAGGATCTCGCCCACGGCATTCGGGCTTTCAGGTAGGGCACTACAACTGCTATCTTTATGTGGAAAACACGGACGCGATTAGCAAAATACCCGTTACTTCACTCCGAGATATACGGTACAGTCTTTATATCACCTGCTATTCGTCGCAATCCGAATAAAGGAAGTCTTATTGGGTTCCTATGTTGTAGTAGCAACAATAAAATGTCACATTCAAAAACAATGTATGACTCCCATCACAGCTAGATAGATAGATAGATTTTACCCCAGGAAATATCTGCTTATTCAATACTTACCGTAATGTTTTTCACAGATAACATTTTTCAATGTTGAATCACAGAAGTCATCATTCCACTTGCCGTTGTTGATATAAACACAGTGTTCAAGCTGATTATAGTTGTTGGGCTGGCCAAATTCAAAATCTGTATAGTCGACGCTGGGTCCATTCAGACCCCATCGGAAGTCAAAATGTTTATTGATATCATTTGCTGCTATCCATCCATTTTCTCTAGAATATTAAAGACATCCTGTATACTAAATGAAAAAAAATTTGTTCTACTATTCAATAAGAAGAAAATAATCAGAAGAAATAATAAATAACTATAGTATCGTAAAATTGATACAAGTATAGAACTTTTTTTTTGTTACCAAGTATAATCGAACTTTACTCATGTAATAACGTAGTATATATATCATCTTAGGAGAAAAGATAGTTCTATAGATAAATAAGAATTCATGTTGTCACATTTATAATATTTATAACATAATAATTAACCTGTATATCATACGAATAACAAATTGACTCAACAACTGTTTATGATGTTACTATAGCAACCATTAAGAAAGCTGCTCATTATAATGACCTCAGTGTAATATAAATTGTAATTATTACACCTGATGAAGGGCAACACGTCCCGAAACGTTGTGTCAAATAATTCATGTATAATCAACAAAGTAATAAAATTACATATACATAATCCAGAAGTTGTTGGTTTGTGATAAAGAACAACACAGTTTTATTCAATAAGTTATTGTTGCGAATGACCCTCCTCATCCGAAACTCTACCAAATTGTTCCAGGTAGTTTGGCCTATGCTCAAACCAACAGGATAATATTCTAGTATCGTGTATGTATAGGAAATTCATCCCCTTAAGTAAGAAATAACAGGGCATACAATTTCACATATTTGAATCTCCTGGTTTAAGAATATCGGCATTAAGACAGTGCCTATGCCCGCTAATGTAGAAATTAGCGGTGACAAAACGATTGGACTTCTTTTAGTTTATGTAGATATCTATAACATTGCTACATTTTAGCAAATTTCGAAAATACAATACTTTGGATATCTTAGCCATATATGACTTAGTATTGGTATGAGACGTAGAGGTAGCTCGAGTTTTTTTCGGTGAAATCGGGACCCGATTTACGAAAAATCGGGGCCCCGATCTTTCCACACGAAAGAATTCCCACACCATATATGACTTAGTAGCCGTACTGGTTAAGGTTATTATGTGAGACGTGACCCATCACAACGTTAGAACTGCGCAATTTAACCGGAAGTATATAGATTTCCCCCAATAGAGTAGGTGCACGACGGAGTTTGATTTTAATAGAATACTTGCTGTTGGGATCCCAAATAAAGCCGAACAGGCATGAATGAAGATACTTAAGTATAAAATCCTATACCACAATTTATGCCTCAGTCATCATAATCTAGATGCAGTGTTTAGCTATTTTTGACAAAATTTAAAAGGGACATGTCCAGATAGTCTAGATAGATGCAATATGAAATATATGTATGACATTTTCATATTCTTTCATGATGATAAATGCAACTCACATCCCATAAGACTTTGCGTTTACCGACTCCTGATTCGAGAATATTCTGGCTAACACACCCATCTTATCAGTGCAAGCTTCATTCGCAAGTGTCCAGGTACTTTGAGAAACAGGCTTGAAGAAACAAATATCCTGTGGGCTTCTTGCTGAAAAATGTAAAGATAATTTCAATTAATTACGTCTTCGTTTTCTCGGGTACATATTTAGTGACGATACAGGTATTGCCATTCAACGCCACTTAACAGTGCGATGGTTAGTTAGGCCGTCGCTCGGACAAACACGGCCGATTCCGGCCACATGTATATCGGGAAACACAACAATCACACCGAAAGTGTGAACGGTGCGTGTGATTGCAGGTGTGTTGTTTTTTGACATATCAAATTGGTGGAACAAACTAGGGTATTGTATCATCGAGTCTGGGGTGTCTAAATTTCATAGTTGATAATCATCTTGGTTTTAACTTGAAAAAGGATAAGCTTAGTATACCTAGCCCTGCCAATGTATTATTTTGTATCCAGTCTTGGTGTGCCTGTGTTATCTAAGGTAAAACTAAGGTATTATCACGGACTTATATCTATGGATAGGAAACGCGGGCCATTCCCGTGTTTGTTCAACGATCTGTTGGACTCAGCTACGCTTGAGTGCGTTTCGCGGGTATAGCGCTAATTTCCGGATGATCCGCTAGGATAAATTTGGCGATGGTTCCATTTTAAGCCACCAGGGTTGAAAGTGGCGCTGCTGATGTTTTTTGTTGTTGTTTTTTTTTCAAATTGAGGAAGCTCTTTCTCTATTTCACTTGTAATACATACATTCATTCTTTCCTGAGTGTATAATCATGACTTACGTTCCTAAGGGGTTTATTTGTAATCCTCTATTTTATTTGAAAAGTCAAAGTTTCAAAAATGTTCCCTGTCAACCAGGCCTTGCTTAAGTATTTAGCTGTCTTCCCCAATGTGAAACCTACTCAGAACAGTTCAAATTATATTCCTAGCCATTCTGGGAGAGTCCAAACAATTGGCAGAGTTTGGTTGACTTTAGATGATGGCGTCACTGAGAAATGACTGATTTTGGGGGGTTCACCTGTGAAAAGTCAAAGTTTCAAAAATGTTCCCTGTCAACCAGGCCTTGCTTAAGTATTTAGCTGTCTTCCCCAATGTGAAACCTACTCAGAACAGTTCAAATTATATTTCTAGCCATTCTGGGAGAGTCCAAACAATTGGCAGAGTTTGGTTGACTTTAAATGATGGCGTCACTGAGAAATGACTGATTTTGGGGGGTTCACCTGTGAAAAGTCAAAGTTTAAAAAATGTTCCCTGTCAACCAGGCCTTGCTTAAGTATTTAGCTGTCTTCCCCAATGTGAAACCTACTCAGAACAGTTCAAATTATATTCCTAGCCCTTCTGTGAGTTTCCAAACAATTGGCAGAGTTTGGGTGACTTTAGATGATGGCGCCACTGAAAAATGACTGATTTTGGGGGGTTCACCTGTGAAAAGTCAAAGTTTCAAAAATGTTCCCTGTCAACCAGGCCTTGCTTAAGTATTTAGCTGTCTTACCCAATGTGAAACCTACTCAGAACAGTTCAAATTATATTCCTAGCCCTTCTGGGAGTTTCCAAACAATTGGCAGAGTTTGGTTGACTTTAGATGATGGCGCCACTGAAAAATGACTGATTTTGGAGGGTTCACCGGTGAAAAGTCAAAGTTTCCAAAATGTTCCCTGTCAACCAGGCCTTGCTTAAGTATTTAGCTGTCTTCCCCAATGTGCAATCTACTCAGAACAGTTCAAATTATATTCCTAGCCCTTCTGGGAGTTTCCAAACAATTGGCAGAGTTTGGGTGACTTTAGATGATGGCGCCACTGAGAAATGACTGATTTTGGGGGGTTCACCTGTGAAAAGTCAAAGTTTCAAAAATGTTCCCTGTCAACCAGGCCTTGCTTAAGTATTTAGCTGTCTTCCCCAATGTGAAACCTAGTCAGAACAGTTCAAATTATATTCCTAGCCCTTCTAAGAGTTTCCAAACAATTGGCAGAGTTTGGGTGACTTTAGATGATGGCGCCACTGAGAAATGACTGACTTTGGGGGGTTCACCTGTGAAAAGTCAAAGTTTCAAAAATGTTCCCTGTCAACCAGGCCTTGCTTAAGTATTTAGCTGTCTTCCCCAATGTGAAACCTAGTCAGAACAGTTCAAATTATATTCCTAGCCCTTCTGGGAGTTTCCAAACAATTGGCAGAGTTTGGTTGACTTTAGATGATGGCGCCACTGAAAAAGGACTGATTTTGGAGGGTTCACCGGTGAAAAGTCAAAGTTTCCAAAATGTTCCCTATCAACCAGGCCTTGCTTAAGTATTTAGCTGTCTTCCCCAATGTGAAACCTACTCAGAACAGTTCAAATTATATTCCTAGCCCTTCTGTGAGTTTCCAAACAATTGGCAGAGTTTGGGTGACTTTAGATGATGGCGCCACTGAGAAATAACTGATTTTGGGGGGTTCACCTGTGAAAAGTCAAAGTTTCAAAAATGTTCCCTGTCAACCAGGCCTTGCTTAAGTATTTAGCTGTCTTCCCCAATGTGAAACCTACTCAGAACAGTTCAAATTATATTCCTAGCCCTTCTGGGAGTTTCCAAACAATTGGCAGAGTTTGGTTGACCTTAGATGATGGCGCCACTGAAAAATGACTGATTTTGGAGGGTTCACCGGTGAAAAGTCAAAGTTTCAAAAATGTTCCCTGTCAACCAGGCCTTGCTTAAGTATTTAGCTGTCTTCCCCAATGTAAAACCTACTCAGAACAGTTCAAATTATATTTCTAGCCCTTCTGGGAGTTTCCAAACAATTGGCAGAGTTTGGGTGACTTTAGATGATGGCGCCACTGAGAAATGACTGATTTTGGGGGGTTCACCGGTGAAAAGTCAAAGTTTCAAAAATGTTCCCTGTCAACCAGGCCTTGCCTAAGTATTAAGCTGTCTTACCCAATGTGAAACCTACTCAGAACAGTTCAAATTATATTTCTAGCCCTTCTGGGAGTTTCCAAACAATTGGCAGAGTTTGGGTGACTTTAGATGATGGCGCCACTGAAAAATGACTGATTTTGGAGGGTTCACTGGTGAAAAGTCAAAGTTTCAAAAATGTTCCCTGTCAACCAGGCCTTGCTTAAGTATTTAGCTGTCTTACCCAATGTGAAACCTACTCAGAACAGTTCAAATTATATTCCTAGCCCTTCTGTGAGTTTCCAAACAATTGGCAGAGCTTGGGTGACTTTAGATGATGGCGCCACTGAGAAATGACTGATTTTGGGGGGTTCACCGGTGAAAAGTCAAAGTTTCAAAAATGTTCCCTGTCAACCAGGCCTTGCTTAAGTATTTAGCTGTCTTCCCCAATGTAAAACCTACTCAGAACAGTTCAAATTATATTTCTAGCCATTCTGGGAGTTTCCAAACAATTTGCAGAGTTTGGGTGACTTTAGATGATGGCGCCACTGAGAAATGACTGATTTTGGGGGGTTCACCTGTGAAAAGTCAAAGTTTCAAAAATGTTCCCTGTCAACCAGGCCTTGCTTAAGTATTTAGCTGTCTTACCCAATGTGAAACCTACACAGAACAGTTCAAATTATATTCCTAGCCCTTCTGGGAGTTTCCAAACAATTGGCAGAGTTTGGGTGACTTTAGATGATGGCGCCACTGAAAAATGACTGATTTTGGAGGGTTCACCGGTGAAAAGTCAAAGTTTCAAAAATGTTCCAATTCAACCAGGCCATGCTCAAGTATTTAGCTGTTTTCCCCATTGTAGAACCTACTCAGAACAGTTCAAATTATATTCCTAGCCCTTCCGGGAGTTTCCAAACAATTGGCAGAGTTTGGGTGATTTTGGTCATGGTACCCCTCAGAAATCACCCATTTTCTAAAAGTCACCCTTGAAAACTCCAAAATTTGAAAATATTCCCAATCTAACAGGCCTAATCAAACCATTTAGCTCTGTTCCCAATTAGAAAACTACTCAGAATAGTTGGAATTACAGTTCTATTACTTCTGATGGTTAAAACTACCTGCTGCTACTGTGGTGCCGCCCTGGTGGCAAAAACGGGAACTCGAGAACAATAGCGAGTCATAGAGAGATAAGCCAGCAGGCCTGAGTTGCCAATCCAGGTCATCCAAGTCCGTGGTATTATTGAGGTGATATGCATGTATGGCACGCCGAATTTGAGCTGGAATACCATATTATACGATGCAATCACTGGTATTTATATAAAAATAATTTTCAGGGGTATTATTAACGTATTTCGGTCATACACTCAGTGATCTAATGCTAAAGAATACGTTGCCAGGGGCTTGTTTCGCTGCAGGCATTGCAGATAAGGTGCATATGATTACATCTTTGGGAAACATGGTTAATTTTTCAAATGTAAACAAGGATTTCATTTTTTTTCGAGGGATTTTTTTCTTTCCTGGCATACTAGCTGGGCACAGAGAATGTGCCTTACATGCTTACATTTTTACTAACATCATATTGTTCATATAGAATCAACGGGAAATTCTATACCTATTGTGGCACATACATGCATATTGTACGCAGTGAGGTAACCAGGCAGTGCTTAGAACCGCATAATACGGGCAGTGAATATTTAAACCGACGCAAAAATCGATGACACGTTAGTTCACGAGAGTCCCGGGGGCGAGGAGAGATAAACTTATGAACCTAATTATCAATGATTAAGCACATGCCCGAAATTCTGCCAGGGTCGATTCTGTTCTGTCTGAAGTTCTGGAAACACTTCCGTGGCGTGAAGCGTAGACAGGGTAGACAACATCCGCCTATGACAGCCGTTGGCTTGACATGCTTGCTAGTGAGGGATGCGACATAATTTCATTATTCTTAAGTATAACTCCTCCAGCCCGGCTAATGAAAAACACAGACACACAGATGCATTTTTGGCGTTATTGGAATTAGTCATAGCGAATAACAAGGAATAACATTCTCCTTTTATTCAATAAATGCTATATACATATATATAAAAAAAATCAGCGAGAGATGTTAACTGGTGCGTGGGTGAATGTTGAGTGAGGCCTGGGCACTGTTTAACAAGTTTGGTCCTAGTGGAAGAATCCTCCTAGGATCATGCCAGCAATCCAAGATATATCTTAGGACGAAAGACCTTTCCCGTTTAACGCGCAAGTGGTTAAAATTGGGATTTAGACTGAACATATTCACTACAACGTTCCAATGACAGTGACACCTATATTTTGCTTCGCACCCCAGAGAGGCCCAGCAGAAAATCATTAATTAATAATATAAATACTACGACTTCGGACCATTCGTTCAATAAACCAGCTTCAATTCCTTTTGTGTGTTGGTATACGCTCAGAGGCACGTTGTCGTCCCAGTCAGATCCCTAACCGCCGATGCCATTTGGCACTCCCGTGAGTACGACCGGTGATGCCAAATGGCACTCCCGTATGGACGTCCGGTGATGCCAAATGGCATTCCCGTATGTACAGCCGATAATGCCAAATGGCATTTTTTCTCCGATATGTTACAAAACTGATTATATCTCAGTTAATACTGTATGGATTTAAATGATATTTTCGGGGATTATGTAAATATATATTACAAAAATAAAGAAATGGGAAATAAATTTCTGGTTGCCATGGATACGTTGATACACCCCTATAAATATCGGGAAAACGCCCCATCGGACCCACACTTGTTCGAGTGACAGCGATGCCAACACCTATAGAGCATAGGGCGCCGATATTTATTTGAAAATGAGCGGATCTGATTCATATCTGGGTTTAATTTCATTTAAACCAACGTATTAATGCTACAGGGCCATTTGTGTAATGATCTATTTCGGCAAGTGTTCCCTAGATTAACTTTAGACTGGAGTCAATGACAATGACAGTGACAGTGACAGCTCACTCGGCCGACCCCCGATAAGCGTGAAGCAAATGTAATATTTCTGCTATAAAGATCATTCCCCCGTATAAACCACTGCCACAAACAGATTCCTCAGGCTTTTTTTTATATTAATCCAATCTAGCATTGTTGATGTCATCAGGTAGAATAGTTCATAATAGACCAAACCAGCACACTGTCGTCGTTGAAGTTGCCTCAGACGCCCATTCATATAACATGGCGAACACTGTCACAACTTCCGATGAATTTTGCCGTCATCTAACGTAAATCCAATATGTAACGAATGGCACCACGAAAAAGCCTGATGTCTCCTCTATTTTCTGGTAGTAATGGCGATGTTGAATATATATGATTAATATTAATAGTCACACACTCTCCGCACCATGCGGGTTAGCATAGAGATGATGTGAAGCCTTACGCCTGCTATAACTAAGTATAAGACAGAGCGCGGTAGGCGCCACCTATGAGGCTTTTCGCATTTTCATGATTTCTCCATAACATATTGATTTTACACAAAAAACAAATACAGAAACGTGTTCTCCATATCTTTTTATTATTATTTATGTAAAAAAAACATAATGTCATCGCGATGAAAAAAAAGATTCAAACCTCCATAGGCGCAGTGCTATATTGGGCCTAGCCACAGGCTTGTGTCAATGGCGATAAAAAAAGATGTCTTCAAATGTTCCTGCTTTTGGAAATATTAATATAATTATTAAATATCGATCTAATTAATAATAAATGGTATGTAAATGAAGCCTAAAGTCTCTTCGTTTTTTGGGTATCATTTAAATTATCTAATTATTTTTCTAAGTTAATTTATTTTGCTAATTAGTGAAACACCCCTCTGCAGTTTTGGCCGTGTTCTAGCCTATGAGAAAAACGCCGGATGTGGGGCACCTGCAGAACGTGCGACGTCGGACATAGTATATATACTCGCCATAGGGGGCGCGGTGGTTAACGCACTTCGCGCTACGCTAGGCGCGGTAGGGAAAGGGTTAAGATGTGAGTCAAACTTGTTAAACACTTTAAAATGCCCTGTTGAATAATCGATGGTCCTACATAAAGACCCTTTTTCTGTGTGCCATAGACAGCAAGAGACGATGTGGGTCAACTTTATTCAATACTTATGGACGGCCTTATGTATGTCTGATACTATCTTAGCAAAAAAACTTAAATATTATCAAACAATAACCCTTGTACAAAGGTACAGATAAGTGTCTCTATGTAAGATATTAGGTTATTCAACGGCCCCGAATCCAATTTTGCAATCTGGCTAATGTCCTTGGCTAAGACAGTCTCTCGCTAAGATTGTCTTGATAGTTAAACGCAAACTGTCCTAGGCATAACTCTTCTAGGACCGGGTTGTTTAACTCCCCCCGGTGTCGATCCCGCCAATCCCTTGTGACCTTCCTGCACTACTGGTGTCACCACTCACAGCCCCTTGGTGTCGCCCTCTACTTTCTGCCTTATACTCAAATGAGAACTCGTTCTTATTTGTCCCACAAAATGATAGGGAAGGCGATTACGGGTCTCGAAAATCGGGAATTTATCGGTTCTGGTTCTGGAATATAATACATCGGTCGAAGCCTGGGCCCTGTTTTTCAGTCTCGATATCCTCTTTGTAAGATATCTTACAGCTGTCAGTGTACTATAGATAAGACATCTTTGGGGATCGGCCAACGATTGTCCGTCAAGAGCACTTAGACTGCAGCCAGGGCCCTGTTTTTTAGTCAAGACAGTCTTAGGCTGAGATCTGCCAAGATATCTTAATGAATCTAAGACATTTTTTCAAGACAAAAAATGGCCGCCGTCCTATAGACGAGGTCTTGGTGCACCACGGTAGATCTTGAGACAAAAATAGAACTATCTTAGGTTTTATAATTCTACTCTTGCTGGATACCAGCTCTAGCACTGGTACAGTCATATCAAGTTATATTGGGGTCTCAGGAGTGTATTGCATCACCCAACTCTGTGGAGACATAGGTAAGGCATCCGGCGATTGTGCTGGAGGTAGGGTGTTCAAACCCCGGTGCTGGTGCATCATTTTCACCTAGAAAAGGTGAAAAGAATTTTGTTGTGGTGTGGTTGTGGGTGTGGTTGTGGTTGTGTTTGTGGCTGTGGCTTTGTTCGTGGTTGTGGGTGTGGGTGTGGTTGTGATGGTGGTTGTGGTTGTGGTTGTGGTTGTGGGTGTGGGTGTGGGTGTGGGTGTGGGTTTGGGTATGGGTGTGGTTGTGGGTGTGGTTGTGGTTGTGGGTGTGGTTGTGGTTGTAGGTATGGTTGTGGTTGTGGTTGTGGGTGTGGTTGTGGGTGTGGTTGTGGTTGTAGGTGTTGGTATGTGTGTGGTTGTGGGTGTGGTTGTGGGTGTGGGTGTGGTTGTGGGTGTGGGTGTGGGTGTGGTTGTAGGTATGGGTGTGGTTGTGGGTGTGGGTGTGGGGATGGGGATGGCGGTGGGTGCAGGGGTGGGTGTGGTTGTGGATGTGGGTGTGGGTGTGGGCGTGGCTGAGGGTGTGGTTGTGGATGGTGGGTGTGGTGTGGGTGTGGACTGTTGAGTACGGACTGTTGAGTGTGGACTGTTGAGTGCGGACTGGTGACAGAGGACTGTTGAGTGACAAGAGCATCTTGTTTTCTTGTTCTCATGTGGTCACATGGCCATAAGATACCTTTAAGACACCTCTAGGACATGTCCAACCTTGTCTTGGGCTGAGACCGTTTTGGAGCCAATTTGAGCTAAGATAGCCTAAGATATCTCAAGATAATCTTGACTAAAAGACACCTATGACGCCCCTAAGACGTCTCAGCCCAAGATATATCAAAGATCCTCTAAGATATCTTGTCTATAGCACACTTTGGTCTTAAGACGGTCTTAGCCAAAAATTATCTTGACTAAAAAACAAGGCCCAGGTGTACTATAGATAAGACATCTTTAGGGTCACGTGGTTCCAAATGTCTTCCAAAGTGTCTTAGACCTAAGACATCTATGGACATGTCGTACAGAATGCGCAAATTCACTTCCCGTAGGAATTAAGCAATGAAATTTTAACACGAGTAAGGTATACATATAACCTATAATCGTACTAAATATGAAGAAAATCGGCCGCACCGTTCCGAAGATATCGGCGTTTGAAGTTCGTCATAGCAATCTCTGCTCTGGTGGCCAGTGTACCCCTACGCTCACGTGACTCTAATTTATGCAGTGACCTCGAGTTCACTGGACGTGGGAGGGTGCAAAGGCCAGAGCAGACGATTGCTATGACGAAGTTCAAACGCCGATATCTTCGAAACGGTGTGGCCTATCTTCTTCATATTTAGTACGATTATAAGTTATATAATCATCCCTAGATTCGTATGGGAAGCACGGGAAATCCTCTATATACACACAGTGAGCTTTGATAGAGCCTGAGACAGTTCTAGACTTGAGACACTTTTAGCGGCGATCGAGCGCGACGCACTGAGACCGTGTCTATAGCACATCCGCCATTTTGTGTCTTGCAAATCGTCTTCCAATCGTGGAGACATCTTAGGGTATCGTTGGGCGATTATGTCTTGACTGAAAAACAGGGCCCTGGATATGTTCCTCACGTCGAAAGTCGGGAAATCATGTTCCCTATTTTCACGGTCTGTGTGTACCTTTCTGAATAAGGGGGAATGTGCAGTAAAGCCCAGCTTAAAGGACACCCTGCGTTGGGGAACAGTTTTGCATGGAGCGGAGGCCTCTGAAGGCGTCTGCGGTGTATTTGTATAGATACAACAAGGCCGTCTCTCTTCATTCGATAAACTGTGCACGCCAGTGTGAAAGCATTGAACACTGACAGGCGCCTAGCCTAGGGCAGGCTGGAGCGGGCCTCGGCGATTCTGAAAATTTGAGACATCGCACTCGTAATCTGTTGAAATTAGATCAAAATAGCTGTAAAGATTTTGAACGGCCAAAATTTGGTGACCTTTGACCTCTCCTAGCAATTTACTGCTACCACAATTTGACTTGACTAACGGCCATGTATGATAGCCCAGAGTCTCTACTACCCAAAAGTAGTGAGACATTTTTTTTGTGCGAGGATGTCATGGACCTTTTAAATTTCCATATTTGCTCCCCTTCTATATGTGGCAGACCAAAACGAATGACATATTTTCAGCGACTATGGATTGAGTTTGGTCCAGATCTCCCCCCTATCACTGACTGATAGGCTAATGTTTGTGATGCTATGGACCATTGAGTAGATTTTTTTACATGGGCATTGAATACAAGTTCTCAATGTTAAGACTATGGGAATGAAATACCAGGGGTGACATAAATACCATACCTGGCCCCTTTACAGGGAGGTTTAAAATGTTTCCTGGCAATGGCCTATATTTACACAATCCCTCTACTGCTACCATTCTGGACCAATTTTTTTATTTATCATTACTGCATTTATTCATTCATTATTTATTCATCAAACTATCTATTCATTCGTTTCTATGAATTGGTTATGAATCTAAATCTAAATATCAGTCTGTTTCTTTTATATAGGTATGATATACTATATACCCATTGAAAAACATTGTAAACCTCATTAGGTATTTCAATAAGTGACTGAAACGGCAACTTAAAATTATAATCTCTCTAAAATAAAAAGAGAAAAGGTTCTTTATAAATTCTTGAGATTTGATATTTTGCTTATGTCTCGTCCTTCTTTTTGGTATTTTATCCGTATTTTTCGTCAGAAATCGCGCGTCGCAAAATCTCTAGAGGCATGTTTTCTTTTAGGTCGGGTATAGGTGGGAGCGGGTATAACTAGAAACCCACCTATAGTTTTAGAGGCCTTGTTATTAAAGAAGGCACATCCGCGAAATGGTTGTTTAAGGTATATCTATGGCTAATACAATAAACCACAGGCACCAAGCACAGGACCAATTTGAGTCTTGGAGAAGGTGAGAATATTGTCTTTTTTTAGTAGTTCACAAACTGACATTTTCATAATTTAATGCAATTCAAACAGAATTGATATGCAGAATATCAAACAGACCCCAAAGCCAGGTATGAACCATTGAAGCGTGAATCCACTTCGGGAATTAGCAACAGATATAGACTCTATCCAAATTGCATCAAATAGCAAGTGGTGCGCTATGCGCATGTATACTCACCTACACAGTGTAGTATCGATGTAACATTACTCCAGTCAATGTCACATGTACAGTGAAATCGCCTTTCTGAACTAGGATTGTCCAACCAGTCCTCGAACGTAAACCCGTGATTGCAATAATATACGACCTCTTCGTGGTTCACGATGCGAAGGCTGTTTTCTATTGGCGGTGATTGGTCACAGATAGTGTCTGAATGACGACAACGAACTAGTCAATCACTTGCAAGACTTGGAAGACGGTAAAAGTGGTGTAGTCGTTATTGTGTGCTCATGATAGACATAAATATGTAAAGGGCTTATCCCAATTATTTTACTTTTACTTTGATAGAATGCCTAAATTTTATTGAAGAATTTGTTGTCATCGAAAGCAACCATTGCACTAGGGTATACGAAATATGACATGCATATTATACACTTATTAGCTGACGTATCCTTATTTATTTGGTGTGAAAAAAGGCTACATGATTGACATATATCTGCTGGTACATATTCTAATGAAACGCTATAACTATATGAGTGATAGAAAACTCACACTTCGAAAGAAGGCACATGTGTAATCCCCAGCTGGAGTTATCAATACCATTTCAATCCGGTAGATATGATATCAAAATTGTGTAACAAAGGCAATGAAGTTCATATCGTTAGGATCATACATGAGAATCTGCCTCTCTGTTATCGTAGGTGCAGTATCTAACAATTAGGAGCTAATGTTATTTCCATTTATAATGGAAGAGCGCAGTACTCTTAAATCACCTCATTAAATACAAGTGAAGACTATATCATAAGAAATTATTAGTCAATAAGCCATTGGTATTTAAAGAACCAGCAATGTTTCAATAAACCTAGAGAATGGATTTAAAAGTAATTTTCAAGTATTCTGAACAGGAATATTTACTAAGGTATAGACATTTACAAACACATGGAAGCTGGTCTTTTGGGTACACCTAGAGTGACATTTCCTGACCCATGGTGAGGTCACTGATCCTGATTTTAGAAGGAGATGTGTTTGGGGGTGGGGGTAGGGTGGTGATGAAAGGAGCTGAAATGTGGTGGAGCCATTATGGCTGGTTAGGTGACCTTGTTTCCCAGGCAGATATCTACTGGTCATCCATAGCATTGCCAAATAGACAAATGGGAATTTAATTGGTTAGTTTGAATAGAATAAGTAGTACTATCCATTTGTATTGGATATTGCCTCTGCTTTATGAATAGAATATTGTCAGATATGTGTGATCTGGTATAGCTAATATACTGATTTCTGAAAGGAAAACATTTGAAAAAGCTTGCAATATTTATATATTCTATGACTGGTACATAACCATGTTTGAACAGGAAATCTTAGAAGGCCGCAAGAAATGATGTGAATCTTTGTTAACATCAATTCTTGAAATCAAGATATCTTTCTAAAAATGTATAGGTCACAAAATATCTTGGGCCCTTACCTTTTTAGCAGGACTCATAGTTAACATATAGATAGTGAAGGGTTAATTACTTTTGCATCAAGCTCAAAATCTATGAGACCATTCTAACATTAAGGCCTTGTATGCATGTATTTGTGACTATCTGTCTTGCCGTATGTAAGTCGGTTCTGTTTCTATCCCTCTCTACCTATTAAACTACCTGTATGTCTGCCTCTCTCCCTCAGACTGGTTAGTTCCATAGCTCAGCCAGCTCTCAGCCAGCTCAGCTCAGTTACACATACATGTACAGGTTTTACACATTTTCTATAGTCACAATAATAGAGAGATGAATACAGGATGTTACTTTACATAAACTGAAGATTGACTAAGAGTGTGTCTCCAGCTATGGGACTTACGCAATATGCAATTTTTAAGGAACTCTTAAATTCTATCTTTAGGTATGGGATTCGACATAACATACAAAACCTCCCATCTGATAATCTTTGCACGAGGAATAGAAAGCTGTGGAACCTACCTTGTCTCACCTCCGACACTGGTGCAGTTTTCGGCATGATCTACTGCTGTTGGACACATCATTGTAGTTGGCTGCCATTCTGCAATGAGTATCCGCGGGGGAATAATGCCCGATATACATGTATAAGTAACCACAGACCCTGGAATCATACACTCATCATGATGCTGATCCGATTTTCAGAAAAGTAATGAACTATAGAAGTCTGAAATCCCGAAAATTTTAATCCAATTGAAATAAGTACGAGAGTCACTTCACAAACGTAATGCTTTTTGTAGCATGAGTCATTTCCACTGAAGGTTATGTTTCCCGGATTTCCCTCAGCCGGCATTTATTTTCACCTGTATTTCTAAGGTATTCATCTGGTTTTTAGATGATATGTACAGCATATAGTTAAGCAAAGATTCGTTGAGGCATACTGAGGAAATGGTATAATCCTTACAATATAATGTACAGTCTGGAACAGATTATTATGACTTATTATGAAAAAAAGTTAACATTGTTAAATAAAACTCAATCACTAATACTTCCATACAAATCCATTAAAAAGTGAACTTAAAGGCATTGAAAATAAATCCACTCTTCCTACAACGTGTTTGTCAATCCGGAAGTGGATGGATCTCAGTGTGACTCCAAGAAGAACGTAATGGGCAGATTTCAATCACAAGTTGGAACATTCCATCGTGCGATACCAAGTTAATGCATAATTTAGATCAATTTTGCACTGAAGTGATCGTGCCCCTTTTTTTAATACTTTTATGCCCACTTTGCTAACACTACAGTTGAATTTCTATTGAACAAAATCACAGTTCAAAACAAAATCAATGTTCATTTTAAATCAGGCTATGCTATTCCTTAGCAGGTGAATATTACTTTTGCATCTGATAGATTCACCCAACTATTAGTAGCTTCCTACACACTAGTAAAGACGGTAGGTAGTGATCCAATTGCCTCGTCTACAATTAGAAAATACCGGATCACAGACGAAATTACACTCTACCCATCAAACCCAATGAATCATAAGGCTTGGATCCAGTGAGGTACCACGCAGGGGTCATGATCTGTTGCACGATAATTCTACTGTCCACAGATTGGTTGCATAGCCCGCTCTATGCCTTCTCGTAAACTATTGAATTGGGTAGAGTCTAGGAAATATTTCCATGGTCCTCAACACAGTGATAAAGTCACATATCTTGGTACTAGCCACAAATTATGATGGCCAATTAGTCAAAAACGGATCAAATTTTACCACTCTGCCTCTCTAACACCTGCGGCGCCCAGAGCGAGAAGTAACATAAATAAACGTTAGGGCCCACCTAATTTTGCAGAATTATTCAATGTTCGTTAGCTGGTAAGCGCTAAAAACAGAAATGACACAGTTTTCGCAAATTTCATGAAATATAAGTAATGATTTGAAATGTTTGCATATTTCAATGATATATGTCGATCTTATGATAGGTGGGCCCTAACGTTCCCATGAGTGGACCCTAACGTCCTGACTTTCGTCTACAATAAAACCCCGCTTAAGGGGGCCTCCGAGCAAGGTGGCCCCTTAAGCCGGGTGTCCCTTTAAGCGGGGTTTTCAGTCTGTTGATGTATATGTTATCAATGTGTATACAGGTAGCACTATGGTATAGAGACACTGATATAACTACACAGAGAGTCCACAGACGCCTAGCTGATGCCTACATCGGCTGTTGCTTGGTATCTGATCGTCTAGAGACCAGTCTACTCGCCTTACACACACACCATAAACAAGTACTCAGGGTGATTTGGAGTGTTGTCCCCACACTGTCCCCTCAGATTTGATAAGGTGTCCCCCCAAAGTGTCTCCTTTAACGGGATTAAGAAGCATTCTGTACCGAAATAACTGTCCCCTAAAGAGGGGTGACCCCTTAAGCGGGGTGGCCCCTGAACCGGGTTTAAAATAAACTCTTAATAGAGGGAACAAATTTCCGTTTCGAGCAAATTTCCCCCTAAAGCGAGGTTCCCCCTAAGCGGGGTGTCCCAGAAGCGGGGTTTTACTGTATATACCGATTATCATAGAAGTGTGTTCTGACACGTCCCGTAAAGTGTTACCTTGGCAGGTGAGGCTGGATATGGCATCACTCCATTCCTGACCACAGGGACAAGGCAGAGTAACGGACGTTCGGCCATCTAGAAACGCCAGGCCTGAGTCACACATATAAGTCACATTCTCTGAGGATACACCCCGCGAAGCACCAGAGATAGCTGGAGCCGTTTGGCACAGGTTCCCTTGGGAAATATCAAAAACCTTAACATGTATCGTCTCTCATATATCTACATGTAAATAGTATTGGTGTTTGGTTATACTAGCTGCGGTATACTATTATTATAACACATTTCAAAAGGCTACAAAATACGAGTAAGAAGTTACCAACCGAATTGTGATATAACACATAATTCAAATCCATTAAAAGATTTATATCTATGTATATACATGTGTATATGTACTACATATAAAAGCATTTTTCTCTGACCTACATAACAATCTGAAGGTGTGAACTCACGCTGTGATATTTGACAAATGGCAAAGCGATTCACATTGCAGTGTATATCTTTCCATCGGTTGGTAGTGAAGCGTATTATCACACAGTCTTGCTCATCATCACCAATGTTGGGGGCCTGATTGATCCAGTTGCTGTAACTTATATTACCTCCTGTCGTGATATACTGGAAGGAATCCTCAGTGTCCAAATCAGTTATACCTATGTAGGAGTTGGTATATTTAGATCTAGAAACGGGCAGAGAGAATAATTAGTCCCACAATAAGAAGTGCAGATGCGCAGGAGGAAAATGGATCAGTTGATGGGGTTTTAACTTCTGAATAATACTGCTGCTTTGTATTATATGAACAACCCTTATTCCTTTCCCCACCCAATATTCTATTCTCCTAGGTAAATACCTAATGGTGTTTTAACTGTTTACGAATTAGACACTCAGCCTTTTATCACCCCCTTTCTTTACTACCAGATGGTCCTTAAAGGCATATCCTACAGTTTTGAATATGAGACTAATTCTTTGTTACTGAAAATAGCAAATGAGCAAGATATATTTGTCGAGTTTGTTCTAACATCAATAGGTAAAATATGCCTATCAACATTTACTTGATTGATATAGGAAATGTATTGAGATATACGGATTTCCTTAATTCTTTCAGAACAATGTCGCTGACCTCTATGGTTGTTATTACGGTTGTGCTACACATCTACCATAACCTTTGAAGAGTTTGAATAAAATGACATGGGTTTTATCATCTGAAAAACAAACCTTTTAAAATTTCTGCATATTCTATCACATAGATATTTTAGAAACTGTCGCTATGGCCCTCATTTCTAAGTTAGAAGTGTGTTCTACAACTTTACATCCTATTCAGCTTGTTGGGAAATGACAAGGGTCTAAATTATCAAATTTAATTGTTCAATGTGCCTTTAATCTAAATATATATTTCCCATACGCGTTTCATGGTAATCACTGGGGTGACATCGGATGAAGGTAAAGACTAATTACACTGCCGCTACAGCTTCGTTCTCCGCTTCTGACCGTATTTCAACCAAGTCTCCACCTCCTTGTTGACAGCTTGCGCGACTATCGGCAAAGTTCTGAGCTTCTTTGGTGATCCAGTAACATAACTTTTGCGAATCCGTGTCTGAAAAATGGTATCAAACATGCATGGATCTTTGCTAACGTTTTATACATAACCTGTGGTTAATGACAGCTCAGTCGACTCCGTTATGCATCATTCATTGAAATTTCCAGCGAAAGTGGCACATATTGTTGGATGCCGCACTTAGAGGTTCTTTTTTAAACTTTCCTGGGTCGTGCTCAATCTGATGATTGGTTTCAATGCACGCCCAGGCTTATATATATATATTTGGTAAAGAGAAATAAAACTTTGATATATATGCGCCACAATGGAAAAGTGACACCTACAAATCAAAATTTGGTAAAGATTTAGGGCAATATTTGCTTACATAATACTCTAAATCTAACTAATTTCAGGTTACGACTGAAAAGGGTAAAAGACATCATTTGATATCGGTTTATAATCGAAAGGATTCCGCTGATAAATGACTGTATTTCTCCTGAGATACATTTCGAGAATTTAGAGAGTATACGTAAATTCATACGTACCGTTGCAGACTAAAGACATCACTGCTACACTCCAATCGCAAACTTCATCACAGATATAAGTCGTGACACTTGAGCCATTGGCAAATGTTCCGTTCTGACAGGTGTAGGACACTTTATTCCAATATACAGAGCGATGGACACCCACAATATTTGGGGCATCATTGCAATATTCACTTGCTGAGGCAGGTACAAACAGCGCATAGAACATAACAAGCTGATACCAACCGAAACGACATATAGCGTTCGTCATCATCACTGCTCCTTTCAAAGAAAACGAAGTCTATAATGGAAGATCTATACGTAAGATTGTGTGATCTTTTCATTGAACAATAATTATTCGTAAAAGAAAATCGGGCTAGATATCGGTTTATAATCGAAATAGACCCATAATTGATGGTTTTATTTGCTATGTATACACCACTACGTAATTATAGAACAGGGTAGCAATTCCATTCGTGGCGTGTGATTAACTCCGGTATAGTAATTACTTATCAATAGGGTTTGTGCACTGATATGGAAAGATATGAGTAGATTTTAAAAATAAGTGTCTTATACCTACTTACAGAACCTCACTGAATGATCTAAAACAAAAGTTTACATGAATGAATCAAAACTTTTAGAACTCTAGAAGCCACTTCAAGTTCTGTAAACATCAGCCCACATGGAAGTCACTGTACGATTTCACTCCCACCGATTAATTCACTTAATTATAAGCTAGCCTAAAGGTGTCTCAGTCGAATTTGCGCAAGGCGTTGATCATAACAGTGGGATTCATGGCACATAATCATGGACGATATGTTGAGACTCCTGGGTGAAAGAGCTTCAGAGGAAAAGAGAACTCTGCAAAGCTTTACCAATATGACGACTGCACATACATGCACGCAGACGAGCACGCATAACACCTACACCCACTAACTCAGACGGAAGCCCGGTGGGTTCGGGGTTTAAGGGCCGAATTAATGAAACTTCGAATGCACACCAACACGCCTTAACGACATGCTCTACGACGCACAATTGAATTGAATGTGCGTGCCGGGTGCATTGGGAATTCTGAATTTCTGAGTCGGCATTTGTGGGTTTCAGGCATTTAAAGAAATAGAATAAACATTTCATGGTTACTGGTCATATGAACATCCTGCTATAAGAAAATTATCCCGTACGGACGCCTTGCTATAAAACCAACTTGACATTGGTGAGTGTTGGCTCAAATAAAGCCTAGGACCCATCGGTTACAGTGGACATCACACATCCAGAAAAGTGTATCCATTGGGGCAATATTTCTAGGACACACCGCTATATAAAACTTTAATTCTCCTTAAATTCATCCTGCAGTGAACCAATGGCCATGACGAGGAATAACATTTCTAAAATCAATCAACTGGATCTAATCAAATGGCTCACAATGTAACAGCAAATCATTAAATAAACTCCCCAAAAGAGGCATAGCTCTCCATCTGCCTTTTACACCCAGTGCAGAGCCATGCAAATATGGTGAGGTGGGTCATAAATAAATTTACATGGTTTTGTAATTCAGTTGAGCAGAACACGACTGAAGTTATACCGCACACGATACCCGAACTATTGTTTATGGATCCGGGTCATGATCCACTGCATATACTCCATATCCTGGTGAATAGACGCGGCTGGGAATGTATCTTCCCATGAATACTTCACAAGGGCATAGTAATATGATGGACTTGTCGTTCATCGTACACATGGCCTGCTAAAGTTAAGATGTCGATAGGATGGCCAGGTGCCCAATGCGTGTACATATCTCGCTACTTCCAATGAAATATTCATCCAAACGCTGTAGGGCTGGGGAGGAGAAATGTTGAAGGTGTGGTATGGAATTAATAAGGGTTTAGCTGAAGTGTCTTGTCATTACCCATGGAGCTTTAGCTTTTAGGTACATTGTTATTTGTTTGAGATAAGAAATTATACACACTATGGTCTTTTATTATATAATATTGAAGGATGAATCCCCTTTATTCTGTTTCACTAATTGAGGTAACAGAAAATAAATGTGAAGTGCTCCTCAACAGAAATGTCCATGGGTCCGGACGAATATCAATTAGTATGCTCAATCTAGGTTTAAGCCTGCTCAACTGTTAGATCTAAACCAAATATCATATGATTATCAAAAGGTTAAAAGGTTAACTCACCTTCAACATCTTAAATTTTCCTCCCCCACCCTACACCCTTCACTTCATTATGAAATATTTTCCCATGCATCACATACCCTTATCCACCACATGGTTTGGTATTTTAGTTGTTTGTTATTTTAGTGGGTAGGTGGGACCCTAGTTCTTGCTGAAAGGCAAAATATCTTATTTCTCCTACGTTAGATCATTCAAGTGATCCCGATCATTGGTTTGGATAGATGAAACACACATTTAAACTTTCTGGAGAACACTGATCAACAGATCAACAGATGGCATCACATAGTGGTATGTTACTAACTAGATTTATCATTTATATTCATGAATGAATCTGATAGAATTGAAAAATGATGGTCAATTAAGATAACTACATCATGTGATACTTGATATCATTTATCATTTTTCTATAAATTCTAAATATCATGTCATACTTACATTCTGTGAAGGTTTTATCTATATTGATCAATTATTTCCTATTTAATCATTAAAAACCTAATGACTTTCTACATCTTTGATGTGATCATCTGATCATATATATTGTATTGTAATGCATAAAGGCATCACCTGCTACAAATATGTTGATGTATTACATTGAGAATGGAGAGGGGGTTGGTTGGTTAAATTTCTCAGGAATTTTACATAGAGTTTTTAGTAATGGTCCCTAAACAAGACCTTTGTTAATGGTGCAGTTTTTTTCATACTCAATAAAAAAAAAACCCAACTTGCTGTCTCATGTTGTTATTTTTTTTTAATTTATGTATATTTTTTGGTGAAGAGTTATAACCTGTGGTCTCCAAGAAAGATTTGTTCATTTTTTCATTTGCTTCACTAGACTAATAACTAATGTCAAATTAGCCAATGCGAAAGATATAGATTGATGTTTATTTGTTTGTTTGGGTAGTTTAACATTAAATTTGTCCAGCTAGACTAACTGTAAATTTATTTTCCTAACACGTTTATCCTGTTGAAATAACAGGGTTGATCCAGGTAGCTTACTCTTCTTGATTATATCTAATCAAAAATTCTATATTTCCAGGAACATTTATCAAATCATTCCACTAACAATACCTATATTGTGAAAGATGTGATCTGGACAGATCAAACGGCATCAACCCTTCTGGTTCAGACATAAAAACTCTCATCTAGGATACAATCATTTATAATAATCACCTTTTTCTCACTCTCATCTTGCCCACTTCCTTTCACTTGCTAGCTTGTTCATTCTTTTCTTATTTGATTATGGTTTGCCTTTGCATCCTCCTGGAGTTTGGAGGATAGTTTCAGTGACATCAGGACTAACAATGGACCTTGTGAATATGTTCCTAATGTTCCCTATATCTGATATTCATGATGAGGGAAGAATGAGATTACCCATCTATACTCTCATTGGATACCCAGTAAAAAACAAAACGTAAACTTACGGAGCTCACAGGTAGATTTCTCACATATAAAAACATAGAGATGTTAAGGTTTACTTTCGTCCGTAGCACGTGTGTTAATTCTAGGTAATTTCACGTAATCTTGATATTGATATTACATTTATTTACGTTTAAATGTTCATGAATTCACGTTTATGTTCATGAATCCACTAGCTGGCATGGCAGGAGTTTCTGTCAATTTTCTTTGCTTGTTGGGGAGGGTATGGCCTGTAAAGCTGGTTTATTTACCAAAATTTACCAAACCAGCAGTTTCAATTATCATTAATTTCAATTAGGCTATGATTGGCTCTTTTTTCACTACACTTATCCTAATTTTGGTAATTTTGGCAGTTGGGTTAGATCGCACCTTTTTGCAGGTGTGTAGTGTTAACATTAATGTAAGTTAGGTTTTTCCAACTGAGAAAGAATTATAGGCAAGTGATGGGGCCTATGACAGAAGAAAGTGTACAGAATTGAGTATAGCTGAGTATAATCCATGGTGAAATCTTCAGGCTGAGTGATTATACTCACTTCTCTCCTCCATAGAGAAATCTCCAAATAAATATTCCATGCCCATGTAGATACCAGAGATATAATTCATATAATTATGTAAAATTCCATTTCTAAAATTTACCTACCATTCACGTAAAATTATGTTTTTCTCTGTTGATATATTTACATAGATTCATGTAGTTTAAAAATTTACGTTTTTGAACTATGTGAATCTATGTAAATTTACATAAACCTACATAAATTTACACAAAGTTCTACAGACGTAAGTAAACCTTGACATTTCCACATTCCTTCTACGTAAAAATGTACGTAAATTCACCCAAATAAAAAATATAAATTTACCTTGCTAGAACGTATTTGTGTTTACTGGGTATTGATTCCAGGAGATGGTCAAATGAACTTTTCAGTTTCTTCCTTGTCAACCATTGAGTGTGTTCATTCCTCTTTGAGGTCATGTAGACTTTGATTGAGCTTTGGGATAACTGTCATCATTATGATCATATGCATAGATCAATGTCAAGCTTCTTAATAATGAAGACGATTGATAATTGATGATCAATCTCCTCACTAGAAAGACTTCATACTAGTCTGTGATTTTACACCTCAAAAACGCCAAGAGTTTTGATGATGCTTTCATGATCTGAGGCAACAGACAAGGAACCTAATGGCACTAGCAATTTCTTAGCAATCTGGAGGAAGCTGCCATTTCTCGCTCTCCCATGTTTCTTGTCACTATAAACAGCATATAATCTTCAGATTTAGCATAACATACCCACTTACATAATTTAATAATCACTGAAATAGCAACTTAGAATTATAAAAATAGAACGAAAAAAATTAGATATACTCTGTGAAAAGGTTCTTTATAAATTCTTGAGGTTCCATATTTTGCTGTATGTTTGTCCTCATGAATTGTTTTGTGTATTTTCACATGTTTGAACGTTCATCAGAAATTGACAAGCTGTCGATCACCGTTCTGTGCAATTCCCAAGATGGCAGATACTGTCCCATTTGATGCACCCCCTGACGATTTAATGGGTAACTCACCTATCATGATCATATGGCAAACTTCTACCAGACGTCCTGAGAGTCGGCGCCACTTTGAGGTGGATCCG
This sequence comes from Alentia gelatinosa, assembly GCA_950022655.1. Lineage (NCBI taxonomy): Eukaryota > Metazoa > Annelida > Polychaeta > Phyllodocida > Polynoidae > Alentia > Alentia gelatinosa. The sequence goes on along the minus strand of OX465580.1, from coordinate 30,830,944 downwards.
CGATAGCATTAATGAAATTCTCATGGAGCCTGACCTCCGAGCCAGAGCCGATAGAGGACAGACTGGGAAGAAAGCAATTCTTCTCCTGAATGTGGGAGTGGAGTGATAATGGAGTATCGCACAAAATAATGGTAAGATAGTGACAAGAACTATATGGTACTATCTGGTGACGAACATGGGGTGAACATGAATCACTGCAATGGAGCAGGGCCTTTAAGCTGAGTTTACAAACAACGTAATACTGTTTGAGCTGGGTCGATTAAGTTGGGTGTAGAAACTAGTGTAATGGAACAACATTTTCATGAACTCAGCAGCAACCATCCGACGACGGTATCACCTGTGATATTAATGTGCATCGCAACCACACTCTAATAATATCAATTTTGAATTGATCCCTGTGTGGAAGATAGTCTTAGTTTCTTTTCACATGCATTTATCAGAAAATAAAAAGTGATTACAAAAAGCTGGGTGAAGGTGCAATCAGCTTTTGTAATCACGTACAACCAAAACAGAACTAGCAATTGGATTCTAAAAAATGAAAATGATTTTTTGTTGAATTTCTGCAACCAGCGAACATACTGTGTCGTATTGCACCCTTTTTCCTGGTTTCTTCAGCTCAATGAGTTCTAATCATCACACGATGTTCCACTATTTTCTGAAAGAAAAACAATTAAAGGATGTGAATTTGGTAGTAAAATTACTGATGGAATAGCAAGGGAATATATAGTTCTACGGAAAACCTACGTATGAATTGCATCTGAATAAAGATCCACATCGATCACTCACCTTAGGCAGCTGCCATAAACCCCGAAGTTCTGATGCAAAGTACAGGCCACCCATCCACTGTACAAGATCTGCCTTTATATTGTCCCAGTTGCCAGGGAGGCACCTACGAAGCTCATAAAGGGTCTGGAGTCGCGGTTTGTCATGTATAGAGTACCTTATCTGGAGCAACATATATTATGAGGTTCATAAAGTATAACGTTATTCAATTTTTGTGCTTCAAGTTGAAACTGCTGTTTATGCCTTACGATCTATTTCTAGCTACGTTTTAGCCCCAACGAAAACTTGGTTATTTCTAAATGACATGTCAATGCCGATTTGGATCCTGTCATATTATTATAGAAGATATAAATATGATTTTCGAAACACAAACTAAACGTATTTTTGTAGGGAGATAAAGTTATATTTTTACTTCAACAAGTAATCCATTATAGTTTCCGAAAGAAACCCACTAAATGTTAGACAACGGTAATCAGTATGTGTCAAAAGGATTATAGGTGGGTGACTTGATGGGTTTGAGGTATTACCTGTGTAGTGCCGCAGTCCAACTGCACCGCTTTTATGATGACATCTATCCTGCATGTTCCTACTTCTTCATAATGAGATCGAGGTGTCACCAAAACATTTATAAACCAAATAATGCCAGTTTCTACTTTAACTTTGTCGACAGCTGTTGAGTCCTAAACGTTGTTAGTATGGCACAAGATCCATGTAAAGATGACAAGGAACAATTACTCCAAATAATAATCAATACCACTCAATGCATATGGTCAGTAGTTGTCACGATCAAGCGTTCGCTATTGTCCATGACTGTTGGGGATCCATATCTTTGCACAATATAGCGTCATTTTAGCGAGAAAACGAGGATAATCAAACGTGGGACCAGTGCAACCCAAGCGCTACATGTATATCGTTTCACCCTTGCAAGTCATCACGTCATCATTGACGTCACCACATCATCTTGCGCTTTAGGACAACCTAAGGTCCTGGAATTCCCACCCTCCTACACAGATCATAAACTGTGTTTTAGTTCATAAACTCTGTCTTGACTGTTCAGGTCTCTGGAACTCTCCACCTACAGTGATGATGATATATGAACCCATGTTCCGTTTACTGCAATATGTAGAGTGAGCTTGATATTTCTCATTGACTAGAACAAAGAACTCATTTATTGCGATATTGCATGTACAGAATATCGTAGTCACGCATCGGCCACTAGATCAGTGTATCTGCGCGATCTGTATATATTACATCCCCCTTTTCTTTATGATTGTCTTTAGTTATGTCCATGTGACTCTACGCATAAAATGACCCATATCGAATTCAATTTCGAACATTTAATGACCATGAGTATATTTGGAACTGATACTTTATACTTATATGAAAGAATATATGATCTATTAGGCCTCTAATATATATGATGTATATATAGCCATGAGACTAGAGTTGACTGCTCAGCCTTAGATCAACGATAAGGGGTTATTCTGCCCTTTTAGCATTGTGATAGCTGACTATGGATTACATATCAAGAATGTTCTTAGGAACTGGCACTCTTCCACTGTGAGCAGGAGCTGAAGCAGTTAGTAGCACTTTTGTCAAGTAGTACTGGTTGTGCTTTGGAGTCTGCAGCATGGCAACATATCTTGGCATGGAAGGGGCTTCTACAGGTGGTACATATGGATCGACCTGTGGCACTGGGGTTTGTTTAGGAACTTGCTGTGTAACAGGCAGTGTGGTGGCAGGTGATGGTATGTGCTGGTGCCAGAGAGTAGAGGCTCGAGTTCTTTGCTGACTTGATTATAATAATGTTTATGCCTTGCCTTGCTCTCCACTAATCACTTCTCCACCTTTGTGGGGTTAGCAATGGATGTGAACTCCTTAGATGGTACAGCGGTGGTGTTATTGCATTGGAGTTCGTTCCACTTATGCTTACTTTTCCTCCACAGGGTTTTACTGTCTTTACTCCTATCTCTGCCTTTTCCACTAGACTGAAGAAAATAAGGGCTACTTGTTATATGCTGAAAGTTCCAGTCTTTAGCAAACTCAGTGAACTCCGCACTGGCATACTGAGGGCTATTTTCAATAAACAGATGGTCAGGCTAACCCTGGGAGGTGAAGTGCTGGCCAACATCTTGATCTCAATTGGCTCTGCTCGGTCTGCTTGGTGAGTTGGAGCTTCCTTGAGGTGTAAGAGACAGGATTACTGTCTTGTTAAAGGACAGTGCCTACTGCCATCTTGTTCACATCCCACTGTATGGAGACTGGCTTGTCAAGGTCGTAATACACTAGCAGGTACTGGATGAAGCCTAAGAATCGATGAACAGCTTCTTTTGATTCTGGTGCAGGCATTTCAAACACTGCATGGACTTTCTCATCTGCTGGTTTCAGTTCTTCATTTGTCAGAGTGTGTCTGATGTTAGGCACTGTTGATTGACAGATCTTCAACTTCTCGAGGTTAGGCCTCATGTTGTGCTGTGTAGCTTTCTTACAACCATCTTCAGGACTTGGCCATGTTCCTCACGCAAGTTGGTTGTCATTAGGTGTCAGATGTCAAATGGCATGCCTGTCCAGGAAAGATGTGGGTAATTCTTATTCAACACTTATGGGTTGGTAATTTTTCCTAGTTTTCCCCTGTGGGTTCAATCTAGAAATTTTTCTTTACTCGTGGTCGCGATATCAAACTCACTGCCTTGTTAGCACACATTATTCAACACTTATGGCCCAAACAATCAATGGTCCTCCTCTAGGAGAGTCTTGGGGAATGACCTTCTATGTTATTCAACTGAAACTTTCCTAGGAGGTCTCCTTGGGCTCCGAACTCTCTTTGGACAAACTTATTTCACGGGACCATGGACTTGGACACAGGCTTGAAAATGGTATATCTAAAATATTCCCAGTGGTTATGTGCTAATTGGTGTCTTCGCGGAAAACGATAATCGCAGAGTGAAAAGTGGTCTCTCTCTATTGTAGAGAAGGCATTGGGTAGATCTAGGCATACTTCGAGATGGCAGATTTAGCTCACGCATAGATGATACCACAAGACGGCTAAGTAATCTAGCATTGAAAAAGATGTGTAATATTCCCCAATGAAAAAAAGAGAACACAAAACAATACAATACTCAGAATAGGATGCGTACCGTACGTTTGATCCAAGTGAAGGGGTTTATCAACACATCTATTGACGTAGCGTCATGAATTCTGGCACTCTAATTTTATTACCCACCGATTGCGGAGTCTCCATACAAAATGTATAGGCCACCTGGAATTAGCTAGCCAGAGATCCTGGCAAGTCAGAATCTCCTGCAGGAGATTCCGGAAATATAGTCCCCTCCATAATGAGCTTGAATCATCATGTACTTCGAAATAAGTTTCCTGAATGTCCATTCAGTACTAATTATCTAGAATCAATGATAGTAATCTCATTTACCATCAGAAATCACTGTCATAAGACACTTTGCATGCTAAAAGTACAGGTTAATAGTGAGCTATGTTATTGGTGTCTACACCGAATTACTGCCACACTTGACAGTGCTGTGATGTCTGGAACTAAATGGTTTACAGAAACTTTTTAATTGCAATAGATTTGTTATTGATCTTGTAGGTGGGTAATAAATACAACAACAACTGATTTTGTATACGAATGACCGTAATCTCCTCGTAGTTGACGACATAATATCCTCGCTAATCGCTCGTATATTACTACGCGTCAACTACTCGGAGATTACGGCCACTCGTACACAAAACCAGTCATTATTGTGTATGTATTCGTACACAAAACCAGTCATTATGGTGTATATAACGTGTCGTAATAATTCTGAAATCGAAAGGTTGTCCACTCGCCTATGCTTGTTTGAGTCATTAACAGTAATTTAGACTAATTTTGGTTCCTTGCAGTTCAGAGGAGGTATTCACTATCTACTAGGCATTCTCTCCTGCGTGGTGTTACATGTGTTAGGAATGGCATCTGAATACAAATGGCAAAGGATGTGAAGATCCCCAAGCGAGAAACGCTATGGAGTCACTAACAAAATGAGCGATTAGGTGAATGCTTGTAATTTCACCTGATCATTTTTTCTCAGTTGCTAAATCATCGGTGGGAAATACCATTATGAAGTAATAGCTCGCATGACCTCCATATTATGTTGGTGATTCCGGAGATCGCTGCTATTTCTCGCTTGGTGTATCCCCGCATCTTTACCAGCAAGTATTGCAAACGAGCAGGGCCCTGAAACGAGTCTAACAATCTAACAGTATAGTTACCACACGAAGGTAGACTGATGGAGTCCCAGGTGGTTGGGGGGCAAGGGCACGTAATGTATTTATATTTACTACCGTCCTCCATCCGTAGATTGTCGTCACATGTGTAGCTAACCGACCGCCTGTGAATATGCTTGGTAGCATGGCTAATGTCCCCTGCATCTCGGCAAATGTCCTCTAAACAATGAAAAATATGAAACCCTAGAATATACGTTGTAATTAATAGATTCAAGTAAGATTGACTATCTAGTTGTAAAGGGGCTTTTCAAAGAGGAACCACAGTAATTATCCCCTGCTGACACATGTAACAACAAGTAGCAAATGAACAATCGTTGTCGGCGGAACAGCGCCATGTTGAAGCAAAAATATACCAATGTCTCATGAAAGTCTCACATAAGTCTCACGTTAGTTTTACACTGACTCACTTAGCACAGTCCAGTCCATTTAACACCACCCTTCAACGCTCTTATCCCGAACGTGTCGTTAACGTGTCTCTGATGGGTCTGATCTTTTAAAACGCATTGCAGTGTCGAGGAGAGCTCCTATATATGAGCATGTTCTTATTTGTGTACCGTTTCCTCCTTTAATTCATATCATAACCGTTATTAATATATTGTATCACATAATGTACTTTTGAATTCCCCTTTTTTTCCAAATTTCATTTAGTTGAAAACAGTTCTTCCTTGCAACTAACAGCGCAGATATATATCTGCACTGTAAAATAGACCCGCCCCGTGAGAGGAAAGCCTGTGTGTAGTTCGTCAGTACAAAACACCGCACACGGTGAAGGCGACCTCAGGTCACCACTCTGTGTGCAGGGAGTAGTATATAAGCAGGCTGTTACAAAGGACTGGCGTGCATTCCTCTGCATACTCCGACTGCCAAAGCCCAAATTTAGGCCTAACCCCGACTTCTCCGATATAGCTATTTTCTCTGCTGATTATTCATCTATGGGATGTATAAGATCTAGGATGATGTGGAGCTCTTACCATTGGGAAACTTTATATATTCAAGATAGCATCCTTGATGCCTGCCCTGGAGGACATAAAGTTAAAAACTTGCATTTTTCTATTATTTACTTCTACAGATCTAAGAAACTTTGATCAAAATATATGTTTTGGGGTCAGATAATCTTGATGAAGAGGGTTTGAGTAGCTTGAGTTGCTTTGGTAACTATCTGTATTGCCACAATTAAGCTGATATTTGGGGGTAAAAAATGGCAAGACTGCCATAACTTGCAAAAAAAATGTAAATCAGGGCATTGGTATCACAACCTAGCTGTATCATCCTGGCCGAAATATATCAGATAAATATCTTTGATGAGTCACAATTTCTGTTGCCATGGGAACCATCTACAATAACATATGTTTGGAAATATATTTAATGATACATACCTCAAAGAATACAGATTAGGTTGGTTGAGTGCCTCCTAAGAGCATGATAGGATAGTTTTGATAAATACCCTCTTAGTTGTTGTCATGGTAACAACAAAGATGTTTCCATGGGATGTGTCTTTGTCTATTTGAATTGCCATACATACAACTCTCCATACATTTATTGGCAATGATCATCATGCAGCAAATCAACAAAGATAACACCTCACTAATTAAGATAATAAATCATTCCCAGCCTAAAAAAGAGTGAAATATTATCTCCAAAGATGAATGTCCATAAACCGATGGCTACAACATATGTGTCGAGAGCAAGGTCATTATTGGCACCCAGGATGAAAATCTTCGACCAATCAATAAACCTCCTGAAGATGCAGTAACAATGATGACAGAAATGATGAAGGCAAATCAGATACTCTCTTTGGGAAAATGTTGAGAACCAGGTTCCAGAACTCTGAAGCTGTTGTGGAAATGCTCAATGGCAAAAATTTACACAAGATGTACGAGCTCTCAGGATGGTGGTAAAAAAATTGTTAAGGCCTCTCTTTCAGAAGCACAATTTTCAAAAGGTGGATGGCTTACTAAATGTATTGACAACATTTTTTGTGGGAAGTAAAACATCCAAGCTTTGAGTAGATTGCCTGGTTAAACCTTCTTCACCATCCTCAAATACATCTGAGCTGTGCAAGAGGCAGACTGGGCACTTCATCTGGATACTATCAAAGAAATGATGCCTCTCTACCTTGGAAATCTGAGCATTCAGTCAACATACATACAAAGTAATCATTAATGACTAAATGAGGAATGGGGAAAATTTGTCTTTCTGTGTAGAAATACCACAAGGAAGTGATACTGGCAGAATCAAGGCTGATGCCCATGACAGGTATACATTGTGTGAGAAAGTAGAATTCAGCATGGGTTCACTAGATCAAGAACAGCATCAAGATCGACTTGTTAATATGGTTACTGAAAAGGTTGTAGTCCACCCATCAGTAAATGTCAACAATGCTGTCACTATTGGTGAAACCCAAATGGAGAAAATCTGGCCAATTGGCTTTCATGATACCATAACTAAGAAGTTCAATACAATTGCAGTCACTCAGAAATACCTCAAAGCAGGGTTTTGATACTGAGACTATCTATGGGATAGCCATGGGACTGCAGTCTGGCCCATTTAGCCTAGATGCTAAGAAAAACATGGCTTTTGGACTTTGACCTTATCCTACTTATGTGTTTGATGAAGATAGTCAGGTGTGTGATACCAATCAAGGCCAACCTCAAGAATGTCATCAAAGTGGAGGTATCAAGTAGAAATATGCAGAGAAGGATATATAGACATCATTCTTGGTTGGCTGTGCTATATTATAGGTAGTACCATGACCAATAACTGACACAATGAGAGACTAACAAATTCTTCAGTTACATCCAGGGAGGCCTGAAGAAGACTGACATATATTTGTTTGACAGGTCTATCACCTGTTGTTCTGTGTTGTTTATCTTTGTTGTAAAAACAGTTTGTGTAGTTTAGGCTATAGAGGCAATTATTTTTGGAACTATTCTAGTGCGTCACCATGACAACAGAAACTCACAAACCCATTATTTTTATAAATTGGAATAACTGTAGTCAATTTTATATAACTAGGGAATAAGAATAATGTTCTTTTCATATTGTCTTCACCGATATATAATTTTGATCACTTTCTACCCACTTTATAAGTTTAAACCTAGCTAGATAACTTGTTACTATAGAAACTGTGAATCCAAAACTATATAAACCCTGTCCATGAAAATCGTTGGACCCCAAACAAATATATATATATATACAGTAGAACCCCACCTAACGGACCCCCAGCATATGCGCCAATTCTGTCGAGCCACCAATTTAACCAGAAAATATCCGAACTATATATCAGAGTGTTTCATAATGTTTCTGTCATAATCGTACAAGCGGTTTTGCGCTGTGGAAGTGACACCTAAAATTGTATGGGGTTTTCGGGTACTCACATGATTTTTGTGGAGACCCGTTAATGTTGCCCATAGGTTTCAGTAAATTTTGGGAAGTTTCAGGACATATCGTGTCACTGAAAGCACTTATTCCACCCAACTAAAAAGCTCCTGAAAATTTACGAAATACTACAAAATTTATTGTAAAATATCTTGATAAATCATCTGGGATATTGTTTGTCTCCGATACACTGCAATTCTTTCGGGAAAAGTTCAAAATTTCAAACTTTTCCGCCGAAACAACAAATTTCGCCTATCACCTCTGTTGTTGTTCTGACAACTCCAGTTCGACCCTCATGTTGGAATATAAAATCTGAGTATTTAAATGATTCATGTCACTGGATTGCTAATTGGGTGCTTGAGAACACAAATATGATATTTATTTTTTATTTTTACCAACGATTAACCTGTAATCAGCTTGGTTAAATATGATGCTTTCGGGAAAAGGGGAACCCCCACGATCGGTATCTGTGAATTATGTCACACTTTCGACCTCACTTTGAATGTGGCAATTTTTTCGTTGATATTTGGCTTAGATCGGTGGACCAGCACAATGGAAGCGTGAATGCACGCCCGCTTTATCGAAAAAAAACTCGCTTTTACGAGAGATACAATACAAATGATAAAAAAAACCAATTGTCTACTATTCTGAGAAATTCTAAGAAATTCTCCAAAGTTCCCAGAAACCATCAGATAATTTTTTTTTGCAGTGAAGTCAGCATTTAAGGGTGAGAACTCCACACCACCCTAAATCTCATCATATACATCTCAGAGGTGAATAATCAGCAGAGAAAAAAAGACTACATCGGATAAGTCAAGTTCAACCCACACTGCTGCCGGACTAACAGGGGTCGACAAGCTAGAAGTGGACTGTATAGCAGCAGTGCTGATATAGCATGGATTCCCTGTGAGTGTAGTTATAAGATTCAGTATGATCGTGTTTGAACCACATAAACCAGAGTGACAGACATGGTTATATTGTAAAGGGATATAGGTCCACTCACAGTTTTTATTGCAATATCTGGACATGGGAGGATTTGTCTGAGGGTGAGGGTGTAACTGAGGGTGAGGGTGTGACCGAGGGTAAAGGTGTGTCTGAAGGTGAGTGTGTGACTGAGAGTGAGGGTGTGACTGAGTGTGAGGGAGTGTATGAGGGTGTGTTTGAGGGTGAGGGTGTGACTGAAGGTGAAGGTGCAACTGAGGGTGAGGGTGTTATTGGGGGTGAGAAGGGGTCCAATGGTGTGTTTGATAGTGAGGGTAATGGTGTGACTGAGGGTGAGGGTGTGACTGAGGGTATGAGTTGAGGGTGAGGGTGTGACGGAGGGTGAAGGTAAGACTAAGAGTCAAGAGTGAGGGTGTTACTGAAGGTGAGGCTGTATCTGACACTGAAGGGGTGTCTAGAGCTGAATCTATCAATTTCTATCTTATTTCTTTGTTGCCAGAAAAATACTACATGGGTTACGTAAAGGATTTGGAATATTTCTAACAGCCAGGAACTTATGTAACTGCACCTAAAGCACATCATAGTTGTCTTAATGTTCCTATTTCTACAACAAAAACAAGGTTACTGTAGAGGTAAAACTTACTTATGGAGTGGATAAAGTATTCGATATAATATATATTTTTTCTGTATACTACTTGATTCTTCAAATGACCTGGGGCCCGTTGAATAATCTATAGGATAGTACATGAAGACATTTTCTGTTACTCGTACAAGGGTTATCGTTTGATAATTCTTAAGTCTGTTCACTGAGACGGTATTATCCGTCCATAAGGTGTTCCATAATTGTTGAATAAAGTTTACCCGCATCGTCCCTAGGTCTCTATGGTATACAGAAAAGGGTCTTCGGGTGTGCGGTCCTAAATTGTTAAACGGCTCCCAGACTTGCAAATCTTCTACTATTGAAATGCAATTTTGGAAGAAGGAGGTGGATACACTTTTAGTTTGGTTAGCATGACCCTTGGAAGAGTGAAACTTGGATTGATATTCTATCAGTTTATATTCGGAAATGAATGATGTTACCGTTAATAGACAGGATCATTATGGAAGGTAAGCCTTCATTATTCACATGGTATATTTGTGTGACGGAAGCTTGTGGAAGAAAGTTATGCATAGCCTTATAGTTTTACCACTTTTTTATTTGAAATGTGTGTACTAGTGAGGTCATGCCTGGGGAATACTGTGCACTGGCAACTGAATAAACATGGAATCAATTTAATTTTGGTTAAAAACAATGACGGTTGCCATTTAGTACACACGTAATTATTTGTAAAGTTGTTTTGTGAACAAATTTAAACCTCTTCTAGGAACATAACAGTATTATCTGCCAAATAAAGGGTCTGGTATGCCAAAACCCTATAAAAACAGAGCTACCTCGTATTGTACCATTGCCTCAAAAATATTCTTTCAATCAAAGTGGACTCTGTGCGAGTGGGAAGACTGACTAAAACTGTGATACGTACTCTTTGCTCGCTCGCAAATGGAGGCACTTGCCCTATCTTCACCTGTCCACCAACTGGAACTGGAAGAACGAATGGTAGACTTAGTACTATCTTAATTGAATTAAAGATTGTTTGGTATCGGGAAGGGGGACAGGCATTGTACTACCTGGGAAGATCCCCGAGGGTCCAGGGGACCATAGGCTACAGGGGGAAAGCCTCTCGAGTTATTTCTAACGGGAGATCTTTATTTCAGAATATAGCCCTTCGACATTATACAAATGCAATATTCATCAGTTACCTAGTAGTGTGTTTACTTGGGTTTTGAGTGATAGACTATCGTACCACCTTCATCTCATCTCATTACATCCTAAGTTGATTTGTACTATTGTATTATAACATACACATGAGAATTGTTGAAGTACAACTATAACTTGTTCTACTCCACTGTATAAACATATATAATGATTTGACAAAAACAATTAACAAAATTACCTAGGAGCGTAGTTCCTCTTGACGCACGGTCCCGTACGTGGGCTTGCCCAGCTTTCTGTCCATGTCACAGCCTGTGCATCATGTGATTGCCATTTCCACTCTGCACCATCCCATTTAATGTCTATAAAGCTGAAATCCCAATGGCGGAACCGATGGCGGAACCAGCGAAATACACATTTTTGTATTTTGACGAGGAATCAGTTCTACATCCCACAATGCACTAGAAAAATGGTGGTAGTACTTGGTATAATATGTGAGGAGGACATGGGCCCGGCTTCCAGGCTACTTATGGCTTCATAACACCCAGCTGGTCGGAGGTATACTTATCCATTTAATAATCTAGGGTAGTACATGAAGACCCTTTTCTGTAACTCGCTAGCACTTATGTAAGTTTGCTACATCGTACATCATGTACGATCCTAAATTATTGAGGGGGCCCTTTTCAAAAATTGATGTTGACAAATTTTAATGCCATATTTTGGCGGCTATCATGGATTTTTCCAAGATGGCCGACGTTTCAACTAAATAGACCTGCCTTTTTCATTATATATTTACTGAAACAATCTTAACCCCAAATTTATGATTGTAAACCACCAGCACTACTCAGCCATCAGCATTTTGTTAGATGTCGGCCATTTTGGATTCCAAGATGACTGCCGACATGCCACAGGATTGCTAAAAATCCATAATTTCTACAATTATTGCCAGATTTTCAAGTGTAATACCTCTCTATAGGGTTTTTATAGGTATGGAATTAAATGAACCCTTCAGAAATAAGATTTGACCATTTTCAGTAAGGATAGATTGTCACCATGGCAACTAGGATTGCAACAAAGTTGCTTCCAAAATGGCCATCAAAGGCCTTGAAATATTTAGTTCCTGCATCTACTGTCAGATTTCAAAGTGTAACACTTCCACTTTGAGGTTTTTATGGGTGTAGAATTGAGTGGACCACTCAGAAATATGATTTGACCATTTCCTGTTAGGATAGAATGTCACCGGCAACTAGCAGGATCGTGAATTTGCTGCAAAAATGACCATCATAGACCTTCAAATATATAATTTTTAGAATTATTATGATGTAACCATTAGATTGTAGGTCAATCAGATTGCGTTATTTTTCAAAGCACTCTGTATGTCGGTCAAAGCACTCCGTATGCCAATTCCAAAGACGATGCGTGCTAAGCTAGACAGAGTACCTTGGTTGTATGATATTATTACTATAACCCTAGGAATAGTAAGTATTTACACTTAGTTTGTGCATAGGTATATAATGATATATACTTACCCTTCCATGTTTCCTATTGCGTCGCTCTCTGCCTGGTTGGTAATAGCGGCTAATATTCCATTATATGTACCAGCACAAACATTTTCAGCCTCTGAGCACTGCACAGAACCAGAGTCCGTCGTAGCTTGCCAGTAGCAAAAATCATTGGTGCTTCGTTCTGTAAAAACAGTTACATGCATCTGTCAGACACATTCAGTGACCTTTCTCTCAGTTAGGCCTTGAATAGTAGTTTCTGAATGTGAATGGATGGTAATAGAAATGCTATTGGAACAATGAGTTCACCAACCATTTACACATTCAATTCGGCAACGAACTTGAATCAATAATATTCAAAAGCCGAAAATGCTAGGTAGACCGAAAAACGGCACTTACGTCTACATAGGTATGATCCTGGTTGGCTGCTGTAACCAGTGAACGCACAGCATGGGAAATCCAACTGTTGCCATCCTCCTTCCAAAACCCAACCGAAGTTACAAGTGTGTCTGACCTTCATGGTTATTCCAGTAAATATTTCCTGAACGGCGTTTGGGTCATCTGGTAAGGGGTTACAGCTATCACCTGAAATTCAATTGGTATTTGGAAATTGCTGGTAGGGGCAGATGGTGACTTCAAAGATAGAAGGCTTAGTTTCAGCATCATGTTTCCACTTAAGGTATGGACGCTTTTCCTTGCACCATCTAGCACACCCATATTGTGAGTGTGTTTCTGCCGTCATAACACACATTTGTCCCTGTTCAATATGATTATCTTTTGCACCATAAAATGCTCATTTAAGCAAATTGAAAGTGGGATACCAGTGAATTCGATACTGCGACAATTTCGCTCCGGCAGTGAGTTCACTACTGCGACAGTTTCGGTCCGCGAAACGGGTGAATTCGATATTGGCCCTAACCCTTACCCTAACCCTACCCTAACCCTAACCTAACCCTAACCCTATCCCTCACCCTAACTAACCTTATCCCCCCTCGAAATTTTTTCCAAGGATGGTCTGTTCCGACGGAAAATTCTATACACACTGTTTTTTGAATTTTTGTTCTATCTATCATAGTAAAAAAGTTAGAGCATTATACAAGAATGGGCTATTTACACATATATAAGATATTGAAATCTATCCAGGGGTGGGTTTTTTCTTTATTAATTTAATTTTTTGGGCACTGCGGGTTGGGGGTACACACTTGAAGGATGCATGTAAGGAAGTCCAAGGTGTGCCCCCCCCACCCTCTAAAAGAATCTCCCTACATGCCCTTGTTACGTCATTTATCAAAGCAAATATGTCCCTAGACTGGCCTCAGTCCCTGTATCCTACCCCGCCACCCCTACTGAGTGACACAGGGACTGGTCTCATCCGTAATCGGCCGTGTAGACTGGCGCAATTTTGCGCCACACTCCGGATATCAGCTGGGAGATTGATACCCTCTCACTTTGATCTCAATCGAGACAAAGTCAGAAGTAGGCAAAATATATTGTTATGACAACACAGGCGGCCAGGGAACTGGAGGAGGGGAGGGGGAAGGGGTAGAGGGAGGTATAGGGTTACAGGGAGTGGCTTGGGGTCATAAACAGGAGATTCTGGTCAGAGTGGACAAGTTTTTGATTCATGGGCCAGTCAGAGAAGGACACATGCTATAATGAGTTGTATTCCGATTTTCTTTAATCATTTAATGAATATTAATAATCAAAGACTTGAGCAAGTCTAATATGTCCCCAAAAAAGAGAGACAGAGCTCTTCAGGGGGCCCCTGGACTCCCAAAGAGGCAATTTTAGAGCCCTTGCAATCTTCATAAATAGCCTTAGATCGGTAACCATCCTGGTCCCTGAAAGAAAATCCAAGAGGCATCTTGTATAAAATATAGAAGCCAGGTTCTTCTGCAGGCTTTGCCCCCTGGACCCCCAAATGGATTTTACCACCAGACACCTGGCAATCTTCCCATGCAGTTAGGGTCTGTAAAACCCCTTCCTGAAAACAAAATCCTAAGCACAGTAAAAGGCAAGTGCTTCGAGGGGCTTCTCCCCCTTGACCCTGAGGATAGGCTTTCCTTTTGGACCCCTTGTAATGTTCAGAAATAGCCTCAGTTGTGTGCCCCCCCTTGGAATTAAATTCTGGATATAGCTTGTACAATCTTTTGACATACAAGTGCACCTAGGGGCTTCACCCCCTCCCCACCTGGATCCCTAAAGAAGCACTTTGCCCCTGACCCATTGTAATTTCTGAATTATGAAACCCAAGTGCTTCCAGGGGTTCTGACCCCTGGACCTCCCAGATGAGTTTTTGCAACTGGACCCCTGGCAATCTTCATATGTAGTTTCAGGTGTGTAAAAACTCTTCCCCTAAATAGAGTCGCTAACATGTGAATACTTCCAGGGGCTTGGCCCCCTGGACCCCCGAATTGACTTTGCTTTTTGACCACTCAATATATTCCCAAATATTCTCAGGTGTGTGACCCCCCTCACTAAAAAATCCTGGGGCTTCATCAGTACACCCCAAGGAGGGGTAATGCCACAGGACCCATAGCAACCTAGAAATCCAACTGCTTCTAGGGACTTCACCCCCTAAACCCCCAGGAGGAGCTTTGTTGCTGGAGTCCCTGCCAAACACTTCAGGGGTTTTGGCCCCTGGATTCCAAAGGAGGCAATTTGCCCCTAGACTTCTCACAATCTCCCCAGGTAGTCTCAGGTGTGTAACCCTTTCCTGAAACAAAATCATGGATATAGACTGTACAAATAATATCTGAAACCAAAGTGCTTCCAGGAGTTTTGCCCCCTGGACCTCACAGAGGGGCTATGCTATTACTCTTGTGGCATCATTCCAGGTAGTCTCAGGTGTGTAACGATCCCCTCCCTCAATCAAAATCCTGGATTCAGCTTGTATAAAATCTAAAACCCAAGTGAATCTTGAGGCTTTGCCTCCTGGATCCCAAGCAGAGGCTTTGCTGTTGGACCCCTAGCAAGCTACCCCGGTAATCCCAGGTGTATGGCTCCCCCTCCCAAAAACAATCCTAAAATGTATTTTTTATAAAAATCTAAATTCTTCCGGGAGATTTGCTCCCTGGACCCCCTTCCCACCTGGGGCATAGCTTCTTGACCCCTGGATAGTGTCAGGCATATGACCCCCTCCCTCAACAAAATCCTAGCTGCAGCTTGTATAATCAACACATTCTAAATGCTGCTGGGGGCTTTGCCCCCTGGAGCCCAAGCCAATCATCCAAGGTAGTCCAAGGTGTGCCCCCTCCCTGAAACAAAATCCTGGGTATGCCCCTGGTAACAGCTGCTTGAGGGGAATGTGGTTAAGGCAAGTATACCACCTAAAAATAATCTAAATGCAAGCTATTAGGGGTGATTTACCTCATGGACCCAATCTTTCCAAGTAATCTTAGGTCTGTGACCACCCCATTCACTGAAAAAGATTGTGGATACAAATTGTATAATGTAAAAAGGCCAAGTCCTTCTAAGGGATTTGTCCCAAGGCCCCCCAGGGGGGACTTTGCCACTGGACCCCCACTGATATTCCTAGGTAGTCTCAGGTATGTAACCCCCTCCCTGAACCAAAATCTTTGGAACAACTTGTATAATATATTAAATCCAAATGTTTCCGGGGTTTGCCCCCTGGACTACCAGATGGAATTTGCCACTGACCCCTTACAATCTCCCCAGGTAGTTTCAGGTGTATAAATCTCCCCAAGACATAACCCTAGGTGTAGCTTTTATAAGTGTAAAATCCAAGTATAGCCAGGGGGTTTCACTCCCTTGACCCCCATGATGACTTTAATGATAGACCCTTGGTACCTGGTCTCAGGTATCTATCTCCCCCTCCACAATAATCTGGACACAGCTTGTGTAATCTATGAAATCCAAATGTTTCAGAGGGATTTGCCTGGACCCCATTAGGGGCTTTCCTAAACCTCTGGCAATATTGCTATGTGATCCTGGGGGTTTTGCCCCCTGGACCACCATGCGGGGCCATGCTGCTATAAACCTCTGACAATATTCCTAGATGACTGAACATATGTAACCCCCTCCTTGAAACAAAATCTCGGGGAGAGCTTGTAGACCTTTTACGATACAAGGTCTTCTATGGGATTTAGCCCCTGGACTCCCAGTAGGGGGTTTGCTGCTAAAACCCTGGCAATATATCCAGATACTCTAAGAAGGGTGACCCCCATCCCTGAAACAAAAGGCTGGATACAGATTGCGTATAATCCAAGTTCTTTCAAGGGCTTTGCTCCCTGGACCCCCATAGAGGTCTTTTCTGCTAGACCCTGACAATATTTGCAGATAACCTAAGATGTGTGTGCCCCTCTTCAAAGAAAATCCTGGGGATGGCTTTTATAATCTATAGAATCCAAATGTTTTCAAGGGCTTTGCCCCCTGGACACCCAGAGGGGGGTTTGCAGCCAGACTCCTGGTAATAATTCTAGATAGCCTAAGATGTGTAACCCCTGTCCCTAGGAAAAGAATCCTGGGTACAGGTTGTATAATCAATGAAATTCAAGTTCCTCTGGTGGCTTTGACCCCCAAGGGGAGCTGCATCCCTGGTCACATTGCCCCTGAAACAGAATCCTGAATACAGTTTAATCTATCAAATCTACGTGCGTCTGAGGCTTAATTTGCCCTGGTGACCCACAGGAGGGTCTTCTTAGCTGAATCCTTGTCTTCAGAGGTGTGCCCCCCCCCCCCCCCCGAGACAAAATCCTGGGTACGCCCCTGACCCTAACCCTAACCCTAACCCTAACCCTAACTCTATTCCTATCCCTAACCCTAAAGGTGGGCGTCCACGACAGCGTTGTCGGAGGGTGTCGGGAAGTGCACGCTCAACCAAAATCTACTATCTTAGACTTCTGCGACATGCTCCCGATACGCCATGACACTCCACGACAAAGGTCCAGTCACAGGATAATGTTCGATTTTGTCGTAACCTTGTCGGAAGGCTTACGACAAGGCTACGACAGGGTTTGACTGGAAGCTTGTCGGGAGCCTTCCGACAAGGTTACGACAAAATCGGGAACTGGGGTCAACCAACCACGACAAGGCTACGATAAGCCTTCCAATCTTAGGGCTGTCATGGACCTTGTTGGAAAGCAATTTGTCGTAGCCTTGTCGTAGTTGGTGGACGTCCGCCTTTACCTATTCCTATCCCCATCCCCATCCCTACTCTAACCCAATACCGAACGGACATGCAAATTGACCTGACCGCCTCAAGGGCAGGCGGAGTCGGGACCGTAGCGTTATCGAATTAACCGGTACCGAACTTGCAGCGTTACCGAACCTTCTCTTATGAAGAAGGAACGACCTGGGATCTCACATATAGGCCGGTTTCCATTGACCTACAAAAAGGGTGTAGATTTGATGCATTCTCCTAATAGCCCCTTTCCATTGGCCATCACCGATCTACAGTCAGGAACCACCGACGGACCTAATCACTGCTGACGCAAAATGTAAATAGGTTATTAGGAGAACAAAAACATCCACACCGCTTTTGTCGGCCAACGGAAAAGGTCATAGTGTAGCCTTCCATACTCTCTCTGTGGTTGAACCTGGGTTACTTAACCTTGGTCAGTAGTGTCCGGTTCCCCCGTACACTGGCAACCAGAGCTAAACAAAGTTAAAGCCAGTCCACCTTCACCCTTGGCTGGTTCTCACCCCTATATCGTAACTCAGTGAAGACAGGGGTGGTTGCCAATCTAGTTCCCCCGTCGATTTCTTAACACTTGCAATAAGGTACGGCTTGTCTGAATAGAGCTTCGCCACTCCCTGGTTGCGCTTGTGATTTTTGACAAACTCTGCTTTTATCAAATTCTGTTGTCTTGTGTTGTGTGAATAGGGTTATTGGCCTAGCAGGTTTAGACTAGTCACAAACCGATCTGCGCCCGTACCCGGTCCGACCGCCGGTCTCTCCCTGTGCCTGCAAAACCCTGTCGCCAGGCAGAATCGGCTGACCTGTTGGTGGTCGCTAGGCGCCGGCCGCGGCTAATAGCTCATTTTGGAGGTGTTCCACCAAAATATAATGATAACCACAGAGGAGGCCGACCGGGCGGCCGGGCGTTATGAGCGCAACATTCCCCGCAAAGCACAGCCGGCGGAAAACTGTTTCATTTGATTTTAAGCACCCGGCAGGTTATTGTTAAAGAATGATTAAATGAAAAGTTAACCCTTCATTTTTTTGCCAGAATGAATGGTGGCTGATTTTGCAGAATTGCCAGCTGTCTAGACGACTATTTCAAGCCGGCTTAAAATATTTGTAAGCTGTCAGGTGGTTTACATATTCGCCAGGTGGTGCCAAAGTGCATAATCTGGTATAATCAGACGTAATCAGATCTGTAGGTGTTTACCCTAGACGATTTTTAGCCTTTTATGGCTGAATGTCATCAGATGGTGCTAAATTCAAGAATCGCCGCCTATAATCGTCTAGTGTAAACTCCCGGATAGGGAAACACTTAACAGCTGGGTATGATCAAACCGATCATACCGGCCTGAGAACTGCAGCCAGCGAACACTACTTACCATGAAAATTGATGAAGTATTCCTAACTATAAACTTACTGTATTTCTTTTCACATATGGGGCGGTAGAGTTTGGAGCATTGAGCATCTTTCCACTTTCCGTTATGATTGGTTACACAATGCTCATTCCCACCCAAGTTATTAGGTTCTTTATCATCGAAATTCTGGTAGTCCACGCTAGCTCCATGTATCCCATTTTGAAAATCTCCTTCTCTTTTCAGATCATTTGCAGCTATCCATCCATAACCACTGAAAAATCAATTACACTATCAATGCCAATTTTGCTAAATGAAAAAGATCAAACAATAGCGATGTTAATTTAGATTAGTGATGTTCAAGTAATTCATGAAAAACTCAAGAAATTGAAAGAGGCTTCAACTAAATGAAAAAAAAAGGTTTCTGACATGTAATACATGGGTCTATTTTTCAAAACCTGCATTTTAAGTAAAAATACATTTTTCTGGACTATTTCTTTTGATAATCAGTGTATAGCTATAATTCTTGAATTAATGGGTGCGTCCTAAGAAATACTGTAATTCCAATATGGGGTTTCCCTATTTGTACCCAGGATTTATTGGTGAAAATTGAGAAAAACTGTTCATTTTTCCTTATTTTCAACTTTTTTTCCAAAATTTAAAGATGAATATTACTTATAATATATTTTGAAGGGGAAAGATCTGTAAAACCATTTCAGAAAATCAATGTTTAATATCAGGGCTATGCAGAACATTGTGAAACAAGAGAATAAAATGAAAATTTCCATAAATCATATATCTGGGAAGTTTTCCAATTTTTCCAATTGAAATGTGTTACGTCCATGACCCCTATGTTAAACTGTAGACAGCAATAAGAAAAAGACAATTAAGTTCATGTTTTCAACCTACAAATGCTGTAGAAAAATGTCCCTTTACATTCCCTAAAGTTTGAGCCTGATTGGTTTGTAATAAGAGTATCATATTCAGAATATGATTACCTTAACCTAAATTCCAAAAAATAGGGGTCATGGACGTAACACTCACATAAGACCTCATTATGATTCCAGTAATCTATTTTTCAAAAGCCAACCTCATTTATATCATGCTACTATATGTTAGCCTTAATCATAAAAAAAAACAGAATTCAAATCCTATTATTTACTGCCCTGAGGATGTAAATGTGTATTTGTTACGTCCGACACCCCGTTACGTCCAAAACAGGAAAATAATTACTTTGAGCAGGTTATACTGTTTTCATAAGGTGTTAACATGTTTAGTAGTTAAGTTAGCTATGTATATAAGGACTAATAAATGTTTTATGGAATTCTAATTTCCCTGTCTGTTTATAAAGTGTTACGTCCATGACCCCTGCATCTATTTTTTTTCTTTTTAGATGAGCATGCATAATTAATGCCTTGATTATGGATCAATGCATATAACATGTACCTTATATTCAACTTCTGTGATTTCCATTGTTGTTTCTTATTATTTTCCTGCATACAAATACTTAACAAGGCTTTTTAAAAGTGTTACGTCCGATACCCCTACAAGTTACGTCCGACACCCCTATGGGAATTGTCAGTTCTTGGACTCCAAACTGGGTTAGATCTACTGTGTTTAGGTTTTCATAAACATTCAGCAACTTTATACACAGAAATAATGAAGTAATGATAATAGAAAATATTTATCAGCAGGTTGAGACATAAATAACTGTCTATATTAGGTAGGTATCCAGTGCCCTACCACACTTTTGTGGATTTTATTGGGTAGAATCGAATATGTGTCTTAGCTTTGTATTCCTGGTACCTAAAGTATTTCCTATATATATACTTAATCTTTCCAATTACTGTCATTTGTGTTGGTAACTATTAATTTGGGCCTTGTAAAAACCATTTTTCACCTTTTTTAAAATGTTACGTCCAACACCCTTAGAGGAAGTTCCATAAATGTGGTTAAATCCACTTCATCTCTTTTTCTGGGTATTTTAAGCCTTTCTAAGTATTGTATAAGTCTAGGACCTTTCTGAATGTGATAGTTCTTGGTGAAAAAGTTGCTCACAATTTATCAAAGTGCTCCTTGATCTGATGCTACATGTAATAGAGAGAAAAAATCAAAGTTTTATTTTAATATAAATAACATGTCATAAACATATAATTCTCCTAATTCAGTAGTTCTTTCTAATGCAGAAATGATGGCTGTATCACATAATAGTGATATCAATAGGCTTATAGATTTTTATCCTACAAAGGAACCTTCCTGGGATAGATTACTTGTAATATGGTGAATGTGTTACGTCCGACACCCCTAGTAGATCATATATTTCCCAGACAGATACACCTATATCTAAAGTTTTTACACATAAAAAGCTATTATTTCCTATGTAACACTGTCTACAGACAAGAAATGTCATACTGAAATCCTTGAGAAAATAGAAATTAATGTTAGAGGGTTACTGCAAAAGAAGTTAAAGGAAATACACAAAACAGTTAGACATTTTGATAACTTTAACAAAATTCAAAGACTCTGTCAATATTATTCTAACAGATCAACATGTATGGTTTTTGGGTGTCGTAAGGATCTTTATATAAGCTTTTTGCTTATCAATTTTGGTACAAATTTGGCAAGTTAATGCTCTTTGATAAAAGATTCCAAAAAAACAGGCTATTTAGGGGTGTCGGACGTAACACATAAAGTCTGGTTCTCTTTAAAGCTTTATAAAATCAGAACTTCTGCTCAAAAGTTATTGGAATAAATTGTGTGTGATAGCTCAATATGTATAGTAACTAGAAATATATGAATTTTGGGTTTCTTGTCAAGTTTATATTTTAGTGTCAGTTTCTGTCCTCTGGTAGGGAAAATGCAGGTTTTGAAAAATAGACCCACAT
Organism: Alentia gelatinosa; assembly: GCA_950022655.1. Classification (NCBI taxonomy): domain Eukaryota; kingdom Metazoa; phylum Annelida; class Polychaeta; order Phyllodocida; family Polynoidae; genus Alentia; species Alentia gelatinosa. The sequence goes on along the minus strand of OX465580.1, from coordinate 30,808,931 downwards.
ATCATAGAGGTCAATACTGGGCAACATTTAATTATAAAGTATTTCGTAAATAGTGTCTCTTTCCGGTCGAGGACAACCGCTATGTATTCAAGGCAAAATAGGACAAACTCTCCACATCCCATTTGGGATATGGTTGGGATCATATGAGCAACACAACAGCTGGTAGTGGCTGCATCATTGCGTGGGCTTCTATAGGGCCACGGGATAAAATAATTTCAGAACAAACAAATCATCCCAGAAGACATGAGATCGTACAGTCACACATAAGGTGTAGAGAGATTAATCTCGTGAAAGGAAATAGACCCGACCTGGACCAAGGCAATAATATCCTACTGCTGGATCTTCTACCTCTCATGCTGGGCGATATGTACGCCTTTAACTCGAATAATCTTTTGTTTCAAAATGTACACTTGGACTCTGGCAGTAATTATTTAGACACAATCTACTTAATCTGGTCTGTTCAATCGATTTACTATATAAAAATAAACTTACACCCAATGATGTATGGTTTTAATCCGTTCTTCATTGGAGAAAACTCTAGCCAATAGACCATTTTTTGTTTTGCATGCATCATCTGCATTGTACCATTGTGTCTTCGAGGGGTACTTAAAATAGCAGACGTCATCAGCCATTCGCTCTGTAAAGAATGCACATTTCTACAGGTTATCGATCAATCATTTGCTAGACAGTAACCACTAGGTTACATTGATGTGCATTGGGATTATATTTTCTTGAAGAAACGAAGGTAATCAACAGTTGCTTCCACTGCACGAGAACCACCATATTACATATACATGTATATACCCCTGGCGTATATATATAGGTATGTTTTTGGGTATACAAGCTGACCTTTTTTCCGTCTTGTATATGCCTTATCTATTGGCTTATATACGTGTCCATGCTGTGGCCATATATACGAATAAAATGTTGGTTCTTCGTGCAGTGTTCGATCTATTAATTGGATTAATTGTGTGAGAGATGATCCTGTATATCAAAAATATAATCAGGCGTTTATAGCCAATGCTACTTTTCCATGACAATATACTTATCTGTTTTTGTTATACTAATGCATGGGAGGCTATATTCGTTTTCTAAATTTCCTCACCACTCTCCATAAATATGAGTACTATTCTGTCAATGGAACCTAATTATTCCTGCATATTGTTTTTTATTAACACAATTTCACATTGTATTGGGATAAGAATAACATAAAAGGATACATTTGAAATATGATATAATAATGATAATAAAATAGTGATATAAGTGCATGTAAAGTGACCTTGATACATCTATAAGCTATTGTAATTCAAGTAAAAGGCTAAGACCTCACCTACACATACTACTGTAGATGCAATGTCGGCCCAATCTATACCACAAGTACAAACAATCCGTTTCTCAGAACTTGCTGGCCAGTCATCAAAGACAAAACCATTTTCACAGTAGTAAATTGCGTCACTCCCGTCTATTGTCCGAATGCTGTTCGGAATTGATGGTGGCTCATGGCAAATCTCATCTGGGGTTATCAATAGTAAAACTGTAATTAGTGATATATCTAGTTCTAAAATATAGTTATCTTTATTTTGGATGGATCTGAGTAAAATGCCTTTAAAGTAATGCCGGTATCATGCAAGGTATTGCAGAACACTGCTCTGAAAAATTCAAATCAAACCCTGGATTATATTGTTTCCACTAATCACAGATCAATATCAATTATTTTTGCATAACTTAAACTGCAACAGAATAGAAACTTTGAAATCTCACCATCTTTTTGGTAAGGTGAACTGCCATTTTTTTTTAAGGTTTTTAAAATATTCATTTCATGACGGAAGCGGACATTGTAATAACATTACTCACATTTTGATCTCTCGCACACAACAGGATACGGAGATAAGGAGAAATCACATCCAATCTGCCACCATTTTCCTTGCAGGTCAATACGAGCACACATCTCTGTAGGAGGCATAAACCCCTGCCCTGCCTGCCACTGGATGAAGCTAGAGAGAGGGATTTTCTCTAGCCATGACCCTTGCCATACCCATTCTTGGATAGTTGTATTAAACCTGAGTCCAATGATTCCTTGCATTCCTCTAAAGGAAATAATGGACCAATTTACTCACAACCTGAGACCTTCAGACAGTGATAAGTTATCAGGATAAAGTACGGTTTGGGAGATTATCTTCTTATAAAAATAAAATGTAAGAAACACGAATATGTGATTTAGTACTTGTGTGCTATCGTAATTGTGAGACAGCAGGAGAGACCATGATGAGACATTACAAATCTAGCGAGATATAAAGTTAAGAATCTTTCGTTTTCTCAAAGGTCGCCTGAAAGAAGATTCATGCCCGTTCCGTACCAGATGAAATTTTGTCGATGGAGATCAACACTGCAGATATTCCTAAGCAATTGATATACATCTATTGAGATATGAGGTCGTCATAGATATGATTTATGTCAATAGTAATAGTAGAGGAGCAAATGGCCTAAAAATGGGTAAAATTGACCCCCGAAAGTCTACTGGCTGAAACTTGCCATATTAGTCAATTATGACCTCAGGAATCTGAATCTGATACTGGTTTGTTCCAAAAAGTGTAGCATCATACTCGTTTCCATGGTAATAGAAGGAAAACAAAATTTAATACATACTGACACATAATACATACTTTTATAAGAAAAGGTGAATAAATGCATTTTTTCTGTCGGTAAAATTTATCATTCTTTGGCCAAAAGTGTACAGTATGGAAATATGCCCTTTTCTGTTTTCTTGGAAGAACTGTTGCCATGGTAACATTCCAATTTGTGGGGGAACCCCCATTTTGGGTTTTCTCATGGTTATTAAAGTTGAATAAAAAGAATAATTTCATGAATGACACATACAAATTGATAAATTTAGCAATAACACACAGCATTGATAGGTACCACCATTTTTTGAAGCCATTCAATTGTTTCCATGGCAACCATAACAAGGTTTTTTCTATGACCAAAGCAGCCAGATAATGATACACTAACTGGACATTTGTATGGCAAATCTGCATGACATGGCAACTAGTAGAAGAGTATAGTCTCAAAAAGGCCATTAGAGAGTCTACTGCATGAAATGTGCCATGTTGGTCAATCATTACATGGGGAATCTGATTCTGCCACTCTTTTGACCAAAAGAATGTAGCATCACTTTTGTTTCCATGACAACCTTAATGCATAATAATCTACTTAGAAACCACCAATTTCCTGCAAATATGAATAATAGATGTAAGAAATAGGAGCTAAACACCTACTCATGAGATTTCATTTTCATGATGCATACATTTGGGACATAATGTGGAGTTGTTCTCTTCATTCCCTTAGAATTTGATTGCCATGGCAACCAGTTTAGCACAAAACAGACACTGCAGTAGCCAGCTCTGATTGTCGTCAAAGCAAATTACTAGCTTTTTTAGCCATTGATGATAGAGACTTAATGTAATTATTTATCCTAGTACTTGGAGAGTCTACTGCATGAAATGTGCCATGTTGGTCAATCATTACATGAATAATATGATTCTGCCACTATTTTGACCAAAAGAATGTAGCATCACTTTTGTTTCCATGACAACCTTAATGCATAATAATCTACTTAGAAACCACCAATTTCCTGCAAATATGAATAATAGATGTAAGAAATAGGAGCTAAACACCTACTCATGAGATTTCATTTTCATGATGCATACATTTGGGACATAATGTGGAGTTGTTCTCTTCATTCTCTAGAATTTGATTGCCATGGCAACCAGTTTAGCACAAAACAGACACTGCAGTAGCCAGCTCTGATTGTCGTCAAAACAAATTACTAGCTTTTTTAGCCATTGATGATAGAGACTTAATATAAGTATTTATCCTAGTACTTGGAGAGTCTACTGCATGAAATGTGCCATGTTGGTCAATCATTACATGGGGAATATGATTCTGCCACTCTTTTGACCAAAAGAATGTAGCATCACTTTTGTTTCCATGACAACATGGTTGTATAGTGATTTACTCAGAAATTACCATTTTCTTACACATGAATAGTAAGTGTCTGAAAAATAGCCATAAAACATCTTTTCATGAGGTTTTATGAGCTTTTTTTGTATACATTTAGGATATCATGGGTCATTGATATTCCCTAAGAATTTGGTTGTCATGGCAACCAATGCAGCAGAGAGCATCCATTACAGGAACCAACTGTGATTTTTATCTAAACAAACTGCTATAATCTTTTAGCCATTAAAGATAGAGACATAAAGTAAGTATTTGTTCTTGGACATTTTAGTATGCAGAATCCAATGGGATGCATCTGCAATCCCAGAATGCAATATTTGGGCTCTCATATTGGATCTAAATACCTTGAAATTGATGAAGATATGACATTTAGCATATAACACTATTTGGTACATGGTCTATATGATGCATTTTATACAAGAGTAAGATGTCATCAAAATATCTGTGACATGATCCAGTTGTGCATGATTTATAGTTTAGGCAATGTAAACACATGACACAAAGAATTACCAAGTCACACTGGGTGATGACTAGAGAGATCAAGCGTGGCTGGATGATGCTTGGAAGCATCACCATGCATGACTGGGTGATGCCTTGAGATATTATTATTCATGGAATACTTGTTTTATGAAACAATTTAGTTTATGATAGATCAAGAAAGGTGAAATTTCCTTAGAATGAAGGTATGATATATTTTGGAATTTTAGACAAAAAGAAACATAATATCAAGGATCATGTATTACATGACGCTATGAAATGTGTTACATGACATTTCTGCAATTGGCCTTTAAGAACTTGCCCCAGTGGGCATTTATACTGACACTGCTGCCTGTCCTGATGCTGCAGGTACCTGGCAGGAAAGGCATAAGCAAGGTGCCAAATTAAGAATATATAGTCTGTATATTCTTGAAATGACAGTCATCAACAGAATTAGAGGGTAACATATCCACAAAAGGTTGAGTGGGGCATGTCTAGGATCAGAGTTGACCATGGCAAATCAGAATGTCAGAATGGGTGATGCATACCCTAACAAAGGAGAAAAAAGGCACCACATGGTGTTATGTTACCCTCTATATGGTGTCATCTGGCACCATACACTTTCTGGTGTATGCCCACCAGAACCCCCAGGGGAGGGGAATTGCTTCATGTTTACGATGCCTTTGCAGATCATAGAATAGTGATCCAAGGGCGTAAATGTTACTCCAGAAAATGAGTGGATTGAGTTGGAATTGCATCACCACCTAAAATATACCTTTCAGCGATACTTTTTATGCAGACCCTCACATCAGGGCAGATGTCTGCATATTGCATTACTTTGGTTAGAAATGGCCTTGTCTGATATTCTCAATAATGATCCATGGTGGCACTACCACCCCCATTGTTCATCTACCTATAGGAGATAGAGATCCACATAACCAGGTGTCAGATCAGTTTTAACTATTGTACCATCTGTATTAAACCCTATTTCACTGGGTACTCACCATAGTAGTACAGGTATGGAGGCAGGTACTAGTGCCAGTGAATACCGCTAGAGGCCGGACATATAACCCTAATTGTGATACTTTTATCTTAACATCACATGGCATCTCATATGATACTAAATGCTATGATTTATTTCACCTAAAAATATCAAATATGATGTTATACATACATACTGTGAACATTTCAGGTTGATTGAGCAAATATTTCCAATTTTATTCACAAAAACGAATATTTTGTAAATGATGCCTCAAGGTATCACCCGGCCATCCCTGGATGTATCTTCCCCTGTCTCATTCAATATGTACCCCTGAATTGTTGTATAGCTATCGCACCATAGAAATTAGCAATACTGCATGAATATAGGGATACGATACAATATCATGGGACCAACGATTTTTAGTCAGATCGTTAAAGTTATCGTAAAATAAAATTGTGATACAATTATAGCTAGCGATACCACAAAAAGTGGAGCAATGGGGCCCTGAGGCACTGCCACCATGTCAGTGCTTTTGTCCTCAGTGCTTCCCACCCACAGCACTTCAAAGTCCTCTTATTAACCCTTTATTGATGGGAATCTATGGCAGAGCCACTCTCATTAATGGCTATTAGTGTCAATGTACACAGCTGGGGGCAGGATGTGTCAAGATCATTCTGTTACTCAATCACATGGTATAGCATGTCATCCTTAATGTTATTATTCATTTTGATCAACTTATGCATTTCCACCTGACGACTAAATGATCACCAATTATGTATTCATTAAAAATCAGTCATTGGGTGGTGTCACTTGAGATTTAATTATAATTATCAACAAAAACAAACTCTTTCCACCTGACAGATGGTTTTCCTACCTTTGTATTTAAAGTAACTGAGAAAATACTGATGCTGATACATGTTTACTAGCCTGATGATTAACACTCCTGACATTGCAGCTGAATGTGTGCTTCCAATGGATACACTGTGCAGAGATGGTTAATGTAAAAAGCTTGCCACAAACCAATTATATGTACATAACTGCTTTCAATTTATCGGGGAGGCAAATAATTGTCAGCTGGTGCCATATTGCATAATGTGGAGATAAAGATTGTTGATCTGTAACATGTTATCCCCATTACCACCTGACAATTATGTACCCTAAAAAGGCAAATAGTCAGCAGTGGTGCCAAAAGACTGCTGATTCCACCTTTTGTAGTCTAATTGTCTAAACCACTGACATCCGCCACTATTCTGGCACCCTCCATTCTGTTCTGGCCTCTGCTGTTCCTTGGTTATTCTCATGCATAGAAGAATAGGATGCCCAATACAGTCTGACCATCAGGGCATATGCTAGCAATATAAGTCACTGAAACCCACTCTCCCCTCCATTATGACCTCTCCCAACCTTCATCTAGTGTTTTGCTAATTTCTGGGTCCAGTCCTGGACTGTTTTCTACCAATGCTAGCCCCATAACATATGAAATGCACCATTATCAAGCCAGAGAGTTACCTCCCATTTTCACCTGTATTGGGCACAGGGAGATATGGAGCTACTAACAGAAGAGGCAATAATGATAAGCCCCTCCTTTCAAGGTTATGAGGGGAACATAGCTTTCTCAGGACAGACATACTAGTGTCTTAAAGGCTCAAAGACAGAATATTCCTTTCTTGGAGAGGCATCGAGAAGTGGATTAAACAGAGGCAGCATTGCAGCAAAACATTCAGGTATCCCCTGTGTTTTCTTTCTAATATGATCTCTAATATATTTCCTCTATGGCCCTCTGAGGCAGGATCAGTGATGCAAGGCCCCTTTGGTTGACTTTTCTACTCAGAAGGACACTTTAGGGTCTCTCCCTCCCATGTCTCCTCCCCTTCTTGCTCCTCTAGTTCAGAGGTGGTCTCCTTATCCTGCCCTTCAGGCTACCTCTCCTCTGGCTACCTCTCCTCCTCCTTGCTGGCCTGCCTTACTTCCTGAGGAGTAGCAGGTGCAACACTAAAACTGTGACATCCTGGGAAAGGTATCAGGGCTCAAGGGCACTCAAAGGCACTATGGGCACCAACAACAAGGCCATATAACCTTCACAATATGGGGAGAGAAAACCAGCAAGAGTGAGCCAGGAATTGAAACCAAGTGGTGTCACATTTTTCCTCCATGGCATGCCCCACAATGGTCTGAGATTCTGACATGCAATGGTCAGCTCTGATCCATACCTTAACCTTCTAAACCTTTTTATATGTTAGCTATAGTTAATAGTAACAGGTAGAGCATGACACAAGTATGTGACAGATACATACAAGCAGGAGGTATAAATACTGTATGGAACAGGGTTCCATATGGCAAAATATGCATCAACTAAAACTAGGTTTTGCTGGTAACAATAGCTAGGATAAGTGTCCAGCTTTGTCTTGAGGGAGCCAGAGGAAAGAAACCTGGAGTATTCTGGGCATGCCCCCAAGAACTTATTGCAATTTGTTTATATGTGAATCAAAGGGGGTAACTGCACTGATTATTTTCTATCTGCATTGGTTGCCATGGTAACAAGATTCTAAAGACATAGAAACAAGAGTTACCCATTACATCTGAAATGTTAACATATAAAAACAAGTAATGAGTTTGAAACCCTATGAGTTTTCTTGTTTTTCTGGGACTTGCACTTCAAATGTGTAAGAAATTGGTGGTTTCTAGGTAGATTATTATGCATTTAGGTTGTCATGGAAATGGAAGTGTTGCTACATTCTTTTGGTCAAAATAGTGGCAGAACCAAATTCCCCATGTAATGATTGACCAACATGGCACATTTCATGCAGTAGACTCTCCAAGTACTAGGATAAATACTTATATTAAGTCTCTATCATCAATGGCTTAAAAAGCTAGTAATTTGCTTTGACGACAATCAGAGCTGGCTTCTGCAGTGCCTGTTTTGTGCTTAATTGGTTGCCATGGCAATCAAATGCTAAGGGAACGAAAAGAACACCTCCACATTATGTCCCAAGTGCATACATCATGAAAATGAATCTCATGAGTAGGTGTTTAGCTCCTATTCTTACATCTATTATTCATATTTGCAGGAAATTGGTGGTTTCTAAGTAGATTATTATGCATTTAGGTTGTCATGGAAACGAAAGTGATGCTACATTCTTTTGGTCAAAATAGTGGCAGAATCATATTATTCATGTAATGATTGACCAACATGGCACATTTCATGCAGTAGACTCTCCAAGTACTAGGATAAATAATTACATTAAGTCTCTATCATCAATGGCTAAAAAAGCTAGTAATTTGCTTTGACGACAATCAGAGCTGGCTACTGCAGTGTCTGTTTTGTGCTAAACTGGTTGCCATGGCAATCAAATTCTAAGGGAATGAAGAGAACAACTCCACATTATGTCCCAAATGTATGCATCATGAAAATGAAATCTCATGAGTAGGTGTTTAGCTCCTATTTCTTACATCTATTATTCATATTTGCAGGAAATTGGTGGTTTCTAAGTAGTTTATTATGCATTAAGGTTGTCATGGAAACAAAAGTGATGCTACATTCTTTTGGTCAAAAGAGTGGCAGAATCAGATTCCCCATGTAATGATTGACCAACATGGCACATTTCATGCAGTAGACTCTCTAATGGCCTTTTTGAGACTATACTCTTCTACTAGTTGCCATGTCATGCAGATTTGCCATACAAATGTCCAGTTAGTGTATCATTATCTGGCTGCTTTGGTCATAGAAAAAACCTTGTTATGGTTGCCATGGAAACAATTGAATGGCTTCAAAAAATGGTGGTACCTATCAATGCTGTGTGTTATTGCTAAATTTATCAATTTGTATGTGTCATTCATGAAATTATTCTTTTTATCCAACTTTAATAACCATGAGAAAACCCAAAATGGGGGTTCCCCCACAAATTGGAATGTTACCATGGCAACAGTTCTTCCAAGAAAACAGAAAAGGGCATATTTCCATACTGTACACTTTTGGCCAAAGAATGATAAATTTTACAGACAGAAAAAATGCATTTATTCACCTTTTCTTATAAAAGTATGTATTATGTGTCAGTATGTATCAAATTTTGTTTTCCTTCTATTACCATGGAAACGAGTATGATGCTACACTTTTTGGAACAAACGAGTATCAGATTCAGATTCCTGAGGTCATAATTGACTAATATGGCAAGTTTCAGCCAGTAGACTTTCGGGGGTAAATTTTACCCATTTTTAGGCCATTTGCTCCTCTACTATAAATACTAAATCGTTACAGGCCGTTTTAGGCTTGGAGTACATGACGTTGATAATAGGATAAACAACACCTACTGGTTTCTGATGTTATTGTTCAAGTCAGCACTGAGAATAACTGCTGGATGACCTTCTCGCGAAGCACATTCACTCTCAGACGACTCATCCAGACACACCATGGTGGGCTCTCTTTCTGTAGAACAATGTGAGTGATGCAGGTCTATATTCCAAGGAAGGGGAAACCCAAGTTGCATTCAGGTTTGCTATTAGAAGGATATTTAGAAAGAAGGGTAGAAAAGTGCATTCTTTCACAGCTAAGGTTTTCTTGCCTTAATATGTAAAATGATATCTCGATGTATCAAGAATCCTACAAAATGTATCAGAAAAACTCACCTCGGTGAGAGATACTAATAAACTATATTAAAAAAATAAATAAAATATAGAGGCATTGACCGTGAGCCAAAGTTTAGCATGCTTTCAACAAGGAGGGATTGCATCAGACTGAGTATGTCTAACTAAATCTAAGAGGAACAGGACAGTATCACTGCACGAAACCTACCGCTTAACATATGTATGCGAAATGCATCTAACAGTAGGATTTTGCGTCTAGAAGTTAGACCTGTTATCCGTCTCGTAAACGCCTTATCTAGTGGCGTATATACATGTCCATGGTGCGGTCTTATATACATCATATATATGCCTGATTCCGTTGTATATACACCAATCTCAAAAAGTTCCATTCTCTGCCACTTGGGGACACTACTGGTAGCATATTTCATTTGCCATTAACCATCCAAGACTGTATTATATGAAAATTGCAATCTTATATTACCAATTTCTTCTATAAAAACCTAATTAAGTACAAATTGATTAATTACACACAGTAAACCTTGCATTATGTTATTTTTTTAATTGTTTTTCTAATAGATCTTACTTTCAAACACCATTTCAATGTGTGGACAGTGAGGCTTACTATATAATGACCCTCTTCAGACTTGAGGTTAAATCCTGAAATCATCTTACCCCGTGTGAATGCGGCCGCACACGTGTGCGTGTGAATGCGGCTGCACATGTGTACCCGGCCCCCCCCTCCCCCCAGACACCATAACACCTCTTGGCGGGCAGCAGCGGGCATGGGCGGGCGGTGGGGGGTGGGGGAGGGTTTCCCATTGAGTCAACCTGTACAAACGCAGCTGACGGCGGGCGGTGGGCGGTGGGCGGCGGGCAGCGGGGGGCTTCTCACTGAGGCTGGCTGGCGGTGGCGTGGGGTGGTAGGGGGTGGGGTTGGTATCATATATATGCCTGGCGTATATATATTGCGCAGAGTATGTTTTATCTTAAATACGCCAGGCGTGAAAGACAGCCAAGTCGCGCGCCTCTACATATGGAAACTGTCTCGTAGACGCCCGAAACGCAGACGCGTATAAGAGGTGTATACAAGTATAAACAAGCCACGATACAGCCGATACGTGCGTTATCGCGATGGCGTATATATATGTAAAATGGTGGTTTTCATGCAGTGTATGTGCATTTGATTGGACTCTTTATAGTCTATAGGTATAGGCCAGCTGGTTATTCACTATAACACACCAACCCAGCAAGGGTTAACCGAAACATGTGTTTTCATCTAACTTATTTCTTGCACATTTCAATGTATTTCCCATTATGTATGTGTGGTGGTTGCCGGTTCTAGTTGCGTGGCAGGTCTACCTACAGAAAGTCTAGTCACACCAAACCCAACTTCACAACTGGAATAAACAATAGGTTGTTTATTACTACTTTCCTGGAGTGATCCCGGTCAGAGTACAGTACCCTGACACTGCGTGCCAGGTAACGCTGGAGAGGCTTATCTGGTAACCGAGGTTCCAGACGCACCTAACCAACAGGAGGGTTTAGAGAACCCCACCAACCATGAAGGTGCAAGGGTCTACTCCTGAGAGAGTAATGCGAAGACAGCCTGTCGACCCACTGCGAACCCGGCATATATATAAGCTGAGTTACGTAATCACAGGTTCCACTGCGCCACTCTCATGTGCGGTGCTACCTGGAACCATTACTCAGTGGAGATTTGCATTTATCTGAACACATTATACTTGTTCTCTATAGACACTTGTCCTTAATATTCCTTCTGTTCCTCCGGGTATATCTAAACTCCTTAATTCTTATTTGGACTCAGTGGATATTTGCTGTCCACTCTTAAAACATTTCCAAACGTCGAGACGAGGGTTAGACAAAGTTTAATAAGCACCACACTCATGTCACTATAGTTACCACAGGAAGTTAAATTTTATCCCTAAACTGATGTAACCTCTAATGTCATTTGAAAAACATCAACTCCTGATGAAGACAAATTAATTTGTCGAAACGTCGAGTTTTTACTATCACCATCTATCACTCATCACATCAGATTGCCTGTACTCATCTGTTATCATCAATAAATCGTTTTAAATGAAACTGAACATGTCTGGTTTTGTGTGGTTATCCATCTTTACTAAAAGTTTAATAAAAGTCGAGGCAGTTATATATCATTAACCTATTATGATATTATTATTTCGTAAAAGCTTCTGACAAAGATGTACTCATTTTATATTCTTCTTTTCTCAATCAGAGGCAGATGCACCTTCACAGAAAAGTGCTCATAAGTGCACAATAACAGAAACACTCACATAAACACTCCCATTCAGACAATCAATCATGGACCTCCCCCACCCCTTTGACATAAACACTATTAATGAAAACCTTTTATTTCTATGAAACACAAATGTATTGTAGGACATTTTCTTACCATGACAGGCAAGGTCGGATATGACCTCACTCCAGGACTGCCCACAAGGACAGGCTACGCTTACAGATGTCCGTCCGTCCGGCAAAGACATCCCACCATAACAATGATAAATTACATATTGAGAGAAAATCTTCAATGAAGCACCGTCGATTGTTGGAGCATCTTGGCATATATCATCTGGCAATAGTAAAATACCCTTGACATTTCTATTGGCTACAACGTGCATTGCTCACTCCCATGAACAACATCTATAGAAATCTCCCTTTTTATCTAGAATTTCCAACATCAAAATTTGTGCGGTTAATGTATCTATTACAAAGAGGATGTTGAATATTTTCAATTAACAATAGTTTCAGGTACCTTGCTTTCCTGGATACCAAATTCTTACACTGTCAGAGACGATCGGATGATAAAACGAGGCACATATATTGATTTGTTTAAAGCATATTTTATGACGAAAGACTTTAATATTCAAAAATAAGATGTTAACGAAAGCCATGCAAGTAAATTGAAAAAAAACCCAGAGAAAACTTGGATGGACGAGCTCATGTACTACCCGGAAGATGAATAAAGAGAGCTGTGCTTATTTTGAAAGAAATGTTCCTTCTAAGGAGAAATCTGGCGTGTGTGGGTATTGTATCAATTATTACTGTTCCTATGTGGGACTCTCCAGAAACATGTTTCTCTAATCTCTTCTACGATTGTAATATATGGCTCTTTTGGTAGGCAAAACAGTAGTGAAGAACTTACATTTGATTCTTTCACATGCAGCATATTCTCCGCTGTTGCAAGCAACATCCAACCATAGTCCATTGGTATTTCTTAGGACACAGTTCTCGCCATCCCCTCCATTAGGCTCACCACCCGCCCAATTTGTGTACCCTGCATCAATCCCACTGGAGGGTAATTTGAAATTGCCTTCGCTTTCACTGTCCGTTATGCCTAGGTACACATGTGTTGAACGTGATCTAAAGGTGAAATGGTAATACAGATTAGCAACACAACAGTCTAACTGTCCTTTGTATATTCACATAACTTAGATATCAAGTAAGTTTGAAAGTTATACAATTTTGACGTTGTCATCTCACAGTAGAAATTTTAATTGTACAATTAGATAAAGATGAACTTACGTAAACCTAGAATAATTCTGCGAATTGAATTGAGAATTGCTCACATATCGTAAATAGCTTCCTCTTCTGATGCAGTAAACACTTCAGCAAGTCTTCCACCCAATAGCTCACATTGGTCCTCACTTTGCCAATAGTCTTTTTTAAGTTTAGTGATCCAGAAACATACATGTTCAAGATGCCGATCTGGAATACAGTTGGGAGCAAGATAGAATTACAATGAAACACAAGTCACAGGTAATGGAGATCTAACAAATCTAACCGATTTAGATATGATCTTCACTATTTGTAATACATTAATAAGTTCGGATAATTATGACTCACATATATGGCACATTATTAACAGAGGTTTGGCAAATGAATTGAATGACAACATAACCTAAATCACAGAAGTAGGAGCTATTCTCTCTACAGGCCATTTTCCATTGACCCACAAAAACGGCACCGATTAACTGAGTTTCCTTTAGAGTCTGTTGGTGGTATCACCACCAACTGCACATCAGTGGTTACTCATGGCCGTTGGTCAGGGGTGGTCATTGCTCCCCCTGGTGTTCCCCCCTCTCGCGCGACACGAGCGCCCCTCCTGCCCTCTAGCGGCTTTCACACGTACTGCGCAGTCACGAGCGCGCCCACGGCACCGGTCCCGGTCTCACTTCTTCTCCAGCCCTACTGCAGTACACACGTACTCCAGCATTTTCTCGTCTTCTTGGCCACGTGCTCGCTGCCTTTCACTCCACGAGTAAAGGCCGGCACGTCCATTCTACCACGAGGAATACGCATCACGAGTGAGGAGGAGAGAACAACATGGGTCCACCAAATACCCGTAGTAATCCCTTCGCTGGACCTTCACAAGGACCAGACGCAGGGGGGAGCTCAGAGGGTACGAGCACGGACTCAAGGCAAACGGGCACGGAGCACGTGGCGTCGGTCTCCGACAACGGCTCGACCGTTAAGTCCTCGAGGATGACCGCACTAGAAACGAAGATGGACACCATGATGGAGGCCATTAACAGGATGTCCCGACAACGATCGTCCTCCCGGGCTTCGAGGTCGAGGCCGCCGACGGAACCAACCGCCGTGGAGGCCCGGACCAGGGAATGGGCGAACGAGCAGACCGCACGGCTACCCCCACCTAGGCAGCTGCGGGAGCGATTCGTGCCAGAAGACTTTCTACAAAGGGAGCTTGACCGTGAGGCCCTGCGACATGACAGAACGGCTGGTAAGTTGGCATCAGATTTGACCACTTCACGTTTGATTTCAAAGCCGTATATGTTTGTGGACCGTGAGGGCATATATACCCTCAGTCAGAAGCTCGAGGTCAGAGGGACACTGGGCCCCCTCGAGTACATCAGTTCCTTCCTGGCCCTTATGGAGGACGACCGTGCTACCCACGAGGGCGACCGTAAGGATATGTATCAGCACCTCCACCAGGTCTCGGTGGACGCGCAGTCACGGCCGTGGGCCGGCATCCGCCGTTGGTCTAACTTCTTCATTTTTGACCAGGTGGAGGCAGGACGCATCTATTGGTCGGATCATGTGAGAATCCAGGACGAACGGGTTCGTCTGGCCATGACCCCTACGGGTGCGAACGGTCTCGGTCAGGGAGGAGACAAGTCCGGCGGGCACGAGCTGCCATGCCGGGCTTACAACTCGGAGAAGGGGTGCCGCCAGCGCAACGGCCACCAGGAGCGGGGAATCAAGTGGTTACACGTGTGTTCATTCTGCGATTCGGTGGGCAGGATGTGCACCCACTCCATCCACGCGTGTAACCGCAAGCTGTCATACGGGGTAGGGTACGACAGCACTCTGCCTACACCGACACCCGCACCACGCCGGACACCACAGGCCGGACACTCGGTTCGCACCGCCGACATCAAAGCGCTACCACAACAGAGTTAAAAAAACGGACCGGACGCGCCCCGCTCGTCCCACCCACCCTCAACCTCACTTCTCTTTTCCTACTCACGTAGGGCATTTTTATTTACCATATACAATTTACCATGTATTGTATCACGTACAATTAACATTTATATTGTATATCATATTTTCTTATCATAATTGACCGATACTCTATATGTCAATTACCTTTACCTTATTACTTATCCTCATATTAATATCATATTCATATGTCGTCCAATAAGGTCGGCATAAAATTTTACCATATATTACCATATAAAATTCAATAAAGTTTTATGTTCCCAAGCCCCTGCTTCTCTCCTTTTATCCAGGGTAGGGGTAATGATCAGGTTATCGGTAAGGGTGCAATGACTGGTGAGCATTTCTTTACATGTCATGTTTCCATTCACTGATCTGGCGTCTGTATAAAAACCATCGATCGATGGTTCCCTACCGCAGATCGATGTGGAATAATCGGCCGATGAAAAATGGCTTTATGCAGAGGAACAAGGGATAAAGTGCAGAGATGACGTCGGTCTACTACGCACCATCACAATGAAGTGCAGAAACGGCTGTCCAGTCCGTAATCTCCTCACAGATGAAAACTCTGCGAGCACTGCCGTCAGAGAACAGTTTTCCAGGGTTGCAGCTATAAGTTACAATGTCCAGCATAGTCACGTTCCGTTGAGCACCAGGGACATCAGGTGCCTGATCACACAGAGAGCAGCTCCCAGTCTTAACGATTACAACAACCAACACAAGGCAACTTATAGCATCCACAATCACGTCTAGCAAGATCTTCATTATGCTGCAAAATACTAGAATAGAAATACCATAATAGAAATTAAATCATTGACATTTTTGTCAGGACAAAATTGTAACAAGGAGCAGATGGTATGTTAATCATTGACCGCTGAACTATAAATGAATAACAATTAAAAATGTACATGGTTTGAGTTATGTTCAGTTCTTGGGTCATTTTCTGTAACCCTTCTTGTATCCCGTCAACTTGTCATTTTTACACCTGCCTTCTAACTGTTCTAATGTAATGTTCCTGATACCTTCCCTATCAGATTCTTTTTTATTCAAAGAATTTCCCTACATAATATGAGTAAGATGTCTAATCCTTAGGATGCAATCTTTGATATTTGAGGAGTCTATGAGAATGTCTCTATTGAAATGAAAAGAAATAGCAACTCACTAGTTCCTGCATATATATTCAAAAAGATGTGATTTTTAAAATGATTTTCAAAATAAATTGTTAGATATTCTCACAAAATATAATTTGATTCCAATCTTTCATTCCATCAGCAAATAGAAAAATCTTAACTTGTTGAGTGTCCTTTTTCATAGTAGAATTAAAATTCTCAAATGAAAAAAGAGAAAGAATGCTAAAGAATATCCTGAAAATGCCTATTTCCAAAATATTTGCATGAAACGGCAATAACACAGATTCCTGGTTTACTTTGTTCTTTAGAAAGAGATTACCATTAGCATACTCATGATACCGTGCTCTGGCTTCCTGTCATAGCAAGAACGTGTACGTCGGAATATTGATACCTAAAACGTATGGTGAATTCTAGAGTATCCAAAATCCTCAGATATAATCAGGTTATTACTTCTCATCCTACCTCAAATGTACATTCTAAAACTATCATAAATGTAAAAAGAATTGGCTCACATAGTGAAAAAGACTTACCAGAAAAGCAATATAAGAGGGTGTCTCTTACGATAGAGAGTGTACTACTCAAATTTCACTGCTCTCTCCCTGTATCTACTAGCAGGTTGACTGACCGTTCACGGAATGGTCCCATGAAATGTAAAAGTGATGAGGCTATGCAAGTGACACTAGGTTCGTCATTGATGCCTGGGTGACATCCTCTCTCTTAAAAATGAATGTGTGTGTTGCTTAAAGATTCATCCAGACTGCGTATACCAATGAAGCAGTATACAATAGAAGTACAATTCATTTGCATGCGGCCCTTGAATAACCCAAACAGGAATAGATGACTGATGGCAGATGCACCTACAGAAAGGTTATGATTCAAAAACAGCGAGGCGTAATTATGAATCCATTTACTCCTTGATCTATATTTGTTGTTATGGCCATCACTGTTACATTCCCATATGGTATAGATAATATTACTATTCACCTAGAAGCAGCATGAACATTTAATTGATTCTTGGTATAGGAAGCTCCTCGTCGCTCGACCTACCGTGCTGGCACCAATAGATGTATGCACTGCAGTTCCTACCGGGAATGATGATTCTTTAAATCCAAGACATAAATTCATAAAGTATACCGAATCGGTCCACTACAAACAATACTAGAGAATACTGGCTAAGGCTTCATGGATGTTGGATTGTACGTGGTTCTCGTTCCGATCGTGCGGCACGAGCTCGCAGAGCGAATGCTGTACGATCGGAAAAGGAACCATGTACAATCTAACGTCCAACAAAGCCTAGACTGTATTCTTTTTATCATATATCCTCAAATCGTTAGAATTAGTTGCATATTTACCAAAACACCATTGTCAAAGTCGCCGGGCACAGCACCGTGTACTCGTACCTTGGTTTCCGAGACAACGTCGCTCTCGGAATGATAGCGAGGCTGTAGCTTGTCCAAAAGTTACTGTGCCTCTAAAAGATAGATTGACAGCCTTCTAGACATGTTATACTTGATCAATATTTTACTGTCCACTCAAGGAAACATACAGTTACTATTCACCTTGCCAGCCAAATTGAATTTGATGGCCATATTGAAAAAGCCACTGTCTATATTTTCGGATGTCCTCTATTATGCCAGAGATAAAGCGCTAGTCACTGCTACCTTCTTTGTTGATAGAAAGAAGGCCTTTGACTGTGTCTTTTCCGAAACTTTTCAGACTTCCTCCTACTTACATGAGTTTGATCACTGATTATCTTGCTAACAAGCGACAAATAACTTTGGCAAATTTTGGGTGCCTCAAGGATCATTGCTGAGCCCCTCTTGTTTTTACTGTACATACATGATATGTGCTCTGGAATTAAAGATTGTACTTAACTGTTTTAAGTGTCCACAGTCAGTATGTGGAAGGTCTTGTAATTTACACCTTTAGTCTTCATAGCCTGACCGCAATGAGCAAGCTTCAAGTAGTGATAAACAAAACGTCCGAATGATGGCATGCCAAAGGTATGACACTTAATCTTTAGAAGACCATGAACTGTTGATTTGGGACTAAGCCGAGATTGAAAAGACTTGATAATATACAGCTGAACTGCATTTGAGTAGTTTTACCACACTGCCGTGTGTACAGATATCTTGGCGTCATGCTTGACTCATCGTTAAACCTGAGCCAACATATGTGTACAGATATCTTGGCGTCATGCTTGACTCATCGTTAAACCTGAGCCAACATATGAGGCAGGTGAGTAAAAATATTAACGTCAGACAATTTAGATTTTCTGAACAGATTTTCTGCTAAGGTTGCCACGCCCATTTACTTAAGCATTTTGTTGGCAGTCATCAAATCAAATGGCAAGCTGTGGGATAACCTAAGCATCGAAACTCAGGTTTTACAGCTCCCATCAAGACGATGATTAGGAAAATGGGAACTACGGGATTGAGGATAGCTGATATGTAATTGAAATATACTAGTACAAGTATCCTTTCTAATTTGCTAACTTGGTTAACATATTTCTTGTATTAAGCTATGTCTCACCTATATCCCATCCTATTTCATCTGTTTGTTCTGTACTCCAAGGTTACTCTATCTCTACTCATGAATTATCTGTCTCACAGCAGAATGAATAAAGCTATTGAAACTATAAAAATAAAGCTTAGCTTGGCCCCATCTCAAATTTTTATCAGCTCAAAAAGTTTTATCATTGTGCCCAGTTTCATGCTTGTGTATGAAAATGAATTATTCTGCTGGGCTATTAGACTTCAGACTCTCCTCCTACATTCACCTAACAGCCTGACAGACCACCACGTTTCATAATGTGTTGTGTGATGCGCTGTCATAAGGATTGGCCAATAAAGGTCCCTTTTCACGTAACCTTTGTGTATATCTATCTCACTACATAGACTTTGCCTTGTCACATCACCTTATCTTTTTAGTAGATCGTATAATTATTACCGTTGTATTATCAATTTCAGGTCTGGTGGAGGTTACTTTGCGGCGACTACTGAGTAAGTGACCTGTCTGTAGCCTCTCTGTGGAGGCCTCTGGCTGTAGCTGTCAGTAATCTCATTTCTTATTGGCTGGAATTGCTTATCGGACAGTGTCGACTCCACTCTCCCCCCAGATCTTTCGCGGCGCGCTGACTTACTCTCTTCCCCAACCCAGAGCTAGTTTCCTGGGTATCCTATAAAGACAGGGGAGACCAGCGAACATTTTAGATTGAAAACAAGGATACTGTCAAAAGTTATAAAAGTCACATATCATGAGTTATAGGATATAGGAATTGTTAAATGGGGTTAACAGACAATTCCAGCTATTTCTTTTGATTAGTTGATTACACTGCCCCTTCGAGTGAGCACATGTGTTATGTTAGGTAAAGTATTCTCCGCTGATCTCCATTCAGGGGTGAACAGCTGTCCTATGTTATTAGGCGAGGCACTTTGCAGTTTGGGAACCAGCGAGGAAGATTGAACAAAATGGCTGCACTTGAGAACCAGCCTAGCTCCACTGAAAAACTACCTCTAAATACACAGTTATAAAGCAACAAACACCTATTTTGAAGGTTGGCAAAGACAAGTGGGTACATATTTATCGATTCAATTTTTTTTTCATATATGTCAGAGTGTGCGCAGAATGGAATGACGACCCCGGTGGAGGGCTCTATGGCAGAGGAACCCCGCCCTGTATGGGACAGGGCATGGTACACTGGCTAGTGTTATGTTGACAAACAAAACCCTGCAACACATGAGGTATCTTCCAATGAAGAAAGTAATCCCTAAGCCTATGCCTGATTTGATATCACAAATAACAGATATGAGTGTATATCATTTACCATATAAATATGTGCATATCTATTCACATGTAAACCACAAAATACTCCCCAAAGCACTAAGAATTTAAGATATTTTGAAAACTGGCGTATGGGCCAGATTTGAGCCGAAACAGGCAGATTTAAGCGGCCACAGAAAGTAGAGCGCAAGATCTCTGCTGGGAGAGTGTGTCGACTCGGTTCATTGGAGCCCGATGTCTCTGTTTTGGCGGGAGGCGGCGGGCCATCCAGCTCGCAGTTTTGTCTGTGCTTAGTCTATCACTGCACAAAAACCACCATTTTACATATATATACGCCATCGCGATAACGCACGTATCAGCTGTATCGTGGCTTGTTTATACTTGTATACACCTCTTATACGCGTCTGCGTTTGGGGCGTCTACGAGACAGTTTCCATATGTAGACGCGCGCGACTTGGCTGTCTTTCACGCCTGGCGTATCCAAAATAAAACTGCGATAAAACTGCGATATATATACGCCAGGCGTATATATGATACCAAAAAAAAAAAAAAATTGCGACCCACGGCCCGCCCCGTCCTGTGGGTGTTGGTAGAGGATGCACCAACACTGACCCGCCACCCGCGACCTCCCAACCCCACCCTCTACCGCCCCCCCGACACCCCACCACCCCACCACCCTACACTCACTCTATCCCCAGTGAAGCCCTAGTACAGGACCCCCGCCTGCCTGCAATGTTTGTAGACGGATTAGCGGCCGCTCGGCGTGTGTGAGATGATTTCAGTCCTGAGGGCGGGCGGCTGAGCGGGTGGCTGTGTGGGTGGCGGCCGCATTCACACTACTTCTAACAAGGCGGGGGCCGAGTCGGAGTCGGAGTCGGAGTCGGGAGGAGGACTTCAGGCGCACAGAGACACTGGGGGGGGGGGGGGGGGGGAGGCGATTATATAGTGAGCCTGACTGTCCACGCATTGAAATAGTGTTTTAAAGTTTTTTTAAAATCAGAAAAACTGTAAAAAAACAACTTAATGCATGGTTTATTATGTGTAATTAATCAATTTATACTCAATCGGGTTTTATAAAGGTTTTATAAAATAAATTGGTAATATAAGATTGCATTTTTCATATAAAATAGACTTGGATGGTTAATGGCAAATGAAAACACTGATGTCCCCAAGTGGCAGAGGTCGGAATTATTGGATAGTGGCGTAAATAAATAGAATCAGGCGTATATATGACATTTATAAAACCGCACCATGGACACGTATATACGCCACTAGATAAGGCGTCTATGAGACGTCTAATAGGTCGAACTTCTAGACGCAAAATCCTACTGTTAGACGCGTTTCGAATACATTCGTAAAGTGGTAAGTTTCGTGCAGTGTATGTAGCATGGCTGTGGTGTCTGTTGGAACACCACTGCCTTCTGGTGTGGGACTGGGGTAACCTGGTTCCTTGTCCCTCCACACTCAACAATATAAGGTTAGCTTCTCAGCCTGGGTGGGGCTGGTTTCATAGCATACACATTTTTTCTTTGGGTGTGTAGCTGTTTGCCCCTGCTCCTTCTGAGAGTGAGTCTACTCAGTAGTTTCAATTGTGAAAATCTCGTCATCCTATTGCAAAGGCTCGAGATACTCTATCTTTGATATCTGGTATTTCTTGCTTAGGTTCAGTCTCCTACCAGGTCACTATGCAGTTGCCTGGACAAGGTGCCGCGGGTTATCTTTGTTTTAGATTTTTCTCACCGTATTGCCATGTGTTCCTTTTCGGTTCACATGTTTCATGTAAGGTGAGATAAAATTGGCATACCACCACATTTTATAGTGCATTGTGTGATGTTCTGTCCTAAGGACTGGCCAATAAAGGTCCCTTTTCACGGATCCTTTGTACATGTATATATGTATCTCACCATTTAGACATTGTCTTATCATGTTTCCTTATCTTTTCAGTGACTTGTATAATCATTACCTTTGTATTATCAATTTCATCTTATCCTTACTAACTGACCCATAAACTTCAATTGTTACTCAAGCTACAATGAACTATTCAATAAATCATTTTCTGCTTAATTTTTTTATGAGGGTAGATATATATGTATAGGACTAAGTTATTGAAGAGTTGTCTTTTGTGAAAACGCTTTTTACTGTGGTCTTTTTGAGAACACCTTTGTACTTTGGAATTCAGCCGCAGAAAGGCATTGCAGACACATAACATCTAATACACGATGGCTTTGCCATTTTCGGCCTGCTTACATGCAGTACGTATATCTTAATGGAATTGAAAATATTTTTTAAGTAGCAGCATTTCTTGTATAAGTTGTATACAATCCGCCTAAAATGTTTTCAGACCACATCGCTGTTTGGGGAATATAACCTTTACTGCAGGTTTGAGATCAGACCTGTTTTTGTATTGTTTTTGTATTGTTTGCCGTCGGCCGCAGTTTGATCGAAGGCCAGACAGCGATTGACTCCTCGCTTACAAAAAAGGCGCACCTGTGTGTCTGACACGC
Organism: Alentia gelatinosa; assembly: GCA_950022655.1. Lineage (NCBI taxonomy): Eukaryota > Metazoa > Annelida > Polychaeta > Phyllodocida > Polynoidae > Alentia > Alentia gelatinosa. The sequence goes on along the minus strand of OX465580.1, from coordinate 30,785,961 downwards.
TGATTTCATATATCTGATAAATCATAGGAAAAACCGTGAATATGTACATGTGAACCTCTCTCAGGAAATATTTAAATGTTGCTTTCCATTGTATGAAATAGTGAAAGTATATAGTTGATACACTTGTAAATAACCACCGTTCCGATTTTAGAGTGAATATTCCTGCTTTCCCAATGAACATAAATTGGTAGCGTATCAATCCGGTATTCCTTTCACTAGAAGTCTAGAAGGTACCTGTAATGGGCGGCCGAAGTAAAATTTTGAAAAGAACCTTACGATTATTATCTACCGTTTCAAGGCTTCCTACTTAGAATCCCTGGGGATCAATAGACTTATCATTGTTTTGCCATTTCAATTTGTTATCACATGCTAATCATACAATGGATGGCTATGAGCGTAGTGAATGTGAGATGAGGTCATATGGATTTGCTAGGTATATTCGAACTATTCTGATATTCTGATACTATCTAATGTGATAGAAAGGGGTGAGATAACTCCAGAACCGCACTCGAATCGTAAGATAGAGACTATTCCACTCGTTTGGATGTACCATAATCGTCACTCGGCTTCGCCTCGATGACGATTCGGGCACATCGTGGAGTATTGTCTATTTATATGATTTTCGATGCAGTTCTATACAATTATGGACTTGGCAACTGAACAAATCGAAGACGTTAGAGATATTTTCCCTAACTCTGACCTTCTTATTATCCCTTTCCGTGCAGCACCCAGTTCCCCTACTTAGCATCACACGGCAGGCATTGCCTGTATAAACGGCCCTGCTACAGCAGGCACATTTTTTTTGAAAACGTGATAGCAATTCTGTATGCCACTAGTGGCATATAAAACTCTGTATGCCAGTCAGCGTGACATACGGAAACTCAAGGTTAAGCCTATTTTGTGTTGGATATTCCAGAGATCGCTGCCTTGACTTGCTTGGTGTGTCTCCCGGGTGCACCGCTTCAGGCATCGAGAATGGCTTTGATTGAGTCAATGGTGGCGGCATCAGCCTCTGGGAAGGCTAGGTGGGTGAAATGTCATGTTTCTTCTCCATAGATCTGGATCACAACAAATACATATACAAGTCAATCAAGACAATACAGTTACGAATAGGGGGACGGGGGTGTGGTGACCAAGTGTGCTGCCTTAAACGTCTTCCACTGGTTCCAGGTTTGAAACCACTGGAACAGGGCTTTACGAAAAAGAGCAAGGCAGCCTGGTGCCATATATACTTGTGTATTAGTTGTGCTGTCACACTTCCCAGGCATGAATATCGGCTTGTGGGCTACCACTGCTCTGTCGCTTCCTTTTTTCTATTGGCTACTAGCCTCCGGTCCGGGTGGTGAGTTTATACCGAACACCCCCTAGCACGGCTTTCAATCCCCCACAGGGATGTGTCCTCTCTCCTGCCCATGGGAATGATCAGTGAGTTCCTCCTGCTCTTCAATCCTCTGTCTCCTCCAGGGCCAGCCTGAAATATCAGCCCAGCCTCAGGCCGCTTCCTAAATGGCAGGTCCCCGTGTCCTCGCAGCAGGAGGGCATGTTTCCTCTTTCACAACTCCGATCTTTGATGGTGTCAGGAGACTCACCCCACCGGTGGCCACAGAGGCCTCCTGGAAGTCCAAGTCCCCTTACCATTCCCCAACCGCTTTGCCTGACTGGGCACCCACTGGGTTGTGGATGCTTCCCACGTTCATGCACTGAAACCATAGCCAGATATCATCCTTGTTGATCTGAAACAGGGCACCCTGCACCCCTGCACCTTCCCTCTCCGACTGTGGGTTTCCATGCTCTAAGCTTTTATTGTCGCCAAGAATTGATAAAGAAAGGGTAATAGAAACCCCAGTACTGCGATCAATGTAATGGCTATCCGCCTCTTGCACATAAGTAGGGCGCGGCGATCGCCGTGTTAACGAGTTGCGCCGATAATGTACTGGGCGCGCATCAGCGAAATTTTCACATACCAAAAGGAGTTAAGTACCCTGAGAGAGACGACAGTAACCTGGCGTTGCTGGTAATACAACCACAGCTATCCGTTTCACAGCTTGTCAAGGGTGAAATATTACCACAATTGATTAATAACATTGAATATAGGTCCCCGTTCATTTATTTAATGTTAAACCCTTCTGCGAAAGGATTTCCTAACTGACTCCGATTAATTGTCACTTGATCAGCGTTTCCCATTGCCCCACACGTATATGAAGTACACAGTTTGATGATGATATCCAAATAGTTAATTTCTTATCCTCCACTCGTCCAAACTGATTTCTATAAGTATATTTCAGCTATCTATATTCCATTTAGAATATCGAAATCACTTAGATATGTAAAATAATGTATTTGGTGCAATTATAACAAAGATAGCCAATTTCGTCTAGTTTGCTGACCAAGTACAAATATCGTCTCAAAAGATATCCAATGTGATTAGAAGTCGTAATTGAAATACTTAAAATGTAACGCCCGGCGTCCACCTACTACGATATGGCTCCGATATGCTCTACGATAGACCTCCCGATACAAAATCAAAATCGCGTCGGATGGTCACCTAATATCGAGGTAGTTGAACACGTCTCTACGATTAGGCACCGATACAAAATGGGGGTCTACGATTTGGTACCGATGAAAAACGTGTATCGTAGGGTGTCTACGACATTTGAACATGTTGAAATGTCGGTGGGTAATCGTCAGCATCGGAGAGTATTCTGCCGGGAAAATCAGTGTTACTTGTGAACCAAGGATCAGAAAAGTATGAAATTTCGGAATTAAATAGGAGATACATATGCCCGTATGCCCGGTTTAAGTGTCTTAAATCAGTATTTTCTTAGTTGGACTTGGAACAGAGCTTTTAGTGCATGGAAAAAAATACATTATTGTCCTATGACCCCTAGGAAGCATTATCGATGCGATATTTTCTGAATTATAGTGTATCATATATCTAAAAATGAAGATAACACCTAAAGATAGGCACTTGTGCACTGATAATATCGTGGGGGCATATCGGGACCATGGTCACCTTTTTCTACTGGTCAACCCCTTACGATACATGGTGAATTGGCATGTCTAGACATATGATATTGCACCTTCCCGATATGTCTCCGATATTGACTTTTTGTATCGGCGCCATATCATGAGACTTTGCTAATTGAAGAGATAAATGAGAGAAAGTTTGTTATTAACATTTATATAATACTCATTTACACTGACAACTGACCACCCACCCCCTAAACTTCCAACTCCCCTGTATATTATAATGAATATATATGATAACACCATGCTACCTCTCCCATTGGAATGAAGAGAGTGGTGTTCCTTTTGAATGGTTCTAGCAGCTAAAATGTGGCAGAGTGCAGTGTTTTGACACCTAGTCCCAGGTGTCAGTATCTGCACTCAGGTATTATGCCCTGGGATCTGATAGAAAAGCAAACCGTAAAAAAAGACAGGCTGCGTCTGTGAATGTAAAGGGCGTATCCCACTATCACGATTTGCGCCTCCGACACACTACGATAGCCTTACGACAAGCGTTCCGATGAATTTATTTTTTTAATCGGAATGAACGGCTCTATCGCGGAAGTGGGTTTTGTGTTCCGATGAGTACTACAACACAGTCCGACACACACCGACACACTCCGTTAGCGCTACGATAGAAATTCCGTGTCGTAGGCCTTCCGACAAAATCAAACATGTCCGATTTGTTGTAGTAGTAAAAGTTTATCGGAGTGTGTCGGAATCATTTCCTACTATGTTAAATGTACTGAGAAATATGTTTCTCCTAAATTCTTTCGAAAACAAAGACGGTGACCTCTAGTTTTTAAAAACTAAATCAATAGTACCCACAATAGCTACCTCCTGCATATGTCTGAAGAAAACAACATGGGTTTTACTATGAGAAACACTATACTGGTTTAATAAAACTAATAATAATAATAATGATGATGATAATTCACGTGTTTGTTGTCTGTTATACTATCTACAGCCTAATGGACACCCCGCGTAATCGGACACTTTCGATCAATCTGTGTTCTTTTATGAGTGTGTGTGAGTATATTCATAGAAATTGCATTTTGTAATTCAAAGTTTAATAACCTCGTTATTATCATTTAAGATATTGGAAAATCGATATCAGGTTTACCATCCCCTCTGTCTCCCCTACATATAGGTATATAACACTTCAATATTTGCCCGGAGGAAACTTGAGAACCACGCGTTAGCGTACACCCCCACTTTTGAAAAAAGTTCTTATCGTAGCCTAATCGCAGCACTTTTCGTAGTGTGTCGGGACAGTGGGAGCCCGGCTTAAGTCTTTACACATAGACACCCACTGGACTGTGAAGCCACACCGAGGATCACGCCTCGTTTTGGTGTGAATACTAGATACCAATACAAAATGGCGCAAGTGTGCAATGGGTGAATTCCCAAATGAACACTCATTGATTGTGCTCGAACATGAAACCTTTTATTGCTGTGGATTAATAAATACATACTTCCAGAATCAGCGTACTTTCCCATAAATTATGCTTGTTAATCGTCTTGAGTTGTGGACTAAGCTCAGAAGCTGACATCCGCGCTTTGTGAGCTGGATTGCCAGAATGACACTGAGAGCACTGGCAATTCTAGGGTTTAATTTTCAGAAAAGATGGATAATGAATACAACAAACGATAGTTTTGTGGACAGGCGGCTCTGTAAATCACTCAAGGTTCAACTCTCGTGGTTTACGACCGCCTATCCGGAAATTTAAGTATTATACAACAACTCTGTCCTCCAATAACTTTGTTGACCCTCTTATCACTTTCGTGTATCAAGATGTTTTCACAGGATCAACAATGTAACATCTGTATGACTCTGGGACACCACATGATAGTCGGTTCAAGGGCGATGACCTCTACCTCTAGAAAAAAACAGATCTATAGGGACTAATCTTAGTAATGACAGATTACGTCCTATATCTTTGATTTCGTCTGCTACACTGAAACACAACAATAAAAATAGCAATTTAGGTTTTATGTTCTCCTAGCCCTACAAGCATATCATCCAATATGTGACGTTGGCAAAAATATGTGAGTTGTGATGCTAAACCATTTATTACAATGTCTAAATTCAGCTATTCATCGTCTTTCCATAGAAAACCCCTACTGCATAGATTAATATAGTAACAATTGATATTATGAGAATCTAGTATACATTGATGTGATTTTTGTAGTCACAAACTATTGCACATTACTTGACGAACTAACTGGAATGAGTGATCATAGCTGTGGATACCAAATACACTATGGGGGCTAAGGGCGAGGCAATGAAAACCAACTATATTATGTAATAGCTAATGCCAAAGCCCTCTTTATTGAATTATGTTCCTCCAATCGTCGCTGTAAATGAATAACAACCAGGAAGTACTTGATCCATATAATCATCTTTTCTCGTCCAAGCTATTTTAATATTCCAAGTCTCCCATAAATATTGGTGCATTGTTAAATGCAGGAAGACAACTTTTCGACCGCGAATAAAAAGATAAAGCTTATATAATATCATCATTTAGAATCTAGCATGACTATTCTCATACCAGACTTTTAAGCTTGTAATAAGATGTTTGCATAAGAGTATATTAGGCTGGAGAGTTAAGCATTCACTCTCCTCTAATAGTAGTGCAAAGTCACTGTACATGAATATACATTTATTACCCACCTGATACAGAGTCTCCATACTAAGCCTATGGAGATTACAGATCGCTACTGAGTAGGATACGGACCTGCGTACCCTCCTAGGAGGATACGGATTTTTGAGATGAAAGTAGTCCCATTGAGATGAAAATAGTCCCAAACATAACTTCTTAACTATGTTGAAAAGTTTTCTAACGATCATATTTATTTCTTAAATCTAAAAATAAGTGAGTAATAAATACAACACTACCATGATTTCGATCTCTGTGGCCGTATTCTCCTTGTAGTTGACGCTACGCAATACAATTACTACGTGTCAACTACGTGGAGAATACGGCCACTCAGATCGAAATCATGGTAATATTGTGAATTTATGTATATTCAATATCAAACAGATATATATCTATACATTAAAGCGAACGTGGTGAGTAGTAATGGCTGCAGAGGGCGCTTGCGAGGAAACGCACCCCCTCTATCGGACGTTCACAAGACCACTTTTGGTCACGTGACACGCAGTTTTCGCTTCCACTTCAGACTTGAAAGACTTTTAAATTTCCACCCTCCCACCCTACATGAACTTTTCTCCATCTTGGGTGAATTTTCGAGGGTCTATGTATTTGATAAATTCACCAATTATCGTATATCAATTATCACATGTTCTTTATCAACTTTAAAATTACATGTATAATTACCATGTATCTTTGAATACATTCAGTATTCCAATTCATGTTATCAACAATTTAAATACACCTCGTAATGCCCAAACTTTGTATTACTCACCGGTATTGCTTTCCATAAATTGTTATACTACGTATAAAATTTCCAAAGTATAATAAATACGATATACTATACTACGCTCTCTGTTTAGTCATTGATGGGGAAAACTAAACTAAAGAAAATTACAGATCTTTATCAATAAAAGCCTGAGAATTGCAGTAAATAAAAGGCGAAGAGATGAAATGCCTAATATTGATTTTTGGAATATTGTAAAATAAGAACCCTGGACTACAGAAGGTCGTGCCTTTTATTATCGATCATGAAATGGTGGAGTACAAATCCTGAAAATTGCGAATTAAATCCTGTAAGGGAAACTCGTAGAACTAAAATTATCTGTCTAAAACAAAAAAAGAAACGAAAACTGAAAAGTATAAAAAAAACAGCGTTTTTTCAAGGTATACGACTATAGGATCATCTACCCAAAGAACTCCAACTTAAGAAAGCTGGGGATAATTTTAAAATGCATGTAAAGGAGTTCATGATTGCTAATAGAGAATTGTTTGAAGATATCTAATAACTGAACTCAAGTTAACAAAGATGATGATATATAACAAGATATATATATGTATTTCGGCGTCTAATGTATTGTCCCACCGGTATCAGTGTGGAAGATTGTCTGTTAAGTTAGACGAACACTATCTACCCCTTTCATCCTAGTATGAAATAAACACGTCTTGATTAAAAAATTGAAAGTGAAGAAAGACGCATTCCCTTTTAGACACTGGCATTCAGTCATGAGAACATAATTTTGATATGGTGTGGAATCATAACTAGAAATGTATAAACAAGACAAGAATAATGCATAGTTAAATATTTACACAATACTCTACCAGGACAGCATATAGTCCTTACTCTATATGATGTACGGAAGCCCGACTCGGTTACCCATGCCTGATGTATCTAAATAAACAAATCATGATGACAAAAAGAGGCATAGCCGATGTTCACTCATGTTTAACCAATATGTCTGTGGAGGTAACTATGCAATGAGAGAGAGAGAGAGCGTTGCGTGCGTGTCCGAATGGGGTGCGTGCCGTCAGTGATCACGTGAACTACACGTGGACACACACAGTCCAGACTCCATGCTTCACTCCTGTTCTATAACCAAACTCTCATGTGTGAAATATAAGTGGTTTTAAATGCGATAACAAATGATATCTGGCGGATTCTACTAACAAAAAAGGTTTAGTACATACCGGCTGGATTCTTAGAATTAAATCCTTTTAAAACAACACACATGTGTATATTTATAATTGTATTGACTCGGGGTGACCCCGGTAATTAGATTTTCGTAATTATCTTCAATGAGGCGGGTCTGGGGAGTCTTATGACAGAATATAGATTTAAACACTGTTTTCCTTTCTTATATGTTTGTCCTTGGTTTAAATCCAGGGTACCCAGTCACAGCTTCAGTTAATTGACCTATTGGTAACCCACCACCACAACATAGTGGTCTCGCAATTCATGTGACATGGCCAGTTTCTATTGGCCGATTATTCGCCAACGATCTACAGTCGGGAAACACCAGATCGGTGAATGGAAACGAGACTTCCAGAGAACGATTACCAATTAATTTGTCAAAGATTATGCAATAAAGCCACCAGCAACCGACTTGGTCAAAGACGGACAATATGAAAACGCTTTGATTTCATCAGATTTTAGGTTTTAATGGGGAATCTAAATCGGCATACTCCGGGAAAATACAGAAGAAAAAATGTATAGACTGCCCCCTCACCGGTTGATTGATACTGACAGGCAGTCGGTAGCATCACCAACAGACTTTTAAGGGAACTCAAATAATCGGTGCTATTTTGGTCGACCAATGGAAATGGCCTCTCAAATCTTATTTCTATTGGTCGATGAAAATGGCACTGATTTTTTGGAGACCGTAACAGTTTGTTAGTGGTGGCCACTGGCTCCATGTCACATTATGGCACATTATACTTTGAGCCCCTACTGGGTGGTAGTGTTATAACGTAATCTTCACCAAATTAGTCAGTGACTATTTGAACTGCCAGGCTGTTTCCATTCACCGATCTTGTGTCGTTGGTTCCTGACTGCAGATCGATGGAAAATAATCGGCCAATGGAAACGAGCTTACATAGATACCTGGCTGCTGATATTATAATGCAGCCACATAGCATTCTCGCTCTCATTCAGTTCAATATCTATATGGGTTTCCCTTATTAAAGGTCATTTTCCATAAAACCTCATTTCTATTGGCCGGCAAGAGTGGCATCGACTTTTCGAATTACCCTAAAAAGTCTGTCGATGGTCCTGCCGACTATATGTCGGAATCAAAGTATCAGTGAAGGTGCAGTGCATTGTTTGCACTGTATTTTCCGAGTGCTTACCGATTTAATATTCATATTGAAACATTGATGATCATAATGCCATTTTCCACGGGCCGACTATTCGTCATCGATCTTCAGTTGGGAACCAGCGATGTCAGATCAGTAAATGGAAACAGACATCCAGAGAAGGGTTCACCAATACAGGTGTTGCCGTTCAGCGCCACCTAACTGCCCACTGCCTAGTTACGCGGCTCCTCGGACAAACCCGGCCGAGTCCGGCTATATCTGTATAGGGAACACAGCAATCACACCTAAAGTGTGAACGGTGGGTGTGATTACAGGAGCGTTGTTTTTGGACAGATTGGACTGCTAGAACAATTAAAGACATTATATCAACCAGTCTGGACTATCAAAACTTTAAAGTTGATAATTGTTTTGGTTTTAATTTGGAGAAAGATAAGCACATAATAGCGAGGCCTGCCAATGTATTAATGTATATTCAATTTCAGTGATCCTGTTTTATCTAAGCTATATCTAAAGTATCATTAAGGTGATATACATGTATGACACATCGAATTGGAGCTGGAATACCATAGTATACGATGAAATCATTGTTATTTCTCTGTAAATGATATACACGGGTATTATGAACGTATTACGCTCATATACTGAGTGATTCTGAGAGAAAATAAGTTGGTCATCTTTGTTCTGTAGGTAGGAAAGCCGATAACTCTGTAAAGTACTATCGTAAAACTGGATGAGTTTTAGTCTTGGCCACCATATGCCACGACTGGAGTTTGGCATAGTGATTTCACGAGGCAAAGCCGAGTGAAGTCCAGAGCCAAAACTCCAGGAGTGGAATGCGGTGGCCATGATTAAAACGAATCAGGTTTTGATTTTATCCTACCCTGTCTCCTCGATTTTGGAATATTACATGATGACAATTCTGTATGCCACTAGTGGCATATAAAACTCTGTATGCCACGCTGACTCAATGTTAAGCCTATGGGATTTTATATTAAGGGTAGAATAAAGAATGCAACGTATGAGGTGTCAAATGATATCAGTAACCCAGGTTGATGCTCACAGATGAATAGCAAGTAGAATTACGATAAGGTTCGTAGAATATTGTTTCCGGATGGACTATCAATACTTCACACACATGAAAGTAGTCATAGAATTATCTTCGAAGACATGTTTAAAAAGCCCACTGCAGGAGGCCAGACTTAAATTACAAGATTTTACAAAGTACTTCTTTTGTAAAGTACTTTGTAAAGTCAAGGGCAAGACAGATTGTTGACAGACCCCTCGCACTCACCTCGGGTACCAACTCACCTTCATACACATGATGGCCTTTGACCAGAGAGACCCCCCAAGTAACGGTCATCTGGGAGACAGGCACACAATGGGACAAAGTCTAGATAGGAAATAGACTGGTCGGCTTATCTACATTTACAGGATCACTTCTATAATCGGAAAGCTCATACCTCAGAATACCATAAGAAAAGAATAGATCTGTAAATAATAGTACAAATAAATCAACCAACTTTATGATGATGTCGACATATTGAAGCTTAATTACATGTATATACTATAAGGCCTGCTTCCAGTGGCCGACAAAAAGGGTGTAGATTTTTTGAGTTCCACGGAAAGTCCGTTGGTGGTGCCACTGATTGTGCGTAGGTAGAGAAAAAAGGGTGAGGGTTGTAGATTTTACTCAGTGACTAAGCTTTCACTCAGTAGTGTGTGGTGCCACATTGCATAATCGAAGCAGAAACAGTCATGGGTCATTTCACGAGCTGGGTCGTTTCCATTGACCGATTTTGGGGTCAGCAGTGACAAAAGTCCGTCAGTCCTACCTGACTGTAGATCGGTGATGGGAAATGGGCCAATGGAAAAGGGCCTATTGAGATACATGTATACACAGTATTGACTTGTTTCAGTTACAAGCGGCAGTATTGACAACTCGAACTAGTTCATATTGTATAACCCACCTTTTCGGGACATATGGTACATGCGATATTAGTTTGTCTTAGCTATACGCCCGGCACATACAACAAGTATGTGCCGGGTATGTCCATACACACTCCCTAGGTGTTTCTATGGACACTTTGTATTAGGTGCAAAATAAATGCATAACCTTTTGATTTCTATATATGGATTCTTAAGAACATCATAAAAATATTTGTTGGATCAGCACTGTAGTTGCACTGCATAATGATAGTTATATCTAGAGAAAATGCTTGCAGTTAATATGCTAAACAATTACATGAACACATATAAAAATATGATGAGTTATAAGTCAGTTATAAGTTCAAAGAGAGATGAGCACGTTTTTTAGACAGTAAAATATTCACAGAAAGTCGAGAACATGTTAAGACATAACAAGAGTAAATTTCAGCAATGGAAGAGCATAAGTTAGATATACATTGATTGATAAAGAAGCTCAAATAAAAAATATCTGTATCGCATATAGCTGGGATATGAATGAAATATATTCCATACGGTTAAACATCCTATTTGTACCACCTTAGCCTCTTAGTTGAGTATTGTTGATATCCTCAAGTTTGTTTATTGTCTTGTCTGCGTATCACGGCGTTTATGGCCATCATTCTATGGGCGGTGCAAGGACGAACTCCGTTTTAACAACGAGTCATCTAGATGTAAGACATTTGAGAACCCAAATGTTTATGGGGCCAGTCCTAAAAGTAGTGCAACCCAACACACAATCGTATATGCACAGTGTTGAGTATTTATATTGGAATAGTTTACCTTATGTTGTCCGTCAAACACCAACAGCGTCGGAGTACAAAAGACTGACAAAAACTCTGCTGTATAAGTCAATCCCAACGTAGATATACAAATAATTGATTATACTGCTGAAACTATCAATGTTGAAATAATATCAATGTACCAATCTATTAGCAAACAGGAAAGTTGTAATTCATGATAAGCTCTAAAATTCTGATGTTATATGTACAACTATAGGGATACCATATGAAAAGCAGCTAAAAGCGGTAGAATTGCTGATATGGTACCCCCAAACAACTTATATTGGGATTGTGAATGGCGATATGTGACCTAAGTGAACAAATGTAAAGTATGAATAACCCAATAAAAGATTTTTTTTTTAAACTTCGACTGTACTAGGTCCTCTTCTTGGATTTGTGGTTAACCTTGTGGTAATACTACTATGATTCTACAAGCGTTTAATTAAAACAAATGTAAGTATTTCTTTGAAAAATGCTAATGTCATGAGATCATCTATCATTCCGGGAAGTCAAAGGTGCCCAATCTCCCAACACAGGTTCAGTCACTATCTGTGCACGCATGATACCACTGCATGGAGATTCTCGCTATCATGAACAACATGTTCTAGAGATTATTGGATTGATGCTTTGCGCATGACGGACGCCACACCGCACCGGTACATATACAACAAGCAGGGAGAGTCGTCAACATATCGTCTTCTTACTTGACCAGAGGGAGCTAACAAAGACACAATCTTTCATCCATACCAAACTTGTACAGAACCATTGTGGATCTAACCAGTTCGGTTTACTGGCACACTCTATGATATAGACATAGAACTGAAAGTTCGGCGCTGCAACTGATATTGACAAAGAGTTGTAAACACGACATCTGGAGAAGATACTAGACTACAAGTTCGCCATGTGTCTTCGGGGTCTTGCTGTTATCGCTGTGTGTCTCACCTACACGTTTGCCATGTTCTTCGTGGTATCAGCCCTCCGTACGGCCAGCTTCTTGTTTAAAGCCGTCCCAAGATCAGGTATGTACGTCTATATAATACACTACCCTGTAGGCACTATGGACAGGTTAACAAAATACAAAACTAGGAGTAAATAGAATTTTCATCACTGATGAATGAGCATTCAATTATATATGAATAACAATTGGAAGGTTTGGGCTACAGTCTATGATCCAAATATATCTTGCACCAATGGGTCAATCAAGTATTTCGGACTTGAGTGATTGGTTATGGTCAGTTGGGCACCCTTCTAATACACTGAGACACCGGCACCCTCTCCTCTGCCAGTAGCATAGTGAGTAGCACACAGATATAGTAAAGGGATAGTGTCTTCGCAGTACACTGGAAGCCTATATGTGACCACTCTAACCTTTAGGCAACATATATAGGACGTTCAAGCACGCTCTAAATACAAGTAACACATCCTTTTACTAAACAATTCATTGGCTAGGATGGTTACGCTCTGAACAATATGTACCCGTTAAAAGAACTCTACCCGTTTGAAATAGCCCGGCACTAAATTCAAGTATCTTATCAATAAAGATATCGACAAATATGAACTACACCTCATAGGATGTATATGTTTTCTTGGTTATAAGTGCCCTGTCATATAACCAAAAGCTGGCATTAACCTTATACATTAGCCCTAATTGACCCATGAAGCCTACGAGAAATCGACAGGCCGACTCATGCCGATTACACCCTTTCCCGATGGATCCGTTGGGTTGGTGAGAATCGACCGATGCACCTTCTATTGTTGTGCGCACTTCACCGACCCATATCCACCCGACGAGAATCAGGCATCACTAACGTGGGGGTAATGGCCTGCTATAATCGTTTAAGTTGGGTACACGTGAACAGCGACATTATTATTCCCAAATGTTCCCAATTATAATTGGCAATTGGGTCGGCGAGAATCGGTGAAATGTGTTGATGTCTTCTACATATCTACATTTACCACCGATTCTCACCGACCCAATCGACGATGAGAATCGGGAATGAAATGTTCATGTCTTATACCCATGAACGTCCACTTGCCGACTATTCCCGATCACGCCTCTCCCATGTATCGCGGTGTTTAGTCACTCAACTGGTATGAAAGAGGGCCGCAAGGGCGTTTCGGGTCAGGAAGGTTCAGGGATAGGGTGGTAGGCCTTTACGGACAATAATGTCAAGTTTAATATCTTCAGATCTTATTATGACATCAGAAAACGTTTTTAAATTTATCATCGCCTTGGTATCCCCTTCAAATCATTATACTTGTATATTGGATGAATAGATGCCCGCTAATGCTGATCAAACGGCTCACTGAGAATCGGGGCCAGTAGGTGAAGGTATTTACCTCGACAACCTTAAGATTGGGAACAGTCGGTGGCTACCCCGACCCAACCCCGTCGGGCCGCTGTAGTGCGCACATAAAAAAATATATGAACGATTCCCACCGACGGGCAAAAAGGTTGATCGGGAAGAGTCGGTATATCGATGTCTGGTAATCCTAATCTGTTTATTTATACGGGGCGACTTCGCGGATCGAATTCTCCAAAACGGGTCGAGTTCTCCTCCAACCATGGGTCGAATTCTTTTTGGGTTCTTGGGTTCTCTAACTGGTAACATCATCAACAATTTATCTTCATCCCTTAACTTGGTCGTTGTGGTTTTTATTAATGCAGTCTGTAGCTTCCTTGGAAAATGTAGATGGCACCCGAGGATAGGGAAACATCAGAGCACATGTATTTGTTAAAAAAATAATGCTGGTAACAGGAATAGTGGTATTTGTTCAATTAGGTACACAATTGAAGAACACGCCTTTATCTGAAATCATAAGTGATACATTGCGTTGACGTTGGTATTATTGTCTTATTTGCTGCAGAAAGCACAAAGGCCTTACGGTTAGAAGCGCCGACGACTCGTGGTCAACTAGTGCATCCCCGGGTCCGCATGCTTGCATTCTCCGCCTCCAAACAAGGATAATAGGCGGGGTCCAGCCCACCAAACTCTCTACAGGGTCCGACGGCCAAGGGAGAATGCGTTGGATACTCATCCTAGAACAAACGCAAGCCATCCCTCATGATCAACGGTTGTTTTTTCTTTCAAAAACTAAACTTCATCATATAGGTAGCGATCGGTGGTGTTCGCTGAACATGTTTATTGGTAACGTAACCATTTGGTGCTTTGTGTGATTTATGTGTGTTTTCATAAACCTAATGTATGTAAAATGCATTTCTGGCGTGGCATAAAATGCCAAAAGCTTTTGTATGTCATCATCAACATTTTGCTTCATTGTTTTCATATCTCCTCATATCAAAGACTCGATCTCACCGTGGTTTGCCCTTATAGCCAATCATAGGTCTAAAACGTCAAATAAGAATTTTTTGTACAATTGTTATCTGCGGGTCTCTTTCTCTGTCAGTATTTGATTAACTTTTGCCCTGTCAAGCCAACATCCCTAGAATGACATTGACCCGAAAATTAACTCTTAGAGGAAACATTTTAAATCGACCACTGTGCAAAGAATATCGCTCTCTACATATTGATCTCGTCCTACATCTTTGGCATTGAATCGGATCAGAAGTTCCATGAGATAGTGTGTCTAAAATGATACACTCTTTAATCTGGTCCCTCGTGAATTTTGTAGGCAATGTGTTGTACCTGTGACTTGGTACTCTCTATTGTTCTAATTCCTTGTTCCTTATCAAGTTAATCTACTTGCAGCAATCTTAACTACCGAGCATAATCCCATTACCATCAGTCTAATCTCATACAGTAGTCACAAAACAAGTGATATTACTCTTGCTATCAATTATGGTCAAAGTGTTTGATGTGTCCAACTAAGGAAAAACTGCTTCCTGGTGCTATTAAGATGTATTTTTTCGATAGAGAGAAAATTAGGAGGAAGTCGTTCTTGATTCAGATTGAATGGAGAAATCCATGAATGAGTCGAGGCCTGTTGTAAACGTTTCTGAAGGAAGCTGAAGAATCTCCATAATGTTCACATTCGATCAAGACTACCCCCAGTATCCAGAAAACATTTAATTTAATAGAATCGTCTATCAAGGTGCATTGCTACTTAATTAAATTTGCACGGCGATCTAGGGTGTTCTATAAAGTAAAAAAAATGGACCGTGAACAAAATGAAAGATAGAATTTCCGGACGGGGTCCTATACGTTCCGATTCCTAATGGTCTAGACGTGTGCACGTGACTAAATGACACGTGTGACCTTAGTGGCCAGCCAGACGTACGAGGATTCATGTCATATTATGTCAGGTATGAATCAAGAATCCTTAATTATGTCCGGTACTATCTAGCCACACTGCATAATCTGATAATATCAGAGACCACGCCGTACACGCGTGGTTATGGAATAGTTCGCTATAGCCTCCAGTGCACTTTACTGACGTTACGTGTTGTCACAGATATGATACACGTACTATCAACGCACAATCTAGCACTCAAATACAGGGAATCAGAAAAGTCCTTGAAAAATCCTTTCTGTGTCTAGGGCGTCTTGAGAAGGTATTGGATGGATCAAAATGATATTACTCGTTAAGGATTAATTACAGTCCTATTCAATAATTGAATAAAGGTCATATCTCATAAAATGAGCATAAATATCTCATGAAATGAGCATAATTATGCCATAAAATGTACATATGTTTGTATAAGGTACTCTAAATTGTCTTACCACTACAGAAACCTGTTACGAAGGGTATTTCAGATGATAAAGATGTTATGCATGTGTACATAGGTTACTCTAAATTGCATTACCACGACGAGAATATATTGCAAAGTGTGTACATTTGTGTTTAAGTATTCCTAGTATTTGAACATTAAGTTCATCAATATCCTTTTAAAGAAATGAAGGATACAACATTATCTTCCAACAGATTTTCAATAATTCTAGGTCTGTGTTCACGAGAAACTTCTTTGTGGACGTTCGTCAAAAATCTTAGTGATATCCTTTTGACAAATGCTTCTATAATCCTATTCAGAAGTCATCCACCGCGTCATAATCGATGCTTGAATATAGATACATGTGGGGTTTATTTATTTCTATAACTTGTGTACAGTTTGACTGAAGACGCATGTATACTATGTAATGAAGCACAGATGCTTATTGATAACGATGATCCTACAAGGATAGAATGTGAAACAGAAATCCTAATAAAATGAATTTTATGTATGATAAATTAGTGTCTTGTCTATTCTTTAGTTTATCTTGTTGACATATATAATGTCAAATAAACTATTATTCCTTTGCAAATAAGGTGACATCGAAAATATTTTTCCAAAACATAATAACCAGGGGACGTTTGATATCTGGGAACAGTATGAAGGATAAGGATAATAATAGGAGAGTTTGTGGGAGGACAATGACAAGGATAGGACAGAGATCACTATGAATAAATGTCCTTGTAAATTCTAGTGTCATTTCTCTTACCTAAATCCTTCAAAAGGACAGTTCACATTTAAAGCCATCCTGTGATTAGTTGTTCTTTGTGTCTGTCCCGGGTGTGGGTGGGGGTGTTTCGTTAAAATACTGGTAATCATGGGTAGTGTTTAATATCTGGGGACAGTCAGAAGGATAAAGGCAATAATAGGAGAGTTCGTTGGAGGACAATGACCAGGGTAGGAAAGTGATAGTATTAAAGAAATGCTTGTTGATGAATTTCGTTGTCCTATCCTTTCTCAGTCATCTGCTTCTCCTGACGTAAAACGGAAGGAGAGTTCATGTTGAAACCCCTACCATCTCTACATGACAGTGGAGAAATGCATGTTAAAATATTTATGTATGACATGAAATACAATGTATCAATGCTACAAACAAATGAAAAAAACACTAGGAGAACTGCTTGTATTACTTTTAAACAAGATCATCTGTATTGTACACAGTATATAAAAAGTCTCAATTATTACGGACCAAGCCTGTGGAATGATTTACCATCTCAAACGAGAAATATGGAAAGTAGAGATGAGTTCAAGCAGTTCCACAACCATATAACTGAGGACTGGTTGTCTACGTCTTCGTACCTGACATTGGTGCCGTCTCACAAACCCTACTCTGATACTTATAGAAAGTTTCCAGAGACTTTTACAATCTCGACGTATAAACTTAGGACTTGTTTTAAAATCTATTGCTACCCCAGATTACTCGCTGTATATCTTTTCTGTTTAGTCACCTTTGTGGACCACTCGACGTCAACAATGTTATACAAATATATTGTCAACCCTGCACTGGTCAAACAAGAAAACCAGTTGTGTAAAAAGAAAAAAAATTACACTGAGCTTTTCCAGTATGAATAACAGATTTCTTTTTCAATCCCGTGACTGATTAAGGAAGCTTAAAAGAAACCTTAAAAGAAACCTAATGGATTGAACCAGTTTGTTTTAAAGTGTATCAAGCAGGTTTACTTTTACCAACCAAGGTATTTCAGCTTGGTTCCTGAAAGCTATTCCTGGTAATATTACATACTATTGAAACCTTCCAGTAGGTGTAATGTTTCAATTTGGGATAGAATTTCAATAACGGATATCGAGGATAAACATTTATTTATGAAATTCTTCAATGAACATGGGATCTAGGTAATCTTGGTTGTAAATTACCTGGAATGACAGAATACATGGCAAGATTATTTCGGAGGCCGGGTGGGGGACGATGTGCCTCCTGGGTGGGATAAATAATATGATATTCAAGCAAGCTGCAGACTACCTTGTTGTAGTAGTTGTGTTTGTTATATGGTACAGAAGAAACCTGTTTAAAGCAGATGTCCCACCAACCAGGCGCTAGCCCTGCCTAGGGCCAATATGGCTAGGGCTAGGGGACTGCCAGCCAATTTGGTGTGTCATAGGTGAAAACCTGTTTGGTGGAAGAGCACAGATGGTGCTCCCAGTAGCGCCAGGCATCCAGCTGGCTGTGCTGGGTTCTTATTTGTGATAGAATGTACTCTCGCCAGGTGGCTGGCAGTGACTGAGGGGTGCCTGACTGTCATAATGCCCAAAACCCTGCTTGTCCACCAAGCCATTGTGCAGGTCGGCGTAAAATTATAAGCAACTGTCTACACCAAATCATAGAGTGCTGCCAGCAGAAGCTGATTAATTAGGTTCTGCCAGCTGGAATACAAGACCAGCGGGTAGGTTTGATGTGAGTATGGCTCCCCGGTTGACTGCTCCCAGTCCATACCTCAAGAGATGCAGTCAACATGAATGGCTGATATCCGCAAGCCGCTATCCTTTGAGCGGAGACTGAAAATTCAGATAATCTTGGTGGTTTGGGCAGAAATTTAGCGCCATAGTGTGCTATTCACATTCATAACATCAAAGCTTATCTTCAATATTCTATCAACCACAATATTCAGTGTAAAATTGAAGAGCTCTCATCAATCTGTACAAATCTCAACATGGTGGACCTGCATTTAATACACCCCCTATCAAATGAAGGGGGAACACGCTTGGCACGTTTTCAGCCAACGACCACTAAAATGGCGTGGCAGTAGTACTTATCACCTCAAGTAGCACCAGTTGATCACCCAGCTTGGTGAAGGCAGTCACAGGTGCCCACTGGGCACCTTGTGGCCCCTGTGTGGTCGTCAGCCGGCTAGAATAAGGTGGTTGGTGGAAGAGCTAGAACAATTTGCACATTTCCAGTCATCTGGTCGCCCAGCACCAGTGGGGCCAGCTGGCCTGGCCACCTGTTGAAGGCCTAGTTGATGGAATAGCCCCTTATCGACATCCTACCTAAGCGAACACTCTTCGTAACTGAACTTCTACTCAGAACGAAACAATTTTCCTCTATTAGATGTTTATCTAGACCTCGCATATGCGGCACCCCTACATAAGCAGATCGGGATTGTAAACTGAAGTTCCAGGCAAAAATGACACAAATGTTTGTTGTTTACTTTCAGGTGTCACAAAATCAGTCATTAGGAAGTCAGTACTCAAAGTCTTATCAGAGGAACCAGTTACAGTACACCCCCCCCCCCTCCCACAATGCCTTCTACACCACCAAAGTCCCAGAACAACAATCTTCAAAGGAGTCGCCTTTCCAGGAATTGTTTTGACGAGGGAGATTCTCTGGGCTAGCTTGTTGCAGGCTAGTACTTTCCTTTTACATTAGGTTATTTTTAAAATTCGGATGAATAGATGCTGTGTGAAAGTTCAGGATAATCATGCTGCTCGTAGGATACTTTTCAATATGCGCACATCTTTGATATTTTGAGATTAGTAACAGCATTAAAAGGATAAGGAATTGGACCTCGTCCTTAAATGTCTTGAAGCACAGGCTGACAACAATGTGATAAAAAGGTGACTTGCACTTGTTTACTACAATGAACTAATCGAAGCAGGGGTCGGTACAAAGTCAATGAACTAGACAGGTCGTTCTGAGGGCTTGTTTTTTCCGGTTAAGGAAGCTGATTAAGAATAGCCATATTTGGAATGCGTCTAATCGATATGCTATCAAAGCAAGCCCGTGAAAGATTCAATCCATTTCCATAAGCAAAACATGTTGATGAGTGAGAAATGGGAAATCATCTTTGATATCAGTCTGGTCAGTGGAGAAGTACTGCTGGTGATAGATAAAAACAAGAATAACATTTCTTGACATCGACAATCAGAGAGGAGGCAGAGAGACTTTCAGAGAGACAGAGGCAGAGAGATAGACAGAGAGAAGGGGGGAGACACAAAGACTGATACAATGATACAAATAGACAGAAAAATATTAAAGAGACAGAGGGGGCGGAACGAGGGAAGTTCGGCATCTAATAGCAATACTGACTACTGTCATGGATGATACAGAACTCTTGATTTACAGATTTAAAGATACAGCAGCTATCAAGCTTGATGTGATACCAGAATACAAATCAGGATTTCAGTTATATTGTGGTGATACCTGCAATAAATTGCATCTACTTTACGCAGAACGGCACAAATATCAAAAACAATTTATCTTAGACATAATGAGGGATTAATTATTACCGTGGGTTGTCATCCATTTAAAACGTACGCACTGAGGGGAAAGGGTGGAGGATAGCAAATTTCGGAGATTTTGCGTATGCTCCTTCTCTGTTCTATTGCGTACAATATTGGGAGAAGGTCGGGGGTAGGAGTCAAAAGTTGCAGAAATTCTGCGCACATACTTTAGGGATGGCCCCTTAAATGAACATGATGCATTTCTATATCTACTTATAGAGACAAATTTATGTACCGATGCTATTTATATAGTAATAGCGGAGCGCCGGCCAGCGATCCAAGCCATCGACCGACTGAGATATTCATTTTTGTCACTCGTCCACCACCCAGGGGATGTCCCCGGCATCATAGCCGGCCTCAAACCACCTCGGCCGGTAGGTTTGATGTGAGTACGGTTCCCGTGTTGACTGCTTCCCCGCCTCCACCCATTGGACGCGGTAAGGGACCGGGGCGACACACGAGAACCACAAACCCATGAGCGGAGGCCGAAAGTCAGACAGTTTCGGTATTTTGGCCAGAAGTTAAACACCAGAGTGTGCTATACATATTCATAACATCAACACTCATTTTTATCTAACTTAAATTAGCTAAATGTGGCCAGATGCATGTACAGGGTTCTACGTGTTGCATTATAGTGAGAGAGGCTTATATCGATAAATTACCAATCAGAAAATGATGGCTTAATGTCACATTCGATGCCAGGAAGGGGAGGGCCATCGCAATTGATAACGCCGGTAGTCTTTGCTATCAATCTCTGATGCAATGTATCTGAGCTTTAAGAAACTCCCTAAAACTCTGTAAAACGGAAGTGAAGCGATAGCAGAGTTTCACCCGCCCTCTTTTCGAATGAAATATGCAAAATTAAAATCCACATTGTCAAAGTTCTATAAATAAACATACACAAATCTCGAGATCAAAACTGTGGAATATTTCCCAATAAGAAACAAAAACACTTTAAAAAATAAGCTCACATTGAAGATGTTGGAGACCTGGATCTACACACATTTGGGAAATATCCATAAATCACATTTATTTTTAGATATAGATAGAGAACACTGGATCCTGTGCAATAATACGGTGGGTCCAAAAGTTCACCGCCGACCAACTCTGACTAGACACGCTTTTTAGATGTGAAGGGTCGTTAACCTTTGTATGCATCTTATGATAGCAAAGGGACTTTGCTCACAACTGTCAACAACCAAATCCTCAATGTCATTGGAATCGTTATGAAGATCCTCTGTTTACATGGTTGGTCTTAATTCATATAAACAAACTTTTGATAAATTAACAGTTTGTTTTATAAGCAGATGTAGGTGTGGTAGCAACGAATTTGTTACATTATGATTATGGTATACCTTATAACCAGAGGCTCTTTTATTGAATCATCATATTATGAAAAGTAATAACGATACATGTTAGGCCTGAAACCAATCAACGTTGACGCAGGAAATTAGACCTCCCAATGCACCCCGACGCCAATTCAATCCAATGCAATTGCGTGTCGTAAGGGGCATCACTGTCAAAATATAATACCACAAAAATAAGGGGGGGAAATGGATACGAGTCTGGACATAATTAGGCATGCTATAATCCCCTGAATGGGTGTTCGACTAATTGTTAAAACTATTTATAGCTCAGGTTGGTATTGCCACATCACCGACATCAGTCGTTCTCATTTCTTAAACTTGTTTTCCTCATTTTAAAGCTCGCATATGTGACTTTTCTTTTTTAGGCTATTCTTAAACTCTAAACTGCAGTTGTAAAGGTCTAAGAAGTACGCACTGAGGGTGGGTGGGTGGGGGGGGGGGGGGGCAGAAATTTCGGAAAATCTGCGTATGCTCCCTCTTTGTTCTATTGCGTACAAGATTGGGAGAGGGGGGGGGGGGGTTCTAAAATTTCAGAAATTCTGCGTACATACTTTATGGATGGCCCCTTATAAGAAATTCAGTTTTATAATTGTATCATTTGGGATATTGTACTATAACTATATTTAACCACGGTGTGATAAAGTTTTATATTCTATACATGTCTTGTGAACAGGCAATGCATTCAATTTGGTGTGATTAATGTCGATACTTACTAGATAACAATGTTCATTTGGTTCCTGCCATCATGGTTTCTGTTCTCTATATCAAAACATTCATCTGCATACATACTAAATATACATGAAAACATATTCCGATATCTTTCTAGATAATTGGGCCATCCGCAAATGCATTTATTCATAACGACGTGTACTTCATTTACATGTAATCCTTGCATCTGCTGTTAGAAACGTCAGTTCTCTAAGGAATTAGATTTGTTTGTCGACATATTCTGATCGTTGGTGAGGAATATATTCAAAGGATAAGAAAATAGCCAAAACCATAAACCGTTTGCGGGGAGTGGTACTCTGATATTTATGAACCAAGATAATCAGTTGAAGGATTTCGAAATCTAGACACTAGTATGTGGATATTATCGTTTTACCATAGAGCTACCGTTTTATTGTTTTTGTTCATTCCTATTACCAAATATCGATTAAGGGACATTTAAGGGTGTATCAACTGCAAGAGTAGATGACAGTTTCCAAGAGATAGGCAGGGGAGAATGACCGTCAGGTTAGTGTCAATGGTCACATGGTCAAATCGTGTTGCACGCAACGGATACTCAAATCACCTCGACAGTAAGGTCAACAACCAATAAGATGATTTCTCACCGGGATCATCGTTCCCCTGAGTACAAAGTTCCCCACGTGAACAGCAGGTATTCTCCGTGGTGTTTATCAACAAACACACCTACCTTTGGTTTATCACTCAATATGACACTCAATAGGATGAAGATAATTTGATTACAATGTCAAGTGCACACCGTAGCAGGAGAATATGGAGTGTCTTCTCATATTTTCCTGAAAGAAGTTTACTTCCTAACAAAAATATAGGTCATTGGTAATATAATGTCTTATTATGATTCATCATAAAAAAATTCTGGTAAATGATGCAATGAGGAGGACTTCCGTCAAACTATTGATAAAGGAAGGTATAAGACCTACTTAGCCATGGGGAATCCTAATCGGTAATATTTCCAAGTAGAAGGTGGCCTCCATAGCAGAGCCCTATAACTAAAATGCACCTGAGTATTACAAATGGGAAAATGCCATCAGGCGTATGACATTAAACAGTGTGTGATTCATAGTGATGAACAAATAAAACTATCTAACGGTTTTGTACTTGCAAATACAGCTTTGTTCTGATGGTTATAGTTACAAATGAATAAAAAGCTCTGCTTATAACAACAGCACCTTTATTCGATCCACTCCAATAGGTTGTACCACATGCGTTCAGACATGGTTTGTTATTAGATGCTACCTACTTGATATCAGTGGAAGGGCGGTTCATCCAAATTGTACATATATGAAATCAAAAAGGGAGGCCTGAAGTTGTTAGAGTAAGAAACTATGGTGAGAGCCTCGTTCATACAACCGGTCAGGAGATTAGTGCATAACTTGGAACAAAATTGGACCTTCTTTCTTAGGGACGGGTTGTATCTCGATTCAATTCTTCGTGCCTAAATTAGGAAAAAAGAACTGGAAATCAGCAATATATTTTATAGGAGCATGTTCGATGTATGGGATAAAGAATATAACAACCCACCCAGAGATAATCAGGAGGGTCTCGATAAATCTCTCTGGAATAATATGTTCATGATATTATATTACAGCCTTGTGCGATGTTTCATGTACGATGTCTAATTATGTCTTATTCTTTCTTTGATATAATTTCCATTCACCAAAACGGGAACAGTGAGGACTGTTGACTGGAATACCATTATCAGCTGTAAGTACAGCGGACTGAATCCAAGAATGATCAATGTAAAATAAAACTTTGATAAAAAGAAGAGGTGTTAACTAAATACGTAGATAGTCAGAAAGAACAATAAAGAAGTTTGAGTTATATCAATACTTACCTTATATACAAATGCTAAATAATCAAAAGATAAAAAAAAAATCATGGGAGCAATGAACCAGAGCACAGGGTAATGCAATCGTTTATTGGCAATTCAATTTTTTCTATACAAGATAGCTGAACTCCGTTTATTGATCCAGAAAAAACAGGTACATAGTCAAAGTAGTAACTTATCTATTCTGTACGAACATGTGAACAATCCATCGATGCACAATTGTATATCCAATAGACCACACTTGCTCACTTCAACGATGAACAATAACTGGGAAAAGAAGACATAACAGAACCTCACACCAGAGAAACAAATATAGAATGTTTGCACATAGATCTTGCACTCCCTTGAAAAACTCTGAAATAAATGCATAATAGATGCATAAAATGCAGCACCAAAAATATCTATCAACCGAGGCACAGGATGAACATTATAGGTCTACATGGAGGTTGGATGTACACAGAAGAAATACATACTGTCTTCATAGTTGCTCTATTCTTGATTCTTTTATGTTGCTTTTTCCATTCATTTCTTTGACGTCTCCATTATCTACCCAGGAATATACCACCATCATCCCCCTTTCTTCTCACAAAAATGTTTTTAAGCAGACTCGTAAAATCTTAAATGTCTTATTGAAACTGACATAAAAGCTTGCTACCGAAAAGAAAAGTAAAAAATCAGTTCCACAAATAGTAGTTCAGTGTGGTCTAATGGGCAGATCCGTAAGGGCAAAGCTAGGTTCCATAGGAAAACACTTGCTTGTGTAGTTAGTTACCTTACTGGGACTACATGTAAGACCAACAGAGGTGTAATATCAAACGAGAATCTTCATTCAGTGAGACTCGGTCATAAACCATTACAAAGTTTGGATGTTATCCCAATCATCATCGTTCATAAATCTGATAGTTCACACAACTTCAAGACACATGATGACAAAATGTTCAAACAACTTCACTAATGATTGAAAATAGACCAAACCACAATACGGTCCAAAGTTTTGATGTGCAATGTTCAAAGGTTCAAGTCCGTGATCAAGAATCCATAGGTCCAAATCATTTATCACAGCAGGTTCCATCCAAGTTGATTCTCTGGCTGTCTGTAGAAACATCAATCTTTCCGATAACAGATGGGAGTCTCTTGTGATTATATATTATTTTCCGCAATGTCCAGAAGTGCGGGATCTTTTTAAATCAATGTATCATTGTATATACATGTATATATATATACAATTGCGAAATTGGAAGTACAGTACATTCAACTGTCTCTGTGCACTGCGGCTTGTGTGGTGTTTCTACCTGCCGATTATGACCACCGATTATGGCATTTCGCGACACCAACCGATTATGCGACACATTTTGTACAATAATCATCAGGTGGAGACAGAAATAATCAACCTTTTTTCTCTCCCGCCTTATCCAATATGGCACCACCCACCGACTTCTTTATCCACCGACAAAATCAAAGAGTATTAAATTATTCAGTGGCAGTCTGCATTTTACTACCAAAACTCAGTCAGCATCCACCGCATTTTGCCTTCCAAGTAACCGATTATATGGCACTGACTTCCCACAAGGGGACCCACTGGTTGACTTTTGTACAGCATGAAAATTATCATTGTTTTTTTTAATCGGCAGGTGGAAACACCACATTGCGCAGAAGTTGATCTACCAGAACACAGAACTCCATCTGCAGTCACCTTTTACCTTACTCTACAAAACTTCTTTATTTTCTTTTTAATTTTTTAATGAATACAGTTCAGTTTTTTTTCTTTGACCGATTTTTCAATCTCAGAACATGTGACCATCCCACGCCGATTTTATATGTGGCCTTCCTTCGTTGAGTATTCCAAAGCATATTTCTATAACCATTAAATATAGTCCATAGTCATATAGTCAATTTTCTATCAACGTATACGTATTTGTATTAATTTCCGTGCTTTTAACGTATTATCATATACCTGTGGCCTTATGTTCTACGTATATCGCCCTCTTCTATTATGTCACATCTGTGACCGAAAAACACGTACCTGACGTACGAGGTATGTGTGTAGTGTACAGGGTGTGTACAGCGGCAAAATCCAACAAATCGTTCAAAAGTAAAGGCGAATAAATGATCTGCATACGGTGAAACATTTATGCCTTGAGAAAGACATAAATGCACTCAAGACCTGGGACCTGTTTCAGTAGTTTCGTGACATGTCTGTGACACCATACAGACATTGGGGTTGTCTAGTTTCGTGACAACACAAGAAGCTGCCCTTAGGTAAAGACGGACCCCAAACATAAGAACTAGACTAATCTACACACCATGGACCTGTTTCACTAGTTTCGTGACAAAAGTGTTAGACAGACATGAAAAGCGGCACCAACGGTGCAGGCAAGAACGAAAAAAAACGAAGTCTAATGTCTAGTTCTTATGAAACCGGACAAACCATCTAGACATGTCTAGACATTTAGACATGTCACAAAACTAGTGAAACAGGTCCCTGGTCAAGACCAGGCTTGGTAGTGTCTGTAGGGAGGTGACCATCTAAAGAAAATACCTCACACTTACGTTTGCGTTTCACTTCAGGTATACACTGGGTAGTGGTCCATGTGGAGGTAGAGGAGGCATAGACAGAAGGAAACCTCGCAGGACAACCAGTAGGCGATGAATGAAGTATACTGGCCCGACACAAGTCCATTGCTCTGCTTTGTCTGGGTAGGCTTGTTAGTGTTGGAGGTAAAGAGCACCTACGACCTGCTGACTCACTTTCTTCCACCAGAGAACTAGCGTAGGGAGTTGAAGACGATGGTTGACCCATCCTAGCGTCATCTGAAGTTGACTGCCCGTCGTTGCGACCGCCGGTAGCACCACCGCGTGCCCATCCGCCATCTTGATCTCCGGAAGAAAGAAGGCCCAGAACTAAAACCTTCATTTCAGCCATAAGATTTAAAACACTTCGCCCTTCAAAGATTGCACTTCTCGTCTGCACTCCATCTTTTCATGTTGGATGGAAACAATTGCCTCTAGGGGTAATTGGTCAGATTTTTGTGCAACGCCCTTCGGACCACCGGTGGCACAGGCAGTGGCACCACCGCCATCTTCAAAGTCCTGAAGGCTCTTTTCCATCCAAGCTGATTCTCTAGCTGTCTGTAGAACGCCTAACAGGTAAAATTCTAATCGTTATTTATGTCCATAGCGTACTATCATTCCTCCAAGTGTTATACAAGAGATTAAGCATTGCGCGTGCGCTCTTAAGGGCCGATTCCACCAAACAACCGTTTTTTCAGAGCAAAAAGAGACGTCGGCTGAAACGTCTGGCCAAATTGCTTAAAAATGTGTCGCTGCTCCACCGAAACCCCATGTGGTCGCCATACAAGCGTCTGGTGGGTTCGAAGTTCCAGCAGATCCTAGCCGATGCCCCAGCTGTGGTGCCGACTGGTGGACGTTAGCCACATTTTTACGTAGTAATCGAGTTCCCCGATAGGCAGCGCCGCGTTCGGCGATACACTACGACACTCCAAACTCGAGAAATCCGCGTATCGAGCGGAGCAGTGTGCCGCTATGTTGGATTTTGTACGGGAACGTCGAGAGAGCGATAAACCGAACAATGAAGGTAAATAAAGATAAGGATTGATGTTATGAATGTGTATGGCATGCTATGGTGCTAGGATTCTGCCGAAAATACCAAAAGTGTCAGAATTCTCTATGTCCGTTCGCGGCTTTGGGTATCGCCGGTATCGCTCGAGCTATGTTGGCGGCGTTCCCTCGCCGCAACTCCCGGCAGAGCCTGAGGGCGGGTGTCGTAATCTTCAAATGCATTGGCCAGATGCCCAATTCCAGCCGATAAAAACCTAATAAATCAGTTTTTTGCCAGATGGGTAAATTCCGTCTCTTGGAGAGTTATTGGAGTATCGGTTGGGATATCACCTGAAAAAATCTGGTTGGTGGAAGCGCATTTCAACTGGCTCTCCTGCCAGACGCTCAGCAACCGTAAAGCGACACTCCAATGACCCCCAATATCCTCCAACAGACGTCAAAACTTAGAGCAGACTACTGTTGAAACGTCTGGCAGGAGAGCAGACGTCTGCTGAAACGTCTGGTGTGTGCTTCCACCAACCCGACAGATGATTAAAATAGAGCAGATCTGCCAGCAACTGCCATACGGGCGCTGTACAACGTTTTTGTCTTGTTGGTGGAATACAGGCTATAGACCGCAATATATTTGAAACTGAGGTTTCTGCACGTTGCTCTCGATTAGTGGCTGAAGTTTTTAATTTGTTTTGTCAGTGAAATACATTACAGGAAGAAATTTACGAGAGGAACGTCAGAAGCATTGCCGCGTTTAGGCGACCTTGCCCGTTGTTCATCAATACTAACCAAATTCGAACCATTGGTTATACACACATTATCACGCCGTGCTGATGCTGTTGAGTGTTCTATTTGGACGGTCCTAAAATTGACTTCACTTTCATACATTTATATATTCATATATTCATGCTTATATACACACTCTAATTCAATAAATACAAATAGGTATAGTTTCTATGAATGTTTTAATGAACCTTTCAAAGCAAAACAAACTTCAGTGCCAATGGTTTGCCCCCAGTGGTGATGTGCACTGATGCCCAAACTACTCTCGCTTGGCTCTCACGAAACTTTAATGGTATTACATACTAGAAAAAAAATCAGAATTCTACTGGTTTGGTCGACAAGTAATTTCCTCATGTTTTGTACAGTACACCTTTATTCATTAATATGTATGATATGAAAAATCCCTCCAACACCAGGGAGTTAAAACACACAAAGCAGTGTTTCAGATGATGGAATAGGGACCAGCGAACCTTGTGCCATTGTACAAGAGTAAGTTATGACCCTTCCCTCGCCCTCCCCCAACACACACATACACAGATACGACGTACGATCATTCAGCCTATTGGTATCAAACCAACAACATTTAGTCTTAGTTACTTCGGTGTAATTCACTGATTGTACAAGGGTTTCTTTTTTTTCATCCTACCTTTGTATAAAGCCTATAGTTTCCTATATATATACATATATATGGGCTTTTATTTCTTATATTTCATTAACTTTTTATATTATCAATGATCTTAATTAGTACATCATGGAATCATATATTTCAATGTTAGATCTAAATGGATGAAATCAAGGCATCCACCTACTACGATATTGCTCCTATATGGCCTATGATGGACCTCCCGATACAAAATGAAAATCGCGTCTGGAGATCACCTAATATCAGGGCAGTTGACCACGTCTCTGCGATTAGTCACCAATGAAAAATGGGGGAGCATCGCAGAGTATTCTATTGGGAAAATCAGTCTTTGAGATACTGATTAGAAATTTACGAAATTATGGAATTAGATGGACGATATATGCCTGTATGCCCTGCAAATTTGGTGATTTTCGATTAGGTTTAAGTGTCTCAAATCAATACTTTCCCAGTTTTCCTTGGAGTGCTCAAAGCTTTTAGTGGCTGAAAAAATACATTGTTGTGAGTACCCTGGGAAACATTATGATGCGATATTTCCTGAATTATAGTGTATCATACATCTAAAAATTAAGATAATAACAGTGAGGCCATCCATTTTATCCTATTGTACGGAGGTTGTAGTTGTCAGACTAAAATGTTATATAACGATTGATAGCCGTAGGATCATCCTACGACCTTTTACATGATCGTGAGATGATCGTACGTAGTTCATAAAACGATGTCCTGGTTCTGTATGTGTCTATGTGGGAGAGAAACTCCAAAAAGATCCTGCTGAAATCGTGCTTTTTTATATAGGTAGGTAAATATATATATACAGATTTATTTTTGTTTTTGCATATTTTTGGAGATCTTCCTAAATGAGGGCAGAGAAATTCCCTGCAGTGGATATATAGACATACATTACAATTCTTGACATCAGTAGAAGAGTCGAGCAGTATAGAAGGGACAATTTGCTTTTATAAAACGCTTCCTACACCGTTAAGAGGAACTATTAGCTATTCACGTCTACTCATTCTAAATTGCTTTTCTGTTGCACTAAAACTGATGATCTCTTTCCATTACAATCTCTATCAAAATAGGGAGAGATGGTAGACACACACAATGAGTTGCTGTGAGGTTGTATCATTCAGGTCAAGAGACTTCTGCCATTGTTTTGTGAAGTGCTGATTGTTCTGATGAGAAAAGAAATGCCCCTGATTCCTGTAGGACTGATTGTAGATGATAAGAGAGGGCGCGCCGTCTAGTCTATATGGAAATTAGGGAAAAACTGTTGTTCACTTCATCTTAATCTATTCAGCTCTGGATCCAAACAAGTGTATAGTCAATGAAAAACACTCAACGAATATATGTGGTATATATATGACATTGTTTATTTAGGTCAATTATTGGTCTCAGTAAAATCGTTCCCAGACGTCTTTCTAAAAAAAGTCGGTAGGTTTTTCTAATAATCAAGTCGGTAGGTTTTTCTTTAAAAAATGGTCGGTAGTTCTTTTTTAATTCAGTAGGTTTTATGGTGATGAGACATAAATAAGGTTTCTGTTTGAGATATATCAGATCTGTTTTTGGGTTAGTCCTCAGGTAATCAATGAAATACTGACTTCTTTAAAGGGAAAACACTGTCAGCCTCTCACAACCATAAGAGGTTACAATTATGACTGATAATAGGCACTGCCACAAGAGTCTTTAATGATGAAATTAGAACGTAAAGTTGCGTTAAACCTAGTATATTCGATTGATATAAAGAACTTCATTCGGGAAATTAAGGTTTAGCTGTATGAGGATTGGAGCTCCCAAATGAGCTATTTTCTTAATTCGTTTATGTTGATTTTAACGGAAACAACTATGATAAAAGTAAACCTGATATTTCCTGTAGGAAAGGATAAACATTTCTGCGTGAATTAAAAAAAAGTCTATGATATGAATTAATCTGCAACAGATGCTTCTGGATAAATAATGGGTACCACACAGAAAAATGTCAGAGAGTGAAACAGACAAACAACCCAACATAAACGTTTCAAAAGTTGTACTAGCTATCTACAGGGGTATATTTGATGTTAATTCTTATCAAACTTCAATCAAAGAATAATGCTTTATCTTGTTTGTTTGATTTTACGTCCGATCGACCACTACAGGTCCTTCCCAGTCTTACTCAAGGTTCAGCATGTCCCCACTGGTGTGACACCATAGAGTTGCTGATCGAATTTATGAGATGCTTCAGGCAGAAATCGTTTACTTCCCATACAATATAGACATCGCATGAGAATAACAGGCCTTTGATGTAGAAGCAAGTCTAGCCCTGCTGGAATGCCATATCTATGCAGGGACAGTGGCCTCTAGCTGGAAGTACTTCGCCAACCTTTACTGAACTAGTGTCGACAATAACTAAAAACATGCTGATTTGGGCAAAAGAGTATATGAAATATACAGAATCATCAACCAACGTGAAATATTTGCCGGGATGGCGCAATAATGTACCTAAAGCTTGGCAGTACAAAATGATTGCTTACTCCTGCCTACGTCGTCGCTAAATAGTTGGTGGCTCCATCTGTATTAGTACTCAGGCAGCAGGATGTAATAAACCCATCCATCACCTGAGCAAGCCTCACCTTTGAAGCCAAACCTTCAAGTCACATTGATAACTGTAAAACAGGTATATGGTTATAGAAAACTTTGTCATCAATATGGCAAAATATTCGCACATTATGAATTTATATCAGTCTTATTCTTCGTGTGTGAGCAATCTTTTTAAGTTTGATAGGTTTTAGATGGTATATAAGTAGATGTGTATTAATGTATATGTGATTTGTATGAATTGTAGACAGTAGCACAACATTATGTGATCTAAGTACTGGAAGATTATCTATTGCTAACACAGACCATTAATATAGCATGGGGGGGGGGGGGGGCGCAATTGACTGTATTCATCTCGCAATGTTGGAAACTATATTGCGTGTTGTTTCATTTCTTTCATAAGGGCTGTTGACTGTCTTCATCATGACCTACTACTTCTCAAATTGCAAAAATATTACTGGAAATGCCGCTGAACCTTGCTGACTATCCTGTTAACAGATAGCAATACATTTTTGTAAGCAGAGAACGGTCGCATGAGTCAGGAGTGTCCTTCGGAGTCCCACATGGTTTGGTAGGGCCCCTTCTGCTTGTGTTGTTTGTCTCGCCATTGTCAATATCTGCCATATACCAATGACTTTGTTATCGTTATAAGTATTTATCAATATACAAAACAATGTTGACCCATTAGCTAGCTTGTGTTTTGCAAATGGTCTCACTGTCAATGTATCGAAAACCAGGTGTAGCCTATGTGGTTTACATTGCAGACAAATTGGAAAATTTTCCAAAATCATGTATAACCGTGAATCGAGAGGTGCCCTCACAATACCATTATCATAAGTATTTCCTGTCACTGTAGATAGCAGCCTAAAGGGTCACTTCCACCGGGTAATAGTAATATGGAATCCGCCGACTGACCACCACCAACTTGTGGAATTTTATTCACAGCTGTCGGGGGGTCTCGGTGCGTTCCGATAACACACATATGGAGCAGCTCTCTCTATGGAATTGCTTCACCCCCCGACCTTGTAGCGACGTCGGCCTGCATCTTGGGTCTGTGAGGGTAGCAGACAGGTTTGTGGCTCGTTCACAGCCTGTCATTGGCCAGTTGACTGTTCTAGGTCGGGCGCAGACGCTCGCTGTTCCACCAGAAATGTCCAGAAATGTCCCCGGGTATATGTGGGTTACCGATGTTACTCCCCCCACCCGAGGAAACCTGTTGCTGCAGCTTTTGCCGGACTTGTGACTTCCCATGTATCTAATGATCTATAAAAATAAAATACATGTTTTCCTTAATTTTTGCTCCACTGCTAACTTTATACCTTTCATAACTTACACCCCTTCTCCCTCACATCCTCCGCACCCAACAATTCCCCCCCCCCCCCCTCCTCCCTTCTACACTATAGCATTCCGCTACCAACGTGTGCGCCTTTCACCAGTTCCACGTGCAGTAGCTACTCTCCACATAGGAGTTCACCACAAATCATGGCAAAGGGAAAGGCAACAACAAAACGTCTAGGTACGCGTAAAACACGAAACAACCCCATTACTCCCGTGCAGGATCCAACCTCCTCAGGGGCCTCTAGCAAGTGAGCTCTTCTCGTGCATAGAGAATAATAATTCTCCCAGTCCCCGTGACGACAAGGGTGCAGAACTACCGAAAACTTGCACTATGGATGTGCTTCAGGGGGAGGATGCCTCTCAGGTAATTGTTTCGCCTTCAACTCCTGTCAAAGAATTACCAGAGAGGGATTCATCGCAAAAAGAAACTCCAACTATTCCCTCAACTACGGCAGTGCAAATGATGGAAGTGCGCAATAGTTATGACAAGACCTACATACAGGATGTGTTGGAGCCCGAGCTTTGCCGTCTGTGGGAGGTGCATCCCAGTCTATACAACCTGGGCGATGCGAAATATAGGGACCCCAGTGCCCGAAAAGACATAACACAGAAAATTGCCCTTGAACTGGGAGCTTCAAGTAAGTAATAATTTTCAAATTGCATAATAGAAAATTCTATTGGGTAGGCTTACTCTGCCACCCGTTCCTCTCCTCACTATAAAAACTTAAAAGCGTCCACACAAACCTGTACACTATATCTTTCTGCACCTTACACAAGACACTTTAGTACTGTAATATCATAGATTTTTCAATTTCCAGGGGACTACGTTGTAACAAAGATGACCTCCCTGTGTACTGGGTACCAGAAAACAAGGTGCATCAAGGCCTCCTCGGGTGGGTCTCCAAAAAGGTGGTGTGTATTCAGGCTTTTATATTAAGACATCTTTGCTATACTCTCTTACATACATTCCTCCTCAGTAACTAGTACTTGTCTTCATTTATAAGATACCCGACAGAGCAAGACTGTAAATAACCAGCTCAAGCGAAATGAAAATGGCGGCACTTCCGGTACAACCATAACCACGAACCACACGGATGGTTTTTCGTCAAATACGAGGTACGTGGTGCCCTCACGCCGTCGAGAATTCGCACAGAGCGAGTTAGGAATGGAACAGTCTTGGGAGAAATCCAAAGAGGACTACAACTGGTGGAGTGGACCGCCAGACACCGTGAACAGGGCTGGCCGGCGACTCACTGCGAGGGGGCGTGGCCAGTCGCGCACTCGCTGGAGACTTCACAGGTAACGAACTCAACTTCACTTTTATTCACGAGGTTTGCGAAAATGATAGCAATAATCATGGATTAGACTTGTCTCCCCACGTGTTCCGAACACATAGGAAAAATTATTGGCCTCACATGTGCGTCCTTGATGTGGGACCGGTCTGGTTGTTGTACAATACATACTCCCGAGTCCGGGACACAGGGCTCCCTAATAGCCTTGGTGAACACATTGTCTTACCCACGCAGCTGAACCTCGAGGCCTGGAGGCATTACCTCGTCGATATTCCTGAACTGTATGGGCTTAGCATACGGTTTTCCCTTGGGATTTTTAGGACTCGTAAGTAATAACCTTGGGGTCGGGAATCATCCCAGTGCAAGTGACTTTCCCGAGGCCATTGACAAATATGTGAAAAAGTAGCTCGAACTCGAGGTCTCGTTGGCCCATACGAGGCACCCCCTTTCTCCCCATGGTGCCATGTTGCCCCATTGATGTCCAGACCAAAGAAGGGAAGCACAGATAAATGGGTCATTTCAGATCTAACCAACCCCAGTAAATCCTCTGTGAATGCCTATGTAATGAAAAACTCGTTATTCTCTCTGCTGGAGACTTGATCTTGGAAACTGTTTTGGCTACCGGTGTTGAAGTGGATGTAATTCCGCGATCTTGAAACATCTGAATGACTGCAAAAATCGACGATTCCAGCTTATCCATCCTCTTGGCCATCTCGTCCATCGCAGGCTGGGAACCAGGGGTCCTCTCGTCAGGAACAGATGCCATAGTGATGTGCCCTAAACGTGAGGTGGGCGGGGGTGACTGCTGTCGCCTCCCACTAGGCTGCTCTAACCCGGATAATCCTGTCTCTTCTCTAAGAGGCCTATTCCACCAAAAAGGCCCTCAGCAGGCGGGTTTTTGCCCCCCAGCAGGCATTTGCCGCCGGGGCCAGCCATCCGGCCGCCCCTTAACCCCTAAATTCTAGGAGCTATTTGACCAAAGCCCCACGAGGCGACCAACAGGCGTACACAAGGCGCCCGGCGAGTGCCAATAGAGCCGGCCGGACCCGGCGCGGCGTTACACTCCCAGCGGGTACGCTATTGCCGTCTGGTGGACGTTGGCGACACTAACGCGCAAGCCCGCGGTTCTCTATCGATCCGATAGGCGGCGCGGCAAGCAGCGATACACTACGGCGCTCTGAACCCACGAAAGTCGCGTATCGAGCGGAGCAGTGTGTCAGCGTGTCGGGATTTGTACGGGAACGGTCGGAAAACGTCAAATAACCGCGGATTTACAGGTTAAATCGAACAATGAAGGTAAATAAAGATAAGGATTGATGTTATGAATGTGTATATTCGACTCTGGTGCTAGAATTCTATCTAAATTACCCGAATTTTCGGTCATTGTCCATACGAGTATCCCTTCCGGGCCTGCAAGATCAATATTGACGGTGTTTGTCAACGCGCGCCCGGGGAACAGCTCTCGGCGTGCTCTCGGCGTCACTCTTGGTGTAGCTTTTGACATGCCGGCCAGCCTGCCAGGGGCTTAAAATCAAATGAATCAGCTTTCCCCTGCCAGGGCTTTGCGGG
This sequence comes from Alentia gelatinosa, assembly GCA_950022655.1. Taxonomy (NCBI): domain Eukaryota; kingdom Metazoa; phylum Annelida; class Polychaeta; order Phyllodocida; family Polynoidae; genus Alentia; species Alentia gelatinosa. The sequence continues at coordinate 30,749,797 of OX465580.1, read as the reverse complement.
GGAGGTTGCGCTTATAAAGCCCGGCCACCCGGCCGGCCGCCTCTGACGTTATCACTATATTTTGGTGGAACACCTCCAAAATTGGCTATTGCACCGAGTATTGTCCCCGGCCGGTGGCCAGCGGCCACCAACAGGTCAGCCGATACTGGCCGGCTACGGGGTTTTGGAGGCACGGTGGCCAGCAGGGTCCGGCCGTGAGAGGCCTGTGAGCTCTCATGAGCTGTTCCACCAAGCAGATTATCGCCGCCGGTGGGAGGTTTGGGCCGGCTATTGCCGCCGGTTGCCAATAGGCGACCACAAGGGGCCCGGCCTGGGCTTGTGCCTCCTTGGTGGAATAGGCCTCTAAGATAACCCGAAAAATCGGGAAAATCTTCATTAGTCTCCTTAGAGACTACCTTGGCCTTTGTTCTCCTACCCATAATGACTTAGAACCATCCAAGCATTCCAAGATTTAAAATATTTCTCTACCAACAACGGAGAGACGTGTGAGCTGTTGGATGGAGTTGAGAAGAATGACTCAAACCGTTATGGACAGCTCAGTGACGATAATTATGGAAGGTTACCTGGGATACCGCATCATGCATGGCGATAACCATGGATACAGGAGGGAAGTGAGTATCACAGTTAATAACACAATTGATACCATTCGTCATTTATATCAATATATTATATAATATATTACTATATATAAGTAGTACTTATGTCCGCATCAACAATGTTAAAACCAAATCTGATACCATTCCAGATGTATTCACATTCACTTTTTGATAATCTACAAACAACATTATCGAATTTTAAAAATTTATAAAATCGACAAGGTAGTAACTGTGCTCTATGGCCACCGATAAAATATACACAATCGCAAGTATCACCAAAACATTTATCTGTTATGTTTAAGTCTGTGAGATCCAAAAATTCAAATTGAAAATCGACACTTGGATTGACAAGGTTATCACCTCCCGCCTCAAACGAGGCCTCGCAGGCTTCGTTTTCCAGATTTACTGATACATAGCTATTTTCAAATTTAACGAATTTGTTATCAAAACCATCAACACTGTATAGTTCAACGAATTCATTACCAACCGATAAATTAAGTTCATTTTGAGCGATTTCCAACGAATCCCCCTCCACCGGTGCGTAATCCTGAGTAACCGTTTCAGATTCAAAAGCGAGATCAAGATTGATGTCACTACCGTTAGCGGTCTGACCTCGAGTATCAATAGATTCAAAACGATACAAAGTATCAATATCGTCAACTTTGCGGTTACTCGTCGCTAAGCATCATTTTTGACCCTGTTTCTTCGCTGTACATGCGAAATAACCATGGTTATTTGAGGAACACCCAGAGCACTGGTGGCGATACTTACAATTGGAGAAATGGCAGCCATTTTCCGATTTATTGTAAGCAATACAAGTGTGAGTTATCGTAGATTTGGTAATCGAAACTTTACTTTTCGCATTTCTAGCACTGATAGTTCCGTCATACAATAGATATTTCATTATCTCGCAAGCTTCTACTTTATCAAAGGCACTGATTCCCGACTTATTAGCACGGTTTTTAACCCTTTCCTTACCGCACCTAGCGTAGTGTGCAGTGCATTAACGACCGCGCCCTATGCAGCAAACGTTCCCACCACTACCGCACGTCGCACGTTGTACAGACGTTTAAATACCGGCCTATTCTGCAGGCGTTAGAAAATGGCCAAAAGTGCAGAGGGGTGCATCACTAATTACCAAATTTAAATAACATAGAGAAATAATTTGATAATTTGAATGATACCAAATAAAAGAAGAGACTTCAGGCTTTATTTTCATACCATTCGTTATGAAATAGATCGATATTTAATAATTATATTAATATTTCCAATTACGGGAAGAATTTGAGACTTTTTTTTGCTCTATTGACACAAGCCTGTGCATAGGCCCAACATAGCACTGCACTTACAAAGATGTGTATCTTTTTTTTCATCGCGATGACAATATGTTTTTTTTACATGAATAATAATAAAAAGATATGGAGAACATAGCTGTGATATTGTTTTATATATAGAATTAATATATTATGGAGAAATCATGAAAATGCGATATGCCTGATAGGTGGCGCCCAGGGCAGTATGTATTATATGTAGGCGTCATACCTTCTTTTTTCAACTTACCATTATGTACAGCAGGGTATAAACATCACCATGGCAACCATTCTTCAATAATTCTGTTAATTACGATATGTAATATGTTTTTCTTTAATAAGAGAAAATCTTTTTTAGATCGATGCATTATTTTCGGAAATATAATCTCTCACGTGTTCTTTTATAAAAATGCTGCATTTATGCAGCAGCGGTATTCCCATGGTGCTGCATATATGCAGCAGCGGTATTCCTATGGTGCTGCATAAATGCAGCAGTGGTATTGGCATGGTGCTGCATATATGCAGCAGCAGTAGTGAAAGGGTTAACAGATGAATCGTAGCGAATTAAAGTATCGCAGTGGAAAACTTTTGTCCTGGCTTTCTCGGCTATTAAAATCTGATGTTCTAAAAAACCCGAGACATCTTTTCCCTTTTCCAACAAAGATTTCATTAGTTTCAAATTTACCAGCGATAATGTTTCAAAGTTTAGAACTTTTTCATCCTTTTCTAAATAATTAGAATTATCATATTTACCACCACGCCGCTTTCTTTTTTCTCTGCTCGGCGATCTTGAAGAATCCGTTGAACGAGAGCTATTGCTTGAGGAGGTTGAAGAACTTCTCGGTTTCTTTTCTTTGCGAGTCCTCGAACGAGTTCTTCTGGTTTTTTCCTTCTTTGTCGTACTTGTAGTAGCCGAAACCATCTTCAAAATAGTAGAAATCGATGCCTCCAGAGTTTTCAGTCGTTCATCCGTGCTTTCATCCTTCTCGTCCATTTTTGATTTGGCGATGCCTGCATGGTCCGATGCCCTCGAGCAGCTCTCCTGTCGCCCATCCTCGCGAGTTGAAGGTGTCGCCACAGATTCCGCATTTTTAGAGGATAAATCCCCTAAAATACCTGTGAAAGTCTCCGCTGGAGAACTCTCTGCACGTTTGCCCAACGAATTCTTTTGCGAATTCTCAATCTTTTTCCTTGTTCGACCCATGATTGGATTGAAACAATGAATAATCTCAGGAAGATTAAAATACATGTTACAGGTAAGACAACAGCGAGCGGAATGACCGTTTGGGGGAACCTGGTTACCATGGTACCCCCGGCTACCGCATCTATTACGCAATAACTACCTGGAAAACAACTATGACGTGGGTAGTGATACACCTGTAAACTCCGAGGTGAATTAAGTAGTTGATTTTCATTGGCTTAATTTATATTTATATAAACGAGGTTATATAGTTATATATATATATATATATATATAATATTGTTACAACAATAGTCAATAAGTAATACTATAATTATTGTGATAGAATAATTGAGACGAAGATGTGAATGGCGGAAAATATCAAATAACAGGGTTTATTCAATAATACATTGGGACAAACCCCAGTCCTACACATCAAGGTATACAAGACTAAGATTAAAATAACTAATTATATATCGAAGTAAGATTAAAAATGAACTGCTCGGTTGAGCAGATACGAGCGGAATGCCGTTTAAATAACCTGGCGTCACCAAGTCAACTCCGGTTACCGCATCAGGTAACCGGGTAACCTGGAAAATATTATGTGACGCTTAAACAACAAATGAGGTCCCGCAGTGAATAAACCTGTGAAGGACATTGGTTGATAATTTATATTTATATAAACGTAGTTATATAGTAATATAATATTGTTACAACAATAGTCAATAAGTAATACTATAATTATTGTGATAGAATAATTGAGACGAAGACGTGAATGGCGGAAAATATCAAATAACAGGGCAAAAACCCGCCAGACACAACAGAGTTCAATTAAAACATTTTAAGAATTTAGAAGCAATTAAATCTGAGGAGGCGACCGACATAGAGGTTTCATGCAAATAGGAATAAACCGCCGAGGAAGACCAATTACCTCGGGCCTTGATATCATTGATATCCACCCCTATGTCCTTTAGAAAGGTCGCTCCTCCGTGCCTCAAAGAGTGACAGGACACCCGGTCATCTCCGAAACCACACAACCTTGAAAGAGATTTCAATTTATTATTAACTTTCTGGTAATTCAGTGGTAATAAAACTCTACCCGAAGGTAATTGAAGCAGAAAATCGTCTGCATGAGGATTATACCGTGATAGATATAAATTGAAAAATTTATACAGACAAAAAATAGACTCTGGGATTCGATCAAAACGAAGAATTTTTTGATCTAGACCTAACTGGTCTACTTTAGACGATGAAATTCTAATTTCCAAGTGATTACTGGAAAAAGATAAGTCTCTCCTTCTGAGAGTATGAGTGGAGATTGTAAAATGAGATTTCCTTAGTAATCCTCTAAATCCTAAGAGGAATGAGATCCAGAGGACCAAATCTTCATCTGAAGACATTTTTAATTTTGAAAATAGAGACCTCATATCTAAAACAGTTATGGGATACCTAGAATTAGAACTATTATCCCCTAAACGAGTTAAACCTTTTAAGGTCATTTTAAGAAGAAAATCCGTAGACATATCATTATGACCCCTCAATTTATTCTCGAAGTTGACTGCCGAAATATAATTTCTGATAGAAATAGGTTTTAAATATTGTGACAAAAATACACAATATAACGATAAATGTGAGTTATCTGTTGGGAAATAAGACCATTCCCTTTCGTCGCAAAAACGATAATAGCAAAATAGCTGCTTACTCCTGACCTTTTTAGTATTTTCAGAAACACACCCTCGTAACACCAACTCCTGTTTTACCAACAGAGATTCCAGGATCACATCTGTAATTAAAGCCAAACATACCTTTGTCTGAGAGTGTTTTAACAATTTTTTCTGGTACACCCCTGTAATTTAACCGAGACAATTGATCCGCTAGGATATTCTCAGCTGATCTGATATAAGAAGCTGAAAGGCTTAAATTATTTAAAAAACACACCCAAAACAGCTCTCGTAACCAGGCCATGCACTGTTTATTCCTGCTACGACCAGTATTGATCATTGCCAATACCTGCATGTTATCGGTGATAACATTTACTCTGCAGTTTCTATAACAATGGGACCAACGTTTAACACCGACCAAAACTGGCCATAGTTCATAAAGATTAATATTCTGTTCAATAATTTCCAATTCTGGAGACTTCTCAAAATGAGAATTTTCAATAATTTCACATTTTTCATCGTTCCAAGAACCATAGAAAAAATCAAGGCCTGCCCAAGCCCCAAAACCTAGCATGGATGAGTCTGAAATAATCGGGCAATGATTACATTCGCGTTGAATGATCTCTTTTCCATTAAATACACTGCAAAATTTGTACCACCAATTTAGATCTTCCAGTAAATCGTCAGTTAATTTGATTTTACCACGTTTTGGACAAGAAGCAGAAAGATCGAAAATCCTGCGACTAAAAGTTCTGCCTCCACGTACCACCTGAGAACAGAAGGAGACTAACCCCCCTATCTGTTCCAACTCTTTTTTCGATACCCTATTATTTTCATGGATTATTTCAATCGATTTTTTGAGCTTTTCAACTTTACCTTCAGGTAACGAGAGGGTTAATTCTTCAGAATTTATTAAAATTCCAAGAAAAACAGTCAATCTAGACAGTTCTGTCACTTTAGACATTGAGACCTCGAACCCAATATTGTTGAGAATGTCAATAAGTGCATTGCGTTTGTTCAAACAATCGTTATGGTTTTTACCGATAACCAAAAAATCATCTAAATAATTGGTAACCCCCGTTATCCCACTTTGACAAGCAATATCTACGACTAGATTAGAAATTCTAGTAAAAATGTTTGGAGCGCATTTTAGGCCAAAACAGAGGTGCTTATCCTCGAAAAATCTAGGACCCTCGCCTCAATCCCAGGAGAAACCTTGAAAAACAGTTTGATCTGATCTAACATTAACCGAACGATAAGCCGACTTTATGTCAACCACACTCATAAACTTGTTACCTTTTAGGGTTTTAACCGCATCATATACTGTATTATAAGAAAACGACTCGTAAGTATCTTCCATAAAATTATTGATGCTTATTTTTTCAGGACAAGAACAATCCGTTATGGGCCTTAGTTTCCCGTTAGCCTTTACAACTGCCCCTAGCGAATGGACGCATCTAGGCCTTACCGAGGCATAGGCCACTTTACTAGATGCAAGTTCGTTTTCAATTATCTCCGACATTTCCCGGTAAATATCGGGTTCTAGTATGGAATTGTAATTTTCACAACAATAATTGGTGTCACATCCATCATCAACTATTGAAAACCCGTTAACAAATCCGTTATAAACGAATTTCTTATCAAACTCCGTTAATCTGCTGGTATTATTAGGCCCCCAGAGATAATGCCTAATACGACAAGGCTTCAGTTGAGCCTTAAATTCGCCTATGTAATGATCACAATTACAAACATTGTTGATACAATTTATATCAAATTCTAGCGAATTCTCTGAATTCCAGATAGGCAGATATATATCGTTTGGTTTAAATCCGGACTCTGAATCCACTGGCATGTCAGAGTTAATCTCAACGGTTTTTTCTATTTTCAAATTCAAATCTGAAACATTTTCAAACACTACATTTTGGGTATCAACGATAGAATTTAGCGAAAAAGTACCACCTTTGTCTTTTCCTAAACATATCGTATCCAATTCCCCATCAGATACTTGACTTCTATCCTTTTGAGCAACCTGTGGTAAATCCATGTCATTAATACTCATACTACTGCTACTGTTAGCGTTATTTGACCTGACCTGACCTGATTTTTCTGGAATGCGGTCAGTCACGTGGTTTCTAATAATAACACGAGACATTGTATCAACTTTACCGCAAGTATCTAGGTTACTCGGATATGCATTTCATTTGGTATTTGTCTTCTTGTTCTGACAAGAGAAAGCCCCGTGACTACTGGAGTGACAAACACTGCAACAATGGCGATATCTACAGTTTGTAAAAGTACAGCCATTTTCCTGTTTGTTATAAGCGTTACAAGTGTGAGAAAAACCCGAGTTTGTCGCTTTTGTTTTTGTCTGTTTAGCATTTTTGGCATTAATTGTACCATCGTATGACAAATGCCTAACAATATCGCTAGGATCGATAGTAGAAAATGACTTTATACCCTTTTTGACATATCTAATCAGTGCTTCGCTTTGAAAAACTCGTGTTTTAGCCTTTTCAGCAAGAAGAATCTGATGGTCGACTACGCCAGAAATATCTTTACCATTTTCTACCATTTCTTTTAGCATTTTTAGATTTACTAACACCAAACTTTCGTAAGTAGTAATTTTTTCCCCTTTTTCAAGGTATCTGGAAGTATCATATTTACCAGTTTTCTTTTTTCTATCGTCAGAACTTCTTGATCGCGACTTGGATTCAGAACTCGCGCTCGATTCTCTTGAGCTGCTCGGGGATGATCTTGTTGAAACTCTTCTATGTTGTCTCGATTTGGAATGATTTTCTCTTGAACTCCTATTATTTGTAGTCACCAGACGAAGAATGGTGGAAATCGACGATTCCAAATCATCCATCCTCTTCTCCATCTTAGAATTTGCTCCACCTGTAGCCGCTGTAGAAGAACGCGCATCACCCTCCTCCGAACTCGCTGCAGCCCCCGACTGCCCGCCGGCTTGCCCGTCACGTGAAGTCGCTGTAGCCCTCAATTCCGCATTTTTCTCCATAAAAACATTTGGCATATCATCCAAATATTCCCCAAGAACATCCATTCCTGAGTGTAAATCATCAGCCTTCATAGAAGGCGCCTTCTTCCTAGACCGACCCATGCTTTAGGTCTTTTAACCTCTCCGAGATTAAAAATGAACTGCTCGGTTGAGCAGATACGAGCGGAATGCCGTTTAAATAACCTGGCGTCACCAAGTCAACTCCGGTTACCACATCAGGTAACCGGGTAACCTGGAAAATATTATGTGACGCTTAAACAACAAATGAGGTCCCGCAGTGAATAAACCTGTGAAGGACATTGGTTGATAATTTATATTTATATAAACGTAGTTATATAGTAATATATATATATATATATATATATATATATATATATATATATATATATATATATATATACATGTTTATGAGAGATGCTTTGACTAAATGAAAAAGAACTGTAAATGCTGTGACCTTTTCACTGGAGTAATTTTACGAGCACTGGTAGAATTCTATAATGAGCTGAGACAGGTTTAGTAAATTTTATTGCGCTATAATAATATCAATAAGTACAATAGCTATGTGTATATAATTACAAGTTACCACACACAAACTGACCGCCATAGCGATGGCCTATAATCTGACATCAAAATATAACTAAACTAAACTCATTACCGTAATGTTATCATGATCACCAATAAATGCATTGCATTAGAGGGAAAGTGTGCTATGACAGCTACAATCATAGCCCTGATCGTTTTGCAATGGGCTGAAATATATCATTTGAATCCAATGTATTGTGCAAAAACTATAATATTGTGTATCGTATGACGTGCCAGAAAAACTTAACCTTGGTTGAGAGGCACTTGAAATAAAAAAAAAATTAAAAAAAGTCCTAATTGTCTGATGCACAGTTTACAGGCAAATTATGTAGGATATAAAGTGTGAAGGGATCGCACAACTTGTCTCACTGTCAAAGCGGTGCTCCACTGCAGCGGATTTAGGGCCAATTATAGGGGCCGATCTATAGGGCACATAGTGATTGCTAGTTCCCCATCATCTGCCAGGAAATTATAGGACAGTGCCACTCAGTTACACCCAGGTAGAGTTAATACTTTTTCATCGTAATAGGCCCCAACACTTGCCTATAACTTTTTCTCAGCTGGAGAAAAACTAGACTTACATCAATATCAACACCACACCCCTGTAGAAAGGTGTGGTCCTACTCAACTGCCAACATTACCAAAATTAGGATAACTACAGTGACGAAAATATCAGCCAATCATAGCCTGAATGAGATTAATGATAATTGAAACTGCAGGTTTGGTAAATTTGTTAAATGAACCAACTTTACAGGCCATACCCTCCCCAAGAAGTACAAAAAATTGACAGAAACTAAGTACTGTCATGCCATCTAGTGAAGTCATGCACATAAACAGTAATTCATGAACATAAACGTAAATTTACGTAAATAGATGTAGTATCACTTATGTGAATTACGTAAAATTACGTAAAATTACCATACGTTCTTCAGACGTAAGTATACCTTAACATTTGTACGTTTTTATGCATAAGAAATCTACCTGTGAGCCACATAGAGTTACGTCTTGTGTTTATTGGGATGAGCCATCATATGTGTTACAATTGGCTTAGTCATAAGAGCCATGTTCAATTCTACAAAATTAAAGGTGACAGAAGTAGGCCGAATGGTATGCACATGTCATCCCCAACAGTTGTACATATCACTTTCAAAGCATCATGGGTCACAAGATGTATAACAAGTAAAATTATACGAGTGCTGACACAAGAGTATATGAATCCTGTTCCACATGGTGAGAATCTGGTTTCCACATGGCATCTATAATCCATACACCAAAAAACCGTAAACCCACTGCACTCTCGATACACACCAATAGGCCTTGTAAGTGACTACCCGATTCAAATACGAAATTTGATTTATTGTCCATAGTTGCGTATCGGGAGGTCTATCGGGATGAATCGTCGGAAATGGGTGTATGGTTTTACACGTTCGATTTTGAGAGTGACTTACTATACTTGGGAACCTGCGCTATTACAATGGTCCCATATAAGTTTTTTGTTGAAGAAGTTCTGAAAATTACGATACCTTCTCGGTCGGGTCACAATAGTCTATTGTATATCCTAGGTTTAAGGTAATTTTAAAAGTGGTTTTATCGAAAAAGGAATACTCCCACATATGAATTAAGTACTCACGTGTATGAATGCCACCTTTCTAGCTGATATCCCCATTTCAACCTTGAAAAGGGATTGCCTATTGTTACCAATTCTCCATTAATATCCAAATACTCTTACATTTATAAATGCCGACAAATCTGACAAATACCAAAACACAATATTAAACCCATCTATATGGTAAGTAAACTTATAGTATTTTCTTTTATTATACGAATACCCACTATGCATAGCATATTTCTATATTCCCAAAATGCAATATCCACTGAAATGAAATTCCCTCAAGCCAGCCTGTGAATGTACAAATACACGTATATATATCCACGATTCCTAAAACCACACACCCGTGACGTATACATGTATACTAAATATATTTGTATTGATTTCTCTTTGCAACCTACAAGGTGCAGCACGAGAAAATTTACTTACAGATGTATACTTGTGCGTCCTTTAAAACACCGAAAACTATGCAACTTATAACACGGGTTTATCACTGTTACATACCTCGAATACTATCATGGCGTTTTATGTAACATTCAATAATAATTGCATTTATGGCAAATTGATAGCGCATTTCGAATAACTATTTAACTTTTTCTACTCTCCATTTCATTCAGTAACTTGAATGGAGTGAGTATTACTCTCCCCTTCTAAAGTAGGCTTAAAAATATTAAATTATCCACACTGGTATATTGGGCACGGAATTAATCAAAGATGCGAATACCATGACGGATTCAGTGATGACAAATATAAAACACACCAGGAGGTAACAATTGAAGCTGATTCATTTATAAAGCTGTCATGGGTCACTATACTGCAATATCCTGAAGCGATCAAATACAATATCATTATCTTTACATGATAGAGATAGAATAGTTGAACATGATTAATTAGGTCTAATTGGTACAACATCGATACATATCTTGCAGTTTAGCGCAACATGCATTCTTGATTAAGTAACAATGATTCTGTGCTGACCCTTATTTTGTGACGTTTCTACCTGCCGATTGTAACCACCGATCATGGCATTTTGTACCACCGACCGATTATGCGCCACATTTTGTGCAATAATCCTCAGGTGGAAACAGAAATGGTCAACGATTTTTCTCTCACACCTTATGCAATGTTTGCACCACTGACCGACTTTTGCACCTTCCGACGAGATTAAAGCAAATTCATTTATTCAGTAGCGGTCTGCATTTTACTACCAAAAGTCAGTCAGCGTCCATCTCATTTTTGCACTGCAGGTCACCCGTTATGTAACAAGGACTTTTGTACAGCGTGAAAAATATCAGTGGGGTTTCAGTCGGGAGGTGGAAATGCCGTATTAAAGTGGGAGATACACAGTACAATCTCGTTTCGAACGACTAAGTCCCCTTGTGGTAAGGTTGAAGGAGGTGTGAATTGCCAGATCAGATGGTGAGTAAGACTCTGAGTAGCTTCATTTGTCTCCTTTCTTCTACCATTCCCGAAAAGCTAACTCAGTGAACACGATGTGTGATATATATCTCTTGCACCGCACTGGAATGTATATACATACGTAATCGAAATCATCCATGATTTCCAGGTATTTTGAACATACTCAATACAAGTTGTTGCCTTCGCTATTCAATTGGCCTAGCTGTAATGTAGCTATGATAATATGAAAATCAAATCTAAACTCTCTAAATAAGCAACTAATTATTGCTTGTAATTTCTAATATTGAGAATGGGAGTAGCCATTATTTGAATTTGTTTCACACAAGGTAAACAATTTAATAGATGCCTGTTTGCTATACACGGGTGAGTAAGCTATATTTCTAAAGACAATAGGAACATCAAAATGACAGCAATACATTTCCGGTGAATGCATAAATACATAGTTAATGAATACAATAGATTCAAATCCTGAACTATACACCGGCCCCCACAATATGTAAGGCTAGTTGGTTGGTAGTTCGAGTTGATGCAATACAAAACTATTCGAACTTTCAGAAGGAGCAGCCAGCTGCTTGGTGGCATTTGCAGGTCATGTGTAGCATTCGCAAAATGTGTTATTCATTTTGACATATGCAAGTATTGAACTTGAAATTAAAAGACATGTATATATCTAAAAATATGAAAATATCTTAATCAAATAAACAGTTATTGCACTTTTGCACGGTGAACTAACCTTATCTGGAAATTTACTGAATAATTACATAAAGTCCAAACTATCTTATCAATTGTATTCTTTATGTTCAATATCGAAATGAATTAGAGGCTTGATAACGAAAAATATGTGACACAATGATTCTATTATGTAACAAAATAAACAAGGCATATTGAATTGATAACACTTATTACCAAAATATGATCAGCAACATTTCTCTCTCAGTAGGATAGAGATTCTAAAAGATTGAATACAGAAACTAGCATAATGGTTTTAATAATTAGTCGACTGCACAAGATGATGCATACTCGAGTCATTGAATCACATTAAGAGATCATAATCCACATACACTGAGCACATATGGTATGTATATGTATTGCTATCGGTTATACATCTGGAAGATCAAAAAGATAAATATAAAATTCTCGCTAATAAAGGTGATCTGATTTATGACACTCAATATTTTGTCCTTTCCATCAAAACCATGGCATGATATTTCCATAGTTGTCACTGAAAAGGAAGGCTAACGAAACCATGGAGGCATAACAATAAGAAATAGATGATATGATTAATATGATGTGTAAATATGCATCGAATTCAAATGCAATTGATATGGAATATTGGAACGTTGAAAACACTAAATTATTAGTACCAAGCAGATCCGTCAGTAGCAAACACAAAGATAGCAATTAATGTAGCCATTCCTTAATGATTTAGATAAGGTAAATAAATAATAGTCATGTTTAATTGACCTAAGCGAAATCCTCCAATCACGAAAGTGCAAAACTCACAGCACCTAGATCTATCTGCTTAGTCCTTCTAAAGTACCAGATGACATAAAACTTAAGAAGATGACAATTTCTGAGGAATGATAATTGCACAACAGGCAGGTATAACTCACTGCAGCATCAGCCTTGAATCCACACTGAGTATTACAAACCGATATTTTTTTCTTATGGCTATGCTTCAACGTTATTCACACATAAAATGACAAACTTACACACAAAAGCAACACAAGTCTGCACATATATGTGCATGGAAAATGCATACAGATACGGTTAAAACAGCACGAAAAGAGCTGCAACTTTTAAACTAAGTTGCTTATTGCATCTGAAGCCCTAGCACTCGGGATACATCCTAACCGCATGATGATATTATGAATCATGTGTCTCATGCAATGGGGTATTCATTTATTATAAGTCAATCCTGCAGTCCTGGCAAAGCCTAGTTGGGTATGGCTCCCCCAATGAGCAGCTCAATACGTCCGTTAACCACACCCATAATAGGTATAAGATAAATAAGACCAGCTCGGAGCTATTTATGCAATATATATCCTACATGCCCCACTCATATATACTGGCACAGAAGATGGCACCAACAACATACACCCCCGCTGTTTCCCAAACAACAAACATTATTCAACAACACCGGCTTGTCCCTAACAGTTTTCAATATCCGGAAAAGGAATATTTCGTAATCAAAGATGGGCTTCTCTATGGAAGGATATCGGCCTGACAAACACTGTCAGGTGTAAGGCTCCGTCCACGATGTGCGCGCTCTCCTCTGCCTTTAAGCGCTCCAACTCCACCGTGTTCTCAATCTCCAGCGTGCCGTAGGTCTCAAAGACGTGTGACTCGGTAATGGCGTAGTCGGCGTACCGCAGTCCTTTGTTGTGGGCGTACACGATGATGCTGATCTCGGCCTCCCGCAGCTCTACTCCGCCACGATGCGAGATGACCATCTTGGTCTGGTCGGTCAGCTTGGCCAGGTTCAGTTGGCCGTTCCACAGGGAGGTGGTGTAGTAGCCCTGGGGGAAGAAGGTCACCTTCAGCTTGCACTGCTCGGCCTGTGTGGTGTTGCAGATGTTCAGCGGCAGGCTCAATGGTTTCTCCACCTTGCTGCTGACGCGAGGACAACTGCGGAAGCCCTTGCGGACCACATCGACGTTGATGGAGTAGTTCTCGTCCGTGTAGTTGCGGTACAAGAACTGCGTCGGGGGCACGTCTGAGAGCGGCTCCTTTTTCCCGCGGATGGAGAGTGCGTGGTAGCGGTATGCAGAGAGTAGGAAACGCGAGAACAACTCATTGTGCTCGCGCGCGAACTCCGACTCCTCAAACTCACACAGATGCTCGGGTAAAATCATCGGGAAGCGAATGTACGGTAGGATCTGGTTAAGATGGCGCTTAACTGAAGCCACACGGCCCTCTTCTTGGATCCACCGCACCACTGCCTGCAGCAACACATACTCACTCTCCACCACAATCTCAGATCGCTGCAGCAGCAAGATGAGATTCTCTTTATCGATGTAGACCCAGTCCGGGGACATTATCACCGTGTCTAAGTTAAGGCTGATGTAGTTGAAGCAGGCCTGCTGTAGCTCGTGTGAGTTGCATGCAATGGCATACTGGTACCAGGTGATGGACTTGTTGTTAGGTGGTGGGCTCACCAGGTGGCATGACATATAGGTGGAACAGGAGTCTTTCAAGTCTGGAACGTTGTACTTGTCAGCAAGCACAAGCAGACCAAGAACTGTGTGTGTAGTGAGTGTGATTTGCCCACAGTATATGTACCTGTTAGAACACAACACAATGACAAGTATAAAAGAGCGTCAATGGATATTTTTTTCATAAAGACATGCCAATTATTTTTTATTCTTATGATACTATGATATTTATCGCAAATAATTGGTAAGGGAATAATTTCGAATATTCAATGATGGTTAGTAGAAATTTGGAATCATGAGACAGATTCATTAGACCTTTAATAGAGATGTTGAGAAGTGATTGTTTATTCTCATCTAAGACGTAAATGACCTACCTGAGGAAATCTGCAAAGACCGGAATGCAGTCTTCAGTCTCCTGTAGGTGTACTTCATGTTTCCCCGAGTCTTGCCAATGATGGCTAGTTAGCATTTGTCTGAAGATAGCCCGGTTAGCCATATTGAATTCTGAATGTTATTCTTTCGTGACGGAATATACATGAGGTTTGATTTTTTTTAAACAAAATCTAATAATGGCACATAGAGGAAATGCTACAGATACCCCAGACCATGCGTAACTATGATATTCTAGTGCGATTGTCTATTGCTATTATCTTAGCTTGGTATAAACGTCCATAGGCTTCACATTGGAAAACTCGTACACAACAGGCTTGTGAGTATAGGAACTCGTACTCATTGGACAATATGTCCAGGATGAGATAAAATTAGAATTATATGTGTGTTTGGTCTGATACCCATTTGACATCTTATTTGGGACGCTTCGGAATATTCACTCTGCTATTGTCTCCTTCATAATCCTGCGCGCTCCAAACTCAATGCAGAATGGGGAAACAGACCAAACACTGTTGGAACATGCCGCACGTCTGTTTCCATAATGTTATCACTTACTTTAAAGTATCTTAAGTTAACGCATAGATTTTTTTAATATTTTTATACACTGGCATAATAGTTTTGATCTATCTATAGGAACCCAGAATGAACCCGCTAAATCAGTAGATACCCGTGCTCAAAACACCATTCCCTGAGGCCAGTAAGAACGAGGCTTAGTGCTAAAGCTATCGGGGTTCAAGGTGTACTTTACTACAATCGTTGAATACTTTTGTCTCGAAGCTACGATATCAGTTGTTAAGCGTATCAAGAATTTGTATCTAAAATATTTGAGAAGAACACATTTATTTCTAACCTAGCACTGAGCGTCTATCTCGGGAAATGGTGTTTTGAGTACGGGTATCTACGGTATAAGCGGGCCACTTTAGCTCCTTATGTATAGAGCGGATGTCTGTAGTAGGAACAAAAGATAAAGAATACTCACTCAAAGACATCGCTTGCATTTGCTAGAAGCAGCTTGTGGGCGTAGAATTTTTCCCCGGCTACCTCCAAGATAACGTCACTGAACTTGGGGTTGTTGCAGAGGCGGGCGAGACGGTTGCTGCACTTACTGCCATTGTCGACGGCTTCGGCGGTGACGCCCGGGGAATCACAGCGTAGAGGCACGATGCTCACTGGGCTCTCCTCACCGTGGTCCGGATTCGCCCCCGCCATGCCCCACGCCGACCGTGAACACTCTACACAAGATCATAGCATTTAGACAAGTTCTAAAAACCCTGAGTAAATATATAATAATCGATGGATTTATGGACAAGCAGCTGTAAACCATGAGAAGTTGACGCGTAGTAATACATGAGGGTTAGCGAGTGTAATTAGCACACGAGTTAGACTGGCTCGATCAAGCACCTGCATCCCATGGTTATCCCTCCACCTACCTCACTGCTCTCCGAGGGGATATAATTCGACTAATCCAGTCACACTGCAAAATACTTTACTTTAATTTTGTGGCGTCATAATAGGGGTGGGGACAGAGGGGGCGGCCGCCCCCCCCCCCCATACACACACACACACACTTTTTTGCCAGCCCCCAAATAGTCAGCACCTTCAAATTTAACTCAATCAAGTGTAAAAACTGTCTAACTTTTTAGTGCGTAACAATGGCTCTTACAGTGGAAGATCAAACCGTTGTGTTAGAATTGTATGTATATAATAATAAAAAAGAAAATGGCTAGGCCTTGACTTTCCAACACAGAAAAATGTCAAAGTCTGACATTTTAGCATGCAATGATGGCTAAGCCCTGATATTGCACCATGGAAAGATGTCAAAGTCTGACTTTTTCGTATGTGATGAAGGCTTATACCTGACTTTTCACAGACTTTTCGCAGATTAACGGTAATTCCAGAGGAACAAGGCAATGTCAAAGTCTGACTTCAAACCAAGCAAAAAGTCAGCAATTTTTCAGTTTGCCCCCCCCCCCCACCCACTTTCAAAATGTTCTGACTCCCCTGTTTTAATCATTATTGCCCATTATCAAGGACTTGTGCATGCCTATACACGAGTATTATCCGGTGGATCACACATAGATTTTAAATGTCTATCATTATTTAAAGACAAATGCGGGTAGGTATCGCACTGCCCCCTGTATAGACACTGGTGCTGCCATCTGGTTTCATGAAAATATTGCAGTTTCCCATAGACACCAGTAGTTAAGCACTTACCTTCTTCAGATGGCCTTCCCATAGAAATTAGCATGGTGACAGTATTTCTTTTAGTATTTCTCATTCGTACATGTTCCCAACTATCATAATCCAGAATTATTTGAAGATAGCAATAGAACATCAGTGTCATTTAGCAACAAAGTCAAAATATTGAATTTTCCCATAGACACCAATAGTTAAGCACTTACATTTTCGGATGGCCTTCCCATAGAAGTTAGCATGGTGACATGCCATTTTTTTTGCATTTTTTATTTGCTAATATATGGAACTTATGTTATCCTGAGTTATTTGCAAAATTCAATAGAATTTAGAAATCGCCCAACTACCAGAATCTGTCTTTGATACTGCTAAATAATGACACTGTATAGGGTAAAGAAAAAAGCACTACTTCATAAACTTGATAAAGCCATAACGAAGGTATTCTGTCTGATATGTGTTTAAGTAAAATATTAACCCCTAATCTTTATTGAGGCAGGGGTGTTTCTACTGGCTAGATTCGTGAAGCCTGCATTTTATTATCAGTATAATCACTGACAGTCTTGGTTGGCCCTACACTGGTCGACTGTGCATCCCAATTCAGGAAGTTCGTGAGATGTGAGACACAAACAATCAATAGCGTTGCCTTTGGGCGCTGCTTTTGACAGCCAAGTCTACACGGTTCTCGCGGTCGACATTTATTCTCAATGAGTTAGGGTGGTTAATATCATGTCTTTTTAATCTTACCTTTACTGCTCTTAGGCATACATGCTGGTTTTCGCTGGAAATAATTGCAATATCACCGCTACTGACACACTGAACGCTCTGACTTGTAGCATGTAAACATCCAAGATGGCGACCACAACAGGGAAATCCCCATCGACGTCATATCTAGGTCGCCGCATTCAGAGGGAATCTCCAGCAGGAGGAGACATCCCAGGGCCCAATAGGTATAGGAAACGCTACTCAACACAATATTGGTTGATTTCTAGATAAGATGTATATATATACCCGTAGATGTATTACATACCCGTAGATGTATTGCCGTTTAGAGTAACAAACGCCAATAGCGAGAACAATTTGAAGGGGGTGAACCCACTCCATAACCATGTGAAGAAAGATCAGTCGTGGACTAGAGATTGTCTACAAAGAGATCCTAGGAGGCACACCTCCGAAGTGGTCTCAAACCCCAGCCCCAGCATGTTATGTGTCCAAGGCACTGAGGCCATAGGGACACACCAAGTGGAAAGGGGAAGGCGAATCTCTATGTAATAAAACGCGCTATTCTTTTCCATTTTACAATATCCCCCGTTGCCTAGAATCATACAAGTACATGTATGCATTTTGGGACTGAGACTTATTTTACAGCGTCAAGGGTTTGCTTTTCACTGGCGTTTTGAAAAAGGGCTGATTTTGATAGTTTCTTCTCATATATCCCTTCTTAAACAATACAACCATATTGCAATCTTCACCAAATGTCTTTATTTCAAAAGAGAATGAGCAAATTATTGCTGGACATATACAACTTTGAGAGGACAGGTCTCCTGAAATAACATATTGTAAACACACACATACATATATGTATATGTTGATATGTATAAATTCCACTCGAATGGAGGGAACTTAACTAGAAAGATCTGAATATATATTTTCGCGGGCAGATGCTCTGACACAATTATTGCATATATGAAAATACATATATTCCAAATACACTTTCTATTATCCAACACAAAATAGCCTGAACCATTGTAAAGGCACTATTCCAGGTAGATCAGGATGGTCATCTATAGCTTGATTATATATGTCATCATGAAGCATTATGAGGCATCTGCAATAGCACACATACGAGATCTTCATCAATTTGATTTTCACTTAAATACTATCAACCAAATCCTTTCGTATGACACTGCATTCTCACAAGTTGCATTTTATGCCCTGTGGATAATTCATATGGCACTCTACAGTATACTAACGGAGAACAAATCTAATTTTGATAATATATCCGTATAAGAATAGTAGGTAAAAGCAACATCTGGTAAACTAGGCAGGCCTTTCATGTTCTTCATACCAAAAACATATATCACAATTTAATACGCAATTTATTCTTGACAAGTTGTGGTTTGCCCGACCATCCTAACGCTCCATTTATCATATCTTGTCAAAGGGATGAATCATCATTATGTAGCACTACTTTTCTTCCTCGCCTTCCTATGGCAGCAATACGCCTATTGTTATCTTTCTCCATTTTACCAATTTGATAATTCTGCAGCATCATGAACATCCTTCAAATAATCATACGGTATACATAACACAGATAAGCCTTCCTGCAGTCCCTATGAGATATAAGTCAGGGTCGTTGATTCAATCACATACCACCATACTCCCTTCCCTCGATTAACAATATATAAGTTGATAGATGAAAAATACACCAAGATGATCCACGCTTTATAGAGGTCAACAGTGCAAACGCCTGAAATAAAGAATTTTGCATTTTGGGCAACAGTACTAAGGCATTTGACTGAGTGCGGTGTGAGTCTGCAAAAGTCATTCTGCAGTATTTGATACATAATTCTCTCTATCATAAGAATCTCTTCATAGGTTATATTTACTCTGACACTACACTTAATAATTGGAGAATGGGGCCCAATGCCAAACCATTTATAGGTTGAAGCATAGTTTTGATTGTTCAAGTGAGTATAGTTTTGTGGACGGGTACATCTATACTTTCAGCAACTCATATTGGATCCCTGTACGTTTCAGTTGTGATTTTACCTGCAGCCATTACCATATGAAACATCATATCTATAAGACGATGAATGTTTGAGAGAGAATATCTGCAATACAACGTAACACAGTCAAACTGTGATATACATATACACCCCAACCCCCGAAGTACCCCTAGGGTGTGGGGCAGGATACGAAAACCAGACTAAAACAGGCCTGATATCCACCCTGATTTCAGTGAAGCTTATGTTGTAAACTGAAGATATGTAAACCAACGACAAGAGATGTAACTACTTGTGCAACTGTAACATGGAAATACACGTTGAAATAACAATAATGTACTATATTGATGCATCAGTGGAATAAAAAGTTCTGAAAAAAAATATATAACATTGCTCAGGCACACACGACATAAAACTGTTGTAAATACTCTGATACATCCCTAATGATATCATTATCATGCTTTAAAGCAGCCTATATCAACGTTAATATATTCAGTATACCAGGATCCATGGAATCGTTT
This sequence comes from Alentia gelatinosa, assembly GCA_950022655.1. Classification (NCBI taxonomy): domain Eukaryota; kingdom Metazoa; phylum Annelida; class Polychaeta; order Phyllodocida; family Polynoidae; genus Alentia; species Alentia gelatinosa. The sequence continues at coordinate 30,729,442 of OX465580.1, read as the reverse complement.
TAATGAATACAGGAGATACGTTCATAGACCCTTTGATAGCTAGAAGAGGTATAGATCAAATAGCTACACACTTCAACGTATACTTAAAATAGAATCAATGAATAAACAATTTGAAGTTGTTTTTGTTCTCAAGGGAAAGAACTCAAACAATCATATGAACAAAGCAACTGTCCCGAAATGTTACATCATGGATGCAAGCAATGCAAGAGAGAAAACGCATTGGCTCAGCCAATGAGAATCTCTAACTGCCATACGGTATCACTTCAAAACATCATTTGGGACTCAATGAATAATACATACTACTTGCGGTTATAACGTCTGTGAGGTTTCATCCGCCACATTTGATAATATGTCCAGGAATCATCTCAAGTAAATCCAAGTATAGCTCCATGAAATAATAAACAATTTCTATCAATCATCTCTTTAGGATAAACTCTATATATTGTCATCGGGGTACATTTCAGTGATTTCGTTAACGATTCTGAAAAAACACCCTTCTCGTGACCTGACACGCCTTAACCCAGTGGTCGCCTCGAGAAACGCCATCGACTGATAAATCCCGAACATATTGGTAAAGTTATCAACCATAACAAAAGTTAACGGACGTAGCTATGCGGATTTTCCGGTATACCTTAGATCGTCATTTAGTCATTGGTCCGTGCGATAACTCCGTTGTTTTTCGTGTCTGAAATTAGCTTGTTCGGGTTTCCACCTGTAGACCGATCATGGCTTTTGACACCACGCGCTATTTACCAATTTTTGACAGATGATCATCAGGTGGAACAGGGGAGAACGATTTCAGGGCGATGAATTTAATCATCAACATCACGCAATTCGAAACCATGTGACGACTTTTTGGCTCACTACTTAAACGTCTCCAGGTTCATTTAATCGGTAGTATAGAAACTGGTCTAGCGGAAAGAAATATGTAACAATTAGTCACCTGGTGAAAACAGTGACTGTGGAATAGGTTCATTGATTATGAGCATATTAAAGTAGCATTGGATGAAATTGGTACATGTCACTCCAATTACCACCAGGAATGTACATACAGCATGGATAACACGTTACTATACGTGCAATTAACCGGATATAACTGTACTTCCACAGAATGAATAAATGAATTCTCATTGATAATGAGATTTCTTTTGAAGATGTCTTTGACATTCCCCATTCTGCTCTCAATGGGTTTCACACTGTGTGGTGGGTCTCAGAGGCTGTTTTTGTCGTTCAGATGATCGTATACTTCCTGGGTGAGTATCTGGGCTTTCTGTCCGCTGCCCGTACCGGACATGGCTTCCACGAGGTCGGCGAAGCGAGCCGGGCGCCCAGGCTCCTCCCTCCAGGCCACCAATCCCCTCTGTAGTCGATCCTGCTCTCCTATATAAACAAAGTTGAACAGTCGACAGTGTAGTAAGCAAAGCTTATTATATAGAGGCTTTGTTAAATGACTTTTCAAGAGTAAACTCTTAAAAATATAGAACCAATAACAACAAGATAGATAACAACAATAGTCAGTAGTAAGGAACAAGGGGCATATAGGAATTCGTCATTGTTGGATAAGCATAGAATAAATGAAAGACAGAATGTGGGAATGTTGTCAATACTATAAATTAGGTTAAGAAATTCATCAATTTTCCCTATGTTAAAGATGCCCGGCATGGGACTTGAATTGGTACAAGATAAACTTACCCTGATCGGCTTGGTTTTCTAGAAGCGGTGTTTTGAGCAGAATACTGAGCAGCTCGTTCGTGTGCTGTGGGGTCTGTGGTACCAGCTCCGGCAGGCGACGCATTGCGTACGCTACGGCTACAAATATACGTCATTATTACATTGGAGGTTTATCAGAAGAAGAACATGGAGCAGAGACTAAAAACTTATTGAAGAAGCTATTCAAGCCCACATCACATCTATATAAATTGCAATAGTCCTCCGGTAAATAAACACGACATTGTGTGTCATTTCGATGTTACTACCTCCAGTTATGCTGCTCTTGTACCAATCAATGAAGGGTTTCGCACACCAAAAACCAAGCAGCTATTGCTTATCGATTCTCCAATAACATCTAGATATAACTGTAGAACAACTACAAGGAATCTAGATGTTCATCAAAATAAACCTACGGATATCTCAATGTATCAATTTTGTATCAAAAGCTACTCATATAAAAATAAATCATGTATACAGCATGAGATTAAATGATATCTTATAATTACAAATTTTCTTTTTTTAAGAAATAAAGGAGTGATAATATGGATTTCAATCATTAGAAGTTCCTGAACAACCACAGCTTATACTGCGAACACTTTTCGAAAAGAAAGCTGTTATACCCACCTATCTCATTTTCTGCGTCCGTTAATTCTGAAAGAAAAATACTTAGCATGTAACATAAGTATAATGGCACATTAATTTCTTTCTTCATGACAGTGTGTTCTTTTTCAATATCTGAAGAGTAAGAGAACATTCCATTCACCCAGGAGAACGTTTATCAATACCTTTTCCCGCGATAACCAACCAGCTATCAGCAGATTTCTTGTAAATGCATTAGTTAGTATACATAGATCTTAATTGGCAAGTAAAAACGTCCCACTGTTAAGGATCATTCACTATTTACAGCAGTGGATCAGCTAGTAGGAACTAGTTATTAGAGGTGGGGAAGTTCACATGAGGGTATTAACTGGGGGCATTTCATTTTGGGGTATTTTCATAGGATGGCATTTTATTATAGGATGTATGCATAGGGCGCGGGGGATTTCCTTTTTCAAGGATTTTTTTTGGACAATATACAGTTAGGAGAATTCCCACTTTCACATGGGTTCTAGAACTGTGGATAATACCATTTTAAGGTCAATAGAGTCTTTAATCTCTTCTCGTAGAATTAAGAAATACATGGCAAAGAAGATAATAAGTGATACTGTAACACCTGGCAGTACAATGGCTGTTGAGTGGGGACCACCTTACTAAGACAGTGTTGTTTTTTTCTAAATACACTCAACAAATCTCCCAAATAACAGCACTAACGTTATCCTAGTGATGGTACCAAGCTCAGTGGCTGATGTTTAGAGGTCATGCAAGTCACCCTCTTGACACATCCACCGTCTCAATGAAACACCCTCTTAAGATAGGTCGCAGGGCAACAGGCACAGTGCCACCATGTCCTCTCATGCTCCTCTCAGGGTCCACTTCCGAGATGGTGGATATCTATACCTAAATCTATGCGAACCAATTGCAGTAAAAGCTCTTAAAATATCACATTTCTCTAACTAATTTGACTAATAGCGTATTACATGATTTGATAATAGAAGTTAAATATTTGCATGCCACACCACAGTATTGATCTGTTTTTATTTATTTGATATTGCTTGGGGGTGAGGGGTGGATATCAGGGTATTTGCATGAGGGGGCAATACATTTTAAGATATTCCCGAGGGGGTGGGGTGCTTTATTTAGAGGTATTTGCCTGGGGGACATTTGGAAGGACTAGCCGCGGAAAACCCACACCCCCTGTCATAAATAATGGACTCTCCCTAACATATATCGACAAGCTCGCTGAAGACAGTGTAGTCAAAGTTATATGGATGTAGATGTAGTCTGGTGCCGAGTATAGAACTTTATCTCACCCCTGGAATAAATGTCCATAGGCTTAACATTGGGAACTCGTTCTCCATGCCCCTACGAGTATTGCGGTTCGTTCTCCATGGTCTATATCTTTTGTGTCATCCATTCTTTTAATGTGTATAAGAGTGAGATAAATACAGAAAGCAACTCATTTTGGTCAAAGAAGTCATTCTGCAACTCGTTTGAATGCTATGTGATATTCACTCGGCTGTTGCCTCGTTCATATCACTCCGCATCAAACTCGTGGAGAACGACGACTATGACCAAAGCTTGTTGGTTTCTTCTTTATGACGCAATGATTGAAGCAGACGGACCCACGATAAAAGACGGACCTACCCCTGTTAACGAGTTTCTCTGTCTCCGGGGTTGTTGTGGCGTAAATTTCGCGGCGATCGTCACCGTAGTCCGGCTCTCCCCGAAGACAAGGCGTCCAAAACCAGAAGACGAGCATAAGCACTAAGAAGCTTCCCGAGACACTTATGACAATCACCCAACCCACCCAGGCCGGCGTCTCTGCCGCCGCGCCTGGCGACGTGGTACTGTTCGCAGCCGCCGACCATGTGCCGTTTTCTGAGTTGGATAAAAGCAAATAACATATAACATGTAGACGAATAGTGAACTGACCGTTTTATTGCTGCATGCGAAGAAAGTGATAATGTCTAAATGCTGAGGCTATATAGGTATCAATGTCATAATTCAATTGTACTTTTTGATTTGGGATAAACATTTTAAACGACAACAATTCATGAAGGGTGTCATTGACTTGAAGGCGGGGTGTTTCAAGGAAATAAATTACAATTACATTTACCCCTGCCCTGCATAAAGCCTCAGTGTCTGGGAACACTGTCCGCTGCGTTTGTTTATGCTCTTCAATTAGATATTCAAAATGGGGACCGAAACCCTGTTTCCATGTATTAAAAGTAGGCCTGCGTACACGGGTATATGATAAAGATAGAGTACTAGTATTCTCATATATGTCTTTTTTCTACGACTACTTACAGGAGAGATTGCCATATATGTTTATAGCCTCTTATAGAACGGCCCGGAATCTTTTCTGGGAAAGCTCCTATGTTTATCTATGGATGCTGATTTGATTGATTTGAAACGATTTTCACTTTCTCCACTTCAGCAGAACCAATGAATGATAAGAATCATATCTTTAGTTTCAATGGTGGGGCAGACATTATTTATGGCAACGCCACACAACTACATTGGTTCCAGTAGGCTTATCTCTGCTAATAGTTTCGAGTCTCCACTAGCCTTTTCGAACATATCTTGAAAACTGAGAACGACTGGAAACTACTGGAAGTTTATTGGTGTCGTGTCGTCCATTTCCGGCAGGATATTAAAGAGAAACGTACCTGTAACGCATGCGCCTGTGGCATCAAGTCGGAAACCAGACGTGCATGAGCACACAGAGTCCGACGTAGCACTTCCCCGGGAGAGGTACGTCATGTTAGGGCCTTCACATGTGCTTCTGTTGCCGTAGAAAAAGGGGAGACGATATATATATATACACAGTTGAATTTGCTTGTAAAAGAAGATGAGGAAACTACAGAATATGGAACAGCTCTCATGGTTGATATATGATATGGTTTTGTGAGTCTTATGGATTTACCAGGAGATACGAAATTAAGCTTATAAGGCACTTTTTTCAAATTCTGTGCTAACATTTTTTTAAATTCTGTGCTAACATTTTAGTTAAAAGGTTAAAGGCAACTATAGAAATAATCAATTCTAGCCAACTGAAATTACAGGTGTATTGCTATCTGTATTCATGGCGATTCCTGAATAGAGTTCCCTCCACCCCCTAAAAAGCTCTTGTCAAAATTCGAGTTTCCTGTGGTTTCAGACGCTGGAACCCATCGTACCGATGCTGAAAGCGATGGCCGCCACCAAGGGGCACACACCTCTCCTGTCCACGTATAATTACGCGGCCTCCAGCATTTGGGGGTGTGTATCCATGCACCCCACGAGGAATTCTGCACGACCCCGACCCAACTCTTCTAGTATCGTAGATCCTGCACCTTACATCCTGCCCTGTTTGTGTCTCTCCACTGACCTGCCCTCATGGGCCAGTGTAAGTGAAAACACCACAAAAGATCTGCTGGGAGAGTGCCCGACCCCTTGCGGATATCAGCAGAATAAAAGTGTTTTAAGGTATACATATGTAACTGAATTGTATTCTTGACAAAATGTTTGAGAAACTGATTCAATGTTGTTCAGTCTAAGAGGATATAATCTTATTGTTATTTCTATGGAAGAGGTTATTAAGGCTATTAGCGAAATAGAGATTTGGAAGAGTTCGAATATTGAGGGCATCTCTTCCACATTTCTTAAAGAGGCTTTTTTGGGTTTGCCTAACCAGATGTTATCTTTATGCAATTTATCGTTATCAACGCGTATTTTCCCTGAGTCTTGGAAGAACGCCAAAGTTGCTCTGTTGAAAAAGGCTGGAAATCCCACCTCTGTATCGACCTTACATCCAGTTTCTCTTCTTCCTTTGATTGGCAAACAGATTGAGCACCTTGTCCACAATCATCTAAACCAATTTTGTGATATTTTTCAACTTCAAGATCCGGCCCAAGAGGGATTCAGAAAAAATCATTCAACAATAAATACCCTAACTAAGGATCTACTTCAAGGAAAAATTAGTAAGAATGTTTCGATGGTTTGCTTTTCAGACCTTTGTAAGGCCTTCGACACGGTCAATCATGAAAGTTAATTTGAAGAAATTAGAGTTATTGGGAATTAATGGTTCCTTATACGATTAGATCAAAGGCTATTTCTCAAATAGATCGCAGCAGACGTTTGCAAATAACATAGGCCTACTATCAGACCGTTTTTAAAAAAGTTCCCCGTAGTGTCACCCAGGGTTCAATTTTGGGGTTTTGATTTTTTCTTTTATATATAAACGATATTACTAAAATTTTAAATAGAACAAAAAGCACTTTTATATGTAGACGACACAGCATTATATTTGACAGGGAATAATGTTCCTCATTTATATCATGACGTGCCATTTGATCTTTTAGCTGTGACGGAAATAAGTTTATGTGACTTTTCAATGACTACTATGTATGCCGATGATCTAATTTTGGTAACAGAAGATATCGACTGCGAGGAGGGGAGGGGCCATCCATAAAGTACGTACACAGACTTTCCTGGAAAATTGGCCCCCACCCCCCTCCCCCTGTTGCACAGCATACGCTTTCCATGGACCCCCCCCCCCCCCCCTCCCCCCAACTATTGCGTGTACACATGTACATTTTCTGGACCCCCCCTTTAAAACACCTGAAGCAGGATTCATATGTAGGCATGTACCTGAGACGGGTGTACTTCACATCTTTTCCTCAGTCTCTAACAAGTTTTTCCCAGTACTGAAATCTAGCAGCAGGGTGTTAATTTTGGGTTTTCCCAATAACTTTGGGTTTCTTGAAAAGCAGCAGATTAGGTTCTCATGGAATGGGTACATATGTCTCACCAAAATGCCCCTCTCTGAAATCAAAATTTCTTGAGATTCTGTAATTTGGGAAACGAATATGTTGGGGATAATTGTCAATTCAATCTTAAGTCACTACCGTTTAGACAGTACATCAATCCCAATCTCACAACAGTCTCACAGTAGTCTCACAACCATGCGGCTCAACCATACTGCTCCTCCACCATACTGCCCCTTCCCCATACTGCCCCTCCACATACTACCCATTTACTATATTGTCCCTCCACCATACTGCCCTTCCACTATACTGCCCCTCTACAATACTCTCCCTCCACCATACTGCCACTCCATCATACTGTCCCTCTATAATACTGCCCCTCTACTGGGGCAGTATGGTTGAGGGACAGTATGGTGGATGAGTACTATGGTGTGGGGGAGTATGGTGGAGGGGCAGTATGGTTCAAGGGCAGTATGGTTTAAGGGCAGTATGGTCAAGGGGCAGTATTGTTGAGTGACAGTATCATTTAGGGCCAGTATGCTGAGGGGCAGTATCGTTTAGGAGCAGTATGGTCGAGGGGCAGTATGGTAGAGGGCCAGCATTGTGGAGGGGCAATATGATTCAGGAGCATTTCTGGTGAGGGGCAGTATGGTTAAGGGACAGTATGGTGAGGAGCAGTATGGTCAAGGGGTGGTATTTTTTTTTTTTTTTTTTTTTATTTATGCACTAAGAAGTGTACAACATCAGGCCTCTGCAGCGCAGTTATTATGGCCGTCCAAAAGAACAGCTACATTACGTGCATGTACGGAACAATTTTCTCCAGGAGCTAATTACAGGCAATATACAATTTACAGTTTGATGATGACAATGGTAATGAAAATAGGTGATATTAAATTAGGTTGTAGATTTAGACTGACAGAGTTCGTTTGCAGCCGTCTTATACAAAATATTTCAATTTCACATATGATTTAAAGTCTCTGATGGAACCTATCTGGACCTCCTTTGGCAGATCATTCCAGGGGTTCATTGATACGTACAACGGACTCTTTTTGTAGAAAGTAGTGTTCGGTCTTTTAAGTTTAACATTCACTTTTCCTTGCCCTCTAGTCTTAGGGTCAGTATTCGGGGTAAGGGTTTGAGCAAATTTGCGTATGTTAAGCAGTCCCAGATACGTTCTTCTCGTTTCCAATAGTTGCACATTACACAATTTATGCAGGATTTCTGTCGATATCTCACCAACAAGAGTCTGCGTACATATGCGCAATCCGCGATTCTGAAGTTTTTGAAGTTTGTTTTGGAGTTGTTTACTAGCTCCAGCGACAAATATACTAGAATGTGGTTATTTACCATTGGTAGATCAGCGATGTCGTTAATAAAACAGTTGAATAAGAGTGGTCCCAATATGCTTCCTTGCGGTACGCCGTTTGACACTGGTAAGTACGTCGACAATGAATCGCCAACTCTAACACGCTGTTTTCTCTCTGATAAATAACTTATTATCCAGTCTACTAGTGGTGGTGAGATTTCTATAAGCTTATCGATTAATATTGGGTGGCTAACACGGTCAAAGGCCTTGCTGTAGTCAACGAATATGCATGCAACAAGTTTACCATTATCTCGTTCTGTATACAGGTACTGCACTAGCTTAGTAACAGCGTCGGTAGTCCCTCTACCGGTTCTGAAACCAAATTGGTTTTCGTTCAGAATATCATTGCAATCCAAATAATCAGTGATAACTTTGTGGGTGATTTTCTCAATAAGTTTACCGGGAATCGGTAATAATGATATTGGTCGCCAGTCTCCAATAGACAAGGAATTGCCATTTTGGGGAATAGGAATTACATCTGCTTTCGACCAATCTAGTGGGAAGGTTCTAGTATCGTAAGACATTTGGTACAAGTGACGTAATTGATCGATTATAATAAGGGAAGCGTCCTTAAAAACTGTTCCGTTAATACCCAAGAGACCACTGGATTTAGTTACATTTATTGCCTTAATTAGTTTATAAACAGTATCAAGTGTTACGATAGGTGCCATAATGGCTTCCGTGTCTCGTGTTTGGTCAATGTTATTACTCCGGGGATTATCTGATCGGTTGTTTTTTCCGTCAGGATTTTCTTCGGGATTTTCTTCGGAATTACCTACAGAGGAAAAGAATTCGTTTATAAACCCTGGGAGTTTATCACCCTTGATCAGTTCACCAGTATCCGCATCTTTAAGCTGTGTTAAGTTCACCACGCTTTTTGGATCATATAATGACTTTATAATCTGCCAGAACTTCCTTGGTGATTCACGGTGTGTGTCAATTTGGTTAGTCCAATACTTATGTTTTGCTATCTTAATTTCGGTGCTGATTTTATTTTTGACCTTTTTTATTAGATTTAGTAAAAAAAGTGTACCAAAGGTTCGATGAAGTCTCACCAATTCCTTGCGTTGATTTATTAGGTCCAGTATTTTATCATTTAACCAGTATGATTTTTGTTTCTTGAATGACATTTGTTTTTGTGGGCAGTTTTTATCTAGGTATTGAGTTATGTGTTTCTTAATGAACGACCATCCAAGGTTAGGATCGTGCAGTCGATAAAAAGGCGTCCAGTCTATATTATTTAGAAAAGCATACAGGTCATTGGTTGAGTAATTACGGTAACTTCTGCCACTGAACTGACATTTAGGCATTTTCGGTTTGGATGTACCTCGTGTGGCACGAATTGCGTGATGGTCGCTTATCAGATGGTCATCAATCATTGGGTGAGAGGCAGTATAGTTACGAGCAGTATGGTTGAACGACAGTATGTTTGAGGGGCAGTATGGTTCAGGGGCAGTGCACCGTTGTCAGGGTGTTAATTACATCCCTTAACCCTATCGCGCCGGGTGCCCACGGCAATAGCACTGGTATGGAGCCGGGTAATAGTGCCAGTGAATACTGCTAGAGGCCGGGTATAAAGGCCTATTTATGATAATTTCATCTTTGTATCACGTGACATGACACGTGATCTTTAACATTATTCTTTGTTTTGCATAGAAATATTGAATATGATGTTATACCTACATTCTGTGAAAAGTTCATGTTTATTGAGCTAATATTTCCGATTTTATTCACAAAAACGAATATTTCATAAATGATGCCTCAAGGCATCACCCATCCAGCCCTGGTTGATGCCTCAAGGCATCACCCGGCGTGAATGTGTTAACTAGTCTTTAGGTTGCTAGATGTTGTTCTTCAGTTGTAGATCTTATTGCTCAACTACATTAAAGATGGGGTAGACTCACTTGCTTAGCATGGTCACAAGGACACGGTGACCTCATACCCCTGTGACCAGAGAGAAGGAAAGGTGAACAATATAATTGAAGTTTATAAGCTTTAATCTCCTGAGAGTAATCTGTGGATTACAATATTGGTAACTGCATTATATTCATTGACATCAGCATGTCATACTATCTTAAAACCGGATGAGTTTTAATCTTGGCTCCCATATGCCACGACTGGCGTTTGGCGTAGTGATATCACGAGGCGGAGCCGAGTGGTATCCAGAACCAAACGCCAGGAGTGGCATACGGGAGCCAAGATTAAAACGAATCAGGTTTTGATTTTATCCTACCCCTCTCTACAATATTTTAATATCAAAATCATGAATGAAAATCATCAAAATTCCGTATGCCCCTAGTAGCATACAAACGTCCGTATGCCAGTCAGCGTGGCATACAGAATCTCAATGTTAAGTCTATGGGATTTTATATTAGGGGTAGGATAAACCGTGGTACAAACCCATTTAGTTATTCTTTCTAGATATTGTGTCCATCACTAAATTCCAGTAAGTAGTTCATTTCATGCGATTGGTCTTTTCGTCCAATTGTTCACTCATACATCCTAATACCCTCCTTTGTTTTCTAGCTCTTGTTGTTAGTCCATTCCGTGTTCAGTGAGAGCCAGCTATTCACACGTCAGTCTGTAAGCAACTCACAGAGAAGATGGCTTCACACAGTGAATGTTCATAGTAGGCGACTCCACTCCATACAGGGTGAAGCCTCTGGCGCCTAATCCCTGAACCATAGGAGCAGTTTGCTCAGTTCTCTACTAGATCTTAAACCTCATACTCAAGTGCTGCTCTCTGCAGTGGCAGCAGAGGTATACTCCTCAGCTGCTTACATCAGCAAGTCATGTGACCATTCATTTCCTTGTACAGACGATCCACTCTAAACACGACTTCCGACATGCCATATTGCTCTGTATCCATCTGTTTTACTCACACCCTTATAGCTTGTATCACCGTATTTCAACAATAACCACTATGATTTAAAATCGTAACATAATCTTGGACGAGCATGTAGTGCAGCAGTATAGCTTCGGGACAGTAGAGTGAGGGGCAGTATAGTTTAATACAATTTGATTCAGGGGCAGTATTGTAGAGGAGCAGTAAAGCTGAGGGTCAGGGTCTCAGTAAGATGAGAGCCAATATGGTGAGAGGCAGTATGGCGAGGGGTAATATGATTCAATATGCCTATCCACGAACCTACTTAGCAACCTGCCTCCCCCAATCAACCTACCCATCTCCCTGGTTGCCCAACTAACAACACTCCTGGTACATATTAACACACACACCTACACACACCTAAACACACAGCTACACACATACACTCGTGCCCCAGTCACACTGGCGTAAAAAACGGCGTTTCTTCTACGTATTTGAATTGGTGGGGACCACGTATTATCTACGGATTTGGAACGTATCTGTTTGCGTTTCTTTAACGTTTTAGTACGCTTCTCAACGTTCATCAACGCTTCTTTACGCTTCTGTACGTATTGTGGCGTTTTTCGGCGCATTCCGACTTTCTTTTACGCATCTCTGCGTGTTCCCGCGCATTGCCGCGCATTTGTATATTTCAAAATGCGTAGAAGAACGTAGAGGTGCGTACACGGGAAAACGCCGTTTTTTACGCCAGTGTGACTGGGGCATTATACATGACATTTTCATTGAAATTGCGTATGCATGCGTATAGAAAATCAAGCCTTTAACCCCCCTCCCCCTCGTACGTATTGTACGCATTAGGTCTAACCCCCCACCCCCACCCCCTGCGTACATACTTTATGGATGGCCCCCGATGTATAGGATGCAGCATGATGTATGAAAATTTAAAAAATGTTTGGACTCTCTCAAACTAACAATCAACATAGACAAATCGAAAATGCTTTAGGTCTACAACAAGAAACCTAATTTTGGAAATTATAGATGCACTATTGATGATAGGTATCCTGACTTTGTAAAGCAATAGAACTACTTAGAAGTTATACTCGACTCTAATCTAAATTTCAAGAAACAAGCAGAAAAAAGTGATACAGGAGGTGAGACAGAACATTTTGAAACTGAGGAAATGTAGGAATCTGTTAAATACAGAGGCTTCGATTTCTATTTGTAAGCAAATGATCCTCCCTAGGTCGGAATATGTTGATTTTATGTATTACCTAACTACGTAACAGATTAGGAACAAATTACAGACAAATTTAAATAATTGTCTGAGAACTGCACTATATTGTATTAATGCTGCAGACATACATAACGAAGAATCATCAGTGTAAGATCGGACCACTTTATTATAGACGAGCCTGCCATCTTTTATCACTACTATATTGGTGGAGAGGCAATCCTGATAATATCTCAATAACTCCTAGAAATAATACCAGAACACAACCACCAAAAACCGAGAAATATCGCAACAGCCCCCTTCATTGTTATGGAATCAGTTCCCAGTTGGTCTTCAAAATAAGCCGAACCAAGGTAATTATAAGGAAGCGGTTAAGAAACATCTGCTTAAGAACGAAATATAAGATATGCTGTCACAGTAAGGTGTGAATATTGTTCAGCAGTCATAAGAATAGAGAGTAATACGTAACGTGGCATTGCTTGAAGGCATATATGCATGAGAGTAAATATAAAACCCTTATTCATTTACTGTTCACATGTGTGTAGATTCATATCAGTATTTGCAACTTTTCATTGCATCACTGCGACAATTACTAAGGAGAATTAACGCTAAAAGACTATAGTCAACAAAGTGCAAAGACTACCAGAGCATAGAGTCATATGACCTATGCACCTAACTGGATATGATAAACATGACTGATGCTGATTACTTGCTCCTCACTGAGAGGTTTTCTTCTTTCCGTATTGTGTTGTCACTTGTTTATTTGACAAGTGCTAGGAAGAACGCCTATTGGCGATTGTACTATGTCTACTTTATTTGAATAAAAAAAATCCAATTAATGCTGAGAAAACAAAATATTTGTTTTTTGGGTCCCCTCATGCTGTATCAGATGCTACACATGAACCATTGTATATGAATAATCAAATTCTTAAGGATGTATTTCATTTCAAATATTTAGATCAATATCTAACTTTCAACAAACATGCTGAATCTACCCTTGGAAAGATCTCTACTAAATTGTATATCTTAAGCAAGATTAAGAAATATGAAGACTGCTCTATTATTATATAAAACTATGATCCTCCTATTTAATGATCATGTAGATATTTTGAGATTTGGGTGGCGCCAGAATTTTTAAAAATCTACTAACAGACTAAGCAAAATCTAGGTTTGCGGATTTGCTTTAAAATGATACCATGGCAAATGTACTAAGCCTGCATCAAGATGCTAATACCCCGTTTTTATCTGACCGACAGGATCTTCACTTGTTAAATTATATGTTTAAACAAAGGACAAACAAGGGTTTAATAAAAACTCTAAATCGTAATACTAGACAGTCAAGTGCAATCACCTTTAAGATTATTCAGCCTAACTCGCATTATAAAGCATTTTAGAAATGGTACCTTATAAAAGGGAGCCATGTTGTAGAATATGTTAGATCCTGAATTCAAAACTATCAAATATTATGAGTTATTTGAATGTAAAATTTTAAAAAAGAGGACCTTTCCCTACTCGAGATCTGGAGATAATGGGTACGGTGCTTGTTATAATACTTGTATTGGTTATAATGCCTTGTAATATGTAGAGTATTCTCGGACAATGTAGTCTACAAATTAGTGTTATTCATAACTTGATTTATGTAGCTGTTCACTTTCTAGGAAAACAGTTTCTGATACCTTTATATGAAATGGTCCAATGTGTATGTATATCGATATTGCCACAAGTATTGGTGTTTTATCATACAGTGGCGCCAGAATAGGGGGGGCAGGGGGGGCGACTGCCCCCCCACTTTTTTGCCAGCCAAAAAAAGTCAGCAGCTTCAAATTTTACTCAAACGTGTGTAAAACCTGTCTTGTAACAGTGGCTAAGCCTTGACTTTTCACAATGGAGAATTGTCAAAGCCAGACTTATTAGCATGCAATGATGGCTAAGCCCTGACTTTTCACCGTGAAAAGTGTCAAAGTCTGACATTTTAGCATGCAATGATGGCTAAGTCCTGACTTTTCACCGTGGAAAAGTGTCAAAGTCTGACTCCTTAGCATGCAATGATGGCTAAGTCCTGACTTTTCACCGTGGAAAAGTGTCAAAGTCTGACTCTTTAGCATGCAATGATGGCTAAGCCCTGACTTTTCACTGTGGAAAAGTGTCAACGTCTGACATTTTAGCATGCAATGATGGCTAAGTCCTGACTTTTCACCGTGCAAAAGTGTCAAAGTCTGACTCTTTAGCATGCAATGATGGCTAAGTCCTGACTTTTCACCTTGGAAAAGTGTCAAAGTCTGACTCTTTAGTGTGCAATGATGGCTAAACCCTGATTTTTCACTGTGGAAAAGTGTCAAAGTCTGACTTTTTAACTAACCCCTGACTTTTCACCGTGTCAACGTCTGACCATTCGCAGATACACAGTAAATCTAGAGGAACAGCTGGGGGGTGTTGCATAAACTGGGAACGATCGATAAAACCATAACGAAAGTGTATAACGAACGTTGGTGATGAATAAAGAACGAATTGTAATGTCATATACCAACAACGAACGTTAATCTTCAAAACGCAAAAAATTGAGGTGCAAAAAAACCTTTCCTTGTTTTATCGTACGTTGTGGTTTCGTTGTTAACTTTCGTAGTGTCGCGTTGCATAAGGACAAGTCGACCCCGCAAACATTTATCGTTCGTTAATTCGGAAATTCATAAGACAATTTGTGTTGCATTTAAACAATTTGATCCTTCCAAAAGTGACCGAAAGTGGCAACAAAGAACGATAACCCCAGACAAGTCAGGAGTTGTCGTAGTTTGAATTTTTTTCAAACGAACCCCCAAAACTTATCCAATCACGTGCCCAGCGTGTACCAGCCCCCCCCCCCCCGCCCCCCCCCCCGCCCCTGCCTGCCTGCCTGCCTACCTGACTGCCTGCCTGCCTGCTTGCCTGCATGCCTACCTGCACATCCGGTTTGATCCCGGGCCCGGTTTGATCCCGGGCCCGGTTTGATCCTGGGCCGGGCCGCAGCCGTCCGGGCCGCAGCCGTCCGGGCCGCAGCCGTCCGGGCCGCAGCCGTCCGGGCCGCAGCCGTCCGGGCCGCAGCCGTCCGGGCCGCAGCCGTCCGGGCCGCAGCCGTCCGGGCCGCAGCCGTCCGGGCCGCAGCCGTCCGGGCCGCAGCCGTCCGGGCCGCAGCCGTCCGGGCCGCAGCCGTCCGGTTTGTCCCATTGACTGATCGACCCATTGACCAATCATCCCATTGACCGATCGTCCCATTGACCGATTGTCCCATTGACTGATCGTCCCATTGACCGATCGTCCCATTGACCGATCATCCCATTGACCGATCGTCCCATTGACCGATCGTCCCATTGGTTGATCGTCCCATTGGTTGATCGTCCCATTGACCGATCATCCCATTGACCTATCGTCCCATTGACCGATTGACCCACCGACTGACCCACGAAACGATCAATCGACTCATTGACGGATTGACCAACCGACCGATCATCCCACTGACCAATTAACTTGACACTGACCCAACCAATAACTGATGGATGGACTAACTGACTGATCGACCAATTGACTGATTGTGCCACCGACCAATCATCCCACTGACTGATCATCCCACTGACTGATCATCCCACTGACAGGTGATCCCACTGACAGGTGATCCCAATGACTGATTATCCCATTGACCGATCGTCCCATTGACTGATCGTCCCATTGACTGATCATCCCATTGACAGATCATCCCATTGACCGATCGTCCAATTGACTGATTGTCCCATTGACTGATCGTCCCATTGGTTGATCGTCCCATTGACTGATTGTCCCATTGACCGATCGTCCCATTGACCGATTGTCCCATTGGTTGATCGTCCCGTTGGGGTGATCGGCCTAGGCCGAATGATGCCTTGAGGCATCAACCGGCCCAGGCCGAATGATGCCTCAAGGCATCAAATCAAAAACAATCACAAAGTTTTTTTTAACAAAGAAATAATGGATCAATTAAAGACATATCCTACAATCCACGGTGGCGCCACCTGGTGATTTTTAAATTTGATCCCGGGCCCCGTTCGATCCCGGGCCCTGTTCGATCCCGGGCCCGGTTCGATCCCCGGCCCGGTTCGATCCCCGGCCCGGTTCGATCCCCGGCCCGGTTCGATCCCCGGCCCGGTTCGATCCCCGGCCCGGTTCGATCCCTGGTCCAGTTCGATCCCCGGCCCAGTTCGATCCCCGGCCCGGCCGCACCCGGCCCGGCCGCACCCGGCCCGGCCGCACCCGGCCCCGTTTGATCCCGGGCCCCATTTGATCCCAGGCCCCGTTTGATCCCAGGCCCCGTTTGATCCCGGGCCCCGTTTGATCCCGCACCAGGCACGGACCCGGTTTGATCCCGAGCCCGGTTCGCAGCCCGGCCCGGTTCGCAGCCCGGCCCTGTTCCCTGTTGTACTTTCGTTCTTCACCAAAATGTAAGTGTATTATCGTTCCCGGTTTATGCAACGACCCCCAGGCGAATGTCGAAGGCTGTCTTCATACTAAGAAAAAAGTCAGCAATTTTTCAGTTCGCCCCCCCACTTTCAAAACGTTCTGACGCCCCTGTCATAGTTGGTAGAAATAGCATACTCTCCTTTTCCTTTCATTCACATGAAATCATGTATGTTACGTGGTTGTGGGTTTAAGAGCAACTCAGAAGGGTAGACTTTGTGGAGTGATTAGGAACAAGTAGATGATACGTTACAGTGGAGACTCACTAAAATGCTCCTGAATATCTGCTGATCTATGCTGCTCACACAGACAGAACGTGCTGCCATCTAGCTTCTCTCACAAGAAGCGTATGGATTGACCTAGTTTAGTGATCTGATAATGTCACGTTGTGTAAACAGTGAAGCTCTCCCTACTGTCACAAATATGGTCTGAGTCACAGTATTGGACTTTGTCCTAACATGCACACTTGACTCATTTGAACAGGTCAGTGCATATGATAGTTCACAATATTTACGCTAGATGCCAACACGCCCCTTTTTAAGATAGTTTTAAAACTTAGATAATAAAGTTGAGATAATGTTATAGTAACTGACTCAATGTTAATCATGACCAGTTATATGATAATAAACTTGTTGATTTAGTTTATGACTATAAATATATTAACATATAATTAGTTTAAAGTTTAGACCTTGATATAAAGTCTAAGTTTACAGAAATTAAATGAGCTGTGAGCTTCGATCCAGGTATCTATAACAACCTATATCAGTGATACATCTGTGCCAGAGTCAACTGACCAGTCACAGTCATTCAAAATAGCCAGATTACAAAATGCATTGGTTGGAAATGTGATTAGTGCTTACAGTGTCCCATTTGTTATCACTCATCTTGTCTAGCTGTATTGTCTTTTTGTTTGTATTGTGTATTTGCCTTATAAATATCATTGTATAAAGAGAACTCAACATACTCAGCTATTCCACATAAAGATATTCTCTCTGATAGACAACAGTAAGATAATCCATACCCTATGAGTCATGAGTATGACCACTGGAAACCATTTTGTATACAAATAGTTTTCTTGTTCTTTACGTCCATGTGCCTGTCGAAACTCAGCTGATGCAAGGAAGAACACCAATGGTTGGCGATTGTATTATTACTTTTCACTGAATTTTAAAAAAAGAAGAAGGTTAATTTTAGCTCTTAAAATGAGTCTTCTTGAAAGTCTTAAATTTGACTGCTGAGCACATTGATGAGCACATTGATGCTTTAAGACACTAGGCTGGTTTGAGCTATTTAATTAAATGGAGATCTGCATGTAGATACTAAATTACACCACACTGAAATGTGCGATCATTGAGGTATGGCATTGATACTATAAAACACCACACTGAAATGCCATTTACCTTTATTTGCCATAGTGAAAGATTTTGTTGGGGACTTTTCCTGCCTTTTCCTGCCACAGGATATCTCGGTTTTAGATCATGCTCGTTTCTCGGAATTTGTCTGCCACTGGCAATAATCCAGTATGAATCAGGGTGGACATCATTTGACTCTATGTGTCTTGGCTTTCATTCAGCATTCCCATCTTCTGTGAACCAGATGGATTGATTTGGAGCATATGTTTCTTCCCTTTTTCCTTTTTTGATATGAGCCCATCTCTTTTTGGACAATTTGTTCTTCTGGTCATCACAGACGACTGAAGTTTGAGGAACTGGAGCAAGACGTGTGTTTGTACATCTACTGAACATCATCTCTCAGGGTTTGGAAGGCTGTAAGTGATTGGGGTGTCATGGTATACTTAAAGTGTCATGGTATACTTAAAGTGTCATTTCAACATTGTCTGTGTTCCTCATCAACATGTTTTCCACTGTTTGGATCACTCTCTCTGCTTGACCATTGCTTGAATGGTGGTGAGGACTGGATGTAGTGTGTCCAATGTCTAGACAGTCACAGATTTTCTTGAAGTGTTCCGATTTGAAGCAGGGGTTATTGTCAGAGATTATTCTTTGTGGGGCCATAGCTTCTGGAACATCTTGTTGAGGGCTGGTATCTTTTGATGTCTTTAATGGAAGAAGTTTGAAGAGCATATAGATGGAGAAGTAATCAACAGTGACAATGTAATCAAAATCTATGGGATTTACTCCTTTCTCAGAGCTCAGTCGGACTCCTTTCACTACAAGTCTGTCCATGATGGCCAGTTCGTCTTGGAAATACCAGTAGGGATGGATGTCTTGTTGACCTTTGGGCAATCCAATAGTATAGTGCATGTTTCTGGCCAGATATTTGTTGAGAAGTCAAGGGTCTAGACAGATATGGAGTGAGCCATTCTTCTCTACTATCAGAACTAGATCATGAACCCATTTGGTCAGTTCCGGGCACAGTCAGATGATATTCTCTGTGGTGGGCTTCTAGCCATTCAACTCAGTCTTTAGCTTCAGAATGACACTCTGTGGTACAACTCTCGGAGGCAGCTAGATAGGCTTGGCATCAGGGGTGAGCTTAACCCTTTCCCTACTGCGCCTAGTGTTGGGTATAGTTCTTTAACCACCGCGCCCCCTGTGGTGAACTTTCTCATTACTACCGAACATTGCATGTTCAATCGATGTTAAGAACCGATAGATTCCTGAAGGGTTTCAAAATGGTGCAATGCACAGGGGCATGTCAGGAATTTGCAGATTAAAATGATTTAAGTTAATAATTAATCAATAAGAATACTATTGAGAAATAGAAGAGACTTTAGGCTATATTTCTATACCAATAATTATGAATGAGATCGATATATGATAATTATATTAGCATTTCCAAGTGCGGGAAGAATTCAAGACTTTTTGCTACATTGACACAAGCCTGTATCCTGTAGTTAGGTATAATATAGCGCTGCGCCTATGGAGGTGTGCATCTTTATTATCGCGATGACATTATGCTTTTAGTATATAAATAATAATTAAAAAAACATAAGAAACACGTTTCTGGAGTTAATTTGTGAGAAAGATTAATATGTTATGAAGAAATCATGAAAATGTTATATGAATGATAGGTAGCGCCCACCGCGCTCTGTCATTTAACAGGCATAAGGCTTCGTTTTCTCAACTCGCCGCTATTATCTTCTTTCTTTTTAATATATAGCAGCCTTCATTTTGAAAAAATCCGTAGTACATTCATATGAGGTGAACATCTAGAGGTCCTCATTAAAATCTGAGGTGAGATCATTACAAATAGAGCTGGTAAAGATCCTTGGGATCATTATTCGGTCACTTAAAGTTAGAGAAGACTGCTTGTATTTTCTGGGGAAGAAAATCTTTTTTGGTATATACAGTCAACGAATAAGAGCACTCCCTTCCTCCTGGTGTAGAACACTTTTTCCTTTCAGTTCGTGTGGTGCAGGATGGCTGGTCTGAGTGTTCAAGTCCGCCTATCCTATACATTCTCATATATCAGAGGAAGGCTCCCAGGACAAAACAGCACTAATAATAGACAGACAATGAAAATTCCACATTTATACAAGTACAAGACAATAACGAACTCCAACCTAAGCAATACTAACAAAAGGTGACACAGCCATTTGGGCATGACTGGTGAAGGATAAATGGGCCAGACCACCCCCCTTAATGTAAAATCAGATATCACAAACAGGATTCCAGTCAAACAATAGCCTTTCAGGACACATAATCACAAGACTTACATCATGGCCTCCATCATGGAACTCCACTTTGCAAAGCATTCTTTTTTTCCCAGCAAGCCACAAATATATTTTTCTATACACAGGCTATTTCGTAGTTCCCTGCTCCAGTCGTAGATCTCACCATTATAAAAAAGCTTTTGTCGATAAATATAAAATTTCGCATGGAGACATATAAAATGGAGCATCCTCAAAGGTCCTCAAAGGTCATGGTAGTCAACCAAGGTATACTATTATACAATTTTACCCATTTTAAGCTCTCACATTTACCCAAGGTAGTTATCTTCAATGTCTTCCTTTGACATAAACCTTTTATCCTTAATTAGGTCCTTCACCTGAACAATACCTGCTTTTCTCCAGCTGCGGAGTAATAAAATCTCTACCTCCCAGTCCAATTGTATGAACATGATGTTTAGAATCGGTTCATTTTGTTTCTCTCGTTCACTCTTGGGGATTTTATTGTACAATTCTTTCCATTGTTTAATGATCTGTCTATAAAAACGAGGCACCTTTGGAGGGTCCCTGACTTCTGTTTTTTTCTAAAAAGTATTCCTATAATGAGGGCCTGATGTCTAAGAAGGCCCTGAAGAACAAAGTCCAAGGTAGGAAGTCTTCTGTACACAAACGTGATACCCATTTCAACCTTGACACCTGGTACATGGTCCTGAGATCCAATATTTTCAGTCCCCCCAGCTCTATTGGCTGTCTGAGTACCTTGAAAGAAACCTCACTGGTTTTACTCCTCCATCGAGTGTGAAAACCGTTGTTTGAGACATATACCTCCGGATCGGTGTATAAAATCTCCACCCATTCACAAAATTCCGTACCAAATCCAAAAAGTCTCAGCGCATTACTTATAGCATCCCAATCTCAAAGTCAATGCTCAAAAAGAATCCAGCTAATTTGTCGGTATTCAGATACGAAATGCTGTCCCTTAGCAACCTGATGTTGGTGCCAATGTACCTGCCTTTCATAAAACCTGTTTGATCTTGGTAGACTATCAAATCCAGACAACTTTGAACCCTTGCAGCTAGTAATTTAGTTAAAGTTTTGTTGTCTGTATTTAACATGGTTATCGGCCTCCAATTCTTTATGTCTTCTCTACTGACCCTTTTCTTCGGGATTATATTAGTGTTATCACACCACTTTTTTGTTCTGTGCTGAGAGATTTTCTCTCCTTTGCTTCGGACAGAGACTGGAAGACCAGTTCCCCTATGTCTTCCCAAAGAAATCTGTAGAACTCCGCTGTTAGGCCGTCGGTACCCGGGCATTTATTATTATTAAGTTTTCTGAGAGAGGGTAGAAGCTCCTCCCTCCTCACGGGGGTCTCCACTCTTGCTCTATCCCTCTCCGTTATTTTAGGTATAGCTCCTTCATCCACCAACCTGTCCAAATGGTTAAATAGGTTCTCCCCCCCCCCCCTCCCTGATTTGAATAAAGGTTTTTGTAGAAAGAGTGATTGTTTGCCAGATTTGATGTGAGGTTCCCCTCGTAAGTTCTGATCTGGGAGATCAGTTTGCTATTATATCTTTGTTTCATGATGTTTAGGAAGAATTTGGTTGGTTTCTCACCATGGAGAGCCCAGTTGGCTTTCAACTTGAACATGAGGAAGAGACCTTTCTTTTTATCCCTTTGCTCTAGGTCCCTCTTAATACTACAAAACTCTTGTTGTTCCCTTTCATTTAGGGGTAGGATTTTTTTACAATTCATCAATTCGCTTTATTGAAAATACCATCCTGCCCCCCCCCCCCCCCCCCCCATTCCAATTCCCACAACCTATTTGTTGCCCTTTCGCTGTGGGTTTCTTGTAGGATAGCTATGTCAGTAGCCTGTCTGAGCTGAGAGAAAACCGCTTTTCTTTTAATCCTATCCCCCCAGACCATTGACATTCAAACACCCTATCCTCAGGTTCCTGTCCCTCTTTGTCCCGTTCCTCCTAGCCTCACTCATAATAGGGGAAGTTACCATTCGTTATTGTCCCTCCCCCCCCCTCCCCCTGCCCCATCCTGCACTGTCCCTCAGACTTTGACCCCCTCCTCCTTCCCCTATGATCCCCCTGACTAAACCCTTTACCTTTGCCTGGACCTAAACTTCCATATCCCCTGGTCTGCCCCTTCTCCAGCAATGACAAACAGAGAAAATAAGGCTTGATGACAATAACACGGATAAAAAACATGAAGTATTCCTTATCTCTTCCCAACATGGAGGAGACTTGTTAGACACCCCTCTTAGAGTGTTCCCAAGTCTCGCCCCCCCCCCCCCCCCCCAGCCCCCAGAACCATGAAAACAGGAACTTATCCCTGTCAAGGTACCCTCCCCTCCCCCCCCCCCCCAACTGGCACCCTGACAGGGTTATAGGGGAGGCGGCTATCACTATCAACTGACCATGGTCCGCCTCCCCCCCCCCCCCCCCCAAAGCTGCCCGAAGCCCTCCCTGTGGTCTCGTAGGCCACTATTCTGTGTGTGCGTTTGCTCCCTCCCTGCAGATAAGCCTCCCTATAGCTTATAGTTCATCCCCTGCCAAACAGTTTCACCCCTAGGGTTTCAGTATACTTTAAGTATAGCCTGCAACAACATGGTCACTTCCAAAAGTGTGCCTACTAGGACGTACCCCTTGTATCTTACTCATAGACCAATCTTTTCAGACAACCGTTGGCCCTCTAAATGTTCACATTTTTACATTCTCCAACGTATCTACCTCTTTAGAAAGGCTGACGTTCTCCGCCTCCGTCTTCTTAACCCTCTCGAGTTTTGCCAAACTGTTGTGCATCAGTTTGAAGTCAGATGGCAGAGCAGGGGAAGAGACCTGGCCCTGTTTGCCTCGTTTTGCGAGATTCTTTTTCTTTCCCGTCTGGTTTTATCCCGGGGTTGCTATTACTTCCGACAAGTCAGGAAAATCCTCTGCATGTAGCATTACCAACTCGGCGCCATCTTGATATGCAGATTTCCTAGTCTGCCTCCCACTCATTTCGGAATCAATGTCTCTCTAGTTTTCTACGTTCTGAGTAATTAACTGCCTACTTATGAGCCCTTGGCCTATATGCATGAATTATGTCTCTTTTCTGCCTCGGATGGCGTAGACGGTCCAGGGATTGGGGGGGATAAAACCTGAGCAGTCCTAAGACTCAGTCAGCGACTGCATAGCCCAACCGGAAGTCCAACGAACATCATCATGGCGACCATTCTTCAGAAATTCTGTTAATTATGATGTATGAAAATCCTTTTTAAATCTATGCATTATTTCCTGAAATATAATGTTTCACATGAACATTGTTATATGAAAATGCTGCATTTAAGCATCAGCGTTACTCCCATGGTGCTGCATCTATGCAGCAGCGGTATTCCTATGGTGCTGCATAAATGCAGCAGAAATACTGGCATGCTGCTGCATATGTGCAGCAGTGGTAGTAAAACGGTTAAGCACACACTTGAATCTCCCTACCTTGCCATCAAAGGCATCGGGAAAGATGAGCTTCAGGTCTTTCAGGGGATTTCCTGTTTTCTTTCTGAGCGGTATGAATTTCTGCCAGCTCAGTTTC
Source organism: Alentia gelatinosa (assembly GCA_950022655.1). NCBI lineage: Eukaryota > Metazoa > Annelida > Polychaeta > Phyllodocida > Polynoidae > Alentia > Alentia gelatinosa. Next base: position 30,705,287 of record OX465580.1, on the reverse strand, counting down.
CTCCATGACGTGGACAGCATCAATATCATTGTTTTCCCTCTGAGAATGATGTTACTTGGCCGCAGATCATCTCTTGAGGTTCCTATGTCATCAAGCATCGAGTCTAGGATACAGTTTAACATTTTACATTCTAGCATTTTACATTTTACAGTTTAGCATTTTACATGGCTCCAGTGTAGACTTTGCTGTAATTAACTAATGAATCCTCTTGACTGTGAAACTAGACTTCTACAAGGACATTTCTTGGGGCTGGTTTCACCATATTGACTGATGCTGAGAGAGTTGCGCCATCATAGTCATCATCAGAGTCACTGTGCTTTTTGGAGTAGCATATGCTGCTTTTTGCAGCGTAATGACTTGGATGCTCATTTCTTTTTGAAGCAACTTGATGGGCCTTTTTCTCTCAGATGATTATCTCCTTCAAACCAGGAATACTTCTTCTCTGGTTTCCTGTGTGATTTCTTGGGTGGCTGGTTCATTAAGCCATGGGTTGAGATTTCTGCATTGGGTCTCAATATACTGCATTGACTTTAGATGTAGGATTTTGTCTTCATTGCTGCAGCCATGAATGAGCTTCTTAGCAACTAGGATATTTGTACCTGGGGAAGATTGCTTGACGGTGGATGTCCTTTAGTCTAGAATAAGTTGTATTATTCTCATCTGGCTTCTGTTTGATACTGTAGAAGTCTTCCTTAGGTTCTCTGTAGAAGGTAGTGTGGGTCAGACATGACACAAGTGCAGCAAGGTATCAGCTGAAGTCGTTATGTTGCATCCACTAAATTTTTGGCATGTGCCCCACGCCAAATGAACATGTAATTAATCTTGACATACTCTCCTCTGTCATTAAGTGGTCCACCCATGATTTCTCTACCTCTCTTTTCCATAGCTTGTAAAGATCTGAAGATATCTTAATATATACCGGAAAATTCTCTCAATAGCAACACCTCCAAATGGTCATAGATGATTATTACCTTGATAATATTATAAAAAATATATAGAAAATAGTAAAAAGTTCAATTTCACATAGTTAAACCCATGTCACATTCTTCAAACTTTCACAGAATATACTACATGTATAATACTATATATTTAGCTTTTAAAATTCTTAGGTCATTGTCCTCATCTTTGAAATAATTGTGGGAAACTGTATTCTGTTGTAGCCAATGTTGTAGCCCGTGTCAGTTCCGTGGTCTCCTTTTTTTGCCGCAAAAAAATTACAACACACTCTGACACGCTCCGATAAGAGTGCTGCAATTGGGCTACGATGTCGTAACTAGTGGGTGTGGGGCTTTATGTCTGAATCTTATATTCAGGAAAATACATGTTGAGATGTTGGTCGCAACACAAGGGTCGATTTACAACACGGATGCAGATGGAAATTGCAACACACAATAGTTTTCAATATTGATGCTACATCTCAACAGTTTATACTGTTCATTGGATCTTCTCTTATGTTCTACATTAAACTAGCAACGCGCACGCGGCCATCACTCAGTGCGACAAACAACAAATCTCTCACTTATTGTCCTTTAAATTGTTCTCCACAAGCGCCCACTTATCACATCTAAGATCAAAGTACACATTCTGAAAGCTGGGATTCAGGGCTTTCCTGTGAATATACATATAGGAATATATGTCCCACAAGGCTCAAACCTTGGGCCAACTTTATTTATTATGTTTGTAAACGATATGATTTGTTGTTTACCAGATATAAGTGTTAAAGTATATGCAGACGATGCTATCCTTTACACTGAAGGCCTTACCAAACAGGAAATATGCAGAAAATTGCAACCCGCTCTTGACATGTTTGAGGTTTGGGCCGAACAAAATAGGTTGTCAGTGAATGTGAAGAAAACCAAATATATGACCTTTGGATCAGCATACAAATGTAGAAATACGGGACATACATCTCTACATCTGAAAGGGATGGAATTGCAAAATGTGAATAACTATAAGTATCTAGGCTATCTACTGGACCAAAATCTAACTTTTAACCTACATATCAAAGATACATTAAAGAAAGTAAATTTTCGAGCATACCAACTTAGTAAAATGCGGAGCTTTATGGACAAAAATACAGCCCTAAGATTGTACAAATCATATATCTTACCATATTATGACTATGGAGATTTTCTGTATCATAGTGCTTCTAAGTACTTGCTGGACAAATTACAACGATCACAAAACCATTGTCTTAGAATAGTTTCACAAGCAAATTATTATACAAGTGTCAAAAATCTCCATGTGTTAACGAATGTACCATACCTTCATGAGAGGAGGAAGGCATATATGGCAAATTTCATGTATAAAAGGACTCAACAAGAGAAATATTTGGACGAACGAAACTTGAACACTAGACTCTTTAATGCACCACTGCTATTTGTACTACAGCCTAATACCCAGGCATACATGAAAAGTATAGAGTACGCCAATGGTACATATTGGAATTCGCTACCTGTTAGCATATGTAGACAAACGCCTACATATGTCGAGTTTAAGAAGTTAACGAAAACTCTAATGATGGAGTCTATCGTAGAACAATAATAGCTTGAATCCCTTATGTGGTAAAAAAATGTGTATTTTGCCGTATAATCTATGGATAAAGTACCTTCTATATAATACTGTCAAAAACTTATATATTTCGCTACATATGTATATATGAACCGCATACCAATGTACCTAACTAAAGAAAATGGAACGCCCAACGAAAACCAACGTAGGAAATGACCGTGGTTGAGAGGGCGTTCATTGCAGTCTGATATTGGCAGCGACCAACACAAAAAACGCCAGATATGTAAAACTGTACTATACTTGATGACCAATAAAAGACCTTAAAAAAAAAAAAAAAGGAATAATGGAGGAATAATTCATTTAATTTTTTCAGTTGTTTTCAAAGGAATTGGCCTTGGCCTATACCCTGGTCCATGGCAACTGCTCTACCAGACACTGTGTTTAGTTCAGTCATTTGCTGATAGGTTACACCACTTTAAATTAAAAAAAACTATTTAAGTCAATTAGAGGACGTTTGGAGCTTTCCTTCAGTGCTAACACGAAATTTCTATGACCAAAATAAGTTGATCAAGCACCCATTTGAAAGAAGGAAACACTTGTCACACAAACATGGTTGAATAAAACAGGTTCGTGCCTACACCATTGTAAAGAGCATACATAGAGGATTAATTTGATGTATGACATGCCATAGTTTGATAGCTGTAAGAGGTCAGCATCTTCAAATAGCTACACTGAAGAATTGAGTTTGGCAATTCTCTGATCTGGCTGGAGACTTCAGGTTCAAGATAAATTATGCAAATTAGCTGTCCAAATTACTATTTACAAGTCAGAGATATGCTTTGCCTTGTATGACATGATCTAGATTAGAGAGGGGTATTATTTGGGTGATTTTTTGCAAAATTATGCATCATTATTACAGATTCCCCTATTAATATGCAAATTAACTATGATGTCATCAATATACATGAATAAATCTTGCTGAATCTCCATTGGATTCAGCAAGAGAAAATACCCCTGTATGATAAATATCATGTTCCTATCATCAATATCTAGAGGGTTATTGTAATAAATCTGTTCATCTGTGCTAATAATTATGTGGTGCAAAGCCATCTACTGTTTTCTATATACTTGATTTCCTCAAAGTCAATCTTAATTTGACTAGAGTTTCCTCCATTATTCTTGAACTACTTGACCGATTTTTAAAATTCAAATATCTTTGTGATCCTCTCCTTCCAGGCTATCTGTTACATATATTGATCTAATCATAGATATCAAATTCAATATTTAATTCGTGTAGATAATTAAACATCTAAAAGCTCCATCTTCTAGTTATTCCTGTAACCAGAAACGTTATATATAGCTAGGTTACAGTAGGTACTCTGTGACGTTTAGAGTTATACTCGTGGCTATATTACAATAAAAAATTTCCGACGGGAACCAACATGCTTTTCCTCACACCTCAACTGGAACGTGGGGATACATGCCGTTACAAAAGAATTTACACCACTATATTTATACAATAAATTGTCTTATACTTACCGAGGGCTGCATGGTTTACTGTTATTCATGCTGCTCTGAGTGTCTGAATATGTGTTATCTGGGCAAGGCTTGCAGCCGACGACTTCTGGATTATCAGTATCACATGGCGCTGCATAATGACCTGGAGAAGACAGAAGGAAATTAAAGCATGCCATAGTCTTCTTTCTTGATGTGACACGTACCAGCTCACACCCTCTCCATATTACACATAGTTTCTGCTGAAAGGGACATATCATAAACATGTGAGCGAACTTGATGAAATACTACTCGCTGATGAAATTTAGACCTACCGATATGGCACCGATAAAAAAAGCAAAATTCGGAGACATATCGGGTAGGTGCAAAATCGCAGACATATGTCTAGACATACCAATCCACCACGCATTGTCGGTGTCGCAGAAACGTGGTCAACTGGCCCGATATTAGGTGCCCTTCCGACGCGATTTTGATTTTTTTTTATCAGAGGGTGCATCGTAGACCATATCGGAGCCATATCGTAGTAGGTGGATGCCGGGCCTAAGAAATATGTGTGCCCTCTCCAACTGACGTTCGCCTCAGTAACGTGAAATAATGTTTACGTTACTATAGCGAAAGCTGTATGTAGCAGAAATAACAAGAATAACCACTTATGGACGTCTGTTGCTATTGTCCACAAAGTTGTTCTTGTTTCAAATTAATACTAAATGATATTTACAGCATAAACAGTACATTGATATGTATCAACTAGACTCATTATTCTACATGATAAAAGAATGATTATTTACTGTCTTATACCTGAGTGTGAATGTCACGCAAATACTACCTTCTCACGCGGGTGTAGTATATAAATTTGAACATGGCTGACACCACGGTGGCGCGAATTCGGAGACATGATACAACCTCCCCGTAACAATTAGAAGAGCGTAATGACCGACTATTGAGGTATCTAACGCGGGGTATTTACCTGATACAGTTTAAATAGCTAAAATATGCCAGAGCAATCGATAATATAAACAAATTCATTGCGCTCCCGCACAGCTTTTTGCACAATGGTTTTTAGTGGCTACTAGTAAGTTAATCAGTTTTTATGATTTTTTTTTAAATCTCTCCACATTATCATACAGCTTACAACTTTCAGCTTTGCCAAACATTTCCATTGCTCTCCTTTTTTAATACCAGTTAAATATATGAAACCAAAACTACCTGAACATCCTTTAGGCTATTCTGGAACTAAACCTTTGATCTAATAAGTGTCCTGTACTAATTACATGGTTGCCACTCCTGTAGTGAGATTTTGAAATTCTTGCTGGAGTTTTGTGCCTCATATAGTTCTACCTAATACCACTTTAGAATTAAGAAATATGCACCTTTGTGCTAAACATGTTCAGAATTACATCATCTTCAGTTGGAGTATTTGAATGGGGACTTGAGGCATCCCCAACATCCTCCAGATGCAAGTCCTGACGCAGTCATCCTGAGTTTTGAGGTCATTTCCAGCAAGTCTTTACCAACCTCTTCTGAGAAAATATGGTGAAGGGGTTCGGAAACTTTGCCATTGGAATGTTTTTTTGACCTTTTAAGATAGCCAGATTCAGAACACTGGATGGATGCCCAGGACCTCATGCTATACCAGCAGGCGATTTAGGTCAGGTATGCTTTACCTTGAGCCTTTCAAAGTTGGTAGTGTTCACTATTGGTTTTCAACATTCACTGGAATCATGCAGCTTTTCTCTCATACTCTTATGCTAGATAGATTATCTATAAAGGGTTTGATACCAGATTGATCATCGGAAAGGCTCTTCTTGCAACAGGACCTTCAATCAAGTCAGTTTTATTTATGACTCTTGCTTGAGGTGGTGCCCTCATTGCAGATGATGCAGACATCGTATCCCCAAGATATGGTCTTAGATAAACATGGAAATATCTGGTTTAATTATCACATCTCAACTTCAGCATGCTGGAACAAACATATCATTAAACACCATCTAAAATCTTGTCTCATGGATTAAGAATGTAGAATATTCCTGATGAAATGAAATGATATCTTCATAACTTTCAATGCTTTTACCTGACAAGCCTATCCTTCTGATCCCACAGGATCATTTACTCTAAACATCCGCAGGAAGTGGTATTTATGTGAACTTACATGCATCATAAGGTGATCTCACTCTATTTCTAGAGAACTATTAGTACTAACATGGAGCTGTTTAATTGTTCTTCCCTATAACAACTGATCTGCGTGGCTTATCAGACTGTTCCAAGTATGAAAAGGTTTCTCTGAATTCTTCCAAATAGTCTTTTCTGAGGTTTGGTTGATAAAATTACATTATTCCTTCAGAGACATAGACGGAAAGCACCTTCTTATATTCTTAGAATTGCTCATGGGGTTATTGTTATTACGTTTTTGAAAATCATACCTTAAGAGTTGTTACATTAAGACATCGTATTCCTGCCTTTAATATAAGTGTTCTTGTACAACATTTTAATCGGACCGAACAGCATAGATCATTTATTTGAACGAGAGCCCAAGATTTGCAATGCAAAGTGGATTACATTTTATGGCCAATTATAGAAGCGAATATCGATAATGATGCTGTAGATGGAGTGAAGAAGAGCAGAGAGAATCCATATTATTCTCAACCATATTATTCTCAACAGCTCGACCAGTGGCTATTCTAGTGCTGACGTTATTACCTGTGTCCAGCAGAAGCATTTCTGTTCACTCAAAACCGCGACACAAAGTTCAGTAGGTCAGGTATACAAATCTATAACTACAATGTTTCTTGTAAGCTGCATATAGCTGGCACCAAGTCAAAACCTTTGCACTTGTCGAAATGGGACGTGTGAATGGATTTGTGGTTGGGTTTAACATCTTCATCTCTCTCACCATTACTTTTCACTCCATGATTTTGTGATGCAATACTTGACCCTAATTATGAATTACCATACATGCCCTCTTACATTTTCTTTGGTGTCCAAATTACAGTCATTTATGAAATTGGAATACTATTTTTATTCATTAAGCTTAACGACATTAGCAAATCGCTGGCTGGCGTTCTTCCTTACATATGTCAGACAGGTAAGTAACTAAACTGAAATACAGCTACACAGGACACTACACAGGACAAATACAAGGGACTAAAGAAGAAACCAACAAGTTTGGGTCAAAGTCGTCATTCTCCATGAGCTTGATGCGGTGTGATATATTTTTATTTTTTTCAATTCAAGGAAGTTTATGAAGGACAGGTTACATTCGCTAAACTATGGTAGCGTTCTTCCATGAAAGGTGTCCATAACAGTGTACAATACGATACAATACGATACAATACAATACAGGACATACTGGTGCATCGACTCAAAAAATAGGTCGGGTGAGGTGCATATAATAGGTGATATAGTTATAGAGTTCTTCTTGTGAGATATAGTCAATCACATTATAGGTCATATGACTCTACAATGTCGGCCTTTGAAAGTTTGATATGAACGAGGCGACAGCCGAGTGAATATCACATAGCAATCAAACGAGTTGGAGAATGACTTCTTTGACCAAAGCTAGTTGCTTTCTGTATTTATCTCACCCCTGTACACACTAAAAGAATGAACAACACACATGATATAAAGCATGGGGAACGAACTGCAATACTTGTAGGGGCATGGAGAACGAGTTCCCAATGTTAAGCCTATAGGAGGAAAATACCAGGGGTGAGATAAAGGTACATATATATACATTCCAATCAAACTCAACGTGTGCCCAGTCAACTTAGACACTGCACATCATACCATCATATAAGATCTTTTGATCATACAAAAACATACAGTTATGATCCTATGATCATTCAATAATTATAAAACAGATTCTAGGCCCATGCTCACAAGTTCATCTTTTATTCTAGCCTTAAATAAGTCTCCCCTAGGTTATAATTGGGTTCCGTGATTTAACAGATTCCAGAGCCTATTACCTTGGTACAAAGGCGAGTTTACATATCTATTACCATTTGGTTTCTTTATTTTCAATCTAACCTATTTGCATTCCGCGTGATATTGTAATCGTCCATTACACAATTGATCTGCTGTTCACTCCACCACTATGGCTACTTGGACTGTCTGAATCCCCTTGATGCATTTCAAATATTGCACTTTCTTCGGCCATGTTCTACTATATTGGTTACATTTAGTACTACATATTCATATGGTTGTGAGTATTCTGTACTTCCAGCCTCGGCTTTAAAGATCATTTCAAGTGCTTTCTGTTCGATGCCAACGGGCGGTCGACGCTCCTTGTGACGTCATCGGACTTACCTGCTGAGCACGTGTTCCCCGCGGTGTCGACGCAGTCGGGGACTGTGGTCGGGGCCCCGTTTACAGCAAGGATGAAGATGACGCACCAGCTCACCTACAAATGTCATCATAAGGAAAATGCCTTGTAAAGAGAGAGGGAATTATAGATATACATATTGTGTATACATGTATGTATGTATGTATGTATGTATGTATGTATGTATGTATGTATGTATGTATGTATGTATGTATGTATGTATGTATGTATGTATGTATGTATGTATGTATGTATGTATGTATGTATGTATGTATGTATGTATGTATGTATGTATGTATGTATGTATGTATGTATGTATGTATGTATGTATGTATGTATGTATGTATGTATGTATGTATGTATGTATGTATGTATGTATGTATGTATGTATGTATGTATGTATGTATGTATGTATGTATGTATGTATGTATGTATGTATGTATGTATGTATGTATGTATGTATGTATGTATGTATGTATGTATGTATGTATGTATGTATGTATGTATGTATGTATGTATGTATGTATGTATGTATGTATGTATGTATGTATGTATGTATGTATGTATGTATGTATGTATGTATGTATGTATGTATGTATGTATGTATGTATGTATGTATGTATGTATGTATGTATGTATGTATGTATGTATGTATGTATGTATGTATGTATGTATGTATGTATGTATGTATGTACATATATATAATATATGTGAATTACAGGGAGAGATCATGTGAGAACAGGTTCCAGATACATCATGACCAGATTAATTATTAAATCTTAGGTGTTTTGGATTACAAATGATATGCCTAAACTAGCAACGCTTAGACCCCAGACCCCTCCGTATTTTTGAATTTAGGATCCAAGTATATATCACTTCTTGAAAAGGGCTATCCTCCGATGGAGCTTCCCATGCGAGGTTATAAATATGGAATTTGTAAATTGCAATGCACTTCATCGTAACATGCTCTACAAACTGGGTATGCCTGATATGATTATATAGCTATTTCGCCACCTTTAAAATCACGATGATTAAGATGCTTCTAATTAGGTCAGAGAAATACCATTCTATAAGTACTGATCAAAACACATCATACCCTTTAGAAGTCTTTCAAGAGTCCATGGTATTCTCTCCTAAAGTTTATCAACTATTTTTATATGCAGGACATTCATTAAGTAATGGCAAAGTCCAGTGTCAACAAAGTGATTACAGTTCATCATATTCACCGATATTTTAGAAAGTATAGTGTTCGCCGAAAAGGTTGATGACAATATATTTGGAATAAAAAGTAACATACATACATCCGTGCACATGGTACTGGACAAGCTAGAAACGCTAAGATAAATTAATTAGTTTTCAAGAGCTATTTGATGCAGAATGGTTTTGAATCTCTGCCAATTCTTGTTCAATAAGCTGGTTACGTTTGCATATATAAGTGTGTCAAATATTATCCGATGGTATGTGATATTAAGTCAATTCATACCGTGGTAGACTCATGCTAAGTTGATTTCTGTAATCACGTAGTTTAGAAAAGGGACAAGGCGATGACAAGCAAAACGGCAATATTCTATAAACAGAAAAACGCAGCAAAGATGTGCAAACTGCCACAGACGTTTTTCAGCTATTAATAATCATTATTGGAATTAATATATTTCTTTAGTACCTGTGTTCCTGCTTACAGGAAGGGATAGAACCTCTGCGTCTGACTCCTTGCTTCTCTGCCTCAGACCCTGCCTGCCTGTATATCTCTTAATGACTCACTCTCTGTCTCTGCCCCTGTCTGTTAGTATGTTTGTCTATTTCTCTATGGTTATGTCTGCTTCCCTGTGGCTCTCTCCTTGTCTATGTGTACGTATGTCAAATTCTTAATCTTTCTGAGTTTATTCATATATATTTGAATTTCTGTCTGCCTGTCTGTCTGTCTTCATGAAGTTCCATAATTAAGTGATTTAGTCTATGGTTAAATACCAGATGCAAGGTTGGTTGATTGGATGGAAAGGAGTTGATTTAGTCATAATCAACATGTCTTCTATAAGGCTGTAAACAAAAATTGTATTTTCTGACCCAGCTCTATTTTAAGTACCAAGACAGTTATAGGGCAGGGGATATGGTCAAGCCATACTGCTGCCTTCAGAAATCATTCAGCATTGACACACAGATAGTCTAGGTTGAGATTTTTGCAGCAAGCTCAAAATCTATGCAGCCTCTCCAACCTCCAACCTTTAGGCAGCGTATATGGACACGTTTTCCCGCCCGCGCTCAAAAACATTGGGTGGCAGCGAAACATGTAGGGTTTGTTTGCAGGGAATTGTGCGTGCCTCTTTCTATAATTATAGTAATATGAAACTGAACGTTGTCTCCTCATGCTGGCACGCTGAGAACTACTTTCCGTATACCATATATTTAAGAAACAACTATTAATAATCTACCATTAGATATTATTTTAGATGTCCTACCTTTGCTATAGTAATAAGAGCATGTACTTGTATATAGTAGCATTATTTTACAAGCTCATCGGAATAATGTGATATGTATTTATTCTTTTCTTTTTGAATAAGCATAGCTCTTTTATTAATTGAATTATATTATTGATGCTGTATGTTTTAGGATCACTGTCTATATTTTGCGGACTAGAAATATTTTTTACCTGATCTGCGGAAGTCTTTCTGGCCTTTCCAGGCCAGCTGCACATAATATTATTGAGCTGCAGTTACCAAACGGGTTGTCATATACATGTATGTTCTCTCACATATTGGTATAACAAGTTAAAATCTTAGTATTCGACTGCTAATAATGCCTGGAAACCACCAACGTCGCCGCAGAATTCAGACTTTCCCATCTGCCCCGACGCACACTCAATTCAATGCAAGTGCGCGTGGTAGAGCGCGTCGTAAGGTGCGTCGGTGTGCATCGGGTACCAGGTTGGTTTAATTTCAAGGTTCTCACTATCCGCCCCCATTTCCAGTTCAGCGCCACGTATAACTTAAGATGGGACTTTAACCCATTACGACCGGATGGTGCCTGAAGGAACTTCCGGCATAGGCTGAGAAGATATCTTGAAGCATTCTCAAAAATAATTTCCCAATTTGAAAAAAGAGGTAAAAGTGAATAAACTTTTCATTTTTTTATATTGTATATAAAATGATAAATAGATCAACTTTGCTTCGCCGTGTGATGATAATTTCTAATCGCTAGAAAGTAACAGAATATCAGACATGGGCTGTGCTCGGGGCTATCAGTTATCCTCGTTCGCATTGAATCCGGTGAGGAGTTGAAAGGGTTAAGTGCACTGCTATCCATCTTACCTGTTGGCCAATTCAAATTACCATCCCCTTACCGCAGTTCATACTTGGTGACCCGAATGTTCCCGCCAATCCTGCCCCCGGTGCAGTTCAACAAAACCAGATGTCGCTATTTGTAATTCATCAGGAGACAGGTTACTAATTCTACGGACCTGCTAATGACCTGCTAATTCAAACCCCAAATAGTTGAATTATGCACTTGATATCTGGTACAACAAAATGGTGGAATGGTTCTAAATACTCTTTTGTGGGTCAGTCAGCGATGTATATAGGACCAACATACATGTACTTGAATTGACATGATAGCCATTATCATGTATGTATTTCATGTCTAATGAGAAGGGGGCGGTTCGAATCAACATAAACTTCATGGACAGAAATGAAAAGGTGCTTTAAGAGAAGTGGGATTCGTGGTCTCCCAATTTAATTCATCCCCGAGGAGTTGATTCAAATGGCATTTCACCGTGCCTGCCACTGGAAAAGCTTCATTACCAATCCATCATCATGTAGTTCCTACTCGAATATCTATCATTGTCGTGCATAACAGATGCAAATGTCTCATATATACATATAGTATAAGGGAGGAAGTATATCACTTCCGAATGATTTATACTAATTAGCCAGTCCAATTACTTCAATTATTCGGAAGTTCGTGGGATGATATATTATATAGACCACTGCCTGCTTTTCTCATTCAACCATGACCTCCTTATCTATCAGAAAGGATATAAACAGTACACTCGCAATATATTCTCCACAGCTTTGTTTCGCTTGCAGGGCTGATTCTGATGATTATATCTAAAGGTTTGACACGGAATTCAGATACGCGGGAGTTTAATGTCTACAGGTGTAGTCCGACCTCCTGCCAAGTTGCCGTCTGCTCTGTGTGGTCTAATTGCAGCAGCCTGAGGCCATTCGTCCGAAGCATAGGTTAGAACTTGTTTTCTTCAATGTTCACACCATTACGTTGGTATTTCAGTTCGAGATTATAGAGGTCAAAGGTTGTATGTTTTTGACAATGAATATTTTTTACCGTTAAATACCTTATTGTGGATCAACGATTCTCCACTCTAAAGTACCCTACAACATTCCCAAAATACGAAAATAAAATTCAACAGGATATGTATTGTTTTATATTGCGATGTATCAACATATAATTGATATTCTCCCCACTGACTTGATTGCCTATGTTAAAGGTACTGAAACGCGCTGATGTCAGTGCATATCAGAGAGCCGGTTTATAGGGATAAACTCACCTTTTAACTCACCTTTTATCACTAAAATTAATACTGCAATTCGTCATGTATATGTTGAAATATCAAGAATATCTTAAATGTCTGAGGAATCATGCCACAGAATACTTCTTGTTTTTTTAAGTGTTGCACGCCAACTTGTTACGCATAATATAATTTACACGTTTCGGCTAGCGCCATTGTGTACCGTGTCCCCTGAACCAACAATGCCTTGAGCCAGTTTATAATTGTACAAATCTGCAGAATCCCAACAGACATTGTCATACGAGTGTACTCTTATGGCTGTGTTAATCTGAATTGCCAAGACTTCTGGGGCCTGTTTAATAATCTAGGATCGTACATGAAGAACCTTTTCTGTAGCTCGTACAAGGATTAGTGTTTATTAATATTCAAGTCTGTTGGCTAAGGCAGTATTAGCCGTCCATAAGGTCGTCCATAAGTGTTGAATAAAGTTAACCCACATCTTCCCTGGGTCTTTATGACATACAGAAAAGGGTCTTCATGTACGATCCCAAACGGGGCCCTGATCGCAGATGATTAACTCGGCCTCAGGACAATATCATGAGCTAAATTGACAATGTATATGGGTATGTTGTATTGCCTGCCGTCGGAGGTGTCTGTGATATCAAACATTGCCATAGTGATATTGATATAGAAAAAATTCCTCCATTCTTCCATTAATATTTAGTTAATCATGATAATACATATATATATATATATATATATATATATATATATATATATATATATATATATATATATATATATATATATATATATACAGCCGCTACCAATGCTCCTCAACTTATGGGAAACGTGTCCACGGGTTTTATCAGATTCATTCCCCTTTTTCTACACATAGGCCTACCTCAACCTTTTCTTTAATATACCTAAAATATTCTTCTTGCACCCGTGACGGAAATTATAGGGCATGTGGGGATTTTGTTCAGTAATTGGCAGGGATGGATCCTACGAATTATAAATGACAGACATATGTTCAAATTTACAGTAATTTTCTTAGCGGTAAACGCATTATATAATTATGACATACAACTTGGATGGTAATGACGGGCCATGGATGGTTTCAATTCAGTTATCTTTTGACAACCATTCCACAGAGTACACATATGTATTAGAACACATACATGTTAGTATAAATGTAAATGTGAACGGAACAAAGTTTATAGCCTGGTGTGTTTTAGAAAGAAAAAACTGAATTGTTCGAGCCCAAATCGAGTCTCAATAACCCAAACCGATTAGACCACTCCAACGGCGAACTCGTATTCATTATAAACTGTATCAAATAGCCAACGTTTCTCCTTTTATGAAATATTCCCGCCAATTATGTTAGTTGTGAATAATATAGTACTACAACATGAAATGTATAAGATGGATGAATATGCTTATGCTGTGAGGTTTGCAGTTATATAGGCTACATAGAGCATTATAGAGAAACCGAAACATCTGGTTGAAATAGTTGGGTTTTTTTTCCTGTGCTGGGTGTGCCTGTTAGAGCGATTGGGAATCACGGCGAACAAAAGCGTGACCTGATACAACCTCTGACCGGCGCCGGGAACGGCACGTGGCGGCGCCATCATCTCACATGAAGTGCCACGCGGGGAATGATGTCTGAAACAAGAGGCCGGCTGTAATGAGCTCTACTCACTCTGTGAAGCATGTAGCTGCAGCTGAAGCCAGCCATGATGGGCACAGTAACAACGTGTTTCCCGCGTCTGAGTTGACCTTAAATGTCGTCTGCTCCGTTCACGCTGAACCGGCTTCCCGCCTTGCTGATGACGGATAGGTATGTCTCCCGCGGTCTTCCACAGACTGATAGCGCCAGCCGGCCATGCGCCACTGTTTACCTGCGGGAGAACGCTGCCAACGCCGCCAACGCCGGGTGATGCAATGCCAACACAGCCGAGACGCTGGCAGCGTTTGCTACGGTGGTCCGAAAGTGACTACTTGCATTCAATGCTTGTATCTTTTTTGGTAATTTGGTTACATTGCTGTTGCTCATTTTCTATAAAGGAAAGTGATTCCAATAATGATTCTATTGGTGTGTGTGTGTGTGTGGGCTTGTTTATTCCTGAAATGTACAAGCCCAAATAAATATTGTAACAGGTTAATTTACTGTGTTACAGTAGAATGTACACAGGGAGGCTTTCTAGGCAACCACCAACGAATGGTATGTTCATCAATGATGGACAGGCGTGAAATAATAAAGAAAATAACAATGAAAAAATGTGGTTATCCAGGCTGTGCAGTAACGCATTTGGCAACCTGCCAACTAGCCTCTACCACAACTGTCTTTTTAGCTATAGGGTCCAAATACCAAATGATTTTGGTGTGTTTTGGTTTGGTTGATTTAACGTCCGATAATCATAATTGACTGTTATCAGACTGTTGTGGTTAAATACCAAGTGATCTGTACAGAGAATACATGCAACACAGGTCAAATAGGGAAATTTAATTATGATATTTCTAAATTTAGGTATCATTTTGAACTATGGCTAAAAAGTCACCCAAATTCAAAAGGAACGTCTTCCAGTATACACTTGCACTTTGGTTTCATCCAACAACCAACTACAATGTATGTACCGTTAGTAACAGGTGGGCGTAGTACACGTAAGTATTTGACGACCACCGTAGCTTAGGTCGAGCATGGCGCCCCCTGGCATTATGGTTGGTATCAATGCACACTATACCTTTCAGTCATTAAAACTTGATCAACACGCCATCTTTAGGGATTAAGAGTATCCATATCCGCCTAAAGGATATTAGTATTATATTTTTCATTTCGAAAGTCTTAAGCTTGCCGGTGCTGATGTGACATGATCAATAGGTACTATGAAGAAACGTACTTACTGTGAGCGAATTGATGCCCGTTTGTGGTCATCTGTCGTTGAAATACGTCCCGACACCACATGCAGCGACGTATTTCCGGGACGGGAAAATCACTTTTTTATAAGCCAGTTCAATTACCTACAGAGTCGTCCGTTTAACCCTCTATACCAGCGGCCATTCACTACATGTCGCTCTTTTGCTTTATTGAATGACAAATTGCAATCATATAGTTTGCTTCAATGGTAGTTAGTGATTGGACGGCGATCAACTATATTTGCAATTTCTATGTTTGTTTGTATTGGCGTTGGCAGATGAATGGTTCTAATCCCGTACGGCAAGCTGTTCACCGTCTATGACAGGCTTACGGCTATTACTCCAATCGACAATTACATTGGCCTACTGGCAGTCGGGACAACTCTGACCCTCCGCAAATTAAAGTTCATGTAATTACATCATCTGGAAAACATTTTATAGTGTCCAGTCTAATTCAGCTATCTGAAGACGGCATGTATATACGTATATCATCGCAACGAAGTCTACTTCAATGATATGAGCATCACACTGCAGATTACGTTACATTTTGTGTATTGAAGCATGTCTGTGCAATAACTCCTTCTATGTTGTTAACGCTATCGTCAAGCCTATATGTGCACAGCTTGAGAGGGGGTATCTGTTGCCAGCAAGCTCAACAGTGAGTATATGACAGATATAGAAGTCGGCTTGTATAGGCAGAATAGCATGCTATTGTTCTTCACTGATGTTTGAACAGTGCGTTATACACAGCAGTTCTCATTGGACGTTATTTGTCGATATATCGGTCTCCGCTTGTTACTTCTATTCGCAATCGGTAAACAGTGAATACACGTAGCCAAAAACAGTTACTGTGCGTTATATGACCTCGATTTGACATGTATAGGGTTGAATTTTGCTATGGATACGGTCAACTCAGTTTCAGCATTTTGCTTGTCATATATAAACAGAAGGTGATGTATAGCCCAAGGATGTGTACTTCATTCATGCCATAAGTTCTGATCTTAGAACTAATCAGTTCAAATACCGTTAGATATGTTATTTTATGATTTAGCATCTTTGTGTCTTAGTACACCATTGACTGTAAACACATTCGACGGATAGCTCATACTCCATGAAAAGATTACACCCAAGTCAATTGTGTCTCATTATCGTAAACTAGAGATTTTTTCAGGAAACTTGATTCACTGTCCAATCATTTTTACTAAAACAGGCCTAGTCAATCGTAGAGAATTGACAGAATCAGGAAATAGGAAGCATAAAGGGGGTAGTGTCTAACTAAGTAACGGGAAGGAAGTGAATGGTCACATGACTTACTGATGTAAGCAGCAGAGGAATACACCTCTGCTGCCGCTGCAGAGAGCAGCAGTTAAGTAAGAGGATAAGTCCTGGTAGAGGACTGAGCAAAGCCGCTCCTCACTGGAGGACGGGTTTGATTCTAGGCACTGGAGGCTTCGCTCTGCATGGAGTGGAGTCGCCTATTCCTGTCGCCTATAGTGAACGATCATCGCGTGAAGCCCTCGCCTCTGTGAGTAACTTACAGACCACCGTGTAAGGAACTAACTTCAGACACGATCTGATGTACTTGAAGTTATGGTTTGTCATTGGTCATTGACTAGATTTGGGTCTATATCTTTACTATGATTTTACATGTATCTCTGTGTGATGCTAAGTGAGCACTATAACAGTGTTACTACATTGCAGTATGTTTATGGATTGCTTCTCAGGATATTAAAGTTACCAAATTGTACTCCATTGTTCATTCTTATTCCTCGGGTCACAGGGATGTGAGGTCACCATGTCGCTGTGACCATGCCAAGAGGGTTAAGCCTACCCTGCATTAGAGTTACTCAAGACTATAAGTAGTCAGACCCTGAAGATAAACGACTAGCTTCCCATAATAGTAATTCGACCTTAATTAGATCCATACCAACGGTGCAATATATATATATATATATATATATATATATATATATATATATATATATATATATATATATATGTGTGTGTGTGTGTGTGTGTGTGTGTGTGTGTGTGTGTGTTGTATGTCTGTTTAGAATTGTCCAGAATCTGGGGGCCGTTTAATATCTGAAAGGATTCTCCTGGGACTCCTAGGACTGCCCACGCTGTCATGTCCCTGACCTCGATCCTGAAAACTATCCTTTTGGAATTACATCTGAATAGGTATCCTTTCTGATACTGGTAGCTTAAGTAACCAGTGTATTATCAATGTAAATGCTTGAATGATATCATTCAGAGCTTCTAACAATTATACGTAATTATACGTATTATATGTATTCTGAAGGATTGAGGTCAGGAGAAGGATGATACAATATGGGCAAGACTTATTTTACGGGCTCACTGTCCTATCCTTGTAATTTGCCTCCCACTAACTCTCATATTATTGTTCATATCCTTCTCCTTTTCCTCAAATATTAAACGACCCCCGCTTTCTTAAACGTGGTCGTCAAAAATCCGACACATATATCGAAGTCTTCATCTTATTATTGTTATGCACAATCAAGTTTACATGGCAACGGATAAAAAAGGTAAAAGTTTTCGCCTTTTCAAAGGCTCAAATGTACGATTATCACCTTTTAAGAATGTCCTCCATAAAGATTAATCACTTCCGGTAACGAGAATGCATCAAAGTCTAGGATAAAATATTTTTCTTACCGTTTTTATATTGAAAAACACCTTACAGGTCACCTGGGAGTTATTTTTAAAACTAAAAACGATATTGGCTGAACGATTACTATTAGGGTTAACATCAAGCAATAGTGACCACGGTCGAAGTGTTAGTGCATTTTAAAATGTGGGTCTCGAAAATCTATGAAATCTTTTACAGTTTTTACTCTTTCCCATCTTAGCGGAAGACATTTTGTTATGAAGGGCCGAACACACCTAAAAAAGCGGACCTAAAAATTGATAAACCTTGTGGTGTTCTCGTCGAGATCTTATTTCCCGATCGTCTTGCAGGACCGTCGTCCATAAAGACCGATCATTTTAGGATGAGAATGCAACAAATACCACGATAAGATCGTTTTTTTATCGTTCTTAGTTTTGAAAAGACCTCTCAGGAATACTAGTGGAATTTTAGTGGCCTGTTTATGACGACCTGACTACGTGATACTGTATAGATTGTGAAGGAGGATATGCGGGCCTCACATCTGGTCAGTTCACAGTGATTGCTTGTCTATAACACAAACATTCTAGGTGAAAACAGCTGAAATGAGGGCATGATAATTCCACAAGGACAACTTTTTATTTCAACAATTTAGCTAGTTTTGTATGGCACTACTGCGGGTATATTTAGACCTTGTTATACTGTTGTAGCATCTCGCATAACTGTAGGCAAGAGGATTTGAGACTTGCAGTAAGCAACGGTAAATGGGTGATAAAATGGTCTAGTTCTGTGGAATAAATAGAATGATAGACTGTTTGTTGGGCAGTTTTCCAAAATTTATGAGCTAAATGAAAAAATAAGCTAAATGAAAAATGTAAGCTGGACTCCCTAAGAACGCCGACTCCTCCTTCTACTACTGGCATTGCGGATGGGATATGTACATATAAAATGTGTTCACTATTCTACCATATCTAAGGATAGCTCCTAGTTCTCAGGACTCAAATACTCATCCACGATGGCAGATCGAATCAATTTCAATATCAATGTAGGATGCTCCGTTGGCTGATCCTGTGTCACGTGATTAGCCTCGTTCTGGTAGTTGCCGTATCTCCCCCAGGTGCCTACTGTACGGGAATGTAACTTGAGTCTCCCGGGTAGCAGCATGCGGGTGACCTGACTATTGGTCTGTGCCACTAGCTTGGTAGTCTGGATGGACCAAGTGTGGAGGACAACTTTAAGTAACCATCAAAAGAACCCAGACTTACTGTATGTGGCCAGACCAAGGAATTTATTTCTTTACTTCTACTAACGTGAGGTAAGTCCGTATTTTGCAGTTTTCTTACGAAGCTGTTGTTCTCTACTCCATTCTACTCCATACGACGCCCTTGGCAAACATATCATATTCACATGCACAACTAGAGGATATCCCATGACATGTATGATACATCGTTATCGTTGATATGAAAGTATGTGTACATACTCAGTGCTCTAATACATAAAATATCCGCTTCATGACATGGCATAACCATCCTAGCAAAGAGATGAGTGACTGTCATGTTTGTTCATCATTATTCCATCAGCTCTTGTTAGTTATATCATTATTGAAGCATGCAACTATTAGCAGTGTATACTAATAGTTATTCGTGTAAAAGTCATAATTTCTGTAGGTCCCAGACATGTATCTGTACATGACGATCTGCAGATACATTAAGCATTTTCAGTATTTCTACTTTCGCTATAGAGCGATCTATTTCAGGCATGTCCTTAGACTGCTGAATAGGTTTAGGATCCGGAAAACCAGAATAGCTTTCTTTCAAAAGTATATACAGCAGAGTGTCTACTCTATATATACCTGTGCTATTTACGGCATAAACCCCAATTTCAAGTAGAACATACTTCTACAAGTGAATCTCTTCAAACCCGGACATTCAGAGCATATCTATAACATTTTACACAATCACATCTACATCAAGTATTCATCCTCGTGTATTTTGGGATAGCAACTGCTCATTCAGTTGTGATAAAATGTGTACTGAATTGAAATACACGTATTCACGGAGAAAGAGCGAGATGCGGAAATCTCAAATCAGAATGGAATTCTGGTAATTCCTTTCCTCCGACAAGAAAAAAACCTATCCAGCATTTATTGGGGGGCAGCTTTGCTTCAGATCGATAGATAGAAGATAGATTCCGTAATAGATAAACCTAGAGGTAAAAAAGGGAAATGAAAGAAGGGAAATATGACGTTTCCATCGATGCATGACGCCTTGGTGTTGATTCTAAAAGCGGAGTAACCTCCATCACTAGCTGCGGATTATGTAGGTTACAAGAAACATCAGCTGTGCAGGCCTGTGTCACGTGAACAGCAAATTCAAGTCGTTTCCCCAATAGTGATGGTTCCAGACCGTTTCTGGCACCGGAAGAGTAGTTCTATTACATCTTTAGTTAACTTTAGTCACCCTGCCCCTCTTTTGGTCACCTCCAACGGCACCTTCCCCCTTTTAGCTAGACAGCCCACTGCAGCTGCATTCCCCAGTAATGTAGACTTTGACATAGTTCAGACGACTATTCGTCGACTTTGAAATAATTTATTATTAAACCTAAACTTTATAATTAATAATTAGTTATTTCGCGGACGGTGACAAGATAGTCATAACTGTTGTAATTCATTTTAAGATAATTAAAGCAAAGGATTATCAACACATTTCTATTTAAAAGATTTAGTTCTGAATGGTTATACCTTTTCAAGAAAATTTCATATGTATACATATAGTGGTATGAGGTTGTATGCAATTTTCGGAGAACCTCTATATTTACAAATAACGTACACAGACTCATGACTTCCGACAGCTACAAGTCACGTCACGATCCATAGATCTCTCCTAACATGAAATTGCGTGGAAAACGTGCGATGATAAATGATGATGGCGGAAAGAGTTTATGATATATGCAGATATAGTATGTCGGTATAAATGCCATACTGATCAATATGTTACTCTTACATTTAAACCTAGATCAAGTCCTTTGTAACTCGTTTAAAAGCCTTTATGATCAGTAACCTTCATATGGAAGGCTCTGAACCAGCCTGGGTCACATTTTATATTTGCTGCTTTTATGACAGCGGGTCCTACCTTTAGTCTTATCATTACCCCGCGTACAATGCTTGATTTAGGTTTAAGCATCTATAAGAAATTCAACATTACAGTCTTGATGACGTTTCTCTACATTGGCTCTTTTAGTGTTTCCCGAGAATTATTCTTAGTGCACGGTTTTGTAACCGTTGTTATTTTAGAATGTCCTTGTCGTTGACCTCCGTTCCCAATTTAGGCCGAAAACCGAATTGTTTGTCTGATTCCTATACCCATACCTAAGCAATTTCCTGCGATCGGCTTATATTCTCAATATGCCACTGGCATGATATCTGGTGTACGACTGCATAAAGGCTGACGAGCCATGGGGAAGACCGTCGTACACATGTGAGTGGAAATGAGGCAAGGGAGGAGTCGGATTAGTAAATCATGCTCGCCTGTTATGGGACAGGACTGGAAAACGGCGTCCTCAGTGAATCTGTTGCTTTATCCTAACCCTAATAAAAAAACGCCATAGGCTTAACATAGGATTTGTTTATGTCACGGGTGTGACATAAAGTGTTGTTTATGCCACTACTTTTTAATACTGAAAAAATATGGAAACGGGGTAGGATAAAATCTAGACGCCACTCGTTTGAGTTTGAGCTTACTTATGCCACTCATTTTGTTGGCTCTGTAATGTCACTCGTCTTCGACTCGTGAAATTAGAGACCCAACAAAATGCGTGGCATAAATAAACTTAGACTCAAACTCGTGACGTCTCTTGATAGTATTCCAACTGATAGTTGCGTTTCGTCTGATAGCGATGGTTGCGGTTGTACATCAGACGCAGAGTGACGGAGACACCAATTGTGGCCTGTCTCGTCTGTGTGCTGTCCATGATGCTTAGACCTCTAAAACAAGACTTCGCTGGACGGATCCATGATCCTGTATGTAACTCTGTATACATGCAGAATGGAATTTATATCCCTGCTGCCGGAAAGCATGATATACCTCTGGGAAACAGCGATATCAGGATTCATGCAACTACCATATGTGCACAAAAATACATATAATAGTGCTTGATTACTTAAGCTTTTTGGATATCACGAATTTGATTACCCATTCATGAACTCCGTCAATGTAGTTTTTTGGTTTATTTGAGCTGTTTCGATCAACTCTATATTGGTACATGCACTTAACTTTGGCATCTGTCATAATTATCAACCTATCAACCACATAATGTCGCTGGAGAAGAAAATATATTACGCATGAAATTTTACCGATAAATGAAGAGAATAAGCACTATTCCTTTGTATCATCAATATTCATGTGGAGTTAATATGATGTATAGCATGTAGCGTGAATTGCTGTCAAGACTACTATTTGGTAACATTGAAGACATGTGGGTTTAATGCAAAAGCCCAACGGTCTAAGAGCTAAAGACGAATACCGATGACCGAAGGCTCTATGTTACATAAAATATCCTACATCCACGTACAGGCCTGTATCTCAACACCCGCATTGCCAGTGTGACTTTCCGGGCGTAGGTGGTTGCTAATTGCTAAGAGGAAGGAGGCCCATGTGATGCAATAAGGGTGCATTGTATAGGGTCTTACACTTTGGCATGAGCCAGTTAAAACATATACCTATGTGGATGCTGGCAGAGAACTGATGGCATGGTTGCACCACACACTATTCCGTCGACTGACTTGTATTGGTCTCACTTCACAATACCCCATATGCGCCCTGCATGGTGTGGCAGATGGTGGCAACAAGCCACGACCAGCCCGCTTCTATAGTGACGAGCAACGCGTGTTCTGGTAAAATATGATTATAGGCCCGTGATTATATGAATATTCATACGTGTTGCATGTCCTCGTCCGACTCGATCTGCAATATAAGGTTTACGCGTTGATCTGACTCAATCATTTAGGTCTATAAGGGCAAACCATGGTCCCGACCACATGTATTATCACACAGGAACACCATAAGTTTCCGATTAAGTGAACGCTAAACAATGTATAAACAGCTTTTAATGTATGATAAAGATATGATGTCTTTTTAATAAATCGGTTATTCTATGAATTCAATTATTTCACTGCTGCATAAAATTGCAATGGTAAATATATCCACTAATGCAAATATAAAGCAAATAGTGGAACATGATTTACGAACAATAATAATGTTTATTTCTGTCAAATATTGACTTGAGAGACGTGAAACGTGTTCGTTGCTAGGCGCGGCCTAGGGATGTATAACTAGTATTCAGTGATGTCCGTGCGGGTATGGGCGCGGCTGGGGCTCATAGGCAGGGCATGTCTCGGGTTTACAGTGGAAATGACACCATATTCTCACGGGGATACTCCTCAGCACGTCATCTACGGGACAGGACATTGGTACACGCCTTACCGAGGGCAGGGGTCAGGGTGGCCGTGTATAAAACAGATCCGGACATACAGTGAGTTTTTATATGATATTAATGGAAATGTTAACCAATGAGCCGAGCCATAGTTTGGGAATTCAATGTCTCTTGAAGTATATAGTTGCAAAGCAAGGTAAAAAACATGGTTCATGTTCAAAGGAATCACATATTTCGTAAAATGAAATTCACAAACTCGATTTGCTATGGATCAGTGTGCATGCATTTATGTGCATTAAAATAATATTTAAGCATATATCTAAATGCTTGAATGTGAACATCAGCATCTGTGCCTATATATTGGTCGGTTAGCTGATATGAAAGTGACACCAAAATTTTACTAATATTTTCCATTCAGTCTGCAATAATGTCTCTCCTGATAACCATAATATGTCGTCCAAATTAAAAGTCGCAATCCATTGCTTTTGTAATCAAATATATAACAAGGTCATTGAGTCCCCTCTCTCAATGGGATTGAATACTTTTGCTTCACTGAGTTTGACCGCGGAGTAATTCAGGAAGCGAAGCAAACTTAAATACGTAGTAGTCAAACATCTGAGACCACAGTACAGTATTGTCACTTTACGCGGGTTATCGTTGCGTATTATTTTTGTTATGTTATTCCCATGGCTAAAGCTGTACCAGGAGTGAGATAAACAAAGGTCGACCACAGGATCGTAGTGGCCCTGCACCGTAGACAGTGCAACATGTGGTGAACCGTTGGTGTCCTAATATCAATGTATATTGGATTACGGAAATCTGGCGGAGAAAATCACAATAACTATTCTACATCCAAGGCCAACGAGGAAAGCACCACCGATTAAGGTCATCCTAAGATGATCCTTTGATTGTAAAAACCAAATGCAAAGTATGTCCCAGAAAAGACCCACGTGTACAATTCAACAATCATGTTCTAAAAATGGATATTTCCTATCAATAAAGTATGTTATTTATATGTTTCCCTTTGTTGGTTGCCATGGTAACAAGATTCTAAAGACATAAAACAAGAGTTACCCATTACGTCTGAAATGTTAACATATAAAAACAATTAATGAGTTTGAAACCCTATGAGTTTTCTTGTTTTTCTGGGACTTACGCTTCAATTGTGTAAGAAATTGGTGGTTTCTAAGTAGATTATTATGCATTTAGGTTGTCATGGAAATGGAAGTGATGCTACATTCTTTAGGTCAAAATAGTGGCAGAATCATATTCCCCATGTAATGATTGACCAACATGGCACATTTCATGCAGGAGACTCTCCAAGTACTAGGATAAATACTTATATTAAGTCTCTATCATCAATGGCTAAAAAAGCTAGTAATTTGCTTTGATGACAATCAGAGCTGGCTATTGCAGTGGCTGTTTTGTGATAAACTGGTTGCCATGGCAATCAAATGCTAAGGGAATGAAAAGAACAACTCCACATTATGTCACAAGTGTATACATCATGAAAATGAAATCTCATGAGTAGGTGTTTAGCTCCTATTTCTTACATCTATTATTCATATTTGCAGGAAATTGGTGGTTTCTAAGTAGATTATTATGCATTAAGGTTGTCATGGAAACAAAAGTGATGCTACATTCTTTTGGTCAAAAGAGTGGCAGAATCAGATTCCCCATGTAATGATTGACCAACATGGCACATTTCATGCAGTAGACTCTCTAATGGCCTTTTTGAGACTATACTCTTCTACTAGTTGCCATGTCATGCAGATTTGCCATACAAATGTCCAGTTAGTGTATCATTATCTGGCTGCTTTGGTCATAGAAAAAACCTTGTTATGGTTGCCATGGGAACAATTGAATGGCTTCAAAAAATGGTGGTACCTATCAATGCTGTGTTATTGCTAAATTTATCAATTTGTATGTGTCATTCATAAAAACATTCCTTTTATCCAACTTTAATAACCATGAGAAAACCAAAAATGGGGGTTCCCCCACAAATTGGAATGTTACCATGGCAACAGTTCTTCCAAGAAAACAGAAAAGGGCATATTTCCATACTGTACACTTTTGGTCAAAGAATGATAAATTTTACAGACAGAAAAAATGCATTTATTCACCTATTCTTATAAAAGTATGTATTATGTGTCAGTATGTATTAAATTTTGTTTTCCTTCTATAACCATGGAAACGAGTATGATGCTACACTTTTTGGAACAAACGAGTATCAGATTCAGATTCCTGAGGTCATAATTGACTAATATGGCAAGTTTCAGCCAGTAGACTTTCGGGGGTCAATTTTACCCATTTTTAGGCCATTTGCTCCTCTACTATTGATATTTTAGAAACCCAGACCTATGCCATAACATGACGAACATTCGAGACAGGCATATAAGTGGTGCTCTGAACTCACGGACGATTACCTCTGGGGAGGTCTTGAAGCGGGTGGCATAGAGGTGTAATAGTCAACCTGCCACTATGTCATGTATGTTACAAAGCCGAATCGAGATAGTGATCGAGATAGATACACAATCAACTATGGTTATCGCTGAACTTGATATCTGTTTGCGGATATTGAAATAGATACACACGGACACACATATTGTATGTACGGTAATACCGGAGACACACCAAGCGAGTCAAGGCGGCGATCTCTGGAATCGCCAACACAAAATGGCATATATGTGAGATATTATTTCATAGCAATATCTCCCATTCATATTGTAGTGCCTCAGAAGCAATAATCGGGTGAAATATGAAATAATAGCTCACACACTCGCCATTTTGTGTTGGCGATTACGGAAATCGCTGCGTTTCTCGCTTGGTGTGTCCACGGCATAAAGCCGGAGACACACCAAGCGAGTATTGTAGAGACTTCCATAATCGCCAACGCATAATGACGTATATGTGAGCTATGTTTTCATATTTCACCTGATTATTGCTTCTGGGACAATAAACTATCGGTGTGAGATATGAATATCAAATTATATCTCACATACATGCCATTTTGGTTTGGCGATTCCAGAGATCACTGCCTTGACTTGCTTGGTGTGTCCCCAGTATTTAAATAAGGCTTAGCGAATGGGCCTGGCAAACTATGTTTTAGCCCCGTCATCCTTGAGACTATGGCCCTGCATATAATGTAACTGGAAAAAGGATATAGGGAGTTTTGATAGACCTGAGTGTTTCATGAGCCTGAACTCTGAGCTCCATATAAGAAATGACAATATCACCAATCAGTAAATTCCAAAAAGTGTGACCAAGAGGACCGGGGGGGGGGGGGGGGGGGGGGGCGTTTCACTTGTTATGTACGATACGATGGCTGGACGAAACGATCTATCGAAAGATGTATGACCTTGAGGGAGATTCCTGGCCATGATCGTTACATACAAGAGATCGTAGGGAGACATGTGAATCGTTTATAGATGTTCATATGTTTAACATATATCCTATGGGATGATATGCCTATATTTTTTTAAGCTATGCACGCCCCCCCCCCCCCCCCCCCACAACATACACAAACATGTGCTTCCATACATTTATTGATCTCTGCAGTGCGATCTCCATATACACATACACTGCACCCCTTCATCTCATAGCACACACGCTATAAGGTATATTGATGGGGTATACATATATACAGTAGAACCCCGCAGAAGCCATTATGTAATTAAACTGCAAGCTTATACATGCAGTTTTTATCAATATCAATACAAGTCCGACACCCACGACACCCCCCTTCAGGTGTCGTACATTTTGACAATTTAAGACCATGTAGTTCAGTATTTATGTAACGACATGGAGACCTTGAATTTTATCTCATCGTACAAAGGTCGTAGCTGTAGGACTAAAATCTTTAAGTAACGATATTAGCCCTTGGACCATCCTACGACCTTATATAAGATCGTGCGATAATCATGTGCAGTACATGAAACGATATCATAAGACCCTGGGCAGAAATGATGTGAAAACAGCAGATGAATGCAGCTACTTGAAATTCACTTATTTTATCAGCTAATCAATGATCAGCTCTCCCTCGCCTCCTTTGTTTGTGAATGGCTCTCCATTTGGATAGATCTATTTATGGAATGAGTATGCCGAGTCAAGGGAACCCGAAGCAAATAACACATAGATCCAGTGCCGTTACAATATGGATAGATTAATTAGCTAAACAGCTGCGTTCAGATGGATATGTTTTGGTACAGCCTTATTTAGGGAACTCAGCCGTCTTCATCAATATTCCATCACCCCATCTTTCTGGTCCAATCAATAACACACCTTTCCTTTTCATGTATCCCGTCTACCAGTCTGTCAACATCTGACGGTCCATTATTTGGTGGATGTGACTCATCTGTGTGCTCTGTTCAAATTAAATATTTATGATAGTCTTCTTATGGGAAGCCAATGTGAACCTATCGAAATAGTAGATACCCTTTCACAAAAGAGTCCATCCGGCATTTCAGTAATTTGGGCACGGGATTTAAATTCATGAACCACACATGATCTTTCTGTTTTATGAATGGATATCTCTCGTTTCAGTAGGTTCACCTCGGTTCCCTATGATACCCATACGTCTGTTTACCAATTAATTGAGGTCTTTGCTTTCATCTATCTTTCACCACAAGTGTTCACCGTTGAGCAGAATATGCATTTGGAATCATGTAGTGTCCGGCTTAAGTGTAACCGGGCGAAGCTCTCAAATCTGATTACATATGAAATGGTCCAGGTGGTCCCATCTATAGTCAATCTCCAATTGTTGTTAGGAAATTAATATGAGGAATAAACTGGAAACCAAACAAATAGCAAAAGCAGTAGACAAAGACATGATTACGTTTTCTAACGTGGCTCAACGGTGTAAGGGCCTCTCCGCAACACCTCTCATTGAAGGGATATTACTCCTAGTATGACGTTCCATTAGTTAAGTCTAGCTATCACTGACATTTATATAGACTTACTCTATCTGGTTTTGAGTTAATCATCATCTAATTTCATGTAAAAGTGAGGATTTTATTCGAATAATTGCCACCCAATCACATTGTATTAATTACGTATTGCTCTTGAAAATATAACGTGACCTTCTTTCATACCTTTTTTTTATAGAGTGCGCCGAGGACATATGACGGACAGGTTTGGATCAGAGAGCCACGAAAACAAACATCGGTGACAAATGACATACAGAAACACAACATACTAACATCCTGTCGGAAGAAGACGGCCCAAGAATCACTTCCTGATGCACGAAAACACCACACGTGTATCAAAATTATAAAGAAGACAAACTAAGAAAAGTCAAAGAATGCAGCAGTTTGCCACAAATTGGGCCATGGATGACAACACAGATCAGCGCAGAAAATAGTCCTTTATATTGTACCACTGAATAGCATGAGAAATTCAAAATCGTGCCTCCTAAGGCATTGTGAACATTGCTATCTACATTAGTTAGCACCTTATGGCAGTTAATAAATAGAGGCATAAATAGAGACGGCAATCTGACACGTCCTGAGGAGGTATGAGTAGCGAGTTGCTCCATCCACTGAAGACCTTGTACAGTGTGCTAGGGCTGTGGCCAAGAGAAGAACCAAGCATAGAAAGCCCAGGATGGTGATATTGCCTTTAGGACCTTACCAGGAACTGGCTATTATAGCCACAGCCGCTGGTGTGCTGGTTATAGCATTATTAGTGATTGTGTGCCTAGTAAGCCCGTACTGTTGGTGCCATACCCACTGCCCCTGTGCTCCTCGCTACCCGGGAGAGGGGGTTGCTGACAGTTCATATAAGAGTGAGTATTAATTCATTGGTATCTAATCACCCACCCAAACATTTATCATAATGAATTCTTATTGTTACCCCAAATCTTCATCATAATGAATTCTTTATTTTACCCCCAAACATTCAGTATACTAAATTCTCAATGTTACCAATTTACTCACTTTGCCAAGAAAATGTGGAATAAGATATCAACAGATTATTGAAAGGTTCTATATATATACATAATACAAAATTCATCATTCCATTTCGTTTATCAATTGCATCTGCGACATAACGCAAGTATCCCTACGCCTATCAGTTCACATAAACTTGTAAGAAGCTAGTATGTGTTTTCTTGAGAAATATTTTACAAGCTGTTGAGTACGTGCACTTCCATTGAAACAATCAGAAATTTCGCGGTCCAAGTCCATCACGAGATTACTAGAACTGCAACCATTGCCATTGCCGACATACAAAGAACCGGCCTACAAGATTATATCAGAAACTGAGAAACAGGTGAGTTTCATCTGCCCACTCCTTCTATTAGAATGAATGTAGCTCTGGAAGGGGAGGCATCTGAGGCTGTTTATACTCGATCTTTATACACTGTAAAATATTTTCCGTGAATTTTACGGTTTTCCCCTGGCAACTGAGGTGCCAAGGAAACACCGTAAATTTTACGGGTGACCGTAATAATTTTCTGACCATATTTCCTAACTGTAATAAACCATATTTTGACTACAGTTGTAACCCGTAAATATAAAATTGCAAAACTGTATAGATATACTATACAAATGGCCCATTAATATGCATACTCCATAAACCTTCTTACTGTGAGTTTCTAGAACTGTTTTTTGTAAGATTTGTCTAGCATCTTAATATAGTAGTGATTGGCTTATCAATATCATTGATCATTGTAATCACTGTGATCAAGGTTATTTCAACATCTAAATTTTTTCAACTCTGATGTCAGACTATATGGTAGGACTAGTGATTAGAATCTTGACAAGGTTGCATTTTTATATGGTAGGATAAAGTCAATTCTATTTATGTTTTAGAAATGTCCCATGAAATTGGTGTTTAGTCCTCTGAATGTAATAATATCATTTAAACTTGAGAACTAACATGTTTTAAATGGCTTACACTTTACAGAAGATAAGTGAATATCTACTACACATTTTCATGAAGCTAACCTCTGGATTTTCTTCACTACTTCGATTTTTTGCTAATGCTAGAATTATTCAAGTGTATCTAATGTATCCCTATTTACTATTTCATTGAATGGTTTACAGTACTGAATAAATTTACAGTACAATACCGTTTCCTGATACCAAATATACGGTATGAAACTGTAGATAAGAATACGGTAATATACCGTCCAGGTTTACAGTAATATCCCGTATATTTTACTAAAATGTTATACAGTGTAGCAATTAGATCCCCTACCACCAAACTACATTAGACAGAACTCCACCGGACTCACCTGGTGATATAATCACCCTCCGTAGGGTGACAACCCCTTTGGGCACCGTGCTGTCGCTATGGAGGACTCCCTCTTCCGTGAACCACCATAGGATCTTATGACCTTATTTTAAAGCAAATAACATAATTACCTCACTTTAAGTGCATGGAAAAGGCTGAGAGAATGATATCAGACACAATTAAACATACCAGTCAAAGGCGCGGAATGTAAGCTGTAGAAAATTCACTCAGCAGTTGAAAAGTACAATAGGAAAGTCCCATGATATCTCTTCCTTAACCTGTTTTCTTTAGAATTCAAACTCTTTCGCTAATAGTTACACTTTTGGCATTGCTATTTTAAGAAAGATTCACATTAAAATAACATATAATTGAAGCCTAGCCATAGTCGGAAGTTGTATTAAGGCATACATGTATCATTTGAAAATAGTCCCCTTGTCTCATTATACCCCCCTATTCCCACCCTACTTTATCTGGTCACCACACATTGAGCATGACCGACCCATAATAAGTTAGTGACATCCACCCCCAACAGGGCCGCCAGGGCTATCCTTACTGTATCTAATCCTAATCTCCTTGGTTTGATAAATCCATTCAGTGCAATGGAAAGAGAATATAGCTCATTCCTGGGGGTGTTTGAACCGAGTATATCTTACTCTATGCTCAATTTCGGCAATTGGAATCATTAACAAATATTAAGGGTGACCCTTGTGCCATTGGCACTTCAATTTCTGTCGAAGGCCTACCGATTATGCCAGACCGCCTCTCCGATGATAATGAACCATAATAGACAAAGAAAATAACCAAAATATTTATATTTTTTCGATGATAGGTAACATGTATATATACATTTTCCGAAAGATAAATTGATTTCATGTCTCAAAATCAGAATAAGCTTCCAAAATTTGAAGTCAAGGGTGGATCCTTGTGTATATACTCATGGAACAAAAAAATGGGCGTGTAAATACACATATTCCCACTGGATGCACTTCTGTAGACCATGACTGTCCCGTTTTTCCAGGGATATCATCTATTATTCCCATCCGAGACCTAAGCTATATCTCCAGAGGGCTTGTAGGAGATATTCCATATTGGAAATGGTCAGAGTAGTATACTAAAATGTCGATTTTACCCGCCCATAGGATCTATGACTACCGTAGATACATTTCAAATAATAACGCTCCAATGAATCAAGTAATATTACAATTGATTCAAAATTGATAGCGGTGTGAGTAGTATATATAAATGTCGGTTTTATACCTCAGAATATCAGCGGGAAATACTAATTCATTATACGTGTACATACATCACCGTCCTCCTACCTAACTGTACCATCCCACCCATAAACTGATAGTTCCTCTGCTTATAAATACAGACTGAGAAATCGCCGTTGGCGTTGGGGACCGTATCGGAAGTGGCCCTCGGCCGGCGTTACGACAGCGTGAGTGCCGATACTCCCATCCCGGACTACCGCCGCTACTACAGCCGCAAGCCGGTCAAGTCACTGGAGATCAGCCTCCGATGGAACCATGCTGACGGCACGGCGGCCGTGCACCTCAAGACGCTGCATCTGACGCGCGTGAAGCGGCGGCGCGGGGTCGTAGTGCGCGTGGAGCTCATCTCCGACCGGCGGCCCTTCCTGGTGCGGGCTGTGCGCATTGGACGCGGGCAGGAGAAAGTGGCGGAGCACCAGACAGAGATCAGGGAGCAGAATGCACAGGTGAGTTGAGCCCAATTACGGTATTTGTGTTTTATCACCCACAGGACTAAATAGCGCGATGTTCTCATTTATCTACCAAGTATAAGCAACATCAATGGGATTATTTTCCATTGGGATTATTTTTCATTGATGACTCTGTCGGAAATAATGCCTCTACTAATGCGAAGAGTCTCTACAGGTGACCCTCGACGAGATTTTCACCATAAATTGGACGGCAATACGAGGCAAGGGCACGCTGAGGTTCGTTGTCCACGCCACAGAGGGAGCCACCTTGACGGACGCTGTGGGCAAGGCAGAACTTCCGCTCGAGGAGCTGGATCCGACACAACAGTGTGCCATCCGCCTTTATCTCACTCCGCCTCAACAGGTATGCTATTCTATGTAGGTGCATGCAGGTTTGTTTAGATCCACCATAAGCCCAGCTATCTCTATCTCTGTCATAGTAAATGGAATCATGAACCTTCCTTTATGTAAAGCAACGATTGCAAGAAAACTGCTGAAATCATAAAACAGAACAAGAAACTTTCACATTACTAAAGGTTAAATATGACAATATCAACGTTCCTATCACAGTACACAGTGTATAAAACAGTTGATTATTCTCTTCTAGGTTTCCAAAGGAGAATGTCGAATATCATTGTGCTATCTGCCTACAGCTGAAAAGCTATCCGTTACTGTCGATGAATGTCACAATATGCGCATCAATGTGGATGACGAACATCAGGAACATGGTATGTACATGGCTGAGGTCAATGTCTTATATCAAATACTCTATTCAGTCTGGTGAGCACTTTATAATTATATGAAATTACTGTTAATTTCAAGGATTTGATACATCACACCTACTCAAACTAGATTCTAGGAGAAAGCCTGGTTTTCTTGTAATCCTAATCAAAATATATACAAGTTATAACCCATGGGACCATTGAACATTGCACGCTTCGTCATCCTTTCCTCAAATCCTGAAATTCGGCTTGATCCTAAAAGGGGCTGTCAGTAAATGACGTCATACAGCAGGGGGAAGGTATTAGTCTCCGTGACCAACGACGATAAGGGTGTATGAAAAAGGACAGGGAGGTGTGAAAATATAGCATGACGCTATTCAGGGACAGCCCCTGAAGATAGCTATTACAGAAAATACTCGATTACAATCGTTCCTATGCATGTTGTCCTACAGAAGTTTACGTCCAGATGTCACTTCTCTTCAAAAACCGAGCACTGGGCAAAAAGAAGACGAGTTTTCGCAAGACGAGAGGCCCCGTTCTACCTCAGCGAGCTGTTGCCATCAAGCAGACATTCGACTTGCCGCCCGACCGGCTAAATGTCGTCTGCTTGATGCTCAATTTCAAACGCCTGTCGCGGGACAGCGACTCGGATAAGGGCAGCTACAGCACGGACAACACGTCAGAGATATTCACCGATGACGACGTCGAGAGCCTCCCCAGTCGTGACATCACCATCGGCAGCGTCATCATCGGACTGGAATCGGGACTTCCGGCCGCGCAGGCGCACTGGAACGAAATGATTGCCACACCGCGTCTGCCGGTGGTTCGGTGGCACCATGTTCTCTGATATGTGTCTGATGTTTATTGATAATGACAGGCAGTACCGTCCTCTCAACAGCATTTCGTTTATAGTGTAGCCCTACTTATGTAAGGCTCACGATGTGATACCAACAATCTCCGGTGCAATGGATACACCCAAGGAAATGAATGCTAACGCTAGGCTCTAAGGGGTGAGGCAGACATATGCTGCAATAGTCAGCAGTACTGAGCCACAACATGGTTATTTGAAAGATTTGTGGCCTGGTTAAACCTAGATTATTCTATTTGGACTATACATAATTCTACAACTGCTATACGTGTTTTATAGTCAATCAGACCAATACCTTTTGGATTGAAACATAAATTTGTATGGATTAAATTTTGTTGAATTTGAATGATATATAGAGGTTTTACAACAATCTGCTTCATCTAGTCTGATCTAGTCTAGAGTATGTACATGTATTTGTTTTTTATTCAGTACGGTGCTGAAACTGCAAACTAATCTCATATCCATAAAACCTCACAATAGGAATAGTTATCACTATCGTCTGAGAATACATAATTTCCTAGACAATATAGTTGAGATGCAAGTGATATACGCCCAAACAGCTATATTCAAGACAGCTGGAAATGCCAATGTGTTCGGGATAAAGGTGACATCTAATAGATAAAACCACCGATCTGTATACATCTAAGTCCGTGATAAAACTAAATAATTATTGTTGGTTAGTTCACATGAAACATTCTCGCTGTGGAGCGAGTTCTTAATGTTATTAGTATATCGGGTTAAGGAGTTCTTCCACTGGGCTGCCCATCAATCAAACGCCTTTGGGGGTCTGGCTAACATCCTTTTATAGTGTCAGCCCGGTGGAAGACCCCCCTTAAGGTGGTGAGCAATTCACTTTGAACCAATTCCTCAATGGAGTTTCCCGAGTTAAGTCAGTTTGTGTCATGGGTGTCAGTTTGCAGAACCGGTGGTTAAAGAAGGTAGTGCCAAAAAACAAATCTTTTAATATATAAAGTATGTGGACATCGTTATTGTGCCAGGTTGGGTGCTAATCATGGCACCGTGATTTATAAGATATGTCACTTGTTAGATGGTAACAGGTTCATGTATTTTTTTTTTTTTTTTTTTAGATATACCTTCGCTCTTTTGTTTTTTATCCTCAGAAACCAGGTTTCAGTTACAGGGTTGATGTCAAGTTCACATGAGTTTCTTCCATACCATATGTAGCTCATGGTCCCTAAAATATGTTCTTTTTATCTCCATGTAATTAGCAAGTTGTGCTTAGTAAGAGTTAGAAGGTACCAAGTCATTATAAAATAGTAGTAAGAATATGCGATATATGTTTCTGAAGTATCCAAATAATAGATGCCTTAGGACTACCCATGTTTTCATGGAAATTTATATTACCATTATAAAAGTGAAAACGCTCGGTCAGACGTTGTCATTTATGACCAAAATATCGCCATACTGTACATGGTTTAGAAGATCAAACAATGAAATGAGATCAGTTATTGTCCGGATCAATTAAAGTATTTGTTAAATCAAAGTATTATGTTTCTAGTTGTGTAATATGTTATCGTTTATTGCACAGACAAGCTGATGTGCACCCATAGAATTACATTTCCGCTATACAAAAATCGTGGAGTTCAAAATGGGTCAACATGCATTTGTAACTTGTAAAATTGTGATCCGGAGAGCTGCCAGGTGATTTTGAAATTTTATTTAATGATTTTGAAAGTCATGAATTTCGGGGTCAATGTGTAGTTAAGAATTGCTATGACGGTGACCTCCTTCAGCAAACTTCAACCTATGGATACGGACAATCGAGTTCCTAATCTCTTGAATATCTCTCCTACATATCATTGTATTCTTACTCCTAGAATAAGCCCTGTCGTCCTCACAAAGTCGATTTTGCTTAAAATGTGTGCCAACAAAAAAGAAAAATGAAGTATTCGCTTGTAAGTTCAGGATATATAAAGAAGAATCGATTATCAGAATCTGAACGTATATAGTATTGGACTATAATGATAACATAGCAGTAACACCAGCGAAGTATTTAAACAAATAACGGATGCTTTAGTCTTCATGGTGCTGAACATTTTATTCTCTTTTATTCTTTAACAAGACATATAGATGATAATTATGACTGCTCTCGATGAAGCATAAAGATATAATCCCCTAAAATTGGATTTAATAGAGAGATAGGTACGAAACACCCAGTACTCTGTTACATGTTACATGTGTGTATACCGGATGTATCTCCAGTGGACGGCCGACGGGTGGACGGAATTGGGAGAAGTGAAAAACATATCACAGACAATATATATAAACTAACGACACCAGATGGTGCCACATGCGGGTTTGCCTGGTTCTCACTCCGGAAGGAGGTCGTCCCCGAGCTCCTCGTCGCCGAAGTCGTCATCGGCGACGTCGCGGCGACGTGCGGCCGTCTTGGGTCGTTCGGGTTGCGCGCCCAGCGGGTCAACGTAGGTCGAGTCTGTGAGCAGGAAACCATGGAGCGAAAGATTAGCAAACAGTATTTAGGTGGAATGGATTTAGCCACATTGTATCTACTCTAAATTGAGAGCAAATCACAGGGTCTGCCTGTTATGAATCAGTATACTTTAACTGCAGTTATCACAGCATAATCTGGAGTATTATTTTCTTAGTCACACAGCTACTAGCATTAACCCTTCAAGAGCCACACATCATTCACCATGTACCCATACTACAGCAGGCACCAGACCCAACTGTGGCCTTTGTATGGCCGGCTTTTGTAGTCAATATTATTAAAAGAAGTTACAAATTTGAAATTTCTAGTGAATCTGTATTTTCTATTAGAACTTTCCGATATTTCAGAGACCTACTGGTGACATTTAGCATAATATCTCATATAATTTTTATGATTCTGCGATAATTTTTCAAAAAGTTACAAAGGAACAAATACAGAGTGATTCATCCATTCCATATGTGAATGCCATATGGCATTGTCCGGTCCTGGCCAGGGGAATGCCATATGGCATTGTCCTGCCATGGCCAGGGGAATGCCATATGGCATTTCCCTGCCAGAAAGGGTTTTAACAGAAAATGATAGGGATCAGTCATTTCAGGTGAAAGAATTTACAGAATTATTTTTTTGCTAATTCAGAAATGATTTGAGGTCCTGTTATTCAGCGAGG
Organism: Alentia gelatinosa; assembly: GCA_950022655.1. Taxonomy (NCBI): domain Eukaryota; kingdom Metazoa; phylum Annelida; class Polychaeta; order Phyllodocida; family Polynoidae; genus Alentia; species Alentia gelatinosa. The sequence continues at coordinate 30,667,775 of OX465580.1, read as the reverse complement.
ATAGGATTCAGGTTAGGGACTGTCCATAAATTACGTCATGCTAGTTTTAAGCACTCTTAACCCCCCTGCCCCTTGTCATGTTTTGTCATGCAACCCTTGCCATGATTGGTCATAGAGACTGGAACCCCCCGCCCCGCTGTATGCCATAATTTAAGGACGGCCCTAAGCTACTGATGTTAACGCGATAGAGAAAGTACTAGGCGGCAGTGGTTGGTATTGCTTGCCGCTCAAAATAATCCCCCGGACTCCACTTGTAGTTCAGTAAATCATATATATATATATATACAGTAGAACCCCGCGTAAGCGATCACCCTCCGTTCCCGGCCAAAGTGGGCACTTACGCGGGGTGTCCGCTAACGCGGGGTTAGAATAAACATCTAATAGAGGGACCCGTTCCGAACAAAGGTGTCCGTTAACGCAGGGCGTCCGCTTACGCGGGGTGTCCGTTAGGTGGGGTTCTACTGTATATCAATTTAGCGTTCATTGTATCGTTGTTGCGTTATTTCATCTTTTTTTCTTCGACATATCTACTTCTATCTATGGGAGGGTTGAAGATCAAGTAAAAGAATTATTTTTCAATCAAATAGCCTCCTGCAACTAACCCAGTCAGTGTCGTGCGAGCTATCTGCCATTATTATTGCTGATAGGGTAGAGCTGACCGGCAATGAGTGAAATTTTGGATCCCAAATTTTCATATTTCAGTATCTGAATAGTGAAGAAACACATATAACTACACATCCGAAGTGCTTTCACTTATTTTCTACACTAGTATCGTGGTTTTTACTTACCGGCCTCAGTTGTGTTTGACATCTGGAAAGGCTCGGTGTCGTCCAGGTTGATTTGTTTCCGCTCGCGGGTGGCAGATCGGCGAGGGCCTGACGCGCTGTGTTGGCGACTACCTCCCTCTGACAACGACACATAATGTACATGATGGTCAGAAAACACACACGAGGCGAGTTACTTTGATCCCTTCCCGATTTAACCACCACCTCAATAAAGATGCCATTCGGACTTTGCAACGAGTTTACATATATATATAATCCTCGAGGGGCCACAACCTTCTTTGATCTTTATTAACAGGGATTTCAGTAGGGGCATGGGGAAAAATGTGGAAATGTTTTTCGTGCTGAATTCACTGCCTAAGGGTGGCTGAGAAAACGTGGAAAACACATCAATGTTGGAATAGGGCTGACGATGTGTGGAGAGGTTAATATTTGTCTTTGTTTTTCAGAAGAAGAATCTTATAAACTGTCTATGAAATGACCGGAAATGAAAATAAGGATATAGTTGAGAAAGTAGAAAACTGCCATCCCTATACTAAAGTTATTGCTTAAGGCCTTTCTCCACTGTGCGACTGGGGGGACTTACGATCCTGTACCTCTGGAGGTACAGGATCGCAAGCGTGACGTTCTATATAGCTTGCGATCCTGGGTACCGCATGTACCTCGGATCGCAAGATAACATCAATTCTGTGTGGAGACTACCCTGCTTGTGACTGGAGCGCTTGCAATGCTAGGTACATTGGTACGTCTAGTCTCAGACTGGGCATACCAAATATCAAACCCTTGCGATCCGGGGTACATGCGTACACCAAGTCTGAGACTGGGTGTACCGTTACGCCCAGTCTCAGACTGGAGGGATACTTGCAGTCTCCACTGTGCGTTTTGCCGCTTTGCGATCCTGAAGGTACGCCAAGTCTGAGACTGGGCGTACCCATGTACCTAGAATCGCACAGTGGAGACTGGGCTTTAACAGTTTCATATTTATACTCATCTTAATATTCTCCACAATTTACTATAGAATATGTGCGGATAACACTTCGGATTGTGTGCCAAGGTTTGCTAAGCGGGATCAATATGCAATGGCCTTGAAATAATAGGCTGCCTGCTTTTCTGTATTGTGTCAACGAGAACCAGTATCACCCACCCGGTGGTTAATTCTGTCTGGATCCCCGTGTGAGAGCCAGTTCTACAGAAAAACAATGTACCTTTGGTGATTTAACTCAGTTCAGGTCTCGTAAATGTGTGCACTGCACCCTATTTACACATTAGTTGCCCATGACCGAGAGCGATTCATCTGTGGAAATGCACCAGGTTAACAGTAGGGTGCCTTATGTTTTGTACATGACTAACTTTTCTTTCTTCTATAAAAGTATCAAAAGGCTGGATCTCTCACCTGCGCTGGTCTCACGGGCGCGGCGCCCACTGCCGCCTCTTCGGGTGCCGCTCGCCGCGCGCTGTAATGATAGGTTTAGATATGTTGAAAAGGTTAACAGAGGTGCAGAGGGTTTGATAAGTTAAATTTAAGAATTGTAATGAGGGTAAACTCACAAAAAACCAGACACAGTAATTCTTGTTGACAGATCTTATTATTGGCCAAGATGACAATTGGTGTACATGGTGGTATCAAAGTTAGTCACGACGTTTCGCACATGTTCAATGTGCTTCCTCAGGTCAAATTTAAGAATTATTTAGGAACTATTTTTTATTAGTTCCTAAGCTGCCCCTCAACATAGAAGTCAATAGGCACCTTATATATCAAACTTTAATTCTATCCTAGGAGTCTTCTAATGTGGTAGATAGTAGACTAGACTATTGTTAACATAATCATATATACTTTATCATACATGTACCAGACAAAATACATAAAAAGAGCACCTCTCATGCTACAACAGTGACATGTAGAAAAATGAAATGTCAACAGTTCTGACACTGTATAACTCACCCCGAGTTATCAAGAAAACAAAGGAAAGGTATGGACCCTTATAATGTATCATCTATATTTCTTACTCTTAGAAATGTATGCATTACTGAAATATGATCATTGGTATTTAAACAAATTACTAAGATGGATTAACAATGGTCAGTATTGGACTTTGACACATATATAAACTATTGGTCGATGATCACATACATGACAACGTAGGATGAATACATGTAACCTTCATTTCAAAGAAAGCATAATAAAAGAGAGCAATGCTCAAATTGACAACAACAAAAAGTAAAATAATTTGTGTGTACTGATCGAGGTGATGTATAAAAGGTTTACTTACATACACATATTTATTCTATAAATTTAAATAGTGGTATTTTCTACAGGGATGTTACTTGTGGGGGGGGGGGAATTATTTTCATGTCAATGTTGCTGTCTCAGAAAGAATGAGAATATGTGGAAAAATGTCGGCGACAGCCATGATATGAAACTGATGGTCTGTAGAGACATTGCTCTGTTAGGGTTAATTTTGCTCAATTAATATCATCTGTAATGATCCACCCCTGAAGAAGGCCAAGTGTTCTGGCAGAAACGTCGGTACAGATGAACAACAAATGGTTTATGTGCTACAAGATTTTGCTTTTATTAAATACAATCTTAAAATGATTTCGGTTTGATTTGTGGTTTGTGGTTAATTTCCCAAAATTAATATTATCTTTTACATATGGTAAAGTATAAACTTATTACTAACAGTACGTAAGTAGATTTCAATAGAAAAGTGGGAAGTTGCCATCTCTGTTTCTATAACTGTAAAACATCTTTCGATGATGGCAAAAAAAGTCTGAAGTGATATACAGGTAGAACAATAGCGAAGGGTAGTGGCGTCCCTGGAAACAAAAACGGTGACATCCTCTCGGAGACAAGTGAATACCTATTAAAGCGCATGTTCCACCAACTAGGCCTTCTTTTGATACTGGGCCGAGCTTCTCAGCCAAGCTCCTACCTGGTGCTTGGTCTCCGGGCCGACCGAAAATGGCGGGTTTTTTTTTACCGGTGCCCCTACACCAAGGTGAGTGGCAGGTGGCAGGTGGGAGCTCAGCTGAGAGCAGATAGTGGCACTGTCTGGTGGATGTTGGCCACACTAATGTGCCAAGCGAGTTTCCCTTTCATTGAATAGGGGATGCCCCGAATGCTCCTTCACACACTGCGCAGCTCAGGCTGTGCAAAACCCGGTGATTGAGCAAAGCAGTGTGCTGCCATGTTGGGATTTGTATGGGAAAGATCCGACCAGAATCATAGTTTCTTAGATATGGTAGGTAACGATAGTAGCTCATAGATTTTCTGCTATTTACTGCGGTTTAAGGAATAATGCAGGTAAATAAAGATAAGGCTTGATGTTATGAATGTGTATAGCACACTCTGGTGCTAAAATTCTGCCCGGGATACCCAAACTCTCTTAATTTACGGTCTTGGCTCACGGGTTAGCGCATCGCGGGAGTCAACCATTCATGTTTACAGAATCTACTGCAGTAGAGGCAGTGAAGGAGTCCATGCACCAAAACTGCCGGCTGGCTGCGCATTCCACCCGGCAAAAATTGATAAATCAATTTTATGCCGGGTGGAAGAAATCCCGCTAGGCCGGTGAAAATATATAGACCAGTTGGGACGCCAGGTAAAAAAAACCTAGCTGGAACAGCATGGAACGAATATTTCAGCCAGCTGGTGACCAGGAGCCCCAGCAAATTCTCAGTAACCTCGAGGCCAAAAAACTGCAATAGGTGCGGATTTCAGGTGCAAACACTGTGCAATTGGTGTACAACATTTTCGCGTGGCTGCTGAAACACACGTTTGATACCTGTATAAACGTTCCATTTATACCATGCATTTAATATAACAGAATAAGATCAATTAAAAGTATGCGCTGATTTCTAGTCACAAAACACACACAATTTTCCTTTTTCAATATACATGTACATGTTTGCAGGCATTTAGTTCGAAGTTACTCAGAACACTTACCTCCTCCCGAAGTTTCTGTGCCTTTTCCGCCTTTTTCAGTTTGGTGGCATATTCCTGGGCGTCCTTCAGTCCCAGGTCAGTGCAGAGACGCACAAGGAATTTGAGACCTTGACAGTAACAAATAAAAACGTCATTGCGATGAGTCAGTGGCAGACGGTTGTGACACGCAATAATTGATTAAATTGCTTTTTGTCTCTGACATTAGGATTAAAGACGTCAGACTACATGATGGGTGTCACTGATAGATACAAATTATAGTCTATAAACTACTTATTATCAAAAGACATCGCCCTGACTGATATCGACAGGAGAATACCTAGAGTGAGTCCACATCTCAAATTACTAGTTCACACTGAAGTGCAAAATCCACTGAGGCGAATTTCTTTGGAATTTATGGTCGCACACGTTTGCATGGAGTCGCACCGTAAATACATTACAGTGTATCTGACGGTCGCTTAGTGGTCCATTGGGAGTCATATGGCTCATGCGAATTCGCATGGCCATGCGACCAGCATGCGATAAAATTGAAACCTTTTAATATGTTCTCATGGTCGCACATAGTCGCATCATTTTTTCATTATACCGCCAGGAGGAAGGCAATCGTTTTAAGTTGTTATATTTCCCACAAGGGGAACAAATATTTTAATTGCATTCCAAAGGCCCAAATTCAGTTGCAGTAAAATCCCTTGGCATTTTCTTAAGTGGATCTCAAAATTCGTTGTAGTCGATCTGGCGGTTTGTATGGCAGTCGCAAGGCAGTCGCATTGCCACACAGTCGCATGGGATCGCTTGTGGATTCACATGAAAATTCCGTCGCCTCAGTGAATTTGGCGCTTAACATTACCTGATTCATGCATCGATCAACATAGTGGTTATCAAGCCCAAGGCAATACTTATAAACGAAAGACTTCTGTCCAAATCATACTCGACAGCAACAGATTGAAGGATTAAATCTACATAAAGATGTGCTCTATACAGGTCTAGGTGTAAGCGACTGTCATTAATATTGTTCTAAAGGTTAGCAATATGGAAAACATTTTATATTCCAAGACAACAGTATATCTGTACATATTACAAATAACACTGACACAAATGAAATACTCCTAAATCAAGACATATTTACAAATAGAATGTATCACCTTTCCCCGAGAGAGTGATAACTGTAGATGGTTCAACTTACATTCAATATTATCTGGGAATCTTTTGTGAATATGTTTGTAGGTTTCCAGAGACTGTTGGTAATTGCCGGAGCGTCGGTGACAACTGGCCACCATCAACTTCCACTTCACCTGGTTTGGCCTGAATAAAGAATCGCTTTGTTTTGAGAGGTAATTGGTAGCTGGTCATTGCCCCACCGGGTGTCTCCCTTGTCCACTAGCACCCCTCGTACGCCACTCTCGCACCCTCTAGCGGCTCTCCCGCGCACCTCACACTCACGTGCGCTCCCAGTGCACTCCCCTCACCCTCACACTTCGCTCACCGCTCAACCTGTACACACGTACTTTTTCTACCCACACCTCTTCTGTTCTTCCCTCTACTTTGGTAGGGCTATTATTTTATACTTATCATATCATATTACTATTATAATTGATATAAAACACTCCATCTGTCAATTATTCATTATAATCATTAATTATTCATAGTAATAATTACCTATTACTTATTCATTTTAATAAGACCTCATAAAATTCAATAGAATTTTATTAGCCCATTCCGGTGTCTTCTTCTATCCAGGGATAAGGGGTAATGAACGCTATGTCAACTTGCTGTTCAAATCATGTTTAACTATACGTTAAGTAGATACATTTTTATAAGAGCTACTCCATTTTGAACGTGATTAGATCTGTGCACTGAAAAAAATACTAAAAATATAACAGCTAATGCATGCATTAAATTTGTCTTTAGGTATTCTCGATCAGTAACTATGCGTAATAGTCATCCATTAAGCCAGACTCTCTGGCAAAACTTTTATCAAAGCCTCACTCACCCTATTTAAACTTTCATATAGTTTAATAAAAGAACATAACAGAGTTTGGATGTGCCCTGACATATTCCACGTGATCTGACATCAGATTACTCTAATCTCACTAAAGTTGAACTCACCCTAAGTCTCTAAGCCACTTTAGATTTATTGAGTCATGTTTATTCTCCCACAATTAGTGTGATACCGCATGTCAAATGGACACAGACACTACACTGACAGCAGTGCCAGAAGAGGCCCTTGACACTAAAACATTAGCCGCCTGATGATTCCCAGAGATGAAACCGCTATTTGTTGTATATAGACATTTCAATGACAACAAACAAAATCCCCAGAGCATGACATCATGAAAAGGGCGCATGATAATCGATCAACATGGCAATTCACTTACAATTGCATAGATCAGCAAAAAGAATGTTCGATAGTGAACGCACGATGATATCATCCCGCTCTCTCCTGATGGCGCATTCAATTGGTAGCTTTGCCTGATATACTACATGCCATGTCTCCAATGAATTAAATGTAATACATGAATATTGAATGAAAATGTTTTTGTTACAGCAATCTTGACAATGCTCGATGAATGTTAATAGATAACCTTTGGATTGCTTGGGAGAATTATATTCAAGATAACATATCAACAACTACACAATAATATGGACTTACTGAATAATGGCAGCTCGCTCAAAGTACTGGATGGCTTTTTCACAGAACTGTGAGTCGATGTAATAAGCGCCTAACCACTCAATGACAGAGATATTGGACGGGTTGTATCTGTATGACTGAAATCAGAAGAAATTAGATCAGATTGCATTCGAAAAGCATTTAAGAATTCTTGATTGTATCAGAAGCTAGCAAACTTTCTTTTATTTTCTATGAAGCATAGGTGATCAGGCTAACCGCTTCATGTAACCGTAGATGTCAGATGGTAAATTTTTCAATATGCCAAGTGACATTTTTTCAAGGTCATCTAGACACGAATCTATACTATATAGATATCTCGATCGGGGCACCAGATAATGTGATTATGTCAATCAAGTAGGTCACATAAATAAGGTGATCGGTGTTAAGTCCAACAAGAGACGGGGTACAGTTCACTCAAGTTAGATGCATAGAAATCCAAACTGTAAAACATGGGGAACAACCGCGTGCTGGAATGGTAAGCCGACTCCTCAGTCATGAATGTAGTATACCCAATATTCAACGGCTTATGGGGTCATTTACTTTATTATCCATCGTATACAAAGCCCCCATTGAGAATGTATGGGAACTCAGTAAACCACGACCGATTGTATAAAACCTGTCAGATACCATAACTGTGGTATACGGATTCACATCTGTGGTATACGGGCTCAAAACCGTGGTATACGGGAAAAATAGTCCCTTTGTGCTATAGAGCAAAGAAATGGTCCCTATTGTTATGCCCTTTGATATGGCAATTACTGGGTTTAATTTATTCGAAAATATGGATAATAAATACAACAAACGATGTTATGTGGACAGGCGGCTCTGTAAACCACTTGAGGTTGACGTCGTAATACACACTGCACCGCTCCAGTTTATCGCAACGCAAAACCTGTTTTCCATATGTTGCTCGAGCGCTGCAGTGTGGTCGTAATACGCTAGCGCTCGTGTATTACTACGCGTCAACCACTCGTGGTTTACGGCCGCCTGTCCACATAACCATCGATTATTGCCTATTTATTAATTAATAATGTTATATGGGATGAGATAAAATCAGAAACCCTTGAGATGAAAATAACTTGGTCCGCACTCTACCTCATTTGACCGCTGCATAATTGATTCAGCTTCGCTTCGTGAATTACTCTGCAGTCAAACTCGGTGGAGTATGGACCGAGTTATTTTCATCTCGTGCGTTTCCTTCTAAAAACTATAATGTATGTCCTCATGCTGAGTGATAAGTGCTGAGTATTCATAGGGCACTCACGTCGTAGTGGTACTGGAAGGCCTGCGACTTGTCGCCCTCCTGGTCGTACATCTCCCCCAGTCGCTGGAGAATGGAGGCATCTGTGGGCACAATGCCGATCAGCTGCATAAACCTGAGTGATATGAACCACGACATGTACAATCCACATAGTCCCAAGTCCATCATAGTACAGGGATGAAAGTCGGGACTGATGAAAAAGTCGGAAAAAAATCCAAAAAAAAACTGGGGCGAATTTTGTTTGACGGCACGGGGGGGGGGGGACGCCCCCCCCCCCCCCCCCCCCCCCGTGCCGTCAAACAAAATTTCGGCAATTGACGGAACTCTGACGGCAGTGTCAACGGCCCTTGGTGCGTTTAACTGCCGCCAAAGTACTGACAAATCTAACGGCCTATGGAGGTTTATACGCCGTTGGTGAGAGCCTGCTGCCAGAATTATCTGTAACTTCTTAGATTAGTTTTATTTTATGATTTTCATACTTTGTTAATGATCATATTTCAAGATGCAGAAATTTCTGATTTCCGTCAATTGTCAGCGAACTTGCATCCCTGATAGTAAACGTAGAGGAATATACCCCAATAAAAATACAAAAATCACAGCATATATGACATATAGAAAATATAGCGAGATTTTACATTCAATGTCGCAGTGAACCAGTACTTACCATTCTATTGCCTGACTGGGATCACCTAACTGATCATGTCTGGATTTGGTCAAGGATAAACAGATCAAAACCGGATTTATCAAAATATGAAACCCGAAAGCAAAGCATCATTTTATTGATAGATAATATCCCTAGGTGTATCTTTCTCTCGGTAATCTAGATTGTAGGTTAATTAAACAGAGCAATTAGTTTTGATTTGTTTTTCAAGGACAGATCTATCACCCACCTAATACATTCACTCCTACACCATGCTACACTCATAACCTCTGTTGCTTCAGATGTAGCCTGCCATCGATATGATAACCTGACCATTCTTTTGATCTATGTGTTCATAATTTCTTATATGGTCTCTCCTAGTTCCTTTCTCACTGTGGTGTTTTATTGATATTGAGGGTTATAAGGATACATATCAGCGATCTGGTATATGACTTGTGAACTATTCCTCAGGATGGCATGAAGTTTGTAGAACGAGTCCAGTGCGTCCTCGTATCGCTTCAACTTCTTGTTACTCAATCCTAAAACCGAGGTAAAATGCATATAAAAAGATAATGTATGAACCTGATACACATGATACGGTTTTCAGTTTCCTCCGTCTACCAATACACACAATGCTGAATTCCACTTTACTAGTCGACTTTACTTTATAAATCTAATTGGTTTATTTCATTTAATTGATTAGATTCCAAAACCCCATAGGTCTCTTTCAGACATTAAGCTGGTCAAAGTATAGATTTATTCAATCGGAATCATGGTATTTTGAAAAAAGGGTAAACCGGAGAGGGTGGGTATGTATCCCTACTAGGGGGGCTCCCGGAAAGTCGTGGAATTTTAGCTTATTCTAGTATTTTGAGAGCAATTGTGTTTGTTAATTTCACGAATTTCGTGATTTTTAATGTTATACCCCCACACACACCTCCATGATATTATTGGATTCGAACCGATCTCGAAGATGGGCGTGGCGGTCGCAAAGAAGCGGAACTCCGCTTATCGCAGAAAATTTCTCATGCATGCAGATGAATTCAGAAATCTTGATAAGATCAATCGTAGTTATGCAATGAGAACTCTGTGGACTGTGGAGAGACAATATGGGAGACTACTGACCGAGGTTATACAGGCCCTCCACACAAGACGAGTCGTTCTGCAGCGCTTCACGGTAGAACTCGCGCGCCTTTTCATGGTCGCCTTTTGCAAAAAGTACGTTTCCTTTATTCACCAAAGCTGAAAGAATAATCAAGGTCTTAGTAAAGCTACAGTACAACTGAGGAGATGACATGTTTTCAAGCTATAAGATATTGTTATCAACGATTTACACGGACTAGATTCTTCTAGTCCCTGTGCACTGACCTTCTTTATTCTGTTGCCTTACACACTCTACAATCTCGACTCTGTGATACCCGCACAATGATCACTCATGACTGGCCTGTCATAATTGATAGAACTACCTCGACTGTAATCGTGTTGCTAAAATCAGTACAGCGACTGTAGCCGATCTGGACGAGGATATTGTCATGCGATATTTATAGTCAATTTATTCAGATCATCTGAACAGTGCAAAATGGCTGAGTGATAGTTAAGCAACCTATCCAAAACCTCAACATTTGCCTGCGGACTCACCAAGGGTGCACATACTGCATAGCGGTAAGTTGGTTGGTTGGTTTGATTTAACGTCCAGTTAACCATTAGAGGTTCTCACCAGACTTTCTCAAGGTTCTTTTACACCCCATGGGGGGTGATCGAATCTATGTAATGAATTCAGGTAAAAATCTCACCCCTACACATTTACCGAGGTGAGAGATCTTTTAGTTCCCACACCACATAGACATGGTATGAGAACGATTGGCCTTAGCGGTAAGTGGATTCCAATGTTAAAGCAACCAAAACTAACCTACTAGGAAAATGTAAATAAAAGTTACACATTTAAGAACTAGATAAAAAGGTATACCATGAATGAAGGTCTATTTTGATTACAACTGTGAGGTATGGGTAGAAATGAGATACAACATGCTACAGTTCTAAAGATGCCACTTACCTGACGGGTTGTAGCGGTCAGCAGTCAAGGCAACCTCAGCATAGCGGTCAGCGTTACCCTGTTCATTTTCCTATACAGTGGAGAATAATATATCTACTTAAATATTAATCTAGGGACTATGCACCCTAATTAATAATGAAATAACTTGCAATATTTAACAAAAACAAAGCAACGAAGCCCAATTGAAATTTTACGTGTCTACAGAATGTTTTGATTTTTCTTTTATAAAAAAAGGTGTTCATAGAATATTTACACCACCGTCCTAGAGGCTTCAGCTTTACAATTCAAAATATGAAATAGCTAATGTTTTATTGAGTACTAAATGTAAAGCACTGGACAGGAAGAGGTGCAAGGGATAGGCTACACCGGACGAGTAGATAACTTCACCAAGTATTTACAGAGGATAAGGACAGCGCATGCAGTCAGTGTTTTATATACTTCCACGGTATACGTGCAATACAGGGTGTTATGACACACATTGCCAAACGCTTTACTAAAGTACAAAGGGATCCATCTGCTCTCCCCTAACTGTATGTATGTGTTTTGGTCCACGTTATGAATGATGGAATTGTTGTGAGTTTTTTTCAATCATTGCTTTAGTCAATCGGATGAGCTTGTAGAGGAATGTGAATGAATTTATTTTTCAAAACAGACCGTCTATAACAGTTCGACACCACGAATTTCTAATATGCTATATAGAGATACAAATGTGGATCTATACAGGGAATGCCACTCTAACATTGCTGTTGGTGTGTAGGAAAAATTGGAATTCCGTCATTTGCCAGAAAACTTGCATCCCTGTTAAATAGTAATTTGAGTCATTAATCATCCACATGGGACAAACTGGGCATCAATAGACTAAGATCCTGACCATAAGAGAAAAACTGAAATAAGAGGATATCCAGCTGCAGACCCTACACTATGGATACACCACACCACTATACCCTTAGTCAAGAGAGGCGAACCCATATTCGAAGTTGGGCAAGGCAGAGATCTATGGTTAGACACACAACAATGGTAGGACCTGTCAGTAGAATATAATAAACATATGGATGACCGTAGGATAGTGAGGGAAAGCAGATCGTTGAAAATCGCGTATAGCTCCCTTTTTTAATCCTATCACATAAATTCTTCTATGGCAGCCAGCCTATTCACTTTGCTAATAGTATTTTCCCCCTAAAAGCGGATATTCATTTCTGGCGACCCAATATACTATTTCAACAAAATCCATAAATAACCCGTTCACCTTTCTATATAAGTTGCAGAATACATAAATGAGTTTGAAAAGTAGATTTTGCGATTATCCTGCATCAGCGGCAGCCGAGTGTACTTCCATGTTTTAATTATATTTTTTTATGATAAAGAAGAATGAGTTAATGGTAGCATATGGGTATGGATGGGTTGTTTATCAAGGATCTGGTTAGCTTGTTAGATGTCTACTAAGGGACATAAATATATATGTATATTTTTATATATTCATATATACAATAGTCGTTAGAAGTAAACACAGGTTTGACAACAGCTAGTTATAGGTGTTAAGAATAGGTACCTCGCCACTCTGTCCAATTCACCATGCAACACAGCAAAACAAGGGTGATGTCAGAACGAGGTAAACCAAATGTCATTCAGCTTAGACGGAGGGGTGGGGTGGATGAATGACGGAATATACATATTTCATATGAATATGGAATAGAGCTATTCAGAACAAGAATACCATAGCTGAGGCTCATGAATTCTATGAAGAGAAAATTGACCATTTTTTGTGAAAAAAATGGAAATGTCTTGATAGTCTACCCATACACAAAACTCACTAACCCATCACCTACTCAATTGATCTGTTACAATAGCTGAAAAGAATATTTTCTAAAACCTCTTATTACTTGTTTGATGGTCCCTGAATTGTAATTGTATCTAGATTCCTTGACTGATTTATCGTGAAGATTACAATTATCCTACCAGTCTAACCAATAAATAGGTCTTCTTTTAGTAACTCCCAGAAAAGATATCATTTCATTGAAACGATTAATTTTTCCTCAGAAATCACAGGGACATGAAATTAAATCCCCATACACCACTGATTTTTTAAGATGGATTTTTTTGAAAACATTTCATTGAAACGTGTTCACTTCTTATGGTGAAAGATGAAAGATCATTATCCGTCACTAGAAAATGTGTAAATACCATGTAAATAATTGATGCACTACCGACAATGCAGTGGGAGATAGCACTGCTTTTCTTGAGTGATTTTCTTTCAAAGAATTTAAGTCGATTCGCATCTCCAGCAACAGGAGTGTTGACTCTAACATCTCATTTGAGATGTTGATCTAGATTTGTGGTAAAGAGCTACTATTGCTCTTTTCTGGAGATCCCAAATTTGATTACTTATCGTTGCATAAATATACAAGTCAAAACAATAGAATACATACAAAATCATATGTTTAAATATAGGCAAAATGCGTCTTAAGTACATCAACTGTACCAAAGAAATAAATTTCGATCCGGTTCTCTTTCGCATCATCAATTGGGGAAGTGTTAAAGGAAGGGATTAATTGCAAAATACTACACATATAAAAAAGGGTTAAACTTACCAGGAAGTATAAGAAGGACAGGTTAGTGGCTGCTGTCGAAGCAACTTTTGTGTCCTTCTTCTCGAAGGACTTCAGGGTCTCTACTGCCTACAGAAAGAAAGTGTAACAGCCAATGGTCAATATCAAAGGCAGATCATGTAATTCATTGCATCATTGGAGAATGATGAGTAAAATCCATCACTTTTATGTGCCCGTGTCTTGACACAACAGACACTTTAGTGTTGTTCAATACAATGCCGAACGTATAGTCATTCTTCAACGACGATAACATAATATATAAAAAACATTCTTTTTCAAACTCTATAGACTGTAGAATTATAAAACGTCAGTATCCTTTACAATACTTTACATAGCCCTAGTGTCATTTTCCCTCATACGAATAGATTTTTCCTGACATTTTTAAAATTCCAATTATCCCGGAAAAAATTCCCGGAAAATTCACTGACCTTGAGAAAATAAACTTTGTAATGATTTTCCACTGACATGTGGCAAGACTGATAGCGACAGATTTCTTGTGAATACATGTGTTCTGCTATTCTTACTTCCTGAACCTTCCATTATATACTCTATCTGGTACCAACATAGCATCTCTTAGATACCTAAATCAGAATAGGGTATTCTAGACGTGGCAATATAAACCTCTGTATCAAGCCGATGCTACCTTGTTATTGACAACTCTGTCAGTTTAAACCAAGTTACCATAGTGTCTCCAGGTCAACCATTGTTCTGGGTTAGAAAACTTAGGATCCAACCATGGAAACGGATCATAGATCCTGTCCACACTCTCCCAACACAGATGTGGTTTAGGGGGAAAAATCAGAATAGGGAGTACAATCGTTCAATCCTTCATGACCAGATACCAGACATTTGGACGGGACATATAAATGTATGGTGTCACTTACTTGTTGGAAGTCCTTCTGTTTGAGGTAGCCAATTGCCTTGTCGATTTCAAGGTCATGCGCCAAGTCCATGTAGTTGGATGCCTTCACTTGATCAATGCACCTAAACCAGGACATATTCAACTGAGATAAATAATAGTTGACATTCTATAGTTCTGTTCGTCTTAGTAGCATGATTTGGGTGAGTTTGTTACTTAAATAATGAGTGTGTAATGTCTCATGTATGGCATCAACAGCAATAAATATTTCTATAAAAAAACAAAGAGTATAATTGAATGGGTGCAACGCTCAGTAGAATTTCGACTAAAAGACCAATTTTAACAATAATGGCACAGTGATATTGCAGAACATAGATCCTGCATTTTTACAAAATAACATCAAAGGTGATTTTAAACTCGAACAATACTTAATTGAGTTGCCAGAAACAAACAGAGTAGCTTTAACTAAGTAATGTATGGGTAACAACAGCCTGGCAAAATAAGGGCAAGATATATAGAGAAAGGTAAAGCTTCAGAAAGGGAGCTACTACGATGTCAAATATCTGAACTTGGTGTGATTGGTGATGAATACCATCTAGTGTTTGTGTGTAGAAATGTGAAAATAGTACAATACCGCAACAAGCTGTATGTAAATAGACAACAATCGATGGTTTTGTGGACAGGCGGCCGTAAACCACGAGAGGTTGACGCGTAGTAATACACGAGCGCTAGCGAGTGGTTTACAGAGCCGCCTGTCCGCAAAACCATCGTTTGTTGTATTTATTATCCATCTTCTCCAATGAATTAAACCCAGTTATTGCCATATTAAAAGGTACAACAATAGGGACTATTTCTTTGCTCTATAGCGCAAGGGACTATTTTCCCCGTATACCATGGTTTTGAGGCCGTATACCACAGGTTTGAATCCGTATACCACAGTTATGGTATCTGACAGGTTTTATATAATGGGTCATGGTTTACTGAGTCCCCATACATTTTCAATGGGGGCTTTGTATACGATGGATAATAAACAGTCAATGAACATTACTTACTTAACGAAAAAATAAATCTCCCATATCTTCAAACGGTGAGAAGTATATCAATGACTACAATGCCATTTCATCGATACAAACGATCTTATTTTGAAATTTGTTTAACTGAAAGTTATATATTGAATACTTATACACTGTGGAGAGATCTGATATGGTAATCAAATACGTTTACCAGCTTGTTGGGTATTTTTCACTCTACTGGACGGGGGATGGGGTTTGAGTATATTCTTCCTATGTTCAGTGTATGGCGAAGAAATATCCGGGGCAGGATTTCTGTGTGCACAGACCAGGACTATGTACTAGGACAAAGTATAAAATATCTAAGTGGCTCACCAGTCATATCCGGCCGAGTAATTAGCCTCAACAGCGGGCGCTATGATCTTGGCGGCTGTCTTGATGCATCGTTCTGCTTGGCTTTTCCTGTTAACAGAGGTCAGATTTTGTCACATTTTATAATGGCAATACAAGCAATGTCACCTTCCTTGGTTTCACCATGACCACAGCTCATAGTCAGTTTATAATGTATTGGAATAGGTAAAACAGTGAGTGAATGTCTTTTTTCTTTCAGATATTTTAAAAATCAAACTTGACCGAGAAAAAAAATTTCACTACTGAGAATAGGACATATTGGTAAGTATGTGTAGTCACAAATGAGCAGTTCACCACGCTCTTACTTTTCTCGCTCGATTTGTCGCAGACTGTCACTCTTGATCATCTCCAGAATTAGACCGTACTGTTTGTCATCCTGAAAAAAGTTAAGAAAACTTGATTTATTATGACATCCATTTATATCAGGGATGAAGGGATTTTTTTTATCTTCCATCAATTACAAATTTTATCTCACCCCGGATATTTTTTCTCCATAGACTTAACATTGGAAACTCGTATCTAACACCCATTAGATATTTAGGAAAAATATCCAATGGGGGATAATGTCACAAACGTTAGCCCATTAGTCAATATTAAGGGTGAGATAAATTCAGAAACCCATTCAAGTTTAGGGTCTGAGCTTGTATCCCATCTCATTTGAATCACATAGCAATTCACGCGGCTTCGCCTTGTGAATTACTACGTGATTCAAACTCGATGGGATACGAGCTCAGACCCTAAACTTTCATGGGTTTCCTCTATAGTACCTTTCAATAGAGGTCAGGACCTTTGAAAACACTAACACGGTCGCACACAGATCATGGAAATAGCTTTGGCTTCACCTATGTCTATTGGAAATACGCAAATGGAACTAGCTTTAAATCCAATTAATGAATATATCTAGAAATATACTAATTGTATCAACGTCTTCCGATACCCCTAATATTGAAAAAATGTGGTAATCTTATCGCTGCCTTAAAATATCCCTCATTTTGGGACAGGATATATGCGCGTGCCCTACTGTTTATCAAGCACCAATGGTGGTTGAATTTCAGATCATGAAGTGATATGGCCAAGTCTCTGATCGATTTCAAATATTTGTTTTCTCTTATGATGTTGACGCTGAAAATTATCAAATTCTTTCGGAACACGTTTATAGAAGTGATTTCCCTTCATGATGTCCATAAATATATCTGGTTGACATATACTTTCTTTCAAATCGGACACAACCTAGCATACAGAGCACTCACATTGGAGGAGATATACTTGTCTTCATCGTCGATCTTCAAGTCAACGGTGAGGAGTTTCTGGAAGGCGCGCTTCATCTTCTCACGGTCGCCGAGCGCGTAGTAACACAGGATGAGGTTGAAGCCGGTCTTAAAGTCGGGCTCCTCGCCCATAATGTGCTCAAAGGACGTGATAGCGTCGTTGTACTGTCCCATCTTCACAAACACGATGCCGATGTTCTGCATGATGTTAATCCTGAAAGTAATCAGATTTGATCGGTGATGGTTCTCATGCAGCTGACTGGCAGGGGAGTTATAGAAATAACATATTTGTAACTTTGTGTACCTTTGTATCTTAAACAAACCTTTATCCGTTGGAAAAATCATAATCATTAATCAAGACACTCATTGTAGTCAATTTGAAGAAAACACTTGGTTAAACGGTGCACCAATTTTCAATAAAGCCGGTGGTACTTCACTATTCACCGTAAATTCCCGCGTATAGGACGCATCTCGCGTATAAGACGCACTCTGACTTTGGGAAAATCCTATAAGATACTCCCCCTTTTAGCACCCACCCCACCTCCACCCCCATTTTTGTACAATCATGTAGTGCAATAATTATATACATATATATCACTATGCAGTACTCTCATAATAAAACACTAAAATTATATGTATCCTTTGATTTGAAGGCATTAATGGTACCCTCGAAATTCTCAATTGCCCTTGGGAAAAATATGCTTATAAGACGCACACCTCTCCAGTACACAGATGTTAACACAATCCCCATCCAACGCAATACAGTGAAATCTGGCCCATACCTCATGTTCTTGTGTGTGTTGGGCACCTGATCCAGGGACATACGATAATACTTGATGGCCTTTGCGTAAGCCTTCTGTTTGAAGTAGATATTGCCCATATTGACTTTAAGGCGCCCGGCATTACTGAACATCTTGTTTTTGACGATCACCTGATATGTGTTGAGGGCCTCGGCGTACATCTCATTGGCCGCGTACTGATTGGCCAAGTTAAAGAGCACCTACAAGCAGAGGGAAAAACCGATATTTGGACAGCTAGTGACAGGGGCTTAGGTTAGCGAGTAAGATGTGAGGGGTAGGTGCTGGAGAGAGGGACAGGTGGTGGATATAGAAGAGATTTGTTCGACAATCACCTATCTATGCACATGTATTAAACATGACTACTGATACGTTATCCAGACTGAAGGTAGTCAGGCCCGTTCCCATGAAAACACTTCGTCTCTGGTAGATCGCTTCAGTGAAAGATATGTGATATTCCCTTGCCTCACATATATATTTCTTAATATTCCTACAACCAAGATACGCCGATAATGGTAACTGAAGACATACAATTTGAAGCGTTATTTCAATGAGGTTCAACAGAATTTTACATCCTCCCTAATTTCTCTCATTTCATACAATTCATATTCGCCCTTAGGTATTGTATCTTTTTCCTTTTGTTATTTGTTGTTAATATCAAACCATGAGCCTTTACTTTTAAGTTGTTGATTTCCATCATATTTTCGACCTTACTTTCACGTTACTTTCACTTTCATCAAAAACCCTTTTTATTTTTTAATCCTTTCAGGACGGGTACCTGCAGCCGAGCTACCCCCTTAAGGATGGGTGCTGGTGACAGTTTGTCCTAGGGGACGGGCACATAATGGTCAAAACCCATACTTTGAGTGTTTTATTACGTGATACAAAACATAATCCAAAATATTTTTTTTTCTGAATAGAAATACTAATTGTGGTGTTAGTCCAACATTCTGTGAAAATTTGATTTACATTGCTCCATTATTTCCTTGTAAAAAATGAATTTGTACATTTTTGAGAAATAATGCCTCAGGGCATCATTCGCCCTGGGCTGGTCGATGCCTCAAGCCATCATTTGCCCTGGGCTGGTTGATGACACAAGCCATCTTTCCCCCTTGAAGGGCTACCCCCCCCCCCCCTCTCTCTCTCTAGCAGGGCTTCCCTTGACTGAAACAACCATCTAGTGGGTTTACAAAACTGAGCAAAGTGAAGACATACAATTTCACTAAAAATGTTTGCAATTGGGCAACATGAATAATATCAATAATCAGACCAGTATGATATCATATTCCAATTGAGAACTATGATAAAGAAATATCGTTTATAAACTTTCGATTGCACATAGCATCCTATGATAGTGATGTCATATAAAACCCTTCAGAAATATGTGACATGGTAGCTCCTGAAAATAAGTCTGAGTCTACTTCCAAGGAACTTCATGTTCAACTCAAACCCGAATCAGGCAATACCGGGAACAAAGTAATGCATAAGTCAATTCAATTTAACACTATAAATTTAGATTCAATTGTAAAAAACGATCATTTCTAACATATTTACAAATCTGTGGGTGTCCTGTTAAGAATATACATGGAATCATGAAGGGTGTGTCTTTACGGACCACGCTAAAATAGATCATTATCTAGATTGAGTATGAATGCACTATTGCAAATGTCTTGTAATTCTTTTCAAGGAGAAACAAAGAGTTTTGTACAAGCTCACTTTGAAACATCTGCTATCTTTAGCGCGGGAATATTCATTCTAAGCTTAACCTGTAGATCACCTTGTTCAACTGGCTCTTCATGAAAATATATCATTATATTAATCAATCAAGGCATATCTAACATTATCATTCTGAATGAATTAAGTTCAAGGCACGCTTATCTGCATATAGAATACAAAATCACTATCCTTGATAAAGATATTTTCAGATAGATTCTACTAGAAGTGCTATTCATTACTTTATAAGGATAATAACACTGTACTTACCGAGTAGGTGAGATCGAGGTTGATTTGGTCGCCCGCTGACAGCTGCTCCCGCTGACGTACCAGAATGCGCTCCTTCCGCCCCGCCTCTTTGGCTTTCTCTAAGGCCTATAACATAAGTTTATTCATAGTACAGCCCAGAAAGTTATCCTTGAGTAGAACCCAAGGTATCGTTTCTAGCTAATATCTGAAATGGTTAGAATGCTTGCATAACATTATTTCACAGAGAAAGATAGGCCTCGATGTGGGAAATGGAAGTGCGAATACTACATTCTAACAGGTTTCACGTTGCACAATTACAATATGTCAAACCGAATAAAGTACATATATTTGGGCTCCCAGTTGATTAATTGGGGAAATTTTTGTTGCAATCCGTATATAGAGCGAGGGTCGAAGTTATACCCTTACAAGTGTGTCTGAAGCTATCTAAAAGCATTATATGTATGGTTAACCATGGTAAATTCATTTACTTACGACACTGTACTCCCCACGACTGTTAGCGAAGCAGCTTTCTTCGATGAGTTCGTTCACCTTTTTTTCTAGTTGTTTAATCTTTTCCTCTGGCCTAGAAAATATACAAGAAATGCAGATTGTAGCATACATTAACTGTGATAATTTTCGTTTATTTCCTAAACAGCAGGTATAGAACCTTCTAATAAAGAAATTGCAAAAGCGCAATTTAAAAATCGCATCTCTTTATATAATGGCGTCGACGAGACTCATACGATTTCTGAATGTAATTATACATACAACATAATAAAACTTACGTGTCTTCATTCTTTGTTTCAAGTGGAGGTGCCGGTCCTTTGTTACTCTGACCCATGGGATCAAACCCTGCTCCTGATAAAATAAGGGTAATAGGACACGGTAATCCACTATACAACATAACCTCGGTCATTCAGATAGCATTTAGACCCTGTCCTATATTAACATTAGTCTTAATATAGTTTATTCTATTATCAGTTTGATTAGAAGACTCCAAGAAATATGATTTATTTTTGGTCCAATAAAATACAAGGTATAACAGGGATATCATATGAAATATACGGAATACATCCGCCATATAAAAAAGGTCTTCTACGAGAGGTCAATACAAATACAGATAATTATAAAGAAATATTAAATAATTGGGAAAAGAAAGGAAACTGCAGGATTAAGTTATATCAAACACTTATAAATCTATTCATGAGGAAGCCGTATAATATGAATACCGACTGGAATCTAAAGTTTGCCAAAAAAGAGGAAGTTAAGAAAATTTGTTACATTTTTTTCTTTTTTTACATTATAGACATTATTTCATTTTATGACGACGTCGATGATGAGTCTTACCAGCGCCCCTCCCGGCGGAGGTGTATCCTGCGCCGCGCACAGCCGTCATGGGGCGGGCTTGACCGTCCTGCATGCCCGTGATAGGCCGACCCATGGATGACGGCGGCATGATGGGCTGCTTCCGATTGGCCGTGCCCAACCGTATGCCTGCCGTGGGTGGAGGACGGCGCCCGTGACTGGTGCGTACCGCTTGCTGAAAGGCCTGGTCATTTTCCAAGTCCTGTCCAAGGTCAAAGTGAAACAACTCGATATGACCTAACGATAATCTAAGATGACAATCTTCATTTCATCTCATAATTCCATCTTCATAACTACTGTGTTGTAATTTGCTGATACCTATACTTGTTGGATGTACCCTTGTTGTACCTCAATTGGAAGAACTCCTCTAGTAGGAGAAATTGAATAAAGATCTAAAAAAAAAACACACACAAAAAAACTCGTTGTTAATACCACCGCGGAAGGACATCTAAAATTCACTTCTCACTAAATTTGTGTTATCGATTACATACTAATTCATAAATACAGATTTAATGAGACGCGATTAACTACAATGATGATAAAGAACGCATATGTTATTCATAACTCAATGTTGGTAGATCATCACTAAATGTCACTGAACGTGATCAATCACATACATCTGTGTCTAGGGTAGCGTTGTAATCGTTGAAACCTCCATACAGTTCATCTTCATCCTCGCCTGCGAGATGGACGTGCTCCATCATGTTCATACGACCCACCCCTTCCAGTGTGATCAACCTACGTCAGCTGAAATCAAAACAAACCTTTGTAAGGGTTATATATATTTAACCTCACTCTATGTGTAATATGTAATCATTATTCGAGAAGTAAAATCTAACGGTACTACAATAAGAGGAAGGTAGATTCTTATTTGTGTGCTTAGTTAAATCAAATTTGTTCTGCTATCATTCGAATAGTAATTTAAATGACAAATTATTTCGTATCATAACTACACATTTGCTTCGAACTTCAGTCACTTTTGTCTCCAGGCTTCGGTACTCCACATCATTAAGCGTAGATCACAGAGAAATGTCTGGGTTTTGCCAAATGAACGTCATCACACCTCAGTGAGAACAATCAAATTCCGTTTACAAACCATTGGGTGCAAGTACAAATTAAGTTGCTTCTAAAGTGCAAAAAACGCCAGGATTATAATCACAAAATCACTATGCTAACAAGATTTAGTAAAATTGAAAAGTATTTGAAAATGCACTTCGTGTATTTCAAATACCCGTAGTAAACATGGCTTTGAGTAGGTGTACATGTTAGTTATTGTGTATTTCGTGTGATTGTACACATTCCTCGACCAGAATGTCTTGATACTCGGTGTGTGTACTCTGAAGAACATATGTAGGTGAAAACCACAAAAGGTGAAATACCAGCCGTATCGAAGATTAGATAAAGGTATGTACGTCGTCATAAATTAAAAGTTAGGCCACACAAAACAAAACGCTTAGAACAAGATCTTACTTAAAGTTTGCCGGACTTTCAACCGGCACCTGTGTGTCTTCAATGTAAAAGATAAAGAGTATTCCGTCAGGCCATGTCTTAAGACATACTTTCAAAAGAAGACGACAAAGACCCCTGATGCTTCAGATGCCCTCCTCAAATTGTTCTAACCCCCACCCCTAGAAAATGTGATCCACCTATGATTTGTTTATTATCCACAAACATTTGGTCAGATAATATGGTTCCCAGAGAAAATTTAGCAATAAGATCAGATAGACCAATGCTGACATTTTCTCAATAGCACACAAGATCACAAAAACGATTGGTCTACCAGGAGTGGGGGCGTTTTTCTTCATTTTCAGTCTTCGATAATAAGTAGAGGTGCGCCGTTTTACACATATAGGCTGTTAATGATTTAAAGCGGGTGTTCCATTGACACGGTGGAGACGTTGTTTATCAAACATAGTGGGCGGCCACCACTCGACGTCGGAATACAGTGGAGCAGTGTTTTATCGAGTCGAACGCGACCATCTAACGTCGGTATCAGCCATTCTGATTTCATCCTTCCGCAGAAAGTAGTCTGTTTGTTTCTCATGTATATGAAGTAAGTAATCCTAAAAACTAGCTGAATGTAAAACTAGCTTTTGTAGTCATTTAAAATCAAAACAATGCTGCCAACTGAACTGTTTGAAATGAATATTTACTAAATTAGATTTGATCAGATTCCTGCAAACCATGTATAGCAAACACCCAATAATGTTAGATTTTCTTCATGTCAATGGAACACTCCTTTTAAGGCGGTATTCCACCAAACAACCATTTTTTCAACGTCAACAGATGTTCCAGCCGACCTTTCAGCCGACGTCGGTTGAAACGTCTGGGAAAATGGCCTCAAAATGCGTCGCTGCTCCACCAAAACCCCCAACAGACGTTCATTTGGACGCCATACGAGCGTCGGGTGGGTTCAAAGTTCCAGCAGATCCTAGCCGACGCCCCTGCCGGGGCGCAGACTGGTGGACGTTGGCCGCGTTTTCCGTAGTAATCGAGTTCTCCGATAGGCGGCGCGGCGTGCGGCGATACACTGCGACGCTCCGAACCCGGGAAAGCCGCGTATCGAGCGGAGCAGTGTATCCCCGTGTCGGGAAATGTACGGGAGCGCCGATAGCTCGTCAAATAACTGCGGAAATACACATTAAATCGAACAATGAAGGTAAATAAAGATAAGGATTGATGTTATGAGTATGTATGGCACGCTATGGTGCTAGAATTTTGCCGAAGGTTCGGAGTTTTCGATGCCCGTTCGCGGATTCGGGTATCGCTCACACTATGTTGGCGGCGTTCCCTCGCCGCAACTCCCGGCAGAACCCACGGGCAGGTGTCGTACTCTTCAAATGTATCGGCCAGATGCTCAATTCCAGCCGATAAAAACCTAATCAATCAGTTATTTCGGCAGACGCTATATTTACATCTTGTGGAGGGTTGTTGGGGGTATCGGCTGGGGGATCGCCTGAAAATTCTGGTTGGTGGAAGTGCATTTCAGCTGGGAAATGGCCAAACGCCCCACCAGACGCCCAACAACCGTGAGGCGACACTCCTATCAACCACAATATCCTCCAACCGACGTCTTGAAACGTCGGGCAGGAGAACCGACGCCTGCTGAAACGTCGGGTGTGTGCTTCCACCAACCCGACAGATGATTCAAAATAGAGCAGATCTGCCAGCAACCCCAGCAACTGCCATACGGGCGCTGTACAACGATTTTGTCTTGTTGGTGGAATACAGGCTTTAGTAAATGACAAGTAAAGAGTGTGTTCCACCAGGGTGACCATGATTTTGACACCATCAGGCGTTTGCAAAACATGTATAGGTTAAAAACCCACAGATCTGGGTTCCTCTAGCAGGTACCTGACAGAAGCTATGTGCTAGCATGTGGCTGCTCCATAGCCATGCGACAGCTACTGTTGAGTGTGTGGCCATGAAGTGACATTGAGCATGTGGCTATGAAGTGGTGCCTTCAGTAAAGAGCATATTCAACTGGCCTCACTGCAGTCATACAGCAACCATGTTAACGATTGTCAGGCGAATATATAAAATAGTTACAGGGGAGCAGGCCACGTGGCATAGCAGCAGCAGCTCTATGGTAGTGGTACAACCAAAGGCTGCTAAAACTTAATTAAAAAGCTTTTACCTGTTGGCACTGGCAGTGTGCATATAGTTGTCATGCAGCATCAGCCATGGAACAGGCCCGTGGATTTGTATCACGCATGTTAGGTAATGGAATCCAGTCACTCTAGTGGAACACACCCTAAAGGAAGTTTCCCATTGGGCCAAATGCAAGACCAAAAAGAGCATCACAGGTAAGCCTTTTTCAGGTATTTACATCGATTGCTGCAGTGGAGGAGGAAACACACTCATCGGCGGCGGCCAAACGGCAGTGTTACAGCATACAGCCCATATACCTAATAAATTAGCTTTAGTTAAATGCCTTCAAACGAAGCCAACATACGGCGTCTGCCTTTGATTAAAGTTTGAAGTCCCTTGAGGATTTGTACAATATTTATGTTTGGCAGCTTCTAACGGCGTCTGATTCAAGGCCAACTCAATGGAACAACCCCTTTAAGTCCTTTAGTCTTAGAACATGCCTTTAAAAACAAAATAAATGATAAGAATATACTATAACCATTAATTATATTGCAATTTACATAAAATTAAAAGACATTGTCTTCTAAGTTCTATTCGATTTGGTCATGAACAGAATGGAGGGCTGTCATTAAACTGTCAATCTTAAAATCAGAGGGATAAGGGGAAGAATTAGCAAGACAACCAATTCTTGGTAGATCTCCTTTACTGGTCCGACCCTAATATAGTTTGAGTTATAAACCATAACTGAGTCAGACATAGTCCGAGTGGCTCTGTATGTCTAGCGGCCGCCAGAGTCAAAGTTTGTCGGAATAAGTCTCTCGGAGTCTGCAAGGGAGGAAAGGACGCCGTGGACGTCGAGGGTAAGATGAATTGACATTGACACTAAAAATGAAAGACCCAGACTATCAATCGCAATATGGTTATGTGATCAGACTATACAAGGATTCCCATGATAGGTAATAAAATCAAATGTATAGAAGTGAAGGTGGGCTGTCAACCCTTCACTGTCCACATGCCTTTTTTTGATTTAGATCGACTGGAGTGGAGAGTAACTTGTTGTAGTTGTAGTATGTGACTACATACATCGCTGCCACACTCCCCCACTGTCTCCAAACAAGCTTTAGTTCCTATTACAAAAAAAAGTAAAATGGCAATAAAATAACACATGGATAACCAGTTGAATACATTTTCGATTGTAAAACCTACCTGTCCTGGAAGAAAATTGCAAATAAATGCACTACCGTCAGGTTTGTTGTGGTTTCACCGGATCCTCTGGTTGGAATGCAAGTGACTGCGCCTGCGCAGACTGGGAATGTTTCCGGCGACAGAGATGTTGTCCGGCAACAAGCAAACATACCACGAGTTTCCCGCCACCATTGAATGAGGTGTTCAAGGGATGCACGAGTTCAAATTCCACAAGAGAAATCATCAAAGCCAAAGAAGTAAACTGATGATGTTGATCAATTCTTAGTCAGTATGAACATCATTCGATTTTAATATATCAAACTGAATGCCTAGGTTTGGAGAATTAACACCCATACCGGTTGATAGTAAATTTATATATGGATACTACATTAGATAGATCTAGATCTATACCTATAAAGTGTTTCTTAGGTGTTGCAAAGGTTAAAAAAATCACTGCTTCTAATACCAGTTACTACTTTTGTCCAGCTCAGCACTGTTCATTACAGTATTATCACTTGGGTGACATTACTGTGGTGATTTGAGAGAATAAATGAATTTCATCAAAATAGATATTCATCCCAGCAGCTGGCATCAACCTTACATTTTCTTCAGACAGCTGTTATTTTCTCATGGTTTATTTGTTGAAAATGTCCTCTTTATGGTGACATTACAGATTACTCAAGACATAAATGATAATACAATGGCCTGCAATAACCCTGCAGTAATATCTGCTTCAAAAGGCCGACAATTATGCTGCTAACTTCAGTAAGATGATCATTGAAAAACACGACACTGTTATCTCAGAAAAGCCCCTTGTATGGCAGAACACTAGAAGTCTTAGTGTGATGGGCTTGCAGTCCACAACCATGGTAAATATTCTAGAAGAACTGAAATAACTTCCCCCCTTTGGTAAATACTGCGCACCCCCCCCCCCCCCCCGCCCCTAGGCAAATACCTCAACGTGAGTCCCCCTCCAGGCAAATACCCTCATATGAACAGCCACCCCCTCCAATAGTTCACCCCCACTTCCGTGAATAATGAACGGTCCATACGTTGAGTCCCTAAATAAACAGCAATTTCAATGTTTTTCATGGTTTTTCTTCTTTCTGCACCCATAAATTCCGTTTGGCTATCTGAATACTTTCCGATTATAACTCTATAACTCTGGTCCTACATTGGGACTTTTGATTATATCAAAACAAATACACCAGTAACAAATTACAAAGAGTCCTCTCTATTCTCCGAGCATCAAGAGGAACCTGTACGAATCCCCAATCAAGCTTAATCTAGATTTTAGTCAACATTTGTTTCCTTTGGTTTTACTCAAAGGCGTTGTACATAACTAACAATCGTTCTAACCTGGCAACTCATCTTAGCACCACAATGCATAGTCCCTGACTTGTATTTTTTAAGATTAGGGTATTTTTCTTGAAATCTAGTTCCTTCTGCTCCTCTCGTTCTGATAGGTCAATTGTCAGTTAAATACATAGGGAGCGTTCGTTAATTATAGCCGGGGTCAGAATTGCCCCCCCCCCCCCCCCATGGAACACCCAACAATTGTTGCCCCCCCCCCCCCCCCTTGGAATGTCCCAAAAAAGTTGCCCCCATCCCCATCGGAATAGGGTAAAAGCACAGGGGAGGCTAAACTGATGTGGCTTTTTTCCATAAGACTTTACTTCTTTACCTTAGAACAAACCCAGTTACATCCAGTTATTTGTTAAAATTTTGACCAAGCTTGGTAGCTAAGTGGTAGAGGTGTTTTCCTCAAGCATTGAAGGTCATGGGTTTAAACCCCAGTTGGGTTATATCAAAGTCTTACACAAAAATTATACCCACTGCTCATTTGGCTTAAAGGCAAATTCTGGAAGTTGAGTGAATTCTAAATTCTATAGGGAGCCAAAGTGAACCCACTGAAACCACAGATACCAGTTTACAAAACATCATTTCCGGTGGCCAGTAAGAATGAGGCTTAGTGCTAAACATGTGGGGGTTTGAGGCTAGACTTTCGTTTTTGGTCTCCTTTGTTACTTTTGAAGTATAGTTTAATAGTGTTTAACGACCTCTCGACCAATCAAAACGCCGACATCGGGTTATGCAGATGAGGTCGCGGAAACTTCCGCCGACCCGCTTCCCGTTTCTCTCTATTCGTGGTTGCATGGCGGTGGTTACATACGCACTCACAGATAAGCCTCGTTCACCCATACATAGTTTAATAGTATCGTCTCTGAATAACTCTGTCTCAAAGCTACGATGACAGTTAATTTTATCAAAATATGGATCTAAAAAATTGAAGAATGACACATATAATCTCGAACCTACATAGTCAAAGTACTGAGCGCCTATATCCGGAAATGATGTTTTGTAATCGGGTATCTGTGGTTTCAGATTTTTTTTGTGTGTGTTTTTTTTGTATCATTTCTTTATTGAGTTCACTGTTTTACAATCAGTCCGTATACTACACATGGATGCATATTGTTACTCAATAAAGGGGCTTAGACCTCAACCTTTTCATAAGGCTGGTGTCCATGGTCTAGCCAACTGTTGTTATAAAGCACAAGTTTGTAACTTAATCAATATCATATATTCTTATTGACAGAGTATTTCTTCAACAACAAGAGCAACAGTGAAAAGAAAAAAAGAACAAGAAGAAAAGGAAAAACATCTTCACTTCATTTCAATGCATTTCAAATTTTACATGTGTTGGTGGTATTAAGATTTGGTGATTTACAAGGGTCTAGATTATATATCCCAGACACTATTTCTGAGGTTTGAACGAGTAAGTGCTTTAAAAGCTACATATGTTTCAGTCTTCCGTATCAAAGGCAACAATTTATTCCAGCTTCTTCCACCACAATATTTCAGTGACCTCATGTACAGAGCACAGTTTGGTCTGTCAACAAATAATATAGTGGCATCATGAGCTCTGGTTTGTCTCCCAGTTTTATCCACATAAGAATCATGTAGATCTTTTATACATATAGTTTAAAACATGAGCTTCCCTTCTGTTTTTTAACTATGGTGTCTGTGTAGATCTCGAATAGGGGTATACACGGATGCCTTGAGACATATCCATAGAGCATTATTCTGTAGAATTTGCAGTGAGTCCGTAAAATATGCATGGGCACCATCTAACAGGACATCTCCATAGTCAAAGTATGGTAATATGACTGTTTTATAGACTGCAAGAGCCGCTTTTTGTGTCAAATATCCTCTCATCTTAGCTAGCTGGTATAAAGGTAAGATATACTCCTTCTTATTGTTGCAAAATGATGTCTAAAGTCTAGATTGGAGTCAAGCACCATCCCTAAGTATTTGTATGACAAAACTTGTTTTACTTCCTCATCATCAATAAAGAGACTTGGCAATACCATTGGTCTCTGCTTCTTTTTTGCCGAAAATAAGATGTGTTTTGTTTTCCCAATGTTTATACTTAGTTTGTTTTGGGTACACCACGTTACAAAACAGTCCAGGTTTTCCTGAGTTTCTCTGTATAAACGGTCAACATCGTTTCCCAGCCTGTAGATAACTGTATCATCTGCAAACATGAGAATTTTACTGTGGGTAGACAATTTGAGACATCATTTACGTAGATTAAAAACAGCAGCGGCCCAAGAATTGAACCTTGCGGTACACCATGTGTGATATTCCTTGATTCAGAGCATAAATTATTAGCCTTAACTTTCTGATAACGTGGACCTAAATAATTTGCAAACCATTGTAAACAACTCCCCTGTACTCCAAAATAAGTCAGCTTACTGAGGAGTATGCCATGGTCTACTGTGTCAAAAGCTTCCCTGAGGTCAACAAACACAGCCAATGTGGATTGACCAACATTCCTACCCCCGGAGATCTCATCTGTTAATTTGGATATGGCATCAATAGTCGATCTAGATTTCCTAAAACCATACTGATAATCCGACAATAAATCATTCTGGTTAATATATGCCATTAGATGTTTGTATACTATTTTTTCCATAGGTTTATGCATGATTGGGAGCAGCAAGATTGGTCTATAATTGTTAGTCTTATAGGGGTCCCCTCCCTTAGGAATAAGTACCACTGTGGCAGTCTTCCAGACCTCAGGAATTACAGAGGTGGTAAAAATACAATTGTACAGATCTACAAAGATTTCCGGAATAGCCCTTACCGAATCCACAAATACCTTGGACGATAACCCAGGTACCATAGATTGCTTGTTAATGCTAACTTTCTTTAACAGCTCTAACACCTCAGCTGAGTTCGTAAAAATATCCTCAAAGGATTCCTCAGATTTCTCCGTGTAAGGACGCCAAGGTAGATACATGTCAAGCGCTAGATTTGATCCAATGTCTGAGAAGTAGTCATTAACAAAATTTGGCACTTTCTCATCATCTATAATTACATTATCTTCGTTTTTTATACGTATCAGGTCTGGGGAGACCCTCCCTTCCGTCCCAGGTATAATTTTCCCGATAGTGTACCAAAATTTTCTGCTATCCAATTTATGCTTCTCCAATTCAGACATTGTATACTTCTGTCTAGCTGATTTAACTAACTTATTGGCAGAATTCCTAGCTTTCCTTGCCCGTACCCATTCATCCTGAGAACCCGTTTTCCTAGCCTTAGTCAATAGTTTGTCCTTGTCCCTAATGCATTCAAGGATTTCTACAGTAATCCAGGGTTCCTTTGTTACCCTAGACATGACATAACGGTTCGGACAATCAACATCAAGGTATTTCTCAATTTATTTTTTTGATAAGGCACCATTTTTCTGTGCTAGTTTCTGCTACATATAGGTCTGACCAGTCAGTGCCAACAAGATGCTGTTTAAGTCTAGCAGACGAGTATTCTTTATATGAACGCCCCCAGGTTTTAACCTAGCTGCCTTAATTTTAGTCGCTTTCTTGATCAGAAAAATTAACTGGTGGTCACTTATAGCATTCTTCAATACACCAGAAAGGGATACATCAGTGAGTGTAGTGAAAATCAAATCTATTATAGAGCCTTTCTTTGAGTACCTTGTGATATTTTTGATAAGTTGAGTGAGACCTTTCTGTTCCAGTGCAAAGGTCAAAGACCCAACTACAGGGTCATGCACATCTAGAGTATTAATATTAAAGTCCCCAAGTATTATTAGGTTCGTAATGCCCTCATTCCTTATCTTATCCACTGTAAGAGCAATTTGTGCTGTGAAAACCTTTGCATCTCCCGATCTGGGTCTGTAGACATTTACATTGTCACCATGCTAACTTCCATAGGAAGGTCATCTGAAAAAGGTAAGTACTTAACTATTGGTGTCTATGGGAAACTACAATATTTTGATGTTGTGGCTAGATAACACTGATGTCCTATTGCTATCTTCATATAATCCGGATTATGATAGTTGGAATCATATACAAATGAGAAAGCTAAGATAAATACTATGTCACCATGCCAACTTCTATGGGAAGGCCATCTGAAGAAGGTAAGTTCTTTACCATTGGTGTCTATGGAAAACTGCAATTTCTTCATGAAACCAGATGGCAGCACCAGTGATAGATTTAGTTCTGAGTATAGATAAAGAGGGTACTGTGATACCTACCAACATTTGTCTTTAACACCTGCCATTAGAATGCGGAGTAGGGGCCTAGGGCCCAAGGGGAAGAATGGATGTACTACCAAATTAGGTGATTGTATACACACTATTCTCAAGGAAGTCACTTATTGAGACTTGGTTGTTCACATTCAAATATCCAACAGCAACTGCTTTCTTGATTTGTGCCATCAGTTTGTAGTCATCAGCCTCCCTTGCAGGATCTTAAAGGACCTTCACTGTTTCTTGTAGCAGTATCATTGACATGCAAATATGGATGTTCTGGCAATTTGTTATAGACTGGCGTGGGATAAGGGATCCTTAGTATGAGTGGATCCATCAATGGTGTGGCACTACAGAAGGAAGACAAAGTCCCATTTTTTGCATGCAGAACCCCTTTAAGTACTCAATGTAGAGTTCTCAATGAAGAGTTTTCTTTGCTCATAGTGCTCTTCCATAAATATGGTTATCTTATTGAAATAAGCTGTCCTTTTGTAGAACTTGATGTTGTAGTAAATGCTCCTATTTCATCGATGTTGAAGAAAAACCAATGATCTGTTGAGACTGCAGTGATTCTGGGACAAATGTAGGCCTACTAGTGTATGTCCATTGTTGTCTTCCTCCACATCAGTCATAGTACAATTAAGCTGATTTCTTGTGATATGATATGAATGCATTTCATTACAAATATAAATTCTTGTCATTGAACAGAAATATGGGAGTCATTGTTTAGCTAAAAAAAGTCAACCCCTGACAGAAAGTGAAAAATTTGGCTCCCTCCCCCCATGAAAATACTAAAAAAAAGTTGCCCCTCCCCCCCCCCCCCTTGGAATACAAAAAAAGTCCCCCCCCCCCCCCCCAAAAAAAAGAAGGAAACTCCACAAAAACAACAACAAAAACTGTGGCCCCTGGCCGTAATTAGAAGGTAGCTGTTTTGTCTATCCACTATCCAAGCAGTAAGAATTTGCCTCTTGATGTAGTCTCCTCGTATCACACATGGATTCTTGTTCAATCAGAATCCTAGCGCCTTGTTTCGTATTATCTGCAGATCTTTTCAAGGTCGATTTTATTTGTGCCTACAAACATTACGTTGCTGTAATCCAGATAGGGCAGTACCATCGACCTATGCAACTCAATAGTAGATCTGCTTTCCAGATATTTCTTTATTTTATGTAATATGTATAATCTATGAGATAATCAAAACCGATCTCATTCTCCTTATGATTGAATATGATGATCTCTTAGTGTTGTAGAACACATGTCTAACGTAAAAATCAGGAGTCACTGTGCTACTTTTTGATTTTGAGATTACTATCATAATAATTTTATAGTAGAATATATAGAAATTCTGAAAGGTTTACATATTTAAACCCATGTCATTTCCCTCAAACCTGTACAGAATATAGCACATGTGTAGTAACAGCTATTCAGGTTTTTTTTAAATCATTTAAAAGAATTAAAGAAAACCATATTTTTCAGTATGTTTCCTATGTAAATCAAGTAAGTGTAAATTGATCTATTTTACCTCTTTTATAAAAGATTGGAACTGTATAAAACGTTGAATCTACTCATTTAGAATTACAAGTGATCCCAAAAACCAGTTTTGACTGATAATTGACATTACCTAAAACCACCAGATGGCGCCACCGTGCATTGTAGGATATGCCTTTAATCAACAGCCCAAATAGTGTCATATTTACTCAGGTAAGTGGCTGCCAATGACATTTTTTTACCATCTTGACGACCCCCAATTACCATGCTGTCGTAATACATCGTATATCCTTTAGAGAGTAGAAATGTGCGATTGGACATGAACATTGGCTTCATCCGACCTTGTGCACGTCATCCAAGTCCGTGAGTTATATATTAAATGGGGGGGAAATAGGAAATGAAAGGGAGTTGGGCAAAGCAAGGAACTATATCTATGGGTAGGAAACGCGGGCGGGCACCGTGTTTGTTCAACGATTTCATCGCCTCGGCTATGCTTGAGAGCGTTTCGCGGGTAGACCGCTAATTTCCGTGTATTCCGGCAGGGGCTATAGAACTTTACAGTTCTGGCCACCAGGAGTATAGGGTTTGGGTTAGGGTCGGCGTGGCCGAAAGTGTGCTGGGGGGTTCCAGACAATTCGTAGATTGCCTCATTTTCAGGGTGTTGACATGGGACATCCAGATTTTGAAATTATTTCCACCTCAACAGGCCTTAATAAACTGTTCCACCGACGATTTCAGATATGTACTTAAATGGAACAGTAAAGATTATGGCTGTAAGTTGGCTGGGGGGTTTTAGACAATTGGCAGATTTTGTGTGACTGTTCCTGGGGTCGGTAGGCAGAATTCCCTCATTTTCAAATAATCAGGCTTGGAAAACCAATATTTTGAAAATATTCCCATCCAACCAAACCTTAATAAACTATTTCACCGACGATTCCAAGAGATGACAAGACAAGAGGGGGGTTCCGAACAAATGGCACATTTTTGGTCACTTTGGGTTTGGTCAGGAGTTTGCCGCATTTTCAGGGTGTTGACAAGGGGAAATCCAGATTTTGAAATTATTTCCACCTCAACAGGCCTTAATAAACTATTTCACTGGCGATTTCAGATATCTACCTAAATGGAACAGTAAAAATTATGGCTGTAGCTGTGTTTGGGGATTCCAGACAATTGACAGATTTTGTGACTTTGGCTCGGGTCGGCAGACAGAATTCCCTCATTTTCAAATAATCAGGCTTTGAAAATCAAGATTTTGAAAATATTCCCATTTCACCAAGCTTTAACAAATTATTACATCAATGATTCCAACATGGGTGGGGTTGGCAGTCAAAATTCTCCCACTTTCAAGGGGTTTATTATCCACCTAATACAAAGTGTCCATAGAAAACACATAGGGAGTTTGTATTGACATACCTGGTGCATACGGATATGTTGTATGCTCCGGGTGGCACATACGGAAAAATAGTGCGTGCGGAAAAATAGTGCATAACTAAAACGAACTGATATCGACATGCCACTCGTCCAGAAAAGGTGGATAATAAATACAATATAGACTGGTTTCAGATAAAAGCGTTTGTATGCTCCTCGGAGTTGACTCTGCGCAATATCCTCGCATACGCTCGGATATTACTACGCGTCAACTCCTCGGAGCATACGGCAGCTTGTATCTGAAACCAGTCAATATTGTGTATTGACCAGGAAAATTATCATAGATTATAAATAATGATTATGGTCCTTAATGCTCTGGGTGTTTCTAAACAATTGCCAGATCTGGAGTCCATTTAATTCTAAATATTTCTTTAGTGAAATAAATATCATTATTTCCAGTCATATCATTTCAACTCATTTTTCATAACCAAGTGATACATGAATATATATATGATGATATCATGAATGATCTCTCATTGCACCAGAGGCATGGTGTTCTTATGCCTAAATACAACATAGAAAATCGCGTGCTCTGCATGCCGTCTAGTGGATAAGGTGTGAAACTAAGGTGTGCCTGCTGCAAAGGTGTGAACTTGAAAACAATAGCGAGGCAATCATAAGTAGGCCAGTACGGGTGGGTTTCTAATCCAGGTCTTCAAGTCCTTGGGCAGAGGGAAGAAAAAGAAACCAGCCATCTTGCACACACTATCCCACCATAGAGAGAAGGCTATCGTATTTTGTGACAGTATATCACTCGCTGGGACGTTGGATCCATACCACTTCGTGTCTGGGAATAATGCCCAAACGCATCAAACCGTCACGGTTCAGGGAATCCAGATTGAAGAACAAATCACCAGATGGCGCCTCACTTCTCTCACCTGATGACGTCATTCGTGTAGTTATCCCTACGCGTTGTCAACAGGCTCAACAGAGAACTTAGAAACACAATACATAGGCATTAAAAACATTACATTGGTAACTATATGAAGTACAGTTTGTCTCATCAAAGATTAGGGATTTTACATCAATACTAAGTACCAATAAACACTTGCTATAAATCAAATGTGAGGATTATATTCGGAAGCAGCGGTGGCGAGCGGGACGGTGAAGTGGCTGTCGCCGGCTCACCTGTGTAGGGTTATTATTGCACCTTTATACAGGTGTGTGGATCCCTTGGTATCCTACCAGCCCACCTCCTCGGCTTGCCAGGTAAGTGAAACTGTTTAAACAACTCTAAGAGCGCCCGATCACTTCTAATCTAACTCAATTTATACTTTAAGTTTCAAAAGTTCTATAAATGATGTTACTAACAGCAAATCGCTTGTTGTATGACCGTGGAATGGGCGTCGCCCGGACCAAGCTCAGGGAGTCCCGTCTAGAACTCGTGTGTCGTTCGAGTTTGTTCACTTCCTGTTTCGTGTTGATCTGAAGCGGACCGGCTTCGGAGGCTATGTTTGCTTTTAACTCCGAGTCCAAAGCCAACCGACTGGTTTTGATCAGTTGTTGTAAAGTTACCTCTGTCCCCTTGGCATGTTATCTCTGATTGCCTTGAAAGTGGTTCCATTTTGAAGTCCCTATAAAAGCAGATCCACATAGTTTCAGTAGTGTAGTAGACCTAGTATCTACTAAACGGGAGCCAATCTCTTAAAAGCACCGAAAATGTAGGAAGCCAGTCATACCCCGGCAGACGCCACGCTTGACTGATTTTGTCTGTCAAATTCTATACTACACAGTAAATGTAAGTACAAGCTCATATATAATTGACATTTGCCGTGAATGAGATACCTGCCAGCGTACCGTAGAACTGTCGTACTATACGGTAGTATAATTTATACCGAAGATTGCAAATACTGCGACCACGGTTAAATTCAAGACAAACAGTTATTTTAACAGGCTAGGATTCACAATGAGTCATATACGCTGAACGTTTTAAAGAAGGATTCATAGTTGTATAAAATATTTGTCATAATACAATCTAAGTTCATTTCCAGATAGCAAATTGACATTTCCCGTCACTCACAGATATCTTCATCGCGAAGCAGCATTTCCTTGTGAAAACTGCTTTCCACGATCAGTTTTGTCATTTAATTCCTTATATTATAGTCTAAAATATAAACCAACATCTTTTCACCATGATTTCATCAGAAATTTCAGAGAAGTTGTTGGTGATTCAATTTTCAGTCGATGGAAAAGCATTTGTATGAATGCCTGTATTAAAGTTGACATTATCTCGAATTTGTTTAAAACAGGCATGAGATTCTTTCAGATTTCCGGAATTTTGGTCATCCCATAGATCATTCTAGGAATGTAGGATGTATAAAGTATTGACCAGTCAAGTATTATCTACTTAAACCAAATGGTCAGACATAAATGTATAGTAAAATATCCTAAGAACCTTTTTGATGGATACCTAAAATCAGAGATGTCAGCGTTCCACTTCTGCATAGAAGCCCACTTTTTCCTTTTAGTAGATGAAATTCACCTTCCATGTGTAAAACGAAGGTAGTATAAATGGATTCACGCCAATAACACAGTGGTTTGAAGCGCCTCACAAACCATTAGACCCATTTGTGGACGCCGCCGACATGTGTTCTAGGTTTCTCTGGGGCAGCATATTCCACATGAAAAATATTTCCATTATTTTCTGACCGCTGTAACATAGATTTAGGCATTTACTGGTATCAATTGTTCTCAAATTGATCTGGATCCTTATGAAATACTGATCTCCTCTATGCTTGTTATCTTTCTGGCTTATCAGTGCTGCCCCTGCTTGATCAAAGCGGGGATATCAGCAGTTTTAGTCTCGTAGCCTTACAACATGGTCGATAGTTTCACTATAATCATACGAAATCACACTCCGGTGGGTTGGCCTACAAGAGCATTTTCCATATAGATCTATATGTATCTATTCAGCAATATCTATTGCCGAATATTAAATATGTCTACAGATGTATACACTGACTGTACATATATAAAACAGATATTCGATGCACCATACGTACAGATACCTTAATCTATTTCTTCCTGAGAATTACAACCACATGTACAGCTGTATATGATGTATAAAGTTTGTTATTTAAGCTAGGAGGGATTCAGTACTTCAGAATAAGTCCAATAAGCATAGGCTTGAATTTTGGAAAGTAAACGCGAAGCTAGCGTCGTATGCTGAGGGTGCTAGTGGTCACCTGTTGTTTCCAATAGTTACCTGGGCCGTTAATGAGGCTGACCAGGTAAATGTATGAACGACCGGCCCTCCCACGGCCTCCAATACTTGCACACCTGGTGTTCCCACACCTGGCCGCTGCTGCTCATCAGTCCCTCCAGACGGCCTCTAGCATCCGGTGGATGCGGCCTGTGACCACGCCCGGTACCAAGCCTAGGAGAGCGGCGTCAGCTGCCACAGGCTTTCGTGTGACGGCGTTAGACCACGGCTACACAAGCGACACTCTGCCTGTCACTTTACCATTGCACACTGTCAGCACTGTACCTCATCACCACACGACTACTACACGAGTAGCAAAGCCCCACAAAGATGCTACAACCAACCCCCTACCTCACCACTATACACAGAGATGTCAGTTTTCCACTTTTCCGTGGAAATCCACTTTTCCACATTCAGTATAGGTAATTGCTTTTCCTTGCTTCAAACAAAGATAATATTGATTTAGCCCTATTTACGCCAATGAACCTCCTCACAGACCCTCAGCGCCATGCCTTGGCCAACAAGGACATATAATCCAAGTTTTCCCGGTCTCTCTGAGGCAGAAAAATCCACATGAAAAATATTTCCACTTTTTTCCCTGAAGCCAACTGACATCCCTGTATACAACGACCGACACCCCACCCGACCTATCAACACCATGAACATTCCACTCTGCCCCTATATAACCTTCCTAAAATCAGTTCATCTCATTACTACGAGACCAAGAACCGTCCACTCTGCCAGGCGGCAACTACCCTTGTCACATGTCCAACGCCCCCTGCCTACCACTACACAACCATCCTACACCACCAATACTCCACCTTATCACTAAACAACCACCAGCACTCTGGTTACTAGAGAACTCTACCCGAGACGAACTCGATCCGTAGTAGTCGACCCATTTTACACAATAATGGATAAAGGATTGTTTTATATAAAAAGGAAGTCTGATATGACTGGTTAACCTTTAGACAAATATACCAGCAGATTTGGAAAAGAAGTCCAGTTAGGGCTACGAGTATTCGGGTATATCTACATATCGTCAATTATCAGTCAAAACTGGTTCCTTGGGACTCATTTTATACCCATCGAGAAATCTAACTCAAGGTCTCGTTATTTGCTGAAATCTGTGAGGCGTAGAGCTTATGTCTGATTACATAGACAAAGGATAGAATTGATTGGTGGATGGTCATCCAAGTCCCTGGTTGGAAACACATGTTTGTTGTCCTTGATTATTTGTGTATAAAGAACTACACATTAAATGGTAATGCTTTTTTATGACTGCTTTAATATTTGGAGATAGCATAACAACTGTTTGGATCTGACGAGTAACTCACTTTCAAGGTAGCATCGGTTGGAAACAGAAGTGCTATTCGCCTCCTATCTTGATTCTTGAATGGTAATGAGGGTAGACCGTGGTTTTTTTTTCTACAGCTGAATCATTTAGAATCATAAAAAAATAGAGGACAAAAAGTAGACTGCTCCTACTATGTTCCTCTAGTCATGGTCTCATAGCCAGATCTAGTGCCATGTGAGCCTTATTGAGTAAGTATTAACATTCTAACTGGAAACTTACTATTTATAGCATATATTATTAGCAGTGTACACAAATGCATATCGAACGGGAAGAATGAAACATCGGTGGGCGGGTGGCACCAGTAATTAAACCTTCCGGAGACCATGGACAGTGTATTTCAGTGACCATGCGGAGCCTAAACGTATCGATCACTTTGTACTAGCGTTTATCATGCACATTTAGGCCAGAATTTGTGTGGTTTTAACAAGTAATTCTAGTCTGGTATTATGTTACCACTATAAGCCAAAGCGTATACAAAGGAGAAAGCCGTTCACCCCAGCTTCACGCGTGGATTCAGTGCGTGGACGTGTATATAGAAGTACCGGCATGCACTGCCAGCGAAGGCATGGTTAGCTACAGGCGCTATAGAGTGGTTGGTGCCGTTGTCATAGTAACAGCGTCGCCTCGCCGGCCCGAGGGCCCCTGGAGAGAATCCGGCCGAGGCAGCTGGGTGTGGTCGGTGCCCGGCCTGCAGTCGACCATCTCCTTTTCACACGGCTAGCATCTGCGTAAACTATAAGCTTGGTATACGAGATTGGACACAAAGTGCAGCTGCAGCGATCCGTGGTACCGAATTTATTGAGCAAGCCGTTCCAAATCATCTATGGTCAACAGAAGGTAGCAGTGGAACTTGCCCAGGTAGGCTGTCCAGCTTGAGGTATAGGCAGGTTGTGAGATATAGGCAGGCAAAATAGAGGATGTGCTTGGCATTGGGTTTCGTTTTGTGGATATTGCTTAATTTATATGGCACAATGTCGATAACACATTACAGCAGGGTTGCCAATTTCTGTTTTTTCCCCTGCTTTCCGGAGGTTTGAATTACCGTATTGAACCCAAACAACAGATGTTTACAAGGTTAAGCTATTGATCAGGTTTTTTTAAGATCACGCTTGCATCTCAGCTACCAACATTTTGGACATCTGTGGTATCTCATGTAGACGAGATAAAGCCCACACGGTGTGATTAATTTAGTGATTAACCTTGGAGTATTTGTTAGAAGCCATAAGAGGTGGACTATATGGGCACCTGTACAGATTTAGATTGGCGTTAAAACTTGTTGGCTTTAGTTAACAATACATGCTGTGAAAGAAATATTTTATATGCATATATTACTTATTCACATATAGTGTATATGATTAGATCGGTCATATATTAGTTTTGCCTGGAATGAACAGCTACATCAACCACATGGAAGCAGACCGATCGCGTTCGCTCAGCCTGCCTAGAGCTGACACCACTTGTTTGATTGCATGGTGTAAGGTGTGTCTTGGCTTGAAGGTATTGTAGTAAAAGAATGAATAATTGGACGTGTCTAAATACACGGAACTATATAGTGGTATTAAGTCACTATACACCACATAGCTTTACCTGTGGTATTTTATATTGCACTGGTGAATTACAGATTGTAATATAAGCATGTAAGCGTTCATCTCATAAAATGGCAACCTCGTTGGAGTCAGACCCTTGAACACTAGTAAATAACTATTATGATGATTTGATTATCCTGCTTACAGTCATATCATAGGTAGTGATTTTCATTAGAGAATACATGGAAGTATGAATTAGGTTTCTGATGACAGTATGGTTTTGTTCATTCCTTGATTGTTATAATCATTAATTATAAATTGGATATTAATTATGCTACATCTAAATCACGGTAATTAACTGATATATACATTTACCACTATATAGCTGCTGGGGGAAAGGAAATTAAATCTTTCATGGTCTTCAATGAAATACAGACACTAATTTTGACAAATGCCATCTATAAAACAGGGAAGCTTGTATCTATTAAGGGGCACACATAGAACGGCCTCCTATTCTTCATAGGTCAGTAAGTAGGGCACACAGTCACGGAATAGGCCGAGTATGGTAGTCGATAGCACCTAGAGGTGAAGTCATTTGAGGCAGGACTCTACATCCATCTGGTGCAGGGTGACCTTGGTGCTCGTGTGGATTCGGGTTGGCATTGATCCCATGCTTGAGTACACGGCGTGTGTTCCGATAGGAAAGGTATGGAAGGTTGGGGTTAAACCCGTGAGAAGGATCGACTTGTGAAATGCACATTTGATCTTCTACACAATCATTCATAGTTATAAAGTTCTATCCATCTCCACCCAAGAATAGATCAGGAATTTCATAGGGAAGGATACGTACTTATCCTGCCCGTAGGTGATAAATATTGTTATTTGAATAAAGGTAAGTGTCTATCGATCACCTAAATCTATTGATCAATTGTTTAGGTCAGAGATATAAGAATCTTGTCTTTAGAAGACGAAAGCGCGGGCTTCCTATGCTACCTTAGATACTGTCTTGGCAATAAATATTTTGTGTGACAATTATCTGAAGGACCTAGTTACTCTGCAAATTAAACCAATGAATATCCTTCAGACTAGCCTATGAGAATTAGGAGTATCTTAAGGTCGGATATATAACATAGGGTAGGATAACGAGTTACAATATAAAAGTAATTTTGTATTCTTAAAAAGTTAGTTTCCATATTCATAAATAGAAAAATAAGATATGTGCTTTCATGGAGTCTGTGACTGAAAAGGGTTGAGGAGTGAAAAATACTCGTTGATAATTGAATAGTAGAGGAGGCTGAAAAAGAAAGAAACCCAGAAGGAGGGACACATTTATCACGCTTTGTCCGACCCTTTCCCCACACCGTATCTCTCCTTGTGTCCTCAGTCAGGTCATGGGTCATACATACACAAAGCCCTGACCCTAGCCACCCTTTATACATATGAAACTGGTCAACTAATAGAAATAGGGTTTTTAAAAAATACAGAAATAGAAAAAATCTTATTAGACAACTGTTCCACGTTTTTGTTTCGCGTGGTCACTTGAATTAGGAATCTTTATTCTCTTCTGAATTGAAAGATGCAACGAATTTTAAATTTCGTTTGTCTAAAACAGGAAAATACATACATGTATATGATCAGTATTTTCTCTAAATAGCTTGTACGCGAGAAGTGGAAAAGTTATCTATAAAAATTGGATTATTCCTTGTTATTGGAATATGATTTTTGTGGCCGATTTTATTTCGCTTTATTGTACGGGTTCAGACAGGGTGTGTTCATTGTGATTTACAGAGGGATTTGGGTGACAGAACAGGTGTGGTAGGCCATGCCTGGTGCTAGGATACTTCTATTGGTTATGCAGCCGATAGTCTGATATTGTTAATTCATATATTCGGGGACTTTCTGCAACTCGTGAGGCTGCAGCAACACAACACAGTTATCATTTATGATGGACTCGCGACAAAATTAAAATACCCCTATGTTTATTTCGACATAAAACAGATTCGCTAAGCGAACTTTGCAGTTTAAAGTTATACCTTTATAAGGTCAACTTGTAAATTGGAATTTGGAATAAGTCTATAAAATGGATCAGGTTATTCTAAAGGATTTAGTTGGATTGAGGGCACCGAACAAGGCTTTCTCTGCGACAAAGTAAATGTGGATATAAATTGATACAAAAAGAGAGTCCTTATAGAAAGGGTCGAGCAGAGAACGTTCATTTAAATTCCAATATGACAAGGCTAAATGTCGTCTGCTTTCAACAAAGAGGGGATCTTAGGTCAGCTGTGGAGAGGTACTGAAGGGGGAAGTCGTGTACAAGGAGGGGTGGCTGAAAAGCTTTATTTTCCATATCAGATCTATCGCATACCAGAAAACACGGGCTTTGTGAAGGACTGGATAGCTTCTAACGAAGGTTTGATACTTGGAAACTATGTTTGCCCACAAGGATTAAAAAGATGATAAAATAACAACGACTTTGTACGTAGACAAATATGTCAATTCTGGCGGACAAGCGATCAAATCACAAGATTTGAATCTCTATCACAGAAGTCATATAGCAGCTCTGTGATATTTGAAACAAGAGAATTGTGGTAAAATAATATAAATTACATTATAGAACTTAAAATTTCTGGAGAAGAAATTGAGAGTACGTACTGAAATAGAGATTGGGATTTTCTGTTAACGTTAGCCTTCGGCATTGATATTTAAGACCCCGCGATTGATATTCCGGACACCTTCTGTAATCATTCTCGATAGAGGTTCATTCATTGATGTTTGTTGAGGAGCTGTACACCTCCCCCTACACCCATCCTCCTTCACCGACACGTCATACCTCCTTGGCCTACTCAAGTCGTTGCCTAAAATGTGATCAATAAACCGTCTAGTCACCTAATAAAAGAAAAGCTAAACTGCTCTTTTGCCCAAATTCACCCGTCAACCATACACGTAATGAGGGATAATAGCGGGATCGATGTTGACGTTGGTATTTTTGCACGGACATTCCCCTAGACGCGGCGACCCAGATAAAGGTGGCCTCAGAGTGAAGCCTGTCTTGCGTGGAGAATGTAGAGACGCCGGCATGCAGCCGGCCAGCTGACTCACCTGGCCACACATATATACACGAGTAGACGCTCACAGAGACGCAGTAGGACCATGCTTCAACAATACACACCCGGCACTCACTGTATACCTAGGAACTGAATCACAGCCTTCTGTCTCTCTATGCCCCATTAACCTGGCTAAGGCGGAATGTGTATTTAGATGTATTGGGATCTTATGCTCAATGCTCTGACATATTCCTCTGACCTATTGTGCCCTAGGCTCTTAGGAACATCAATTCTCTTTCAACACTAGGTAAGTCCCTCGAGTAATTAACTATTCTAAATCCCATAAAGACGTGCTGCTGGATGATTCTGCGCTGCCCAGGCTGTTTCTATCTTTTACACCTGGAAAACAGGTAATGCCATCACAATGTGATATCACCATGGTTACTGTGGGTAGGGGCAGTTCTAAAACTCATTTAAGATAGCATCGTTGGTGGGGGAGGGGGGGAAATATCACCTCGTATCAATTTCAGGATTATCGTAAAACTGGATGAGTTTTAATCTTGGCCACTGTATGCCACAACTGGAGTTTGGCAAGGTGATTTCACGAGGCGAAGCCCAGTGAAGTCCGGAGCCAAAACTCTAGGAATGGCATGTGCTGGCAACGATTAAAAGGAATCAGGTTTTGATTTTATCCTACTTTGTCTCCTCGATTTTAGAATGTTACCCGATAACAATTCGGTATGCCACTAGTGGCATATAAAACTCCTTATGCCAGTCAGCGTGGCATACGGACACTCAATGTTAAGCCTATAGGATTTTATATTAGGGGTAGGATAAACTATGATATCCCACCCATTCATTCCATTTTTTTTGGTTCATTCATTCATTCATTCATTCATTCATTCATTCATTCATTCATTCATTCATTCATTCATTCATTCATTCATTCATTCATTCATTCATTCATTCATTCATTCATT
Organism: Alentia gelatinosa; assembly: GCA_950022655.1. Classification (NCBI taxonomy): domain Eukaryota; kingdom Metazoa; phylum Annelida; class Polychaeta; order Phyllodocida; family Polynoidae; genus Alentia; species Alentia gelatinosa. The sequence goes on along the minus strand of OX465580.1, from coordinate 30,622,795 downwards.
CATTCATTCATTCATTCATTCATTCATTCATTCATTCATTCATTCATTCATTCATTCATTCATTCATTCATTCATTCATTCATTCATTCATTCATTCATTCATTCATTTCATTCCATTCCATTCCATTCATTTATTGAGCTACCCAGTTCATTTAGAAAACATATTCAAATTAGTGAGACATGGCTATGACACCTCTGTGGTAAGTCTATATTACCTTGATAATGACAACTTCCTGTCAGGTTGCTATGGTATCTCCAGGTTAACAATTGTTTCTTGTGTAACAACAATTGCCACCACCTTGGGAACAGGCCATCGCCGTGTTCTCACTCTCCAGCACAGTACAGTGTTGGAGTTTTGTGCACCAAGCATATTTCTTGATAGGATACTGTTAAATTTAACAGAATTGGTTGGGAATAGGTCACGGATTCATCTGGTTCAGACTCATCAGGCATCTGAATTAGTTTGGCTAGGTCAAGGCATGTGATATCATCACTTTTAGGGGACGAGATGGTTCATCTCAGCCCTTCCCAATCCATTTAAAAAGGAAAGGCATTATGGAGATGGTGCAACCTCCACACTGTCCTCTCAGTAGTGGTTATACCATTAACCACCCGAATCTGGAAAAGCATCCACCCTATGAGTTTGAGGGTTTAAGTGATCTGATTTTTAGGTCCACAGTCCGGTAATCAATTAACAATTTTTTAGACAAGGCAATAGGGCTGCGACCCGCAAGGGGGTGGGGGATAGTGCTTGCTGGCAACTAAAAGTTGGGTGCATCTATTAGGTTTAAACCAAATGGAATTTCAGTTTTCAGTTTGAACATCCAATTCCTTGCAATGCGGTTTCATCAGTGTGTCCGCCTCCTCCGAGTGCGGGGAGAGGTGTATGAAATCTATGCTATGTATGGATACGTCCGATAGTCCCATGTGGCCATCGGTATTGAAGTGGAATCCCATGTCAATTTCCACCATGTTGTATTGGATGCAATAGAAATGTTGTTGGAATCTATCCATGAGGTGACATTTCGTTTGCCCCACGTATTGTTTTTTTACATCTCTTGCATGTTATGCAGTAGATGAGGTTTGAGCTCTGACAACAAACATGTTTTGCAGAGTATTCTCTACCTGAGGTGGAGGATGTGATACTCCCTCTGGTATCCAGTGCCGCACAATATCGGCGGTGGTTTTCAACAGTGCTCCTGATATGGCCAGGGCGCTTTTCCCTTGCCATTTCTCAAGATATGAGACCTTTGCACATATCAGTGTGTCCCTGATGTTGGTTGGTCTCTTGAGACCTATTACAACACGTTGTTTTTGTATGGATGTAGTTTACCATGTAAACCAATAGACCTTTTTCCACAGGACGGTGTCACACCTTATCTACTTAGTTATGCAATACCTACAGCCAAACAAACGCCTGGCAACGTATTCTTGGGCACTAGATGACTGAGAGTATGAGCGTAACACGTTTATAATATCGATGTACATGTATATTATTTCACGAGAAATTCCAGCAATTGCATTATATTCTATGGTATTCCAGCTACAATTTGGTGTGTCATGCATGCATATCACCTCAGTAATATGTTAGATATACCTTAGATACAACAGAAACACAGAAACTGGATTCACAATAATACATTGGCAGGCTTACTATCAAATGCTTATCTTTTTCCAAGTTAAAACCAAAACAATTATCAACTCTGAAGTTTAGACAATCAAGATTCGTTTATAAAAAACGCAGTTTGTTCCAACAATGTAATCGTTCAAAAAATAATACTCCTGCAATCACTCCCACCGTTCACACTTTAGGTGTTATTGCTGTATATCTCTAGGCATGTGGCCGGAGTGGGCCCTGTTTGTCCGCTTTGCAGCCTAACTAAGGAACTCACCGCTAGGTGGTGTTAAATGGCAACGCCTGTATTGAGCCTCGCTCACCCCAATAAAACAGGGGTTTTCAATACGACTAGAAAGTAACCCAAGGTAAAACAGTACCAGCCCACTACAGGTTTAACCTTATATTGTCGTGAACAATATTTCCATCTCATTCTGACCCGAACTGACATTCCTGTATTCAATGGTATACGATAAGTTGAGTCTGCTTTGTGTTTGTTTTCAGTATAATAGGCGACATGTCTGGATCATATGTCAGATCCGGCTTTACAGCTTGTCATTATCCACACCGTGAGCCGTAGATACTCACTTCATGTTTCTAGTGATTCGTTCTTTGCTATGTCACTCTAGATACTGGCGTGTGGTTTAACGTGTCTCTTCTTAATTTGCAGCACTGGTGACCGATCATGGACGGGGATAAGAAGGTGTGGGTGCCTCACCCCACGGATGGCTTTAAGCTGGGCGCTATCGTCGACATTGGTGCAGACACCATAACAGTGGAACCATTCAACTCGCCGGGCCAGGTCAGTTTCAGTGTCATCTGCTCAATAGAGATGGGGACATTATGCTAAAAGACCAGATCTGTGACCAAATACACGTGGTAACCCAATGATTTTATATGGTGACCATTTCTCGGTATCTGGTTATACCCATGCCAACATTTATATGGTGATATAGTGTTCTTAAACTTCATCGCACAGACTTTTAGATATTACGTGCTAGATCGTAAGAATACTTCGTTTTAAAGGCAAACATTCATGGCAGTGTGTCATGGATTTTTTTTAAAGATTCAGAACCACATATAGAACACAACATATATATCAGCATAGACCTGCAACATATTTTATTGAATCCGGAAATTTCTATTCTCTCCGCATACAATATCTGTGTTCACTGGGATCAATCACATAGAAGCTTGACTCCCGCTACTTTTACAGTTACATAACACGGTGGCCTATGAGTTTGACGACCTCTGTATACATGCGTCATGTCTGCTCAGTCAGTGGGTCACCATATTACGTATAGTGGTATCACCTTTCTACCGGGTCCTCCGGTATGACTTCCTCTTATCAGGCACCGGGACTAACTAGCGCGATCTACACACATTGGCATATGATAGCATTGACTCGCGCCTGTGGTAATTTCCGCTTAATTAGCCTCACACAGGGGCTACGTAAGGCCCCCAAGTACAGATTCTGCTACAAATAAGAGACTCTTGTAGTCTCACACCGGGTACATATATAAGCGAAGAAGATGTGATGAAGAACCAACAAAGACCTAAAAGCAAAGATTGTAATAGCACAGGAACGGGGAAGTGGGCACTGTCGCCAGTTTGTTGCTCTATATTACAAAATTTATCAATTTTTATTTTGGTGTTCACCCAAGTGTTGCATATTTCACTCTAAAGCACGCCAGAGCTAGGGGTACTCCCTTCAATAGGTAGCCTCATGTCTCTTTTGTCCATAACGAGCGTATTGAGCATGCCTTTTGTAGCAGCCTATTCACTGGGGCGTCCCGTTCCTAGTTGGGCGGCTAACAATTACTGACAGCAATGAAACAATATATAGAATCATATGATGGGGTGGGATATACAATATATTTAATGAACCCCCCCCCCCCCCCAATGAACTTGTTGAAAATAGCATAACAATATACAATACATAGTGCATTTCAGCAACGAATCATCTCTAAATTACTTTACGTTTGCATGACTTTAAAAGCACGTTGGTCAATAACTATTGTGTCTTGCATAACATATCGTGGTCGGCGAACAAGGTCAGTGTTTGACTAGTAGGTGGGTGGTGTTTGTTTCTGTTCTTCGTGCGGAATACACTTCGAGGACGAATGATGTCAATGCCAGCAGAAAAGGCAGCAGTTCTGGACGAATGCCCATAGCTTATCCACACAACCAACTACAACGACCTCCCCAGTCTGATCATCTCCACAAACCCTTCTCCCCACCTACCCTTCACACCCTGCTACCACAGCCCTCCGCCCACCCTCAGTTCCACTCTGATCCTCCTAATCGTCCTTATCATTGTCTAGCGTACGGTGTATGTCTCCAGTGCAGGTTCACATTCTATGTGACTATTCCATGTCCTCAAGCTATGTGACCAGTCCTTGTCCTCTGTCCATGTGCCAAATCCCTGTCCTCCGCTTATGTTCCCAGTCTCCCTCAATCCATGTGCCCAGCCTGTGTTCCCATTCTCTATCCCAAGTCAATGTGTCCATTCATTGTTCTCTGTCCATGTTCAAAGTTCCTGTTTACAGTGAATGTGTCAATTCCCTGCCCTTTGTTAACATATCCTGATCAAGCTCATCTCCTTGCCTGGCATCCCGATCCATTGGTTTCCGCCCACCGATTTACCTTACCAATTCCTCTTTAAGCGCCCCCCTACACGCAACTCCAAATCTCACCGTACTCTCACTTTATACTTTGATACCATCACAGGGTAGTCCTCCAGTCTGGTCCCCAGTCACACACACACGCTCTCCGTATATCAACACTCAAACTCTGCTCTAGTATCTCGCAATACCCAACACTACTCCTCCATTAGCACAAGCCCAACTTTGGATACTACTACGTCTCCCACTCTTGTGCCTTTCCCCTTCATCTGCATTCTTCTTTATTAGGTTCATAGCACTTACACCGGAGCTTAGGACACATACCAGTGTTCTGTCAGGTTCAGCCCGCCCCGAACACAATACCCCTTCATCACCCTATACCAACTAGGACCTCGCCCTTCTGTTCCACCGGGCTTATTGAACAGCACCGCGCGGCCACCACACGGCTGCTGCACAACCACCGCAAGGCTGTTTCACGGCCACCGCACGGCTGCATGGCGGGAGAACGGCCAAAGGCCGCTAAAACAGTGGGACGGGCATGTGGGTTTATACACTAAGCATGTTTGTCAGACGCCTAACAGCATCGAAATCTGCTCACTCTGGTGAACCTCACCCTTTACTTTGAGACGTTTTATTCTCTCTATCAACCACAGCCTATTTTGAACTTTGATCTAAGATAAAGAATAGATCCTAAAAGGAAGGCTGTAGCATCACCTGGAATGAGATAATCTTGATCACAAAGCAGACGCGGCCGAACTATGGCAATTCTCTAAACCGGAGTACTTTTTATAAAGTACCCTTCACATTCAAGATACCCCACCCAGTCATTAGTATCACATAAACATGACATTGGTCTAAAATGTAGCGTTTGACTATTGCCTTATATATGTAATTATATGAACTGATGTGAAGGGCTTGAATTGCGCTTGTCCTTGCCTGCTGTAAATACATGTATTCAGTTATTTCTCGGAATTATTGAAAGCCTTATAGCGTATTTTTAGAAGATGATAGTCACATCCAAATCTATTGATGTATCTTTAGTAAACCAGCTAAAAACTGTCTTTGAGAGCAACTGCCTGCAGGACACTGAGTATAAACCCATCCACCTTTAAGGTGGCCTCTCCTTATATCTCCCCTGTGGAAACTTGACCTCGATACCATCTCACAGCTATTGACTCCCCATTCCATTGTTACAGAACATAAATATAGATGTAACAACAAGTGTCAACATTGAAAATTGGACAGCAATTTATGTTTGACGAGTGGTGTGTTGGTTTTACACCACACATGTAAATATAGAATTTTAGAGACGGATCCAGAGATGTTACAATTTACAACTCCCGACAAGAAGACAGTGAATTCGATCTAGGATCCCTCCCACTAGCCAAACAAAGTAAGAGGAAATCATAGCCAGTGTAAGTAACCAGCCCTGTCCACAGATGTGAGGGCGTGAATATTTTACCAAGCAAAACCTGAGTGTCCGGTATACCCCAGATTTAGAGCCCCGTACCTACATGTATACATAACGGTTGGTCTAAGTTAGATCCTCACAGCTCTAGCCCCCTGCCCCGCTACTCCACCCCACCTCCGCCTCGTCTACCACGAACAGGACGTTTACATCGGCGGTCAGTCACGACTCGTTCCGCTCTGCCGCTCGACCGTGTCCCGCCCCAATACCTGCCGGTGGTACCCGGCCGCCCTAGCCTCATACTGTAAAATGTGGGGCGAGGGTATCCTGCTACTGAAGAAACTTACCTTAAATATGGTATATTCAGCCACAGACTTTGATGTATAAAGGTCCGAGGTGGTTCAGCAATACCGTAAAGTCTATTACATCATGAGGGGATTTTTCAATTAGAAAAATATAACACTTGCAATTCGTTGAAGTGATTTAATTTTTATTTTACATGAAAAGTGTGACTAAAAATGTGTAGTTCTCAGAAACACAATTCATTGGACAGAGTGTGCTTCTCAGGGCACAATCGTACCCTATTTGTTATACTTGTGCAGGTTGTATACACTGTAAGAGTGGGCATTTGAAGTTGTATACATATTTAACATGCAGTACTCTCCCTGTAAGCACCCTATTCCAGAGGTTATAAATCACAAGTCAGTGGACTGTAAATAGTACACTAGGAGTGCACGGCTTTCTATCGCTTTGTGTTCTTCTAAAAAAGAGTCACTGCGTGCGGCACCCACGCCCCATTAGTGTGTTGGATTCAGGCCACCCATGTTTGCACAAAAGGATAACATGCGTATTATGATCAACCTGAATTTACCAACCTACATTCTGAACGCACCTTATTTCTATTCGTTCTAGTTTAGATTTTGCTTGGCCTATCATGTTACTGAAATGATAAAAGGAAAACAAAGCAGTATTTAGTGTACTTTTCATTGTATCATTTATGCCTGCACTTAGATTTCATTTTGAATTATCAAAGATCCCATTCTTGGTGTCATGTTTAGTAGGTTGAAATTTCCATGCTTTACCTCATATACTCGTGCATGATCCGAATATCCTATCACTCTTCTTATGTAAACTGTTTGTTACTCCTGTAGCTATACCTTTATAGCACAGATAATGTTTCGTGGTAATCCGACCTGATACTTATGATTAAATCCGAATCAGATTGAGTTTCAATCATCTGATCATAGAAAAATAATCCAGAGATGACAGATTTCCATCTTTTCCCACCGAAATCCACTTTCTCATTTTCAGAATGCTAAATTATTTTCCCTTTTGTAAAATAAAGATAATGTTATCTAAGTACCATTCATGCAAATAAAACAGTGGTACTAACAGACCTTTAGGCCAATGCCGTAGTCAACATCAAAACGATTTCCATGTTGTCATGGGCTCTCTGAGATAACAAATTCAACACGAAAAATATCGTCACAATATGCCAACTTCCCCAACTGACATCCCTGCGGATATATGATCGACACGATTCTACATATATATATAATAAGTCTTCACTTATTCACATACATTTTCAAGTTAATCTTATGATAAACAGGCCAGAGAGTCGCATCCTGCATCCACAGCATTCTCTTCTGCCTTCTAGACTAAAATCACATTAATATCTCCATATAATCAGATCGTTTGTAGCTCTGTTCCGTACCGATGTCAGGAAGATGAATAAATAGTTGAGCGGATAACAGCTGAATAGTTTCCATCCTCCCGGTCCATCAACCAGGTGTCCATTCATTTATTAGCCTAACCACATCAAATTTCCAGGCATTACGTTGAAGCCACACCCAACATCAAAGTCTTGTTGATTTATTATAAACGTGCAGACGCCCAGAACCTGGTCGATAAACATGTAGTTCTGAGTCACATACTGTTATATCTCTTTGTAATATTCATTTGAAGCAATCCGTGACTCGACATCAACATGTTGTGTAAAGTTTAAACTGCGTGGATTTAATATGGATTACACGATATGTTTTGATGAAATATTCATTAACCGATTTTGGCGTAACAACCGTTGATGAACCACAATGGTCTCATCTCTAAGCGATGGTGATTCTTGAAATCAAACAAATAGGCCTACAGTAAAATATCCTTAACTAGAAACGATATAGATATGCCCTAAATACCTGTATGACTTTGCTTTGATGCATACTGACAGTTTGTTACTAGATAATTGAACGAATCTACAGTGCTGGCAATGTTATGTAATTCTGTTGTACTTCACCCAGTAGCTATTGACTCGTCCCGTACCTAGTGTTCTTCATCAGCACACAGTCTATGACGTGTGCTTATCAAATATACATTATGTGGGAACAATGCCAACCATACGGGGCCGTTGTGATAAAGACAGTGTTGTACATACGCAGGTGATACAGGAAAATCTGTCCCTTGACATAAACCTGCATCAATATATTAACAGATACAATATGAGAAATGCGAAGAAAGGATCATAATATGTGGTCACGATACTCAATACGAAATATTTTGATTTCTTTGGCGGAATTATATATCATAGAAGGCTCATAAACGTGTGCAATTCATCTACTAATTAGGGCACTACTGATATAAGCGGACACATAAATTAGCAAAGTGGTGATAGTGGATTACCTCTAAACCCCATAGAAAGAGAGTGTCGCCTGTAATTTGTAATATGCATCGTATTATATGTCCGTACACCACCAACTAGTTCTCACTCTTCTGCATTTATCAAATTATAGATCCATACTAAAAAGATTTCCTACTGACCCAAAAAAAACCGATATGTCAAATTGCATCGGAGTCCATCCAATTCTGTGAAAAAAAGACAAAACTTGTCCAATCATAACTCAGTCTCAGAAAAGAAGTATTATTTAATGAAATCACATGTTATAAAATAGTGTTGACACAGTGATCCACTACTCCAGGTGCCTAGATACGCTTGGATGATTAGAAAGGCACGGGTGCTGCAGCAGGTCACGGTTACTGAACCAGTTTTTACAGAGTATGCCTCCTGAGGAGAGGGGCATTTGATGCCGAGCGCACAGTTTCAGTCTCAGGTCTTTATCTCTTATGAATACACAGAGATTCTTAGGCATTAAGATGTACATTTACCTATGAGACTAAATGTAAATGAAATGTATTTAAAAGTATACACTTTATCTTTGAACTTAAACGGAGTAACTGTTCCATCAGTTTCAATCCTGAACGTCCGTGAGATACGCTAGTCTATGTCTATACATGTGCATGCGTCTCTGAATTATTTCTCTTCAGTTCCTATTTAGGAATATGGATTCGTCTTAGCGGAAGTTAGCAAGAAGTTTTTACTGGGCGGGATTTACCTGTAGCGGTATTCATAAAGACCTGTATAACTTTGTTTAAGCCATCACAAGTAAGAATGTGGGGCTTCCTCCTCCTGAATGCCCAGTTTTATAGAATGCTTAATTCACACATGAGGTGAGGTAAAGAAAATAGTTATTCAAAGAGTAAAAAATAACACAATGATAAGACCTGTATACTTTACTTTCCTTATAAAGTTAGTCTAGTGTGTAGTGAAGAAGTCAAAATCAGATTGTAGCACAGAGGTTACATTATACCCTTTGCGGCATGTGGATATAGATGGACCTTCTAGAAACAGGTTCTTACATCGGATTAAACTGAAAGTAATTAAAGTATAATGCATACCACAGTATCGTATGAAATATGAGTTATGCATATGAAAAGTAATTCTTGTTTCTCTTTCCTACTCAGACTCTAACGGCGGCCTATGACAAAGTTTTTCCTGCGGAAGAATACGATAATAAGGATGTGGAAGACAACTGTGAGTATTGTGGATTTCAATTGTAAATTCCAGTTTTCGTTGTCTATAGTGTACCACCTTCTCTACTCCCATGCAACATAATACCTTAATGATTATTTTTCCGTACACACGATAGTAGCACTATATCAGGTCGTAATAATAATTTGGCATATATGCTATTTGTGTAAATGGTTCAGTGCGACCTCTGCAAGATCGCGAAATCTGTTTTTCATCATAAAATGAGAGTCCTCGTCAGAGAGGGAAGTATTATCAAAGAGGGAGCACATTTTTGGCATATCTTTATCGATGCACAAATCTTCCCACGTCGTTAAGAATGTAGTCTTTGTGAGAATGGGTAGTGTAAAGCTGGCCATAGATCAAACTGATCTGGAGTCCACACGATAAACACGCCGCTAGATGAACGTGAGCATCGCTCAGCGTAGTGTTGACGTGATCGACCAGCGTCGATTAAAATTTGCATGAGCAGGTAGTGTAGCAACGTCACAGCCAACATCTGAATACCACTTCCTCACGCTTCCACCCATCTAACCATACCACAAAATAAGTTGGAATCGTTAATCAATGATTGTACTACCTGTATGAAGAAACCTGTCCATATAAAAATTGAAAGATTTCTATATGAATGCGTGGTTGTTGGGTCATTATACTCAAGTATTTAAAAAAAAGAAATACTAGCAAAGAAATAGATGAATCATTACAGGCAGCAATTTCGCACCACAAAGAGAGAGTAAATGTTGATCGAGATTTTCACATTTATAAGGTTCTATATCTTTGAATTTGTAACGATTATATATAAATATATACCAAGGAAAATGATGATATTGAAATATGTGAGTGATGTTACTATTAAACGCAGTGAACAAAGGCTATTTGAGTTGACCCAGGAAATTGGTATAAAATCGAATATGCGTGTGCACAAATAGATCAAAATCCTCATACAAAAAGAAAGCGACATTCGTAACCTTCGGAACAGTTCATTATTTATCTAATTCAGAGACCATATTCGTCTCTGAATGATGGTTTTTTCCAGGGACATTTCCCTTACTCACTCTGTCAATTCAGGTGACTAAAGTTCTTTTTATGTATTTCATGTGTTAGAATGCTATTTTCGATGATGGTGGTCCTAGATCATGTATATTTTGCAGCGTTACCTTTGATTTTTGGAGGTGTTGATCAGATGACACTTTATTTCTTACCTTTTCTCGAGAACTAATTAAAAAAACACACCCAAAACATATATGTTTAAAGCAGATATGAGCTGACTTTGTTTAATAGTCCAGTTTGTATTATTCTCTTTCTTTGAATATCACACATTATCTGCATGAACTATAACCATTATGAAGGAAGTATAAATAAAAGATGCAATCCGTGTTTCCCAACATGATGATTGCACAACACACCTCTTCCCAATGAATCCATGAGGTCGGTAAGAATCGGTGTCATTTTGGGTGATGTTTGCACATCACAGACCCGATATTATGGTCCTCCCAACCACCAGTCAGGCATTACATGCATGGGAGTAAAGCCTGACTCTCTATGACGTTATTGTCCATACTCATACATGTACTTATACCAACCGTTGTGACTGGGCCATTTTATGGACTGTAAAATTGTTAGATAAAACTCTGTCAATTCCATTTCTGTCTTCTCAGTGCAGTTCGTAGATTCTCATATTGCTATTACAAACCCCACTCTTTCCCTGGTTGTGACATCACAAACTGTGACTGACAACTGATGATACTAGGCGAATCACGCCTGTGTCACTATGGTCATTAGTCAACAAAGCTGACGCCCCCCATCAGCTCATTCAAGCTGTAGCTGCCGACTGATCATCACCGGGCCACTTCCATAAACTGTAAAGAAAGATTTATTTGAGAGTGGATGAGCCAATGATTGTTGGAGATGGTTGCTTAAGCAGAGTCTTAAAAATGATTAAATTAAAAGTTGGCATAGAAGGGTGGACACGATGTGATGATTCTGTTCAAACAGAAAATAAGTGGAACAAGTATGGAATTTTCATCAGATACACGATGAAGACGAAATTCGGATGAAAAATACCGGCTGTGGCAAGAATGATCAAATTAGACTGGGCTTGTATAATGTGATTGCACCTCTCCAGGTATGAGGAAGGACCAGTCTATGAAGACAAGTTGTTCAGTGTTGTGAAACTGTAGTCACGTGATCCAAGCGGCCAGGCCCATGTATAGGCATCGGCTGGATCTGTGGAGTATGTTAGAGTCTATAGAGGCAGTGAATCACTGCCTGTGTGGTAGGGAGGGGGTGTATACATACTCTCTGATATTCAAACAAATAACCCCCCCTCCCCCCCCCCCCCCCCACGACTAGAAAATGTAAAGAGAGGTGAAACTAACACAGACAATTCATGCGTGAATTCCGTAATAAAAGGTATGCGTGTGTGGGACAAAGCTGGCTTGACTTACAACACATAATAGAAATATCAATTCACTTGTGTAAAATGTTATTCCTAATCTTTATCTTTGTGTGCCTGGTATTACTTTAGTTTAGTTTTAATTTAATTTATGCTAATGCATTGAAACTGATCTCTTCCAAAGAATTTTTTTTTCTTTTTATCTAAGAAAATAGGCTGCTTTCTTTAAAGTGAAAATCTCAATCGTCCTGATAGATATAGAGTACTCAGAATATCATGCTAATACTTGAGGCAACAGCTACAAGCGTGGATATCACAAGTATTGATAGGAAGTTTACGAAAATGCATTTTGTCAAGACCTGTGTAGAACACGCAGTGAAGTTATGCTATAGGTGACGTTCTTGTAGATGGTGGTATACAAAACATGTACAATAAATCATTGTTTTGGCATGGAATGTGGAGCGCAGAATTTTGTAAGATAACATCTATTCTCCGCGCTACAAATAACTGTTAAAATCTATTCAGCATCAACTTTTGAGGATGCTCTATCAAATTTAATGATGATAATGATATCATTTCAAATTCTACTTTTAATAGAGCCCCTTTATATAAATATCTCCATACATGTAGATCGAACAAAATATTTGTAAGGCGACAATGCACATGTACGTCATGATTAACGAGTACTAAAGACATGCCACGAAGTTGTAAATTTTAAAGACAGCTGGTAGCATGTAGCGAGTCCTGGTAATAACCAACAAAATGAGCACCAGACGCTGTCTGGGCACCGCAGCACAGGGCGCACCGCGGCACAGGGCGCCAAGTGGATTATCAAAACCTAATTACACGTTGCACAGCCTATGGTAAATCTGCCTGATCTATGGATCCAGCCTTCCCTTTCCGAATAGATTAGGGTGGATTTTGCACATGTGAAGATTATTTATGTACATACATGTACATGTATATAAGCCTTTTTTGGTTCCCACTGGAAGATTAGCCTGTGTCATCAGCATATTTGCCAGCCCATCATTACAGCTACCATTAGAAGTTTAACACTCTCTCATTTGAAAGATGAGTGTATACAGTTGAAGTTGATAGATCTCTATACCTGTTGTTGGCCTCACCTGTTGTCGCTGCGATGAGGAGTCGGTATAAATGTGCAGCGGGAACATGGGGGAGGGAACTTGTCAGGTACATCTTTTCCAGGTGAATCTTGTCTAAAGCCACGCCCTGTTCCGACGACCGTTCAATAAAGGTGGACTGACAAACGACGAATGCCTATAAGAAAATAACCTGAGTGTAAATATAGCTATTGATATGACCTTCGAGACATGTATGAGATTATTCATTTCTTTGAGATGAGTAGGCTGTGAGTATTGCCTATATACCACAACTGATTGTGCAAGCTCCCAGACCAGCCCCGCACCGCTGGAATATTTAATTGCATTGCATCTTACCCACAAGCTATACCGATTCCTGTTGTATGCTGCATAATATTAGCAAAAATGTTGTATAATAGCATGGGAAGACATTGGTCATAGGATAATGTCATCAAGTGTCGTATATTTTAGTGCACCACGTAATTGAACAATTGCATCTAAGAACACATTTGAAATACGAACGGCTAACTTTGTACAATTCCATTTCCTGATATTCGATTGGTATGAGAAAATACATTACGCTTACCTTGTTCTGGGTATAAATCGTCGAAATGTAAATTAACGCCATACAAGAAATTTTACTGAGCTTAGAGTTTCCATACTTTCGGATATATATCTTATTTAACTTGGAAAACAGATTTTCTATGTAAAATTCCACCCAGAAGCAGTTGACAGATTAGATTGAACTTGCCCAGTTTGGAGTGGCACAGTGGGTGTGGTTCCCTTTCTCGCATTCCCTTTCTTCTCTCTTGATACTTGACTTCTAACGGTGTGTCCTTATATAGCTTCAGCTGCTTTACTCTTTGATGCTCAGAACAAGCATTGTGCATTGCATACAAAATATGCGAGTCTGCTTAATACGGCTGAGTAGCGGTAACCAAAGCAGCTCTATCAGGGATGCGGGTTTGCCGACAAATGACGGAATTCCGTCATTTCCTACATCGGCAGTACTGCAATGTCAGAGTGGCATTTCCTATTTAGTTTTACATTTATCTCTTTAAATATCAAAAGCAACAGGATAATCAAGAGGAATCAGTATATACATGTATATCGATTCATAGCCATTATATTCCAAGATAATGTTATAAATACTTCATTTTTAGGGTTGTAAATTTCCGATCAATTTTTCATCTGTCCCAACTGTCATCCCTGTTTAATAAAACTTAACAATGTATACATCACTTCTGATAACCTAGATAATTTGAAGATTACCACAATTCTGCTTGCTTTGTAATAAAAAGAATGGGGTTTGATGTAGCTTGTTTGAAATCTGTTACACCCATTATGTCAACTTGCAAATTACCACAATAAGGATCAGCTACCTTACATTTCTAGATATCCTGGTGCCTTTTATTTACCTCAATAGTCCACAATATATTTCAGATTGTATCCACAGCATCATTGGTTTGCACCTGTTGATGTTTTCAGATAGTTGTTATCGATGTTCATCAGCAAGAACTAATGCAGGTGGTGCTAATTTCCACTTGATATTCAGGTGGTTTTCACTTGATGACGACTGCCGCCAGTTTCGTTTATCGGAAACTCGTACTACTGAGACTAATTTGCTGCCCATCCAGCTGGGTTTCCACCTGTGATTAATGTCGTGTGTTGCTGTTATTTACAGGTGCGCTCATGTACCTGAATGAAGCCACACTGCTCAACAATGTGCGGTTACGGTACATGAAGGATAACATCTACGTAAGTAGGCCCGTGTGAGGGAAATATTCGCATTAAGTCCACGATGAAATATGCTAACTCTAGTACGTCCATACGGCATACGTTTTAACATAGAGGGGGGAATAGGTTTATCACAAGTTCATTGACGATGTGGGCTGCTTATGAAATGAGTGTATCTGTTACCATTTTTCAATTTATAATAGTCCTGTTTGGCAGCTATCATCAATGATTAAGGTTGGTTGCCCAACAAATTAGTTCAAGGGGAAAGACTACATGACCTAGATTCTTTGCGCCCCTTGTCAGTATCGCACAAGTAGTCAGGGTTTGCATTGGTTTCGGTGAGTAGACGGTTAGAGGCATCGCAGTGAAGAAGTGTTTGTGGTATCAAGGGCCTGTCATTAAAGATATGCGGCACACACCTATTAATCTGAGTTACGTAGAATATGTTTTCGTAATGGTAATGTATAATCAAAAGAATATATATATACTAATTACTACTATATGCTTAAATTAATTGTTCCATCAAGTAATGCTTTTAGATAGTTAAATCATGAAAGTCATATTAGAAAGCAAACTTACAATTACTTTGATTGACAAATAGTCATTCGTATAACTTAATCATCTCTTTGTATTATTGTAATTAGTGCGTATCATTATCATGCGTGTCTTTACTTCATTGTTGGCATAACTTTAAGTTGTAATTAGTCATTAATGTAAGTATCGGTTACACTCAGTCTCAAAAGGACGTGACTAGCCTACCGAGACGTACAACTACACAAACAAACAAACAATCGGTTACCCTTTCTTTACAGACCTACGTAGCCAACATTCTGATCGCTGTGAATCCGTACTATGAGGTACCTCACCTTTACTCAACCGACGTTATCAAGTCCTACCAGGGCAAGTCACTCGGCACGATGCCCCCACACGTCTTCGCTATAGGTGAGCACTACATGGAAGTGACACAGTTTGAATTGTAAATATGACCCTAACCTGAAATGAATAAGAAAAACCTCAAACAGACACATGCACACACGCAGATTACTGTAAGAGAACCGCTTTACTGTAATCGGCTTGGGTAATTAACAATATAAGGTTTAGTAATTGCATCAGATCGGGTTTTTTTTCAAGATGTAAGTAGAACACATATTCATCATTAGTAATATTGATCTTTTGAATTATTTGTATTTCCTCAACTATTCGTTTTAAAACCTAACGATTTGAAAACTATATACGCGATATGGATTAGGGTTTGTGTCATACATTCATTATCTAACAAAAAAACAACAGGAAAGCACTATTCTACGATAGACGGTGGCTTGGAACAAGCCATCTCTTTATTCAAGGAAGCATCACAGTTGTTAATAGGTATACTTTAAAGCCACGCTATTTCTATCAAAGGACATCTTTTACAAACCAGTTAAGACTGCTTATCTAGTTGTCCGTATGCATATACACGTTAATCTTTGAGATGAATTTCTGAATAAATTTGTTTTATGAATTTATATTGCTCATTCGCAAACCCCGAATAAACTTAATACATTATTTGAACGTTCTGCATATTTCCGTCCCGATGCGGTTTATACATATTTGGGTTGTTGTGTTGACAGCGGACAAGGCGTACCGGGACATGAAAACCCTACGCCTCAGTCAAGCCATCATCGTGAGTGGCGAGTCGGGCGCCGGCAAGACCGAGTCCACCAAGTACATCCTAAAATACCTCACCGAGTCCTGGGGCACACACGCCGGCCCCATTGAGGCGCGTATCATTGAGTGTGAGTATATAATGATTATAACTTCTCGTTATGTAGATGGGGCATTTGCATACCAAGGTAAACATTCTAGCACTTGTATTATAGCACGGACTTGTACACTGTGGTCATCTAAGTCCGTGATTATAGGTTATTACTCATACCGGGCTTAAACAAAAATGAATTGATCATATTCATGAATGTGTATATTTGAGTCTTGTGTCAATCCCATCTTTGATTCAGTATGATAAATGGCCTTCCCAATTCAGGTAAATGCTGTATCGTTGTTATAATCACGGTAATGAAATGTGCTAGAGATACACGGTAAATGGATGATATAAAGTTGGCATTTACAGACATAACTAATGAAACATCAATGAAGTATAAGAAAGATATTTGTTTGAGCCTATTTTTGTCCCAAACCTTTCCCATTTTATTTGGGATTCATCAATATCTTAAGAATCGGAGCATATTTTAGTGGACTCAATTGAAAATAAAACTCACACACTACTGTGGCAAAGTTTGTATACACTATATGTTCTG
Organism: Alentia gelatinosa; assembly: GCA_950022655.1. Classification (NCBI taxonomy): domain Eukaryota; kingdom Metazoa; phylum Annelida; class Polychaeta; order Phyllodocida; family Polynoidae; genus Alentia; species Alentia gelatinosa. The sequence goes on along the minus strand of OX465580.1, from coordinate 30,605,766 downwards.
TCTTACAGCCAACCCTCTGCTTGAGGCCTTTGGAAACGCCAAGACCATGAGAAATAACAACAGTAGTCGTTTTGGAAAATTCGTCGAGATTCACTTCGACTCGAAGGTTAGTCTAAACTTCAGTAAACGAGTGAGCATTGAAGACCATACTTTTTATATTGCCGTCTGTGATATTAAAAAAATTATATAAATATTCAACAATATCAATTATTATTTCGTTTTTTGCAAACGGAAACCTGGTTCCCCTATTATATCAATCTGTATCAATGCAGCCTTCATATATATTAATTCGGACATAAGGTTATTGAGAATGCAACTTCGCAAATCAGGTATTTTCACGAATAGGCCCTCTGAAAGAACGAGCAAAATTGCCCTTCTAAATCCTCCTAGGATGGATTACAAGGAAACTGAGTCGCACATTAACTTTGTGTGATGGTATTCTAACAGAGCGCCACTTCTTTCCACATACATTATCCTGGTCTTATGTAGGGATTCTCCCTATGTCATGAAATATTATCTATAATAAGTAGTTGCCCTCGTAGATCCATACCAGCTGCTTAAGGGCATTTATCTCACCCCTGGAATAAATGTCCATAGGCTTAACACTGGGAACTCGTTCTCCATGCCCCTACAAGTATTGCAGTCCGTTCTCCATGGTCTATAGCCTGTGTGTTATCTATTCTTTTAGTGTGTACAGGGGTGAGATAAATACAGAAAGCAACTCGTTTTGGTCAAAGAAGTCATTCTCCAACCTGTTTGAATGCTATGTGATATTCACTCGGCTGTCGCCTCGTTCATATAACTATGCATCAAACTCGTGGAGAACGACGACTCTGACAAAAACTTGTTGGTTTCTTCTTTAGTACTCTTCCGGGCCGGCAGTATGGCATCAAAAGAGCACCGCGTAGCCGTTACTGTTGACATAAGTGTCATCACCACCGACCACAGGCTTGTAAATTGATTGGGTTCTGCCGTTTCATCGCCTTGTGGCCGTGCTAGTGGGCATGTGACCTGCTCCACCGCGCCGGTCTCTATACTTGACCTAATTAGACGAGCGCCATGCTGTCGCCGCCTGGTGGCCGTGTGGGGGCCGCGCAGCGCTCTTTTCATGCCATACTGCCGGTCCGGTGGAGCACGCCCTTTAGAAGTGAAGATATATGGCTGGGCTTCTAAGGGCATTGAACTCTATATAACTGCTACAAGGGGCGCCAGGCACTCCGACGCTTTCTGTGTAGAGACGGCTACATTGTTTTTCCTACCACTGTTACTGGGGGTTAGTTGGTTGTGACTAATTGAAAAAAGCACATCAGATTATGGACGTAAGCACTTTTGGTGCCGACTGTGGGAATGGAGGATAATACGTGTTTGTGTTGTAGGGCAAAAATGCCTCTCTGATGGGCGATCCGGTAAGTAGGAGTCTGGGTAGGTACCATGAGTTTTACGCACCCCTTTACTCTGTGTGCCGGTTCGCGTGAAGTAAATTCACACGATTGGGCGTGTATACTTCCTCGATTTCAGCACGGTCTCATGGTCATGCCACTCACCAGAAGTGGGCCCAGATTTAAGGGTTGAAGTTTTATCTAGACGATAAGGAAAGGCTGCTGGTAGCATTTACGATATCGTCCAGATGCCTTGTTTGCACTTCGGGTGTTTTTGTGTGAATCTGCCAAGCTACCCCTAAAATGTCTTATATGATTTTTTCCTGTATTTCTTATGAAGATAATTTTACTGACCACAAAATTGTTCTAAGTTTATCTAATGACTTATCAACAAGTGTAAAAACTCCTGATTCTCATATAACATGTAGATAAGATGTAAAGTCAAAGCTTCCATAGGTAGATTGCTAATAGTTACATATGGACTATAGTATTGATAAAATTAAAGATATTACATTGAAAACAGAATGTTATGGCTAACAAAATCGCTGTAAATTAACCTAAAAGATACCAGAATAATTTGATGAGAGTTGGGAGGGGATTTATGAGAGTTTATAGAATTTCTCCTTTTATTTCTCTGGTCTCAAGACATTTTTCATTTACATTGATTCCTAATTTTCTTTCTATTAAGACAAATTCACCAGTTGTAAAAGGTTTCGATTATTTGGTCGGTTTATCAATTCTAGACGGATACCCCTGGTCCGGTTGGGATGGTTCGGTGGACTCAGTTGATTTCCATACTCGCCAGAAACGCATAGCATCTTATATTGACAAATATTGGAATATGATTACTTCTATCAGACTCTGGCTGAAAGTAGCCGGTTGAACCAAATGCTAATGAACTTCCATATCAAAGGAAACTCATGAATGGTTTAAACTATCAAATATTTGTCGTCTACAGAGCGAGTTTGAGTTGTGAATGGTATGTGAATTTTACTCTCATCACGAATATTTAGACCGAATTAGCAAGGCATGGGTTGCTATAATCTCTTCTTTTTTTTCAAATTTCTAATCTATATTGGATGTAATGACAATTCACAAAATCTCCCGGAGATCATCTCTGATGATGCGAATCGAAGTAGTGTGTTTTCAATAACCTTTGGGTTTTATAAAGTCTTCTCTCATACCCTTCTCATTCCACCTCACAGAACATGGTGGCCGGCGCCTACATCTCCCACTACCTGCTGGAGAAATCACGCGTGTGCATGCAGAACTCAGAGGAGCGCAACTACCATATCTTCTACCGCATGTGCGCCGGAGCGCCGGACTCGCTCCGACAACAGCTGAAACTGGGCCCGCCAGACCAGTTCAACGTAAGTGAAAGACGTATGTTTGTTTGTGCTGCGTGTACGTAGGCGTTACCCCAGAGGGCAGGAGGACGCGGGATATGACCTCATGAGCCTCGGGAAGCACTACCCGGTTTGTTCCTCAGGTGGGAGAGAGAGGTGTGGGTGAGTGGGATCTACTCTCCAGGTATCAAATGATCTCAAGGAATTGTTGGCTTAAGCCTTGTCAGTGGTGCAGTATTATAAAATTTGCCCACATTGAAAAGTCTTAGATTGTGGCTTCCGTATCATCAAAAGAAGTAATTGCGAGTATTTTCTCCCCTGTCAATGTTTTCCTCTTTGTTCAATTTCGGTAATGGTATGCTTGCAACGGCTATAAGAGATAAAGCGGCAAGTGTGCTGGATGGGAATCTGTCTTTAATGCATACCCATATGATATCATATCTCACATGGGTACTATATCTCAAATTTGAAGTTGCATCACGAGCTACTGTCTCTCGATGCTCCATGGTCAGGCGTAGGCTGGCCTCATTTGACCTGTGTATGAATGACCATTTAAAGCAAATCATTTTACTTCATCTCGAATGATGACGTATGTAATAAAACGCTGCTCGTCTCTGACATGAATAGCAGTGTGGTGTTTTTTGTGAAAACTACAGTCAGCTGAACATGCGATAAATTATTCTCCTTAACACATGGAGAGATTTACTGTTTCTGTAACGATTATAGCGAAACTATTAGTCATGCAGCTGACCCTTTCATGTTATAAAATACACATACAATTATGATACACATATGGAATAAAGGGTCGGATTGATTGTCTTGCTTTACCTTGCCTAATCAAGCAACCCAGGATTAATATCTGGCCGGGAACCTCACTGAAAGGTCTTAAGTAAGATATATTATCACATTGTTATCTTATATGAGCCGAAAATCCTGATCCATCATCTATTTTTGACCTGAAGGGTGAAGCTTGAACTGACATCAGATAGATCATTGGTGTCGGTCTGACCCTCAGTATCCATTCAGTCTTGGGCATCTTACTTGAGCCTTGTTACACACTCCGGCCCTTGTCCAACTTTACTTGATGTCTGGTGTATGCTTCAGCTGCCTAGTCTGAATTTCCGTGGTGACTCTGACTCTGGGAGCTAGGCTAGGTTGAAGGTATACCATTGGAGTCTAGCCTGATCCTGGGAGCTAGGCTAGGTTGAAGGTATACCATTGGAATCTAGCCTGATCCTTGATTAAACCATGTTATTGGGAATGAGCCTGACACTTGGTTAAAGCTCTACTATTCGGGGATAGCCTGGCCCTAGGTAATACGCTAGAACATTAGTCGGTGGGTGGGTGTCAACTCATTATTTACACTAGCCTTGGCAGATTATCTGCTTTAAAACTAATATCTAGTTTATTTCGAGGCGGTCAAACCAGTCCGGCAGTGTTTGTGGTCACACACCTGTCTCTTCTATACAGTTAGTGAACTCAAACGGGGGCAAGTCCTTCAAATCATAAGTGTTGCATGAGTCACTCTGTCATCAAGATTATACCCCCAGGGATAGCTTACACTTGGTATTTTTTATGCGAAGAATCACGAATAAATAGCGCAGTATGTTGAAGCAATATTTTCGGTAATATCTATGCATTTGCATTCTTCAGGATAAACAACCATGATGTGGTAAATTTTACATTCTTAAGAGTTATTTTGTCTTGGTTTTTCCAACTAAAACGATATTGCATTTTGTTGAAATAACATAATTCAATGTTATTTCCAGAGTAAATGAACTAATGTAGAAAATTATATTCTATTAACAATATCAGTTATGTGTTATCTTTGGTAGTTTGCCCGATCAGGTATTTTGAAAGTTTCTTTACAAAATAATCCTTGTTTTGTAATCAATAGAGAGTCATTTGCAAAGAAACTTGCCAAACTGAGAATGGTTACTACAGTTTTTGACATGCCACCCATATCCTGGGATTGCATGTACATGCCTGCATCTACACCTAGTATACCATAACTTGCCGCATGAGAAATTCCCATATTACTGAATAGAATAACATGACAAGTGTCCATATATATCATGTGATTGTTATCAATTTTCAAAATTTGTGTAATTTCTTTTCTGGTGACATTACGAGACGCCCCTTAGCAGTTCCCATATCTTTGTGTAATACTCAAGAAATCTACCAATTGTGACGATGGTACTATACAAATTTTTGCATTGATATCGATTTCCTGTAATTTATTATTTGACCAGTATTAAGCAATTCAAACAGAACTTGCCCATTGCCCTTGACCGAATAACCATCCGAGTTTGGTTTGATAATTACATAAAGGTATGATACACACGTTAAGCGGATCAGTGTTATGTTCCCCCTGGCTTTGCAGTAAATGATGATAGGTACATCTGACCTCTGGCTCAATTAACTGTCTGATGTGACCTACCACCTTTCCTTGCTCGGGATGCGTCACACTGCTCCGGTTCTGTGTTTTTTTTGGGTGGTGGCATGACACCACCTCAATAGCGGCCAGCCCATGGGCCGACGTCCATGTCTTCCTCCCCTACGTCAGCATGATGTTGTGGTCTGATGTTGTGATGTGGTTGTGTCTTTGTCTAGTACCTAAAGCGGGGAAATACACAGTATTTTTGCTCAAAAGACACCGAACGAGGACTCAACCAGAACCAGAAAAGTCAACAGGTTGGTAAACGATAAAAAACCGATTCCTTCCGACCATTCCCTGCCTTGAGGCATGCTGGCAATAACCCTTCTGCTTTCTAGAGGTGTTGGGAATGCAAACCTGTAAGTCACGTAAGCCGCGTAGATCACGTTAACATCATGCTCATTAATTAGACATGTTCTTCACAAACTGCACATAAACATTAGTTTAGTGTAGGTCACGCCACTGCCAGATCACACGTGCTAGAGACATGTCCTTGGTCAGTACTTTTGGATTATAACATTGCTAATCCCCAAAATGTACCTCCTTTCACCATATTAAAACACCAGGTATGATATCTGAAATTCTGAAATATTTGTTTCTATATTTTTAATTGAAATTAGGTAGTCATCTCATTGACAGTCGTTAATTTGTCGATACAATTTTACAAGAATTCACAAAGCAATTTACAAAATATTTCTTAGACAGGAAGAACCATTGCGATTACAATTTATTTTTAACCATTCTGAAAAGTAGCCGCTTCTTAAAAAAACATTGCCTATTGGTATTAGCTTTGAGATCTAATTGGCTAGTTTGTATCCGCTCCGCCATTGTGATTACTGCTTAGCTCCATCATAGAGTTTCTTCCTGTCACCCATGCTGATCTTGTAGTGATGATTTAATGGGAATTCCTCACAGCTGTCACATAAAATGTCCGGCAGTTGTAGTAACTCGGATGACGCGGTCAGAGAACATACCTGACAGGGTTATCTCAAGTACACGTGTAGTTAGAATAGACAGTAGTTTGTGTTCTGAAAAGAAGTACAGGTTCCTGTCTGGTCAGACTATACCTGATAATGTATATACTGCACAAGTGCTCCACATCCTCTAATCAGCTTTCCTATTAGAATAATTTCCCAGAATATTATGGTACTCCCAATTACGTAAAACAACAACCCTTCAAAATAATTCACCGATATAGACACGTGATTCATTAACATATACGAAACGTATATCGATGTTATATTGTAAGATAACCTAACTAACATGTTGTAACATGAAAAGTGTGGAATATTCAAATAAGTTTAATTTTTTCGGTAGCATGTTGATTTCGTCCAGCCCTGCACACAAGTCTTGTTTTACATTCTCGGCTTGGACTGAAGACTTTGTAGGCTCAGACAGATCTACACTTAATTTTCTTTCAGTGTGTATCTCCATGTATGTTCCTCACGAAAAGGACACACTCAAGTTGCCCAAAGCAATCACTCTAATCACCTCTCACCTATAGTCATATCACCTATAAATATAATATTATCTGTATTCATTAACACTAACGACCCCGTTTGTTGGTAATTGGGACTAATTTAACTACTTCTACTCTCGAGTGGAGTCAGTGATCTTTCTTGATTTGTCTACACCACACTAATAAATATGAGTGTAAAGATTCTGACTTTCCCAATCCTTTTTTTTCCTCCTATCGGCTTAATACCTGCGAGAACGTCATATATCTAAAAGGCAGATATTTCACGATGAAATATAAATTTTAAAGTTGAAATCTGGAAATTTTATGAATGCATAAGCTGCCCTCTGTAAGCGTACACAACTTGATCTAACGCATGTGCTGTAGCAAAAGGTCAGGGGCTAAGAATTATGACAAAAAGGCACGAGGTGTGACAGCTGGCGCCGGTTACTATGGTAACTTACCATGACACTGCGGGTCGGTACCTTAGCGTAGAGTAAGCTGGTTCATCAGCCTTATCGAATGGTTGAACTTTGATCGGCAGTTAATGCACCAACTGAACTCTTATGTTTCGGAATATTGGTTTCGACATGTAAAAATATAGAAATTCATAAAATGTCCGAGTGAGGAAAAAATAGAGAAGAAATTCCAAGTGATGAATATGATACAAAAAATGTGTAAAAGCTTATTCAGATTTTATTCTGGGACCGATCATGATAAACTTCTGGCCTTCATTATTCTCATTTCTTTAAAAAAAAAATAAAAATAGAGAGATTAAGGTAGAGGTGGCGATGACTTCCTGCTAAGAAATATAAAAATGCACACAGCGTTGCATTAGTGAACAAATATCAATGCCCCAGGGTCTTCAGGTAGCTGAATCCATATGACTTCCTTCTTGAATGAAACATTTAGAAGAGAATTCAGATGATATTATTATTTCTGCTATATCTTAATAACCACCCAACATTGAATTATTGTCAGTCAAAGGGGGGACGCTGATTGTCACATAATAATAAAGTAGTGTAAGACTTGCTAAGGAACGTAGGGTAATAAGTCGGCCACCGTGGAGAGAATGTGGCGTTAATTGTGAGAGCCCGGTCTCTGCTTGCAGTTTTTGCGCCATGGCAGCCTGCACGACATCCAGTTGGATGACGTCAAGGACTTCCAGAAGATGGACCGTGCCATGTCGGCCATGGGCATGAACAACGACGAAAAACTCTCCATCTACGTCATCATCGCTGGCGTTCTCCATCTGGGCAACATAACGTTCGAGGAGAACACCGAGGACTCAAAAGGTCAGCATCACGGATAGATTCACTAGGGATTCTCGCTGGATCATATGAATGTATAATAATTGCAGGTTTTTACTCTGATCAATATGTGCAGTAACGCATTAAGTGATATCCGTACATTGTTTTATATGGATATATTCAATAAGCTGCATACATGACTAACTATAAGACCAATTAGATATAACCACTTCTTGCCCACGCAACTCAACTCAACGGGTTTTCAGTAGTCTCCAATAGTTGCCTTCGTAAATTTCCAACGTGTGAGAGTCGAGTAGTAACCAGGAATGAGATTAAATTTACTGCAGACGTAGCAGTTTTCCTATTTTCCAATGAAATCCTTTTTTTCATTTTCAGTTTATAAAATTGTTTTCCCTTGTGTGAAACAAAGAGAGAGGAAATTGGGCCTGATTACACCAATATACAGTGGTTTAAAGCTCCCCACACACATCAGCTCTATGCCATGGCCAATAACGATGTGTTTTCCATGTTTTCTCAGTCTATCTGAGGCAGACTGTTCCACATGAAAAATATTTCCACTTTTAACCCCTGCTTACTATAGTAACACAAAATAGGACCTAAAAGAGATGAGTGTTTCATCATTGTAGGTGGCAGCAAGGTCACTGCTCAGTCCGCGCCGTCGCTGCACATTGCCGCCAAGCTCCTTGGAGTGGAGGATGACGAACTTAATGACGCCCTTGTCAGTCGTGTGATGCAGGCCACACGGGGTGGCACCAAGGGCACGGTCATCAAGGTCCCGCTCAAAACGGGCGAGGCCAGCAGCGCCCGAGATGCGCTCGCCAAGTCCATCTACTCGCGGCTCTTTGACTACATCGTCACCCGGGTGAACAAGGCACTCCCCTTTTCCGGGTCTAAGAACTACATCGGCGTGCTGGATATCGCCGGATTCGGTGAGTGCTGTTTATATTTCGTTTTAGTATGGATATATATATATATATAACCCCATCCTCTATTTTTGCTGCGTGAAATTTGTATGTTAAAATGAAGGTATGACACTAATTACCAGTGAACTAATAGGCCTGACAATGAAAACCAGCTGAAGTGTTAACAGCTGATGTCACCGGCCTCTTTGTTGGCATGTAAAACGATTCAAACGATGGACACTTTTTTGTAAAAAAAAATTCTTCGATTATGTCAATAAAGAAATTGACAATTCTAAGTTGCCGGGTCAGTAGAATAGCCATAAAATTTAGCAAACGCTAGATAGTACAAACATTAAACGAACAAAAAGTTATGTGCTAAGTAGTCACAAATATCCTTTACTTATGTTTACTCGTTTCTAAGCAGTCACATACTTTTGTCAATTAGCTAAGAATCTGCTTTCAAACCTTTGAATGTCCAATGATCTATTAAAGGTGTGTGTCGTGAATCGGTAATAAATATACCTACAGGTCAGAGCTTCAGTTACCACGATTGACTTGTACTATAGATTATGTCTTATATTTCACACAGAGTACTTCCAGGTGAACAGTTTTGAGCAATTCTGCATCAACTACTGTAACGAGAAGCTACAGCAGTTCTTCAACGAGAGAATCCTCAAGGAGGTGAGTAGGACAGGAACTCATGACTTAGACTATCTACATGTAAATGTGATTACTTTTGTTTGTCTCACAAATCAGGGATGCAAGAATTCTGATAAATTAGGGGCATCAAGATTTTCATTTTCAACCAGACCCCTTCCAGAATGCCCAGAGAGACAGACGTGCCAAATATTTTAGTCTCCTATCGGGTCAGTATGTATCCACTCATGACACAGCTCTGAATATACTTTACTGGTCATTCCTGCCATAGACCAGAGATGTTCCCTGTGGTTTTTAAACATGTTCACTTACGATGGCTTGCATCCATGCACAAAGACGGTGTCCAATAATGCATTGAATTGAGTAACTTCTAAATGTATTGATCGAAAGATCAATATACGATGCGTGGTTCAATATAGTTGTTTGGCCGATAAACTGGTATTCTGTTCACAAAGTTATATTTAAATGATCTGTAAGCTATACTTAGTCTTTTCATATCTTTTATCGATATGATTCATTTTGAATGGAATTTTTGTATACAGGAACAAGCCCTTTATGAAAAAGAAGGATTGAATGTGAAGAAGATCCACTACGTCGACAACCAAGACTGCATAGGTACGTTTCAATTTGATGTGTCCCTTCTCAAAATAGAATTCTCGATGTTCTTTTTTTTTTTTTAATTCAGTTTATTCATCTCTCTCATTGCAGAAGATTTTATGAGCATAACGATACATAAGCAGATAACATTTCCAGTCTCCATTACAAATTAGAAATTGGCCAATATCAAAGACAAATGACATTACCACTTTCTCTCTATTCTGTAGTGTAATTAGAATTCAAGGTAATCAAGTAGCATGCATATATATATTTACTTAACACAGGGAAGAAAATATTGAGATGAATTTCTTATATTCAAAATTTCAAGATTGTCATTTATAATGATAAAAATTCTCTGATATTTACAAATTGGATATACCCAGCCGTACCTCGACTGGACCCTATTAGACACATGACAGAAACGCCCAAACTGACCTATGCCCTAGACTAGTACTGACAACAAGGACACTAGATATTAACACTGAAACAAGTTCAAGTTTCAAATCTGAAACCCCTGGTTTTAGCAGCACTGAGTTGTTTCTGTTATCTGAGCGTTTGTGTCTGTTTCGATCAGAACTCATTGAGATGAAGGCATCCGGTATCTTTGACATCCTGGACGAGGAGAACAAGCTGCCCAAGCCGTCCCACGACCACTTCACCAACGAGGTGCACAAGAAAAACAAGAACCACTACCGAATCAGCGTAAGTGTCATACCGGTTTCCTTACTACCCCGGTAACAACCACATTGTTTTAAACTTCCAAGACTCAGTCCCATATTCATGGACTGAATAGAAGAAAATACTGGAGTAGCCATACACCATAAACAATATATTTATCCCAAAGGTATTTTCTTTTGCTTATTTCGCGCTTCAAACATATCAATATACAAATGCAATTTTACTTTATTTTCACCACTCTATGAATTGTATATTCATATGTTATGCTTTTCAAATGATTGTTGACATATAAGTTGAAATTTGAAATAAACTCGCATGGCTTGGCATAGAGGTGTTTTTGCCACATCTTGTAAAAACTTGATGTAAAATTGATTGCACTTCATTTAAAAAAAAAGATATTCGGTATGGCTTTGATCAAATATATACCCAATGTCAACAAGCTTTAAGATATTTTCTTTACTAAGTATTGACATATTGCTATCCGATTCTGAAAGCCTTCAAATTGTGTTTACAGGTTCCCCGTAAGTCTAAACTCAAGTCTCACAGAGAGCTCCGTGACGACGAAGGATTCCTCATCCGCCATTTTGCCGGTGCGGTGTGCTACACGACGGTCAGTTTTACAGAATAGTTATATTAACTTTAAAGACCACTATGATGTACACGTCGCTGCCACGAACATGTGTGCTAGTCCATGACATTCTTGACATTACTTAGTCATACCAGTGGTTCTACTCGAAGTAGACGAATGTGATGATTGAAAATACTATACAAAAATACCAATACAGTTGGTATTGATCTGGACGTTCTATAGTCATGATCATGATGCTTAGGTGATCGTGTGTTGTTTTTTAGGTGGGGTTTAAAAAACCATGAAGGGGAGTGCAAGTGTTTAAAGCAGGAAACTTTTCCATTATTGTGTAGTTAGTGTGAGAACTTTCACAGTACTCTCATGATTTTTGTTCATAAAATGGAAATATTTAATGAAACCTAAAGTTTTAAATAATCTCTACAGACTCTCTTCCTGGAGAAGAACAACGATGCCCTGCACTTCTCTCTCGAGGCAATCGTACAAGAGTCAAAGAACACACTTGTGAAGGTCCTCTTTGAGGGCAATGGTAGCAACGGAAACGGTAACGGCGCCGGCAAGTCCAAGGGAGGCAAACTATCCTTCATCTCGGTCGGCTCCAAGTTCAGGTCTCAACTGACACAACTTCTGGAGAAGCTGCGAAGCACGGTGAGTTGACGGCGTCCAGCGTCCAGAAATGAGCTGCTCCCGGCTCTTACTTTGTGGGACGGCGCAATAAATATTTCTTGTGAGGTTTTTATTATTGATCTGCAAATGTAGGTATCCCTAATCCGTCAGCAGTGATCTGAATGACTCTTGGAAGATTGATCTAAATCGATCATGAAAATTAGCTGTTATATAGATCTGCCGTATCTCTGCGGTCCTTACATTAACCTTATGAATTGGAGAAGGACATGTTTGTTTTAACAGATACCATTGTTAGTTTATTAGGGGGTGGACGGTTGGTCTTTAGGTTATGGCTATAGCCTACTGTAGTACAGCAGCATATAGAGTCACTAGGCAACCTGACCACATTTTTGCTTTTTATAGCTAACTAAGTACAGATAGGAATATGTTTTCTGTTTTGGACAGAAGGTTTTATGGCCATACACTATATTACAGTTTTAGTATTTAGTATTTTGACATGGATTTTTAGAAAAAAGAGATTTCAGTGTTGGGGGGACCTTTTGAGTCACAGGTTCATTTTTAAGAACTCCTTTATGGACATATTTCTACCCCTAAAACTGGTTGAATCATGATATGATATGCCTCATTTGAAAGAGAATAAAAAACAGTAGGTGCTAGGAAGTGGAATTTTCTAAGTTGGTTCTATATTTACAGAGATATTCAAGTATTTGTTAAAAGTGGGGCGGATTTGAGTGAAATGGGCATAGTCAAACAGATGTTTACTCAATATTGATTTACAGTGAGCATTGGTGTAACATTTAACATCTCCATAAGTGGCACTGGCAGATGCTTACACCCTAGGGAGTGTCATTATTTAGGTGAAATGTATATTTGATGTGCTATTCATGTATGTTATGCCAAATCTCATAATGTGAGGAGGGGGGGAGACAGCAGGTGTATGAGTGGATGGTTTATCCAGCTTATTTACACACAAACAGAAGTCTGAATGATTCATAACTGTGTTCTAGGAATCAGTCAAGACCCAGTCAAATGATATTGTTTTGTAAAATCATTTGCAATATCATTTACCAGCAGATATTGGCTTGTCCTACTTTATTAGTGAAAATGCAGACATGTCTCAGTGATCCATGAAGGGCATTGCTGATTGCCAATTGAAATCGCCTACAGTTAGATACTCTGCGTTCTAAAAAGGTCTCTCCCCTACCCCATTCCCCCTCCCACCCCACCCCCTCAGCTGTGTGCACTGATCCATGACCTGCAGAGTTCACAGATGGATAGGGCACTAAGTATCCAATCTCTCACCTCTTTGTAAATAGCTCTTGTTATTTCAGTGGTGCTGACTAGCATTGTGGTATCCATGAAATGCGCTCTGATCAGTTTTGTTTTCGTATCGCAGGGAACCAACTTTATTCGGTGTATTAAGCCCAACTTGAAAATGGTGGACCATCTGTTTGAAGGCACCCAGATTCTGACTCAACTCCAATGCTCAGGTGAGTGAGGAGATAACGATCATTCACACTGAATATTGAATGACGTTCTCTGATCCTTCCGCCGTGTTTACTCAATTTTGGATGAGTTCACTAAACTATCTGGATTACCTGTGACTTATCACTGCACTTCTGATAAACATGTTACTCTCTAAAATCATTAGATAGTCAATCAAGTGGAAGAAACAATGTCGCAAGGGAAGTTAAGCTACCTGCTATATCTGGCATATCTGAAAAGTCTCCATTCTTCATGAAAATAGACAAGACAGAATAATCTAATTGTGAGAAAAATACCAGACAAATTAATCGTAAAGTCCAATCAAGGAATTGATTAACCATACAATACTCCAGGTTTCAAATCCTTCTCTGTGTCCCAATATAAAGGCACACACCTAGCCAGTAAATCAAATCACTATAATAATACCCATTATAACGATTTAATAATACGTACAATAAGATAATCATAAAATATGTAACTTGTGTTTGAAGGTATGACATCTGTGCTGGACCTGATGCAGCAAGGTTACCCGTCCCGAACACAGTTTGCTGAGTTGTACAGCATGTACAAACAGTACATGCCCAAAGAGATCGCTCGCCTCGACTCCCGCCTATTCTGTAAGGCTCTCTTCAAGGCACTCGGTCTCGACGATAACGACTTCAAGTTCGGCATGACAAAGGTCTTCTTCCGACCCGGAAAGTTCGCCGAGTTCGACCAGGTGATGAAGTCAGACCCAGAGAATCTGGCACTGCTCATCAAAAAGGTCAAGAAATGGCTTATCTGCTCCCGCTGGAAGAAGGCTCAGTGGGGCGCCCTCTCCGTGATCAAGCGTGAGTTGTTGCTTGCCTTGTGCTAATTCTTAGAATAATAGTACTTATATAGAACGTCCGTATAAACCTTGAATTGTCATCTCGTTTTGTAGCTTGTACAGCATGGTCAGGTCGTTCTGCATTTACTATATCCCCGAAATTGATAAAGATTATTGAATTATTTTAGCCTAACAATTAATATTTTAGTCAACGCGTATGAGGAAGTGTTCCGTATTTTGTGATACGGAATTCTGTTCCGTACGGTATTTTTACGTTATATGGCAAAACGGTGCATAATTAAAGTATATACGGCATGGGTATATGGTAAATTGCTATTTTCAACTTCGTACAGTATGTCTATGTCAGCACTAAGTTTCATATTGTACTTGTATATCACACAAATTAATTAGTGTTCACATTGGTATGCGCCATCTAGAGAGGTGAACCTCAGGGTAGTGTTAGGACAGGCCTCTCATCAATCTATGATTCTTAAACCACAAACCTATGCTTCTACAGATTTTGATAGAGAAAATGATATCTAAATATAAAAGTCACAAAATTGCTTATACGATGATTCATTTTAGTAATTGTTTGGGCAGTTTGTACTGATTAATCACATGTTACTTATTCTAAACACTTTTAGTGGTACAAGGACAGTGGGTTGTATCTGAGGGGGGGGGGGGGGCACTACTAAAGGGTGTGTTCCACCAGATAGGTGTTCAACAGATGTTCAACAGCCTCTCAGCTGACCGCCTGCCCAGTGCCAGCCCATGGCCTGGCTGAAAGTGTACAAATCCCACCAACCCGCCTTATTCTAGCCGGCTGAGGACCATATGGGGTCCGTTCACCGCCCATACACCAACCTAGCATGCGCTTCCACTGAGCCATGCACCTTCCAGGTGCCGGTGAGGCCATTGAACTGCCATGCCGTCTGATGGGCATTGGCAACATTAACATGCTAGGTGAGTTCCCATTCATACGGTAAGAGGCGGATCAAAAGCCTTCTTACACTGCGACACTTGGGTTTGGTAAAACCCATTGCTAGAGTTATGCAGTGTGGCACCTCCACTTTGGCGGTGTCTGCCATGTTGGGATTTGTAGGGAACGATGTGAGCTCGTAGAATATCTGCTGTATACTGTGGTGAACCAAATAATGAATGAAAATAAGGAGAAGCATTGATCTTATGATGCTAAAATTCTGCCCAAACTACCGAACCTGTCAAAACCTTTGGCCTGCGCTCACACGTTTACGACTCACAGGTATCATCCTGTTCATGCTACCATGTCCCTGACCATGTTTGTTGAGGTGGAGGCAGGGAGCAGTCAACGAGGAAGGCATATCCGGGTGACCAGGGCGTGTATCCCAGCCAACAAAAGCTAATGAATCAGCTTTTGCCAGCGATGCTTTGCAGGAAGCAGTGTGTGATTCTGGATGGATAGGCCTTCATAAATCTAACTCAGGCTATGAGACTGGCTCAGTAGAGCAGTGGGTTTTGTGGCCATTGCGGCCAGCCAACACTGCACAACCCACGACCGACGTTCCATAACCTGCGGTTCGTGCTCCATTTCAGCTTACGGCAAATGGTAGGCAGTGGCAGAGGCAGCGGCCGAGGTATTCCACCAGGCAGGTCGTCACCTGCTACAGACCAGATCAGCTGCTAGACCCTGTGTGGGTGGTGTACACCAATTTTACCTGGTTGGTGAAACACACCCTCAATACCCACATTTAATACCCCATCTCTTGCTGAGTACAAACGCCCAGTGTTCCCCACCATATACCCTAAACTTCACCCCACACAAGCCTTATTGTCTTAAATTGTTTTACATAGCAGTTTCTTGTTTAAACAACTGTTTTGTCACCAGAAGCTTTCTCTAGATAACAGTACATAAGGAATGACTGCAATATCTTTTTCACATTTCAGTGAAGAACAAAATACTCTTTCGTCGTGAAAAGCTTATTAAGCTCCAGAGCTGCATTCGTATGTACAACGAAAAGCGACAGTACCGGCCTAGGTAAGCATCGATACATTGAAAATAAGAATTTATTTAGCCGTCATGTTTATAGTGAACACTATTAATCTTTACACTAGCATATGTATATATACTCCTTAAATATCATACTGATTATATGACAATTCTATTCATATTTACAACGAGTGAACAGAGTAAAACTTTCAGGGGTATTACTGTCAAGTGACTACTGAAAATAATACTGCTACAATTAAAGCTTTGATTGACTGCCAGACCTTTGCATTCGAACATGCAGAAAATGTTCATACCCTGTTTGTATTTCAGGTACCTGGGAGTGAGAAAGATCCGTGCTATGAACTCGCAATTGGAACCAATGCGGCAAATTGTCAGCCAGTTGAAGAAGGAAAAGGACTCGGGCAAGAAGAAGGTGACCGCCCTTGAGAAGGAGATGCAAGGCCTCATTGACAAGCTCAGAGTAAGTCGTAGTTGTTTATATAATGATAATGCTGGGGCAAGTTCTCTTCCCTCTCATGAGGTAAGTAGAAAATGCCAGCCAGTGTAGACTATGAACTAGTGCTGGTCAACCCTGCCACGTATTGCTGTCTATCGTTGCTACTAATTAACATTGGTTTGGGATTTATCAGAGATACTCTCTTATCTGCTTCTTTTTTTTGCGTACTAAGCGTTATCCTAGAATGTGCTACATATACTAACCGACTTCTTTCATTTCTGTTTTGCTGCAGGAGGTAATTATATTTCATTGCATTGCTTCAATCTGTTTCTATCGAAGACAAAACCGTTTGTATTATGAAATATATGTAGCTTCTCCGATAGATCCATTTTTATTATTTGATGTTAACATATCCAACATTTCTCGATCTTTGATAAATATTCTCTCAAAGACAGATAAAGAATCATTGGTTGACTTTCAGTTCGAGAGGGCATTTCTACTAATATCGTAGAATAAATTCGGTTCTGGTAAAATAAAAATAAAATCGATAATATAGTAAAAGGTACAATATGTACCATCTAGACAACTTAGGTGTCTGTCATTTATGTAATATAAGCAATCCCGATGTGCGTGAAATATTAAGGTTGATGTATTCCCTTATCAAAATTGCTCAAATATTCCTTCCTGCCACTTCACGTTCATGCAGGATGTAAGTATCCCATTCAATCTAATTGCCACGAGAACTTTTTATGTTCCTTAATCAAGACTGAGTGTTTTAGGCTTTCGATTGTGTTAGTTGGTCCTATTGATTTAAGTGTGGTCAGCAGATTAAGATCCCTTTTGTTTTGACCCTTCTGTTTTAAGCGGCAGACAACATATTAGATTGAAAGGATATTACACAATACCGTATAGCAGATTTGAAAAGTACAGAATAAAATATGCTATCACCTAAAAGCAATAGTTATTAAGCAATCAGCATAAAACCTCTGTTTGCGCTAAGGTTTATTAAGGCAACACTTTTCTTTAAATCTTATATAATTTGAAGGTGCATCGTACCTCAAACAGTAGCACTGTGTAGTATACCCGAATCCACCATCCTAGTAGCAGCCTAATTTAGAATGAGTAGAAACTGAACGAGAGTTAGTACTGTTAGTGTTAATTGCATGACGGGCAGGTCGCGACCTACTACGCGAGGCGGCAGCCGAGCTTAGAAGCAGACATGACTGGGGTGCGATAAACACTGACGCTACTAACTCGAGTACAGTTTAGTATTTATCCTACCCCGTTTCCAAGGCTTTAGAATGATATTTAGCCATTTCCTCTCTCCCAAGTTGCTTGAGCGAGTGAAGTTTGCGGTTGCCACATTTCCAAGGAAGACCATAGGTCGTCAACATTTCATAGACCGCCAAAGTGTGACGTCGCTCACGTTCTGGCTGCTGATTGGTCATTTTTTTTATAACCCTAGTGCAATGAATAACGCTTTAATGAACGTCTGCCCGAATACAGTGACCCAGTGTTTTTTGTGTTGTTTTTTGTTTATTTTGACCAGTTCTGTCAACTCAAACCGATCTTCCAGTGTAAAGCCTATGACGTTTTTAATAAGGGGTAGGATAATTCAATGATACGGCATGGTTTTATCAACGAGAAAGTAAGTTGAGTGCTAAGTCATTATTGCTACCAACCAACATCCAGGTACAAGATACACTTCTCTTTGCTTCCCCTATCTATTCTAAAGATGCATATCATTAAAGAGATAATAATGTGTTATCCTTAATTCAATTCAATCGATATTTTCAGTCCAAGTGTTAGTGTTACCTTTGAGTTTCACTGTGTTGTTTTTAATCCTCTATCCGCACATATATGTACGAAAAGAGAATACGGTATCAGCCATGTTTTAAGGTTCCCTGCTCGTATGCAGTTACTACAATTTGAACAACATCGCTTCACACCATCTTCCTCTTTACCTAAAGACACCATGATAAGTAATTCAGCCCCATTTATTTTTGCATATCCTTGCACCGGCTCTTAATATTTAATCAACAATTTGTACTCTGTGTTTCCTTTGAATAAACTGCCGAAAGAATACCTTCTAATCTTACATATTGATTAAGAATTTTAAAAAACCTCATTTTTTCGCGGACGAAATTTTATAACATCGTGCTAACTCTATAATTGATAGGGTTAACCTCTAGTGTTTGTAGAATAGTAGGGTGTGAATATGTTCACTATAAACAACTCTACAAATTGGTCGCATACTCTTAACAAATTGTATTGATTAAGATCCAGGAAGAATTTTTAGAATTCAAAATGTGACAATGTCAGATACCTTGATATTAGTCAGACATTTAGAGGCCTGATGAGTCCGAATCAGATGAAACCGTGATTGCCCAACCCGCCTAATAAAATTAGGATGAATATGTCAACTCCTTACATCAGGTTGGCCAGATTAAGAATTAAAAAAAACTTTTTTTTTTCGCTGACGAAATTTTATAACATCGTGCTAACCCTAGGTCCAGGTGCTGGACAAGGAAACTACCTCATGGGAATTGCTTACAGACATTTACCTTCGAACAGTGTATCTATACCCCGAATAAGGAGACACAGATTTGGGTTTTGTAATGTATATTTGTCACTGTTGTGCAGCTTTTGAGTGTGTGTTTAATGTGTGATGTTCCAGGTTAAGTTTGTTCATCTTCAATATTTACACGTTGATAGATGACCATCTACCACACTGGCTGATCGTGTTGTGCTTCCATATTCAATAGTTTACTAGATTAAAAGATCCCCACTAATTTGCTTGATTTTTCGTGTTATAGAAATCTCAGATGACACAAAAAGATGTTGACAAGGCGATTGCTGGTCTCATGGCGTCCATGGATAAGAGCCTTGGCGACTTCAGAAAACTTCTCGAAAAGCAGAAGAATTCGGAAGAACAAGAACGGCTGCGGAAAATACAGGTTAACATTTCTTGTTTACTTGCATCTTATAAAGCTATCGAAGAATGTGTCTTCGATAATTATAAAGTTATCGAAGAATGTATCTTCGATATCGATGTATTAGCCTATTTTACTTTAAGAAACTATATGTTTTGATAATATGATTAAACGATTATTATATTGCGAAATGCCACAGATAAGATCCACTGGTTTAAACCTGTAATCGTGGTTTAAAAAGGTTTGTATGGGAAGCTGCATTAAGTTGATCCCATCGCTTAAACTTTCCTTTCGGTTAAACCAGCTATATTTACTGCATGATAGGCTCTATTACAATCTGCATTGGACACGTATTTTGTGGAATTTTACATAACTTGGTGATAGTTTTATTTCCATTGTGCTTCAGAATATTTCTTATGGTTATACTATTTCCCCACCTGTTAATAATTTATAGATATGAATTTTTTGTATAATTTACAGGAAGAGATGGAGAAAGAAAAGCAGAGGAAGGAAGATGAAGAGAGACAGCGTCGGGAAGAGGAAGAACAAAGAAAGCTGTGAGTAAAGTTCGAATCTTGAATTCATACCCAGAATTTTGCCAATGAGTATTATAAGAGAGATTCCGAATTATCATTCTTGATTTCCCCTCCACTCATTTTCACCGACCAGGGATTTTTTTTAATATTTAGTGCGGGAGCCATCAACACTTGATTCTGTAAGTTTGAGTGACCAATAATATATGTTTAAATTTAGCTACTCGGTTGATGTTAATGGTATTATGGTTTGGCTTAGTCTACCAGGTGTTGGACATGGAAACTATCTCATGGGAATCTCATGCGAGCTTCTGAACAACATTAGTGACTAACTCCGCCGTGGGGTATAGCCAAAAGGATCGCATATGGACATTAAGTGCGCTACATTGCAGTGATAGGCTTAAGGGCCTCTTTATTTCATCTACTTTGTTTTAAACATGGATGTACAATAGGACATAAAATCAGAGGTGGCAGTTTTCCATTTTTCTAAGGGAATCCACGTTTTCCTTTTCCTTTTCTGTCCTGAAGAAGACTCGCGAGGGTCGAAACGACTGATAAGGAATAAAGTGTTTATTTCATAAAATCTGGAGTGGACATCCATCCTTTCACGGGGAGTTAGAATGTGATAGGCTTCCTCTACATAATTGTTATTTTTTCTTTTTAGTATATGAATTTTTCATCTTTATATAAAACGAAGAGGAAATTATTCGATCCTCATTCCTTCTCATAGAATGGTGGTTTATACCTCCCCACACACCCTCAGCCCCATGACGTGGCTGAAAATGACTTGTTTTCCATGCTTTTGCGGTCTCCCTGAGGCAGCATGTTACACGTGAACAATATTTCAACCGTTTTTCCGATCCCAACTGACATCCCTAAATAATATTTATAAAATATAGGCTGCCTCTTTTCAGTCCTGTCATTTAAACTTGACCCTACTTCATATGAGTTCTTAAACATTGGAAACAGGAAAGCCGAGATGGAAGCTAAACGTAAGAAGGAAGAAGAACAGCGCCGCAAACAGGAGGAAGCAGACCGCAAAGCAGCAGTAAGTAGAGTAACTGTTTATTAACTTTGCTACCTAGATATTACAATGATGTCATTGAGAGGACATATACACTGATCGACAAGTAAGAGTAATGATATTAAGGATATTTGCATTGAAGTAATTTCTGTTTGGAGAGAAATGTTGTTTTACTTCTGTGATTTGTATTTTAGTGCAACACCCCCTAGTACAAGTGGATATATGTGCAAATTAGGTGATCATAAGGTTGAAAGTGGTAGTAATACACATTAGTACATTATATCTGTGATGCCTTCTTGAGTACCTTTAAAAATAATACTCCTTTACAGTGATCTATTTTTAATCACAAATTTACATGTATGTATCAATGCGCATAAAATAATTATTGTAGATAAAACAGTACGGTGGAGAGGTAAGATTAAATTAAAGTGCGATGGGATATCAAGATAATAAAACTTAAGGTATTCGGGAAAGAAACAACTTAACGGTGGAGAAATATTATCCTATTTGTAAATAACTTGTACATGGCCGACACGCAAATCTTATGAAAGAAATACATACATTTCTATATCTACCTGCTTCATTAGAATTAGAGTCCGTATGATTATAGAAATGAAAAAGGCCCGACTGTCAACACGTATCCATTGCATGCGCATACATTTTCTATACTTTGACCAATTTTCAAGCCTCTTTTATTAGGTTTACTCTCCATTTATCAACTTTTAATAATTTTGATTTTCACCGATTTTATAAACCATATGTATAAAAGGTCACATAACAGGAACTTTTCAAACTAGGGTTGCTTAAGACTAACACCGGTAATGGACATGTATACAGACATAATACTGATCACAGGTATTGCCAATAGATATTGTAGACGTAGATCCCATTGGTAACATAAACCAGTAGTCTTCGAAAGTACAAGAGCTTATGTGTGTATAAGCTGTTCTTCTATTGCTGTATCTAAAGCTCTTTTTCATTCTCCCTCCCTCCCTCCTTCCTTCCTTCCTTCCTTCCTTCCTTCCTTCCTTCCTTCCTTCCTTCCTTCCTTCCTTCCTTCCTTCCTTCCTTCCTCCCTCCCTCCCTCCCTCCCTCCCTCCCTCCCTCCCTCCCTCCCTCCCTCCCTCCCTCCCTCCCTCCCTCCCTCCCTCCCTCCCTCCCTCCCTCCCTCCCTCCCTCCCTCCCTCCCTCCCTCCCACTTTATAACATTCTCTTTTTTCTCCTTGATTCTTTTCCAACACCCTCTCTTCCCCGCGTCTTCCATTCATACCCCCCTCTCTATCCCTCCTTTTCTCACTATCCACCTCTTTTATTCCTTGCAAATTCTAAGATATAATGATAAGAGAATGTAGATTACAGTAGTTTATTATATCGGAATCATACCGGAAACCTCTATATTTAAACCAGTTCTGGCAAGTAATAAATGTTGTTCGAATCGATAGTAAAATCAAATCAGGAAAAAAGCGCATTGTCACATAAATTTAGTGTGAAGCATTCCAAGTTGTAGCCAGCAAATAGAATAAATATACATTATCATCAGTACTTTGAAATTCAGTTAGATGATATACATTCAGTCATATTTACTTTTGCATGTCATCCAACAAGAAATATCGTTAAATAAGCATTATAGTGTGATAATAGATACACACAGTCGACATTTTCCAGAAGTTGGGTTCTCGATTGGCGCATGTTTGCCATGCAAGAAACCCCGATGTGTACGCGCACAAAGATAACACTATCATTGTGACGTCCCTACAGGCGGCCTTGGCGAAGCAGATGGAGAAGGAGGCTGCTGAGGAAGCAGAACGCAAAGTGATCCAGGACCAGGAGGCCCGGGATCGGGAGTTGGCCCTACGCCTCGCCCAGGAGGACACCAGTCAAGTGGAGGACCTCACCCAACTTGCCGCCAAGTAAGCTATCTCTTTATAGTATATGGTCAAGTAATCGCAATGTCTTCTGTAGCTGTGCGTGCCATGATAATTTGTTAACTTCTAGGGCTCCAGAAGTAGTATGCCCTAGCTCAGAAGACAGAAATACTAAAAAAATAAACGAATATTTGATGGAAATAAACAATGTAACCATTGAAGATTGGTCAAATGTATTGGAGAATACCATTTAAGATGTACAGCCTGTGTAACGGGATATGTATTTGATAACCACTGGAGTCAGCCTTGAGACTACACATTTTACATAGTGAGATATTACTGACTGTGATAATATTTGAAAGTATAGGAAGTATATTTCATGAATTACCAATTATAGCCTCCCTGAAAAAGTGTCAGTTTCTCTGCTTTCTAACACATGTGACAGAATAGCAAATGTATGTTATATACATGTAGTATAGCGGCCAATAGCTATGATTATTCAACATTTCTGACTGATATGACTGATATACCCATTATGATAAGACAAATCATGCTACTGGAATCTTCTGTAAGGTAGATACAACACACTAAGATGAAATTATCTGTGTTTAAATAATCGAGCATGAACCAGACACTGAAAAAGATAACTTATGCATTCTGTACTAAAAATAAGTAAAATCTTGAAACCTTGATATGAAGGGAAGACTCGTAATGATCTACAGTTCTAAGTTCTTTAATAAAAGAGTTTGATGTGCAGGTCTATTTATATCAAAATAGGAAATTGTTCTTACATTGGAAGAGGGATTTTGATGAAGTATTCTTTTGAACGACATACTATTTTTTGATCATCTATTTGACACGTGTGTAGTATATAGAAGAAGTTGTGATATAAACTTTTGTATTTCCTATTACTTCAGCCGGTTTCAAAAGTAAGTAGCCGTGATAGATGTCCTAATATTCTATACTTAATGTGATAATATTTAACTTGTTGGAGCGGACATTGAAACAGCCAAATAAATCTTTCGGTTTGGAGTTTCAGGTTTGTTGTAATTGACTGGTTGTGTGTAGAAGTTTGTTGCATCAAATCACAATAAACCTGAAATTTTCTAACTTTTACGATTTTTAGGATCTTAAAATGTCTGTTCCAACCTGTTGTGACAACAGTCGCTCTTAAACGTTAAATTTGTATGACCTTCTAAGTTTTTTTAATTTATACATAAGAACACATGCCAGCACCTTTTCCGTGGTTTGTCATTGTATCACCCGGGCGGAGATATATATATATGTCTACGCTTGCCTCCTGATTACAATGCAATATCACGGAAATGACACTAGTTCAGTCGAAGTCTTACCATACCTTTGTGTAATTGCCAAACCTGAATGACCTGTGATCGAAACATTAGTTGGGAATTATTGGTGTATGTTGACGCCAGTTTCAATTGATAAATTTTAATACATTGGTGGATTTATTCATAAGTCCAATTTAGGCCGTGTTGTCATCAGTTCTATGAACGGACCATTCCATCTGACGTTTTTGTCATCAACTCACAGAACTTGAAGTAATACCTCTTTGCGAATTACACTAAGGTATAATGTATTTCTTCGATCTTAAGAATACAATTGCGCATTTTGCGTGATTAAGATTTTGATTATTGAGGTGACGGGTTTTTGTTATCCTTTTAGTAGTAAGAGTTTTCCTTAGGTTTAGTCCGTGACACGTGGATAAATCATTTATATTTCATATAGATCTATATCTATGGTTCATTAAACATGTTATTTACGTAGTGAAGACCGATATAAGGAAGAATACTTTGGTATTGAGGAAATGGAATTTTTGTTGTTTTGTGCCTGAACTGTTTTACGTAAAATTCACTAACCTAGCATGCCCTTGGAATTGAGGTTCACTAACATTGAATGCCCTAAACTATCTTAATAAACATATGCTTCGTTTGACATATTGCACCACCATGAAAGATATAACATAGGTCATTCAACGTTGATAAAATCTATTTCTTATCTCATGGCAAATGTATCCAGAAATTGAAAAACTCCTATATTTGTAACCTCTGAAGATGCAAAAGATAAAATCTGAAAATGTCAGTAACATTATCTTCCTAGTTTGACATATCAATCAGAGGAGGTTTCCTTATTTGATAGTTACCTTAAATAGATCATACTTTTAAAAACTTTTTGGCATTTCATACACCACACAGTTCCCCAGCTAGCAGTTAGAAATCATTCAAGCTAATGAAAAGTGGCCACAGGTCCATGAG
The DNA here is from genome assembly GCA_950022655.1 of Alentia gelatinosa. Lineage (NCBI taxonomy): Eukaryota > Metazoa > Annelida > Polychaeta > Phyllodocida > Polynoidae > Alentia > Alentia gelatinosa. The sequence goes on along the minus strand of OX465580.1, from coordinate 30,580,486 downwards.
GACAAGTCCTCACCTAATCTCAACACAGTAACACCTGGAATGACCTGAAATTTCACTATAATACATCATGACATAAAAGTATACATTATAACATCACCAACCGCGATCTCGCAATATCCATTAAAGCTGCCATCATTGTAAGGGCCTAACATTACTTTGAACAGTCTGTATTGGCCACAATCAAAGTTTACTGGAAACATTAACCTAACACCATCAAGCCCTGACACCCTTACATGACACTGTCCTGCCCTGACACCATCTACTATTGTCTGACTGCTGACACTCTTACATGACACTGCCCTGCCCAATCTACACCATTTACCCTTGTCTGACACATGACACCACCACATGACACTGTGTACCCTTGTTTGACACTACATGACGCAGTTTTTCCCTGACACCTGGCACCATCGCATACAATTATACACTATCCCTCATCACCCAACACAACTCTTCTGGACACTGTGCCCCATAATCTGATACTATGCCCAAGGGCGAGATACAACCTATCATGAGCAAGCTGGACTAGCTTGGACTCTGCAGTGATGAACAATAATACATGTACTCATTACTGACCTATGTTTACAGACCACCCGACAAGAAGGCAGGGAAACATGATCTGTCCAAGTGGACCTACGCCGAACTCCGAGACACGATTAACACGTCGTGTGGTGGGTATTTGGAATACATATAGCCACTTATGAGGATTAACTGTAAAGCTGAGAAGTGTATTACTCCTAATCTTGATAAAATAGGAAAAAGTATTTCTTTAACGCACTGGATTATCTGTGATGTAGCATACCCTTTTTTCTTAGACCGCAGTTTTTTTTTAGCTATTTGATTTACTTATTTCCTGTATGACTGCTAGTATCTTTCATTACAAGACTGTCATATATAAAAGGGGGTAGAAATTCTAAACTGTCATCCACTTCGCTGTTGCTGCTGAAGAGTCCAGACCAGGCATATCCAAGTCCCAATTTGAAGACCGAGTATTGTATATAAAACCTATTTTTCATACTGATATCCTTTTCTTATGTCATCCACAATTAATATGTCTGAATGAGTAAAGCTGAAACATGTGTGATTGTACAAACCTGACACATGTTGCCGTAGAAGTAAATTTTACATGTAACTGGTTACAGACGTGGAGCTGCTGGACGCGTGCCGCGAGGAGTTCCACCGCCGCCTCAAGGTCTACCACGCCTGGAAGAGCAAGCACAAGAAGCAGGTGAAGGGCGGCTCCAAGGCGCCCGCCGAAGAGGCCCGCGCCCCCAAGGCCGTCGTCAAGGAAGGTAGGCGTTTTTCGTCTGATATAGAAATTGAAGAAAAAAATCGGGTGAATTCGGCGAAAATCGGGGGCCCGATTTTCCCGATGGGAGAAGGGTTTTTTTTCACATAGAACTTGAAGTCACTTTTCCCCGGCAGTTTTCCTATTTTCCAAGGAAATACTTGTTCTTGTTTTCAGTTTATACAATTTGTTTTCTTGTGTAGAACAAAGAGAATACATTGAGCCTCATTCACACCAATACACAGTGGTTCAAACCTCCCCACACACCCTCAGCCCCCTTCCATGGCCAATGACGACGTGTTTTCAATGTTCTTGTAGTCTCTCTGAAGCAAAAAATTCCACATGAGAAATATTCCCTCTGTTTTTTCATGATCCCAACTGACATCCTTGCATTATTAGTAATGTATGCAACATTTGGGTCCAGTTAACACGAACAATTGGCTAAATAAAATGTAAAATAGCATATACTTAAAACACACATAGGTAATACAACTCATTAGGTTACGGAAAGTTATACATGTAGTCCACACTGATATCATTCTACAACATGTGTTCATTACATAGGGATGTCAGTTCTCCACTTATCCATGGAAATCCTTTTTTACTTTTTAGTTAATGAAATTATCTTTCTTGTATAGAACAAAGATGGCACAAATTAGGCTCATTCTTTCATGCCAATAAAACAGTGGTTTGATCCCCCCAGACACACCCCAGCCCTATTCCATGGCCAACACTGTTGTTTTTCATGTTCTTAATCACTCTGAGGCAGTAAATTCCTCATGAAAAATATTTCCACATTTTTTCCCCTGACCCCAACTAACATCCCTTATTACAGCTGAGCAAATCATGGTGCCGCAGAAGGCCAGCAAGCCGGACAAGGACCAGACGCAGCGCTATTTCCGCATCCCGTTCGTGCGGCCGGCGGATCAGCACCGTGACGACGAGTACAAGAAGAAGGGCTGGTGGTACGCGCACTTTGACGGCAAGTGGATCGCCCGCCAGATGGAGCTTCACCCGGACAAGCAGGCCGTGCTTCTCGTCTCAGGTAAGGTGCCGCCCAACCTTCACCAAGTACAGACACATACATGTATCCCTACTCCGTCAATGCTATGTTAACTTGATATAATTGATTTTTCAACCTAAACTAAACCTCACGACTGACTTGTTATTTACCAAATGGGTCTTGTCCAATACCGACTTAGTGAAAATATTTTTAATCAATTCTGATTTTCAAAACTTTTTAACATTTGCTATCTCATACATAGCTATACAATTTTCTTTTTAAGAGAACGAGGAGATGCTATTAGTCGTGTAATATCAGTTAATGTTTTAACCAGTTTCTAAAGTAGCAGTGGTTTAGGTACTGATTTTGGTTTTCGGGGAAACGTCTAAATGACGTTAAACCAGATATGCCATTTTGCGGTTATTTCCGTGGGTTTTTTTTTCGGTGTATCAAGTTTTTTTAAATTATTTAAAGACAATGAATAGAGATGAGTAGGAATTTCTTGATTATGTACTTAGTTAAGAATACGAGGCAGAGACACTTCCATACACAAAAAAAAGGGGAAACAATTGATTATGTCCTTAGACGACACTACCGTCTCTGCTTAGAAAATAACACAAAATAACGCTCGACTAATCGGCCCTCTACTCATATGTATGTGTTCACTACAGGTGTAGACGACATGAAGATGTGTGAGCTTAGCTTGGAGGAAACCGGCCTGACAAGGAAGCGAGGTGCCGAGATCCTGGCCGGGGAATTTGAAAGCGAGTGGTCGAAGAACGGTGGTGTGCAGCTGCTGGAAGACGTGAAGCACCGCGTGTCGTCCAGCTACCTCAAGCGTATGATGAACGTGGTGAATTAACGTGCACAGATGCTAGGCCATGTAGGACTGCCGCTCACTTACAGTTTACAGCCACCGGGGTCTATGATATATGCACTAGAGCATGCAGCCCTGCTACCGAAACGACTCCTCACTGTACCTACCTATACTTAGAGCTGGCTCGATGAGGTGTGGTTCCTCGGCCGGTAACCACACCTCCCCTGATTCTCTACCCTGCTGCTCTACAGCGGCCTGCGCGCACCATGCCTTTCTTTGTATACATGCATCTGTCTGATTTAGCTGTCTCCACGTCAAGTGCAAGAAGGTGATGTCACCTCTCTCTCCCTCCCTGTCTCAAAAGTGCCTGACGTCTATGTGTATGTGTGTGAGGTATACATTATAAGCGGCGTTTAAGATAAGCCAAGATGCGGGCCTATTCTATCTCTCGCATCTCGCTATAAGGTAGAGATGGCAGATAAGGGACCACTAACACCAACACAATGGAATATTATCGAACTCGCGAGTGTTCAATGATAGGGAGCATCGTTAAAAACGCAGTAGATTAGGATTCATAATATAGTCCGAATTTGATGGACGCGCTCCTTTGCCGGTCTGAGAGGATTGTTTTGGTGTCAAGCAAGTACTTTGACACCGAAATGAAAAATTATATCGTTGTATTCGAGCTGGTTTTGTTTATCTTCTTTCTCTGCAACTTGATGAAGAGATGGGATTCTGGTTCTGCGTGATAGCATTATCGAATCTCTCTCCCCTAAAATCAGACCTTGGAAAACTGTGTATACCGTCTACGGGCGGCTGTGCATAAGTGACTGTAGACAGTGGAGTATACATATATACATATATATATCATATAGATGTATTTTTCAATTATACTTAAGTACGTGCATGTCCTTATCTCATATTTAACTAGCTTCACGAAGCCTTTACTGTATTCGTACACTAGGGTGATTCGAAAACAACACATCCTTCGTTTTATAGGGCTTCAATGTAGTAGAAAGCAACAGATATTCGAAAGTCTCGGGGGCAATGTTCTCATTACCACAAAGCTGTTACAAGTTGAAATCATTTTCCTGCATTGGCTTTGCCATAAAGTCCACATCAACTAGATCTCGATGGTCTTTCATACATTAATTGCAATATTACAATATGAAGCATAGCGGGCACCATTTAACGGAGCTAGACTAGAGTTCTGAAATTTATCGAATATTTTGCATGAATACGGTGGATCTTATCAGTTTGGATAGTGGTAAAAGTACTTGATAACTACTTAAGAGAATTGTATTGTCATAATATGGGGATTATGATGTATGGGTAGTTTGATTTGTAGTTGAAAATCATGCTTTATTACTGAAAACAAACACAGGATTAGAAAACGTTTCACGATGTATAGAATGTACACATTTACAGATAATTCACAGTGGTACATCAGACCTGAATCAACATTTTAACCCAAATGATGCCTTAGAAGTGATAATGACAGGATATTTAGAGAGTGTAAGCCCGTAAGTAATCTTCACCTTTATTTTACACAATATCGTTGTCTGGAGTGGTACGATAGTGGATCTATCGTCTACCAGGCATCATAATGTATGGATTTTTGGAAAGCAAAAAATTCAAACACTTTGGTATCTTACAAGCAGGTCTACTTCTTATGGCGCGCATCCTAGCTGGTGGTGAAATTAAATTGATGTAATCGGATCTCTCATTCCGAAGATTGACGTCTCGTAAAGTGCCTCGTCCTACTCACTGAAATTGTAAAACAGTGTTCTAGCTCGAACATTATATTGAGAAGGGTTCAGCTGTGATGTTTTCATGTACTGGTTGTGCATATAATCAGGATCATTTTGAAAGTATGACAATTATCATGTAAGGTAATAGGACAGAGAAATGTTAGTGCAAAGCCTTCAATTGCATGCCTTCTTTGATTGTAGTCTTTGAGCGGCAGAGTTCTTTGTAGACAAAGGCTTTGTTCTTGTTGTATAGGAGTGAACTTGGACGTCAGTCACAGCACAAGATTCACACTTATTGAATAAACGTAGATGACACCGAACAAGGCCAGGCCTTGCATTTCGCACTAAATAACAGCGTAGAGGAAGACGGCTTAATGGTCAATTGGTGCCACGGTCACTGGAACATGTATAACAGTTGAAAAGTTAAAATCTAAACATGGGTATTATTGACATTGATTTTCTTATCAGGTTTGTTACCCTTGATATATGTGGTAAGCCCTATCAAAATCCCGAATTCAATTTTCATACTTCAATTTGAATATAGCCGTTATCGTCGTCATAGTAGATGGTAGGTGGTGTAATACTATCGTTTCATTTGGTGTGTTGTAAAAGAAATGAAGGAAAATAAATTGAATTAGGAATATATATCGGAAATGGTGGTATGGTGATATAAGTATCCTAATTAATACTAAATCACCGCCTGGCATGCCTTGTCCCGTCCGTGTGGACTAAGGGCCGACTGTGTCCAAAAATTCACGTCAGTTGTCCATCGTATACGCGAGGCTCTCATGTCATCGTAGTAAAACATACACAAGCCCCGCTGTCAGTGCCTGCCCACCAACGTACGGTCAAATTGTCTGCCCAACTGCCTTCTGGGATACGACGCTCGCGCCGGTGTCTGTGTAACCATGATAAAGACCTGAACGTGGTCCTCAAACGTTGTTGTAGTAAAGCAGCTGTGGCTTCCTGTAATAAATATCCACACTTGGCCCCTTGTCTTTTATTATATCATTCATTAAAATGAAATTAGAATCTGTACTCATTGAATATGACCCCATCATGGGGCTTTTCTAACGTAACGCCTTGGGAGAGGGGGTATAGAGACACGTAATGATATATTACATATGGAGGAGCGGGTATGGCCAAGTGTCGTGTCAGATTTTTCCTGTCGTATTTACCCCAAAAATTGGTTCAGAGAAATGTGTGGCTAATTTGAATTAGCCACACATTGCTGCCATGTGGAAATCTTCACTAATATTCTAGAAGACAAACGTTTTGCCATGATTTCTGGGAAAAAACGTCAAAAATTAAAACCGATACATCATCTAAACAAATTCAGTAAAGGACAATGAAGCCCATAGTCCGAGGTTCAATATACAGTAGAACCCCGCCTAACGGACACCCCGCGTAAGCGGACACCCCGCGTTAGCGGGCACTTTTGCTCGGAACGGAAATTTTCCCCTCTATTAGATGTTTAATTTAACCCCGTGTAAGCGGTCACCTCGCGTAAGCGGACACCCCGCGTAAGCGGACAGTTATTTCGGTACAAAAAGGCCTAAAAACCCCGTGTAAGCGGACACTTCAGACGGACACCCTACCACAAATGGATTAATCTGTGTTTTTTATCAGTGAGTCTGAGTATATTCATAGAAAATACATTTAAAATTCAAAGTTGATTAACTTCAGATCCAATTAAGATATTGGAAAATCAATTTCAGATTTACCATCCCCCCCTGTTCCCCCTACATATCGGTATATAACACTTGCATATTGGTCCGGAAGAAACGTGAAAACCCCGCGTAAGCGGACACCCCGCGTAAGCGGACACATTGTCCCGGAACGGAGGGTGTCCGCTTACGCGGGGTTTTACTGTAATACCTTTAGCAAATCTGTATCTTGTTCACAACCTAGGTTATGAGAATCTTTGTATACCAAGTCAAAAATAAGTACATTTCAGTCCCCTGTATGGTAGGCAACAGTTTTACTATTCCTAAGAGAATGGGATGGGGATTCATTGCTTTGTGGGGAAGCAATTGTTCTTTAACCGTTTCTTGTTGTAAAAACTGTGACCCCCAGACATGATGAATGCACCCTTCGCTTTCGCTTATTTTTGAATAAGCCTTGACAGGTGGGGGTCTGTGGCAGACCCATGCTTTTTGAGACGGGTACCAGGGACAGGTATAATGATAAGGAGCAAGCCTATCGGTGTCCAAACACATATTCTATTGTTTTATCCATTGATACGATACTTTAACCTTAGTTTTATTACTTGTGTTACCTAATAATGTTAAATAACATATCATAAGTATATTCTCTGCAAGTTTCATGTTTATAGATCCATTATTTCTTGATAAAACAATAATATAAATATTGTAATGGCCCTTTGCTGGGGAATGCCTCAAGACATCATTCACCCTACACTGGGTAATGCCTCAAGGCATCACCCACCCTCATTGGGTTAACCTAAAGGATCCCTCTGTGGTATTGGCCACCTATTGGCACACCTTTGCTGCCTATATACAACTTACAGAGGAGGTGTGAAGCGCAGCGCCCCCTATCGTTTTGGTATGGACTCAAATGACAGCTGATACAGATTCCTATGCAAAAATATAGCAGAAATAGGCTAACTAGTAACAGTTACTACATACAAACTGTTAGAGCTCTATATAAGATCTTTTCAGATATTGATAGAGTGATATCTAATCTATCCCAAACCACAATAGAGCTCAATAGAGCTCCATGTTTTATACCTGTTTTGTGTTGTGGTATACTGCCTTATTTCTCACAAGTATTGCTAGGCTTGGGATAGACTAGTCCTAGAGGCTCTGACTGTGAAGTGCTGTCCCTAGGCAGTCAAGGTTTCTCAGACTAGGGCTAGACTGGCCTCAGTCCCTGTGTCCTATCCACCACTCCTACTGCTGCCTACCGCCACGCTGTGCTTACCCCTCCACCTACTGCCCCTTGGCCTGACTGGCTGACAGTGGCACCCTGAGGCTGTCGCGATCGTATATATGGTTCAGGTCGGTATAGGGGGTGCTACGCTTCACACCTCCTCTGGACAACTTATAAAGTTATAGCGTCATTTGTCTCCACCTAGTGTCTGGTAATAAAGGCTTACATCCATCATGTCTGCCAGCCTAATCTTACTGCATTGTGGTAGCAGTGGGATCCCAAATAACCTAAGAAAAACCTAAGTGGTTCCTATACTCTCCAGTGTGTTTAGGAATGTTCAATGACTGCTTTGAGATTATCATAAGCAACTCACTCCAACTAGATGTTCTACAAACAGGATCATAGGAGGACCACAAAGAGCAAAGGAATATGAGCACATGGCACTGAAGTCATGCAAAGATTTCTTAGCTACTTTACACCTGTCACATGTCATGTACTGAAGATTGATCTGATAACTGACTGCCTGTTGTGTGTATATCCACTGATTGTACTTTCAAAGATTCAAAAACATTTTCTCGGACAAATGCTGTTTAAATTTTCATGCTAGTAGGATATGGAAATGGGGGAAAAGCTTCAGGCTCTGAAGTGAAATAGGATAACAACTTCTTCACAGGATAGCAAACTCTCAGCAGTACTAATAAACATCTAAGCAAATTGCAGTAATTGAGTGAGGCGCACTGCTGCCATGTATCGGACATCTTGGAAATTGCACTTGAGTAACATGGGCGCCCCCTTCTTCACTTCTCCATACAATCTGAAAAGAAGGTTAAACCCACCCACCCACAACAGAACTATAATACTATGGTAGAAATATAACATATATTAATCTATATACTCCTTATACTAGAGACTCTTATTAGCATGTGGACAGTTGGTCTTTAGGTTATGGCTATAGCCTACTGTAGTACACATGCTTGTAGAGTCACTAGATTACCTGACCACATTTTTGCTTATTATAGCTCACTAAGTAGAGATAGGAATATGGTATCTGTTTTGGACAGAAGGTTTTATGGCCATACAATGTCTTACAGTTTTAGTATTTTGTATTTTGACATGGATTTTCAGAAAAAAGAGATTTCAGTCAGGGGGGACTTTATGAGTCACAGGTCCATTTTTAAGAACTCCTTTATGGACATATTTCTACCTGTAAAACTGGTTCAATCATTATATAATATGCCTCATTTGAAAAAGAATAAAAACAGTAGGTGCTAGGAAGTGGAATTTTCTAGGTAGATTCTATATTTGCTGAGATATTCAAGTATTTGTTAAAAGTGGGGAGGATTTTGGGTAAATGGGCACACTCAAACAAATGTTTACTCAATATTGATTTATAGTGAGCACAAAGAGTTGCTTACACCCTAGGAAGTGTTATTATTTAGGTAAAATACATATTTGATGTGCTATTCATGGATTTTTTCTAAATCTCATAATGTGAGGAGGAGGCAGCAGTTGTATGAGTGGATGGTTTATTCAGGATATTTACACACAAATAGAAGTCAAAATGGTTCATAACTTTGTTCTAGGAATCAGTCAAGACCCAGTCAAATGATATTGGTTTGTAAAATTAATTTCAATATCATTTACCACCAGATATTTGCTTGACCTACTTTATTGGTTTACATAGAAACAAAGTTTTGTCCCCCACATAGACCCTCTTCACAGTCGCGCCATCTTGTAATGGCCATCAAGTAGGTCACTCGAAAACGAGGCGTGCGACCTGACTGCTGAGCGATTGATATGAATAAATACTATTTTTTCTAGCTCGGAAAATGCAAATTGCTGTTCCGTTGTGAATACAAGGCCGATCTTTATAAACAAAGCATTGTTAGAAAGCTTATCATATACCTCTGCCTTGGCTAAAATTTCCTGTGATAGCTTGAACATCAGAAATTGTTACTTAAAAAAGACTAAAGCATGTTACCTTCCTGTCTTCACAGTGATTTAGTGAAAAATCTATCGCGATGACCTGTAGAAATAAACACCCTATCTTTCTAGGTAATTCAATACAATTAAAATGATACCTATATTGCCAGGCTGTGATAGAGGTAATTAAAGAAAATTGAGAATATATTTTACAGCAAACATGTTTTTGAAACATCTACTTCAGATCTACCTAATTTTCTTAAATATACCCAAGGGTGTCAAAGATGGAGATTTCTTCATGATGAGATCTAGATGTATACTCCAGTTTTCCCTGACAACGGTCAATTTCCCTGTCATTGTTCAAAAATCAAATTTTCCACATTACTTCATAAACACCTTACATAGATGCACAATAACACATTTAAAGAACTGGCCAGAACATAGAGTGAAACTTCATTATAACAAGGTTCTAGGAACCAGAGAAATGACTTTGGTGTACAATAATCAAGGTTTATTACCACCCCAAATGATTTAGAATTTTGATATACCATTTTGACCAATTTAAAGGTAAAATAGGAAAATTTACACAGGAAATGTACTGAAAAATATGGGTTTCTTCAATTCTTTCAACCTATAATTTTTTTTGTAGTTTTTCCTATGAGAAAACTTTTAGAATGCATATACATACCATTATAGTATCATAACAATATTGGTATCTAAATAAAAAATTAACTGGTTGACTCCCCCGCCCCCTTGTGTGTGTTCTACAAAATATTTGGATCATCTTATTAAATTTTCAGAAAATTACATGAATTTTGATTTTCAAGGCAAATTGTCAAATATGCCTTTAATATTAATAGTAATAGCTTGAACATCGGAATTTCTTAGGTAAAAAACACTAAAACATGTTACCTTCCTGTCTTCACAGTGATTTAATGAAAAATCTATCGCGATGACCTATAGAAATAAACATTCTATCTTATTAGGTATTTCATGACATTTAATATGATACCTATATTGCAAGACTGAAGGAAAATAAAGAGTGTGATTTTTCTTTTGAATAGTTCTGGAAGCTATAATGTGGCTAAGTGTAGTGTTTTCACACCTTGTCCCAGATGTCAAGACCCTCTACTCAGGTGTGATGCCTCAGAAGGTGTGATAGAAAAACAGACTGTGAAAAACAATTGCATGCAGACAGGTCTGCGTGCACTCATCCATGAAGCTATCACCATTAACCCTTTAAGGGCGAATGATGCCTTGAGGCATCATCCAGCCCAGGGCGAATGATGCCTTGAGGCATCATCCAGGATAGGGCAAATGATGCCTTGAGGCATCATTTCTCAAAAATCTACAAAATTGTTTTTAACCAAAAATAATGGAGGACCACTAATGAAATTCTCACAGAATGTGTGTATGCTACCATTATTAGTATTTCTATTCAAAAGAAATAAAATATTTAAGATTATATATTATATCACGTGATTAAACAATTGGATTGTGGGTTTTAACGACTGTGTACCTATCCTCTAGCGGTATAAAGTGCCACCAGCACCCGTCCTCCAGGTGGTAGGTTGGCCACAAGCACCCGTCCTTAAAGGGTTAAGCTATCTGAAAACGTTTCCTATGTACTCAGAGAATTGCTGATTGTCAATTGAAATCGGCCTCAGGTAGCTAAATATATGTGTGCATTGAGCCATGACCTGCTGAGTTAACAGAAGAGTAGGGCTTTAAATATTCAATCAATGTGGGCCATTCCCTATTTATGGATGCCTTCCCTCCCTCCCTCCCTCCCCCCTCTCCCCCCCCCCTCCCTCCCCATAGACAGTACTGCTACCAACAGTTAGTCAAGCTTGCCTTTAGCATGTAGCTTTTCCCAGTCATAGTCATCATATCCATCTCTACACATCTTTAAGCTGACTGGTTCCCCTTTCCACTTACCAAGGCCACTCAGAACATCTTTATTCTCAAGTCTAACACTTTTCCTGAGGTCTTGCATGCTCCCCAGACTACTGTCCAATTTTCAGAACACTCCCTCCCCAAATGTGGTGCCCCGTTGCTCTCAACAACTACAAACTCTGCCATAATCTTGCGGTCCCCCACACTTCAGCAATAAAACCTGTAACCTCTAGCAGCTCACTTGATGTGTAAGTGAACAGCTTCTTTTTTGTTGGCTTACACTTACATACATTTCTGTTTCCTATACTATTCCCACATTTTCCAGTCAATGATGTTACAGTCACTTCCAGAATCAATGACAACATCAACAGATACACCATCAATAACAACAGCAATCATTTCACCTTTAGGCTTTGCCACCTTCACACAGAAATTATAATTGTCATCAGGTTCTTCCTCCACCACCTGGTGGATCTTACCCCTTTTTGGACCACTTTTACCATGGGGCTTACCTTTATCACCTTCTCTACCACTGGACCTTGAACATTTAGCCAAAAAAATGACCCTTGGCCTTACACTTTCTACACTGCTTGTGCTTGGCCAGACACTTATCATCCCCAGCTAAATGACCCTTATACCCACAGTTCCAACAATTACCCTTTTCTTTCTGTGTATCTTTAGCAAAACCCTTACGTTGTTTCTGAAAACTAACTTTGGTGACACTTTAACCCTTTGTTGCACACATTTCAGTAGACTTCAGTGACTTAACCACCTCATGGTTAGCTGCTATACTCAGTGTCTGTTGTAGATTCAGGCCTGCACCTTTCTCAAGAAACTTCTTTTTTAGTTTGTCATCATGACACTTCTCAACAACCTGGTCACAGATATAATCATCCTTAAGATCACCAAACTCACACCCTACAGCTAATTTTCTAAGGTGTAAACAAAACTGAGCCACAGACTCATTGTCCTCTCTTTGTGCCTTCCGGAACATGTGTCTCACATAGTTCTTGTCGGTGGGCACAACAAAATTTGCCTTCAGGGCAGCAACAGCTTCTGCCTAGCCTTTCGGCTAGGGCAGTGAGGCAAAGATCTCGCTCACCTCAGCCCAAGCAGTATACAATAATAGGGCTCTCTGTGCTTTTATGCCATCCTTCTCAGGGTCAATAAATAACCCATTGCTGTCAGCATATGCATTGAACTCGTCCATGTAGGCCTGCCATCTCAACGACACAATAGAAGCATCACCAGACACATCAAACAGCTTCATGCCCCTAATATCCATGAACTCTGCTATGATTCAGATCTGTAGTCCACCACACAATTAATCATACACAGTAAGAACACCTCAAAACTAATATTATATCTCACATAAACCAGATCTCAATGTATCTCACACCTAGGCCCATAAATCAGGGTCACTGAAAATAAAACCCACACAGGTATTTGCAAAGTACACAGTAGTCAATCACAATTCAGAGTACCATAATACCATAGGCCTAGGCACAGTTGAGTCAATAGTTCAATAATATAGCATAGATTCAGTCCCAAGGACAAAGTTCAATATGTGTGGTATACTCTACAGTCTCTGTTTTTCCACTGGAAGACTTTTCCACAAAATAACCTTCCAGTAGGAGCCTCTTACCCCCACCGGGGCGAGACGTCTCTACAGGAAAGAATTTTACTTCAATACTCTACAGTCTCTATCTGAATCAGTTAGTTCACAGTTCACATGGCAGTTCACTTCAGAACTCATGGTTCTTGTTTCCAGCACTCTTATGCAGCATTGATGACTTGGTTCACTCAGGATGTAAACACCATAGCACAGTCACAGTCAGTTCCACCTCCACTGTGGTGCTATACACAGAGAATTCAGATCAGCTGATTCCTCCTGTAAACTAGATTAGACACCATCTAAAATAGAACCATGCAGCTGGCATAGGTTGCTCTCACAGTGTCTTCAGCAGCATGGTGTCTTCAGCAGCACAGTGTCTTCAGCAGCACAACCACTTCCGACTTCTACCCTGCCTGCTCGTGGTGGGTGCTTTTTTCCCCCCCTGGGTCATGCTTACCAAAGTTTGATTTCTTCTATGTGGAGGGGTCGATGCGGTCAAACCACATAGTTCTCCACCTTCCCGAACATGTCAGAAATAAATCCTTGTCGCCATTGTCATATCTGCCCCCGTTTATAGCCTTAGTGGAGGCAATAGAATTAGTACAGACAGAAACGTGAGACGCCCGCCATCAGGTCTCAGACCGAAAGTTCTTTATTTTACCTTCAATACTGGAGAGTTCCACAACAGATCTGACACAAACCCTGCCAAATTGAGGCCGTAGTTGGCAGCTAGCAGACATGCTGAAAGCCCCCATCTCTCCTGTACCCATATTAATCAATCATAAAGCTTGACTACCTAGAACTCCAGGGAATGATACAACTATGTGTTTGTAAAAGCTTTCGCTTCCGTCCATCGTCAGGTGCCATCAGACGAAAATACAACTAGGGTTATCTTGTGTGTTAATAATTACTATAGGAGTAGTGGGGGGGGGGGGGGAGGGGGGGGGGCTACAACTAAGCTGATATGATATGAATGCATTTCATTACAAATATCAATTCTTGTCATTGAAGACAAATATGGGAGTCTGCATGCCTGGTCTGCTGGGGTGGACAGCAATTATCAATCTGTTCACCTAGTCCATGAGCCAGACCACCTTTGGAATGGCCCCCTGAATTTTTAATAATCCCTATACATGTACCTTTACTAAAATCCTAGTTGTGTATTTTTCTCTCTAAAATTCTGACAGTTATAGGCTTCTAAAGTCACTAACCTTAAGAAAAAAGGAAGATTCTGACCGTTGACCTTGAAAATAGAGGTCATGACCTTGAACAATGTCAGCATGATAGCATTCACAGGATACTACATTTTAGTTTTTGAGTTTTGTCAAAATATGTATTTAAACACAAGCTGTGGGAGTAAAGGTGCATTTTCTGTGAATTTGTGATTTTTGGGTGTTTCCATGGAAACGACCCATCTCATAAGCATGTCACTGAATTAGAATGACCCCCTCAATTTTTTATAAGCCTGAGGCATGTACCTTTCCAAAAATCACAGGTTGAAATATTTTTGTGCATAAACACGAAAAAGAGGGGAATTGAAAGGGTTGTACTTTGAAAAAATAGAGCAAAATTCAATGTTTGACCTTGAAATGGGAGGTCATGACCTTGAGCAAGGTCATTGACTCTATAATGGCCATAGAGAACTTAAATAGTGCTACATATTGATTTTTTAAATTTTGAGAAAAGATCAAATTTTCACCAAGTTAGAATACAAAGTATGCAATTTCTAAATATACCAATTTTTTGGCAGGTTGCCATGGGAACAGGCCCACTGTGTCGCTGAGCTTGACATCAGAAATGGCCCCCTCACTTTTTCATAAACTCTGGAGATGTGGCTAACTGAAAATCATAATGAAACTTTCTACCTCCATTTGAAAGTCAAACCCATATTTTGAGCCTCTGGCTCATGGACTAACCCTCTTGGTCACCTCGCCTCCTTGTGGTGCAGACCGGATATGCTTGCATGCAAGCATAACAAAACCGACTGGGGTGGGGAGTTACCTCAGTGGTAAAGAGCACTGGACTTTGTTGATTCAGGTCCCACTGCAGCCACTTTTCTCCTTCACCCCCAGCAGTGGTAGATTTACTGCTATAGGGGACAGAGCCATTGTTAGTTCACGAAGCAGTCACCAGGTGGTCGGGGGACAAACCTGTATTCTGGCTCTTTGTTCTTACAAAATTCAACTGCCTTTCAATATTTTACTATGGTTCCCTTGACTCTCTACACCCATCCCAAAGCAGGATTACATAATGATTAAACCCAAGACATGATATTTTCCATATGGAACACTCTATATAAATATGTGAGCAAGTTAAAGTTGTGACATTTCCCAATTATCACTCACTTCTTTTCCACCTCCTTTAGTGAAGAACACCTACTTTTTCACCTCCAATAGTGAAGAACACCTACTCGGGGGGCGTCATGGCGGCCCCCATGGCTCATAGGCTATATGCCGTATAGGGGACAGAGCCATTGTTAGTTCATGAAGCAGTCACTAGGTGGTCGGGGGACAAAACCTGTATTCTGGCTCTTTGTTCTTACAAATTCAGCTGCCTTTCAATGTTTTACCAAGGTTTCTTTGACTCTTTACACCGCTCCCAGAGCAGGAAGATATAATGCTAAAACCCAGGACATGATGTTTTTTACATGGAACACTTTATTTACATATGTGAGCATGGCAAGAATAATGACATTTCCCAATTATCACTCACTTCTTTTGCACCTCCATTAGTGAAGAACAGCTACTTTGTCACATCCTTTAGTGAACAACACCTACTATGTAATAAATATTTTGTTTCTTTTGAATAGAAATACTATGTGAAACCATAGTTATGGTGACAATACGGGGTAGATTTATGAGTTGTTTCGGGGAAATTCGTTCTGAACGAGCCGGTATGGTGAGTTCAGAACGAATTTCTCCGAAACAACGAGTAAATCTACCCCGTATTGGCACCATCACTATGGTTTCATATTATTATATACCTTAATTTGGTCTTAATTCGCTAAAACTGACTGCAATTTGACGTCGAAGTGACTTGGCAGAACTCTGAAACATGATGTGTATGCTAGCGGACATGCCGGATATTGATAACCAGAAGTGATCACCGCGCATGCGTGAATACATTATACCGCTGCATAAATTAGCGGACGACTAGAATTCTGTTGTCAGCCTCTCGACCAATCAAAATGCGTTATTTCTTCAAAGCGTGCAATCTGTAGCTCAAAGCGTGCAGGTTAGGCTCAAAGCGTGCATTTTGTCACTCAAAGCGTGCAATCTGTTGGTATCCAAAGGCACCAGTACAACGTTTCACAGCGTACAGTACAATCTGTGTATAGTTACTATACCCATAGAAGCAGTATGTACTATACACCTGTTCCTAAAAATACTTCAAATACCAACCTCTGCTATGCAAGTGGTAGTTGAGCCGTACCCCCATACTGTGCCGGTATGGCGCCGTACCACCATACTTTGAAAGCTCGATCTCATTGGTTAAGTCAGAAATATGTAAATGAATGATAAACAACCAAAATATGGACACAAAAATCAAACAGGGAATTAATGATAATATTATGAGAACATCAATACCAAAGAAAACAATTTTTGAACAGTTTGAATTATATTTACGAAATTGCGGCTATGAACATGGTGGTGTGTAGCAGAAAACAACTTCTGCCCTCCCAAGCGAGTTTCATTTTTGGTCTTTGTTGTGTTATCAAGTATTGAGTCTGAACACATGACTAGGCAAACTGGAAGTGCGTTTTATTCTCCCCCACAATCTTTAGTAGTACTGGCAGTTAACACCAGATGGCAGTTTTTTTCGAAGATGACTAGGAGAATCCAACTTTATATATGTAGCACCAACGACTAATAACCATTTAAGGTTTTGATAGATACAGTGATATGAGTTGACTAATGAAATATGACTTATGAGTATTTGCATAAGGCATTACCATATGGGTTTACTTGAGTTTATAAACTCTGAGATTAAAATATAGAGAACTAAACATAAACCATTTGTCTAAAATCTTTCAAGCTGAAATCAAATTATGGACAGTCTCATTAGTCTTGGTAGCGCACGGGAGTTTTTATTTCCCTCCCACTCCTAGTCTTTACAACAGCCTTTGGGCTAGATACAGGTTTGGGACTGTTCTCTACAGCCTTCTCAGGCATTGGCACTGCCTGAGGCACACTTGAGGGGAGTTCATTCACTGTTGGTGGTAGTTCATTCAACTGAACACGATTACGGACGTATGTCTTCTTGGGGGTACTGATCACATATGCCCTATCATGCCCACCTTTGTCCTCAACAGTACCTGTCTCACCCTTATCCTTTATCCATACAGCACTGCCTGGGTGGAGGGTTGTGAGTGGCCTAGTATTATGACGCTGGTCATAATTAGAGCTCATATTTTCCCTGTACTTGTCCTCACGGACATGGACTGTCACTTTCTCTGGCAGATCCGGTTCCAGTTTAGATGGAAGAACTGGCACCTTGGTGTTTAGGCGATGACTCATCAGCAATTGGGCTGGGCTGAACCCATTGTGTAGAGGAGCATTCCTATAGTTGAGCAAGGCGATGTATGGATCCGGTTGCTTCACAAGGTCTTTCACCGTGCGGACGGCTCTCTCAGCAGCACCGTTTCCTGAGGGATGGTAAGGAGAGCTAGTTATGTGAGTGAAGCCATAGTCTGTAGCAAATGCAGCAAATTCTTGACTGCTGTATTGGGGACCATTGTCAGAGCACAGTATTCGTGGAATACCATGGTGGGCGAAGAATGACTTCAGATGGTTAATCACAAAACGAGATGTAGTCTCCTCCAGCTTGGCATATTCTGGGAATCTTGAGTACATGTCCACTAGAACAATATACATTTTCTTTGCCAAGTTGAAAGAGATCTGTGGCGACTTTGAACCATGCCTGCTCCGGAGGAGTTGATGGAATCAATGGTTCAAACTGAGTTGGTCTGTTCTTTCTGCAATGGTGGCAGCTACTGACTAGTTCCTCGATGTCAGAACTGATGCCTGGCCACCAAATTGCATCACGGGCGAGTTGACAGCATTTAGTTATGCCCTGATAACCTTCGTGCAACTTGCAGAGCATTTCTGGTCGCAAGCTTGAGGGAATGACTATCCGACTTCCCATAAGAAGAAGGTCATTGACGATGGTGAGATCAGACTTGTAGGGTGCATATTTCTTCACAATGCCCTTCAGTGAAGAGTTATCAGGCCACCCTTCCTGTACGTACATGCACACTTGACAATAGATGTCATCCTCCCACTGATGATCACGGATGTGATCGAGACGGCGATCAGATGCGGGGAGGGATGCATGCACAGCATTAACATATGCTGTCACTTCCTCCTGGAGTGATATATCAGCGACAGATGGACCATTTCTTGGGGCTCTTGAGAGTGTATCTGCAGTGTAGAGCTCCTTCCCAGGAACATGAATTATGTCATAATCAAACCACATCAGGCGCATCCTGAATCGCACTGGGAGTTGGTCTAAGTCACGCCCTCCTAAGAGAGGTACAAGTGGTTTGTGGTCAGTCTCGATGAGAACCTTATTACCGACCAGATAGACACAGAACTTTTCACATGCCCATGTGAGTGCCAAGGCCTCCTTTTCTATTTGGGCATATCGTTGTTCGGTGTCTGACATGGCTCTTGAGGCATAGGCAACAGGGTGCCATTGAGTGCCTTTCTGCTGCAATAGCACTGCGCCAAGGCCATAAGACGATGCGTCTGCAGAGATTTTGGTCTCGGCCTCTGGACTGTAGAGAGCGAGAACTGGAGTTTTAGTGAGCACATCTTTGATTTTCACAAACACTTCCTGTTGGGATGGTCCCCAGTGCCAACCGTTCTTGGTACTGAGAAGTTCACGTAGAGGTCGGGAGAGAGACGTGATGTCAGGAGTGAACTTCCCTAACTGGTTGACCATACCCAGGAACCTCCGTAGTTCTGAAACGTCACTCGGAGTATCCATTTTGGTGATGGCAGCTACCTTACCAGGATCAGCTCTGATACCATCTCCAGAAACGATTTGACCAAGGAAGCTGATTTCCATTTTCTTTAACTCACACTTTTCCTTGTTGAGGGTAACTCCTGCAGCTGCAAGCCTGCTTAGAGTTGCTTGGAGTCATTGATCATGTTCGGCTTCATCGCAGCCAGCGACTAGAATGTCATCCATCAGGCAGACTGTCCAGGGCAGTCCTGCCAGTATCTGTGATTCCTGCCTCTGGTAGAATTTGGGTGCTGATGTAATACCGAATGGCAGTCGATTATAAGCATAACGACCAAATGGTGTAATGAATGTAGTGAGGAGCTTGGATTCCTCTGTGAGCACTACTTGGTGGAATCCACTATTGGCGTTGAGCTTTGAGAACACCTTGGCATTCCCAAGTTGACCTAACACATAGTCAACGGAAGGCAAGATATAACGTGGACGGAGCACAGCTTTGTTGAGTTTCGTCAAGTCCGCACAGAGTCTAACGTCTTTCCCATTAGGCTTAGGAACGACCACAATTGGAGCACACCACTCTGTGGGACTGGTCACTGGAGATATGACATCGAGGTCCTGGAGTCGCTTGAGGTCCTTTTCCAACTTAGGCAAGATTGGATGGGGCACACGACGTGGAGTGTGAACAACATATGGCTCAGCATTGTCCATGAGTTTTATTTCGTAGGGGTGCACCATCTGACCTAGACCATTAAAGAGTGAAGGAAATTTCTCAGAATACACTGAACAGGTGAATTTTACAAGGCCAAGAGCAGTTGAGGCCTTGCAACTGAGCAAATGAGAGGCATCGTTGATGACATAGATATCTTCCACATGAGTGTGGTCCTGATATCTGAGTGTTGCAGGGAAATACCCATGAGCGGTGAATTCCTGCTGCTTTGCACCTCTGAAGATACAATTTGATGGCTTCAGTATTTCCTTCGAGAAATGTCTCTTAAACAGATTGGTGTCAATTATAGTTGCTTCTGCACCAGTATCAATGCGCAAGGGAACTGAGACACCATTGACACTGACTTCAACGATTTTCTTCGAAACTGGCTCATTGTCGGTTATCACCATACCCAAAAAAAACTCTTGTTGCAGTTGAGATGAGTCTTCGCATGAGGTGTCATCAGACATGCTACCTGCAACGTGGTTGACAGACTTTTTCTGGCATACCTTTACAAATTGTCCTTTGAGTTTGCAGTGATGACAGACAGAATTCTTTGCAGGACAGGTTGCACGAGGATGTGACCCTCTACCACAAAACTGACATTCTGATGATGTCTGGGAAGTACCATGGGTCTTCTTGGCAATTTGAGGGTTAGGCTTTTTCTTTTGAGGTATGAACTTCTTTTTGACTGCTAGTGATTCAGCAGTCCCACCTATCTCATTTAACTGGCGCTTAGCCATCTCATGAGCACGTGCATTTTCGAGAAAGTTCTTTAGCTTCAAGTCACCATCCCTAAGAGCTCTTGTTCTGAGAGTTGCAGCATTTGTGGAGTTCACAAGTTGTGCAAGAGTTAAGAGTTCCTCAATTTGAGCAGCTGTTTTAGCTTGAATATCTATCAACTGGATCTGCTCCTTTACTCTCATATAGAAGTGATCCATAGATTCACCAGGATTTTGCCTCATGTGATACAACTGATTGAGGAGATAAATAGAGTTCCTCTGGGGACTATAGTGCTTGGTGAGGGCTGCTACTGCTAAAGCATAATCTTTACCCTGAATGCCATTTGCATCTAGTTTCTTCAAAACTTTTCTAGTAGAACCTAGATAGTGTTAGAGCTTTTCAAACTTTTCATTATTTTCAGTCACTTTCATTGCAACCAACATAGAATCCAACCCCTCCAACCAATCCTCCCACTCAGTGGCTAGAGAAGGGCCCTCTTGACCCTCAAAGGATGGGTAGTTGGGAAGTGCAGTGGCCATGGTGATCCAAGAGATGGGAAACTGACAGTAGTACGCTGACACAAGCCAGCATACAGATTACACTGTGACTGAGTTTAATACTGTCACTTCAACAACACACTGCCAACTGCTGACAGCACAGAGATGATGTAGACACACACGTCTATGAGAATCCTACAGAGTCACTGAGTCCTGCAGAAATACCAGTGACAATTCCCAATGACTGTCAAGACTTCCAGCTAAACCATGCTGCTGAGTGATAATGCGTGCAGTTGGCACGTTGACAGAGTTTTACAAGAAACCTGGTGAGTTCAACAACCAACAATCATACCAGCAGGTAGATCAAAGTCTTAGGGAGCAAATACCATTTAGAGTGGGTAGGCTACTTATCCTGTAAATTCATCACAAAACCGCTGCCACCATGTTGTGTTATCAAGTATTGAGTCTGAACACATGACTAGGCAAACTGGAAGTGGGTTTTATTCTCTCCCACAATCTTTAGTAGTACTAGCAGTTAACACCAGATGGCAGTATATGTAATACACAATACAACAGTCTTATTTTGGTGAGTTTTTGAATATTTACAGAAATTTATAGGTGTATAGTACAAGTGAAACTACTTAACCTAATTGGGATAGCTCCTCGTACCTTGTTACTTTCGCTAAAACTACCACATTCGCTTTCCGAGCTCATGCGGTAGTTTTAGCGAAAGTAACACGGTATGAGGAGCCGTCCCAATTAGGTTAACTAGTTTCCCTTAAGTACTTACTCTGACTTTGTGACTTTTTATTTGGGCGCTGTTCTCCCGTGGTGCTACTATTTGGCAGCATTGGTATTTATATGGTGCTGTCAAATGGCAGCAGTGGTCGCGAAAGGGTTAAAAAAGGGTTGAACAAAATTTCGGCCCTCCCCCTATGGGAATACCCCCTAAAATGTTGCCCTCCCCCTTTGGAATACCCAAAAGATTTTGCCCCCCCCCCCCCCTTGGCCATAGTTAATGAATGCTCTCTTAAAGCCGACGCCTGCTGGAACGTCTGGCGAGTGATTCCACCAACCCGACAGATGATTCAAATAGACCCAGATCTGCCGGCAACCTCCGCACGGGCGCTGTACAATGTCTTTGTCTGGTTGGTGGAATACCGTACCTGGTACTTGCTTTAGTTATTCACATATAAAAATCACACAGCACAGTGTGTAATTGTAAAGGCAATGAGGCAACGATCTTGGATATTGATGGACCTAGTCTAGGTTCAGTGCACGCTACACTGTAATATCGTAAGTAGCAATATGTAATAATTGGAAGCATATGATACTACAAAAGCAATTGAAAGCAAGAATTTGGCAAAGGGATTGATGGTTTAAAAATCCTTGTCTGACTGATTGAGGTGTTGCTAAGATACCCACTCACGACGTTCTGATGTCACAAGTTTGACGTCTACTCCAAAAGTCGACGTAGGTAGGCGTAGGCGTTGACACACCCTCCAAAGGGCGTCTTGAGATTTTTAGAATCCGCACCATGAAGGCGTTCTGTGTCATTTTCTTATCTGTTATTGTGATAATTAGTGCAGACATCACCCGAAACCCCCTGAATGGTGAAAATGAATGGAAACAAGACGGGAACGCAGACGAACTGGAATCAGGGAAAGTGACAAGCTCATCTCTAGCTGTGGGGAAGACACTAGTGACTGATTCTGCTGCACTGGATGGGATAAAACAATACGATACGCAAAATTTAACCGATCACCTCATTAGAAAGAGAGGTAAGTACAAATTGTCTCCTTCTAGATGTAATATTATGTCATCTAGGCCCATGTGGTAAACAATATATCCGGAATCACTCATTGACTCAAATTATACCCTAGACAAAAGGCTGTACCGTGTACGTGCACTGTTGTGTTGCTGGGGTATTTGGGGATGACGTCATTATATTGCTGACAAATTTCAACCAACTTCCTCTCCCAGAAATGATGTCATACATACATAGTAATAGACTCTGAGTCTCAGACAGGAATAATGCACCCCCCGCCCTCCACACACGCACTCTTTTCCTTTACCTGCCCCCTCAGGCAGGTTGTCGCCGGTGTGATGCGAAATTTGGTTACCCTGGGAAAAATGGTAATTATCCCCACTATACTGTCTATAGACTAGATCTAGATCTAGATCTAGTCCTGAGCGTTTAATATGGGACAAAAAACTAGTTTTTTCTAACTTGAAAAAGGCAAATCGCTGTTCTGTGGTGAATAATGGGGCGATTTTTATAAACAAATCATTGTTAGAAAGCTAGGACTTTGGTCTATCTGGTGGTATATCTCTAATATACTTTGTTATGGCTAAGATTTCCTGTCATAGATTGAACATCGGAATTCCATTGACAAAAACCACTAAAACATGGTACCTTCCTGTCTTCATAGTGATATAATGAAAAATCTATCGCATTGAGCTATAGAAATAAACATCCTATCTATTTAGCTTTTTCAAGATGATTGAAATGATACCTATATTGCCAGGATGTGATAGATATTTCCTGAGGTAGAGGAGCATTATGACAGATGACAAAGAGTCCAAAAGGGCCCTAAAAACGTGATTTTCTGATATTATTGCATTTTGGGCATAGGGCATCGCTAAAAATGGCCAATAATTACCTCTAAACAACGTTTATTAAATAAGATAACCTACAGGTTGTATTCTGTGGATGTTCATCTACAAATCACTCTTTATTTGAAATATCTATGCCGGTTAGTGACAGAGATGGGACTGAAGGAAAAACAAGCAGAAATATGACCTCAGGCCAAAGTTCTTTGAATTCTAGAATCTTAGGCCTGAATAGTTCAGTTATTTATCCTACCCCTAATATAAAATCCCATAAGCTTAACATTAAGTTTCTGTATGCCATGCTGATTGGGATGCAGAGTTTTATATGCCACTAGTGGCATACAGAATTGTTATCATGTAATATTCCAAAATCGAGGAGACGGGGAAGGATAAAATCAAAACATGATTTGTTTTAATCTTGGCTACAGCATGCCACTCCTGGATCTTTGGCTGCGGACTTCACTCCGCTTTGCCTCATGAAGTCACTACACCAAACTCCAGTCGTGGCATACGGAGGCCAAGATTAAAACTCATTCAGTTTTACGATAGTATTCTTCATAAAATTGTATTAATTTCTATCTACTTAGTTTTCAAAAACTTTATTATTTACAAATGCTGCATTTGATTGAACTAGATATTGTGATTTTACCCATATTAAACACTCAGGACTATATAGTATCTTCTGCGCATGCATGAACATGCACAGTGTTGAAGTCTACAATTGGAGAGTGAACAATTTGCCGAAATTAAGCATATCACGACATGTAATTCTCATGTCTGCATACTATTCTTTTCATTTATTTACATTAAAATCATATCGAACTAGTAGTACGTCCAAAAGTCGTTGATATCTGAACGCATGCGCGTATTGGGTGGGTGATAATTACCATTTTTCCCGGGCTAACCAAATCTCGCAGCACACTGGAATCACGCCCACGACTCCCGTTTGTGCTCCGGCCATGGCAAGTACAATGTGCTGCTCCAGTATATTGCTCGGCAAAACCTGGGGGCCGTTTCACTAGTGGGGTGGTAAAAGCAAGAGCTAGGACTGCAACAGTGCCAGCAACAGCGATACCAACAGTGACAATGACAAGATCCTGTTTCATCAGTGCTTCCCATAGGAAGTAAGCAATGAAATTTTAATACAAGTAAGGGGTACATATAACCTATAATCATGCCAAATATGAAGAAGAACGGCCATACCGTTCCGAAGATATCAGCATTTGAATTCTTCACTCCCTCCGTGCGTTTGCGTTGGTCGCTGTTCTTTTTCACTCCCTTCGTAGTGCAGCAGGGTTTCGGCTGTTCTTTTTGTCTTCCCTCGGAGGCTGGCGGGAAGTGCTCAACACTGGCCACCAGAGCAGTATTTGCTATGACAAAATTCAAACACCGATATCTACGGAACGGTGCAGCTGCCTTTCTCCATATTTGGTTTGATTATAGGTTATATGTATACCTTACTCATGTAAAAATTTCATGGGAAATGGGGGAACACATGCCCTCCTCTAACATAAACAAAGCTCTAAACCCAACAGCGACATGGTCTACCCTGTCACTAATAGTGCCTCAACAGTGATAGGTACAGTGAGACCTAATTTTCTAGTGAAACATACTCTCTCACTGTTGGTCTCATTCCTTACCTGACTCGCGTTCATGCTTGACTGCACCTTCTCGTGAAACGCACACTGTCGCTATGGTGGCACTGTTGCCAACAGTGAGAGTTAGGGGTTCTAGTGAAACGGCCCCCTGATTTTCTGTATATATTAATATTGCTCGAGCAATGCAGTGTGCATGGCTAGCGCTGGGTTTGTGGAACACTCGCTTTAAACGGCTTTTCCACCAAGCTGGTGCTAGCCCTGGCTGATGGTATTGTGGTGGCATTGCCAGTCCAAATTGCGTGTTGGCAGTGATATTCTGCTCTATGGAACAGCCAAAAAGGTTTTAATGGCCAACCCTGCCAACCTCTGGCTCATCGCCATGTCTCCTCTGGCCTGCTTCTGTCAACTTCCATCCTCAGGTCCCAGTACTTTTGTGCTAACTGTGAAGCTTGATATAAATAATATAACCTTGGGCACCTTAGTTCATTCTTTGAGTCGTTTGTTGACAATTCACCACAATGATCATTCTTTGACAATATTAATGGCCGAAAAAAATGTGTGTTTGGAACTAGGGGTGCCCCAAAATTTCTTTGTTATTGAATATCTTTCTGATTCATATGCAGATAATCGGTTGTATAAGAGGTACACCCAAGAGGAATTTCCAGGTATGTTTACGTTTTGTCTGACAGATAAAAGAAAAGTTCATTCCACCATTATCAAAACAATGTTCATTCTCATCAAAGCAGTCTGCTGGGGTGGACAGCAATTATGTTAGATGGGGCCGCTGTAAGCTCGTCCACACCTCCTGCGTGCTGAGTTGCTTCCCCCACTGAAACCGCTATGGTCACACAGTGGGGTGAGGCTCCGTAACAAAACAACTCTAGTGACAACGTGTGGCTGAAGCTGAGGAGAAGATGGATCTGCCTTATGCCGGCAGTCGCTTTATTATATATTGGAATACATTTAGACGTCACCACGGGTGAGTACGTCACACCTTCACATACCATTCCTTTTACAGATTATACCAGGCGTGGCAGCTGGTTACAAATATGGTTACAGTCACTTTATTGGTCACAAATAGTCACGTGCAAAGACAAGACGCTCTCCCTAATATAGAAACGTCGCTTCCGTCACACATGCAAAGACAAGACGCTCCCCCAAATATGGAGACGTCATTTCCGTCAGGGGGCCTCCATCCCATAATATGAAGGGAACCACAAAGATGTTTGCGCGTCCCTCCGGGAGGATCCTGACATGTCCTGCCACGTGCAACGTCTTGAGGTAAAATCTCCACATACACATAAGGATATATAGTAGCTTGGAAAATATATTAGCTTGGAATAGATAACAATTGTTAGGGAGGACAATATTTGTGAGGGAAAATAATAGCTTTAGTATTTCTCCCTTCTCATACACCACAGGTATTCACCCCTAATTATTTACTACCACTGAAATCTTATTTCTCACATAAGAAGGATTACGGTTTTCCTTTATCATATAGAAGCATGCACACATGTTCCCCTTGAGAGCGTGAGAAAGCCGGACATGCGAGCAGGGGTTCTCACAAACAAGCTGTCATGAGCTCGTCATGAGCAACGACTTGTTGAGACTAGAGGCGGATACAACGCGGATGTGCACATAAACACAGCCACGCGGAGACAGGAACTTTCCCACCGGCGACTTTTGCCTCTCTCTTCCATATAATATATATTTTCCCTGTCTGACCATGTTTAAGTCGTATCTATAAAGGGGAAACATATATAGGCAGAGAATAAATAATAGGAAATATATATGTATATATATTAATACTTTTGGCCACATGCCCAGGAGAAATAATAAAAGAATAAGAAAAATAAAAGACTGGTTAAAGTGACCAGTTTCACTGGGTATTTCCTAGAAAGAAAAGAAATTCTCCTGTAAGGGTGCCGCTGTATCTTAATGTAACATACTATCTATAGCTAGACTTCAGTGATTTGCTTAATATTAGTTTTCCCAAGTTTTTCTGTGATATTGGCTATTTATGGCCGCACGCGACATTGGCATCATCGTACGCGACATTGGCATCGTCGTACGCCATTGGTACCGTCATACGCGACATTGGCATCGTCATACGCGACATTGGCATCGTCGTACGCGACATTGGCATCGTCGTACGCGACATGGCATTGTCGTACGCGACAAATTACCAATCTGTTCACCCTCTTGGTCACCTTGCCTCCTCATGGTGCAGACTGGATATGCTTGCACACAAGCATAACTAAAGTGACCGGGGTGGGGGGTTGGCTCAGTGGTAAAAAACACTGGACTTGTAATCCCAAGGTTGTCAGATTTTGTTGATTCGAGTTCCACTGCAGCCACTTTTCTCCTTCACCCCAGCAGTCATAGATTTACTGCTATGCTAAAGGCCAATACTTCTCATACCATGTCTATGTGGTGTGGGAAGTAAATGAACTCTCACCTCGGTAAATGTGTATGGGTGAGATTTCTACCTACATTCATATCACTGTAATGGCATCATTTTACATTTTGTAATATAGGCTCATGATTCATGAAATAATAATATAACATTATTCTTACACAAACTATGTATCTAGATAAAACCATATAATATATATATATGATTATTGAAAAATAATGGCAATGGTTGCCATAATAACACAAATCACGCCACATGACACCATTTTTTAAATTTGGTGCTTGCCCATACTGTACATGCAAGTGAGCTGCGGTCGCCATCTACTGAATGCAGCACAGGGGTCATTTGTAAGGATTGGGTTAAGGAAACTGTGCTGGTAATTAATCAAATCAAGACGGCAACTATGAAATGTTACCCCTTTTGACTTTCATCATTAATTCCACACACTGCAAGAACTCTCATGAACAGTCATAACCCCATAACATAATAGCATTTCTCACCATTGATCGCCCAAACGATCTCACAATTGCTCTCTGATCTTAGGTCATCTCAGCTAGCAATCGTCATTACTGAAAAACACCCCCCCCCCCCCCACACTTTAATGAAAAGGGTCAGGAGTTGAATTAGTCACCGAATATGTGTAACTTTATCCGGGAAGAGTCATTAATTATAGATTTGATGTGTTTGCAGGTTATCGAATGCTGATTGGAGACTGTTCTGGACATGACCTACAAAATTTGCCAGTTACAATAGAAGAATGTGCATCTCACTGCTCCAACAAAGCTGAATGTAGAGGATTTGTCTTCACCATAAAGACAGTTGTTCCAAATGTGAATAAGCGGTGCTGGTTGAAGCGGCAGATCTGTAGTAAAACGAAACAATATCATGGAGTACATCAAAGGACATATATTAAAACAGGTAGGTAGTACTGGAAACACTATTTGATTTAGCTTTGCAGTTAAGTTCCCTTCATTCTGGGAGCCATCCTAAAGTATATGCAGCTAGGGCCAGGGGTGGGGGGAAAAGCTCTCCGAAATTTGCATATTTAGAAATTGAGGTGGAACCAATTCTGTACCCAACTGATGCAATTTTGCTTATGTCGACCCTTCAGTAATCTTTAACCAGGGTCCTGTACATACAGCGACATCTTTATTAGTTGTGATCGAAAAAGAGTGACCATTTGGGAGACCAAAAGAGTGATCATGACTGCAAACTGTTCCTCAGTCCCGGTTACTATTGGGCTGTTATGATCACTGTTTGTCCGAGGCCCATTCAAACTAGGAGCTAATGATATTTCAATTTACAATGGATGAGCGCGATACTTCTTAAGTACAATAAACTCTCACATAATAAAAACCTTGATAATA
Organism: Alentia gelatinosa; assembly: GCA_950022655.1. Taxonomy (NCBI): domain Eukaryota; kingdom Metazoa; phylum Annelida; class Polychaeta; order Phyllodocida; family Polynoidae; genus Alentia; species Alentia gelatinosa. Next base: position 30,551,417 of record OX465580.1, on the reverse strand, counting down.
CAACTATTTGCAAACATTGTTTCTGTGGTGGTCGCCGCCTGTCTAGCAGGTTGGATGACCCCAATCCGGAATGCTAGTTCCAGGCAGGATCCCACCCTACGCACTCAATGTAGGTTGGTTTGGTTTTCGGTTAGTTTGCACAGACCTAATCACACATAACACAACAACGTCATTTAATAAACAGGGATGTTTATTAATCACTTACTTCCCGGAAAGATCTGGAAGATCTTCCCCACAAGTACAGTACCCTAGCACACGGGTGCTAGGTAGCGCTGGATAGGCTAATCCGGAAGACTCGCCTAACCACCAGGAAGGTTACAAGAACCCGCCTGCAAAGTGAGGGCCCAAGGGTCCGTTCCGTAGAAGAGACGCGCGAGGACAGCCTGTCGACCTACTGTGAACGCTGAGTATATATACTAAGCGTTACGTAATCCCGGTCTCCGCCGCGCCACTCTCGTGTGCGGCGTTGTCCGGAATCACTACACAGTAAGGATCGGCATGTCGCGCCACCTTCCGTGAAACAAACGAACACTGCTGGATTCCCACCCCACTACATTTCTATTATACATAAATGATGTTGTTTCTGATTGTCAGTAGAAGAGGTCAGCGAGTCAGTGTGGGGGTGGGGGTGGGAGTGGGCAGGGGGAGGGGGTTGGTCTGTAGTCACCAAAAGCACAAGGGTGAATAACTGGTCAAACAGGTTTGCTGGCGCTGTACCATGTAGGGGAATCTGTCCCATCAGTTTCTAATTGTTAGTAGAAGAAGTTAGTAAGTAGGTGTGGGGGTGGGGGTGGGAGTGGGCAGGGGGAGGGGGTTGGTCTGTAGTCACTAAAAGCACAAGGGTGAATAACTGGTCAAACAGGTTTGCTGGCGCTGTGCCATGTAGGGGAATCTGTCCCCTCAGTTTCTTATTGTTAGTAGAAGAAGTCAGTGAGTAGGTGTGGGGGTGGGGGTGGGAGTGGGCAGGGGGAGGGGGTTGGTCTGTAGTCACCAAAAGCACAGTAGTCTGCAGTAAGCTGAAAGCCTGTGTGAGCATTCTAACCTCTCTAGATGACGTATATGAGCGCGATTTCCCGTGCTCAAAAAAGAAAAAGTCTCACATGTATATTGCTTAACAGAAAATTATGAAATTTGGGAATTAGATATAACAGACATGGACAATATTCATCACAGTAAATATTGTTTCATTTTATACAGTGGAAGTGTATAAAATAAAATGTTCCAAACAGTAGTATGAAATTATCACAACAACTTAGGGTCGAGTACTGCAGTGTCAAAAGTTGTCACTGGCTCTGTTGAAACAATTCTTATGAACTAGGAGCTAATAGTATATTCATCTGTAACCCACTTGCACCCAGTCAACTTGCCATTTCTGCAACTGCCTATCTAGGATCCAAACACATCAAGCACCAATGGGTCTTGAGGTATTTTGGTCTTGAATGATTGGTCATGGTCAGCTGGGCATGACTCTAAGACCCTGAGACACTGGCTCCCTGCTCTGTTCTCAATATTACAGTGAATAGCACACAGATAGTGAAGGGATAGTTTGTATGCAGTACCCTGAAAGTCTATATGGACCCCTATAACCTCTAGATGATGTATTTAGTGCGTGCAAGCACGCTCTAATAAAATAATCATTGGAAAATTATGTAATTTGGGATAAAGGTATGACATGTATATAGAATCCTACACTAATTGCCTAAATCAAATCAATTGTAACTGACATGTAAAAACCTTTATTGTGACTACGACAAGGATATATAATAATATATTAGGTCTAGATTGTGATTACGACTGGACCAAAATCTTTCTATAAACAGTTCTTTTCCGAACGATGTCTACCCCTAATGAATATATTGATCACATATTCCCAAGATTGTGAATACCACTTGGCTCATAGACCCAATCACAAAACTTATCCAGATTTTGATTATGACAGGACGAGGTTATGAAAGTTCTATATTTCTATATTATATCCTTCATTAATTTAAAAAAATTTATATTAGCTCCTGCTTATACACATAACTATAGTGGGTGCTGTACAGGTGGCGAATCATATCAGGAATGTATCAGGACTGAACAAATGCTATATGTCTGATTGTTGACTTGAAAGTCCCTATATCTTAACGGCCCGAATGGAAGAACGGCAATACTGCCGAATTCGGTGTTGTATGTATACAATTCCCAATAAAATGGTTAAAATAACCCAAAAAACAAAAAAATATCTTTTGATTTTGATAATGCCCCAGTCACACTTGCGTAAAAATAGGCGTTTTTCTGTGTACGCACATCTACGTTTCTCTACGCATTTTGAGATGTACAAATGCGTTCTGACACGCGGTAAAAGGCAGACTTATGTAAAAGAAAGTCGGAATGCGTAAAGAAATGTAGAAAAAACATAGAAAATACGTGGTAGCAGAAATAGTTTTAAAAATTTTAAACTTATCTCTACGCATTTTAAATCTTCAGTAAAATAAGGAAATTCTTTGACACAAATACTGCACTAAAAATAGTAAAAACCTGTATTTTGCCATTAACTGACCACTGCTCTTTCTTGTTGGAAGGCACATCGCTAAAGAATCAGAGGAAATTGGATAAATCCTTTCTGCGGGGACTACGCATAGCTATAGGAAATGAAGCGTTCCAAGACGGAAAATATATAAGTAACGTAAATCTCTTTGAGAAATGTAGAGTTTCAAATCCAAGGGCACGAAGATTAACGTTACTTTTAGGGATAATTAAAGGTCTACATCATATCGGGAAAATGCAGATTGATAAGGGTGGCCAGGGAGCTGTTACAAGGGCTAATGCCAAAGAGAATATAGTTTTAATAAAACCTAGAACGGAAAAGTACCGTAAATCATCTATCTTTCAGGGCTTCACTATTTGGAACTCACTAAATAGAGAGACACAACTAGCTACCTCAAAAGAAATTTTTAAAAGAGGGGTAACTAAGAAAATTACCGAACTACTGACGATTAATAAATAGAACGGTGTATGAGTATATGGTTAAAGTGGAAAGTACTTGTGTATTATAGTAATCAAACTTGAGTGTGAATTGCAAATTTTGTATTGAACCCATATAATCTTATGTAACGGTGGTGGGTATGTAATCTAGCTATGGCATAAAATGTTGGACTCTGAAACGGATTGTGTGGAAGAACGATGTATGTACCATCGAACGCAGTTTTTGATCAATAAAAAAAAAAAAAAAAAAAAAATGATACAATGCGTACAGAAGCGTAGACAAGCGTTGAGAAAACTTGAGAAATGTACTAAAAAGTTGAACCAAAGCAAACAGAGAAGTTCCCAATCCGTAGCTGATACGTGGTTCCCACCACCTCAAATATGTAGTAAAAACGCCAGATTTTACGCCAGTCTGACTGGATTGCATACTAAAAGATAAATGCATTCGATTTGCGTACTAAATACGCGGAACTCGCGACCTTGCAAATGCGTAGCAGAAACGCCATTTTTTACGCCAGTGTGACTGGGGCATCAGTTTTAATATGAATATCATACATGTATGACATGTCTTACCCTGCCACTGTTTTCAAGACCATTTGAACTATTTGGTCACAAAATGGTCATGACTCCAGAACATAAGACAGTGACCAAGACCCTTTACCCCTTGAAATGGTCGCTAACATTATGACCATCTGTCTCTGGAACCTGATGGTCTTGAAACGGTCACTAACTGGTCATTATCACAAATGGTCATGACTAAAAAACAGGACTTGGGCAGTAATTTTTGCGATCTTCACCTCGTAACTTTGAACTTTTCCTAACCGGTACTTGGTTTCCCTGTTCCTATTTACCTTCAAATATCGATAAAAATGGTTATTTCTTTACCTATGATAGACCCAAGAAAAATGGGCACCCTTATCAAGTAACTGCAACAGCTATGTTTTCGTCCTGGCGCTCTTTATATCACGTGGTCAGCCTGGGATGAAAACATCAGCCCGGAACGAAAACATCACCCTCACTACATAACTCAAAATTACTGCACCCCCAGCAGTGGTATGTAATTATAGAGTGTTCGGAAATGGGTATATAGGAATAGAGGGAAACTATGTTCCGGTGAGCAAAAGTGCAAAGTTACGAGGTAAGGCTTGGAAAAATTACTGCCCAAGGCGTCAGCCGCGGGCAGTAATTTTTCCAAGCCTTACAGAGTAACTTTGACTTTTGCTTACCAGTACTTGGTTTCCCTATTCCTATTTGTATACCTTCAAATATCGATAAAAATGCTTAATTCTTTACCTGAAACACTTCCGAAGCAGATGGCCACCCTTATCGAGTAACCACAACAGCTATTGTTTCGTCCCGCTGCTGTATTGTATCACGTGATCAGAGCGGGACGAAAACGTCAGAGTGGGACGAAAACATGAGAGCGGGATGAAAACGTCAACCTCGACACATAACTTATTTTTAATGCACCCCCCAGCAGTGGTATGTAACTCTAGTTAGTTCAATAATGGGTATATAGGAATGATAGTTTCATACTTCTAATTGGAATATTTCATTTCCTACACTTCCACTTTATCAAATGGAGCAATACTTACTGCAGTGAATCATCCATGTCTGTCATATCTAATTCCCAAATTTCATAATTTTCTGTCTAGTTATATACACATGAGATAAGTTTTTGTTTTTAAATGGTCCTATGACCAACAGTGATCATAACAGCCAAACAGCGGCCGGGGAGCTGTTTCACTAGTAGTGGAGTGAAAGTGAGAGGTGAAACCGCAACAGTGGCACCAACAGTGGCACCAACAGTGGCAGGCCCAAATTTGCGTTTCATCAGTGTTGTCGCTGTTGAGGTGGGACTAGCTGTCACTGTTGGCACAGCTCTCGCTATGCGCACACGTTTGACGTTCGAATATATTCGTCTACGGGCCGCAATGACGTGGAATTTCACCCCTTCCCATAAGAACTAAGCAATGAAATTTTTACACGAGTAAGGTATATATATGACCTATAATCGTACCAAATTTGAAGAAAATCGGCCATGCCGTTCCGAAATTATCGGCGGTTGGATTTTGTCATAGCAAATACGAGCATTTCCCGTTGACCTCCGGGGGGGAGACAGAAAGAACAGCCGAAACCCCGCCGCACTACGGTGGGAGTGAAAAAGAACAGCGACCAACGCAAACCCACGGAGGGAGTAAAAAATTCAAACGCCGATAACTTCGGGACCGCTTGGCCGATTTTCTTCATATTTGGTACGATTATAGGATATATGTATATCTTACTCCACAGTGACACTAACAGCAACACCGATTTTACTGATGAAATGGTCACTGCCACTGTTGGTGTCGCTCCTTTCCCGAGTGCCATTCACGCTTGAGTGCACCTCCTAATGAAACGCATACTGTCGCTGTGGTGCCACTATTACAGAGAGCGACACTTGCAGCTTCTAGTGAAACAGCTCCCGGGTCTGAGGAACACTTTTCGGTCATGATCACTGTTTTGGTCTCCCAATCTGTCACTCTTTTTTTATCACAACTGATAAAGACGTCGCTGTCTGAAAAACAGGACCCTGGGGCCTGTTTTTCAGACAGCGACGTCTTTATTTGTAGTAATCACAAAAGAGTGACCAGTTGGGCGACCAAACCAGTGATCATGACCAAAAAGTGTTCCTCAGACCCGGTCACTGTTCAGCTGTTATGATCACTGTTGGTCCAAGGCCCATTCAAAAACAAAAGCATGTCTCACATGTATATTACTCAACAGAAAATTGTGAAATTTGGGTATTAGATAAAACAGATATAGATAATTCATCGCAGTAAATATTGTTTTATTTGATACAGTGGAAGTGTATAAAATGAAATATGCCACCATTTGGGCTAAATGGTCACCAACTGGTCACAACTCTGGAACCCAAAACAGTGACCACGACAGTTCACCCCTCTAAATGGTCGCACATGTTATGATGACTTATCTCTGGAACCCAAAGGTCTCCAAACGGTCACTAACTAGTCACTATAGGAAATGGTCATGACTATAAAACAGGCCCCTGGATTACTGTTTGATATAGGATGGAAAGTTAGTACTTATAGCTCTTTTATAAAAGCTCTAACTGTATTTTTATCTATCTTGCATACTTTAATTCATAACTCGTGGGTCATATCATGTATAACTTATTTTGCTAATGATGAAAAATGTTCTTCCTCTCACTGTAAAAAGTATACCCTTTGTTCATTTTCTCAAAAGGCAGAACTTTCGCAAAGGCACCTCCAAAGGCTGTCTTTAAACCAGGAGGTCGAAGACCTGGAATAGGTAAATGACTTCCGATAAACCTAATATGTACTTGTATATATATTTCATGTATATTATAGGAAATAGTGAAACTAGCATTTGTCACTTCAAAATATATATTGTTGATTTGTTATTGCACAGAAATATTCATAAAGATATGGAATTTCATGCTTTATATGTTGTAAATACCAGTGGCCTACAAATAAACACCATTAGATTTGGTAAATGTAGGTTTCAGATTATTCATGAAGCTCTAAAAATATGATCTGGCATTACCCAACTAGTGAGAATAATGAAACATTTACTTTCCATTAAGAAGTTGCAGGTTTCACTGAAGAGAAAGGTGATTGTCCTGGATCAGATATTGCTAACATCAAAGTCAACAAAGAAGGGTGTGCATCTGCTTGTAGAGCAAAGGCTGATTGTAAAGGATTTTTATATATCAATAAAAGTCCAAAGGACTACCCCTATCACCACTGCTGGTTGAAATACAAATTATGTGAAAATCCACAAGTCTCAGCGGACACCGATGCGTCTCTGTATGTAAAAAATATACAAGGTGAGGAAAACTTAAGTGTAGAGAATATACAAGGCAAAGAGCCGCAGCTCAATTTCCAGTTTTTCCAAATCAACTGCCATTACTTTAATACAGAAAGTAATGGATTATTGTTTGTACATAATATCAAAGGATGAAGAGTGATCATAACTATTGTATTAAAATTTTGACTGCAGTTTAAACCATGTTATTACATACTATAAATCTCATTGATAGTATTTATTATACATTTTTTGCTTTATTATAAAAGATGTCCTTTGTACGTTTGTTAAAGGCAAACTCATTATATATATTCTCAATAGGCAACACTGGTGCAGGAGCATTTCCAAAGAAGGTCTTTAAAGCAGAAAATCATAAACCTGGAATAGGTAAGAGGAGTCTAAAAATTGATTATGTTTACTTCAAGAAAATGCAAACATTTGCATATCCAACTTTAAAATGTATATAATAGTAGCGTGGTGAATTGGTTTGTTAGGACCCTCCCTCAGCGCATTTGTAATAACCGATTTTGGAGGGATTTAGGGAGTTTTCGTTCCGAGATAATGTCTGGTTATTGGTGGCCTTGCACTGGGGTCTACTTCACACAAGGCTTCATGCACGGACTTATATCTATGGATAGGAAACGCGGGCCATTCCCGTGTTTGTTCAACGATCTGTTGGACTCGGCTACGCTCGAGTGCATTTCGCGGGTATAGCGCTAATTTCCGTACGATCCGCTAGGAGAAATTTGGCAATAGTTCCATTTTAAGCCACCAGGGTTGAAAGTGGCGCTGCTGATGGTTTTTTTTTTCGTTTTTTTTCTTTTTCCACTGGTCCGTAATGCACCTTATCTGCTTAGTTACGCAATGCATGTGGCCAAACATATCCCTGGCAACGTATACTTCAGCATTGGAGGACTGAGTGTATAAGCATAATAAGTTTTTTTAAAGTTACGGCACATTTTGTGTCACAGCCTGCCTGAAAATCAGGGAATTTTGCCTGCCGATCCAACCCAAAATGACACAAAATGTGCCGTAACTTTTTAAAAATCTAGTGAACTTAGGACCCTTATTCCAACTCTCCCATGTAGGTACATACCTGGAATCGACTGACAAATACTTTACTAAGGCCAAGGGGCATGGGAATGAATTGAAAATAATTGTTTCCCAAGACTGACTGCCTGAAAATCAGGGAAATTTGCCTGCCGGCCCCAACTATTCTATGACAAAATGTGCCGTAACTTTAAAAAAATCTATTGCACTTAGGACCCTAATTCCAACTGTCCCATGTAGGTATATATCTGGAATCGACTGACAAATACTTTATTAAGGCCTAGGGGCATGGGAACAATTTAAGAATCTGGATTTTCTGGATTTTCCCTTTGAAAATCAGTAAAATTTTGACTGCCGACCCAACCCAAACTGACACAAAATGTGCCGTAACTTTTTTTAAATCTAGTGAATTAAGAACCCTAATTCCAACTGTCCCATGTAGGTACATACCTGGAATCGACTGACAAATACTTTATTAAGGCCTAGGGGCATGGGAATGAATTGAAAATAATTGTTTCCCAAGACTGACTGCCTGGAAATCAGGGAAATTTGCCTGCATCTCTACATCCGTACATCTCCACACCCAAACATCCCTACATCCCCACATCCTACATCTCTACATCAATACATCCCCATATCTTACATTTCTTTATCCCTACATCCCCACATCCATACATACCTACATGCTACATCTCTACATCCATACATCCATATATTTCTACTTCCCTACTTTCTACATCCCTATATCCCTACATCCCTATTACATCCTACATACCTACATACAAAAATTATCTGGCTTTTGTCTCCGAGCCCCCTCTTTTTGCCAAGTCACATATTACTTTATGTATGGATGTAGGGATGTAGGATGTAGGGATGTAGTGATGTAGGATGTAGGGATGGTCAGCCACAGAAAGTCAAACTTTGAAAAATATTACCCATCTAGCAGGCCTTAATTAACTATTTGTTGGTCGATTCCAGCTATGTTCCTACACAGAACAGTTGTACTTATGGCCCTATGTCTGCTGGGGGTTTCCAAACAATTGGCACAAATTGGGTGACTTTAGCTCTGAGCGCCCCTGAGAAATCAGTCATTTTCACATGGTCAGCCACAGAAAGTCAAACTTTTGAAAATATTACCTATCTAGCAGGCCTTAATCAACTATTTGTTGGTCGATTCCAGCTATGTTCCTACACAGAACAGTTGTCTTTATGGCTCTAGGTGGTCTGGGAGTTTCCAAACAATTGGCACAAATTGGGTGACTTTAGCTCTGAGCGCCCTTGAGAAATCAGTCATTTTCACATGGTCAGCCACAGAAAGTCAAACTTTTAAAAATATTACCCATCTAACAGGCCTTGATTAACTATTTGTTGGTCAATTCCAGCTATGTTCCCACACAGAACAGTTGTATTTATGGTCCTGATTGTGCTGGGAGTTTCTAAACAATTGGCACAAATTGGGTGACTTTAGCTCTGAGCTCCCCTGAGAAATCAGTCATTTTCACATGGTCAGCCACAGAAAGTCAAACTTTTAAAAATATTACCCATTTAACAGGCCTTAATCAACTATTTGTTGGTCGATTCCAGCTATGTTCCTACACAGAACAGTTGTATTTATGGCGCTAGGTGGTCTGGGAGTTTCCAAACAATTGGCACAAATTGGGTGACTTTAGCTCTGAGTGCCCCTGAGAAATCAGTCATTTTCACATGGTCAGCCACAGACAGTCAAACTTTTAAAAATATTACCCATCTAACAGGCCTTAATTAACTATTTGTTGGTCGATTCCAGCAATGTTCCTACACAGAATAGTTGTCTTTATGGCTCTAGGTGGTCTGGGAGTTTCCAAACAATTGGCACAAATTGGGTGACTTTAGCTCTGAGCGCCCCTGAGAAATCAGTCATTTTCACATGGTCAGCCACAGAAAGTCAAACTTTTAAAAATATTACCCATCTAGCAGGCCTTAATTAACTATTTGTTGGTCGATTCCAGCTATGTTCCTACACAGAACAGTTGTACTTATGGCCCTATGTCTGCTGGGGGTTTCCAAACAATTGGCACAAATTGGGTGACTTTAGCTCTGAGCGCCCCTGAGAAATCAGTCATTTTCACATGGTCAGCCACAGAAAGTCAAACTTTTAAAAATATTACCCATCTAGCAGGCCTTAATTAACTATTTGTTGGTCGATTCCAGCTATGTTCCTACACAGAACAGTTGTACTTATGGCCCTATGTCTGCTGGGGGTTTCCAAACAATTGGCACAAATTGGGTGACTTTAGCTCTGAGCGCCCCTGAGAAATCAGTCATTTTCACATGGTCAGCCACAGAAAGTCAAACTTTTAAAAATATTACCCATCTAGCAGGCCTTAATTAACTATTTGTTGGTCGATTCCAGCTATGTTCCTACACAGAACAGTTGTACTTATGGCCCTATGTCTGCTGGGGGTTTCCAAACAATTGGCACAAATTGGGTGACTTTAGCTCTGAGCGCCCCTGAGAAATCAGTCATTTTCACATGGTCAGCCACAGAAAGTCAAACTTTTAAAAATATGACCCATCTAGCAGGCCTTAATCAACTATTTGTTGGTCGATTCCAGCTATGTTCCTACACAGAACAGTTGTCTTTATGGCTCTAGGTGGTCTGGGAGTTTCCAAACAATTGGCACAAATTGGGTGACTTTAGCTCTGAGCGCCCTTGAGAAATCAGTCATTTTCAGATGGTCAGCCACAGAAAGTCAAACTTTTGAAAATATTACCTATCTAGCAGGCCTTAATTAACTATTTGTTGGTCGATTCCAGCTATGTTCCCACACAGAACAGTTGTATTTATGGTCCTGGTTGTGCTGGGGGTTTCTAAACAATTGGCACAAATTGGGTGACTTTAGCTCTGAGCGCCCCTGAGAAATCAGTCATTTTCACATGGTCAGCCACAGAAAGTCAAACTTTTAAAAATATTACCCATCTAACAGGCCTTAATCAACTATTTGTTGGTCGATTCCAGCTATGTTCCTACACAGAATAGTTGTCTTTATGGCTCTAGATGGTCTGGGAGTTTCCAAACAATTGGCACAAATTGGGTGACTTTAGCTCTGAGCGCCCCTGAGAAATCAGTCATTTTCACATGGTCAGCCACAGACAGTCAAACTTTTAAAAATATGACCCATCTAACAGGCCTTAATTAACTATTTGTTGGTCGATTCCAGCTATGTTCCTACACAGAACAGTTGTACTTATGGCCCTATGTCTGCTGGGGGTTTCCAAACAATTGGCACAAATTGGGTGACTTTAGCTCTGAGCGCCCCTGAGAAATCAGTCATTTTCACATGGTCAGCCACAGAAAGTCAAACTTTTAAAAATATTACCCATCTAGCAGGCCTTAATTAACTATTTGTTGGTCGATTCCAGCTATGTTCCTACACAGAACAGTTGTACTTATGGCCCTATGTCTGCTGGGGGTTTCCAAACAATTGGCACAAATTGGGTGACTTTAGCTCTGAGCGCCCCTGAGAAATCAGTCATTTTCACATGGTCAGCCACAGAAAGTCAAACTTTTAAAAATATTACCCATCTAGCAGGCCTTAATTAACTATTTGTTGGTCGATTCCAGCTATGTTCCTACACAGAACAGTTGTACTTATGGCCCTATGTCTGCTGGGGGTTTCCAAACAATTGGCACAAATTGGGTGACTTTAGCTCTGAGCGCCCCTGAGAAATCAGTCATTTTCACATGGTCAGCCACAGAAAGTCAAACTTTTAAAAATATTACCCATCTAGCAGGCCTTAATTAACTATTTGTTGGTCGATTCCAGCTATGTTCCTACACAGAACAGTTGTACTTATGGCCCTATGTCTGCTGGGGGTTTCCAAACAATTGGCACAAATTGGGTGACTTTAGCTCTGAGCGCCCCTGAGAAATCAGTCATTTTCACATGGTCAGCCACAGAAAGTCAAACTTTTAAAAATATGACCCATCTAGCAGGCCTTAATCAACTATTTGTTGGTCGATTCCAGCTATGTTCCTACACAGAACAGTTGTCTTTATGGCTCTAGGTGGTCTGGGAGTTTCCAAACAATTGGCACAAATTGGGTGACTTTAGCTCTGAGCGCCCTTGAGAAATCAGTCATTTTCAGATGGTCAGCCACAGAAAGTCAAACTTTTGAAAATATTACCTATCTAGCAGGCCTTAATTAACTATTTGTTGGTCGATTCCAGCTATGTTCCCACACAGAACAGTTGTATTTATGGTCCTGGTTGTGCTGGGGGTTTCTAAACAATTGGCACAAATTGGGTGACTTTAGCTCTGAGCGCCCCTGAGAAATCAGTCATTTTCACATGGTCAGCCACAGAAAGTCAAACTTTTAAAAATATTACCCATCTAACAGGCCTTAATCAACTATTTGTTGGTCGATTCCAGCTATGTTCCTACACAGAATAGTTGTCTTTATGGCTCTAGATGGTCTGGGAGTTTCCAAACAATTGGCACAAATTGGGTGACTTTAGCTCTGAGCGCCCCTGAGAAATCAGTCATTTTCACATGGTCAGCCACAGACAGTCAAACTTTTAAAAATATGACCCATCTAACAGGCCTTAATTAACTATTTGTTGGTCGATTCCAGCTATGTTCCTACACAGAACAGTTGTACTTATGGCCCTATGTCTGCTGGGGGTTTCCAAACAATTGGCACAAATTGGGTGACTTTAGCTCTGAGCGCCCCTGAGAAATCAGTCATTTTCACATGGTCAGCCACAGAAAGTCAAACTTTTGAAAATATTACCTATCTAGCAGGCCTTAATCAACTATTTGTTGGTCGATTCCAGCTATGTTCCTACACAGAACAGTTGTCTTTATGGCTCTAGGTGGTCTGGGAGTTTCCAAACAATTGGCACAAATTGGGTGACTTTAGCTCTGAGCGCCCTTGAGAAATCAGTCATTTTCACATGGTCAGCCACAGAAAGTCAAACTTTTAAAAATATTACCCATCTAACAGGCCTTGATTAACTATTTGTTGGTCAATTCCAGCTATGTTCCCACACAGAACAGTTGTATTTATGGTCCTGATTGTGCTGGGAGTTTCTAAACAATTGGCACAAATTGGGTGACTTTAGCTCTGAGCTCCCCTGAGAAATCAGTCATTTTCACATGGTCAGCCACAGAAAGTCAAACTTTTAAAAATATTACCCATCTAACAGGCCTTAATCAACTATTTGTTGGTCGATTCCAGCTATGTTCCTACACAGAATAGTTGTCTTTATGGCTCTAGATGGTCTGGGAGTTTCCAAACAATTGGCACAAATTGGGTGACTTTAGCTCTGAGCGCCCCTGAGAAATCAGTCATTTTCACATGGTCAGCCACAGACAGTCAAACTTTTAAAAATATGACCCATCTAACAGGCCTTAATTAACTATTTGTTGGTCGATTCCAGCTATGTTCCTACACAGAACAGTTGTACTTATGGCCCTATGTCTGCTGGGGGTTTCCAAACAATTGGCACAAATTGGGTGACTTTAGCTCTGAGCGCCCCTGAGAAATCAGTCATTTTCACATGGTCAGCCACAGAAAGTCAAACTTTTGAAAATATTACCTATCTAGCAGGCCTTAATCAACTATTTGTTGGTCGATTCCAGCTATGTTCCTACACAGAACAGTTGTACTTATGGCCCTATGTCTGCTGGGGGTTTCCAAACAATTGGCACAAATTGGGTGACTTTAGCTCTGAGCGCCCCTGAGAAATCAGTCATTTTCACATGGTCAGCCACAGAAAGTCAAACTTTTAAAAATATGACCCATCTAGCAGGCCTTAATCAACTATTTGTTGGTCGATTCCAGCTATGTTCCTACACAGAACAGTTGTCTTTATGGCTCTAGGTGGTCTGGGAGTTTCCAAACAATTGGCACAAATTGGGTGACTTTAGCTCTGAGCGCCCTTGAGAAATCAGTCATTTTCAGATGGTCAGCCACAGAAAGTCAAACTTTTGAAAATATTACCTATCTAGCAGGCCTTAATTAACTATTTGTTGGTCGATTCCAGCTATGTTCCCACACAGAACAGTTGTATTTATGGTCCTGGTTGTGCTGGGGGTTTCTAAACAATTGGCACAAATTGGGTGACTTTAGCTCTGAGCGCCCCTGAGAAATCAGTCATTTTCACATGGTCAGCCACAGAAAGTCAAACTTTTAAAAATATTACCCATCTAACAGGCCTTAATCAACTATTTGTTGGTCGATTCCAGCTATGTTCCTACACAGAATAGTTGTCTTTATGGCTCTAGATGGTCTGGGAGTTTCCAAACAATTGGCACAAATTGGGTGACTTTAGCTCTGAGCGCCCCTGAGAAATCAGTCATTTTCACATGGTCAGCCACAGACAGTCAAACTTTTAAAAATATGACCCATCTAACAGGCCTTAATTAACTATTTGTTGGTCGATTCCAGCTATGTTCCTACACAGAACAGTTGTACTTATGGCCCTATGTCTGCTGGGGGTTTCCAAACAATTGGCACAAATTGGGTGACTTTAGCTCTGAGCGCCCCTGAGAAATCAGTCATTTTCACATGGTCAGCCACAGAAAGTCAAACTTTTGAAAATATTACCTATCTAGCAGGCCTTAATCAACTATTTGTTGGTCGATTCCAGCTATGTTCCTACACAGAACAGTTGTCTTTATGGCTCTAGGTGGTCTGGGAGTTTCCAAACAATTGGCACAAATTGGGTGACTTTAGCTCTGAGCGCCCTTGAGAAATCAGTCATTTTCACATGGTCAGCCACAGAAAGTCAAACTTTTAAAAATATTACCCATCTAACAGGCCTTGATTAACTATTTGTTGGTCAATTCCAGCTATGTTCCCACACAGAACAGTTGTATTTATGGTCCTGATTGTGCTGGGAGTTTCTAAACAATTGGCACAAATTGGGTGACTTTAGCTCTGAGCTCCCCTGAGAAATCAGTCATTTTCACATGGTCAGCCACAGAAAGTCAAACTTTTAAAAATATTACCCATTTAACAGGCCTTAATCAACTATTTGTTGGTCGATTCCAGCAATGTTCCTACACAGAATAGTTGTCTTTATGGCTCTAGGTGGTCTGGGAGTTTCCAAACAATTGGCACAAATTGGGTGACTTTAGCTCTGAGCGCCCCTGAGAAATCAGTCATTTTCACATGGTCAGCCACAGAAAGTCAAACTTTTAAAAATATTACCCATCTAGCAGGCCTTAATTAACTATTTGTTGGTCGATTCCAGCTATGTTCCTACACAGAACAGTTGTACTTATGGCCCTATGTCTGCTGGGGGTTTCCAAACAATTGGCACAAATTGGGTGACTTTAGCTCTGAGCGCCCCTGAGAAATCAGTCATTTTCACATGGTCAGCCACAGAAAGTCAAACTTTTAAAAATATTACCCATCTAGCAGGCCTTAATTAACTATTTGTTGGTCGATTCCAGCTATGTTCCTACACAGAACAGTTGTACTTATGGCCCTATGTCTGCTGGGGGTTTCCAAACAATTGGCACAAATTGGGTGACTTTAGCTCTGAGCGCCCCTGAGAAATCAGTCATTTTCACATGGTCAGCCACAGAAAGTCAAACTTTTAAAAATATTACCCATCTAGCAGGCCTTAATTAACTATTTGTTGGTCGATTCCAGCTATGTTCCTACACAGAACAGTTGTACTTATGGCCCTATGTCTGCTGGGGGTTTCCAAACAATTGGCACAAATTGGGTGACTTTAGCTCTGAGCGCCCCTGAGAAATCAGTCATTTTCACATGGTCAGCCACAGAAAGTCAAACTTTTAAAAATATGACCCATCTAGCAGGCCTTAATCAACTATTTGTTGGTCGATTCCAGCTATGTTCCTACACAGAACAGTTGTCTTTATGGCTCTAGGTGGTCTGGGAGTTTCCAAACAATTGGCACAAATTGGGTGACTTTAGCTCTGAGCGCCCTTGAGAAATCAGTCATTTTCAGATGGTCAGCCACAGAAAGTCAAACTTTTGAAAATATTACCTATCTAGCAGGCCTTAATTAACTATTTGTTGGTCGATTCCAGCTATGTTCCCACACAGAACAGTTGTATTTATGGTCCTGGTTGTGCTGGGGGTTTCTAAACAATTGGCACAAATTGGGTGACTTTAGCTCTGAGCGCCCCTGAGAAATCAGTCATTTTCACATGGTCAGCCACAGAAAGTCAAACTTTTAAAAATATTACCCATCTAACAGGCCTTAATCAACTATTTGTTGGTCGATTCCAGCTATGTTCCTACACAGAATAGTTGTCTTTATGGCTCTAGATGGTCTGGGAGTTTCCAAACAATTGGCACAAATTGGGTGACTTTAGCTCTGAGCGCCCCTGAGAAATCAGTCATTTTCACATGGTCAGCCACAGACAGTCAAACTTTTAAAAATATGACCCATCTAACAGGCCTTAATTAACTATTTGTTGGTCGATTCCAGCTATGTTCCTACACAGAACAGTTGTACTTATGGCCCTATGTCTGCTGGGGGTTTCCAAACAATTGGCACAAATTGGGTGACTTTAGCTCTGAGCGCCCCTGAGAAATCAGTCATTTTCACATGGTCAGCCACAGAAAGTCAAACTTTTAAAAATATTACCCATCTAGCAGGCCTTAATTAACTATTTGTTGGTCGATTCCAGCTATGTTCCTACACAGAACAGTTGTACTTATGGCCCTATGTCTGCTGGGGGTTTCCAAACAATTGGCACAAATTGGGTGACTTTAGCTCTGAGCGCCCCTGAGAAATCAGTCATTTTCACATGGTCAGCCACAGAAAGTCAAACTTTTAAAAATATTACCCATCTAGCAGGCCTTAATTAACTATTTGTTGGTCGATTCCAGCTATGTTCCTACACAGAACAGTTGTACTTATGGCCCTATGTCTGCTGGGGGTTTCCAAACAATTGGCACAAATTGGGTGACTTTAGCTCTGAGCGCCCCTGAGAAATCAGTCATTTTCACATGGTCAGCCACAGAAAGTCAAACTTTTAAAAATATTACCCATCTAGCAGGCCTTAATTAACTATTTGTTGGTCGATTCCAGCTATGTTCCTACACAGAACAGTTGTACTTATGGCCCTATGTCTGCTGGGGGTTTCCAAACAATTGGCACAAATTGGGTGACTTTAGCTCTGAGCGCCCCTGAGAAATCAGTCATTTTCACATGGTCAGCCACAGAAAGTCAAACTTTTAAAAATATGACCCATCTAGCAGGCCTTAATCAACTATTTGTTGGTCGATTCCAGCTATGTTCCTACACAGAACAGTTGTCTTTATGGCTCTAGGTGGTCTGGGAGTTTCCAAACAATTGGCACAAATTGGGTGACTTTAGCTCTGAGCGCCCTTGAGAAATCAGTCATTTTCAGATGGTCAGCCACAGAAAGTCAAACTTTTGAAAATATTACCTATCTAGCAGGCCTTAATTAACTATTTGTTGGTCGATTCCAGCTATGTTCCCACACAGAACAGTTGTATTTATGGTCCTGGTTGTGCTGGGGGTTTCTAAACAATTGGCACAAATTGGGTGACTTTAGCTCTGAGCGCCCCTGAGAAATCAGTCATTTTCACATGGTCAGCCACAGAAAGTCAAACTTTTAAAAATATTACCCATCTAACAGGCCTTAATCAACTATTTGTTGGTCGATTCCAGCTATGTTCCTACACAGAATAGTTGTCTTTATGGCTCTAGATGGTCTGGGAGTTTCCAAACAATTGGCACAAATTGGGTGACTTTAGCTCTGAGCGCCCCTGAGAAATCAGTCATTTTCACATGGTCAGCCACAGACAGTCAAACTTTTAAAAATATGACCCATCTAACAGGCCTTAATTAACTATTTGTTGGTCGATTCCAGCTATGTTCCTACACAGAACAGTTGTACTTATGGCCCTATGTCTGCTGGGGGTTTCCAAACAATTGGCACAAATTGGGTGACTTTAGCTCTGAGCGCCCCTGAGAAATCAGTCATTTTCACATGGTCAGCCACAGAAAGTCAAACTTTTAAAAATATTACCCATCTAACAGGCCTTAATCAACTATTTGTTGGTCGATTCCAGCTATGTTCCTACACAGAACAGTTGTACTTATGGCCCTATGTCTGCTGGGGGTTTCCAAACAATTGGCACAAATTGGGTGACTTTAGCTCTGAGCGCCCCTGAGAAATCAGTCATTTTCACATGGTCAGCCACAGAAAGTCAAACTTTTAAAAATATGACCCATCTAACAGGCCTTAATCAACTATTTGTTGGTCGATTCCAGCTATGTTCCTACACAGAACAGTTGTCTTTATGGCTCTAGGTGGTCTGGGAGTTTCCAAACAATTGGCACAAATTGGGTGACTTTAGCTCTGAGCGCCCCTGAGAAATCAGTCATTTTCACATGGTCAGCCACAGAAAGTCAAACTTTTAAAAATATTACCCATCTAGCAGGCCTTATCTAACTATTTGTTGGTCGATTCCAGCTATGTTCCTACACAGAACAGTTGTACTTATGGCCCTATGTCTGCTGGGGGTTTCCAAACAATTGGCACAAATTGGGTGACTTTAGCTCTGAGTGCCCCTGAGAAATCAGTCATTTTCACATGGTCAGCCACAGAAAGTCAAACTTTTAAAAATATTACCCATCTAGCAGGCCTTAATCAACTATTTGTTGGTCGATTCCAGCAATGTTCCTACACAGAACAGTTGTCTTTATGGCTCTAGGTGGTCTGGGAGTTTCCAAACAATTGGCACAAATTGGGTGACTTTAGCTCTGAGCGCCCTTGAGAAATCAGTCATTTTCAGATGGTCAGCCACAGAAAGTGAAACTTTTGAAAATATTACCCATCTAGCAGGCCTTAATTAACTATTTGTTGGTCGATTCCAGCTATGTTCCTACACAGAACAGTTGTATTTATGGCTCTAGGTGGTCTGGGAGTTTCCAAACAATTGGCACAAATTGGGTTACTTTAGCTCTGAGCACCCCTGAGAAATCAGTCATTTTCACATGGTCAGCCACAGAAAGTCAAACTTTTAAAAATATTACCCATCTAGCAGGCCTTTATTAACTATTTGTTGGTCGATTCCAGCTATGTTCCTACACAGAACAGTTGTACTTATGGCCCTATGTCTGCTGGGGGTTTCCAAACAATTGGCACAAATTGGGTGACTTTAGCTCTGAGCGCCCCTGAGAAATCAGTCATTTTCACATGGTCAGCCACAGAAAGTCAAACTTTTAAAAATATTACCCATCTAGCAGGCCTTAATCAACTATTTGTTGGTCGATTCCAGAAATGTTCCTACACAGAACAGTTGTCTTTATGGCTCTAGGTGGTCTGGGAGTTTCCAAACAATTGGCACAAATTGGGTGACTTTAGCTCTGAGCGCCCTTGAGAAATCAGTCATTTTCAGATGGTCAGCCACAGAAAGTCAAACTTTTGAAAATATTACCCATCTAGCAGGCCTTAATTAACTATTTGTTGGTCGATTCCA
This sequence comes from Alentia gelatinosa, assembly GCA_950022655.1. NCBI lineage: Eukaryota > Metazoa > Annelida > Polychaeta > Phyllodocida > Polynoidae > Alentia > Alentia gelatinosa. Next base: position 30,532,091 of record OX465580.1, on the reverse strand, counting down.
GCTATGTTCCTACACAGAACAGTTGTATTTATGGCTCTAAGTAGTCTGGAAGTTTCCAAACAATTGGCACAAATTGGGTGACTTTTCCTCCAAACACCACTCCAGCAATGGTATTTGAAATGGTCAGCAAAAAACTGTCAAAATATGGTTTTCTTTCCAGCAAGACTTGAAAAATCTTTTTCTGGTCTTTTCAAACTATATTCCAAATATGTTGATAAATATTACTGCACCTTTTAATGAGTTTTTAGTGGTTAAAGACAGAAAACACTCTTGAGGTGGGTGGAGCCGCCCTGGTGGCAAAAACGATAACTAGAGAACAATGCCGAGGCATAGATAGATAGGCCAGCACCCCTATGTTGCCAATCCAGGTCTTCCAAGTCCGTGCTTCATGTAATACCCTGACTTTTTAATGATGCTTCCACTTTTCGTTAATGACAGGAAAGGATTTGATTCAATATATATATATATATTTTTTTTTTTGGGGGGGGGGGGGGGAGTGAGGGTATTTTTGGGTATATCTGTGCGATCGGGTACTTCTGTCAGGGTGGAGGTTGGGATGGGGGCCTCTGCCACAAATAATTAATGAGCCATAAGGGAGCTTTCAATAATTATGGCTGGGGGGGGGGGGGGGGCACAGTTTTAAGCGGGGCAACATTTTTTTGGTATTGAGTACTTGAAGGGGTTCTGCTTTCAAATAATAGGACTCTTTAGTGAAATGTGGCAATAACATCTCTATGACATACCGATGCTCCCTTGATAATGACAACTTCCTGTCACTATTGAACCAAGTTGCTATGATATCTCCAGCCTACAATTGTTACCTGTGTAACAACAAGCGCTACCACCATTGCTGTGTTCTCATACTCCAGCACAGTACAGTGTTGGAGTATTGTTCACCAAGCATTTTTCTTAATGACAATCTGTTTAATCTAACAGATCTGGTGGGGAATAAGTTAGACTCATCAGGCATCTTGTTTAATATGGCTAGGTCAAGGCATGTGATGTTGTCACTTTTAGGAGATGAGGTGGTTCACCTCAGCCAAACTCAATCTATTTAAAGTGAAAACCTCATCTCTGTCACACATGGACATATGTGATTTTGCCATTTCCCACTGCTACCGAACCAACTTTCTCCCTATGAGGTATAGGGTGAGGGGGTGATCCGATTTTCAGGTCCACATTCCGGTAATCAATTAAAGAAAAGAAAACATTAAAGAACAAAAATTAAAAAAATTAAAAAGATGGGACTTTGTGTTCCTTCTGTAGTACCACACCATGGATTGATCCTCTCATACCAAGGATCCCACACCCCATGCCATACTATGAATAATTGTCAGAATGTCCTTATTTGCATATGAATGATACTGCTACTAGAAATAGTGAAGGCCATGCAAAGTCCTGCAAGGGAGCCTGATGGATAACAATTACTAGAAACTCAAAATAATGTACATAAGTGCAACAAACCTGCACCTAAAAACCATTACCTACTCTACAATATAAATAAATTTATTTTTTTCTAACGTCGCTGCCTTCACTTAAGAAAAACATAGTTGTCCTTCATCAAATTTGCTAACATAGAGGACAAAATCTCAGGTGTGCATCTGCTTTTCGAGTTGTAATGTTTGAAATAGTTTTATCTTGATAAGTCTTAATGCATTTAAATGCAAACGATGACATTATTGAATTGGTAAACATCAGGTAGAAAATATATATTGCACTCAAATTCATTTGGTCTCAGTGTAATCATGTATGAAAAGCCACACATATAATAAAAATATTTACTTTCCATTAAGAAGTTGCAGGTTTCACTGAAGAGAAAGGTGATTGTCCTGGATCAGATATAGCTAACATAAAAGTCAGCAAAGAAGGGTGTGCATCTGCTTGTAGAACAAAGGCTGAATGTCAAGGATTCTTATATATCCATAGAAGTCCAAAGGACTACCCCTATCACCGCTGCTGGTTGAAATACAAATTATGCAAGAACCCACAAGTTTCAGGGGACACTGATGCATCTCTCTATATCAAGAGTGGAATTGGTGAGAAAAATCTAAGTGTAATACTTTTAGGAATGATTTGACCAAATTTGCATAAATATATTACAGTATTACATTCAGATTACAGTACTAAGACCTGTTAGCTGTAAACAGACACCCTTTAGTTTGATAAATTTAGGTTTGAGAATATCTACCACCTGCCAGATATTGGAAAAAGTCACTTCCTTGTATGTGTGTCTTCAGGTTATCAAATGGTGGAGGGAGATTGTCCTGGACATGACTTACAAAATTTGCCAGGTACACTAGAGCAATGTGCATCTCACTGCTCAAGCAATGCTGAGTGTAGAGGATTTGTCTTCACTATAAAGACAGTTGTCCCAAATGTGAATAAGCGGTGCTGGTTGAAGCAACAGATCTGCAGCAAAACTAAACGTTATCATGGAATACATCAAAGGACATATGTGAAATCAAGTAAGTGATGCTAAAACACAGATTGATTCAGATTCATTGCTCAACTCATTGTTGAAAGAACATAATTTTCCCATGAAGTGGATAAAACCCATGTTATAAATTGTGTGGGAAAATTAGTAATTTAGTTGTATGGATATCAAATATGGTATTTAGTTATGAAATATGTTTAATTATCATGTTTGTTGCTAGACCTGCAATTAGTATCGTAGATATATATGCAGGTGGGTAGCCATTAATTGCAGGTTGATGGGTGGGTATGTGGTTGGTGGGCAGGTTGGTAGGTGGACATGTGTGGGAGGGTAGGTTAGTGGGTGGGTATGTTGGTGGGTGTAAATGTTGGTGACTGGGCATGTTGGTGTGTGGGTGAGCAGATGGTTTGGCAGGTTTGTTGGTCAGCAGGTAGGTAGTTTGGTGGGTGGGGACTGGTGGGTAGGCAGGTTGGTAGGTAGGTAAGTTGGTGGGTAACTATGTTGTTGGGAAAGCAGGTAGATATATCTGGGTAGGCAGGTTTGTTGGTAAGTAGGCAGATTGGTGTGGGGCAGATTGATGGGTATATAGGTCCGTGGGTGGACAGGTGTTTAGGTAAACAGGCAACTTGGTTGTCGAGCAGGTTGGTAGATGAGTAGGCAGGTTTGTGGGTAAGCAGACTAGTGGTGTAGGCAGGTTAATGGGTGAGAAGGATGGTGAGTAGGCAGGTTGGTAGTTGATTGGTGGGTAGGTTGGTGGGAAGGTAGGTTAGCTGGTAGATATCTTGCTGTTTGGGAAGGTAGGTGGGTAGGCAGTTTGTTGGGTTGGTATGCATGTTGGTGGTTGGGTATGCTGTTAGGTAGGCAGATTGATGGTTGACTAGGTTGATGGGTAATTATGTCGGTGAGTAGGCAGATTGGAGTGAGTAGGCAGATTGGAATGTGAACAGTTTGGTGGGTGGCCAAGATGGGGGGAAGGTAGGCCTGTGCAGTGGTTAACCTGCATCTAATGGACCGGGGCCTCGTTACTAAAAACACGAGTATTTTTGGAAAAAGTTGCTGACCTTCGTTTACTCCATGGGGATGGTACTGAATCAGAAGACAAGCAAATCTATTACTGGTACAAAAGGGGGTTCAGTATCGCTCAACACTTCGCTCAACACTTCTCGACATTTGTTTAATAAATGCAGGAAAAACTAATTCTTTTGTATCATATTAGGACAAATGGCGAATATTATTATATATAATATAATATTATTATTAGGCGAAATCCAAAAACTCGCCCAGAAGCAAAGTTAAAAATTGGATATTTTAAGGTATATAATAATACGAAAACAGGTATACTGTGCTGAATGAGATAAATACTTGGTAAAATTGATGATGAAACGAACCTCTGCCTTCGGCATCGGTTCCTTTATGGTCAATTTTATCGCATATTTAATACATACAGCTACAGTAAACCTGTTTCCGTATAAAACATTTTTGCCCACCCCCTTCCCACTCTCAAGGACATATGTATTGTGTATTAACGAGTGTGTGTATTTGTGTTTACAGTGTGTGTGTGTGTGTGTGTGTGTGTGTGTGTGTGTGTGTGTGTGTGTGTGTGTGTGTGTGTGTGTGTGTGTGTGTGTGTGTGTGTGTGTGTGTGTGTGTGTGTGTGTGTGTGTGTGTGTGTGTGTGTGTGTGTGTGTGTGTGTGTGTGTGTGTGTGTGTGTGTGTGTGTGTGTGTGTGTGTGTGTGTGTGTGTGTGTGTGTGTGTGTGTGTGTGTGTGTGTGTGTGTGTGTGTGTGTGTGTGTGTGTGTGTGTGTGTGTGTGTGTGTGTGTGTGTGTGTGTGTGTGTGTGTGTGTGTGTGTGTGTGTGTGTGTGTGTGTGTGTGTGTGTGTGTGTGTGTGTGTGTGTGTGTGTGTGTGTGTGTGTGTGTGTGTGTGTGTGTGTGTGTGTGTGTGTGTGTGTGTGTGTGTGTGTGTGTGTGTGTGTGTGTGTGTGTGTGTGTGTGTGTGTGTGTGTGTGTGTGTGTGTGTGTGTGTGTGTGTGTGTGTGTGTGTGTGTGTGTGTGTGTGTGTGTGTGTGTGTGTGTGTGTGTGTGTGTGTGTGTGTGTGTGTGTGTGTGTGTGTGTGTGTGTGTGTGTGTGTGTGTGTGTGTGTGTGTGTGTGTGTGTGTGTGTGTGTGTGTGTGTGTGTGTGTGTGTGTGTGTGTGTGTGTGTGTGTGTGTGTGTGTGTGTGTGTGTGTGTGTGTGTGTGTGTGTGTGTGTGTGTGTGTGTGTGTGTGTGTGTGTGTGTGTGTGTGTGTGTGTGTGTGTGTGTGTGTGTGTGTGTGTGTGTGTGTGTGTGTGTGTGTGTGTGTGTGTGTGTGTGTGTGTGTGTGTGTGTGTGTGTGTGTGTGTGTGTGTGTGTGTGTGTGTGTGTGTGTGTGTGTGTGTGTGTGTGTGTGTGTGTGTGTGTGTGTGTGTGTGTGTGTGTGTGTGTGTGTGTGTGTGTGTGTGTGTGTGTGTGTGTGTGTGTGTGTGTGTGTGTGTGTGTGTGTGTGTGTGTGTGTGTGTGTGTGTGTGTGTGTGTGTGTGTGTGTGTGTGTGTGTGTGTGTGTGTGTGTGTGTGTGTGTGTGTGTGTGTGTGTGTGTGTGTGTGTGTGTGTGTGTGTGTGTGTGTGTGTGTGTGTGTGTGTGTGTGTGTGTGTGTGTGTGTGTGTGTGTGTGTGTGTGTGTGTGTGTGTGTGTGTGTGTGTGTGTGTGTGTGTGTGTGTGTGTGTGTGTGTGTGTGTGTGTGTGTGTGTGTGTGTGTGTGTGTGTGTGTGTGTGTGTGTGTGTGTGTGTGTGTGTGTGTGTGTGTGTGTGTGTGTGTGTGTGTGTGTGTGTGTGTGTGTGTGTGTGTGTAGGGGGGGGGGGTACATACGCATATATTGGGGGGGGGGGGGGGCAGGAAAAGTGTAATCTATGCAGCGGGGGGGGGGGGGGGGAGGGGGCTAATTTCTCGTAGAATTTTGCGTAAATACTTTATGGATGGCTCCTTATTGAAAGAGTTAATACTCAATACTGTAGCTTTATCTATATTACATACTTTATTTCCTATATCTTGCATAGTATTATTAATTTGGTTTGTGATGGAAGATATCCATGCTACTATTGTAAATTCAAACCATTTTATACATTCTGAATAGGTAAAACTGTTACAAGGGCACCTCAAAAGATGATGTCTAAACCAGAAAGTCATGAACCTGGAGCAGGTAAGAAGATGAATAGATCTATCATATACTCCTAGAAAAAGTCTACTTCTTGTTACTGGTCTGTTGGAGGCCAACGCAGATGTAGTGGTTGCTAGGTACCAGCTGTGGCTTACATGCTCTTCCACCACCCAGGGCATGCTCCTGACGTTATAGCCGGCCTTTCCCCACCTGAAATATTTGCATATTCTCGCTAGCTTTCAGTCGTGGCTCCCAGCCAGCAAAATATTTTTTTCTTGCTGGCTCTGAGCCATGGCCAGCCGGTGGGTTTGATGCAAGTAAGAATTCCCGCGTTGACGGCTCCCCGCCTCCACCTCAATGGATGCGGTCATTGACCCGGTAGCTTGAGGGAGTGATACCCATGAGCTGCAAACCTGTGATCAAGGCCCGAAAATTCGGACATTTTCGGTAGTTGGGCGATCTTAGACAATTGTTACCTACGATGGTCGTGACTGATAAATACCTCGCTTGACTTGTCATCAAATGATAGGGTAGGTCAGAAACAATCTGTGAAAGTGGAAGAGAAATGGAATTTCCCCCCCTACCCTCCCCAATCTGATACAATAACTGTGGTCTCGATATAGACCAAATGGTCAGTCCAATTGTTTATTCAAGGAACCGCACCGCCCCGCCAGACGGCCCACCCTGTACACATGGGGAGGGGGCACATGCAGCTACATACTTCACACGGCCACAATCGGGTCTTTAATGCTGACTGGGGAAATGCATCATTAGCAACCAATCAGAAACGAGTAAACATACAAGTTTACCCAATAGGAAGAGGGCACTGAGGGGAGCACTGACCTCAGCAGAGATTTCAAACCCTTTTGGTTACCTGCGGTGGTGTTACATTATGGTAAACCCATCGTCTTTCCGCATTTATAATGAGAAATATCTTTGGTACCATTCTAAATCAGGGAGGTGTTTTACAATTGTGACAATCATGGATAGTGACTGTTTCCGTTGCACAGTCAAACTATCTTACCTGTGCATATATGGCAAAGTTATATCCAAATACAGTAAAACCCCACTTAAGGGCACACCCTCCGTTCCGGGCCCAGTATCCCCTTAAGTAGGCACTTACCTACTGTTTAGGACTTGGTTCTATGCACCGATTTTTCTTTTTGAATGAAGTCTTTATGCCAATCTAAAGCAAAGTTATGGCCATTCAAAGACCTGGAATTCAGCCTATCGTTCTGCCACAATTAACCATAGTTAAGAGATCGTTTCAACTCAAAAAGTCTATGCAACACCTTGTCTATAAAACTCCTCCCAGATCAAACCATTTATATACATTCTCAATAGGTAAAACTGTCATAAGAGTACCATCTAAAACAGCCTTTAATCCAGGAAACCATAAAGCAAGAATAGGTAAAAAGAATTAGTCTTGTACGTGTAATATGTACCTTGTTAAATTGTTGAGAGTTGCATTTGCCACCTCAAAATATGTATATGATGTTGATTTGTCATTCTCATAAAATATATCGTTCTTATTGCATGGTATGGGTGGAAAAGGTTGAAGAATCATTTAACTTGTACCAATACAAAACTCTTTTATCAATACACAGATCTATTGTCTATAATGTAAATGTTTATCCTTTCATTAGTGATAGTTACCGATTGCCTATAAGAAAATACCTTTAGAATGGGTAAATATTGTTATGAAAATATTAAAGAAGTTAATGGGTCAACTACACGGAGGTGGAAGCTCAACGTCAAACCTCGGCGATTCAGAAGGAAATTTGATAAAAAATATTAAGGAAGGTCTGAAACATATTTATTACCAAAATAATGGGAATAATGAAACATTTACTTTCCAATAAAAAGTTGCAGGCTTCACTGAAGAGAAAGGTGATTGTCCTGGATCAGATATAGCTAACATAAAGGTCAACAAAGAAGGGTGTGCATCTGCTTGTAGAGCAAAGGCTGAATGTAGAGGGTTTTTATATATCCATAAAAGCCCCAAAGACTATCCATATCACCGCTGTTGGTTGAAACACAAATTATGCGAGAACCCACAAGTTTCAGAGGATTCTGACGCATCTTTATATGTAAAGAATATACATGGTGAGAAAAACTTAATGTACCTCTCCCAGAAAATATTTACATAAGATAAAACATTAGATTTAAACATATTTAATTATAGCATAAAAACTCTCTTCAAGAAAACCTTTTGCAGATTTAGATCCTTTTATGGCAGTTAACATGCTTAATCCAGTGTCGAATGAGCTGTAGAGCAGAAACGTCCCAGTTTAAAAATACACATTCCATTTATAAATACTTCACTACAGAACATAACTGATTACACTTTGTACTGTTCATTAAAGGATGGAGAGTTAGTTCTCAAAACTCATAACTATTCCTTAATCCATTGATTCATATCTATTGTATGGATTTTGTATAAATCATTTGGCTTTAACTTTATAATGAAAGATGTTCTTGATAAAAATTCAAACTCTATACATTTTGAATAGGTAAAACTGTTGCACCTGTACCCCCAAAGAAGGTCTCTAAATTAAGAAGTCGTAAACCTGGAATAGGTAAGAAGAGTCTAATATATTTAGCATGTACTTTTAAAAAGTCGTTGACAGTTGCTTTTCCCACTTCAAAATATATTTTGTTGTTTTGTTATTCTCAGAGAAGGATGATCATAGAAGAAAGTTATGGAAATACTGAAATATTTCATACATTCATTTAATAAGCCAAAACAACTAGACATCCACTCCTTGTGTTTTTGTTATGACTGGCCAAAATCCTTATATATTTCCAAACATATAAATAAAACCGCAGTGAAACATTAATTGGGTTCTAAAAGCTATTAAAGCTTTATTCCTATTTTGCTTAAGTCCCCCGATATAACTACGTCCTCGATCTAATTTACTGAAAGCAATCTCAAATATATTCTAATCACATATACAATCTGCGGAGGGTATTATATTGAGGCATTACCACCAGCGTCATCTTGCTAGCCTCTTCTTTCTCTTTTTAAGTATACGTGTGCATGGGGAGGTAGGGTCTTCTTTTCCACGTGTATTTCTTTAAAGGCATATCCTACAATTCACAGTGGCGCCACCTGGTGATTTTTAAATAATGCCAATTACTGATCAAAACTGGTTTCTTGGGATTCATTCTAATTCTACATGAGTAAATCTAATATTTTGTCCAGCTTATCAAATCTTGATTGGTAAAATAGGCCAATTTACATTTGCTTGATTTACATAGGATATGTACAGAAAAATATGGTTTTCTTCAATTCCTTCAAAAACAAGGACGGTGACCTAAGATTTTTAAAACTTATATAAGTAGTTCTATATATGTACTGTATTCTGTGAAAGTTTGAGGAAAATGACATGGGTTTTACTATGTGAAAAAATATTGTTTATAATTTCTATATATTCTAATATAGTATTATCAAAATATTGATCTATAAATCAGAAACTATCACGGTGACCCCCCATTTTCAAGTTAGACATGTGTTCCACAACACTTGAAGATCATCTATTAAATTTTCAGGAAATTGACATGGGTTTAAATTTTCAAGCCAAATTGTCCGCTATGCCTTTAAACGTCATCTTGCTAGCCTCATCTTTCTCTTTTTAAGTATGCGTGTGGGGGCAGTAGGGTGTTCTATTCCACGTGTATATCAAATATATACTACATTCTAAATCCGGAAACAGATCCACCGAGGCGTTAAAAAGTAACCCAAACCTGGGCAGGTATACTTCATTCGATAGTGAATTTTGCTCTACTTAGTAATGGCACTGGTTTTTGTACTCCCTCATTGTGCCTAATGATTTGATAGGAATTAACCGAAAAAGAGCCACTCAAAACAGGCCAATGGCAAAGATATATATTTAACCGTATTCCAACGCGCATTGCACTACCTTTTGGCGACATAACCCCGACAGTCCTAGCCAGCTCACGGCGCACACTGCAAACAATTTGATGCAAGATACATTGAAAGAGGTAAGTTGTAGGTTTTGATAATTTTGATTTAAGTAATGCCATAATTTGTATTTCTGAAATATGCATTTGTTGTGCAGAGCAATATGAGAGATATTTAGGCGGTTTGGGCACTGAATTGAAATATTTCAACCTTTTTCAGTCCTTTGGACAAATGTAGGTCGGTGGCCTTGTTTAAAGCTTGAGAATCCGATTGGACAATAGACCCGTGGCTGAAATCATGTGACTTTTGCAAGGCAATCAGAAGGGAAAAGATAAACCACTCAATCATCGTATGTACCAATAATATCAATCGTACTTTTACATTATCTATTTAGATATTATTAATGTTTCAAAAAGACACTATTAAGGTTAGTTCCTCTCGTGCCTATGACTCCTGCTGCATCGGAAGGTTAACTCCTTGCAGGATATGCGGAAGAAATTCCACTTATGGAATAAGTTACTGACTACAATCCAAATTGATACCTTGGGCAAACATATGTCTGAGACTGTCCACAATCTTCTTGACATAGTATGAAAATACCTGCTTTTTCTTCCACCGCGTGACTGTAATTTTGATGTTGGCGGGCGTGTATCAAACAATCTAAAAGTGTAAAAAACCCACAGGCCTGTTTCAAAGCAAACACCGCACAGTGGTTATGCGGTTATTTATTAGGTTTAACGGTTTTACTGCTGTGCAGCCCCTGCCGATGAGCATGTGGCTTGCTCCACCACACCGGTTCCTATATTTGCGAGTGGCAATACACTATGATGCTCTGAACCCGCGAAACCTGCATATCAAGCAGAGTAGTGCGCCGTCAAGTTGGAAGCGGTTAGAGGACGTCAAATATCTGTGAAATACTGCAGTTAACTGAACAATGAAGGTGAATAAAGATAAGGATTGATGTTATGAATTTGTATGGCACGCTCTGGTGCTGGAATTCTGCCAAAAATACTGAAAGTGTCGGAATTTTCGATGTCTGTTCACGGCTACGGCTATTGGCGGTGTTGGCCGCTCAATGTTGGCAGTGTTCCCTCACTGCGGGTCCCCGCAGAGCTCACAGCCCGGCGTCGTACTCTTCAAATGCATCCCCAGATGCCCAACAGATGCCCATTTCAACAGACAAAAAACTAATAAATCAGTTTTTCGCCAGATGGACAAATTCCGTCTATTGGAGGGTTGTTGGAGCATCGGCTGGGATATCACATGAAATATCTAGCTGGTGGAAGCATGTTTCAGCCGCCAGATGACCAGGCGCCCCAGCAGACGCTCAGCAACTGTTAGGGGACATCCCAGCAGCCCCCAGTATCCTCCAACAGACGTCAATTTCAACTGCTGGAACCTCTGGCGGGAGAGCAGATGCCTGCTGGAACATCTGGGCTCCGTTGAATAAAAAACTATCGTCCGTGAGGCTGGACGATAAGATACATTGAAGTATGGACGAGAAATAAATGACAATTTATTTTCAGTGTAGTATAAAACTGCTCATCCATGTGAGCACTGTCGTCCGTGACTAATATCGTTCAATTATCGTAGAATGATCGTATAATTGACCTATAGCCACGGGGACCACAAAACATGTATAATGGGGAACCCGATACCCAACTGCAGTACCATGCCCTCTGGTATCGTACCATGTATTTATTGGTACCATAGCATCTAACACTGTGGACCATCAGGTTAGGCATTGGTCTCTCAGCCTGAAGGTTGAGAGTTCTAACCCAATCTGGGACAAACTTTATTTTTCAGTAATTTTATTTTTCTAAATACTTAGTGGCGACTTCCAGTGCACTTAATCTCATTCAAATTAAGATATATTTCAACTGAGAAACCTACATATGTGATACATGTGTACCAAATTTAATCATTTGCTAATAATCAACTTATTTGTGTGAAACACTTCCGACATGATCGAGCGATGCAGTGGTATGTCTGAGACCAGCAGGGCGAGTGGTGCAGTGCCTGTATATCTGTGTGAAAGGTCAAACATTTTTCAAAAAACAATTCAATCGTTAACAAATGATGAAATTTGGTTTATACATGTATCACATATGAATAGAAGTCTCTGTTGAAAATATCTTTTAATTTGGAAAGGATTTAGTGCATGAAAATCGAGTTTGACATCGGCTACGACCCCAAAAACATGGTCGTCTGAGATTGAACGATAAACAAATGATATTTTCAAAATGAATGATTTTTTATTCAACACCACTCACGATCGTTCATTTTATCCTCTCGTCCAATGCTTGTCCACCTCCACGATAGTTTTTTATACTACAGTTTGCCACTGACGAGACTTGTAGGATACTTTTTTTATCGTTCATTTTTTTATTCAACAGGGCCCTGGTGTGTGATTCCACCAACCTAACAGATGGTTCAAATAGACCAGGGAGCTGTTTCACTAGTAGTGGAGTGAAAGTGAGAGGTGAGACTGCAACAGTGACACCAACAGTGGCACCAATAGTGTCAAGCCCAAATTCGCATTTCATCAGTGGTCTCACTGTTGAGGTGGGACCAACTCTCACTGTTTGCATAGGTCTCGCTCTGCACACGCATTTGATGTTCGAATTTATTCGTCGATGGGCCGGGACGACGTGGAATTTCACCCCTTCCCATAGGAATTAAGCAATGCAATTTTTACACGAGTAAGGTATATATATAACCTATAATCGTACCAAAGATGAAGATAATTGGCCACGCCGTTATGGAGATATCGGCGTTTGAATTTTGTCATAGCAAATACTGCACTTCCCACTGGCCTCCGGGGGAGACAAAAAGAACAGCCGAAACCCCACCGTACTACGGAGGGAGTGAAAAAGGACAGTGACCAACGCAAACGCACGGAGGGAGTACAAAATTCAAACGCCGATATCTTTGGGACGGCGTGGATGATTTTTTTCATATTTGGTACGATTATAGTTTACATATATACCTTACTCGTGTAAAAATTCCTATGGGAAGTGGGTGAAAACCTTCTTTACACGTAACCAACGAGAGGGTAGACCCTCTCGCTTACAGCAGCTCCACAGTGGCACTAACAGCGAGACCCAATTTACTAGTGAAACGGTCACTGCCACTGTTGGTGCCACTCCTTTCCCGAGTGCCGTTCACGCTTGGTTGCACCTACTAATGAAACGCACACTGCCGCTGTGCTGCCACTGTTTGAAACAACGAGACTTATGTCTTCTAGTGAAACGGCCCCCTGATCTGCCAGCAACCTCCATACGGGCACTGTCCAACGTTTTCGTCTGGTTGGTGGAATTCCCGCTTAACTGCGAACTGCAGTCAACGACATTAAAACTTTATAGAGCAATGCAATGAGTTTTACATTTTTCAAATCTAGTGCATGATTAATCTGTTACATAAATGGTTTCACATCATGGCTGGAGTATGACAATCGAAAGTCAACTTGACACTTTTTCTGTGGAATACAAAAATAGTAGGAATTATGATATCATTTTTTTTTTTTTTTTTTCAAACTGTCAACAACTGGTCTCGCCATATACAATGTTCACAAGAATGCTTTACCATTTTTAAAAGGTTGAGCATAGGTTTTCCACTTGTCACTTTAATTTGGAAGCTTCAGTAAAATATTTTCTACAGGTGAATCAATCACGAATGAGATGATAATGAAAGTTGTTGATAAATATAAAGGACTCTTTGTCACATTCTAATGGTAAAGTACGGGATTCAAGACTGTTGCTGTGCTGATGCTGGTAACCTAGGGCTATGATGTAGCCCCAGGTTAACAGGGAAGATGAACATGTGATTAGTCAGTACTAAAGAGCAAGAATACCGCATAAGATAAAATAAATTATATGGGAATGCGACAGAAAAAATTATTGTCTTATTGGAAAAAGTAATATTGTTACGTAAACATTCTTTTTGGTAGGAGACAGGGGAAGGATGGTGGGTCCCTGTTATCCTGGGGCTACATCATAGCCCTAGGCTCGTAGGAACATCAATTCCCCTTCAGTACTTAGGTAAGTACCTCGGGTAATTAACTATTCCTACTCACTACGGACTATTTTCTGTCGCCCCAGAATACAGGGAAGATTTTTAAAGACGAATAATCTATTTATCTATCACATTCCCAATAATATGAAGTAAATGAACCACTGAGACATCTGTACATAATGTTAAAAGTTTTTCAAAACTTTTATTCTTTTCAAGTCAGACATCGTCAAGTAATACATCGTTATAAAAAGATTTTATAACCGTATTGTAAGGGAGTATATTTCCCTGTTGAAAAAAGGTATCTTTATATACCTTAGAATCTTATAATCGGTGGTTAAATACTTCTTAAATATAATGATAAATATGGCCTTGAATTTTAGTATTCACAATGATTGGTACATAGCAGAATCACAGTAATGCATTAGGCACCATGTAGTACAAGTGTTATCATTTACTTATACATTGTACATGTATCACATAAATGTCAATTAGGGACATTTTCTTCAATCATAAAACAATAAGTAAACATCGTATACGAAGTTTAGAAAAGGTATATTGCAAAACAGTTGCAAATGTTAACCAATGTGTAGATATAATCTCACCATATGAGGAGCACCTTTAATGATAATACAGTTATCATTCTGGAAAAATAATAGTTATGCTTGGTAACGCGTATTCGCTTGTTAAGAGTGTACTTATTTCTCGAAATCAAATTTTTGGTTTTGCAAATTTTTTCCTCTAATAAGAATTATCAAACATTTTCTTCTAAGTTCTGCTTCTGATGTTTCAACCTTTTTTTTGTAGTGGCGGGCCATGGTTCGTTCACACTTCCATGACCTGTATGCCAGCAACGCTTTAGTTTCCACACCTACTTTCGCACCTGCTGAGGTGCCGGCACCTCGGGTTGAGTGTGCAGAGTAGTTTGAGGTGTTGATGCCACTCAGTGCTAGAGTGTGGATAACATATCTTGAGACGGTGTCTCTGTGGATTGGTCGGTGAGGTTTCCTAAATGAAAGGACTAAGAGTTGGGATTCTCTGATTTCTTTTGTTGAGAGAAGATAATCTGTCAAAGTTTGGACGCTACAGATGATTTTGTTTTTAGGGAACGGTTTTAACACTATTGTTTTCACTGATTCCCCAGTTTTAGGCGTCTTCATGAGTTTTGTTAACACGAAAGAAATGCTTCCGTCTTCCAACGTGGACATATTATCTATTGATAAAGCTTGGCTTGTCCACGTTGTCCTGAGATCAGTAAAAACAGAACGACTAATTTCTTTGTTAGTCTTTCTAGTGACAAACTCGTGTTTTCTCCCCAGGTTTTGAAAAGGTTAAAAACTAGCGATACATCCCAAAACTGATGATATTTTGGTTTGGGGGGCTTGCGTAAATATGCAGATCGTATTGCCCGTTTAACCCAATATGAGGTACCGATCGTTTGACCATTATCTAACGTTGGTAACAAACAAGACAGGGCACAGCGGGCCGTGTTAATGGAGCCGTAAGCGAAACCTTCATCTGATAGATTCTTCAGAAAATGACATACTTGTAAGATCTTAGGGTTTTGTTTGTCAACTTTTTCTTTTGCACAAAATTTTTCCCATTTGTTTAGGTAAGTATTGTATGATTTTCTCGTGCTTGGCTGCCACGACTCCATTAAGAAAGCGGCTGTTTCCTTTTCACAATTGTCATTCTCTACGAGTTTGTTGTTCATAACATGGAAAAAATCAGAGGTAACCCTTTTTGGGAATACTTGGCCCTGTGTAATCGGTAGAATTAAGTTGTTTTTCTTCCTTCCGATTTTTATAGATCTTCATGTCTGGTTTTTGAGCTGAGTGTACCAAGCTGCACTTGGCCAGTCTGGTGTCACAATTACTATCCATGCCGGTCTGTCGGATCTGGCCTTCTTTAGGACCTTCAGAATGAGGCTGAAAGGGGGGAAAGCATAACCTTTTAAGTTGGTCCATGAAATAGAAAAAGCGTCAAAATAGGTCGCCTGTGGATCTGGCTTCCAGGAGCAGAAACATGGGCATTTTGCGTTCCTAAATGAGGCGAATAGATCAATATCAGGCCCTCCTATCCAGTTTTGTATTTTCTCGAAAAGTTTTGGTGATAATTCTTTCTCCAAGTTATCTTTGAATTCTCTAGATGCTTTATCCGCTAGGGTATTTAGTATTCCCGGAAGGTGTGAAATTGTTATCCAATTTCAGGTTTTCTCAGCCCAATTCCAAATGTTTTTTGCAATTGTGTCGCATGATATTGATCTTATTCCTCCCTGTTTTCTGACATAAGCCATAGCCGTAGTGTTGTCTGTAAGGATGTGGATTTCTTTGTTTTTTGTTCTTACAAGACTTTTAAGGGCTAACTCTATTGCTTTTAGTTCTAATACGTTAATGTGGTCTTCTTCATTTTTGTCCCATCTTCCTCCTATCGAGGTGTTTCCTGACTGTGCACCCCAACCGTCCAGACTTGCGTCTGTCGATATTTCGATGTTGTGTGATAACGATCTAATTTTTCGTTTTGAATTTTCAATTCTATACTTATCGTAACGGCCGACGTTTTTCGTGGTGATTGCCTGTGGCACGCTACGACACTGTCTATGGCACACCGGCCATCTTTTGCCGGAAAAAAATGTTGTAGATTCGCTGGACGATCTTAGGTTATCATAGACCTACGATATCATGACTGAAAAACAGGGCCCAGTTTTTTAGTCACTACCATTGTTATGGCCGATATGTTTTTGCTGTCAGTGTAATATAGACGCAACATTTTAGGGGGTTGACCTATTATCACTGCTCTACAACACATAGGGCGGTGTGAGGTGTGCTATAGTCACGACAAATATAGGGTCACATGGGTAAATTTGTCTCCCAAATTGTCGTAGCCCTAAGACAACTATGAACATGTCATACCAAATGTGGAAAATCATCTTCCGTAGGAATTAAGCAAGGAAACTTTAACAAGAATAAGGGATACATATAACCTATAATCGTACCAAATATGAAGAAGATCGGCTGCTCCAATTCGCCAATATTCGCGTTTGAATTTCGTCTGCTCTGGTGGCCAGTATAGGCCTATTCAAGCAGTCGCTAATTTATGTAGACCACCTTGACATTGACTAAGCCCCTTAGCGGATGATCCGGGAACCAGCGTAAGATATACAGGGTCTTTCTCTCTATCTATGGTCAGAACCTTTTGGATGAATAAAGATGGCCGGTGTTCTATATACGTAGCATGCCATGAGAAATATATGTGAAAAATGTTGCTGCTTACAAAAATTATAGAATTGCCATAGGTTCTATACGGCACATCTTCGAGAGTACCAGCTTAAGCACATGGAAGGTATCCTATAGACAGCAACTTCTTTATTAGTGACCATGGACAAAAAGTGACCGTTTTAGTGACCGTATTAGTGACTCACTGTTTCACGTTGCATACACCCGATCACTATTTTACAGTGCGATCAAGTGTTGATTTGATCACGATTAGTGATTTCACTGTTGGAATGATCACTATTAATAATAAATCAAAATGATCACTGTTTTTAAGGGTTGTTACCTGCCAGCTACCAGCCCTAACATAAAAATCGATGTTTTTATAACTAAATAACATTAAAGGTTCATATGCTCCCATATCCATAGCATCCTATCCATATCTACAACACCAGAATAACTAAGACAAAATTGATTCAATGTTTTTTCAAACATGGCAAAATGCGACCAGTATGGAATGACGACGCGTTGGAGGGCTGTATTGGGTCAAAACCCAGCCCTGTGTGGGGAGTAACAGTGCCGGGTACACTGGCTAAGCCATTGTGAGCTGTCTCTCCGTCTGATGTCTCAGGGCTGTATGACATGTCCACAATTGTCTTGGGCTGCGACACTTTGGCTGACAATATCCCCTACGATACCCTACGATTATTGTTACCATAGCACACCTCAAAGCGCCCTATGTGTCATTGAGCCACGATCATTGGCCGATCCTCTAAGAACATATGTCTATAGAAATCTTTTGATCCCTGTAAATTCTGCCAGTTCGGTATTGAAAATGTTGGAGCATTTTGTTGCTTTATGAATAATTTCATTATGGAGTACAGTCACAGACTGCATCGAGTTATAATGAAATCGCAAGGAACAATTTTCCTATCTGGAAGACTTATCAACAATCACACATCATACTGCAATACCATTACTTGGCTGCTGAATATCAGATCGCGTTCATTCATAATTAACTTCAACAGGATTCTTTTCTCTCTGAACTGATCAGTCATCAATTAAATACAATAAATACTACATGCCCAAATTCCCCGCGTCGATCATCTGTGTCTAAAATAATCTATTAGATTTAAATTTATCAGGTTTTTTTGTTGCATCAGTTGGAAACTGAAGTGCTATTTGCCTCGTATCTTAAATCGATCATTTTATGCATGCAAAGTTCGGCAAGGAATATACAAATGTTTCATATTCTGTCATCTATCTGTGTCTGGTATCTATTGTAATGTGAAATGATATTGAAACAATCGAGTCAAGTAAAGAATCTAAGAAATTAAAATGCTGGTCTTACCAGGACCTTCAGTTATGTAGATACTATTACAGGATTTTGAGTATTTAACTGTCATTTATTATTTGTGTGTCCTCAGTGTATCGAGGGGTGCCGGGAGATTGTCCTGGAGGTGACCTTAGAAATCTAGCAGTTCCATTAACGGAATGTGCATCACACTGTTCACGGCAAGCTAAATGTAGAGGGTTTGTCTACGTTCTAAAGACAGTTGTACCAAATGTGAATAAGAGGTGTTGGTTGAAACATCAGCTCTGCAGCAGAACGAAACGTTATCGAGGAATAAGAATGAGGACGTATGTGAAATCGAGCAGACCAGGTAAGTGATAGATATTGTGAATGTTTGATCCGTGTAACTGAATTATGGGTGTGTTTCATTGGGGTGACTGCATGACCAAAAAGTGCACCAAACTGCGACCAAATGCCCACATTTATCTGGTTGTTGTAGCAATCGGTGTAGTGAAGAAGACAACACGCTAATCGGCGACGGCCACACGGCTGTGTGACGGACGATGTCCCATAAAATCTAATAAATTAGCCAGGCACCTATATCAGTAATTTCGAAAGACACCTATAACAGTAATTTCGAAATTGCCACAAGAAAATAATGAAATTCGGAATATCTTAAGGCGTACCATACATACGGTATAGAATTCTTTCCTGCAAATATTTTCTGAATTTGGATAAGGTTGCTATGCCATGTAAAGCTCACATTGGCTTCCCCTCTGAAAATGTCAGAATACCGTACTGGATATTTGTTTTAAACATATGGTATTTCACATAAAGCTTATTGGGATGTCAGAATTTGAAAATTCTATGCCAATATAGTATCCTAGGGTTGTAGGGTTTAAAAACGAAACTCCTTCTAGTAAATGTTGATGAATAATTACTGTTTGTTTGTATGGTGTTTCTATGAATTAGCATAAAGATTACAGGAAAGTGGTTGCCATGGCAAACAAATGTTTTCTTGATCCCCAAGGTATACACTTCAATCCTGGGCCCTGTTTCTTAGTCACAACATTCGTAACTTACGAGATGTTTCAGCCATGAGTGTCCTAGAGAGCTACGATCTTAGAGTAGCTGTGACACTTACTGTGGATACGACACCTAGGGAGGTAAAAGGTATGCTAAAGTCACAACCATCGGTGGCCAACAGAGCGGAAAATGTCGCCATAAGTGTCGTATGTCTAAGACAACTATGGACATGTTGTACTGAATGTGGAACTTCACTTCCCGTAGGAATTCAGCTATGCAACTTCATCACCAGCTAGGGACATATATAACTTATAAACACCCCAAATATCTCTCAGATCCACCAATATCCATGTTTGAATTTCATCATAGCAAACGTCTGCTCTGGTGGCCAGTGAAGTGGTATTTGGTATTT
Organism: Alentia gelatinosa; assembly: GCA_950022655.1. NCBI lineage: Eukaryota > Metazoa > Annelida > Polychaeta > Phyllodocida > Polynoidae > Alentia > Alentia gelatinosa. The sequence goes on along the minus strand of OX465580.1, from coordinate 30,512,599 downwards.
AAAGAAGTGGAAAATGAGTATTGTTTTGGTAGCTTTATTTAGACTAGCAGCATGGCATACAAGATGGAGGCAGGAAATAGTACAGTAGTTGTGGGGACATCTAGTGAGCAGTAGATGAGTTGCTCAGAGTCTGCCACAAGGTGGCAGCACTGCATATGGCAGTAGTCCAGTGTTAGATATTATTACATCCCCCTTATCGGAAATAAGTATACTATTCTTTGTTACTGGTAGTAAAATATATCTATATGTTAAACCATATTTGATAATGAATGTTATCTATGAGTATGAGGAGTCCAACCTAGTTGTAGCAGCATAGCGTCTTTATGGTAAATGTATGATAGTGTCATTATTTTTTAATATCTATTTTTGAAACTAATCTAAGGAAGCGAGTAGACTGCCCACAACGTGATCCACTTGGAGGTGTTATTCTGACCTCTTTGCCAAGTGGTCCCTATCTACTTTGACCTGTACCGCACAGGCTTCTGGACAACACGACCGTAACGTGTTGTCTTCACTCCATGATGGTGTTGTGGGAGTGGCTCCAAACTGGTTGGCACAGGCGGCTCCAGACTGGTTGGGACTGTAGGAACAGGAGTGCTTTCTTGCTGTTGTGGTGCTCCTGGCTCAGGACACTCTGTGGCACGTTCCTGTAGTTGTGACCTATTTCGCCTAACTTGAGTTCCCGCTGGGGTTACTACAATGTAAGATCGTGGTTCAGGACATTTGTTGATGACAGTTCCTGGGCACCATGTTCGTGATGGTTTGTCCATGATGCACACTTTTTGTCCTGGAATCAGTGGTGGAAGCTCGTCTCTTCTGGCCCTTTTGTCATGGTGCTCTTTGTTTATCTCTTGTTTTGCTTCCATCCTCTCTTTTGTTTGTTCATCTCTGCCTTCTGAATGAGATGGTAGCAGAGTGGTCAGCTTGCGGTTCATAAGTAACTCTCCGGGCGATGGTAATTTTGAGTCGATTGGTGTTGCTCGGAGGTTTAACAGGGCTTTGTGGATGTTTTGCCTGTTCTTTAGACATTTTTTTATCAAAGGCTTGATCCACCGGATCTGCCTCTCAATGAATCCATTTGACTGAGCATAGTGGGGTGATGATGTTGTATGCTTCACCTCCCATTCCCTGCAGAGATTCTTGAAGGCTTCCCCTGAGTATTGAGGTCCATTGTCTGATCGTATTTCATCAGGTCGTCCAAGAATGCTAAAAGCATCTTCGATAAACCTGGAGACGGACTCAGAGGGAACAGGGCTTTTTAACTCTTTGACAAGCGGGTATTTGGAGAAGTAATCTGAGAGGATAACAAAATACCTGCCCTTGATTTCAAAGAGGTCTGTGCCGAGCATCTTCCATGGGGCATGTGAAACTTCTGTTTGCAAAAGTGGTTCCTTTTTGTTCGCATCCTGATCTTCCTGGCACAAGGAACAGTTCTTGACCATCTTCTTTATGTCTTCGTTTATGTTTGGCCAGTACACAGTGTCACGGGCCAGCATCCTTGTCTTCTCAATCCCTTGGTGTCCTGCATGGAGTTGTTTCAGGATGTCATCTTGCATTATGTCAGGGATCAGAACTTGTTTCCCTTTGAAGATGATGCCATCTTCCAGCCCAAGTATGTCTCTGTATGACCAGAATGATCTCAGGTTGGTAGGTAGCCTTTTGATGTTTTCTGGCCAACCTTGGTAGATAGTCTCGGATAGTGTGGTCTGCTGGGGTGGACAGAAATTACCAATCTGTTCACCCTCTTGGTCGCCTCGCCTCCTCGTGGTGCAGACCAGATATGCTTGCATGCAAGCATAACTAAAGTGACCGGGGTGGGTGGGGAGATAGCTCAGTGGTAAAGAGCACAGGACTTTGTTGATTCGGGTCCCACTGCAGCCACTTTTTTCCTTCACCCCCCAGCAGTGGTAGATTTACTGCTATATCAAAGGCCAATCCTTCTCATACGATGTCTATGTGGTGTGGGAAGTAAAAGAACTCTCACCTCGGTAAATGTGTAGGGGTGGGATTTCTCCTACATTCATCTCATGGATTCGATCAAACCCAAAGTAAGTCTAATTGAACAAATTGGACGTTAAACTACCAAAACAAACAACAACAAAAAAAAAAAATCGGATAGTGCGTTGAGGGTTGGGCATCGTCTTGTTTCTGTTCTCAGTTATTGTTGCTTTTCTGGACTGAAGTTGATGAGGTCTAGTTCCAGGTCATCAACTCGGACATCGAGTTGTATTGGCTCCACTTCCTTTGGGTTAGGAAGTCGGGAGAGGGTGTCAGATATTACCATCTGATCTCCGGGTCGATATTTGATGACACAGTCACACCCCTGGATACGTAGCAGCATCCTTTGCAACCTAGGTGGGGCAGATACAATAGGCTTGGCACATATCACTTCCAGTGGTTTATGATCACTGATGACAGTAAAACTTTGGCCGTACAGGTACGAGCTGAAGCGTTCAATACCATGAACCATTGCCAGCATTTCCCTCTCTATGTTGCTGTAGTTGGCCTGTGTCTTCTTAAGGGTTTTCGATGCAAAGGCAATAGGCCTGTCCTTTTGTACGAGGCAGGCTCCGAGTCCCTTCATGGAAGCATCAACTTCCAGTAACAGTGGTTTCCTCACATCATAGTATGCGATGGAACAGGCAGATAAGGCAGATCTCAGCTGTTCAAAGGCCACCTGGTGGTGTATGTCCCAGGCAAAAGGTACTTCATCCTTTAGCAGCTCATGCAAGGGAGCAGACATCATGCTGAGGTTGGGGACAAAGTTTCCCATGTAGGTCATCAGGCCTAAGAAGCGCTGTAGATCTTCTTTGTTTTCTGGAACTGGCATCTCCTGGATATCTTTGACCTTGGCAGGGTCAGGTGAGATGCCTTGCTCACTGTAGACATTACCAAAGAAGGATATGGAAGGCTTTTTAATGTCACATTTCACAGAGTTGAACACAAGCCCATGTTCTTTGGCAGCATTCATGAGCTTGATCAGATTGTCGGTAGCACCGAAGACACACACATCATCGGCGATACCCACACATCCATCTGGCTGATATTTAATCCAAAGGGCAGTCTCTGGAAGCAATATCTTCCAAACGGTGTGTGGAAAGTAGTGAGAAGCTGGCAGCTTTCCTCCAGTGGGACGCTCCAATAGCCAGCTTTCGCATCGAGCTTGCTGAAATATTTTGCTCCCACAAAGCGGGGGTTGATCTCCTCCAAAGTGGGCATTTTGTGGGGGCATCTCTTGACGGCATTATTTAGATGCTTAGGGTCTAGGCATACCCTGATACTTCCGTCTTTTTTTGTGCTGTATACGAGGCTTGAACACCAGTCTGTGTGTTCACGAACTTTGCGAATGATGTCCGTGTCATCCATTTTCTCAATCTTGATCTTGATCTTCGGGAGAAGGTTGATGTTACACTTCCTTGGTCTGTCGATATAGGGTTCTGCATACGGCTTAAGCAGAATTTTGGCTGGTTCCTTGAATCTTCCAATCTTGTCGAACTGGTCAGGATACATGTTGACAAGATCAGTCACAGAGGTAATGGTGTTAGTTAGGTTGTTAACTTCCACTCGCTCACAGTTTATGGACACAAGGTTTAGCTTCTCACATGTAGGAAGCCCGAGGAGTACTGGTCCTGGTATATCAACAACAAAGAAAGTAGTGGTTACCCAGTCAGACTCACCATACTGACATTTGATGTCTAGACTACTGAGGCATCTAATCGCATTTCCTGAATACGAGGTTAGCCTTGTCCCAGTATTCGGTGTTAGAACTTCCTCTGGTCGGATACCACCATACATCTGATAGAAGGTGCGAAGTGGTAAGGCATTTGCATTTGCACCAGTATCTAGCTTAACACGCAGCGTGTGTTGTCCAGACAATTTGGGTATTATCACATTGATTCTTTTGAAGGCTTTGTCCTGGGCGATGGCATCCAAATTAGTCAGCGCATAGAATCCTTTGGTATACAATTCACATGTATCACTTTCAGAAGTAGATCTGTTATCTTCGACTGCATGGACCCTCTTTTTCTTGCCGCGGAACTTGGCGTTGTGCTTGGACTTAGATGAATCATGTTTGGACTTATATGAATCACACTTTCGACGGCTCTCGGCTTTGGACCTTCAGCAGTAATCCTTCCAGTGACCCATGTTTCCACAGAAATGGCATTCTGATTTGTAGGCAGGACATTCTCTGTATTTATGTGATGTTCCACAGTTCCCACATGGCTTCTTCTTGGATGGGGCGTCACGCTTCACATGGTCGATCTTCGGGTTGTGCATATCCCGGATCTGTTGGGTTCCCATGAATGCTGCGTCATGCTGGCGACCCTCCTTTAGGACAGTGTCGAGCGTCAGGTCACGGTCCTTTCCGAGTAGGTCCTGTCTAAATGTGTCGATGGGGGTTCCGGCAATCACTAACTCGATAATGCGGTCTTGGAGTTCTTCGTCAGTAAACTCGCATAGCAGGGCTTGGGTACGTGCCGTAGTAACAAAATCATTGAGAGATTCCCCTTCCTTCTGTCGGTACTGCATAAGACTAAGCCTGTGGATTCTGAAGTTTACGGCCACCTTTAGCTGGTCTTGGAAGAATTTCCAGATCTTATCTGGGTCCTTACTGTCTTCTTCCCTTAGACCAGATGCGTTGAGGCGCCGTAAACCCTCATCAGCTAGATCTATTTTGATTTTGCATGCTATTTTGGTTCTGTCTGTGACCTCATTATCCTCACAGACAAGTAGCATTTTTTGTTTAAAAAGCTTGAACGCATCGGCAGGGTTTGGGTCATCCCAATTCATGGTAGGGTACTTTGATGCCATTTTGGAATAGTAGGCTTATTGGCAGGTATTACAGAAATTTTGGTATGGTATTGTCACTTTCTCCTGTATGTAACATACACAGATATAGGGTAGTGATAGGTACTTAAGGGAAACTAGTTAACCTAATTGGGACGGCTCTTCATACCGCGTTACTTTCGCTAAAACTACCGTATGAGCTCGGAGAGCGAATGTGGTAGTTTTAGCGAAAGTAACAAGGTACGAGGAGCTGTCCCAATTAAGTTAACTAGTTTCACTTGTAATATATACCTATAAATTTCTGTAAATATTCAAAAACTCACCAAAATAAGACCAAAAATCAAACTCGCTTGGGAGGGCAGAAGTTGTTTTCTGCCACACACCACGCGCAATTTCGTAAATATAATTCAAGCTGTTCGAAAATTGATATTCTCATAATATTATCACTAATTTCCTGTTTCATTTTTTTGTCCGTATTTTGGTTGTTTATCATTTATTAACATATTTCTGACTTAACCAATGAGATGGAGCTTTCAAAGTATGGTGGTAGGGCGCCATACCGGCACAGTATGGTGGTACGGCTCAATTACCACTTGCATAGCAGAGGTTGGTATTTGAAGTATTTTTAGGCACAGGTGTATAGTACTACTGTATATAGCCTATACAGATATATGGTAGTGTCAAGTATTTCTGTATATATAGCCTACATAGATACTGTCATTTTCTCCTACTGTATTGATATATATGGTATTGTGGGGTAACTGGAGTCATATGACTGCATGCTCTTCCTCTGGTGTCACAAGTGAGGCCCTCCTGGCACTGTCATGGTAGAGTCAGTCTGGAGATTGTATCAAAACATGCACCCTACTCACAGTCTATGGCATCTCCTATTATTCACTTTCTTGTCAGGGATGATCACTGTCACCCATGCTCCACCGCTGCCACCATGAAGTGGTAAATGAAGTGGTAAGTGGAGAATGAGTATTGTTTTGGTAGCTTTACTTAGACTAGCAGCATGGCATACAAGATGGAGGCAGGAAGTAGTACAGTAGTTGTGGGACATCTAGTGAGCAGTAGATGAGTTGCTCAGAGTCTGCCACAAGGTGGCAGCACTGCATATGGCAGTAGTCCAGTGTTAGATATCATTACAGCCAGTGTACCCGAGTTCCAGTGTCAACAGCGGCAATACACTGCGTCACTCCGCAAAAGTTTCCTGTAGGTATATCGAGCAGGGCAGTTTGCGCCTCTGCTAATTTATGCTGCGACCTTGACATTGACACAGTTTGAGAGCATGAGCGCCCTGGCCCTAGCGACGATGTCGCCAAAAAGCAAAGTTTCACCCACTTCCCTAGGAATTAAGCCACGAAACTTTAAGACAAGTTTGGGGACCATATAACCTATAATCGTTCCAAATATGAAGAAGATCATAACATATAATCACCCCAAATATGAAGGAGATCAGCCATTCTGATTTGCCAATATTCGTGTTTATATTATATGTTATATATGTGCCTAACTGGTGATAAAGTTTCATAGCTTAACTCCAACTGGAAGTCGGTGAATTCATCTATATACGCACAGTGAGTTAGACTTGTACTGTCTAAGTTCCATGATAATTTACCGTTTGTACGGAACTCGGCGTAAACGCCTCGGTCCGTACAAACCGTAAATTAGCATCTTGTTCTGTGACTTGTACAGCATGGTCAGGACGTTCTATATAATTCCTTACTCGTGTTAATATTTCATTGCTTAATTCGTATGGGAAGCACAGGAAATCCACAGTGACGTTTTATAGAACCTAAGACAGTTCTATACTTGTCTTAACTCCCGACACATTTCACCAAGATCGTTTGATTCAACCTACGACACTGTCTATAGCACACCCGCCATCTTGTGTCATCGAAAATGCCGTAGAATCTTGATCCGATCTCAGGCGATCGTAGACTTGCGACATTGTGACTAAAAAACGGCCCTGTTTTGGCGGTGATCTCCCATGGCATGCTACGAATGTGTCTATAGGACACTTGCCATCTTTTGTCTTCCAAACTGTTGTACATTCGCTGGGCAATCTTAGAGTATCAGTACGGTACTAAAGATTGTTTTGACTGAAAAACAGGGCCCAGGATAAAGTGTCAAAATTTCTGATGGAAGTCGCTTTGCTCTCCCACTAAATTGAGGCATGCGTAAACGAAGGCATTCCCACCCCCTCCCCAGACATACCGCACAAGGACATCCTCCTCCCATAGACACCAAAACCCACTGAACTACTCGCCTGGAAAGGATTAACAAATTAGACCAGTAGACTCCATAGACCAGTCTCAGTCCTCCCCTCAAAAGATGGAACTATTAAACATCCTTTTGTATGATCAGTGAGCTAGTTTCTAACATCTAATGTATTTTGTACATGTCATTGATAATGTACTATATGTGTTTGCTGTTTTCGTGAGAAACAAGTTATTTAATTTCCCCCGTGTTACCGTGCTTCTGTGCTTGCAACTATATCATCCAGTAACTATTTTATTCAAACGAAGTATATTTCATTACTAAATACCTTTATTCATGCCTCCTGTATCACATGCTGTATAAACATAAATGTTTATGATACAAATTGCCCTTGATACCATTGTTAAAAGGTAAACCCTTTGTATACATTCTGAATAGGTAGAACCGTTGTAAGGATACCCCCAAGGAGGGTTTCAAAACCATCAACTCGAAATCGAATAACAGGTAGGAAAGTTATGTGTATGTGTTTTTAGAAAATGTTGAGTTACATTTAGAAAATGTAGATACATACATAAGGTAAAGCGAGAAGTGAGATAAAACCAACAAGATAAAAAGGTTTGGCTTCATTCTATTTTCCTGAACAGCGTGATTTCCACAAATATGATTTGTATCTAATGTAGAACAACTAGGCTCCAGCAGTGTGTCCTGTCAGAGATCAGATTGCAGTTGCAGCCGAATCGATCACTGCGAATATATAATCGTTAATAGCGATTATAATAGAATAAAGCTGAACCTTGTAATAGTCCCTATAAATCCCTGGGTCCCCTTGAACAGTTAAAATAACACACACAAACACTTTGGTGGATAGCCACAAAGCATAGCAATTGAATAGTCATGACTCCCTTTGACTGGATTCATTCTGGTTTCAGCATGGCACTTGCCCCCGATGCCATTGAGATCCGGGAGGAGAAGGACACATCGCGGTCGGCGATAGCGACGTTCCTAGCGCAGATGTTGTACTGGAGTACTGAAAATCCACAAACATGATGATGCTGAAATATGTGTCTATTTAGATGTTGTGCATGGATAATATAGTTGAGCTGTTCTCCTAAAGTGCCAACACTCAGGACATACCTCGGGTTGGGTTGGGTGGGTTGTCTTATTAGCTTAGTTAAAAAGACCACACTCGGGATTTGCTATGTTGTTTTTAAGTATCACCCTTTTCCATAATTTACAATAGAATACCATATGTACACACATTGTCAGGTCATATTCCCAAACGAATATCCTTTCAGGAGTGAAATGTACATTTCAATTTGTACTTAGCAAATGTGTGGCTCAAAGTTACAAGCCCGGCTTGTTCTGTCCTGGTTGTCTGTCATAAGTCGGCTTCAGGCTTTGTCTTCATTTTTCACTGTGATTTCTTCTTGATAACTTTGGGCTCCAAAAATGTTAATCTTTGTGAATTTACCAACCTCCTCTTACTCCCTGTGGTTGTACATGTTGGATATTTTTGTCATACTTTGGCGATACTTTTTACATGAATCAGCAACGATTTAATAGTTGTGTTGGGATCATATTTTGAAAATGTCACAGTTTCTCCTGCAATAAAGGTTCGAAATAAAAATGTCCTGAATAACTTTTGCGTGCGTTGTGATCCTCATAAGTTGCCTTTACATCATAAGCAAAGAAGTATCGGTTGACTAAAACTAGATTTAAGATGTCAAAAATCATGTTTTACTTGACCTTCAGACCAGGTGGACAAGGAGTGGTGAGAAAATTAAATTCAAGTCAATTTCTCATAAAACCACCAGATGCAAAATATTCCCAATGTATCTGGCCTCCGATTGTGAGAAGGACTCAAAGATGGTCTTTATACTATATTCCAATTATCTAGTGCTTTCTTAGAGTCCAAGCTTCAGTAAGGACACCTCTAGAGGTCTAATTCATAAAGACAATATATTTGGAGCTCAAGGACGATGTGGATCAGGGGTATGATGAACTACGAAACTGTTTGAAAGAACGGCACAAGAATCCTCCTTTATTCATGTCCTAACAAAGGACAACCCTTGTTTGAACAACAATCACATTAGGACTCTCCTAGGAGCATACAACGAGATTTACCTCAGATATTGAAGGTACTCACGGGTCTCTTGAATGACTTATGCAAACGAAAGTCGTCGTACAAGGAGACGTCATATGAGGGTTACGTGCATAAAGGGGGGCGTCCACCAACCACGACAAGGCTATGACAAGTGCCGACATAAAACTCCAATCGCAGCCTTGTCGCAGCCTTGTCTTGAGAAGGGGGGCTCTGCGACAGCGTTTTTGGGGCATATCGGGAATTGCACCCTCCACCAAAATTTCCTATCGTAGGCCTCTGCGACACGCTTCCGACACACCATGACACTCCACGACTGGACCCAGACGTGGGAAAAAATTGAACATGTTCAATTTTGTCGTCACCTTGTCGGAAGGCCCCTGACTAGCTTCAAGTCGCATCCTGTTGTGGCCTTGTCGTAGACTCTTGTCGGGAACTGGAGTTCACCAACCATAGCAAGGCTATGACAAGCCTTCCAATCTTAGGCCTGTCGTGGACTTTGCCAGAAAGCCATTGTCGTAGCCGTGTCATGGTTGGTGGATGCCATCCTTAAGGGGGGCGTTCACCAACCACGACAAGGCTATGACAAGCGGCGACAAGAAAGTTCCAATCGCTGCTTGTTGCAGCCTTGTCGTAAGAATGGGGGCTTTACAACAGCGTTGTCGGAGGGTGTTGGGAAGTGCACGCTCCACCAAAATTTACTATCGTAGACCTCTGCGACACGCTCCCGGCATGCCATGACACTCCACAACAAAGGTCCAGGTAAAATCGAACATGTTCGATTTTGTCATAACTTTGTCAGAAGGCTTCCGACAAGCTTCCAGTCGCAGCCTGTCGTGGCCTTGTCATAGACTTTTGTCGGGAACTTGGGTCCACCAACCATGACAAGGCTACGATAAGCCTTCCAATCGTAGGCCTGTTGTGGACCTTATCGGAAACCCATTGTCATAGCCTTGTTGTGGTTGGTGGACGCCCGCCTTTAACAGTCAACACACTGTACGATTCTGCAACATGAAGGTTCAGTTCTCGGTGACAAAAAGGAGGCCTTGAAAGGCAGTCGGTCTGTCTGTCTGGCACCCCCACCAGAAATTTGCCTTAGATAAGAAAATGCCCCTGTGGACTTTTTGCCGATGCATTGGAGTTGGATGTTCTAAAATGAGGACCGATATATAAAGAAACATATGCCTTCCCATTATCGGCGACAACAGAGTTTAAGAAATACCATGGTTTGTAACGATATCAACCCTTGATTAGCATACTTAGTCACTGGGTGAGGAGTTATTGGGGTGCCACACACAGATACATGGTCAGATGCTATCGCTCACTGATTATTTCCCCAGATGACCAGTGAGTACAATCGTAATATATTCGGTGGGGTAAAAGAATTGTAATATCATCGCACAATGTGGACAAAATTCCTTAGGATTAACTACTATCAACCCCTTTCTGGTATCATGCTGTGATGATCAACGCAATGTGCAAATTCCCAGACATGTTAAGACTAGCTTACGACATTTGGTGGAAATGGAATCGTACAGTTGGTTTTCCACTTTATCGTTTATTAGAGCATACTTGCACGCATATATACATTGTCTAAAGGCTAGAGTGCTCACATAGACTTCGGAACAGCTTGTTGCAAAAAAGGCTATCCATTCACTATCTGCGTGTTATTATCTGTAATACTGTGAAAGGAGCAGAGGCCAGTTATCGATTTTACCTGATCGGCCAATGATCGTGGGCGCAACACTTAAGTTGGTTTGAAGTGTCCTATGGTAGTGATGATCGTTGAGTACCATAGGTCATAACCAACAACAAGGTCATACAGGTGTAATGGGTAGTTGTTATTTTTTTTTCAGATGCTAAAATCGATTGGAATTAAGAAATATTTGGGGTGAATTATCCAAAATATCTGTAGGTACACCAGTTATATAAAAAGATTCTCCCAACTTATAAACTAATTCCAATAAATTTTAGGATTTGAAATAAAAGTTACAACCTCCATTTTACCTGTACGACATGTCCAACATTGTCATTGGTTGCGACACTTGTTGACAATTTCACCTATGATGCCCTACGATTATCAGTAGCTTAGTACACCTCAAACCGCCCTATGTGTCATAGCCAACAATCGCTATTAACGATTGTCATAACTGAAAAACACCCCCCCCCCCCCCCGCCAACTTTTGTCGTCCAAACTGTCATACATTCATTGGGCGATCTCAGACAATCGTGACCTTCGATTGATTTAGCTGAAAAACACCTCCCAGTATGGCAAGTTCAAAAGTAACTCATTTTAACCGTTTGGGCAACCATTTCACCTTAGATAACTAGGAGCATACATTATTTCCATTCATAATGGAAGAGCGCGGTATACCAAAATATCATAGAATAAAAGTAAGAGAATATCAATACTTTGGTATATTTCTTTTGAGATGTTTGTCATTTTCTGGCTAACGTTTTTGATTTTAACTTGTGCCTGGTCTAGCATACCACAGATCACATTCAACTTGTCTTGGTTGTGACTGAATTTGTCATTTAGGGTCTTGGTCAAATGCCCTACTTCTCTTGCTAATAGGTCAGCTATGCCACTCAGTTTGCTCTTTGATAGCCCCTTAGTGCTTGATGCACTCAAGTTTGTTTTGCTTGAAGGTACTTCATATGGAGTACTAGTGCCCTTGGTAATCCTCTTACTAACATATTTGTCATCTGTTTTCCTTCTACTTCTAAGAGTTCTTTTGACATCTTGAGATAGGGTATCATCTGGAACATTCATATATTTGGCACAATTATCTTAGTCCATTGATATCTGATTTCTGTTGATTTGCTACACCACAATGCACACACATTCCCATGGTCACTCAGCCATGAAAGTTCTATTTTAAAGAACCAAGTCAGAAGTGATGCAGGGATACGGGATACAGGGATACTGGGCACCAGATCCTTTTACCAGACTTTTATAGTTGGGACATTGATAGTGAAGCGTTAGATTGAAGCCCTGTGTGAGCATTCTAACCTCTATCTAGATGACGTATATAAACGCGATTTCCCGCTCTCAATAAACGATCGTCGCGAGTATAGCGCACCGAAATCCACCCAAATGGTTGCATCTCGGAACGTTTGTACGATAGCTAAAGATTCTTTGAATATAAAACGTATTGGGTTTCAATCAGTCAGTTTCAATTGGTGTAGATAGTGCAAATTCTGTAAATAGTGATAATTACAGGATCATCTCAGCTAAGATAATTCCACCTTTGGCAGTAACACTTCTTTATATTTGTTAATAACATGGGTAGAAATTAACCATAAGAGGAAATGTAACCTGAGTAGAGAAATACAAATAGAATAACAGGTTTGAGAGTTTACATTGCAACTCTGTATCTTCGAAACAGTCGCTATTAATGAATGAACAACTCCCAGCATATACGATGTCTATCTGTTCAACGATGCAGTAGTTTGTTAAAAAGCCGGCCGAGTGGTGCAGTACCAGCAGGTAATACTTAAAACGTGAATGTTTATCAAATATTTTCACCATCGGTATAATCACAGGAAAATTATGAATTTTGGGATATAGGTACACCATACCATACTTATGGAATCCTCGCTAGGAGTCAGCATTGCCAACTCGCGGGTAAAACCACTGGCAGTCACTCTTTCTTTTAAGTCTGCAATACGATCTAAGGATTTACGAATTGTGAGATTTCTTCAAAGGCATCCTCTTGCACCGACTCTTGTGCACATACAAGTTTCGGTTTTGATCTGCATTTTATGGACAGATGAGCAGGCGGAAAGGACTTAGCCAAAGCATAGCCAGTCCAAGTAAAACTGTAGACAACCCCTACCGAGGTTGTTCAGCAGCCAGGGCCCTGTTTTTCAGTCCATCGTCCATCAACGATAATCTACGATCTTCCAGCAAATGGCTGACATATTGTGCGAGAAAAGATGGAAGGCGTCCTATAGACGGTGTCGTAGTGTGGCCCGTACGATCCCTGCGAAAATTGTTGGCCGTTACGACAAGAATAGAATTGTCTTAGGTTCTATGAAACGTCACTGTGCGTATATACAGGATTTCCCATACTTCCCATACGAATTAAGCGATGAAACTTCAACACGAGTAAGTGATACATATAACCTATAATCGTACCAAATATGAAGAAGATTGGCCGCAACGTTCTGAAGATATCAGCGTTTGAATTTGTAACATCGGGCTATAGATTGGATATCGTACACCCACTCTCCTAGCAGATCTTTCGTGGTATAGCACGCGGAATCTCTGCTGGGAGAGTGAAGTAAGCGCAGTCGTTGTCAAGGTCACTGCATAAATGAGATCAAGTGATGATAGGGGTGCGCTGGCCACCAGATCAGTATTGTTATGATGAAATTCAAAGGCCGATATCTTCCAAACAGTGTGGGCAATTTTCTTCATATTTGGTACAATTATAGGTTATATGTATACCTTACTCGTGTGGAAATTTCATCACTTAATTCCTACGGGAAGTGAATTTCTGCATTCGGTACGACATGTCCATAAATGTCAGTTGGGAGACAAATTTACCCACGTGACCTTACATTTGTTGTGACTATAGCACACCTTACAACCACTGCACGAAAACCACTATTTTACATATATATACGCCATCGCGATAACGCACGTATCGGCTGTATTGTGGCTTGTTTATACTTGTATACACCTCTTATGCGCGTCTGCGTTTCGGGCGTCTACGAGATAGTTTCCATATGTAGACGCGCGCGACTTGGCTGTCTTTCACGCCTGGCGTATTTAAGATAAAACATCCTCTGCGTGACATATATATACCCCGGGCGTATATGTATAGCGATAGAAAATAAAAAAGGAAGTCCTCCACTTTTGGCATGGTGTGGGAGTGGAGGCTGTTGCTGGAGGTCCTCTGTCTTCACACATTACCTGAGTTTTGTCTCTGGGCGGGCGGGAGCATATAGGTGTCAACACGGCGGGTGTCAAAGCGGCAGGTGTCAAAGCGGCGTCGGCAGCAGATGTGTGGAGGCACTTGGGGTGGTAGGTTGATAACTGACCAGACCTTGTGTTATATATACAGTACCCAAGGTATGACTTCAGAAGAGTGGTGTTTTGAAAAACCTTAAAAACGTAAAAAAAACGTTTTAAAAAACAAAAAAACGCTTGGTTTATTATATGTATTTAATGAAAAGATAATAAATAGGATTTTAGAACAATTTTATAATCAAAATTGATAATATCGCATTGTATTTTCCATAAACTAAGGACTTAATGACTAATGGCAAATGAAATATGCTACCACTGATGTCCCAAGTAGCAGAGGTCGGAATTATTGGAGAGTGGCGTAAATAAACAGAATCAGGCGTATATATGACGTTTATAAGACCGCACCATGGACACGTATATATACGCCACTAGATAAGGTGTCTACGAGACGTCTAATAGGTCGAACTTCTAGACGCAAAATCCTACTGTTAGACGCATTTCGTATACATATGTAAAATAGTGGTTTTCGTGCAGTGACCGCCCTACGTGTCGTACATCGGCGATATATCGCCCATCGGCGATTATGTCACGTCTATAGGAAACACAAACCTGGACGATGTCATTATCAATGATTGTCGTCACTGAAAAACAGGGCCTAGAACCATTGGTCCAAGGGCTGTCCACAGGACAAATGGACCAGTGCCCAGGGCCCTGGGGGCTGTTTCACTAGTAGGGGGGTCAAAGCGAAAGGTAGGACTGTAACAGTGGCACCAACAGTGGCACCAACAGTGTCGGGCCCAAATTCGCAATTCATCAGTGGTCTCCCTGTTGAGGTAGGACCAAGTCTCACTGTTGGTACAGGTCTCGCTATGCACACGCTTTTGACATTCGAATTTATTCATCGACGGGCCGGGATGACGTGGAATTTCACCCCTTTCCATAGAAATTAAGCAATGAAACTTTAACATGGGTTAGGTATAAATATAACCTATAATCGTACCAAATATGAAGAAGAACGGCCGTACCGTTCGGAAGATATCTGCGTTTGAATTTTTCACTCCCTCCGTGCATTTGCGTTGGTTGCTGTTCTTTTTCTTACTCCCTCGGTAGTGTGGCGGGGTTTCAGCTGTTCTTTTGTCTCCCCCCGGAGGCCGGCGGGAAGTGCTCGACACTGGCCACCAGAGCAGTATTTGCTATGACAAAATTCAAACGCCAATATCTTCGGAACGGTGCGGCCGATTCTCTTCTCTGAAAACCTTCTATATATGTAACCAACGAGAGGGTCGACCATCTCACTTACAGTGGCGCCACAGTGGCAGAAACAGCGAGAGCCACTTGACTGATGAAACGGGTTCTGCCACTGTTGGTGCTGCTCGTGTCCCAAGTGCCGTTCACGCTTGACTGCACCTTCTAATGAAACGCAAACTGCCGCTTTACTGCCACTGTTGCCAACAGCGAGACTTATAGCTCCTAGTGAAACAGCCCCCAGTTTTTCAGTCACAACAATCATGGCGCCCATGGATCATAGGCTATCTGCCGTATAGAACACCGGCCATCTTTTGTTATCCAAAATGTTGTGCATTCGCTGGACGATCTTAGGGTATCATTGGCCAATCATGTCATGACTGAAAAATAGGGCCCAGGATAAAATTGGGGCCCTGTTTTTCAGTCACGACAATCGTTAAGAACGACATATTTCAGCTGTCTGTGTCCCATAGACGTGATATATTAGAGGATTGGCCAACGATTATCGCTCAACGACATGTATGGTGCTGCTAGGTGTGCTATAGTCACGATAATCGTAGGGAATAGAAGGTGATATTGTCGTCGAACGTGTCAGAACCAACAACATATCTTGACATGTTGTATAGGTAGTTGTAACTCAATTTTTTCGTTAATCGTTAAGAACGACATATTTCAGCTGTCCGTGTCCTATAGAAATATGGTCGCTCAAGGAAACGTTGGGCACTGCCAGGTGTGCTATAGTAACGACAATCATAGGGAATAGAAGGTGAATTTGTCATCCAAAGTGTCAGAACCAATGATTTATTTTGACATCATGCAGGTATGATGGGTGGTTGTAACTCTTTTCTTTCAGATGCTAAAATCTATTGAAATTTGTAAATATTTTGGGGAAAATTTGCTATATATTTGGTGTACCTATTCTCTAAATTTCATAATTATCTTTTTAGTACATCAATCATGAGAAATAATTTTCCAAACCACCATGTTTTTGTTGACAACTGCGGGCACTGTACAACTCGGCTGCTTTTGCAAAACCTACTGCTGCACATTCTCCAATATGTAAATATTGGTTATAACAATTGTCATGACTTCTATGGTTTTTCTAAGGCAATCATTCTGAATGACATTTTTCTCACCGATCCCACATGGCGTAATACAACATTGTCTATAAAACACTGGCCATCTTTTGTCGTAAAAAATGTTGTAAATGTGCTGGACTACCTTAGGGTATTGTTGGCCGATATTGTTGCGACTGAAAAACACTACCCTGGAGTGGCTCGATGGTGAGGATCTCAACAGGGCCATAAAGCACCCCTCTCATAAGATCTCACACTCTCTGAGTGGTATTCTGGGCCCTGTTTTTTAGTCACAACATTTGTGAGTGTCGCAGGTCTACGATCACACAGCCGATCTACGACCTTTTTGGACGACAAAAGATGGCCTGTGTTTTATAGAAGGTGTCGTAGCGCGCAACGGACGATCGCCGCTAAAAGTGTCGGCCGTCACGACAAGTATAGAACTGTCTTAGGTTCTATAACACATCACTGTGCGTATATAGATGATTTTTCCACTTCCCGACAGAATTTTAACACGAGTAAGGGATACATATAACCTATAATCGTACCAAATATGATGAAGAACGGCCGGATCGGCGTTTGAATATGAAACATCGAGCTATCGATCGGATATCGTACATGTACTCTCCTAGCAGATCTTCCGCGGTGTAGCGCGCGGAATCTCTGCTGGGAGAGTGAAGTAAGTGCAGTCGATGTCAAGGTCGCTGGATAAATTAGATCACGTGATAGTAATGGTACACTGGCCACCAGAGCAACATTTGGTATGACGAATTTCAAACGCCGATAACTTCATAACGGTGCGGCCGATTTTCTTCATATTTGGTACGATTATAGGTTATATGTATACCTTACTCGTGTAGAAATTTCATCGCAGAATATGGCAACATAGCAAAAAACTGCATATAAAAAAGTCCTGTATTCTTTAGATACTACTTGTCTTTAGTACTGGTTGTCAAATATGTCAAACAACTTGAGTGGCAGGGGCAGCAAAATTGGTAATATACCTGAAACCTGATATCACAAAACACTAAAAATAGCACAAAATGTTCCTAAAGGATGTCACAATATGGCCAGATAGCAAAAAACTGCATATGAAAAGATTTAATACCCTTCAGGCGGTCTGTCATTGGAACTGGGTGTCGAAAATGTCAAATGACGGTGGCGGTAGTGATAGAAAGATTGGTTATATAACTGGATCCTGAGATCACAGAACACTAAACAATAGCTTAAAATGTGTCTAAGGGATGCCAGAACATGGCAATATAGCAAATAACTGCATATATAAAGGTCATATAGCCTTTAGACACCATATGTCTTCAGTACTGACTCTCAGATATGTCGAACAACTTGAGCGGCAGGGGTAGCAAAATCGGTAATACACCTGGAACTTGATATCACAAAACCCTTAAAATAGCTCAAAATGTTCCTAAGGGATACTACAATATGATCAGATAGCAAAAAACTGCATATGAAAAGATAATATAGTCTTTAAATTATTTAGGAAACAAATATGTGGAAAATTGCAGATTGGTAAAGGGGACATTAATAGTACACACATGAAAAAGGCTGCTGTAGGCCACTGAGAAGACATATTTTGATTCTGTTTGCTGTACTGAGTCCACAAAGGACGAGACTATGGAGTCCAATACCAAAATCTAATCTAATGAGTCATTGTAATACTTAAAAGAACACAGAACCAAGTAATGGTTTTCAGCACTCAGAATTATAGGCGTTAAGGCATTTTGACGGGAGGTCTCTTCAACAGCTGTTGTCATGGTAATCTGACCACTTGCCAGAGCGACAACAAGTGGAAATGTTAACTAGAATGATGGATCTACAAGATAAAACAAATGTGTCCAGGGGGGGGGGGGGGGCAGCCAACTCCTTAAATAAGCCTCTTTTCCAGATTGGCCCAGGGACTACGGTAAATGTGTAGGGGTGAGAATTTTACTTGAATTCATCACCTAGATCACTACCCTTATGGTGTAAAAGAACCTTGAGTCTGGTAAGGACCTGTAACGGTTGACTGTACGTTAAATCAAACCAAACAAACAAAAAGGATAATGCTGAGGAATGATCCTCATCCAGCTACAAAAGACACCATAGTGAGTTGGATAAGAAACGACCATGTCGGAGGCAGGGATTAACATACAAGTGTCAAGAAACATTCTATTAGTGGAGCAGCTACCTCTAAAGTCATGCTAAGAGACATGCCATACTATTCCTAGGAAACCAAGTGGACTAATGCTATCATGTTCGCCAAGTTCTACAAGAGAATACCGTCTTCCAGGATACAGTTTTTTAGACGGAGAAAGATCATCATACTACCAGCTGCCTATAAAGCTTTCCCTGAAATAGGCTGAGGTAACGCCTGCTGGGGTGGACAGAAATGATCAATCTGTTAACACTCTTGGTTGCCTTGCCTCTATGTGGTACAGGCTGGATATGGTTGCATGCAAGTATAACTAAAGCAAATGGGTTGGAGCTCTGTGCCCTGTTTTTCAGTCATGACATGATCTTAGTCCTGTAAGCAGAGATATCTCAGCGATTGTAAGATATTTTGCAAGACAAAAGATGGCCAGTGTGCTATAGACAGTATCATAGTGCGCCACGTGAGATTGTCGCTAAAAGTGTCTCAAGTATATAATTGTCTTAGATTCTATCAAACCTCACTGTGCATATATAGAGGATTTCCTGTGCTTCCCATACGAATTAAGCAATAAAACTTTATTACTAGGATACATATAACCCATAATCGTACCAAATATAAAGAAGATCGGCCTCTCCGATCTGTCGATATTGGCATTTGAATTTTGTCATTGCAAATGTCTGCTCTGGTGGCTAGTGTAGACCCGGCCTATTCCCGAGTCCTACGGGAAGTGTAGACATAAACCGGGGACAAGCGCAGTCAGTGTCAAGGTCGCCGCATAAATTGGCGTTAAAGTACAGTGGCCACCAGAGCAGTTGTTTGCTATGACAAAATTCAAACGCCAATATCAGCAGATTGGTACATCTGATCTTCTTCATATTTCGTACGATTCTAGGTTATATTATGCCCTACTCGTGTTAAAGTTTCATGGCTTAATTCTTACGAGAAGTAAATTTCCGATTTCTGTACAACATGTCCATAATTATCTTGGGTCGACGATACTTTCCAAGACATTTTCTTCCACGTGACCCTATGATTATCGTGACTATAGCACACCTCAGACCACCCTAAGTATCTTAGACCAAAAATCTTTGGCAGATCAGCTAAGATATCATGTCTATAGGACACTGACGCCTGTAAGATGTCGTTCATAATGGTTGTCATGACTGAAAAACAGGACCCTCCGCCCTGGTTTTCAGTCACAACAAGTTTTATGGATGACATCTTTGAGGTATACATAAAAGCTATAATCATACCAAATAGGAAGAAGATCGACCACTCCAAATTGAAGATATCAGCGTTTGAATTTCATCATAGCAAACGTCTGCTCTGGTGGCCAGTATACTTTTCCCCACTAATTTATGCGGCGACCTTGACATTGACTGCGCTTGTTCCCGATCTCGCGTTTCGTTGGCCCGTGGATCTGGAGCTGGTTGTACTGAGACAGTTACAGCTCTATTTCAAATTCAAATGCTAATAACTTCAGATTGGAGGGGCCAATCCTTTCCATATTTTAGACGTTTATAGGTGACATATATCCAAAAGTTATGTTAAAGTTTCATACATTTATTCTAACGGGAAGTCCCCTATATACGCACCATGATTTAGATTTGTACTGTCTAAGTTTGATAGAACCTAAGACAATTCTATACTTGTCATACACCTGAGACACTTTTAGTGGCGATCTCCTGTGGTGCGCTACGACACTGTCTATAGCACAACGGCCATCTTTTGTCTTGCAAATTGTCTTACAATCGCTGAGAGATCTCAGCTTACAAGACTAAGATCATATTGTGACTGAAAAACAGGGCCCAGGACTCTCAAGATTGTCAGATTTTGTGGGTTTGAGTTCCACTGCAGCCACTTTTCTCCTTCACCCTCAGCAGTGGTAGATTTACTGCTATATCAACGGGCAATCCTCCTCATACCATGTCTATGAGGTGTGGGAAGTAAAAGAACTCTCACATCGGTAAATGTATAGGGATGAGATATCTTCCTAAATTCATCTCAAAGATTTGGCCAAATGCAAAGTAAGTCTAATAGAACATATTGGACGTTAAAGTACTGACCTGAAGTCTTTGGTGTTACAGGGTCGTTGATTTGAGCAATAGTCCCACCCAAGACTGTTGTCTCCCCTACCCTAATTAGGTGAGTTGTCAAATATCACCTTTTACCAAGGTAACTCTCATTCAACCTGTAAATCAAACCATTTAATTTTACTTCTTTTATTGTACCAAAGGTATATCATTTATTTCCTGTGTTCTCAGGGTATCAATTGTGAAGTGGACATTGTACTGAACAACACTTCACCAGGCCGATGGTATGGCAAAAAAAAGAGCACTGCAGCTCAAGTATAGAAATTGGTGTGTTGAAGCAGGCCACATGCTCAAAGGCAGCCGCCGCACAGCAATGGAATGATAAAACCGAATAATCCTTCTCATACCATGTCTGATGGCGTGAAATTCACGTTTGACCTGGTGGAACAGGCTCTATAGAAAAATGTGTGTCTCACTTCTCCAACAAAGCTACCTGTTGCCAAAGTAAGATGCCAAAACTAACATACATTTTGGAGCACACAACCTATCTAGCACCTCAACCTGGCTGAAATGTAAATAAGATTTATAGAAATGATTCCCTTTGTGTCTGGATAAGGTCAAAATCTCTCAAAAAGGGCTATAGGACACAGAAAACACCGATTTCATCTATTTGGTTGCCCTGGTAATCGATTGTTTGATGCAGCTAATTGCACATTTAGTGCACTTCAAAAGAATTATGATCTTTTGATAAACACTCTAGGTGAAAAATAGGCCGAGATGCAAGGTATGTTGCATTATCTCACCCCGGTATTTTTTCTCCATAGGCTTAACATTAGGAACTCGTACTCCACAGCCCTGAGGTCCGTGTACCTTCAATGGCTAATTTGGTGATTCATTTTATCAATAAATAATGTTATACGGGGTGAGCTAAAATCAGAAACACACTCGATGAAAAAAGCTTGGTCCGCACTCCACCTCATTTGTCTTCAGAGACAAACTTGGGGGAGTACGGACCAAGCTATTTTCATCTCGTTGGTTTCCTTCTTATTATCGCTCAAAATTGTATAACTAGGGCTATGCTTGAACCCCAACCGAATGTTTCTAGGCTACCTGCTTCCAAGAGAACATTCTAATTTTCTATTTTAGAATTAAGAAATTTCTATGGAGCCCTCTCTTATATGTGATATCAAGATATGTTCTATAAGTCATAAATCTCTGTACGCAAAGAATACAAGAGAATAGGCTCATGTGGGTGTGTTTGGTTGCCATAGTAACTTTTAGAGCAAAAGTAATGTCAGAAATATAAAATCTAGCTCAAATTACCCAACAGTAACCGAAATTCAGAGTGGTTACAAGGCTTTGCCACAAAATTTAATATCGGGCTCTCCATGTCCCAGACTACTATGCCCCCCACCACCTTTCTAGATGTAAAACATATCATAGCCAAATGTCCAGTAACTCCTTATAAATGTATCTTCACCAAGCAAAATTACAAAACAATCACTTTTCGCTATTATGTATCTATGAAGGCATCTTCTTTTATCTATTATTAAGTCTTATCGTTCTGCCAATATGTGTTGGTGGTAAGTAGAATAATTAGGAGACCATGATGATAAAACCAGATTAATATATAAATTTGAAAGGTTAGAGACATATATTCATATGTATCTAAAGCCGATCAGTTATACTCATTCTATAATTAATGAAGATCATGAGTAATTTTGTAAGACCTTCACAGGTACGTCATATATACAATAATTGTATTGCCAGCATACCGAGTGCGGAAAGGAGATTGTCCTGGAAATGAAATGGGAAATCTGGCAGTTACATTGAAGAAATGTGCATCTCAGTGCTCTCAGGAAGCTGAATGTAGAGGATTTGTCTACCTTCTTAAGACAGTTGTACCAAATGTGAATAAGCGGTGTTGGTTGAAACGTCAGGTCTGCAGTAAAACAAAACATTATCGTGGAGTAGAATTGAGGACATATGAGAAATGGAACAGACCAGGTGAGGAGTAATGCAAATGCTGTCAATACTCATGCTACTCAAATTGGTCTTATTTAGTATTGGTCTCATTAATGCGTAGCATTATCAAAGACTGCTATTCTTTCCATAGAAACATTTGACCGTGTATCATAATACATCTGAGATAGATTTATCCATGGTTTGAATTATATGAATATGATTAGAGTATTGCATATAGCTAACTTATTTGTCTAAAGATATTCCCTGTTCACTGGTTTGACTATGATTTTCAATTATATCGTTTGGAAGGCAGAATGTAATTTTTCTATATCATAAAGTCATTGTCTATACATTCTGAATAGGTAGCAAAGTTGCCAAACGACCTCCAAAGAGGGTGGGTAAATCAGCAAAAGTCCAACCAAAGAGGTTGGCCAAATCAGCAAAAATACCACCAAAGAGGGTGGCTAAAACAGGCATACCAAATACTTTGACAGGTAAGTTTATTTGACTGAAATTGTTAGATATAAGTTCGCATTCATGCACAAGATACAAAGTCATAGCGACTTACAGCCTCAAGTGTGCTTAATGGCAGTCATAGCCAGTTTGATCCGGACAGTAGCTTTTTAACCCTTTAAGGATGGAAGATGCCTGGAGGTATCACTGTGCAAAGAACTGAAGCTGCCTTGAGGCATCATTTCTCCAGTACTACAGTTGGACATTATGGATATCACAATTATTGTACACCATTTGTTCCTAACAGATTCCACTAAATAGAGCTCTCTCAGTGTGTCTATTCACAGTATCACCATTTCCCTAATGCGTGCCATCTTTAGGATGCATAATTCCCATGTAATCATTCATATAAAACATCAGTGGTATACTATGAAGAGTTTGCAGATAGACATAGATGACTGACTCAGTTGGTGCTTATTTTCTCTATGACATCAGGGTATAAAATGCTGGAGGGAGATTGTCCAGGACATGACATACAGAATTTGGCAGTTACATTAGAGGAATGTGCATCTCACTGCTCCAGTAATGCTGAGTGTAGAGGATTTGTCTTTACCCTAAAGACAGTCACACCAAATGTGAATAGAAGGTGCTGGTTGAAGCAGCAGATCTGCAGCAAAACTAAACATTATCATGGAATACATCAAAGGACATATGCAAAAGCAGGTAAATCATACTGGAAACATTGATTGGTTCAGCTTTGTAGTTGATTTAAAGATGTCATTGCATCATCAGACAATGGTTTCCTGCAGATGTATGTGGATAAAAGCCATGTGCAATTCTCATATTACACAGGGAAGTTGAATTAGTTATTGTATTGTGTGTCTGTCAAATACATGGCATGGCATATATATGCTAGAGAATATGGTAAGGTATATTGTGTTGGTCGATCCAATAATAAAGGCATGATGTTTTGAACTACTTAATCAGTGCCACAGTAAATAGCCCAGGATTGGAGCTTATCAGAAGTGAGAAACTTAGTATTTGTAGCTTCACCCCTGCCCTTTTTTAAGATCAAAACTGCACCTGTAGCTTTATCCCTGTTACAGACTTCAATTCCTATATATTCTGCATCCTATGAATATATGTGCTACTTTTGTATAGTTCATTTGGTTTATGACAGAGAATATCCTTGATATACTATTGTAAATGTCAAACACTTTTTATTCATTGATAATAGATACAACTCTTCCAGAAGTACCATCAAAGAAGGTCTCTCCACCAGGAAGTGTTCAGCCTGGAAGAGGTAAGGGGAGTCTTGCATCTGAAAATATATATAGTGTGGATTCGTTATCTTTCATAGAATACGATGTTTGTGTTTGACTGTGTGAATGGTTGCATAGGGTAGAAAATTCTTTTTGTTTGTACCTACATAAAACTGTCTCAGTATTTTACAGAAATATTGATTGAAGCATGAAACATCAACTTTTTTAGGGTGAGGAATACCAAATATCTTTACGAATAAACAGCATCAGATTTGGTAAATGTTGGACTGTATTAGCCAAATCGTGAGAATAATGAAACCTTTACTTTCCATTAAGAAGTTGCAGGTTTCACTGAAGAGAAAGGTGATTGTCCTGGATCAGATATTGCTAACATAAAGGCCAACAAAGATGCGTGTGCATCTGCTTGTAGAGCAAAGGCTGAATGTGTCGGATTTTTATATATCCATAAGAGCACTAGCAACTATCGATATCACCGCTGTTGGTTGAAACACAAATTATGTGAAAATCCACAAGTTTCAGAGGACACTGATGCATCCATCTATATAAAGAATGGAAAAGGTGAGAAAAACCTAAGTGTAACTGTTGCGGGGATATATCATAGCCATGAGGGACAGCTAATGGCGATATCTTTATTAGCAATACTCCAACTGTAATTCTAGGCATAGTACTAACTTTAATGTCACATATGACATTTTGTATGAACTATTTGGTTTACGATGAAAATCTCCTTGGCACCATTGTAACAGTCAAACCCTTTGCTTACATTCTGAATAGTCAATGCTGTTACAAAGGTATCTCCAAAGAAGGTCTCTAGACCAGGAAGTGGGAAACCTCGAATAAGTAAGAGGAACCTAATTTATCCATTATATGTTTCTCAAAATGGTTGACAGTTGCAAGTTCCATCTACAAGTATTTGTTGATTCATCATCGTCATAGAATAAGATGTTGATATTACTGAGTATGATTGGCAGTAGAAGGTCGGAAATTTGATCCACTTGTATCAATAACAATGTATTTCAGTAGTACACAGGAGGAAGTGTTTATAGAAATATGAGATCTCATCCTTTATGAGTGAGGGTCACTGAGTATCTGTAAATAGACAGTGTTTAATCTGCTTTATGTTAATGGCTATATGTTCAATATAAATAATGAAGAGAGGAACAATGATGACAGCAAGAAACTTATGTTGTCCAACACCTCCATGAATGGCACCACAATAAAAACATATCCTTGCGAAGTACAATGTATGAACTATTTGCATTAGAGGGCCCTATGAAATTGTGTGTGCAGTCACTCGTTGCATCTACTTTTAGAAAGCAGAATTTCAAAGTGACCACTTGTTGCTGTTATTTGTCTGTGTAGACATCATTGTTGCATGGAATGAAAAAGAAACAATGACTGCAAAGCAAGAAAGTACCTGTCTTTGTATTGCCAGCATACCGAGTGCGGAAAGGAGATTGTCCTGGAAATGAAATGGGAAATCTGGCAGTTACATTGAAGAAATGTGCATCTCAGTGCTCTCAGGAAGCTGAATGTAGAGGATTTGTCTACCTTCTTAAGACAGTTGTACCAAATGTGAATAAGCGGTGTTGGTTGAAACGTCAGGTCTGCAGTAAAACAAAACATTATCGTGGAGTAGAATTGAGGACATATGAGAAATGGAACAGACCAGGTGAGGAGTAATGCAAATGCTGTCAATACTCATGCTACTCAAATTGGTCTTATTTAGTATTGGTCTCATTAATGCGTAGCATTATCAAAGACTGCTATTCTTTCCATAGAAACATTTGACCGTGTATCATAATACATCTGAGATAGATTTATCCATGGTTTGAATTATATGAATATGATTAGAGTATTGCATATAGCTAATTTATTTGTCTAAAGATATTCCCTGTTCACTGGTTTGACTATGATTTTCAATTATATCGTTTGGAAGGCAGAATGTAATTTTTCTATATCATAAAGTCATTGTCTATACATTCTGAATAGGTAGCAAAGTTGCCAAACGACCTCCAAAGAGGGTGGGTAAATCAGCAAAAGTCCAACCAAAGAGGTTGGCCAAATCAGCAAAAATACCACCAAAGAGGGTGGCTAAAACAGGCATACCAAATACTTTGACAGGTAAGTTTATTTGACTGAAATTGTTAGATATAAGTTCGCATTCATGCACAAGATACAGTCATAGCGACTTACAGCCCCAAGTGTGCTTAATGGCAGTCATAGCCAGTTTGATCCGGACAGTAGCTTTTTAACCCTTTAAGGATGGAAGATGCCTGGATATATCACTGTGCAAAGAACTGAAGCTGCCTTGAGGCATCATTTCTCCAGTACTACAGTTGGACATTATGGATATCACAATTATTGTACACCATTTGTTCCTAACAGATTCCACTAAATAGAGCTCTCTCAGTGTGTCTATTCACAGTATCACCATTTCCCTAATGCGTGCCATCTTTAGGATGCATAATTCCCATGTAATCATTCATATAAAACATCAGTGGTATACTATGAAGAGTTTGCAGATAGACATAGATGACTAAGTTGGTGCTTATTTTCTCTATGACATCAGGGTATAAAATGCTGGAGGGAGATTGTCCAGGACATGACATACAGAATTTGGCAGTTACATTAGAGGAATGTGCATCTCACTGCTCCAGCAATGCTGAGTGTAGAGGATTTGTCTTTACCCTAAAGACAGTCACACCAAATGTGAATAGAAGGTGCTGGTTGAAGCAGCAGATCTGCAGCAAAACTAAACATTATCATGGAATACATCAAAGGACATATGCAAAAGCAGGTAAATCATACTGGAAACATTGATTGGTTCAGCTTTGTAGTTGATTTAAAGATGTCATTGCATCATCAGACAATGGTTTCCTACAGATGTATGTGGATAAAAGCCATGTGCAATTCTCATATTACACAGGGAAGTTGAATTAGTTATTGTATTGTGTGTCTGTCAAATACATGGCATGGCATATATATGCTAGAGAATATGGTAAGGTATATTGTGTTGGTCGATCCAATAATAAAGGCATGATGTTTTGAACTACTTAATCAGTGCCACAGTAAATAGCCCAGGATTGGAGCTTATCAGAAGTGAGAAACTTAGTATTTGTAGCTTCACCCCTGCCCTTTTTTAAGATCAAAACTGCACCTGTAGCTTTATCCCTGTTACAGACTTCAATTCCTATATATTCTGCATCCTATGAATATATGTGCTACTTTTGTATAGTTCATTTGGTTTATGACAGAGAATATCCTTGATATACTATTGTAAATGTCAAACACTTTTTATTCATTGATAATAGATACAACTCTTCCAGAAGTACCATCAAAGAAGGTCTCTCCACCAGGAAGTGTTCAGCCTGGAAGAGGTAAGGGGAGTCTTGCATCTGAAAATATATATAGTGTGGATTCGTTATCTTTCATAGAATACGATGTTTGTGTTTGACTGTGTGAATGGTTGCATAGGGTAGAAAATTCTTTTTGTTTGTACCTACATAAAACTGTCTCAGTATTTTACAGAAATATTGATTGAAGCATGAAACATCAACTTTTTTAGGGTGAGGAATACCAAATATCTTTACGAATAAACAGCATCAGATTTGGTAAATGTTGGACTGTATTAGCCAAATCGTGAGAATAATGAAACCTTTACTTTCCATTAAGAAGTTGCAGGTTTCACTGAAGAGAAAGGTGATTGTCCTGGATCAGATATTGCTAACATAAAGGCCAACAAAGATGCGTGTGCATCTGCTTGTAGAGCAAAGGCTGAATGTGTCGGATTTTTATATATCCATAAGAGCACTAGCAACTATCGATATCACCGCTGTTGGTTGAAACACAAATTATGTGAAAATCCACAAGTTTCAGAGGACACTGATGCATCCATCTATATAAAGAATGGAAAAGGTGAGAAAAACCTAAGTGTAACTGTTGCGGGGATATATCATAGCCATGAGGGACAGCTAATGGCGATATCTTTATTAGCAATACTCCAACTGTAATTCTAGGCATAGTACTAACTTTAATGTCACATATGACATTTTGTATGAACTATTTGGTTTACGATGAAAATCTCCTTGGCACCATTGTAACAGTCAAACCCTTTGCTTACATTCTGAATAGTCAATGCTGTTACAAAGGTATCTCCAAAGAAGGTCTCTAGACCAGGAAGTGGGAAACCTCGAATAAGTAAGACGAACCTAATTTATCCATTATATGTTTCTCAAAATGGTTGACAGTTGCAAGTTCCATCTACAAGTATTTGTTGATTCATCATCGTCATAGAATAAGATGTTGATATTACTGAGTATGATTGGCAGTAGAAGGTCGGAAATTTGATCCACTTGTATCAATAACAATGTATTTCAGTAGTACACAGGAGGAAGTGTTTATAGAAATATGAGATCTCATCCTTTATGAGTGAGGGTCACTGAGTATCTGTAAATAGACAGTGTTTAATCTGCTTTATGTTAATGGCTATATGTTCAATATAAATAATGAAGAGAGGAACAATGATGACAGCAAGAAACTTATGTTGTCCAACACCTCCATGAATGGCACCACAATAAAAACATATCCTTGCGAAGTACAATGTATGAACTATTTGCATTAGAGGGCCCTATGAAATTGTGTGTGCAGTCACTCGTTGCATCTACTTTTAGAAAGCAGAATTTCAAAGTGACCACTTGTTGCTGTTATTTGTCTGTGTAGACATCATTGTTGCATGGAATGAAAAAGAAACAATGACTGCAAAGCAAGAAAGTACCTGTCTTTGTATTGCCAGCATACCGAGTGCGGAAAGGAGATTGTCCTGGAAATGAAATGGGAAATCTGGCAGTTACATTGAAGAAATGTGCATCTCAGTGCTCTCAGGAAGCTGAATGTAGAGGATTTGTCTACCTTCTTAAGACAGTTGTACCAAATGTGAATAAGCGGTGTTGGTTGAAACGTCAGGTCTGCAGTAAAACAAAACATTATCGTGGAGTAGAATTGAGGACATATGAGAAATGGAACAGACCAGGTGAGGAGTAATGCAAATGCTGTCAATACTCATGCTACTCAAATTGGTCTTATTTAGTATTGGTCTCATTAATGCGTAGCATTATCAAAGACTGCTATTCTTTCCATAGAAACATTTGACCGTGTATCATAATACATCTGAGATAGATTTATCCATGGTTTGAATTATATGAATATGATTAGAGTATTGCATATAGCTAATTTATTTGTCTAAAGATATTCCCTGTTCACTGGTTTGACTATGATTTTCAATTATATCGTTTGGAAGGCAGAATGTAATTTTTCTATATCATAAAGTCATTGTCTATACATTCTGAATAGGTAGCAAAGTTGCCAAACGACCTCCAAAGAGGGTGGGTAAATCAGCAAAAGTCCAACCAAAGAGGTTGGCCAAATCAGCAAAAATACCACCAAAGAGGGTGGCTAAAACAGGCATACCAAATACTTTGACAGGTAAGTTTATTTGACTGAAATTGTTAGATATAAGTTCGCATTCATGCACAAGATACAGTCATAGCGACTTACAGCCCCAAGTGTGCTTAATGGCAGTCATAGCCAGTTTGATCCGGACAGTAGCTTTTTAACCCTTTAAGGATGGAAGATGCCTGGAGGTATCACTGTGCAAAGAACTGAAGCTGCCTTGAGGCATCATTTCTCCAGTACTACAGTTGGACATTATGGATATCACAATTATTGTACACCATTTGTTCCTAACAGATTCCACTAAATAGAGCTCTCTCAGTGTGTCTATTCACAGTATCACCATTTCCCTAATGTGTGCCATCTTTAGGATGCATAATTCCCATGTAATCATTCATATAAAACATCAGTGGTATACTATGAAGAGTTTGCAGATAGACATAGATGACTGACTAAGTTGGTGCTTATTTTCTCTATGACATCAGGGTATAAAATGCTGGAGGGAGATTGTCCAGGACATGACATACAGAATTTGGCAGTTACATTAGAGGAATGTGCATCTCACTGCTCCAGCAATGCTGAGTGTAGAGGATTTGTCTTTACCCTAAAGACAGTCACACCAAATGTGAATAGAAGGTGCTGGTTGAAGCAGCAGATCTGCAGCAAAACTAAACATTATCATGGAATACATCAAAGGACATATGCAAAAGCAGGTAAATCATACTGGAAACATTGATTGGTTCAGCTTTGTAGTTGATTTAAAGATGTCATTGCATCATCAGACAATGGTTTCCTACAGATGTATGTGGATAAAAGCCATGTGCAATTCTCATATTACACAGGGAAGTTGAATTAGTTATTGTATTGTGTGTCTGTCAAATACATGGCATGGCATATATATGCTAGAGAATATGGTAAGGTATATTGTGTTGGTCGATCCAATAATAAAGGCATGATGTTTTGAACTACTTAATCAGTGCCACAGTAAATAGCCCAGGATTGGAGCTTATCAGAAGTGAGAAACTTAGTATTTGTAGCTTCACCCCTGCCCTTTTTTAAGATCAAAACTGCACCTGTAGCTTTATCCCTGTTACAGACTTCAATTCCTATATATTCTGCATCCTATGAATATATGTGCTACTTTTGTATAGTTCATTTGGTTTATGACAGAGAATATCCTTGATATACTATTGTAAATGTCAAACACTTTTTATTCATTGATAATAGATACAACTCTTCCAGAAGTACCATCAAAGAAGGTCTCTCCACCAGGAAGTGTTCAGCCTGGAAGAGGTAAGGGGAGTCTTGCATCTGAAAATATATATAGTGTGGATTCGTTATCTTTCATAGAATACGATGTTTGTGTTTGACTGTGTGAATGGTTGCATAGGGTAGAAAATTCTTTTTGTTTGTACCTACATAAAACTGTCTCAGTATTTTACAGAAATATTGATTGAAGCATGAAACATCAACTTTTTTAGGGTGAGGAATACCAAATATCTTTACGAATAAACAGCATCAGATTTGGTAAATGTTGGACTGTATTAGCCAAATCGTG
Source organism: Alentia gelatinosa (assembly GCA_950022655.1). Taxonomy (NCBI): domain Eukaryota; kingdom Metazoa; phylum Annelida; class Polychaeta; order Phyllodocida; family Polynoidae; genus Alentia; species Alentia gelatinosa. Next base: position 30,481,293 of record OX465580.1, on the reverse strand, counting down.
AGAATAATGAAACCTTTACTTTCCATTAAGAAGTTGCAGGTTTCACTGAAGAGAAAGGTGATTGTCCTGGATCAGATATTGCTAACATAAAGGCCAACAAAGATGCGTGTGCATCTGCTTGTAGAGCAAAGGCTGAATGTGTCGGATTTTTATATATCCATAAGAGCACTAGCAACTATCGATATCACCGCTGTTGGTTGAAACACAAATTATGTGAAAATCCACAAGTTTCAGAGGACACTGATGCATCCATCTATATAAAGAATGGAAAAGGTGAGAAAAACCTAAGTGTAACTGTTGCGGGGATATATCATAGCCATGAGGGACAGCTAATGGCGATATCTTTATTAGCAATACTCCAACTGTAATTCTAGGCATAGTACTAACTTTAATGTCACATATGACATTTTGTATGAACTATTTGGTTTACGATGAAAATCTCCTTGGCACCATTGTAACAGTCAAACCCTTTGCTTACATTCTGAATAGTCAATGCTGTTACAAAGGTATCTCCAAAGAAGGTCTCTAGACCAGGAAGTGGGAAACCTCGAATAAGTAAGAGGAACCTAATTTATCCATTATATGTTTCTCAAAATGGTTGACAGTTGCAAGTTCCATCTACAAGTATTTGTTGATTCATCATCGTCATAGAATAAGATGTTGATATTACTGAGTATGATTGGCAGTAGAAGGTCGCAAATTTGATCCACTTGTATCAATAACAATGTATTTCAGTACTACACAGGAGGAAGTGTTTATAGAAATATGAGATCTCATCCTTTATGAGTGAGGGACACTGAGTATCTGTAAATAGACAGTGTTTAATCTGCTTTATGTTAATGGCTATATGTTCAATATAAATAATGAAGAGAGGAACAATGATGACAGCAAGAAACTTATGTTGTCCAACACCTCCATGAATGGCACCACAATAAAAAATATATCCTTGCGAAGTACAATGTGTGAACTATTTGCCATAGAGGGCCCTATGAAATTGTGTGTGCAGTCACTCGTTGCATCTACTTTTAGAAAGCAGAATTTCAAAGTGACCACTTGTTGCTGTTATTTGTCTGTGTAGACATCATTGTTGCATGGAATGAAAAAGAAACAATGACTGCAAAGCAAGAAACAAAGTCAATAAGCATGTAAATTTAGATGTTAAAGGGAACAAGTATAGTGCCAACCAGTTTTACTTATTCTAGTATCATTGAGATCTTGAAAAATATTGTATACAAGTATGTAATGCATTTGGAAAGTACCTGTCTTTGTATTGCCAGCATACCGAGTGCGGAAAGGAGATTGTCCTGGAAATGAAATGGGAAATCTGGCAGTTACATTGAAGAAATGTGCATCTCAGTGCTCTCAGGAAGCTGAATGTAGAGGATTTGTCTACCTTCTTAAGACAGTTGTACCAAATGTGAATAAGCGGTGTTGGTTGAAACGTCAGGTCTGCAGTAAAACAAAACATTATCGTGGAGTAGAATTGAGGACATATGAGAAATGGAACAGACCAGGTGAGGAGTAATGCAAATGCTGTCAAAACTCATGCTACTCAAATTGGTCTTATTTAGTATTGGTCTCATTAATGCGTAGCATTATCAAAGACTGCTATTCTTTCCATAGAAACATTTGACCGTGTATCATAATACATCTGAGATAGATTTATCCATGGTTTGAATTATATGAATATGATTAGAGTATTGCATATAGCTAATTTATTTGTCTAAAGATATTCCCTGTTCACTGGTTTGACTATGATTTTCAATTATATCGTTTGGAAGGCAGAATGTAATTTTTCTATATCATAAAGTCATTGTCTATACATTCTGAATAGGTAGCAAAGTTGCCAAACGACCTCCAAAGAGGGTGGGTAAATCAGCAAAAGTCCAACCAAAGAGGTTGGCCAAATCAGCAAAAATACCACCAAAGAGGGTGGCTAAAACAGGCATACCAAATACTTTGACAGGTAAGTTTATTTGACTGAAATTGTTAGATATAAGTTCGCATTCATGCACAAGATACAGTCATAGCGACTTACAGCCCCAAGTGTGCTTAATGGCAGTCATAGCCAGTTTGATCCGGACAGTAGCTTTTTAACCCTTTAAGGATGGAAGATGCCTGGAGGTATCATTGTGCAAAGAACTGAAGCTGCCTTGAGGCATCATTTCTCCAGTACTACAGTTGGACATTATGGATATCACAATTATTGTACACCATTTGTTCCTAACAGATTCCACTAAATAGAGCTCTCTCAGTGTGTCTATTCACAGTATCACCATTTCCCTAATGCGTGCCATCTTTAGGATGCATAATTCCCATGTAATCATTCATATAAAACATCAGTGGTATACTATGAAGAGTTTGCAGATAGACATAGATGACTGACTAAGTTGGTGCTTATTTTCTCTATGACATCAGGGTATAAAATGCTGGAGGGAGATTGTCCAGGACATGACATACAGAATTTGGCAGTTACATTAGAGGAATGTGCATCTCACTGCTCCAGCAATGCTGAGTGTAGAGGATTTGTCTTTACCCTAAAGACAGTCACACCAAATGTGAATAGAAGGTGCTGGTTGAAGCAGCAGATCTGCAGCAAAACTAAACATTATCATGGAATACATCAAAGGACATATGCAAAAGCAGGTAAATCATACTGGAAACATTGATTGGTTCAGCTTTGTAGTTGATTTAAAGATGTCATTGCATCATCAGACAATGGTTTCCTACAGATGTATGTGGATAAAAGCCATGTGCAATTCTCATATTACACAGGGAAGTTGAATTAGTTATTGTATTGTGTGTCTGTCAAATACATGGCATGGCATATATATGCTAGAGAATATGGTAAGGTATATTGTGTTGGTCGATCCAATAATAAAGGCATGATGTTTTGAACTACTTAATCAGTGCCACAGTAAATAGCCCAGGATTGGAGCTTATCAGAAGTGAGAAACTTAGTATTTGTAGCTTCACCCCTGCCCTTTTTTAAGATCAAAACTGCACCTGTAGCTTTATCCCTGTTACAGACTTCAATTCCTATATATTCTGCATCCTATGAATATATGTGCTACTTTTGTATAGTTCATTTGGTTTATGACAGAGAATATCCTTGATATACTATTGTAAATGTCAAACACTTTTTATTCATTGATAATAGATACAACTCTTCCAGAAGTACCATCAAAGAAGGTCTCTCCACCAGGAAGTGTTCAGCCTGGAAGAGGTAAGGGGAGTCTTGCATCTGAAAATATATATAGTGTGGATTCGTTATCTTTCATAGAATACGATGTTTGTGTTTGACTGTGTGAATGATTGCATAGGGTAGAAAATTCTTTTTGTTTGTACCTACATAAAACTGTCTCAGTATTTTACAGAAATATTGATTGAAGCATGAAACATCAACTTTTTTAGGGTGAGGAATACCAAATATCTTTACAAATAAACAGCATCAGATTTGGTAAATGTTGGACTGTATTAGCCAAATCGTGAGAATAATGAAACCTTTACTTTCCATTAAGAAGTTGCAGGTTTCACTGAAGAGAAAGGTGATTGTCCTGGATCAGATATTGCTAACATAAAGGCCAACAAAGATGCGTGTGCATCTGCTTGTAGAGCAAAGGCTGAATGTGTCGGATTTTTATATATCCATAAGAGCACTAGCAACTATCGATATCACCGCTGTTGGTTGAAACACAAATTATGTGAAAATCCACAAGTTTCAGAGGACACTGATGCATCCATCTATATAAAGAATGGAAAAGGTGAGAAAAACCTATGTGTAACTGTTGCGGGGATATATCATAGCCATGAGGGACAGCTAATGGCGATATCTTTATTAGCAATACTCCAACTGTAATTCTAGGCATAGTACTAACTTTAATGTCACATATGACATTTTGTATGAACTATTTGGTTTACGATGAAAATCTCCTTGGCACCATTGTAACAGTCAAACCCTTTGCTTACATTCTGAATAGTCAATGCTGTTACAAAGGTATCTCCAAAGAAGGTCTCTAGACCAGGAAGTGGGAAACCTCGAATAAGTAAGAGGAACCTAATTTATCCATTATATGTTTCTCAAAATGGTTGACAGTTGCAAGTTCCATCTACAAGTATTTGTTGATTCATCATCGTCATAGAATAAGATGTTGATATTACTGAGTATGATTGGCAGTAGAAGGTCGCAAATTTGATCCACTTGTATCAATAACAATGTATTTCAGTACTACACAGGAGGAAGTGTTTATAGAAATATGAGATCTCATCCTTTATGAGTGAGGGACACTGAGTATCTGTAAATAGACAGTGTTTAATCTGCTTTATGTTAATGGCTATATGTTCAATATAAATAATGAAGAGAGGAACAATGATGACAGCAAGAAACTTATGTTGTCCAACACCTCCATGAATGGCACCACAATAAAAAATATATCCTTGCGAAGTACAATGTGTGAACTATTTGCCATAGAGGGCCCTATGAAATTGTGTGTGCAGTCACTCGTTGCATCTACTTTTAGAAAGCAGAATTTCAAAGTGACCACTTGTTGCTGTTATTTGTCTGTGTAGACATCATTGTTGCATGGAATGAAAAAGAAACAATGACTGCAAAGCAAGAAACAAAGTCAATAAGCATGTAAATTTAGATGTTAAAGGGAACAAGTATAGTGCCAACCAGTTTTACTTATTCTAGTATCATTGAGATCTTGAAAAATATTGTATACAAGTATGTAATGCATTTGGAAAGTACCTGTCTTTGTATTGCCAGCATACCGAGTGCGGAAAGGAGATTGTCCTGGAAATGAAATGGGAAATCTGGCAGTTACATTGAAGAAATGTGCATCTCAGTGCTCTCAGGAAGCTGAATGTAGAGGATTTGTCTACCTTCTTAAGACAGTTGTACCAAATGTGAATAAGCGGTGTTGGTTGAAACGTCAGGTCTGCAGTAAAACAAAACATTATCGTGGAGTAGAATTGAGGACATATGAGAAATGGAACAGACCAGGTGAGGAGTAATGCAAATGCTGTCAATACTCATGCTACTCAAATTGGTCTTATTTAGTATTGGTCTCATTAATGCATAGCATTATCAAAGACTGCTATTCTTTCCATAGAAACATTTGACCGTGTATCATAATACATCTGAGATAGATTTATCCATGGTTTGAATTATATGAATATGATTAGAGTATTGCATATAGCTAATTTATTTGTCTAAAGATATTCCCTGTTCACTGGTTTGACTATGATTTTCAATTATATCGTTTGGAAGGCAGAATGTAATTTTTCTATATCATAAAGTCATTGTCTATACATTCTGAATAGGTAGCAAAGTTGCCAAACGACCTCCAAAGAGGGTGGGTAAATCAGCAAAAGTCCAACCAAAGAGGTTGGCCAAATCAGCAAAAATACCACCAAAGAGGGTGGCTAAAACAGGCATACCAAATACTTTGACAGGTAAGTTTATTTGACTGAAATTGTTAGATATAAGTTCGCATTCATGCACAAGATACAGTCATAGCGACTTACAGCCTCAAGTGTGCTTAATGGCAGTCATAGCCAGTTTGATCCGGACAGTAGCTTTTTAACCCTTTAAGGATGGAAGATGCCTGGATATATCACTGTGCAAAGAACTGCTTCAAGCTGCCTTGAGGCATCATTTCTCCAGTACTACAGTTGGACATTATGGATATCACAATTATTGTACACCATTTGTTCCTAACAGATTCCACTAAATAGAGCTCTCTCAGTGTGTCTATTCACAGTATCACCATTTCCCTAATGCGTGCCATCTTTAGGATGCATAATTCCCATGTAATCATTCATATAAAACATCAGTGGTATACTATGAAGAGTTTGCAGATAGACATAGATGACTGACTAAGTTGGTGCTTATTTTCTCTATGACATCAGGGTATAAAATGCTGGAGGGAGATTGTCCAGGACATGACATACAGAATTTGGCAGTTACATTAGAGGAATGTGCATCTCACTGCTCCAACAATGCTGAGTGTAGAGGATTTGTCTTTACCCTAAAGACAGTCACACCAAATGTGAATAGACGGTGCTGGTTGAAGCAGCAGATCTGCAGCAAAACTAAACATTATCATGGAATACATCAAAGGACATATGCAAAAGCAGGTAAATCATACTGGAAACATTGATTGGTTCAGCTTTGTAGTTGATTTAAAGATGTCATTGCATCATCAGACAATGGTTTCCTACAGATGTATGTGGATAAAAGCCATGTGCAATTCTCATATTACACAGGGAAGTTGAATTAGTTATTGTATTGTGTGTCTGTCAAATACATGGCATGGCATATATATGCTAGAGAATATGGTAAGGTATATTGTGTTGGTCGATCCAATAATTAAGGCATGATGTTTTGAACTACTTAATCAGTGCCACAGTAAATAGCCCAGGATTGGAGCTTATCAGAAGTGAGAAACTTAGTATTTGTAGCTTCACCCCTGCCCTTTTTTAAGATCAAAACTGCACCTGTAGCTTTATCCCTGTTACAGACTTCAATTCCTATATATTCTGCATCCTATGAATATATGTGCTACTTTTGTATAGTTCATTTGGTTTATGACAGAGAATATCCTTGATATACTATTGTAAATGTCAAACACTTTTTATTCATTGATAATAGATACAACTCTTCCAGAAGTACCATCAAAGAAGGTCTCTCCACCAGGCAGTGTTCAGCCTGGAAGAGGTAAGAGGAGTCTTGCATCTGAAAATATATATAGTGTGGATTCGTTATCTTTCATAGAATACGATGTTTGTGTTTGACTGTGTGAATGGTTGCATAGGGTAGAAAATTCTTTTTGTTTGTACCTACATAAAACTGTCTCAGTATTTTACAGAAATATTGATTGAAGCATGAAACATCAACTTTTTTAGGGTGAGGAATACCAAATATCTTTACGAATAAACAGCATCAGATTTGGTAAATGTTGGACTGTATTAGCCAAATCGTGAGAATAATGAAACCTTTACTTTCCATTAAGAAGTTGCAGGTTTCACTGAAGAGAAAGGTGATTGTCCTGGATCAGATATTGCTAACATAAAGGCCAACAAAGATGCGTGTGCATCTGCTTGTAGAGCAAAGGCTGAATGTGTCGGATTTTTATATATCCATAAGAGCACTAGCAACTATCGATATCACCGCTGTTGGTTGAAACACAAATTATGTGAAAATCCACAAGTTTCAGAGGACACTGATGCATCCATCTATATAAAGAATGGAAAAGGTGAGAAAAACCTAAGTGTAACTGTTGCGGGGATATATCATAGCCATGAGGGACAGCTAATGGCGATATCTTTATTAGCAATACTCCAACTGTAATTCTAGGCATAGTACTAACTTTAATGTCACATATGACATTTTGTATGAACTATTTGGTTTACGATGAAAATCTCCTTGGCACCATTGTAACAGTCAAACCCTTTGCTTACATTCTGAATAGTCAATGCTGTTACAAAGGTATCTCCAAAGAAGGTCTCTAGACCAGGAAGTGGGAAACCTCGAATAAGTAAGAGGAACCTAATTTATCCATTATATGTTTCTCAAAATGGTTGACAGTTGCAAGTTCCATCTACAAGTATTTGTTGATTTATCATCGTCATAGAATAAGATGTTGATATTACTGAGTATGATTGGCTGTAGAAGGTCGGAAATTTGATCCACTTGTATCAATAACAATGTATTTCAGTATTACACAGGAGGAAGTGTTTATAGAAATATGAGATCTCATCCTTTATGAGTGAGGGACACTGAGTATCTGTAAATAGACAGTGTTTAATCTGCTTTATGTTAATGGCTATATGTTCAATATAAATAATGAAGAGAGGAACAATGATGACAGCAAGAAACTTATGTTGTCCAACACCTCCATGAATGGCACCACAATAAAAAATATATCCTTGCGAAGTACAATGTGTGAACTATTTGCCATAGAGGGCCCTATGAAATTGTGTGTGCAGTCACTCGTTGCATCTACTTTTAGAAAGCAGAATTTCAAAGTGACCACTTGTTGCTGTTATTTGTCTGTGTAGACATCATTGTTGCATGGAATGAAAAAGAAACAATGACTGCAAAGCAAGAAACAAAGTCAATAAGCATGTAAATTTAGATGTTAAAGGGAACAAGTATAGTGCCAACCAGTTTTACTTATTCTAGTATCATTGAGATCTTGAAAAATATTGTATACAAGTATGTAATGCATTTGGAAAGTACCTGTCTTTGTATTGCCAGCATACCGAGTGCGGAAAGGAGATTGTCCTGGAAATGAAATGGGAAATCTGGCAGTTACATTGAAGAAATGTGCATCTCAGTGCTCTCAGGAAGCTGAATGTAGAGGATTTGTCTACCTTCTTAAGACAGTTGTACCAAATGTGAATAAGCGGTGTTGGTTGAAACGTCAGGTCTGCAGTAAAACAAAACATTATCGTGGAGTAGAATTGAGGACATATGAGAAATGGAACAGACCAGGTGAGGAGTAATGCAAATGCTGTCAATACTCATGCTACTCAAATTGGTCTTATTTAGTATTGGTCTCATTAATGCGTAGCATTATCAAAGACTGCTATTCTTTCCATAGAAACATTTGACCGTGTATCATAATACATCTGAGATAGATTTATCCATGGTTTGAATTATATGAATATGATTAGAGTATTGCATATAGCTAATTTATTTGTCTAAAGATATTCCCTGTTCACTGGTTTGACTATGATTTTCAATTATATCGTTTGGAAGGCAGAATGTAATTTTTCTATATCATAAAGTCATTGTCTATACATTCTGAATAGGTAGCAAAGTTGCCAAACGACCTCCAAAGAGGGTGGGTAAATCAGCAAAAGTCCAACCAAAGAGGTTGGCCAAATCAGCAAAAATACCACCAAAGAGGGTGGCTAAAACAGGCATACCAAATACTTTGACAGGTAAGTTTATTTGACTGAAATTGTTAGATATAAGTTCGCATTCATGCACAAGATACAGTCATAGCGACTTACAGCCTCAAGTGTGCTTAATGGCAGTCATAGCCAGTTTGATCCGGACAGTAGCTTTTTAACCCTTTAAGGATGGAAGATGCCTGGATATATCACTGTGCAAAGAACTGCTTCAAGCTGCCTTGAGGCATCATTTCTCCAGTACTACAGTTGGACATTATGGATATCACAATTATTGTACACCATTTGTTCCTAACAGATTCCACTAAATAGAGCTCTCTCAGTGTGTCTATTCACAGTATCACCATTTCCCTAATGCGTGCCATCTTTAGGATGCATAATTCCCATGTAATCATTCATATAAAACATCAGTGGTATACTATGAAGAGTTTGCAGATAGACATAGATGACTGACTAAGTTGGTGCTTATTTTCCCTATGACATCAGGGTATAAAATGCTGGAGGGAGATTGTCCAGGACATGACATACAGAATTTGGCAGTTACATTAGAGGAATGTGCATCTCACTGCTCCAGCAATGCTGAGTGTAGAGGATTTGTCTTTACCCTAAAGACAGTCACACCAAATGTGAATAGACGGTGCTGGTTGAAGCAGCAGATCTGCAGCAAAACTAAACATTATCATGGAATACATCAAAGGACATATGCAAAAGCAGGTAAATCATACTGGAAACATTGATTGGTTCAGCTTTGTAGTAGATTTAAAGATGTCATTGCATCATCAGACAATGGTTTCCTACAGATGTATGTGGATAAAAGCCATGTGCAATTCTCATATTACACAGGGAAGTTGAATTAGTTATTGTATTGTGTGTCTGTCAAATACATGGCATGGCATATATATATGCTAGAGAATATGGTTAGGTATATTGTGTTGGTCGATCCAATAATATAGGCATGATGTTTTGAACTACTTAATCAGTGCCACAGTAAATAGCCCAGGATTGGAGCTTATCGGAAGTGAGAAACTTAGTATTTGTAACTTCACCCCTGCCCTTTTTTAAGATCAAAACTGCACCTGTAGCTTTATCCCTGTTACAGACTTCAATTCCTATATATTCTGCATCCTATGAATATATGTGCTACTTTTGTATAGTTCATTTGGTTTATGACAGAGAATATCCTTGATATACTATTGTAAATGTCAAACACTTTTTATTCATTGATAATAGATACAACTCTTCCAGAAGTACCATCAAAGAAGGTCTCTCCACCAGGAAGTGTTCAGCCTGGAAGAGGTAAGAGGAGTCTTGCATCTGAAAATATATATAGTGTGGATTCGTTATCTTTCATAGAATACGATGTTTGTGTTTGACTGTGTGAATGGTTGCACAGGGTAGAAAATTCTTTTTGTTTGTACCTACATAAAACTGTCTCAGTTTTTTACAGAAATATTGATTGAAGCATGAAACATCAACTTTTTTAGGGTGAGGAATACCAAATATCTTTACGAATAAACAGCATCAGATTTGGTAAAGGTTGGACTGTATTAGCCAAATCGTGAGAATAATGAAACCTTTACTTTCCATTAAGAAGTTGCAGGTTTCACTGAAGAGAAAGGTGATTGTCCTGGATCAGATATTGCTAATATAAAGGCCAACAAAGATGCGTGTGCATCTGCTTGTAGAGCAAAGGCTGAATGTGTCGGATTTTTATATATCCATAAGAGCACTAGCAACTATCGATATCACCGCTGTTGGTTGAAACACAAATTATGTGAAAATCCACAAGTTTCAGAGGACACTGATGCATCCATCTATATAAAGAATGGAAAAGGTGAGAAAAACCTAAGTGTAACTGTTGTGGGGATATATCATAGCCATGAGGGACAGCTAATGGCGATATCTTTATTAGCAATACTCCAACTGTAATTCTAGGCATAGTACTAACTTTAATGTCACATATGACATTTTGTATGAACTATTTGGTTTACGATGAAAATCTCCTTGGCACCATTGTAAAAGTCAAACCCTTTGCTTACATTCTGAATAGTCAATGCTGTTACAAAGGTACCTCCAAAGAAGGTCTCTAGACCAGGAAGTGGGAAACCTCGAATAAGTAAGAGGAACCCAATTTATCCATTATATGTTTCTCAAAATGGTTGACAGTTGCAAGTTCCATCTACAAGTATTTGTTGATTTATCATCGTCATAGAATAAGATGTTGATATTACTGAGTATGATTGGCTGTAGAAGGTCGGAAATTTGATACATTTGTATCAATAACAATGTATTTCAGTATTACACAGGAGGAAGTGTTTATAGAAATATGAGATCTCATCCTTTATGAGTGAGGGACACTGAGTATCTGTAAATAGACAGTGTTTAATTTGCTTTATGTTAATGGCTATATGTTCAATATAAATAATGAAGAGAGGAACAATGATGACAGCAAGAAACTTATGTTGTCCAACACCTCCATGAATGGCACCACAATAAAAAACATATCCTTGCGAAGTACAATGTATGAACTATTTGCATTAGAGGGCCCTATGAAATTGTGTGTGCAGTCACTCGTTGTATCTACTTTTAGAAAGCAGAATTTCAAAGTGACCACTTGTTGCTGTTATTTGTCTGTGTAGACATCATTGTTGCATGGAATGAAAAAGAAACAATGACTGCAAAGCAAGAAACAAAGTCAATAAGCATGTAAATTTAGATGTTAAAGGGAACAAGTATAGTGCCAACCAGTTTTACTTATTCTAGTATCATTGAGATCTTGAAAAATATTGTATACAAGTATGTAATGCATTTGGAAAGTACCTGTCTTTGTATTGCCAGCATACCGAGTGCGGAAAGGAGATTGTCCTGGAAATGATATGGGAAATCTGGCAGTTACATTGAAGAAATGTGCATCTCAGTGCTCTCAGGAAGCTGAATGTAGAGGATTTGTCTACCTTCTTAAGACAGTTGTACCAAATGTGAATAAGCGGTGTTGGTTGAAACGTCAGGTCTGCAGTAAAACAAAACATTATCGTGGAGTAGAATTGAGGACATATGAGAAATGGAACAGACCAGGTGAGGAGTAATGCAAATGCTGTCAATACTCATGCTACTCAAATTGGTCTTATTGAGTATTGGTCTCATTAATGCGTAGCATTATCAAAGACTGCTATTCTTTCCATAAAAACATTTGACCGTGTATCATAATATATCTGAGATAGATTTATCCATGGTTTGAATTATATGAATATGATTAGAGTATTACATATTGCTAACTTCTTTGTCTAAAGATATTCCCTGTTCACTGGTTTGACTATGATTTTCAATTATATCGTTTGGAAGGCAGAATGTAATTTTTCTCTATCATAAAGTCAATGTCTATACATTCTGAATAGGTAGCAAAGTTGCCAAACGACCTCCAAAGAGGGTGGGTAAATCAGCAAAAGTCCAACCAAAGAGGTTGGCCAAATCAGCAAAAATACCACCCAAGAGGGTGGCTAAAACAGGCATAACAAATACTTTGACAGGTAAGTTTATTTGACTGAAATTGTTAGATATAAGTTCGCATTCATGCACAAGATACACAGTCATAGCGACTAGTTGGACACTATGGATATCACAATTATTGTACACCATTTGTTCCTAACAGATTCCAATAAATAGAGCCCTCTCAGTGTGTCTATTCACAGTATTACCATTTCCCTAATGCGTGCCATCTTTAGGATGCATAATTCCCATGTAATCATTCATATAAAACATCAGTGGTATGAAGACTTTGCAGATAGACAATGATGACTGACAAAGTTGGTGGTTACTTTCTGTATGACCTCAGGGTATAAAATGCTGGAGGGAGATTGTCCAGGACACGACATACAAAATTTGGCAGCATCATTAGAAGAATGTGCATCTCACTGCTCCAGCAATGCTGAGTGTAGAGGATTTGTCTTTACCCTAAAGACAGTCACACCAAATGTGAATAGACGGTGCTGGTTGAAGCAGCAGATCTGCAGCAAAACTAAACATTATCATGGAATACATCAAAGGACATATGTAAAGTCAAGTAAGTGGTACTGGAAACACTGATTGACTGAGCTTTGTAGTTAAGAATTCAACTACAATAGCATGTTATATAAGTTAAGGCATATGTTTTGGTATACTGTGTTTGTTGCTGGAGCCATAGTTTGATTCATTAATAAAGGTATATTTAAAACTGTTAACCAGTGATATTGTAGATACTCATAGATTAGAGATTTTTAAAAGGCAGAGAAGTAGTATTTACTTACTACAGTTTACGTCTCATGCTTGATTTGAAATGGGAGAGACCAGGTGAGGGATGATGCAAATAGACAGAAAGGATTATTTTTTCCATAGAAATCATGTATCCTAATACTTCTGCAATTTAGATGTATCTTACCATGGTTTTAACTATACACATATATTTACTTGAATATAGTGAAATAATTTTCAAAATACAAATCCAGTTTTCTGCAAAGAGTATCCTTTTAAGTAAATTTCTCAATGAATGGTGGATGATTTGTGGTTTGAGGTCTTCATTGTTTTAGTATGCTGATAATTTGATTCAAATAATCTAATTCAAATCTGATGTTTGAAAAGTGATGTTTCAAAAGAAGAACGTCATTTTTCTCATTGCTGAAGTTAATATCATTGTATATATTCTGAGTAGGTGGCAATTTGGCAAAACTACCTCCAAAGAGGGTGACTAAATCAGGGAAAATCCCACCAAAGAGGGTTGCTAAATCAGGAATACCAAATACCTTAGCAGGTAAGTCCAGTTGTCGTTTCGACACACCACAATATATGCTGATCCACTGCATTTAGAATTTTTGGGGACCTGCTACTATAACATGATTTTGCTTTGTAGTTAAGAATTCAACTACAATAGCATGTTATATAAGTTAGGGCATTTGTTTTGGTATACCGTGATTGTTGCTGGAGCCATAGTTTGATTCATTAATAAAGGTATATTTAAAACTGTTAACCAGTGATATTGTAGATACTCATAGATTAGAGATTTTTAAAAGGCAGAGAAGTAGTATTTACTTACTACAGTTTACGTCTCATGCTTGATTTGAAATGGGAGAGACCAGGTGAGGGATGATGCAAATAGACAGAAAGGATTATTTTTTCCATAGAAATCATGTATCCTAATACTTCTGCAATTTAGATGTATCTTACCATGGTTTTAACTATACACATATATTTACTTGAATATAGTGAAATAATTTTCAAAATACAAATCCAGTTTTCTGCAAAGAGTATCCTTTTAAGTAAATTTCTCAATGAATGGTGGATGATTTGTGGTTTGAGGTCTTCATTGTTTTAGTATGCTGATAATTTGATTCAAATAATCTAATTCAAATCTGATGTGTGAAAAGTGATGTTTCAAAAGAAGAACGTCATTTTTCTCATTGCTGAAGTTAATATCATTGTATATATTCTGAGTAGGTGGCAATTTGGCAAAACTACCTCCAAAGAGGGTGACTAAATCAGGGAAAATCCCACCAAAGAGGGTTGCTAAATCAGGAATACCAAATACCTTAGCAGGTAAGTCCATTTGTTGTTTCGACACACCACAATATATGCTGATCCACTGCATTTAGAATTTTGGGGACCTGCGACTATAACATGATTTTGCCACTTTTAATCACAATGTATTGGGAGGTCTATCATAGTGCATTGGTGACTTTAGTTCACATTTATGCAGAAGACGGAAAGTCATAGCGGCTGATACAACCAAGAGTGGCTGTTTAGTGCCACTCATAGCCAGTGAGAACATGAGAAGATATCTTCAATAACAAGTGACATTTTGGCAACATGTGGGTTATGCTACTCATCACGACTAGTGAACACACATGTATATATCATGGCCATGCCATACCATTCCAAGTTGACATGACTAGAACAATACTCCCTGCATAGGATTATTTGACAAGGTATTTGTTATGGTATGCAGATATGGTTAGAGACTTGCCCTTATCAGCAGGGTTCCTAAAGTAGATAGCCATAGCAATATCATCATGGGAAGTTAGGCTCATATCCCTTTCAGTCAATCCTACTTCAAGGATGACATACCTGATGATGTTTCTTGACAGTTTCTCGTTAACAATGTCAGAATTAGTGAGGAACATCAATTGATGAGGAGGTTGTGGATAGACATAGTTGACTGACAAATTTGGTGCTTACTTTCTGTATGACCTCAGGGTATAAAATGCTGGAGGGAGATTGTCCAGGACATGACATACAAAATTTGGCAGCATCATTAGAAGAATGTGCATCTCACTGCTCCAGCAATGCTGAGTGTAGAGGATTTGTCTTCACTCTAAGGACAGTCACACCAAACATGAATAAGCGGTGCTGGTTAAAGCAGCAGATCTGCAGCAAAACTAAACATTATCATGGAGTACATCAAAGGACATATGTAAAGTCAGGTAAGTGGTACTGGAAACACTGATTGACTGAGCTTTGTAGTTAAGAATTCAACTACAATAGCATGTTATATAAGTTAAGGCATATGTTTTGGTATACCGTGTTTGTTGCTGGAGCCATAGTTTGATTCATTAATAAAGGTATATTTAAAACTGTTAACCAGTGATATTGTAGATACTCATAGATTAGAGATTTTTAAAAGGCAGAGAAGTAGTATTTACCTACTACAGTTTACGTCTCATGCTTGATTTGAAATGGGAGAGACCAGGTGAGGGATGATGCAAATAGACAGAAAGGATTATTTTTTCCATAGAAATCATGTATCCTAATACTTCTGCAATTTAGATGTATCTTACCATGGTTTTAATTATACACATATATTTACTTGAATATAGTGAAATAATTTTCAAAATACAAATCCAGTTTTCTGCAAAGAGTATCCTTTTAAGTAAATTTTTCAATGAATGGTGGATGATTTGTGGTTTGAGGTCTTCATTGTTTCAGTATGCTGATAATTTGATTCAAATAATCTAATTCAAATCTGATGTGTGAAGAGTGATGTTTTAAAAGAAGAACGTCATTTTTCTCATTGCTGAAGTTAATATCATTGTATATATTCTGAGTAGGTGGCAATTTGGCAAAACTACCTCCAAAGAGGGTGACTAAATCAGGGGAAATCCCACCAAAGAGGGTTGCTAAATCAGGAATACCAAATACCTTAGCAGGTAAGTCCATTTGTCGTTTCGACACACCACAATATATGCTGATCCACTGCATTTAGAAATTTTGGGGACCTGCGACTATAACATGATTTTGCTTTGTAGTTAAGAATTCAACTACAATAGCATGGTATATAAGTTAAGGCATATGTTTTGGTATACTGTGTTTGTTGCTGGAGCCATAGTTTGATTCATTAATAAAGGTATATTAAAAACTGTTAACCAGTGATATTGTAGATACTCATAGATTAGAGATTTTCAAAAGACAGAGAAATAGTATTTACTTACTACAGTTTACGTCTCATGCTTGATTTGAAATGGGAGAGACCAGATGAGGGATGATGAAAATAGACAGAAAGGAATATTTTTTCCATAGAAATCATGTATCCTAATACTTCTGCAATTTAGATGTATCTTACCATGGTTTTAATTATACACATATATTTACTTGAATATAGTGAAATAATTTTCAAAATACAAATCCAGTTTTCTGCAAAGAGTATCCTTTTAAGTAAATTTCTCAATGAATGGTGGATGATTTGTGGTTTGAGGTCTTCATTGTTTTAGTATGCTGATAATTTGATTCAAATAATCTAATTCAAATCTGATGTGTGAAAAGTGATGTTTCAAAAGAAGAACGTCATTTTTCTCATTGCTGAAGTTAATATCATTGTATATATTCTGAGTAGGTGGCAATTTGGCAAAACTACCTCCAAAGAGGGTGACTAAATCAGGGAAAATCCCACCAAAGAGGGTTGCTAAATCAGGAATACCAAATACCTTAGCAGGTAAGTCCAGTTGTCGTTTCGACACACCACAATATATGCTGATCCACTGCATTTAGAATTTTGGGGACCTGCGACTATAACATGATTTTGCCACTTTTAATCGCAATGTATTGGGAGGTCTATCATAGTGCATTGGTGACTTTAGTTCACATTTATGCAGAAGACGGAAAGTCATAGCGGCTGATACAACCAAGAGTGGCTGTTTAGTGCCACTCATAGCCAGTGAGAACATGAGAAGATATCTTCAATAACAAGTGACATTTTGGCAACATGTGGGTTATGCTACTCATCACGACTAGTGAACACACATGTATATATCATGGCCATGCCATACCATTCCAAGTTGACATGACTAGAACAATACTCCCTGCATAGGATTATTTGACAAGGTATTTGTTATGGTATGCAGATATGGTTAGAGACTTGCCCTTATCAGCAGGGTTCCTAAAGTAGATAGCCATAGCAATATCATCATGGGAAGTTAGGCTCATATCCCTTTCAGTCAATCCTACTTCAAGGATGACATACCTGATGATGTTTCTTGACAGTTTCTCGTTAACAATGTCAGAATTAGTGAGGAACATCAATTGATGAGGAGGTTGTGGATAGACATAGTTGACTGACAAATTTGGTGCTTACTTTCTGTATGACCTCAGGGTATAAAATGCTGGAGGGAGATTGTCCAGGACATGACATACAAAATTTGGCAGCATCATTAGAAGAATGTGCATCTCACTGCTCCAGCAATGCTGAGTGTAGAGGATTTGTCTTCACTCTAAGGACAGTCACACCAAACACGAATAAGCGGTGCTGGTTAAAGCAGCAGATCTGCAGCAAAACTAAACATTATCATGGAGTACATCAAAGGACATATGTAAAGTCAGGTAAGTGGTACTGGAAACACTGATTGACTGAGCTTTGTAGTTAAGAATTCAACTACAATAGCATGTTATATAAGTTAAGGCATATGTTTTGGTATACCGTGTTTGTTGCTGGAGCCATAGTTTGATTCATTAATAAAGGTATATTTAAAACTGTTAACCAGTGATATTGTAGATACTCATAGATTAGAGATTTTTAAAAGGCAGAGAAGTAGTATTTACCTACTACAGTTTACGTCTCATGCTTGATTTGAAATGGGAGAGACCAGGTGAGGGATGATGCAAATAGACAGAAAGGATTATTTTTTCCATAGAAATCATGTATCCTAATACTTCTGCAATTTAGATGTATCTTACCATGGTTTTAATTATACACATATATTTACTTGAATATAGTGAAATAATTTTCAAAATACAAATCCAGTTTTCTGCAAAGAGTATCCTTTTAAGTAAATTTTTCAATGAATGGTGGATGATTTGTGGTTTGAGGTCTTCATTGTTTCAGTATGCTGATAATTTGATTCAAATAATCTAATTCAAATCTGATGTGTGAAGAGTGATGTTTTAAAAGAAGAACGTCATTTTTCTCATTGCTGAAGTTAATATCATTGTATATATTCTGAGTAGGTGGCAATTTGGCAAAACTACCTCCAAAGAGGGTGACTAAATCAGGGGAAATCCCACCAAAGAGGGTTGCTAAATCAGGAATACCAAATACCTTAGCAGGTAAGTCCATTTGTCGTTTTGACACACCACAATATATGCTGATCCACTGCATTTAGAAATTTTGGGGACCTGCGACTATAACATGATTTTGCTTTGTAGTTAAGAATTCAACTACAATAGCATGGTATATAAGTTAAGGCATATGTTTTGGTATACTGTGTTTGTTGCTGGAGCCATAGTTTGATTCATTAATAAAGGTATATTAAAAACTGTTAACCAGTGATATTGTAGATACTCATAGATTAGAGATTTTCAAAAGACAGAGAAATAGTATTTACTTACTACAGTTTACGTCTCATGCTTGATTTGAAATGGGAGAGACCAGATGAGGGATGATGAAAATAGACAGAAAGGAATATTTTTTCCATAGAAATCATGTATCCTAATACTTCTGCAATTTAGATGTATCTTACCATGGTTTTAATTATACACATATATTTACTTGAATATAGTGAAATAATTTTCAAAATACAAATCCAGTTTTCTGCAAAGAGTATCCTTTTAAGTAAATTTCTCAATGAATGGTGGATGATTTGTGGTTTGAGGTCTTCATTGTTTTAGTATGCTGATAATTTGATTCAAATAATCTAATTCAAATCTGATGTGTGAAAAGTGATGTTTCAAAAGAAGAACGTCATTTTTCTCATTGCTGAAGTTAATATCATTGTATATATTCTGAGTAGGTGGCAATTTGGCAAAACTACCTCCAAAGAGGGTGACTAAATCAGGGAAAATCCCACCAAAGAGGGTTGCTAAATCAGGAATACCAAATACCTTAGCAGGTAAGTCCATTTGTTGTTTCGACACACCACAATATATGCT
Organism: Alentia gelatinosa; assembly: GCA_950022655.1. NCBI lineage: Eukaryota > Metazoa > Annelida > Polychaeta > Phyllodocida > Polynoidae > Alentia > Alentia gelatinosa. Next base: position 30,461,988 of record OX465580.1, on the reverse strand, counting down.
GATCCACTGCATTTAGAATTTTGGGGACCTGCGACTATAACATGATTTTGCCACTTTTAATCGCAATGTATTGGGAGGTCTATCATAGTGCATTGGTGACTTTAGTTCACATTTATGCAGAAGACGGAAAGTCATAGCGGCTGATACAACCAAGAGTGGCTGTTTAGTGCCACTCATAGCCAGTGAGAACATGAGAAGATATCTTCAATAACAAGTGACATTTTGGCAACATGTGGGTTATGCTACTCATCACGACTAGTGAACACACATGTATATATCATGGCCATGCCATACCATTCCAAGTTGACATGACTAGAACAATACTCCCTGCATAGGATTATTTGACAAGGTATTTGTTATGGTATGCAGATATGGTTAGAGACTTGCCCTTATCAGCAGGGTTCCTAAAGTAGATAGCCATAGCAATATCATCATGGGAAGTTAGGCTCATATCCCTTTCAGTCAATCCTACTTCAAGGATGACATACCTGATGATGTTTCTTGACAGTTTCTCGTTAACAATGTCAGAATTAGTGAGGAACATCAATTGATGAGGAGGTTGTGGATAGACATAGTTGACTGACAAATTTGGTGCTTACTTTCTGTATGACCTCAGGGTATAAAATGCTGGAGGGAGATTGTCCAGGACATGACATACAAAATTTGGCAGCATCATTAGAAGAATGTGCATCTCACTGCTCCAGCAATGCTGAGTGTAGAGGATTTGTCTTCACTCTAAGGACAGTCACACCAAACACGAATAAGCGGTGCTGGTTAAAGCAGCAGATCTGCAGCAAAACTAAACATTATCATGGAGTACATCAAAGGACATATGTAAAGTCAGGTAAGTGGTACTGGAAACACTGATTGACTGAGCTTTGTAGTTAAGAATTCAACTACAATAGCATGTTATATAAGTTAAGGCATATGTTTTGGTATACCGTGTTTGTTGCTGGAGCCATAGTTTGATTCATTAATAAAGGTATATTTAAAACTGTTAACCAGTGATATTGTAGATACTCATAGATTAGAGATTTTTAAAAGGCAGAGAAGTAGTATTTACTTACTACAGTTTACGTCTCATGCTTGATTTGAAATGGGAGAGACCAGGTGAGGGATGATGCAAATAGACAGAAAGGATTATTTTTTCCATAGAAATCATGTATCCTAATACTTCTGCAATTTAGATGTATCTTACCATGGTTTTAACTATACACATATATTTACTTGAATATAGTGAAATAATTTTCAAAATACAAATCCAGTTTTCTGCAAAGAGTATCCTTTTAAGTAAATTTCTCAATGAATGGTGGATGATTTGTGGTTTGAGGTCTTCATTGTTTTAGTATGCTGATAATTTGATTCAAATAATCTAATTCAAATCTGATGTTTGAAAAGTGATGTTTTAAAAGAAGAACGTCATTTTTCTCATTGCTGAAGTTAATATCATTGTATATATTCTGAGTAGGTGGCAATTTGGCAAAACTACCTCCAAAGAGGGTGACTAAATCAGGGGAAATCCCACCAAAGAGGGTTGCTAAATCAGGAATACCAAATACCTTAGCAGGTAAGTCCAGTTGTCGTTTCGACACACCACAATATATGCTGATCCACTGCATTTAGAATTTTTGGGGACCTGCTACTATAACATGATTTTGCTTTGTAGTTAAGAATTCAACTACAATAGCATGTTATATAAGTTAGGGCATTTGTTTTGGTATACCGTGATTGTTGCTGGAGCCATAGTTTGATTCATTAATAAAGGTATATTTAAAACTGTTAACCAGTGATATTGTAGATACTCATAGATTAGAGATTTTTAAAAGGCAGAGAAGTAGTATTTACTTACTACAGTTTACGTCTCATGCTTGATTTGAAATGGGAGAGACCAGGTGAGGGATGATGCAAATAGACAGAAAGGAATATTTTTTCCATAGAAATCATGTATCCTAATACTTCTGCAATTTAGATGTATCTTACCATGGTTTTAACTATACACATATATTTACTTGAATATAGTGAAATAATTTTCAAAATACAAATCCAGTTTTCTGCAAAGAGTATCCTTTTAAGTAAATTTCTCAATGAATGGTGGATGATTTGTGGTTTGAGGTCTTCATTGTTTTAGTATGCTGATAATTTGATTCAAATAATCTAATTCAAATCTGATGTGTGAAAAGTGATGTTTCAAAAGAAGAACGTCATTTTTCTCATTGCTGAAGTTAATATCATTGTATATATTCTGAGTAGGTGGCAATTTGGCAAAACTACCTCCAAAGAGGGTGACTAAATCAGGGAAAATCCCACCAAAGAGGGTTGCTAAATCAGGAATACCAAATACCTTAGCAGGTAAGTCCATTTGTTGTTTCGACACACCACAATATATGCTGATCCACTGCATTTAGAATTTTGGGGACCTGCGACTATAACATGATTTTGCCACTTTTAATCACAATGTATTGGGAGGTCTATCATAGTGCATTGGTGACTTTAGTTCACATTTATGCAGAAGACGGAAAGTCATAGCGGCTGATACAACCAAGAGTGGCTGTTTAGTGCCACTCATAGCCAGTGAGAACATGAGAAGATATCTTCAATAACAAGTGACATTTTGGCAACATGTGGGTTATGCTACTCATCACGACTAGTGAACACACATGTATATATCATGGCCATGCCATACCATTCCAAGTTGACATGACTAGAACAATACTCCCTGCATAGGATTATTTGACAAGGTATTTGTTATGGTATGCAGATATGGTTAGAGACTTGCCCTTATCAGCAGGGTTCCTAAAGTAGATAGCCATAGCAATATCATCATGGGAAGTTAGGCTCATATCCCTTTCAGTCAATCCTACTTCAAGGATGACATACCTGATGATGTTTCTTGACAGTTTCTCGTTAACAATGTCAGAATTAGTGAGGAACATCAATTGATGAGGAGGTTGTGGATAGACATAGTTGACTGACAAATTTGGTGCTTACTTTCTGTATGACCTCAGGGTATAAAATGCTGGAGGGAGATTGTCCAGGACATGACATACAAAATTTGGCAGCATCATTAGAAGAATGTGCATCTCACTGCTCCAGCAATGCTGAGTGTAGAGGATTTGTCTTCACTCTAAGGACAGTCACACCAAACACGAATAAGCGGTGCTGGTTAAAGCAGCAGATCTGCAGCAAAACTAAACATTATCATGGAGTACATCAAAGGACATATGTAAAGTCAGGTAAGTGGTACTGGAAACACTGATTGACTGAGCTTTGTAGTTAAGAATTCAACTACAATAGCATGTTATATAAGTTAAGGCATATGTTTTGGTATACCGTGTTTGTTGCTGGAGCCATAGTTTGATTCATTAATAAAGGTATATTTAAAACTGTTAACCAGTGATATTGTAGATACTCATAGATTAGAGATTTTTAAAAGGCAGAGAAGTAGTATTTACCTACTACAGTTTACGTCTCATGCTTGATTTGAAATGGGAGAGACCAGGTGAGGGATGATGCAAATAGACAGAAAGGATTATTTTTTCCATAGAAATCATGTATCCTAATACTTCTGCAATTTAGATGTATCTTACCATGGTTTTAATTATACACATATATTTACTTGAATATAGTGAAATAATTTTCAAAATACAAATCCAGTTTTCTGCAAAGAGTATCCTTTTAAGTAAATTTTTCAATGAATGGTGGATGATTTGTGGTTTGAGGTCTTCATTGTTTCAGTATGCTGATAATTTGATTCAAATAATCTAATTCAAATCTGATGTGTGAATAGTGATGTTTTAAAAGAAGAACGTCATTTTTCTCATTGCTGAAGTTAATATCATTGTATATATTCTGAGTAGGTGGCAATTTGGCAAAACTACCTCCAAAGAGGGTGACTAAATCAGGGGAAATCCCACCAAAGAGGGTTGCTAAATCAGGAATACCAAATACCTTAGCAGGTAAGTCCATTTGTCGTTTCGACACACCACAATATATGCTGATCCACTGCATTTAGAAATTTTGGGGACCTGCGACTATAACATGATTTTGCTTTGTAGTTAAGAATTCAACTACAATAGCATGGTATATAAGTTAAGGCATATGTTTTGGTATACTGTGTTTGTTGCTGGAGCCATAGTTTGATTCATTAATAAAGGTATATTAAAAACTGTTAACCAGTGATATTGTAGATACTCATAGATTAGAGATTTTCAAAAGACAGAGAAATAGTATTTACTTACTACAGTTTACGTCTCATGCTTGATTTGAAATGGGAGAGACCAGATGAGGGATGATGAAAATAGACAGAAAGGAATATTTTTTCCATAGAAATCATGTATCCTAATACTTCTGCAATTTAGATGTATCTTACCATGGTTTTAATTATACACATATATTTACTTGAATATAGTGAAATAATTTTCAAAATACAAATCCAGTTTTCTGCAAAGAGTATCCTTTTAAGTAAATTTCTCAATGAATGGTGGATGATTTGTGGTTTGAGGTCTTCATTGTTTTAGTATGCTGATATTTTGATTCAAATAATCTAATTCAAATCTGATGTGTGAAAAGTGATGTTTCAAAAGAAGAACGTCATTTTTCTCATTGCTGAAGTTAATATCATTGTATATATTCTGAGTAGGTGGCAATTTGGCAAAACTACCTCCAAAGAGGGTGACTAAATCAGGGAAAATCCCACCAAAGAGGGTTGCTAAATCAGGAATACCAAATACCTTAGCAGGTAAGTCCATTTGTTGTTTCGACACACCACAATATATGCTGATCCACTGCATTTAGAATTTTGGGGACCTGCGACTATAACATGATTTTGCCACTTTTAATCACAATGTATTGGGAGGTCTATCATAGTGCATTGGTGACTTTAGTTCACATTTATGCAGAAGACGGAAAGTCATAGCGGCTGATACAACCAAGAGTGGCTGTTTAGTGCCACTCATAGCCAGTGAGAACATGAGAAGATATCTTCAATAACAAGTGACATTTTGGCAACATGTGGGTTATGCTACTCATCACGACTAGTGAACACACATGTATATATCATGGCCATGCCATACCATTCCAAGTTGACATGACTAGAACAATACTCCCTGCATAGGATTATTTGACAAGGTATTTGTTATGGTATGCAGATATGGTTAGAGACTTGCCCTTATCAGCAGGGTTCCTAAAGTAGATAGCCATAGCAATATCATCATGGGAAGTTAGGCTCATATCCCTTTCAGTCAATCCTACTTCAAGGATGACATACCTGATGATGTTTCTTGACAGTTTCTCGTTAACAATGTCAGAATTAGTGAGGAACATCAATTGATGAGGAGGTTGTGGATAGACATAGTTGACTGACAAATTTGGTGCTTACTTTCTGTATGACCTCAGGGTATAAAATGCTGGAGGGAGATTGTCCAGGACATGACATACAAAATTTGGCAGCATCATTAGAAGAATGTGCATCTCACTGCTCCAGCAATGCTGAGTGTAGAGGATTTGTCTTCACTCTAAGGACAGTCACACCAAACACGAATAAGCGGTGCTGGTTAAAGCAGCAGATCTGCAGCAAAACTAAACATTATCATGGAGTACATCAAAGGACATATGTAAAGTCAGGTAAGTGGTACTGGAAACACTGATTGACTGAGCTTTGTAGTTAAGAATTCAACTACAATAGCATGTTATATAAGTTAAGGCATATGTTTTGGTATACCGTGTTTGTTGCTGGAGCCATAGTTTGATTCATTAATAAAGGTATATTTAAAACTGTTAACCAGTGATATTGTAGATACTCATAGATTAGAGATTTTTAAAAGGCAGAGAAGTAGTATTTACCTACTACAGTTTACGTCTCATGCTTGATTTGAAATGGGAGAGACCAGGTGAGGGATGATGCAAATAGACAGAAAGGATTATTTTTTCCATAGAAATCATGTATCCTAATACTTCTGCAATTTAGATGTATCTTACCATGGTTTTAATTATACACATATATTTACTTGAATATAGTGAAATAATTTTCAAAATACAAATCCAGTTTTCTGCAAAGAGTATCCTTTTAAGTAAATTTTTCAATGAATGGTGGATGATTTGTGGTTTGAGGTCTTCATTGTTTCAGTATGCTGATAATTTGATTCAAATAATCTAATTCAAATCTGATGTGTGAATAGTGATGTTTTAAAAGAAGAACGTCATTTTTCTCATTGCTGAAGTTAATATCATTGTATATATTCTGAGTAGGTGGCAATTTGGCAAAACTACCTCCAAAGAGGGTGACTAAATCAGGGGAAATCCCACCAAAGAGGGTTGCTAAATCAGGAATACCAAATACCTTAGCAGGTAAGTCCATTTGTCGTTTCGACACACCACAATATATGCTGATCCACTGCATTTAGAAATTTTGGGGACCTGCGACTATAACATGATTTTGCTTTGTAGTTAAGAATTCAACTACAATAGCATGGTATATAAGTTAAGGCATATGTTTTGGTATACTGTGTTTGTTGCTGGAGCCATAGTTTGATTCATTAATAAAGGTATATTAAAAACTGTTAACCAGTGATATTGTAGATACTCATAGATTAGAGATTTTCAAAAGACAGAGAAATAGTATTTACTTACTACAGTTTACGTCTCATGCTTGATTTGAAATGGGAGAGACCAGATGAGGGATGATGAAAATAGACAGAAAGGAATATTTTTTCCATAGAAATCATGTATCCTAATACTTCTGCAATTTAGATGTATCTTACCATGGTTTTAATTATACACATATATTTACTTGAATATAGTGAAATAATTTTCAAAATACAAATCCAGTTTTCTGCAAAGAGTATCCTTTTAAGTAAATTTCTCAATGAATGGTGGATGATTTGTGGTTTGAGGTCTTCATTGTTTTAGTATGCTGATAATTTGATTCAAATAATCTAATTCAAATCTGATGTGTGAAAAGTGATGTTTCAAAAGAAGAACGTCATTTTTCTCATTGCTGAAGTTAATATCATTGTATATATTCTGAGTAGGTGGCAATTTGGCAAAACTACCTCCAAAGAGGGTGACTAAATCAGGGAAAATCCCACCAAAGAGGGTTGCTAAATCAGGAATACCAAATACCTTAGCAGGTAAGTCCATTTGTTGTTTCGACACACCACAATATATGCTGATCCACTGCATTTAGAATTTTGGGGACCTGCGACTATAACATGATTTTGCCACTTTTAATCACAATGTATTGGGAGGTCTATCATAGTGCATTGGTGACTTTAGTTCACATTTATGCAGAAGACGGAAAGTCATAGCGGCTGATACAACCAAGAGTGGCTGTTTAGTGCCACTCATAGCCAGTGAGAACATGAGAAGATATCTTCAATAACAAGTGACATTTTGGCAACATGTGGGTTATGCTACTCATCACGACTAGTGAACACACATGTATATATCATGGCCATGCCATACCATTCCAAGTTGACATGACTAGAACAATACTCCCTGCATAGGATTATTTGACAAGGTATTTGTTATGGTATGCAGATATGGTTAGAGACTTGCCCTTATCAGCAGGGTTCCTAAAGTAGATAGCCATAGCAATATCATCATGGGAAGTTAGGCTCATATCCCTTTCAGTCAATCCTACTTCAAGGATGACATACCTGATGATGTTTCTTGACAGTTTCTCGTTAACAATGTCAGAATTAGTGAGGAACATCAATTGATGAGGAGGTTGTGGATAGACATAGTTGACTGACAAATTTGGTGCTTACTTTCTGTATGACCTCAGGGTATAAAATGCTGGAGGGAGATTGTCCAGGACATGACATACAAAATTTGGCAGCATCATTAGAAGAATGTGCATCTCACTGCTCCAGCAATGCTGAGTGTAGAGGATTTGTCTTCACTCTAAGGACAGTCACACCAAACACGAATAAGCGGTGCTGGTTAAAGCAGCAGATCTGCAGCAAAACTAAACATTATCATGGAGTACATCAAAGGACATATGTAAAGTCAGGTAAGTGGTACTGGAAACACTGATTGACTGAGCTTTGTAGTTAAGAATTCAACTACAATAGCATGTTATATAAGTTAAGGCATATGTTTTGGTATACCGTGTTTGTTGCTGGAGCCATAGTTTGATTCATTAATAAAGGTATATTTAAAACTGTTAACCAGTGATATTGTAGATACTCATAGATTAGAGATTTTTAAAAGGCAGAGAAGTAGTATTTACCTACTACAGTTTACGTCTCATGCTTGATTTGAAATGGGAGAGACCAGGTGAGGGATGATGCAAATAGACAGAAAGGATTATTTTTTCCATAGAAATCATGTATCCTAATACTTCTGCAATTTAGATGTATCTTACCATGGTTTTAATTATACACATATATTTACTTGAATATAGTGAAATAATTTTCAAAATACAAATCCAGTTTTCTGCAAAGAGTATCCTTTTAAGTAAATTTTTCAATGAATGGTGGATGATTTGTGGTTTGAGGTCTTCATTGTTTCAGTATGCTGATAATTTGATTCAAATAATCTAATTCAAATCTGATGTGTGAATAGTGATGTTTTAAAAGAAGAACGTCATTTTTCTCATTGCTGAAGTTAATATCATTGTATATATTCTGAGTAGGTGGCAATTTGGCAAAACTACCTCCAAAGAGGGTGACTAAATCAGGGGAAATCCCACCAAAGAGGGTTGCTAAATCAGGAATACCAAATACCTTAGCAGGTAAGTCCATTTGTCGTTTCGACACACCACAATATATGCTGATCCACTGCATTTAGAAATTTTGGGGACCTGCGACTATAACATGATTTTGCTTTGTAGTTAAGAATTCAACTACAATAGCATGGTATATAAGTTAAGGCATATGTTTTGGTATACTGTGTTTGTTGCTGGAGCCATAGTTTGATTCATTAATAAAGGTATATTAAAAACTGTTAACCAGTGATATTGTAGATACTCATAGATTAGAGATTTTCAAAAGACAGAGAAATAGTATTTACTTACTACAGTTTACGTCTCATGCTTGATTTGAAATGGGAGAGACCAGATGAGGGATGATGAAAATAGACAGAAAGGAATATTTTTTCCATAGAAATCATGTATCCTAATACTTCTGCAATTTAGATGTATCTTACCATGGTTTTAATTATACACATATATTTACTTGAATATAGTGAAATAATTTTCAAAATACAAATCCAGTTTTCTGCAAAGAGTATCCTTTTAAGTAAATTTCTCAATGAATGGTGGATGATTTGTGGTTTGAGGTCTTCATTGTTTTAGTATGCTGATATTTTGATTCAAATAATCTAATTCAAATCTGATGTGTGAAAAGTGATGTTTCAAAAGAAGAACGTCATTTTTCTCATTGCTGAAGTTAATATCATTGTATATATTCTGAGTAGGTGGCAATTTGGCAAAACTACCTCCAAAGAGGGTGACTAAATCAGGGAAAATCCCACCAAAGAGGGTTGCTAAATCAGGAATACCAAATACCTTAGCAGGTAAGTCCATTTGTTGTTTCGACACACCACAATATATGCTGATCCACTGCATTTAGAATTTTGGGGACCTGCGACTATAACATGATTTTGCCACTTTTAATCACAATGTATTGGGAGGTCTATCATAGTGCATTGGTGACTTTAGTTCACATTTATGCAGAAGACGGAAAGTCATAGCGGCTGATACAACCAAGAGTGGCTGTTTAGTGCCACTCATAGCCAGTGAGAACATGAGAAGATATCTTCAATAACAAGTGACATTTTGGCAACATGTGGGTTATGCTACTCATCACGACTAGTGAACACACATGTATATATCATGGCCATGCCATACCATTCCAAGTTGACATGACTAGAACAATACTCCCTGCATAGGATTATTTGACAAGGTATTTGTTATGGTATGCAGATATGGTTAGAGACTTGCCCTTATCAGCAGGGTTCCTAAAGTAGATAGCCATAGCAATATCATCATGGGAAGTTAGGCTCATATCCCTTTCAGTCAATCCTACTTCAAGGATGACATACCTGATGATGTTTCTTGACAGTTTCTCGTTAACAATGTCAGAATTAGTGAGGAACATCAATTGATGAGGAGGTTGTGGATAGACATAGTTGACTGACAAATTTGGTGCTTACTTTCTGTATGACCTCAGGGTATAAAATGCTGGAGGGAGATTGTCCAGGACATGACATACAAAATTTGGCAGCATCATTAGAAGAATGTGCATCTCACTGCTCCAGCAATGCTGAGTGTAGAGGATTTGTCTTCACTCTAAGGACAGTCACACCAAACACGAATAAGCGGTGCTGGTTAAAGCAGCAGATCTGCAGCAAAACTAAACATTATCATGGAGTACATCAAAGGACATATGTAAAGTCAGGTAAGTGGTACTGGAAACACTGATTGACTGAGCTTTGTAGTTAAGAATTCAACTACAATAGCATGTTATATAAGTTAAGGCATATGTTTTGGTATACCGTGTTTGTTGCTGGAGCCATAGTTTGATTCATTAATAAAGGTATATTTAAAACTGTTAACCAGTGATATTGTAGATACTCATAGATTAGAGATTTTTAAAAGGCAGAGAAGTAGTATTTACCTACTACAGTTTACGTCTCATGCTTGATTTGAAATGGGAGAGACCAGGTGAGGGATGATGCAAATAGACAGAAAGGATTATTTTTTCCATAGAAATCATGTATCCTAATACTTCTGCAATTTAGATGTATCTTACCATGGTTTTAATTATACACATATATTTACTTGAATATAGTGAAATAATTTTCAAAATACAAATCCAGTTTTCTGCAAAGAGTATCCTTTTAAGTAAATTTTTCAATGAATGGTGGATGATTTGTGGTTTGAGGTCTTCATTGTTTCAGTATGCTGATAATTTGATTCAAATAATCTAATTCAAATCTGATGTGTGAATAGTGATGTTTTAAAAGAAGAACGTCATTTTTCTCATTGCTGAAGTTAATATCATTGTATATATTCTGAGTAGGTGGCAATTTGGCAAAACTACCTCCAAAGAGGGTGACTAAATCAGGGGAAATCCCACCAAAGAGGGTTGCTAAATCAGGAATACCAAATACCTTAGCAGGTAAGTCCATTTGTCGTTTCGACACACCACAATATATGCTGATCCACTGCATTTAGAAATTTTGGGGACCTGCGACTATAACATGATTTTGCTTTGTAGTTAAGAATTCAACTACAATAGCATGGTATATAAGTTAAGGCATATGTTTTGGTATACTGTGTTTGTTGCTGGAGCCATAGTTTGATTCATTAATAAAGGTATATTAAAAACTGTTAACCAGTGATATTGTAGATACTCATAGATTAGAGATTTTCAAAAGACAGAGAAATAGTATTTACTTACTACAGTTTACGTCTCATGCTTGATTTGAAATGGGAGAGACCAGATGAGGGATGATGAAAATAGACAGAAAGGAATATTTTTTCCATAGAAATCATGTATCCTAATACTTCTGCAATTTAGATGTATCTTACCATGGTTTTAATTATACACATATATTTACTTGAATATAGTGAAATAATTTTCAAAATACAAATCCAGTTTTCTGCAAAGAGTATCCTTTTAAGTAAATTTCTCAATGAATGGTGGATGATTTGTGGTTTGAGGTCTTCATTGTTTTAGTATGCTGATAATTTGATTCAAATAATCTAATTCAAATCTGATGTGTGAAAAGTGATGTTTCAAAAGAAGAACGTCATTTTTCTCATTGCTGAAGTTAATATCATTGTATATATTCTGAGTAGGTGGCAATTTGGCAAAACTACCTCCAAAGAGGGTGACTAAATCAGGGAAAATCCCACCAAAGAGGGTTGCTAAATCAGGAATACCAAATACCTTAGCAGGTAAGTCCATTTGTTGTTTCGACACACCACAATATATGCTGATCCACTGCATTTAGAATTTTGGGGACCTGCGACTATAACATGATTTTGCCACTTTTAATCACAATGTATTGGGAGGTCTATCATAGTGCATTGGTGACTTTAGTTCACATTTATGCAGAAGACGGAAAGTCATAGTGGCTGATACAACCAAGAGTGGCTGTTTAGTGCCACTCATAGCCAGTGAGAACATGAGAAGATATCTTCAATAACAAGTGACATTTTGGCAACATGTGGGTTATGCTACTCATCACGACTAGTGAACACACATGTATATATCATGGCCATGCCATACCATTCCAAGTTGACATGACTAGAACAATACTCCCTGCATAGGATTATTTGACAAGGTATTTGTTATGGTATGCAGATATGGTTAGAGACTTGCCCTTATCAGCAGGGTTCCTAAAGTAGATAGCCATAGCAATATCATCATGGGAAGTTAGGCTCATATCCCTTTCAGTCAATCCTACTTCAAGGATGACATACCTGATGATGTTTCTTGACAGTTTCTCGTTAACAATGTCAGAATTAGTGAGGAACATCAATTGATGAGGAGGTTGTGGATAGACATAGTTGACTGACAAATTTGGTGCTTACTTTCTGTATGACCTCAGGGTATAAAATGCTGGAGGGAGATTGTCCAGGACATGACATACAAAATTTGGCAGCATCATTAGAAGAATGTGCATCTCACTGCTCCAGCAATGCTGAGTGTAGAGGATTTGTCTTCACTCTAAGGACAGTCACACCAAACACGAATAAGCGGTGCTGGTTAAAGCAGCAGATCTGCAGCAAAACTAAACATTATCATGGAGTACATCAAAGGACATATGTAAAGTCAGGTAAGTGGTACTGGAAACACTGATTGACTGAGCTTTGTAGTTAAGAATTCAACTACAATAGCATGTTATATAAGTTAAGGCATATGTTTTGGTATACCGTGTTTGTTGCTGGAGCCATAGTTTGATTCATTAATAAAGGTATATTTAAAACTGTTAACCAGTGATATTGTAGATACTCATAGATTAGAGATTTTTAAAAGGCAGAGAAGTAGTATTTACCTACTACAGTTTACGTCTCATGCTTGATTTGAAATGGGAGAGACCAGGTGAGGGATGATGCAAATAGACAGAAAGGATTATTTTTTCCATAGAAATCATGTATCCTAATACTTCTGCAATTTAGATGTATCTTACCATGGTTTTAATTATACACATATATTTACTTGAATATAGTGAAATAATTTTCAAAATACAAATCCAGTTTTCTGCAAAGAGTATCCTTTTAAGTAAATTTTTCAATGAATGGTGGATGATTTGTGGTTTGAGGTCTTCATTGTTTCAGTATGCTGATAATTTGATTCAAATAATCTAATTCAAATCTGATGTGTGAATAGTGATGTTTTAAAAGAAGAACGTCATTTTTCTCATTGCTGAAGTTAATATCATTGTATATATTCTGAGTAGGTGGCAATTTGGCAAAACTACCTCCAAAGAGGGTGACTAAATCAGGGGAAATCCCACCAAAGAGGGTTGCTAAATCAGGAATACCAAATACCTTAGCAGGTAAGTCCATTTGTCGTTTCGACACACCACAATATATGCTGATCCACTGCATTTAGAAATTTTGGGGACCTGCGACTATAACATGATTTTGCTTTGTAGTTAAGAATTCAACTACAATAGCATGGTATATAAGTTAAGGCATATGTTTTGGTATACTGTGTTTGTTGCTGGAGCCATAGTTTGATTCATTAATAAAGGTATATTAAAAACTGTTAACCAGTGATATTGTAGATACTCATAGATTAGAGATTTTCAAAAGACAGAGAAATAGTATTTACTTACTACAGTTTACGTCTCATGCTTGATTTGAAATGGGAGAGACCAGATGAGGGATGATGAAAATAGACAGAAAGGAATATTTTTTCCATAGAAATCATGTATCCTAATACTTCTGCAATTTAGATGTATCTTACCATGGTTTTAATTATACACATATATTTACTTGAATATAGTGAAATAATTTTCAAAATACAAATCCAGTTTTCTGCAAAGAGTATCCTTTTAAGTAAATTTTTCAATGAATGGTGGATGATTTGTGGTTTGAGGTCTTCATTGTTTCAGTATGCTGATAATTTGATTCAAATAATCTAATTCAAATCTGATGTGTGAATAGTGATGTTTCAAAAGAAGAACGTCATTTTTCTCATTGCTGAAGTTAATATCATTGTATATATTCTGAGTAGGTGGCAATTTGGCAAAACTACCTCCAAAGAGGGTGACTAAATCAGGGAAAATCCCACCAAAGAGGGTTGCTAAATCAGGAATACCAAATACCTTAGCAAGTAAGTCCATTTGCCGTTTCGACACACCACAATATATGCTGATCCACTGCATTTAGAATTTTTGGGGACCTGCGACTATAACATGATTTTGCCACTTTTAATCGCAATGTATTGGGAGGTCTATCATAGTGCATTGGTGGCAGTGGGTGCCATACTTTAGTTCACATTCATGCAGAAGACGGAAAGTCATAGCGGCTGATACAACCAAGAGTGTCTGTTTAGTGCCACTCATAGCCAGTGAGAAACGAGAAATACTGATTGATTCAATTCACCTCAGTAGTTAGATATAACACTGAATTTTCCAATACAACTATATTGAAAACAGGCATGTCCTCTCTTGCATTAGGTTGTGAGGCTGAGGTTCATGAATTACGATTATTCAAATAGCTTAGATATCATGTTATGAAATGCTTCACAAATTATGTTGTTTCAAAGATGTCATTTTATTTTTCTCAATACTAAAGTCACATATTTGTACACATTCCAAATAGGTGTCAATGTTGCAAAACAACCCCCAAAGAGGGTGGCTAAATCAACCAATGTTCCACCAAAGGGGGTCTCTAAATCAGGGATACACAATGCTGTGGCAAGTAAGTCTATTTGATAGATAATGTTTGAAAAATATATTAGGCCATTTCAAGTCTATAGAAAATGGCACATAAATGATTGTTTATGTGTCACAGCGTTAGACAGGTTTCTAAAAATAGAGCATGCAGTTCGAATTTTGTTAGGCTGTGCACTATTCAATTCACAGCAAGGTATGGAAAATGTTTAGGAGGAGGGGGATGGTTGTGTATTGGGAACTTTGGATACATAGTTCTCGAATGGAGCAATCTGGTACCTTCTTAGATTAGAATTTGAATATATTTATCTTTCATAAATGCTATTTTTAAATAATATTATATACAATTCTAGGGGAAGTTTTTATCTAATTTAATCATTAATCGTTTTGATCTTTCAAATATTGGATGGATTAACAAGATCAGTTTATGAGAATAAAAGAGGCTCATAAATGTCCTTAGGATTATAGTTGGGTAAAAGTCAATAGTCCCATGACCGTGACTTCCGAACCTCTA
Source organism: Alentia gelatinosa (assembly GCA_950022655.1). Classification (NCBI taxonomy): domain Eukaryota; kingdom Metazoa; phylum Annelida; class Polychaeta; order Phyllodocida; family Polynoidae; genus Alentia; species Alentia gelatinosa. The sequence continues at coordinate 30,446,618 of OX465580.1, read as the reverse complement.
TATCTCACCTTGGTTGTGTAGAGGGGACCATTTTGATCAAATTTAGCTCCTATGTCCCTCTGAGTAGGTGGGGGAAGACTCTGAAATAACACATTTTTTAAAATTCACCCGAGGACAGTGCTGACGGCCAAAAACGGTCACCCACATAGATCTAGATGAGGTAGAGAAACGAATAAGGTGTCATTTCCCACTAAACCTAGCATGAAGAATTCAATAAAATGCATTTCAAATTCATGTGATATGTTCTACATCACGAAATTCAGCAAAAACAGTATCATACATAGTCTTCATTACTTTGCATCATTTCAATAGTCATCATTAGAAGATTCAGCCTCAGAGTCAGAAAATTCATTGTCACGCCTCTGGTCATTGTCTTGTGGTGCAGGCCATGGAAGTTGAAGTGATGTAGGGATGTAGGGATTGAGAGCAGAGTAAATCAAACTGACATACACAGTCCATCTTGGAGCTGTCATCCATTACCAAAAGGTGAGGGATGGCTCCTGTGTACACAATGTACTTGTAGATAGACAACATAGTTCACCCTCTGCAGATGACGATCCAAAGTGTCCTTGTCGGGTGGAAGGTGCATGGTCTTTTTCTTCTTGTGTCCTCTCAATTTTCTGGCTCATGCTTCTCCCAAACTTGTACTTTTAGTGTCAAGATAGACAAACTTAAGAACAAACTTCTCAGGCTCACTAATAGTCCTCGGCATTACAGGAAGGTGCTGCCCACAGTTTGAGAGTACCTTTTGAGCTTCCAAGGACTTTTTAACCTTTTCAAACATTGATTTGACTGGAATGGATTGGGTAAATTTACCCATGTCTATGACAAAATTCCTTGGGAAAAGGGGTCGACTGGGTATTTTATGTACTCTTCCTGCTATAATACTCTATCTAATCGTGAGAAACTTGCACAAACTGAAACACAGAGCAAAACTTGAAGCAGAGCTGAAAGAAGACACTGTTGAGGAAAGTCTTCATCTGTCTGCTGGTTAACCTGCACCTTAAAGGTTATGCTCAGATATAGGCATCATTCTTAACAAGGCCCTATGTGTTTGGTTCATGAAAGAAGAGCAGAAGAAGCCAGGCAAAATGGAAAAAGGCTATGTCTCTTTACCAGAGCTGCATGGGCAAAGTTCAAAGTACATTCTATTCACATACAGAATCTGAAAATAAGAAAAAGACTTGATAGTCTAATTTCATCTCTCATTGACTTCCAAGGTGCAGGAGTTTGGTACCATAGAGGCTGTTCGTAGAGTATATTAATCATATATCGGAACTCACCAAAGAAACCAGGGCCCCGTTGAATAAAAATGTATCGTCCGTGAGGCTGGACGATAAGATATGTTGAAGGATGGACGAGAAATAAACGAGAATTTATTTTCAGTGTAGCATAAAACTGCTCGTCCATGTCAGCACTGTCGTCCGTGATAATATCGTTCAATTATCGTAGAATGATCGTATGATTGACCTTCAGCCATGGATCTACAGCTAAATCCAGCTTCTCATTGAGGAATTTGGTGAAACTATTGCATTCCATCCTAGTCCTCAAAGGAACATGAGTGAAGTGGTGTATAACACAACATCCGCTGGGTTTTATGTGGAAGCTGTTCTGTCCTCACTTGGTATTACTACTGACCAGCTTGACAAGAACTGTGCTATCAGGCTGAGGAAAGCAGTGCTGACCCCCATATATCTATGGATTTCAAGATGATAAAATACCAAATGTTAGTTTATTGATCTTCCTTAATTGAACAATATTCAGCAACTGTAACTAATCTAATGGCCATGCTGCATAGTATTAGTAAAAGTAGAGACTGCTGACATTCTATATAGTAAGAAATTGGGAATCAGCTACAAAGATCTCCAGTTTTTGGTTGTAACCAGTTTAACAAAGTCAATCAATTGCCCATTTGAGCTACCAGATGGTGAACCAGCTGCAGTGGTAGCGGACAATGATGATTTTGAGAATGATACACTGACAGGTGCTGGACTTACTGTGCAAATGTCATGTTTGTGCAGGCTGGTGCCTTTAACACAGCTAATGATATTGGCAGCCACAATATTCATCCAGCCTTCCAGGAGAGGTTTCCTCAAAGCTGAAGAAACTTGGAGGGGAAATGCATGCAACAGCAATGCGCCACAGGCTAAGTTTTGGATGCCCTTTACGGAGATGACATAAGTCCTCTTCGTAAACATTTATGTCCTGAGGACAAGAAGTTGGGAGGAATTCAACAGCTTCTTGTAGCAAATACTACCATGGCTACAGATATATGACAAGAACAGGTATGGATGTCCGACGCCTTCCACCTGACAAGGACACTTTCTATCTTCATCTGCAGAGTGTGAACTATGTTGTTCATTTACAAATACATTATGACCTAAACTTCCTCACCCTTAGGTAATGGATGGCAGATTCAAGATAGACTATGCCAGTTTGACTTACTCTGCCCTGAATCACTACATCAGCTACCATGGCCTGCACCACAAGACAATGATGAGAGGCGTGACAATGAATCTTCTGACCCTGAGGCTGAATCTTCTGATGATAAATATTGAAATGGTGCAAAGTAATGAAAACTATATGTGATACTGATGTATGTTATGGTTGTATGTGTACAAAAGTAGTCATATGATAGAATGCTATATAAGGGCTCTGTGAAGTGTTATAATACTGAATTTTGTGATGTGGAACATATCACATCAATCTGAAATGCATTTTATTGAATCCTCATGCTAGGTTTAGTGGGAAATGACACCTTATTTGCCTCTCTACCTCATCTAGATCTATGTGGGTGACCGTTTTTGGCCATCAGCACTGTCCTCGGGTGAATTTAAAAAAATGTGTTATTTTAGAGTCTTCCCCCACCTACTCAGAGGGAAATAGGAGCTAAATTTTATCAAAATGGTCCCCTCTACACAACCAAGGTGAGATATGGAGGTTCGGAAGTCACGCTCACGGGTCTATTGATTTTTACCCAAGTATTACCCTGAGATATAGATATATATCTATATGATAAAAATAATGAAACTGCCTCCTTTCCATTCAGACATTGCAGGCTTCACTGAAGAGAAAGGAGATTGTCCTGGATCAGATATTGCTAACATAAAAATTAGCAAAGAAGGTTGTGCTTCTGCTTGTAGAGCAAAGGCTGAATGTCAAGGATTTTTATATATCCACGAAAGTACTAAAAACTTTCTATATCGCCGCTGTTGGTTAAAACACAAATTATGTGCAAATCCGCAAGTTTCTAAGGACACTGATGCATATATCTATATAAAGAATGAAAATGGTGAGTAACACACACAAAAAATATCTAGTCAAGATATAAATAGATTGTTTGTTAATTAGTGCTTATAGTGTTTTGCTGTTCTAACTTTTCTGAATGTGCTTGATGCTAAATATCTTAATTTATTTCTCAGGTGTGATAGTGTTATGGTCATCTCCAATGTCCCTATCCAATAGAATGTGGATGAGCATTCTCCCGGATTTTCTCTTGGAGAGCTTTAGGCCGCGATTGTTTGTTTGTTTGTTGGTTTGATTTAAAGTCCAGTTAACCATTGCAGGTTCTCACCAGACTTTCTCAAGGTTCTTTTACACCACAAGGGTGGTGATCAAATCTATTTAATGAATTTAGGTAGAAATCTCACCCCTACACATTTACAGATGAGTTCTTTTATTTTTCACACCACATAGACATGGTATGAGAAGGATTGGCCTTTGATATAGCAGTAAATCTACCACTGCTGGGGGAAAAGTGGCTGCAGTGGGACCCGGATCAACAAAGTCCAGTGCTATTTAACACTGAGGTAACTCCCCACCCCGGTCGCTTTTGTTATGCTTGCGTGCAAGCATATCCCTTCTGCACCACGAGGAGGTGAGGCGACCAAGAGGGTGAACAGATTGATAAATTGCTGTCCACCCTAGCAGACCATTAAGGTTGGGAGAGGGTGTTCACCCGTGTCATGTCTGAGCGTTACATATGGCAGCCTGTAGCTCTCCAAACTTCACTTCTAATGCTTAAAAGCCTAGTCTTTTAATTAAATTTCCTTATTCAAAGAAAAACGCTCATATTCACCCGGCATTGGGCGTTCTTCCTTGTAGTCAAGTCAAACAATATATCTACAAGACGTACAGGACATACTGGTTGCTGCTGGTATGGTCGGATGTTTTACAGTGATCTAAATATCTACTAGTTCAGGGGGGTGTTTTTCAGTCGTGATGATCTCAAGTTGAGACCTTTGAGGGTCAAAGTGTTTTTCAGTTGTGACGACCTTAAGGGATCTCAAGTTGAGACTGAGATGCGACTGTTTCAGTGGGATGTTTTTCAGTCGTGACAATCTTAACTTGAGACCATTTTAGAGGGAAAGTGTTTTTCAGTTGAGACTTTGTGGTGCTTTGGGTGTTTTTCAGTTGAGACGGTCTCAAGGGATCTCAGCGGATCTCAAGTGAAAGAATCTCAAATTCAGTGACAACTTGAAACCAGTTGATACTTGTCATAACTTTTTTATCCGGTGCTAAAACTTATCAAAATTAAAAGATATTTTCAGCAAAGTGTATTAATAACCTGGCAAACCTATATTCCAAATTTCATAGTTTTATTGTCGTTATTATTTATGACTTGAACATGAGAAACAATTGATAAGTAACATAAAACTGGAGGCACTGCACCACCCAGCTAGTTTGTGCTGAACCTACTGTGATGCTCAAAGTCGGTCTCAACTTGAGATCGGTCTCAACTGGAGATCTGTCTCAACTGGAGATCGGTTCTGAGGTGTCTCAGCCCATGTCAGTGTATATGAAAAGGCCAGAGAAGATGGCAGCTCCGTTACCCCGTCCTTGCAAGAGGAGAGAGTTCACTTAAGCTGGTTACCTGCAGGAAGATCAATATAGAACTTGAGATCGCTCTATACCGAGAGCTAGCGATCTCAACTTGAGACCGTTACAGATGAGATCCCCTAAGATTGGCTGTGTAGACTTGAGATCACTTCTGAAAAACACTTTCTGCCATTGATCTCAAATGCGGTCTCAGGATCTCGGATCAATCTTAGGGTATCTCAAGTTGAGATCGTCTCGACTGAAAAACACCCCTCAGGTGATTTGGGAGTTTTTCAGGGGATCTCAAGGGATCTCAAGTGAAATGATCTCAAAAACGGTCTCATATTTATGATTATGGAGTGACCTTGACAAATAAAAAGCGAGTATTGCAGTAGGTTATACATAAGGTTCCTGAGTGGTGCAGTGCCTGCATTTTTCAGATTTCAAGACAAATGTTTATCACGGTCTTGATAACCACAGGAAAATTATACAATTTGGGATATAAGTACGTCATATTATTAGTACCCTTTGCTCTAAATATTTTCTAATTTGAATAAGTTTTAGCACCTGAAAAAAAAGTTACGACAAGTATCAACTAGTCTCAATTACTAAACTTAACTAAACTAAACTAGGCAGTCATGCAGATCAGTGTCAGCAGTTGTCACTGGCCTTGGTGAAACAATTCGTATGAACAAAATAATTATTGGAAGATTATATAATTTGGGTTAAAGGTATGACATCCATAAAGAATACTCCACTGTAGATATCTTTTTATTTTGATAAGTTTTATTTTGAATATCATACATGTATGACATGTCTGAACCTGTCACTTTTTTGGAGACCCTTTGGACCAAATGGTCACAAATTGGTCATGACTCTGGAACACAAAACAGTGACCAAGACCTTTTACCCCTCAAAATGGTCGCTATTATTATGACCATTTGTCTCTGGAACCCGACGCTTACAAAACGATCACTAATTGGTCACTATTACATTTCCGTGATGGTGATATACCTACACCCCTGGGAAATACTGCACAATTGATCTAACTATATGTAGAGACTCTGTATGTTAACATTCAGAAATTTGTCTCCCTTTAGATTTCTAAATTCGGTTGGAGATATATATAAGCCATTTGGAAATATATGTATAACCATTTCTTGCATAGACTGCATTGCAGGTTAACGCTTGTGCACTAGAATTTCATTTCTGCATCTTCATCACAATATGTTGTATTACTATTTTGTTTATGACAAAAAAACTCCTTGGTACAATTGTCAGAGTAAACCTTTATATTTCCGGGACTCTTGTGTAACATAAAATGTGTTCCCCCTACATATAGTATAGGGAGTATTATCAAGAGACGTCACGAGTTTGTGTCTGAGTTTATTTATGTCACGCATTTTGTTGGCTCAGTAATTTCACGAGTCAAAGACAGAGTCAACAAAATGAGTGACGTAAGTAAACTCAAACTCAAACGAGTGGCCTCTAGATTTTATCCTACTCCACCTCCACTTTTTTCAGTATTAGAAAGTAGTGACATAAACAACACTTTATGTCACACCCGCGACATAAACAAATCCCATGTTGAGCCTATGGCGTTTTTTATTAGGGGTAGGATGAATATGAAATATATGACACTGTAATAAAGTTAAAACTCAAACACTACATCCCCCCTTTCTTTAGATTAAACCTTTAGGATATAGGTCATACATACAGGAAAGCTACATGTGATATTTACTCAGCACCGTATCATAGACTAGAACTCAGACTAGGATTTTCATCTCATATCAGTCTTTGGTATGAGTCTTTTGCAATACTTGGATCATAGTCTTTATGTATTGTTCCTGCTTCATTGATTTGTATTGTAGATGTAAAGACACTAACATTGGAGAGCGTTCATTATTTATGGCAGGAGGGGGGGGGGGTAAATTATATGAGGGTATTCACCTAGGGGGGGCAATTTATTTAGAGGTATTTGCCTGGGGGGGGGGGGGGGCATTTCATTTTGTGGTATTTGCCCCGGGGGGGGGGGGGGCATTTCATTTTGTGGTATTTGCCTGGGTGGGGCCTTTCTATTTCAATTATTTACGTTTTTGTGATTCACCCACATAAGAGGTTCTAGAACTGTGTATTTTGGATAATCTATACAATTTAGAGGCCAATAGTGTCTGATCTCTTCTAGCAGAATTAAGAAATTTACATATATATAAGCATGGTGATTGTGGCAGAGAAGATAATAAGTGAGGTACTGTAACACCTGGCAGTGGCAGAGCTCGTCATACTAAGACTTCTTGTAATCTGCCATGCAAGATGGTCTAGTATTGGCAATCTTTTAAAAACTTCAAATATATGAAAAACAAGCCAGGACTATTTTCTGCACAAGAAAACTGCAATGATTTTAGAGTCTGTAGGTTGTGCATGAATATACTAAGACTATCAAAGGCAATACCGCTGTTAGGAGATTGCTCCATGACCCTATGCGGTGCAGCTCCACTGTATTAGTATCTATACTCAGCTCAACGGTCAATGTCAGGTGATCGCCGTGCAATGTAGCTTAGCACATACAAGTTGTCTTTTTGGTGCCTCCACTGTCTCAATAGAACACCCCTTAAGATAGGCCTCAGAGCAGCAGGTATATAAGCTCCCATGCCAGCATGTCCTGACAGGCTAAGGGTTCACTTCCTAGATGGTGGATATCTAATCCTATAATTATGATATGCCAGGGCGGATTATTTTGAGGTATTTCCGAGGGGGGGCGGTTTATATTAAGGTATTTCCGAGGGGGGGGGCATTTTATTTTGAGGTATTTCCAAGGGGGGGGGGTTATTTTAGGGTATTTCTGAGGGGGAGGGGCATTTTATTTTGAGGTATTTCCGAGGGGGGGCAATTTATTTTGGAGGATTTGCTGAGCAAAACCCACACCCCCTCCCATAAATAATGAACGCTCCCTTAACCTATTTAACCTTTAACTTTAACTGTTCATCATTAATATCTGTAGGGTAAGGCATGTGGCCCAAGTTTTTTACTATCAGACATGTTAATCTCAATATAAAACTTTTGACTTCTACTTCTTTGATCTTCATTTTGTTTTCCCAGTCTTTCTCCCTCATTGCTGTGTCATCTGGTTTTGTCATTATTGTTGGTATCCTGATTTTCATGGCACATATCTATGATAAAAATATACAGTAGGTGCTAATGATGATGATGAGTTTGCAAACCACAATCCATACATAACTGTTAAGCCATCAATAAAGGGTCTGCTGAAGTGGACAGCAATTACCAATCTGTTCACCCTCTTGGTCACCTCGCCTCCTCATGGTGCAGACCGGATATGCTTGCACGCAAGTATAACTAAAGTGACCAGGATAGGTGGGGGGTTAGCTCAGTTGTAAAGAGCATAGGACTTTGTTGATTTGGGTCCCACTGCAGCCACATTTCTCCTTCACCCCCCAGCCGTGGTAGATTTACTGCTATATCAAAAACCAATCCTTCTCATACCATGTCTATGTTGTGTAGGAAGTAAAAGATCTCTCACCTCCATAAATGTGTAGAGGTGAGATCTCTACCTAAATTCATCACATAGATTCGATCACCACCCTTGTTGTGTAAAGGAACCTTGAGAAAGTCTGGCAAGAACCTGTAGTGGTTAACTGGACGTTAAATCAAACCAACAAACAAACAATGTGAATCATTTATCCTTGTTGCCATATGTGGTGTTGCAGTGAGTTTGATGTACTAGGGAGTGACAAGCATGTCTTTAGGCAGCCATCTTTTATTTACGGGAGTCTTGTGTAACATGAAATGTGTTCCCGCTACATAAGGCAGTATGTATGAAATATATGATGCTGTAGTACACTGTAAAAAATGTCAGTAAAATATACAGGATACTACCGTCAACATGAACAGTATATTACCGTAATCTTATCTACAGTTTCCTACCATATATTTGGTATCAGAAAATGGTATTGTACCGTAAATGTATTCAGTACTGTAAACCATCAATCTACAGTCAGTCTACAGTATGAAAGAGTAAGATCGAGACATTAGACTAAGAATGATTCTAGCACTAGCAAAAAATCTAAGTAGTGATGAAAATCCATAAGTTAAGTTCATGAAAATGTGTAATAGATATTTAAAGTGTCTGCAATTTAAAACATATTAGTTCTCAAGTTTAAATGAAATTATTACATTCAGAGGATTAAACACCACTTTGGGACATTCTTAAAATACAAGTAGAATTGACTTAATACCACCATATAAAATGGAACATTGTCAAGATTCTAATCACACCTCCTATGATATAGTCTGCACTGACAACATCAGAGTTGAAAAAAACTTAGAGGGTGAAATAACATTGATCACAATTATTTCAATGATATAGATAAGCCAATCACTACTATATTCAGATACTAGACAAATCTTACATAAAAAGGTTCTAGAGACCCACAATAAGAAGATTTATGGAGCATGCATTTTAATGATCCATTTGCATAGTATATCTATACAGTTTTGCAATTTTATAATTACGGGTTACAACCATAGTCAAAATACGGTTTATTACAGTTTGGAAATACTTTCAGAAAAATATTACGGTCGTCTGTAAAATTTATGGTATTTCTCTGGCACCCAAGTTGCAAAGTCAGGGCCCTGTTTTTCAGTAACGACATCGTCGGGCAACGATACCGTACGATCGTCCAGCGATTCCACGACAGTTTTCAAGACACAAAATGGCCGCTGTTCTTTAGACACGATCGTAGTGCGCCACTCACGATCGCCGCGAAAAATGTCGGCCGCTACGACAAGTATAGAACTGTCTTGGGTTCTATAACACATCACTGTGCGTATATAGAGGATTTTTCCACTTTCCGACGGAATTAATTTTAACACGAGTAAGGGATACATATGATCTATAATCGTACCAAATATGAAGACAATCGGACCCACCGTCCCGAAGATATCGACGTTTGAATTTGAAACATTGGGCTATCGATTGGATATCGTACAAGCACTCTCCTAGCAGATCTTTGGCGGTAAAGAGCGCGGAATCTCTGCTTGGAGAGTGAAGTAATCGCAGAGTGAGGGTATAGCTACACTGGCCACCAGAGCAGCGTTTGCTATGACGAAATTCAAACGTCGATATCTTCGGGACGGTGAGTCCGTTTGTCTTCATATTTGGTACGATTATCGATTATATAGAGACCTTACTCGTGTTAAAATTTCGTCGCTTAATTCTAAGGGGAAGTGAAGTTGCGCATTCTGTACGACAGGTCCATAGCTGTCATGAACCAACGACAAATTGGGCGACATTTTCAATCACGTGACCCCACGATTGTCGTGACTGAAAAACATGTCTGGACGCCCTACGCCTCTAAGAGGCCTATTCCACCAAAAAGGCCCTCAGCAGGCGGGTTTTTGCGCTCCAGCAGGCGTTTGCCGCCGGGGCCGGCCGTCCGGCCGCCCCTAAACCCCTAAATTCTAGGAGCTGTTCCACCAAGGCCCCCCGAGGCGACCAACAGGCGTACACAAGGCGCCCGGCAAGCCGGCCGGACCCGGCGCGGCGTTACACCCGGGTGGGTTCGCTATTGCCGTCTGGTGGACATTAGCGGCACTAACGCACAAGGCCGCGGTTCTCTATCGATCCGATAGGCGGCGCGGCGTGCGGCGATACACTACGCTGCTCTGAACCCGCGAAAGTCGCGTATCGAGCGGAGCAGTGTGTCAGCGTGTCGGGAATTGTACGGGAACGGTCAGAAAACGTCAAATAACCGCGGATTTACAGGTTAAATCGAACAATGAAGGTAAATAAAGATAAGGATTGATGTTATGAATGTGTATGGCACGCTAAGGTGCTAGAATTCTGCCGAAAGTGTCGGAATTTTCGATATCCTTTCGCGGCTTCGGGTATCGCCGGTGTCGGCCGCGCAGTGTTGTCGGCTTTCCCTCGCCGCGGGTCCCGGCAGGGCCCGCGGCCGTGCTTCTTTCGGCGTAGCTCTTGACACGCCGGCCGGCCTGCCGGGGGCTTAAAATCAAATGAATCGGTTTTCCCCTGCCAGGGCTTGCGGGGGATGTTGCGCTCATAATACCCGCCCGCCCGCCCGGCCTTCTCTGTGGTTATCACTATATTTTGGTGGAACACCTCCAAAATTGGCTGTTGCACCGAGTATTGTCCCCGGCCGGCGTCCGGCGGCCACCAACAGGTCAGCCGATACTGCCCGGCTACGAGGTTTTGGAGGCACGGTGGCCGGCAGGCTCCGGCCGTGAGGGGCCTGTGAGGTCTCATGAGCTGTTCCACCAAGCATATTATCGCCGCCGGCGGGAGGTTTGGGCCGGCTATTGCCGCCGGTCGCCAATAGGCGACCACAAGGGGCCCGGCCTGGGCTTGTGCTTCCTTGGTGGAATAGGCCTCTTAGACTCACGACATATCGCCTATTCACTAAAGTGTCGTGTCTATCGAACACTGACGGCAAAAACACGTCGCCCATAACGATTGTCGTGACTGAAAAACAGGGCCCAGGTTTTGTCGCCGAGCTCTACGACACGCGCCGACGTGCTACCACACGCTACAACAAAAACATCACTAATCGCAGAGGGTCTACAAAATTCAAAAATGTTTGAATTTCGTAGCCTGTCGGCGACAAATATGGCCGGGTGAATGTCTCTTGTATGTGAAATACTTGACCGAAAATTATGAAATTTGCAGATCCGGTGGGCCACATAATGAAGATACGGCACTGCAAATCTCAAATCAATTTATTCATGCTTTAGCTTGGAACTGAGTTTTGTTTTGTCTCAAATACAATATGGTATTGTTATGTAAATACTATTAAAAATCTATCATATCGATGCTTTATTTCTTTGAATTATAACAGATTTTATATAGGATACCTCTAGTAGATAGTTAAAAAAGTTTTCCCGCTATTCCTTTGTCGCTGACCTGCCGGGTACAAAAAAATCAACCCTCCTAATTCACTACAACGGACTACGATTAAGTTCCAGATGGCGGCGCGTGTCGCTGACATTGTCGCCGACACGCGCCGGAGTCAGGAACTTAATCTCAGCCTGTTGTAGTAGGTGGGAGGGCCCCCTAAAGCCCTAAACATTACAGTTATATAGAACTGCATTGGAAATCATTTAGATAGGCAATACTCCACATGGCTCTGGCACTACCATGGTATAGTATTGTCACTTTACATGGGTCATCATTGCATATAATTTTGCGGTCTTATTACCATGGCTAAACTTCCTGTATTTTGTGATACTTGAAAGCTATATTTTTCTTTAATCTTTAAATGAAACATTGCAAACGTTGGCAACTTTATAATCAAAATTTGCTTCCCCAAAGACTTCTATTAAATTATCTTTTCAGAACCGGTTGGAATCTGGACTACATGGAGTCAGTGGGGACCTTGCTCCCCTGATTGTGGAAACAATCGTGAAAGAGACAGGACCCGGTTGTGCAAGGGTGTCCCCCTGCACCGCTGCAAGGGAAAGTCAAAAGATCATGAACTCTGTCCTGAGGAATCATGCCAAACAGGTAGGATTTAAATCAAGGCCCTTTAACATGGGTTTCATGGTTTCGCACAGGTGTTGAAATATAGGATAGGCATTATATCATCCAGGGGCCTGTTTTTCAGTCATGACCATATATGGTGATAGTGACCAGTTAGTGACCGTTTCGAGAGAATTGGGTTCCAGAGACAAATGGTCATTATAATAATAACCATTTTGAGGGGTAAAAGGTCTTGGTTACTGTTTTGAGTTCAACAGTTGTGACCATTTGGTGACCATTGGGTCCAAATGCTCATAAACAATGAGAGGGTCAGACATGTCATACATGTATGATATTCATACCAAAACCTAAAAATCTAAATTAAAAGATATTTGCAGTGGAAGATTCTATATGGATGTCATACCTTTATCCCAAATTACATAATGTTTCAATGATTATTTATTCAAATGAATTGTTTCACCAAAGCCAGTGACAACTGCTGACACTGTTTGTTTAATCTCTTCCGTTCCGATGGAACGTGTGTTCCGCAGTTGGGAATTTTTTTTTCCCAACTGCGGAACACACGTTCCATCGGAACGGAAGAGATTAAACAAACATCGGTCATAAACCAAGGGGTTATCGTTTTATTTTTCGTTCCGTCGGAGTCTATTTCTAGTCTCCGTGGTTGGAAAAAATTTAGAAGAGTAGAAGGTGCACACAGCTACACCTCGTATACAACCATAAACCAAGGGGTTAGCTACAGAAGCTGGTAGGAATACATTAATAGAGAGAAGCAAAATCAGCATTTTTTTCGTGTCAACGAAAAAAACAAACCAGAGGGACTGTAGTATCCTCCTCCGGGGTGCAGACCCCGTGGGAAAGACCTCAGAAGAAAACCCACCACACTTTGCCTAATGAGACTGGAGAACAGTCGAAACCACGAGAGAAATAAAATAATCAAGATAAACCAACACTGCGGCTCAAGCAACCGTAGTTCCCTACCCGACACAACTTGGTTTGAGTCGGGTATAACATCAACGAACGAAAAAAGACACCTCGAGTAGGGAACGAAAATTTCCCCATTCGACGTAACGACTACCACATCACCAACAGACTTGGTTCGTGTCGGTTGAATGACTGGACAACAGTATGCTTCTCCTCCCAGCTTTGAACAAAGCTGGGCCAGTAGGGAAGGCGCCATTCCCCACTGTGGCCTCTCTGATACAAGAGAATCCAATAGGAGCTGTGTGGCCTAACAAACAGTCAGCCTCAGTCATATAGTCGAACATCACATCGCCCAGAGTTCAAGCGAACTCAGGCTTATAATCGAACGCCGGCAGCACACGCTGAGCGCCCGTATCCAATGGAATACAATGCTGAGGGTCACGTGCACGCCTCAGCCAATCAGACACGCCGAAAGTAGGGTACGCAGCAGGCGCGGGAACTTCCCCGTGTCCGCTTCCCTTGTCTCTCTATTACGTGGTCGCAATATGGTGGGGTAAGGACATGAAACTTTGGTATGCCTCGTGATTTCAAACAACTGCTGACACTGCTCTGCTTGACTGCCTTATTTACATCCTACTGCAGTACTTGACCCTAAGTTTGTGTGATAGTCTCATACTTCTGGGGCCTGTTTTTCAGACAGCGACGTCTTTATTTGTAGTGATCACAAAAGAGTGACCAGTTGGGCAACCAAACCAGTGATCATGACAAAAAAGTGTTCCTCAGACCCGGTCACTATTCAGCTGTTATGATCACTGTTGGTCCAAGGCCCATTCAAAAACAAAAGCATGTCTCACATGTATATTACTCAACAAAAAATTGTAAAATTTGGGAATTAGATAAAACAGGTATAGATAATTCATCGCAGTAAATATTGTTTCATTTGATATAGTGAAAGTGTATAAAATGAAATATGCCACCATTTGGGCTAAATGGTCACAACTCTGGAACCCAAAACAGTGACCATGACAGTTTACCCCTCTAAATGGTCACATATGTTATGACGACTTATCTCTGGAACCCAAAGGTCTCCAAACGGTCACTAACTGGTCATTATAGGAAATGGTCACGACTAAAAAACAGGCCCCTGATTGGAATATTTCAGGGGTATTGATTTTTTAATAGTCAAATCCTTTGTTAGAACCATTATTCTACTTGAACCCAGAATTGTGGTCACTGCACCACTCTGCCAGTTTCTTACTGTATCGCTCGACCCTAGGCTACCACTTCCAACAACACAACAAACAATGTAAGGCAGCCAAAAATGCCAAAAATGCACTTAGAGACTTCAAATAAAAACTGAAATGTGGGGGAAAACACTGGGAATAATATGGAATTATCAAATTATTCAATCATTACTGATTTATAAAATGTTCCGTTCGCTATTGTGGCATAGCGAAGGGAACGACCGCCTCAACAGCGAGACTACTGATGAAACGCAAATTTCTGTTAACCACTGTTGCTGCCACTGTTGCCGCCTAACCTCTCGCTATAAGCCATGTACTAGTGAAACGGGTCCCAGTTTCACTAGTTTGGGGGGTAAAAGGTAATGGCAACCTCAACAGGAAGAGCAATCAGCGGCACTATTATAAAAGCGGAAACTATAAAGTCTTCTTTCCTAAGTGGCATCGCTCTTGAGGTGGCCCTTCCCTTCGCTATGCTGGACGGAATATCTAATAAATCAATATCTAATGACAGTTATGATGATTCCAAATTATTCCTTGTGTCTTTCACCATACCCTCTCGAACTGATCATTACAACAAACTGACATCTGTAGCGCTTGACAGAGCTATCACTTGCTGGTCATAGAAGCGTTGGGCACCATAATTGAGTCAAAAATGCACGTAGAGACGATGTGAGGGAAACATGAGGAATAATTTGGAACTATCAAATTATCCCCCACTGTGTGCTTGTACGAAAATTAATAATGAATTTAATAATGACTGACCGGGGGTGAGATTTCTACCTAAATTCATCTGATAGATTGGATCACTCCCTGGGTCCCTAGAATACCGACATTCACAGGGCTTGCTTTTAATGGGAAGGCACATGGAGTGAACCAATGTCAGGACTCATAACACTGTGAACTGGAGAAAGACTACATCTAGTTTGTGTGAACTATAATTAAAGGATTATACATGAACCACATTTGGGACTATGAAAGAATTACATCGGATTTGTGTGAACAATCAGGAACAACATACTTGAATGATGGAACAATCAGTTTGAATGAATTGACAGTGACGTGTTAGGATTTATGAGTGTAGCTAATTATGTAACACAAGGTCAACAATGTGAAGGGGTTAAAACTGGAATGAAGGTTTATAGAGGAAATGGCTTCTGTGAAATGGTTTGTACATTCAAGCTAACATAATTGGTAGAACGATCTATTACTCATTGCTTTGTGTGAATTATGTTATTATTATTAAAAGTAAAGTTGATAAGAAGATATGTGTTGATCATATGTACCTCTAGTCATTAGGATCGTAGTATTCTAAAGCAATGCACAAAAGCACCACCACTCCCTCTAGTCATCTACTACTCAAATGACTTCAAGGATGTGTGAGGTTACTGTGCCCCTTCTCAGACAACATCATAGTCTATGGCAAAATACACAAAGAACATAATGCAAACCTGTATGCAGTATTCAAACAGTTATGTGAAAAAGGTCTGACACTCAACAGAAATAATGTGAGTTTGGAACATCCAGCCTAGAATTCTACGGTTAAAAGTTTTCAGACAAAGGCATGGAAATTGACCCAAAGAAGGCTGACAAGATCAGCACTATCCAGCCCCCAATGAATCCAGGGCCTTGTTTTTAGTCACGACAATTGTTATTGGCGACATCGTCTATGCGGCAGTGTGCTAGAGAGCTACGATCGTAGAACCAACGACAAATGGCGTGGGGCTACGACACATAGAGAGCTCAAATGGGTGCTATAGTCATGACAATCGGTGCGCACCCAAGCGAAAAATGACGCCACATGTGTCGTAGGCCTAAGTCAACTTTTGACATGCCGTACCATCATCTCACTCTCACTCATATTTTACGACATAGTGCACTTAATGAGCACAGGGCCTCGCTATGCTGTCAAACCTCACTGTGTGTATATAGAGGATTTTCCTGCTCCCCATAGGAATTAAGCGATGAAATTTTAACACGAGTAAGGGGTACATATAACCTATAATTGTACCAAATATGAAGAAGAACGGCTGTACCGTTCCGAAACTATCGGCGTTTGAATTTTTCACTCCCTCCGTGCGTTTGCGTTGGTCGCTGTTCTTTTTCACTCCCTCCGTAGTGCGGCGGGTTTCGGCTGTTCTTTTTGTCTCCCCCGGAGGCCGGCGGGAATTGCTCGACACTGGCCACCAGAGCATGACAAAATTCAAACGCCGATATCTTCGTAATGGTGCTGCTGATTCTCTGTGACACCATACAGACATTGGGGTTGTCTAGTTTCGTGACAACACAAGTAGCTGCCCTTAGGAAAAGACAGACCCCAAACATAAGAATTAGACAAATCTACACATCATGGACTTGTTTCACTAATTTTGTGATAAAAGTGTTAGACAGATATGAAAAGCGGCACCAACAGTGCAAGCAAGAACAGATAAAACAAAGTCTAATGTCTAGTTCTTATGAAACCGGACACACCAACTAGACCCATCTAGACATGTCACGAAACTAGTGAAACAGGGGGCTGTTTCACTAGGAGCTACAAGTCTCGCTGTTTGTAACAGTGGCAGCAAAGCGGCAGTTTGCATTTCATTAGTAGGTGCACTCAAGCGTGAACGGCACTTGGGATACAAGCGGCACCAACAGTGGCAGAACCCGTTTCATCAGTGCAGAGGGTCTCGCTGTTAGTGCCACTGTGGAGCTGCTGTACACGAGAGGGTCTTCCCTCTCGTTTGTTACGTGTATAGAACACTCTCGCCCACTTCTCGTGAGAATTAAGCAATGAAATTTTTACACGAGTAAGGTATACATATAACCTATAATCGTACCCAATATGAAGAAAATCGGCCGCACCGTTATCAAGATATCGGCGTTTGAATTTTTTACTCCCTCCGTGCGTTTGCATTGGTCGCTGTTCTTTTTCACTCCCTCCAAAGTGCGGCGTGGTTTTGGCTGTTCTTTTTGTCTCCCCCCGGAGGCCGGCGGGAAGTGTAGTATTTGCTATGACAAAATTCAAACGCTGATATCTTCGGAACGGTGTGGCCGATTTTCTTCATATTTGGTACTATTATAGGTTATATATATACCTTACTCGTGTAAAAATTTCATCGCTTAATGAAGGGGTGAAATTCCACATCATCCTGGCCTTTTGATGAATAAATTCGAATGTCAAATGTGTGTGCATAGCGAGACCTGTGCCAACAGTGAGAGTTGGTCCCACCTCAACAGCGAGACCACTGATGAAACGCAGATTTGGGATTGACACTGTTGGTGCCACTGTTGCAGTCCTACCTCTCGCTTTGACCCCCCTACTAGTGAAACGGCCCCCAGGTCCCAGTTTGCTATGGGTCCTAAACTAGTGAAACGGGTCCCTGCTCCATACATCGATAGCTGCCCCACAAAAGAGCAACCATCTTCAGAGCCTTCAACCATCTTATTACAAAATTCTGTTTCAGAGACTGATGGACCCTGGTCTTTATGGGAACAATGGGGTACCTGTCTGCCAGAATGTGGGAATAACCGCCAAAGGGTAAGAGTCCGGTACTGTAAAGGTATGAAACAACAGAGCTGCAGAGGAACTACCCAGGATAGTGAAAAGTGTCCAGAGACAGATTGCATAGTCGGTAAGTCTGGTAGTTGAAGTAGTAGAAGAAGCAGTGTTGTAGTCGATCTTCTTTATCATGTAGTATCAGATATAACTCATTCTTACAGCCAACGTTCTTAGTTTCACAACATGTTCACAGTTTCAGTCTCCATCACCAAGGCCCCTTCGGCTCACATGCAATATCAATAAAAATGTAGCAAACACCACATTAAACCGAGTGTTCCACTGGCAAAGCATTCTGCGTGCAAGTAGCCTTCCTGCCGGTGGTTGCTGCTGGGCCCAGCCGATTAGGCAGCTGGAAATATGTAAATTCTTTGAGCTTTTCTACCAGCCCACCTTATTCTAGCTGGCTGACGACCACATGGGAGTCCGTGCACTGTCTGGCAGGCACCAAGTAACTTCTTCTTTCAAGCAGGGCAGTCGACCAGCACCGGTGGGGTGATGGTTCTGCCGATTCTGCCACGCTGCCTGTTGGAGGTTGGCTGCAATACTTGCTACGGTTGTTCCCTGTTCATTTGATAGGGGGTGTCATGATATGATATATATCACTAGTATATGTGTACACGGTACTTACCTTGTATGACAGCACTGCCTACTCAGTGCTACCACCTAGTGTTAGATAGGTGTACTAACATACACATATGGTGCTGCCACCTAGTGTTAAATATGGAGCAACAAGAAAGGTACACTGGCCACCCGAGCTACACTACGTTAGCTCTGGTCACGTTAAATTGAGAGGGGCCTTGACCTGGCGTGGTAGCGGGTATATCATGCCATTGCAGTGAGTAAGAGAGGTTTGTTAGGGGTTGGTATCTATTTTTACTCTGTGTATCTATTTTTACTGTGTGGTCCGACCACTCTCTGGCCATGCCCCCTTGACCCTGCCATGACCCATGTTCTTACCCTGGAAGCCACTTTTCAATGTTCTCATCTTATTTTAATGTGTATTTTCAATAAAATGGCCACAGAGATAAGGTTCTTTATCAATTTATTAATATGTGGAGATTTCTTTGCAAGTATTTGGGATATCAGAATCCATGTAGAACATACTTATTTGGTTCGAGAGTGAGAATCTGTGGACATGCCAAGGGTTTAACGTTACCAACCTCTTAGTTGGAACTAGTGTAGACAGAGGTGGTGGCCAATCTACAAGAAAGGCTTAGAAAAAACATCTTGCTCTGCTTAGCCCCACCATGTAATTCAGACATACTTTATATTTCTTTTCAATATCCAGTCATATCCTATGTACCCTTTACCCATCTAAACATAAAAAGTTATCAGGAGGCCCACCAAATGTGCCTCCACACTCTTCACTCAAACAAGGGCTTGAGTGAAGCACTGAGCCCCCATGTTGGGAACTGTATACATGTAATGATGGTAGCTGTTTTTCACACACTGGAGCTAAAATCCTGCCAAAACATTTTTAAAAAGTCTGAACTTTCTGCCTCCACTCACAGATTAAGGGGCTATTCCACCAATGCAGTGCAGGGCCCTTGTGGTCGCCTATTGGCGTTCAGCGGCAATAGCCGCCCCAAACCTCCCGCTGGTGGGGATAATCTGCTTGGTGGAACAGCTCACGACAGCTCATAGGCCCCTCAGGGCCTGCCCCCTGCAGGCCACCGGCCTCTCCCCGTGCCTCCCAAACCCCGTCTCCGGCCAATATCGGCTGACCTGTTGGTGGTCACTGATTTTGAAGCGGTTCCACGCAAAGCACCGCTGGCGGAAAACTGCTTCATTTGATTTTAAGCCCCCGGCCAGCCGGCCGACGTGCCAAGAACTACACTGAGAGTGACGTCGAGAGCTGTTCCGGGGTCCACGTTGACTGCTCGCCTGCATATACTACGATATACACTGTCAAGGCATGCCCGGGAGGGGTACTCCTACGGACGGAGACCGAAAGTTCGCATAGTTATGGTAATTTGGACAGAATTCTAGTGCCAGAGTCGAAAATATACATTCATAACATCAAGCCTTATCTTTATTTACCTTCGTTGTTCGATTAACGGCAGTATTTCGCCGATATTTGAAGTCCTCTGACCATTTCTGTATGAATACCAACATGGCGGCACACTGCTCTGCTCGATAAACGGCTTTTGCGAATCCAGAGTGGCGTAGTGTATGGAGAACCGCTAAAGAGAACCCGGCTTGCGCATTAGTGCCGCGAATGTCCAGCAGACGTCAGCAGCAAGTACACTGTGTGGGTATAGCCACGCCAGGGCCGGCCGGATCTATGGGCGCCTGCCAGGCGCCTTGTGTACCCATGTTGGTCGCCTCGGGGTGGCTTTGGTGGAACAGCACGAAGAATTTAGAGAATTTACATGCTGACCACCTATGTTGACGTGCAGGCAGGGTTCACTTGCTTAAGGATACAAAACAAATCTAACAAAAGTCTTTATCACAAAGCGTTAGTATATCAAGAAAAGACCTCGAAAAATGAAAAAGATATCCAGTGCCTCGTTGGTGGTTCACTTGCTTAAGGATACAAAACAAATCTAACAAAAGTCTTTAGCACACAGAGTTAGTATATCAAGAAAAGACCTCGAAAAATTAAAAAGATATCAAAAGCTTATATGTTCGTTTACAACTGCTTGGATGATAATCCGGCTACAGTGAAAATCTTAATTGTGGCTGACTTTCATACCTTTCCAGTTGAAGTGCTGATAGTAGTGAGTTTCAGCTAACCATGAATCCTGAATTATAGTTTATGATTTAATTGTAGAAACTAGCCCAGATATACCAGGCCCTGCTGAATCGACAGTATTACCAGGAAAGCAGGCAGAGAAATCGGAGAGCGTCACGAGTACCGCATATAAGGAGGGCACAGAAGAAATCTCAGTCGAGGAAGCAATTGAAATTGAAAATGCAGCAAAAACAAACCTGGTATCTTCTATTGAGGATAAACTAAGAGATGTGGGGAAGAGCCCAAACGACAACTTGGTAACAATTGGAATTGCGGCAGCCGGTTTGTTTGTGGTCGTAGGCGGCATTATGTATTACTGGTAAGTTGTCCAAACTCTCCCGTGCTCATGGCTGTAAAATCTACACGTTCCACTGACAGAGAACCGTTTCCTTCTTATCTATTACCCGTTGAAAAGATGGCCCGTCATGACCAGACTTGATGCGTACCCATCAAAGTAAGACCTTTGGTACTCATCGCCGGGGAACAACACATGTATGACAGTGACTAGAAATTAGAATGCATTAGAAGAACCTAACTGCGATTATTCGCCGCATATTATTTCATTAAAACAGGGTCTTCCTATTTTGATTACAATATGATATAATCTAATTTTCAGTAAGAAGAAGAAGGCCAAACCACCACCTAAAGAAGAAACTGAAAATTTACTCGACTATGAGGATTCTCCCATGAATTGACTTGATTAAAAGGTCCAATCTTCATATCAATGCCAGTCATACACATATTGTGCAAACCCACAGGCATGTTCCATGGCCGCCACTCCACCTTGACCTTGTGGACGGACGTCACTGGCTGGTATCTGGCAAAGGCTATTTTATTAGTTCTGTTTCATTGTCATGTGGTCACTGCCATTAGGCATGTGGCCTGCTCCACTACACTGATTTCGATACCCGATTGAACACAGCCACACCACGGCAGCCATGCGGCAACCATAGATCGCTCTTTGGGATAATACCATCGGCTCAATCGAGCAGGCCCTTTAAGAATAAATGAAATATCATGAGTGACACCGTTAGGTGGGCATATATGTCCACTCAATCAATAACTTTTAGACATGACTGCTTATGAACATATTGTTTCCTAGTGATCGAAGAAGGCCAAGACTTATTTTGCTTTATTTAAGGCCCTGTCCCACTGGTGCGATGCGATTGTCGCAAGTCAATAAAAAGCCATAAACGGCCGCCGAGGGTCATAAAAACGGCGGCGCCTGTCGCATCGCACACAATCGCTCTTGTGGCTTGTGCGTGTGTGCGATGCGACGGATCCGTCCCTATTGTATTCATATATAACTATACTTATTTCTATATGTTCTTCCCCTTTAGCTATTTGGATATTTATATGTTATGAACCTCATATCGATTTCATATATAAAAATATTATTGTGCAGGGATGTCAGTTGGGTAAGAAAATAATAAACGCAAATATGTATGTGTGAGAGAGGCACAAATAATATCACCTTTGTTTTACATAAGGAAAAGGGATCTTTTAAAAGAAAATATAATATCGTTGTATACTCTTGACAGAATTATTTTTCCATAGGTGCTGCCACAAGCACTGCGACGAATCCATCTCATCAGTGGGAATACCCCTGATTTTCTTTGCTATTTGGGTGTGATGAATCCATCGCAATAGGGGTCATAAGCCCTGCCAAGGGGCCCTTTATGGGGCTATAAAACACGTGCAACGATCGCATCGCATCAGTGGGGCCAGAACTTAAGTCTCAAAATATGTTTTTATTTTCGAAATAACGAGATCGATATTTGAAGGTCTAACACAGGCACATAGGACTCAACGTAGCCATTATGGAAAGATGTAATCATGTAGTTTTACCATGTACTCAATTGAATACAGGACGTGACAAGTATGTAATTACAGGTACCTGGGGGTAATTCTAAGTCCGCCCTTGATTATAAGTCTCATGTAATTGGGGAGAAAAGGGCAATTTCGCATAGCTACCTGAGAATCCCAAAGCGAATCATATATATACTCCATATCAGAGGTCAAAGTACATTTGACATTTCATCTTCATAGGTCATTGTTATCCCTGATGTAAACTTAGAGGAAGATTTATGCCAGACCGATTGCATGTACATGCATGGAAATCAGAATAGTTGCAACACAAGTATCTGTTGTAGTATATTTGTATGTCGAACTACAGCTAAAAATGTTAGTATTTTTTTCATCACAGTAGAAGTAATCCAGGAAGTGAAAAGTGCAGAGATATGACATATAATGCTGAGATGATGTGACTTTAAAAATAACATTGATGTACATCCTAAAACTTGTACCAATGACAGGTTGATAAGAAGGTATGGATGAATAAGTACACTATATCTCGTTACAAATAATAATAAGTCAATAAGGAAATTTTAACACCCTTCCCCCCAACAAAAAAAGATAGAAAAAACACAACATCTACAAACAAACTGCCATTCGGGAAATACATCAGTTGTTACCTATCAAAATCAAGAAAATCATAACATATTTCTGTTATCACGTGTTGGGTGGACTTTCACTGAATAAAATATGCAAACAAACTTGTTGATTTATCACATTATTATCAAAATTACAAATCGGCCTATAATTTTGCTAGAACTTAGCTGCTGCATGTGACACGGGAAACCCTAATAGTAGTATTGTTTATAAAGATCCAATAGACAGTGTTTCCATTTATTAATACTTTAGAAATGATATTGTATATGAAAGTCCCTTAAAGAGCTATGCGTGATTCAGCATAGGAAGTGATAATTGGACTGATGCCCTTCACTTCTAAATCATCAAAAGGTAATTACTTTTACATCGTCTATGTTATCCTTCTAACAATGGTAAGTACATGTACAATCATAATGTGATTGCACATGTATCGTTTTACAGATTCACGTTTGCAGTATCATATATTTCTGGTATATTTTTTGTGTAACCCTTCACTTAGACTTAAATGGTTTGATTACAAATCACTATTCTCAGATTGCTTAATCGACGCCAGCGATCAGTGTTCTAAATCTAGTTTCTGAAACCTTCAGAATATCACTTTCTTTGACAGAGTTTGTTTATATCCTAGGATATCTTGTCACCTCTATAAAATATTCATTTTAACTGCGAGATAACTCTGTTTTGCTTTGATTTTCTTTATTTTGTGATATTGAAATACAACTTTCAAATGAATATCAAAATATATAGTGTGTTATGACTTATGAATGTTATGTTATGATGAGCTAATGGTTAGCTTGTGTTAATCAAGGGCATGTGACTAAACTATGGGATCATTCCGATCTTCAATACTTTATTACTCGGATCATACATACTGTTATCCATTGCTGTTCAGTATCACCAGACTTGAGAATACTTATTACCGGGTACTAATATCTAGATTTGGCCAAACAGAATGGCAGTTGTTGAACATGTATTTGACCTGACTACAACTTTGAGGTCACGTCTTCGGTACCGGTACTGAATGTTCCCAATAATCTCAAGTATATTAATTATGGTGGCAGATGTGTGACACCAGGTTTGAGGATTGCTGTAATTGTCTCATCAAATCAGAAATTTATTACATAATGATTTATATCGTTCTAAAATAAAAAAGTATGGGTAAATATCTGCACATCCAGACTGTAAGGTTGAAATCATAGTTCTGAATTAATGCAGGTCCCAATTATCATAATTTTTCTAACAAGTCACACACGGGAATGCTAATTTTTAGGTTTTTTTTTCAAACAGGTACATCTATTTATTTTCTCCTCATATCGTCTTTTAATTTACTACGGTAGTAGTATAGAGAGCATGAAGGCTAAAATCGTAAAATGTGCATACATCACTTCTGTCCAATACAGAAATGGAAGAAGCCGCAGGATTGACGGAGGAAGACATTGACGAGGAGGAGAAGGACGAGGAAGAGGAGGAGGAGGAGGAGGAGGAGGAGGAGGAGGAGGAGGAGGAGGAGGAGGAGGAGGAGGAGGAGGAGGAGAAAGGGACAGAGGGTATGACGGCAGAAACACCACCCACTGGCATATCAAATAAGAAAATTTATATTGGAGTCGGCGTTGGGGTTCTGCTATTGCTACTTTTGGCTTGCTTTGTATGCTCAAGGTGAGTCCTTCACATACGTCAGCTAA
The DNA here is from genome assembly GCA_950022655.1 of Alentia gelatinosa. Taxonomy (NCBI): domain Eukaryota; kingdom Metazoa; phylum Annelida; class Polychaeta; order Phyllodocida; family Polynoidae; genus Alentia; species Alentia gelatinosa. The sequence continues at coordinate 30,421,711 of OX465580.1, read as the reverse complement.
CTGGGATACCTATTGTTGGTTCTCTTTAGGTGACCCATCGGTTATAGTTTATTGTTGTGCTTGAAAACAACACTAACACGATGAAACTGTCAATATTCTTAGGTTTTTAATGAAATGTTAAGTTACTGATTTCCGGCTGTTCTTGTCAGGATAACTTCTGAGATTTAATGTGCTATTATATCCCCCCCCCCCCCCCCCCAAGAGTCGAGGGGCGTGGCAGCGCAGGGTAGACCGGAAGGCCTGGACGGACCCCTAAAGCGTTACATAGCTATTTCTGTTATTTTCTATCTGTAGCGCTCAATAAGAAAGAATCACAGTTTGATTCTCTTTATATTATATTACCTCTAAAAAAGTATTACAGTACCATCCCCAGGCCTTCCCGTGCAACTGCATTAGACACTCTGAAAATCTTCCAACCGATGTCCGCCGAGACGTCATTACAGCCTTTACCACGTTACGTCTTCTCAGAATGCATTGCATTCCCATCCCCAAGCGAACCAAAGGCATTATGCCCTCTAATAAAGTATTACAGAACTATTCCCATTACCCCTAACGACATTCCGCCCAAGGTTATGGAAAACGTTATATTGCATTGTCTGTTATCTTCTAACCATATTACACCAGTTAAGACAGCATTACAGTTCCATCCCCGTTATGTCCTAACCACTTTAAGCCCTCTAAAAAAATTCCCAACACTGTTATCGTAACAGAGAGAGCGAAAAAGGAAATTACATTACACTTTAAGCCCTCTAAACCATATTACGTCCAGTAAGCCATCGTTACAGTCTCAGTCCCATTACCTCCTAAGGACATCATATCCTCTCATAAAGTATTACCGTCCGATCCCCATTACTTCCTAACCACATTAGGCTTCATAATAAAGTATTACAGTCCCATCCGCAAGCTGTCCAAGCCATAATAGGACATCATTACAGTTCCCTCAACATTTCCTCCTGACAATGTCACATACACTTATGAAATGTACTATGCCCACATAAAGCCCACATAAAGCTAGGAAACCTGTGTGGTCGGTGTACATCAATTTCACCTAGTTGGTGGAACACACCCTAAGAGGCAAAACTATTTAATCAGGTTTTAGCAGGTCGTACAGTTACTGTATTGCCACCACCGTTGAGCATGTTGCCACAGGATCGTCTACCGCACCTATTTTTAAATATATGCCTGACAAGCGTTAACTCGGCGCCCGTGTAGCACTGTACAGTATGGCCGGTACAACACACCCATAACCATATACCATATAACTTAAACAAATTCTTAGAAGTCACTGAATTGTGAATAAAACGTTTTTAAGGTTTTTTTATGAACTTCTTGGGAATAATTTGTAATGCATTCATTGTAGGTGTAAAAGCCTTTAAATTGAAACATCAGATGCAATGTCTTTCATATGTAATTGTTTTTAACCGGGCGAGATTTACAACATATGTCTCGTATGTGTAATACTTTTGGCACGCGTCGACATGGGACATAATGGTAATGGGTCTGGATGAAGTGGAAGTGATACATAAAGTTTTTTCAACGGGTGCAACTGATCGACGTCATCGAGGTCGGACTGTAACTGTCCTTAGTGGGCGTTATGTATTCGGGAAGTTTCAGGAGTGATGTGTTACTCATAGCAGTAATGCCTAAAGGAAAAGCATCAAGATGGCGCTGATGCTTTATAATGGGGCAAAAAGCGTTTGGGAATCGGCAGGGAGTAATGTGTAATGCATTTTTAGTAGGCTTAACCAGTTCCTATACAGTCGAAGTTGTCGAAAGTAAGGTTTTTAGTGAATGATACATAATGCTTTATGGTGGCTATTAGAAGGTAACGGGGAGAAACATCGAGAGTTCTGTGTTAGGCGTTTGTAGAGGGTGTTACCAGGAATAAAGTGAGGTATGTAACGCGTTCATAGCAGGTGTAACGTGGACTAACGTACAACGCATTCATAGAGAGCGTAACGTGGTTAAGAAGTAATGGGAACCAACGCAAATCACGTAACGCTTTTAACCCTGAAAGTATCATAACTGATGTATGTAGAGGTGACGTTTAATCAAATATACATCGCCAATGGTATGTTAGACAAACTAAAAGTCCATAGAAATTGTACCACCACTAACATGGTCAATATAAATCTTCCTCACATATCTACAGGTTTTTGGTTGGTGAGGATCGTTTTAACTAACTATATTTTACTTGTAGGCCTCAGGAGGTAAAGAGCGATCCAGACAAGGAGCTACTGATGAAACGACGGACCATGCTAGAGGATACGGAGAGCGATTGAGTCTGTAATAGTTTTGAGAATCATACCGTTTCCCAGATATATAAAATCCAGTTATTTACACAATAAATGAAGTTTGGAATTGTCCTTATTGTAAATGATGACGTGGCTTTTAATTTTACCGATGGTGCCGGGGAGGGGGATAACATTTTGGTTCCCGTTCCCACAATAATTTTGGAATCTTTCTTAAATGTTAATATATTTCCTGATCTTATAATCAATAAGTCTAGAGGAGTATAATTGATATATAAATTGTTTTATTTCATTCTTTACAAACACCTCTAGGCTTGCATCTAACACTGAGGCGAGTTGTTAGAACATGAAAGATCACTTGGGTAATATATCACCGCCCATCATTAAATCAGTGGGCCATATTTTCTGTGTTCTTAGCAAGACGACCAGTATGGGTCACAATTCTGTTGCCTACTTTGTACTCAGTGTCAACACAGATCTAATTCATATCAGTGAACACAACAAAAGGCCTCCGTTTCTTCAACCATTCAATGTGAATTCTTACGAGACTGCCCGAATCTATGAAATACTAGGAAATAGCGTATGGCATAGTTAAACCGTTGAAAAAGCAGTTTCTTGGTTCACTATAATCAGCAAGTAGCTGGGCTTTAACAAAGTCTATGGCTCTTGATGAGTGTACCTGTTTTTATCTTAATCTACCAGATTATGTCTGATGCAATCTACGATGAGATTCTTGTAGGTACAAAATGCATTTCAAAGAATCGAACCTTATTAGACAAATAGTCATGAACCCTTCAGCATAAGAATCTAAGCGTCCGTTTGTATGCACCTGATAATCACAGCTGGAAGTATCTGGCTTCTGCATTGGAAACTAAATAGAGGGAAGTCTATCCACTAGGTGGCATTTGACATATATGAACCGTGAAGTGCTTACTTCCAGCAGCATTTCGGAGGTGATGGTGTATTAAGGTTTGATAAATCGCGTAAACAGGCCTATATTTTCTCAATAACACTGACCTCAGTGACCATGTCCAGGTTGATTAAATTTACCAGTTACCATGAACTGATTTATAGATGGTGCTTCAGTTAATTTGTTTCGGTCTCCAATACATAGTTCAGCAACTCTATATGTGCACTCTGAGAACTAACATGGGATTATGAAATACGATCCGCAGAAGTTATGTTTATTTATTCTCAAGGTTATCTCATATATATCTCATTTAGACGTGGATTCTCCTCACTGAATGGATAATTATCCGAATACTTACCTTGGTAGAAGTATGAAGGAGAATTGAGGTTCTTGCGAAGCCTAGGAACTCTTTCGGAGTGTCCTAGGGTAACAGGGGTCCCTGCTGCCTTAGGACTACAGAGAAAGTAGTTCCTACGGCGAGTAAGAACTTCTGCTTGGGACAATTTATTTCCCCTTTAACCTTAGGTAACTGTAGCAGCGATTCTATTAATAAGTACTTCACCAAATTAATAAGGGGCCTCTTGGTGATCATCAGAATATATCAATACAATGGAATGAAGTATTCAATCATCAGACTGACTTGAATTGTTGGAACGGAATTTTGAAAAGACAGACCCGAAAGGATTACTTGAAACCTGTGTTTCTATCAGCCATCGAATAATAAAATGGCTAAGAACTTTACGTAAGCGGCCATACTCTTTCGTAGTAGGTGAAGCTTGTTTTTATACAGTAATAAATAATTACATGGAAAATTACAGCTCTGTAACTAAATATTAATCAATGCAGATTACGTTCTGAGTGAATGACAGGGTAGTGTCTAACATGTCAACTGAGGGACAATACAGCCTTGTTCGTTAAACCGCACCAAATTCAGTCATCCACTCCTGGTATTTCTTGATATCTTCGCTGGAGACCGATTTGGAAACCTTTTTGGAGGCCATCTCGAAGTCCTCCATTGTGGTCGGAGACTCAAGTTCATCCTTTGGAATGTTCCGGATTTCATCTGGAGTTAGTCCAGCGATTCTCCTCCGCATTGACATCATGGCTGCATCCCTAGAATGAAATAGAAATAAATTAAAATCTATCACAGGAATATAACCTTTTGATATTGTTCTCATTCACTCCACCCCCACCCCAAGTAGATTTATAATCAATATAGGTCACGATATATTACTCGAGCGGGCGTTTATGTTTGTAGGAGAACTCTGGGTTGAAATGTTGCATTTACAAACACAGCAAAAAGAGGCCGGGAAGGGTTTATTTATGTACATGTATATCAGATTATTCCCTAAAATCATACAAAGCGGTATGTCTTCCATATAATCGTAATTTTTTTAGCTTTAATTAGAGCTTCCATGTTGGGAATTGCTGTTCAATGTGTCCTATACAGGTTCAAGTATCAGCCGCTGGGATATCGATCCAGATGAGTGACCACCACATACCTGCAGACGTTGGTGATGTCAGCCCCGGAATAACCGTCCAGCTTCTCGGCAATGGCGTCCAGATCTACATCTGGATCCAGGGTCACCTCTTTGAGGTTTATGTCCAGCAATTTCTTCCGTCCTTCCGCTGTAAAGACAAAACGTGGTTTTCATCACATTGTTATCTTAATGTAAGTTGTAAGATTAATGATACGTGGCATAAACACTTCTGAACACAGCCGATGCTACCTTGAAAGTGACAACTACATGTCAGAACCAAACCGTTGCTATGCAATCTCCCTGGGGACATTGTTAAAAGAACAATGCAGCATAACAACCACCCATCGCGACAGTGACATCACACTGTCGCGGCTATTCTCCCAGCATGTTTCGGCTGGGGAACAGAGTTGGTTATGTACACTGTTTATTTAAACAATGTGGGGGTGGGGCTCCAAGGTTTCATCCGAATCGGACTCTTCAGGCATCTTATAGTAAGGCTGATCAAGGCATATGACATTGTCACATTTAGAGGGAACTACACTTTGTGTAGACCCTGTACATTTTATTAAAATAATAAAATGTGCATGGAAAAGGGAGAAAGCAATGACCACAAGAGCAAAAAGTTCCAGTGTGTCAAAGCAGAAGGTCCTGGGCTCCCAAGGAGAGGTAAACTCCGGGGCCCTAATATAATGTCGCTAAACCGGTAACATAAAATTTTTTAGACGAGGCAAAAAAAAAAAAAAAAAAAATTAATGTAAGTTGTAATGAGCTTGTAAATACAGTCGGAGTGGTATGGGGAGGGATTGTGGAGGGGTTTGTATCCCAGACCACTATACTGGGTAAATCAGTTGTTGGGAAAAAAGAAAGAACTTTTTAATGTGGAATTCGAGTTTTATTAGACTGAATAAAGCTCATTTAATGTTATTTTTGTTTTGCATAAGGGAAAAAAAGGTGTATCGGTATATACTGATAAGGAAAACGGGAATTTCCACGGAAAAGCGGAAATCTGTCATCTTTTTAATCATTTATAAATATGTAATTTCAAGAAACAATCAATCTAACAAGATAGTCCAACTTTATCGTTGGGGACACAGGAAAATAATATTGTCGACGAATATAAATGATCACGCAGATCTTTAGTCCTGCAAGCATGACCAAACCTCTGTTGAGTTCATGGTCCCTACCCCCTTTTTCCATTATATTCTAACTGGACAGGAGAACATTGTCTTTAGTAAGGGTTGAGACCTGAAAGTGGTTCAGTAAATTCAATCAATATCTTCAGCAGATACATGGCCTATAATTGATTCTACTTCACATTATCTATAACACGACGATCGGATAGATTTCGATGTACTTTATTTTGTATATGGGTGGTTGCTTTTTTAATCTTAAAAATCTTACGTACGATTGCCAACAAAAGAAAGGTTGAACCTAGATGAGGACTAGAAGAAGCAGGTTGAGTTTTGTACATGGTTGGATTGCAAGAAAATTCTGCAGCATATGAATCTGCCACACCTCGCAAAAAACGTGAATTATATTTTCTGTGGCAAGTAGATATGATTTTTAAAATTGTGTTTGAAATGACCATCATGTTTAATCAATATATAGTAATAACTTGTGAAAAGAGGCTATTCATTGCTGAGGAGCAGCACACTCACATTTGGGTAGCGGGATGTAGATACGTTTCTCCAGTCGCCGACGTAGTGCCTCGTCTATGTCCCAGGGGAAGTTTGTGGCCGCTAACACCATGACGATCTTAGTTGGATCATCATCCTGGCCAGTGGCTCCAGTTACTCCTGCAGAAATGAAAAGGCGAAAACAGTTCATCACTTATCAGGGTTTAAAGTAGTGGTAGTCCAAAAAGGTTGAAACTATGGTGGGCATTAAAGTGATACTGTCAGTTACACATATTATTTCATCATTCATGGTACCGGTATACTGTAATACAAAGTATCCATTGAGAATGTATGGGGCCTCAGTAAACCACTACCATACCAATTGTTTAATAATTGTCAGATAGCATAACCATGGTATACGGTTTCAGTCCAATAAATAGTCCCTTTGTACTATTCAGGGATGTCAGCTAGCGTCACGGAAAAAGAGTGGAAATATTTTCATGTGGATTTGTGGGGCTCAAAGAGACCGGGAGAACTTGGATTATATGACCTTGTTAGCCATGGTATGGTGCTGACGGGTTGTGGGGTGGTTCACAACCCATACATTAGAAATGGAGGTTTTTTTTTAAAAGAAATATTATCATAATTAGAAAATTTACGGAGCCGTTGAGATGCTGTTCTCAGCATTCTATAACATAAATACGTCCCTCAACATAGGCGTCAGGGCATATTTTATGTAAACAAAAGACTCGGAGGACATAGCCATGGGCTCAGGAAACATTTTTCTTGTTAGCCCTCTACTCCCATCGCAGCTCAGATAGTAGCGAATTTAAGGTAACTAACATATTCATAAGGCAATTGATATGTGATCGTTCAAAAACTACAAAAGAACCAGTCTAATTAAAGCTATGGGCATCATCAGGTAAGAGATAAAAGCTTCTGGAATATATTTGATGAGAACAGTTCCTTTCTAGTAGTTTATCGATAAAACTTATCTTAATTTCATAAAATTTTGGGATCCGATCTTCCCACAGCGGAAATGTTGCAATTCTATTAGAAATTTAATGGAAATACAGAAAAACATATTTTTTTATATGCAAAAACTATCTGCACTGGTGTTAGGTTGTAAAAGTCTCCATCAATCCTATTCAGTAATTTAATGAACTGGGAAGGGCCCAGAAAAAATTCCTGGTCTACCAGGGTACTAAAAGAGTGACAAAGTCACATGCCTTGATATTAGCCATGATTAAGACGAGTCCGAATGGGATGAAATAGTGACCCCCAATCCCCCCCGATACATTTTTATTATGTCACATAGAAGAGAAACACCCGATGTTTACAATCACATGGACATAAAGGTAGAAAGTGAGATCTGTATATATGATCCCTTTCTATTCGTTGGTTTGCTCATCGGCAACTAGAACAATTGACTTCCTGGAGACACCATAGCAACATGGTTCAAAACTTAAAGGACAATGTCACCTGCAAAGTAGCATCGGCTTGCCGTAGTTGTTATTGCACCGTCATATTAATCAAAAACGGGAGTCTGTAAACCCTGCTTATATATTTCTGAATACAAAAGATGAAAACGTATTCCAATTCAGGGTAGAATATCATGTAAATGTACAGAAAAGAGGAGGTTTATGCAACAGAGTCAGCGTACCGTCCATCTGTATGAGCAGCTCAGACTTGACTCTTCTGCTCGCCTCGTGCTCAGATGCGCCGCCACGCTTTGAGCAGATGGAATCAATCTCGTCTACAAAGATGGTGCTTGGGGCGTAAAATCTGGCCTGAAAAGGTAGTTTCAACATGAATAGAGCCACGAAATAATTTCACGCTGATAAACAGTCTTGTATAGATTTTCTTATGGGATTTCGCAAGGTAATTACATGTGAAATTTGACACTTTAGCATATTAGATACAGAATTTCCTTGGTGTGAATGCAAAGAGTCTAAGTAAAAGATGCCACTGAGAACAATGTCGATTTATCTCTGTTCTTGTATTTATGATTCCATCGGTGTTTTCTGGTATATCTTAAGAACAGACTAATTGCGAGGTGTTTCAGCCAGTTAAGAGAATGGGACAGCTAAAAATGGAATACTGGAGAACTCGACCCGTAATAAACTCGACCCGTTTTAAGAACTCGACCTGTAACGAACTCGACCCGTTTTAAATCTTCCCTACTCAATCATCTCAACTATGTATAAATACTACGGTATATTTAGTAGGAAATATATTATCTTGACCTCAAATTGAGTCTTCTCTGGGGAAGAAAACGAACAGAACACCCTACCCTTAACCCCAACCCTATCCATATCCCCAACCCTAACCCTAAACCTATCTGGACTTATTTTCTATATGCACTGGTTTATTAGTCTAAAAGCTAACTAATCAGCCCTTTACTTGTATATGAAAATGTCTTTTTCATAAGTATCTAGAACGGGTCGAGTTCTCCCAATGGATTTGTCCAAAACGGGTCGAGTTCTCCTGACAACCTAAAAATGTATGGTAAAAAATCACGAAATGGCAGCAATTAGGCTACATTTTGAACATTTCTAAAAATCCTTTTTGGGCAATAGTTTGAATACTTTTGATACATCTAGGGCATTATAGGGCACAATGCAGAGCCTTAATATAATATTTAACTCCAATATTTAGACGAATTATGCCTAATAACATGAGGGGGTCATGTGACAACAGCATCATAAAATAGCAAATAGAATAGAATTAAAAAGGGGGCAGAATCAAATACTTTTCGCAATTAATAATAACTCACATATATGCATCTTTCCAGCATAAAAGTATAGGCTTACATGGCATTCTTCATATTGGACTCAATTTGTGCTATTTTGGTGTAGTTTAGACAGTCACATTACAACACCCTCTAAACCATTAACAAGAGCTAAGTGTGCATTTTCAAATAGAATAATTGGCCTTTAAAAGGCCAAATAAGCAGGTGGACGCATTTAAAACTCACTACAGGGAGGGAGGGAGGGAGGGAGGGAGGGAGGGAGGGAGGGAGGGAGGGAGGGAGGGAGGGAGGGAGGGAGGGAGGGAGGGAGGGAGGGAGGGAGGGAGGGAGGGAGGGAGGGAGGGATATCCATGAATAGGGAAGGGCCTGCAATGATAGCATATTTAAAGCCCTACTCCTCTGTGAACTCAGCAGTTCATGGATCAATGCACACATATATTTAGCTACCTGAGGGCGCTTTCAATTGCCAATCATCTACTTAACTACACATAAAACGTTTTGTAGTTGGTGATAGTTTCATGGATGAGTGCACACAGACCTGTCTGCATGCAGCCTGGCCATATGCTGGGGCAAAACCTTGTTCCTATGTACACCAATAAAGTAGGTCAAGCCAATATCTGGTATTAAATGATATTGCAAATGGTTTTACAACACAATATCATTTGACTGGGTCTTGACTGATTCCTACAACAAAGTTATGAACCATTTTGACTTCTGTTTATGTATAAATATGCTGATTAAACTATCCTCTCATACACCTGATGCCTCCCCACCTCCTATTATGAGATTTGGCAAAAATAAATGAATAGCACATCAAATATACATTTCACCTAAATTATGATACTTCCTAAGGTGTAAGCAACTGTCAGTGCCACTTATGGAGATGGTAAATGTTACACCAATGCTCACTGTAAATCAATATTGAGTAAACATCTGTTTGAGCATGCCCATTTCACTGAAAATCCCCCCACTTTCAACAAATACTTGAATATCTCTGTAAATATAGAATCTACTTAGAAAATTCCACTTCCTAGCACCTATTGTTTTTCATTCTATTCAAATGAGGCATATCATATTCTGATTCAACCAGTTTAAGGGGTAGAAATATGTCCATAAAGGAGTTCTTGAAAATGGACCTGTGACTACAAAGGTCCCCCCCAAACTGAATTCACTTTTTTTTCAAATCCATTCCAAAATACTAAATATTAAAACTGTAAGGCATTGTACCACCATAAAACCTTCTTTCCAAAACAGAAATCTTATTCCTATCTGTATTTAGTTAGCTATAAAGGGCAAAAATGTGGTCAGGCCATCTAGTGACTTTACAAGCCTGTGTACAGTAGGCTATAGCCATAACCTAAAGACCAACCATCCACCTGCTAATAATTTAAGTTCCATTTAATATTAGTAATGGTTCTTTTGTGGTATTAAAGGGTAGATGTACCTACATAATGGCGAAAGAATGAAGTTTTCAACTTTACTTGAAAAAGGTTATAAGTACTTGACATATTTTTTCATCAGGTTACGACAGTCAAGTTATGACCCTGTCACGTTACAACCCCATCACATTAAGACCCACAGTGAGTCACTTGAGGGCAGGAAAGAGGTAGAAATAGAGTTCCTGTGCTGGGTAGATATGTAGCTACGACAAGAAGAATAAAGAATAAAGAATTTCTCTTTACTAAAAAAAAAGTTAACAGCCTCTACATATTTTTATATCATGTTACAACCCTTGTCAAGTTACGACACCCGTCACAGTATGTACCGGGTAGATATAAGGCCAGGGATGCCAGTAAGGGTAAACAAAAATGATAGAAATGCATTTTTTAGTTATATTCTTATTTATACATATTATCAAACTGTATAACAAAATGAGGGACAATTTGTTTCCATAGCAACCAATATGACCCAATCTCAGGGGGGTTGTAACGTGACGTTTTTTGTTTCATATTAGCCCTGTGCTAAAGCTATTTATGGTAGTTAGTGTTCCCAATTTCGCACAAGAGTCCTTCAATATATAGAGATAATATATGCAAAAGGAATTAATGATCCTCTCAAATTTTATTTTTTGGGCATTTGCTGCTATTTCATGATTTTCGACTGTATAAGGAATGTATTTGCACTTTCGATTAAGGCTGTGCCTTTGCATTCCCTTAAAATGCCGAACACTTGGTTAATGTATGGGGGTTTTAGCTCGCAATTAGTCTTTATATAATCATGAATTCATCCATGGCCGGGGTTCTCAGAGTGAGAGGCATGGCTATATCTGAATCTCATTTGTCACCACTATCTAATGTCGGAAAGCAGCACAGAATTTTATCATAGATCAGGAGAAAGAAGCTTTTGGTTTAGTGCTGGCGGCTACCATGTTAACATTCAAAGTGGTGTGCCTTTTGGGTAAATAAGTATATTACACTTTAATTTAACCGATTATTTCTATAATTTAAATATCGTACAAGAGACTAGTATTTAGCTTTACGCTACTGTATCTCTAGACATTCAAAACACAAATAGGTTTACTTATATGATCTTAGAATTTGTAATTCCCTTACAAACTAATATAAATTATATAGTCAAACATATTCGATATGAAAAATGTAGTATACAAAGGAAAATATACATATAACTTTGGTAGAAGACATGTGCAGTGGGTAGCTGAAGCAGAAGCAGAAAAGGGCACGGAGATTTATATCGTCTGGACAATTAATCAAACTTTAAATAGGAAAATATGTGCAGTGCTATGACAACGTATTCACTGTATTTGAAGTTAAGTATCACCCAACTTACTATAAACAAGTACACGCACGCTTTAGTTTTATTTATAGAAAGACTGGAATATATAAATGGCTTGGACTGCATAATGAGTGATAAAACGTTTATGACTTTTTCCAGAGCAAAAACAATAAATGTAAAAAAAAAAATCAACTACCACCCACAAAAAGATAATAATGATAATAACAATACAAAAGAAAATGGTCAAACCACACCTTACGATGTATGTTATATAAACCACAATAAAACACAAACTATAATAAGTAAAATTTGCGAGCTGCAACAGGTAGATTAGCTATCAGAAAAGTTAAAAACTCCGGTCGGTGAGCAGGGCAACAAATGAAGGGAGTGCATTCTACATTAAAGTCTACAGGGCGCATCTGCTGGTTGTCGAGTAAACGCAGAGAGACGGGGCAGAGATAGGAGCGATCCGACCACCCGCAGGCCCATGCCACACTGACCGCAGTGCCTAGAGACCCAGGACCACCTACCATCTCAAACAGAATTCGCACTAGTTTCTCCGACTCTCCATGGTACTTGGACGTCAGGGAGGACGAGGAAACATTGAAAAAGGTCGTGCCGCATTCGGTAGCGACCGCCTTGGCGAGGAGGGTTTTCCCGGTGCCCGGAGGTCCCACCATCAGGACGCCCTACGGAGCGGGTGACCAACGGAAAGGCAGGAACAAAGAGTCAACAACAACAACAATTACGTCACAGTTTGCGGGTCTCGGCAGGGCGGGCTTACCATTTCAAAAAGCAGACGCACAAGTTTCTCTGACTCTCCGCGATACTTGGAGGTGAGGGACGATGAAGAAACGTTGAAGAAGGTTGTGCCACACTCGGTTGCCACAGCCTTGGCTAGCAGAGTTTTTCCTGTGCCTGGCGGCCCCACCATAAGAACGCCCTAGAAATGCCAAACGCCGCCAAGTGACTGGTCAGTTACATCAAGCACGCACTTTTAAAGCGCTACGCTCAAGCTGGGAGGTGTGCTATATGCGAGACAACAGTGTCTCTCTGCTCCATGGCACCCCAGCATGTCGCTTTGCCACTGGTTTTCACTGAGCTTAAGCGCAGCAATTTAAAAGCGGTTCCTGAATGTTTGAATTCCCTTAGAGAAGCAAAGACTGTGGCCCAGAAAATGTCAGTTTTATAGTGTAAGTTCAAGCGTATTGGCTCCAATGTGAGAATTTCTTTTTCCTTGTAAAAGCGAAAGTTCCAGAGAGTTGTAGACGAACTAAGGAAATGGGGTTCAAGTGTATTTTTGAAATGTAGATTCTCATTCAATGTGGCGTACGCCCCAACTTACAAGTGTTAATGGTTTTATATGTAAATTATCATTCGTGTAATTTATGTTTTAGTTGAAGATTGATACTAAAACTCACTTCACTGACATTAGTACCACCTCCTTCAACGCAAAATTGTTATCAGCTAGAATAAGGATGACCTAATGAGATCATATCGAATGCCTGTTAGGGAATTTATCATTACCCAAAGCAACATGGAACGAGTACATCGGCAATGGTAAATAAAAAATACGAATAAGAAATTACTTTTAGTTCTTCAAAAGACAAAATAATTTAATCATTTGTATTCATAATACATGTATGTCTCGAATAAACCAACTTATTTGTTTATCGTTAATTGATACTGCCAATAATATGTATCCTGCACCAGCATAAGATGAGGAACAAAATTGTCTATAACACTATCCCTCCTTCAGTATTAAAATATTAGATTACTTGACATTGCATAAAATATCATAAGATATTCAGTTCATAAAATCTGCAACATGCATTTGTTATTTCAATGGCAGTATTCACGTAGAAATACTACATGACAGAAATTTGAAATAATACAGAATCATTTTGCCACAGTTGGAAAAAAGAAAAACCTATCGCTTTATGAGCTTACCTTCCAAGGCCTACGGATACCCTTGAAGAAGTCCGGCACAATTAGCGGCAGAACCACAGCCTCCTCTAGTAATTTCTTGGCCTCAGCGAGATCAGCGATATCTGCCCTGCATCACATATTTAACGCTTATCAGTCAGCAAAATTTATTTTCGTCGTACCCATGGAAAGTATATACTTTTCCCTGTCTCAGTGCGTATTCTTGTAAAATTATAATTTTAATCCATATATATCTAAAGGAATACATATATATATATATACACATATGAACTTGTTTTTCCAAAAGGTTACTTATATTGAGCTACTTTTCCAAGATATTCCCAAACAAAGGAAAAGGTAATGTCTCCAAGCATTTTTTTCAACACTATCAGTACAACTTCAGTCTTTTCTGTACGATAGTTACTACTCGATCATTAGTCATAAACTGAAATACAGTCACTAACCAGTGAACATTGGGGTTCTTTTGAACGATGTCCCTTTCCAGATTTTCCACTAAGTCCTTATCATAGCCAGAGGGGTCGAATTTCTTCTCTCCGTCTTCGGCCGGCTCCTTTTTGGCGCCACGGTCTCTGTCGCTGCGGCCGCGGTCAGCCCTGCCAACAGGACGGTTGTCACGCTCGTTGGCACGCCGGGCCGGGCCGCGTGCCTCGTTCCGTGCCGCCGGGGCCGCCTTACGAATCGGCTCAGCTCGCTTGGGGACCGGGCGACCGCCACGGATGTTCGGTGATGGTCTGATCCAGAACAGAAGATTATGTTTTCAATTTCAGCTTATCATATAGCGATTAAATGAGAATTCCTGCCGATATAAGAACTTGTCTTACAATGACGTTGTTTTGGACATGACAATGACTTAAGGGGGTGTTCCATCAGATCTTTGGATTTGGACACCGACAGGCGTCTACCAAAGGTTACGCGTCACTATCACCCGCCTCACAATCACCCGGTCACGTTCTCCCCCGTCAAAGCTCGGCTGTCTATACCCATCCCCGTGCGGCATGTGGGAGGTGTCAATGCCCCGTGTGAAAGCCTGGTAGCGAGTCGGTAGTGGTCTGGCCGATGGTGTATGGAATATGATACAGATGATGATACGATGAATTAAATGTGTTTTATGTTTATGTTTATATATAATATATATCACAGTAAAGACATTACACGCATATTGTTGAAAATAAAATGGAATCTGCAACAAGTGTAGAATCTGTGTTGTATTTGGTTGTCAAACCTTCCCTATTTCCACCTTGAGCAAGTACCTAAAGAAAAATTCCAAACATTTTTATTGTAATTTTCATTCATAATATATATATAGTACCACATTAATGCAATTCAGTTAAAATGTATACCATTTCTGCCTTGTACTAGCTGCGCATGTATGGGTACAAGCTCAGAAAAAAGATGCCCAGAGTCGGTACCCGGCCGTGTGTGTGTGGGTACAAGCGGGCAAAAAAATCTACCCTGAGTCGGTGTTGCGCCGACGGGAGATTGTGACCGGGTCATTGTGGCGCGGGTGGTAGTGACCTGTATTCCTACCAAACATCCTGTTAGTGCACAAATTGGTAGATATGCTGTTAGTGTACAAACCCAGAGGCCTAAATCAAGGAGATACCAATAGATAGGCCCTACGACAAAACGAGGTCAATGCCCACATATATGTGTCATCTTAATGAATTTACTAGACGTACTATAAATAACTAAAAACCCCATGTACATCTCCACCTACTTAACAATGCCACTACCTATAACCATCCGTCAAAACCTGGGAATTCGTTGGATATAGCTAAGTACGGAAATAGTGACGGATAAAATTGCCAGGCAAAAAATATGCACCTAAAAGTGCTTCTTTTATCGAAGGACTGAAAGTTAATCCACCAAAATACGCAGGGTTCCAAGACAATTGTTCTCACCGATGTTCGACAGGAGTGGGTGGCGGCCAGACGTCGGGGTCCCGGGTGGGTTCTTCGTAGTGTCCATGGTGTCCACCGATATGACGGTCATTGTCGTAGGACGAATACTCCCGGGAACTATCTGCCTTAAAACTGGCTATGGTATTGCTAATATCCTTCACTTGCTCAAACTCCTGCGCTATCTTCTGACGAACCTTGTTAAAATAAAAGATTTTGTTATCTATCTGTGGCCACATTTACCCCGACCTCTGAAACAATAGTGTCTTGTATCTTTAATAATACTTGTGGTCACAAATTGAAGGCTGAATCAACTAAAAGAAAAGCGATATAAATATTTTCGTTAATGAAATTTTATAATATATTATTTCAAATACTACATGCAGTTCCACAACTTTCGCATGAGAAAGGGAAGGATGGAACGGGAGAGTAAGGAAAGGGCAAAGGAAAATGAGGGGGACACAGAGAAAAGTTCAGGAGGGAAGGGGAGTATGTAGGCGGAGGGGAGTATGCAGGTAAAACAAGGAGTAACTCTAAAAGCAGATCTAAACTATACTTTATTTCTCACCTGCAGCCATTTTTGTTTGCGCGTTGCATCTTTAATGGTGGTCTGGAGTTTTTGAATCTGTGATAGCACGGCTTGGTAGTACACTAAAGACGTTTCATAGTTCCCAAGCAGAGCGAACTCCCGCCCCATCTTCGTGTTCTCCGAGATGTCAGCCACATTGACACTCATCTTGGAAGTTTTATTTCTCCCGTCAACCACTGTAATAGTAATCCACCAGCAACTCGTTAATGTTAGTTTAATGGCATACTTTATTAAATATTTTTCAAAGAAGATACGTTCACTCCAAGATAAAAACAGTGATTAGAGATTTCTTTGTGTCATTAATCAATAGTATCTCTGTGCATACTAATGATTAATGTGGTGTTCCTATAACTCGACCAATTACAAAAGAGGTAATCTGCACGGGCTAGAAAACACTTCTCTCCAAGTTGTTCTGTCGTGGAACAAGTTTAATGTTATAATGTATGTTAAGGAAGTCTTCCTCCTTAAAGGTTTCACCATATCTTTTTGAATCACGATGCCAATAATAACTTTGAAAAATGAATGTAAGTGCAAGGAGTTGAACTGACAAGAAAAGGATGTGTTTACTATACTTAAAATACCGTACCGTAATGTACTGTAAAATCACAGCTCTATTAATAAACATACATATTTGGCACTGCTTCTGGAGATACTGATCAGTATCATTATCTCTACTTCAGTCAGACTGTGAACCATAGAGTGGTGAATATTAGTTAGAGGTAGCTCAACTGTATGTTACAAATATTATTATGCTACTATGGGCATAAATTACTTTAAATATAGATGACTCATGATCAGTACCATGGCTACAGCCATAACCTGACACAAATAGCATGCCCAGAAACTGATCACCAAGGAAGCCAACCTAGATATACTTGGATATAACTTAAGAAAAGTTACCTCCATTATTCCCATGTATGTATACGTTCGTATACGCATGTTCACACTCATTCGTTTTCGAATTTCTTCGGGTGTGGTCAGAGAAACAAACATGATTTTCCTTAGTCAGACGAGTCAGACCCTATACGCTAGCAAATACATTTGGGTTGTGAACCATAACTAGATTTTCCTTCATGATTTTCCTTGCATTGCACTATGCTATTAACTAGGATAGGGCTAGAATCTGGTATCTATTTTTCAGGATATACTCTGATTACTACTATAGTTAAACTAGTCTGAGAGACTCTGACTGCCTAGCGGACAGTCAGAGAGCACAACCACTTTTTCCCATAGTACAGAAAATCACTTCCTTGGTTCTGAGTAATCCTGTCAATATCAGTGCATGTTTATGCTCCCTTACCTTCAGAAATGTATAATAATTCCTTTTTGATGAAAAAACTCCTGTTTTGTTCCTTTGTATTACTTTCGGGAGCCTTTTTGTTCAACTCACTTAACCACATTTCACCAATTCCAACTCATGTCGGCCATATTTGATAAGCTGGTTCCTGGCAATCCCCAGTGAAGGATGTCCTGCACGTTTGAAACCAGTTTTTTGTTATTTTTGGCGCCTGCAGAATGCATTGACATGGATTTACAAACACTTGCTGTTCTAGTACTTTGAACTAATGCGAAGGTAGGAAATTACAGTCATTTTACTGCATTTTGTCTTGGGAAACTGTATACTACAAAATCAGAAAGATTCAACCCATATTTATATGGAAAACGGCTGCTGAGCTGAGATGTACATTTTTGGTCGACCTGTTAACATAGAACTCTATGGGTATGCTCTCTGACTGTCTGCACCGCTTCACAGTCAGAGCCTCTCGGACTAAGTTAAACTTGCAAGTTGCAGTTAGGACCCAACAACAGGTTGTGGGCCTATTATCAAGCATTGAATTTTTAACACTGTACTAGTCAGTCTGTAGCAATTTTTCAAAAATATATATCTTGTCTTCAAGATTAGCTAGTTTAACTAAACCTGCCCCAAACAAGCCCGATGGAATACGAGGGGTGACATTTTACCTAGATGTTAACCAAGTCAGACGCGGAGTAATGACAGTGGCTTCACAAGACTCGGTCTCACTGTTCAGTACTTTCAACTTTGTTAATGTTATGAATGCTGCTCAACTATCCTCACTATTTGAGTATTAATATGACTAGATTAAAACAAATTATCGTTTTTAAATTCTAGTTCACTTGGTTATTCTCCAAACAGGCTGGCTATAAAGGGAAAACCAAATTGATTTTACCTGGTATTATTTTGCTTGCTGTTGATTTCCCCACTTAGTAAGATTTCGCTGGTATACACCTTTGGAAAGGTTGAAATAGTTCTCCGTCATAGGAACCAGCGCAAGCGCTAGCTACACATGCGCAGTCAGTAAGTTCGCTAAGGTACGCATGCGCTTTCGTTCCGCGTGCGTATCGCCGCCATTGTCAGTTGTGGAGGGAATAAAACTTCCCCACTAATTTTTCCTTGCCGTTGCGTTTTGCGCGTGCACAAACACAGAAAATGGCCTACAAAGGAGGCACGAAGGTACAGAAGGTGATGGTGCAACCCATCGTATCCTTTTCACAATTTTATATCCATTACTATTTACCGTAATACCTTTGTTGTTTTCAGAACCGGCACTCACGTGTGATTGAAGTGTAAACTGATCTTTATTGAAGGGGTCTCACTGCCCGCGTAGGGAAGACACGAGTTATTTTGAATATATGGTATTCTTGAAATTACTAACGAATGTAATAGATTTGTGGGTAGTTATGAATAGTCATACTACCCTGGTGGCTGCTTGCATGTTGCCAACATTCTGTTCCCACCATGGGGAATTTTATGCTTACTGGGCGATATTAGGTGCGAAAGAAGCGAGACCGGTTATCATGCAGTTTATAAAGTGAGTTAGTGACTCATTATTCACTACGTTTGACCGTACCCCTTAATATCAAAGCCCATATCAGCAATTGCCGACCTAGGCAAGCCTGTATTACACATCCACGGCTCGAATTTAAAAATCATTAGTAACATCAATCATCATCAACTTCGACGTACCAGTGTAGCCGGCCCTGTACAGACCGGGTTCCTCTTCCATAGAGCCGTCCACCGGGTCGTCATTTCTTACTGGCAGCTTTCTGACATGTACATGTAAAGAAAATTGAATTGATAAATATGTACCCACTTGTCTTCACCAACCTTCATAATAACTGTCTCTTACTTTATAACTGTGTATTACTATTAGAGGTAGTCCGAGAGGCTCCTACTATCAAGCGATGCAGACAGTCAGAGAGCAGTCCCATAGAGCCCTAGGCTAACTGGTTGACCAAATTTGTACATCTCAGCTCAGCAGCCGTTTTCCTTATATAAAATATAGGTTAAATCCTCCTGATTTTTTTGGTAGACAGTTTCCTGAGGCAAAATGCGGTAAAATGACAGTAATTTCCTTCCTTGCATTAATTCTAACTAATAGAACAGCCAGTGTTTGTAAAATCCATAAAAACTGGTTTCAAAAGTGCAGGAAATCCTACACAGGGGATTGCCAGGAACCAGCTTATCAAATATGGCCGACATGACTTGAAGTGTTGAAATGTGGTGAAATTAGTTGTACAAAAATGCTCCCGAAAGTAACACAAAGGAACAAAACAGAAGTTTTATCATCAAAAAGGAATTATTATGCATTTCTAAAGATAAGGGAGCATAAACATGCACTGCCATTGACAGGATTACTCAGAACCAAGGAAGTGATTTTCTGTATGTCACTATGCAGGGCCGATACCTGACGATTTTTTAGCGTTTTCGAACCAAAAGGTCAATTTCAACGCAATAAAAAAGCCAGAATCGCAATCAGCACATATTGATTACTTCTATTCAAGCTTATTTACCAAACACTAACCATTATTTTCGCCGGGATGGGCCGACAAAGTCGTAATTCCGATGTTTCGAAAATGGTGTCATGTCAGTGAGCGACAAGTCAACTTATATCAATGCGTAGCCGAACCACTCACTAAAACCTGAACCTAAGGGTTAGCCTTAACCCTAAAATAGGGTTAGGTCTAGGGTTAGCCTTAACCCTAACCCTATAGAAAAAATGCAATTCACAGGTATTGTCGGGAACCAGCTTATGGAAATAATTCCGGGTGTTTGAAATGACAAAAAGAGTTACTAATGACAATGTTCACCAATCCAATAACGGTTATTTACAGATAAATAACATTGTATTTTGGTAATTCGTATGTGGAGGTTCACATTCTAGCATTCTTATCCCTTAAAATCGACCGTTTGGTTCAAAAACAGCGAAAGATCATAGGATACCCAGTGCGCGAAGTGTCATTTCCTACCTCATAAGCTAGAGGCCCCATATCTGCTGTTTTACCCATAGAACAGCTGTTCACCCCTGTATGGAGATCAGGGGTGTATACTTTACCTACATACCACTATACACTACAGGCAGACGTTTCTCGGACTAAGCACGGTCGCACATAACCAGTGTAACCAGCCCTGTCCACAACGTCATGTATTACAGTCGGAGCCTCTCGGACTAGAACGTGTTATGTTCTATCTTTATGATAACACATGCCCCAAATTTATTTTATGAATTGAAATAGAATCCGTGTCAAAGTAAATGTAAACACTGCATCGATATTTCAAAAAGTTTAGCCAGTGGATAACAACTTATCAGAGCTATCCTCTTGCTCTGTTATAATTTGGACTCGGTTTTATTGTCACTTTAGCAGAAATCAAAACAGGAACTTCGGGAGATTTTAAAAGCGTAGATTTCATATTAATGCTGGTTATGTTATACATTGATCAATCTTTTTTCCAATTGAGAAAATATATTATCCTTAACCGACGACTTCAGAATCTGATCTTCCGATTTTTACAAAACGTAAGTATTCTTTCTGACTGCATTCGTTTGACGGTTGAATAGCAAACTTCAGTGGGCCAGAATTAGCTTGTAACGATAGTTCGATTTTAAAACGGTACTAAACTCCAGCTCAACTAAGCTAAGTTTTGTTTTAACACAAAAATGTGTTTTTATGATTGTCGTTTATAAATCCTTATATGCTCATAAAAATTACATGATGGGGGAAGAAATGTAATATTCACTCTTGACTATATTCATAGTAAACTATCAAATGTAACTATTCTGTGCGGGGACAATTTATCATTATTTTACTTTTTCTTTTAGCGATCACGATGCTCAGTATGGCTCTACGAACAGACAAACCTCCGTATTGAAGGATGTATTGTGGTAAGCATTCTAATCCCTGAGATTCTGATTTGTAACCAAGTGTGAACAAAGCAAACCCCTGAAATCAAGGTTTCTATCAAACAGAAAGATTGTCCTCACTATTCAAAAGCCTCAATAGAACCTTCGATGCCAATCCCTAATAAATGTTAGAAATAAAGATTTACACCTAGGCCTATACATATATGGTACCAGAAGTTTTGCGACAAATCCATCTCATCAGTGGGACATACCCTGGATTTTCCTTGCAATTAAGTGCGATGAATCCATCACTATAAGGGTAATAAATAGCGCCGAGGGGGCGTTTATGGGGCCATAAAACGTGAGCGACAATCGCATCACATCAGTGGGGTCAGACCTTAAGACATGTAGACAGAGACAAAGATGCAGAAAGACACGTACAAAGAGAATTAGTCATACATGGCACCAAACATGGACAGAGACAAATATAGAGTGAAACATATATACAGACAAACAGGGACAGAGATTCTGGCCATTATAAGCTTTCCTTAACTACGGTACCTGACTGCCTATGACATTTCAGTGACTTGGATTAAATAGTTCCAAAACTCCTTTTTGCTAATAATATAGCACGGTTTTGATTATTTGTCTTCATACGTCATTCACTAGCAAGATGGTATTGGTTCGCATTGTTATGTGCCTGGAAAAGAAATATTAGAGCCTGGAAAAAGCCTGGAATTTTATTGGGCTGTCCATGTACGAACCCAGGCTTATACATACCAGTAGATGATGTCATGCCCACCAGTGTACATGGTTACCATAGTTAGATACAGTTCTAAAACTGTCACCCAAGGTAACATCAGACATATATATATCCTATATCTACATTTGGAATCTGTTGGGACAGACCTGACTATAGCATTGAGACTTGCATATCTGATGGGACAGACTATTCCCTATGCTTTTTAAATTGTTATAACTGATGGGACAGACAAATAAACACAGATCCAGAAAGGAGGTATGGGGTTGGTAGAAGGGTAGGCATATGATTCCAGTCTACCTCAACCCAGTCACTGACCATTTGCACCTCTTCTCCCCACACACACACACTCCTTACCTTCCTCCACTGACCAGGTCATTGAACATGTCACACTCAGGCCCATGTATAACTTGATTAAAAGAAAGTTTTAAATATAATAGGATACACTGTTTTTATACCAGAAAATTAGTTTCATTGAATAATTAGTTTCCATATGTTTACCCATAGATTTCTATATCTTCATTAATATTCCTTTGAATGATACTTGAAAACAACTATTTAATCCATCTTTTGGTAGGTGGTAGACCGCAACAGTTAAATAATGTACGCGAAACTGTCCTGAATAATGATTTTTTTTAAAATCCATCCCTTAGGTTTACTGAAAAAATTCTTTATATTAGATGGTTGATCAAACACAGATTGCTGAAATACATAATTCCTTATGATAGTCTCTTACTTTTATTTGATTAAGTAATTAAGGTGTACCGCTCTCTTCCATGATAATGAAAATAACAGATCCTAGTTTCATTCCCTACCAGTCAGGCTTTCTTAAAGGACGAAGCACTATTGACCACTTTGTGTGCCTAGAAAACTGGATCAGTCAGGGTCTTACCATTAAACAGCACAGTCATTTTTTTTCATCTAAAGATAGCCTGTTATAACACTCTATAAACCCAAATCAGAGGTTACAGTTTCCCTATTTTCCAAGGAAATCCTTGTTTTCATTTTAAGTTTATGAGATTATATTTTGTTGGGTCTACGTGTAGGGTATACTGGTGTTTGTTGGTTTTGTGAAATTTTCTCATAGAATTATATTTTGTTGTATAGTAACAAAGATAATATATTATGCCTCATTCTCGTCAATTAATGGTGCGCTAAAACTCCTGGCACACTCAAGCCCCATTCCATAGTCAATAATGATGTATTTTCATGATGCTCTTAGGCAGTAAATTCGACATAGAAATAATTTCATTATTAACAAATTCAGCACTAACACAATTCCAAAAAATTGTACCATTGAAAAGGGTTAATAAAACGTGGACTCGCATCCAATTAGTTTGTGTTTGGTGTTGAACATTCTTCAAAATGCTAGTCCTTCTTTGTGGTTGTTACTCATATCAGTTATATAATTAAAAACATGAACAAGATTAAATATTGCTTTATTATCTGCATTTCACCATTTTATTGGGAGCATTGTGTTTATATAGGGGGTAGGGTTTACACAATGTGCATGAAAAAATTGACTAGTGACCTGTTGGGTGTGAGTCCGCTGCAAAATCCTACCCCTTACCAGCAAAAACCGGTTCAGAACAAAGTCTCTGCCTAGGAACGTTTAAAATGATACTCCCTCCAAGCCTCCATGTAGAAACTTAAATCCTTCCACCGCACCTAAAGTGGCATCCTGTACTGTAATGTCCCTCAGGTAACAAACATAAAATCTTTTCAGGGATTTGATGAATACATGAACATTGTCCTTGATGACGCTGAAGAAGTCTACCAAAAAACAGATGTCCGGAAAACACTTGGTATGTACGCTCATGTTTTTGCTCCTATAATGCAGAAACTGAAACGGTTATAATGTACGTGGTGAGTTTGAGAGTAACGCATTGACGTTGCACCCTCGAATAGTAATTGATAGCTTGGAAATACACTTATTTGAGAAAAAAACGAAACTTAGACTAGAGCATGGTGCCTCAGTGATTCTTCTTCATTTTGATTGTTAAGATTGATTGAATGTCTCTCTTTTCAGGACGGATCATGTTAAAGGGGGACAATATCACGCTCATCCAGGCTGTAGACGGAGAGATGTAACAGTAGCTGTCTAGAGAGGCCAGTCACACAAAGTCACTTGTCAATAGCAGTGTCCCTCTAGACCTCATTATTGGACATACATACCAGCTTCGTTAGTACCGCAAAAAAAATGGTACCACAGAGACAGTTCATAATCATTTGTCATTTCCATATCTAAGTAGATCCGCCGGACTATCGTTTTGGCTTAATTTTCTATGGGAATTTTTGGGTTGGAATGGGAGGGCGGGGGAGTTTTGGGAACGGTTTTGATTGAAACTACAACTACCTATGTATGAAGAGAAAAAAAGAAAACTGTATATAATGTCATGAAAGGTCATTGGACGGTATTAAAATAATTCAAGAATCCTATATTCGTAATTTGTTGTTTTTTCTAAATTGATGAATGTTACGCAGACGCACATGTATTCAGAAGTAGAAGTCTTTAAGACTTTCAGTAGAAACCAAATATATACAGGGTTCGTACAGAGCCTGGAAAAGCCTGGAATTATGCTTTTGGGTTTTCCAGGCCTGGAAAAGCCTGGAATTCTCAAAGAGAGTCTGGAAAAACCTGGTAGAGCCTGGAGAACTTAGATTTGCATAAATACAATTTTTTTAGTCTATGAAATTCTGGTCAATATTAGCATTCCTTGACTGCCTATGATATTTCAGTGACTTGGATTAAATAGTTCCAAACATCGTTTATTTGACCATGTATAATTAATTGCTCATAATATAGCATGGATTTGATTATTTGGCCTCCTATTCAAAAGTGGTAAAGAAAAATAGAATTTTTGAAGATCTGTCCCAAACAAATGAAATTCCACAGGTAGTAAGGAAGATGAAGAAAATTTAAACTGAATTTGGTGATGAATCAGACCTGGCTTTAAAACCAGTGACCAGATGTGCCTTGAAAAAAATATATTAGAGCCTGGAAAAAGCCTGGAATTCTATTTGGCCATCTATGTACGAACCCTGTATATAACAACTTCAAGTTTGTGTTTGACGGCACCACGTTTTGTTGTGATATTTGTTTTAATGAAATGGATGAGTGCATTCTTGGGACATCTATACATAAGCCGCAACCGATTTTGCGCGGCCAACTACCAGTGGATGAATTGCTCACCGTAGCAGAACTGACAGGAATAAACTAAAAAAAATGTGTACATATTTTGACATGGTATTATTCACCTTTAATATTACAGAATAATTCGATGTAATTTACACATCCATTTTGGCGATAGGTCATCTTCCACGTTTGTATCCTATAAGCTGATATATCCCTGGAATAACCTCTTCAGTGCCAACAAAATCTGAGCACTTTATCAGAAGTAACAGACTGAAAAAGTATTACACGTTAAAACCCCTTTAAAGGTATAGCCTACAATTCATGGTTGCGCCATCTGGTGATTTTATATGAATAATGTCAATTATCAGTCAAAACTGGTTTCTTGGGAATCCATCTAATTCTAAATGAGTAGATATAACGTTTTATCCAGTTTATACAATCGTAATAGGTAAAATTGGCTAATTTCCATTTGCTTGATTTTATAGGAAATGTACTGGAATTAAATTCTTTCAAAAACAAGGATGGTGACCTATATTTTTAAAACCCAAATATGTAGTACAATAATTGTATTATATTCTGTGAAAGTTTGAGGAAAATCACATGGGTTTTACTGTATGAAAAAAACCCAACTTTTTAGAATATTGATCTCTAGATCAAAAGTTAGCACGGTTTTTAAGTTAGATATGTGCTCTAGATGAAAAAATAATCACTGTTGGCTACAGTTGAACGAGATCATTCAAATTTATACCTCTAGGTGGCTACACTGTTGGCAAGCCATGGACTCATCCGATTTCTTCAAAGTTGGGACCAGGTGTTAGTAGGGTTGGGGAGAGGATAGTGGTAAGAAAGCAGTAAGGTACTTGTTCTGGGTAGTATTTTCTTTATAATATTTACTGGTCATTTATTAAATGCGGGAAATCACGCTCATATATATCATCTAGAAGTTATAATGCTTTCACCATACTGCAAATAATCTGACCCTTCACTCTCCATACACCAACTATAAAGGCCTGGTGAAATGGGCAGGTGTCCAGTATCCCAGTCTGACCATACCCTTACCTAACTACTGACTCTGATCCTAAAATAGAACTTTTATTCTAGTCTTTTTGGGAACAAAATATTCTGTGTATCAATCCTGTCATTAAATAACAAACACTTAGTTATGGATACTGTCATCTGCTACTAGCAAAGAAAACTATTAGATGATAATGATTAATATGGTATATATACATGTTCAAATCTGATGGGACACACCTAATTACACTGTATTAAATTCTGATGGGACAGACTTCAAACCCACTTTGTACGGACCTGACAAACCAATAATGGCAGACGCATTAGAGGCCCAGTCCCCCAGCTCTAATCCTCGCTTCTGGGACACTTGTTTGCCATAAATAGCTGGCACTTCCTCTCTTAAAGCTGTGGAAGCCCAAGGGGATGGTGTCTACTCCACTCGTGCGCAGTGCGGTCATGACACCAGTCATGAAGCTCCCTGCTGTCAGTGGTAGCGGGCGCGGTCCGTCTGATATAACCAGGGCGGGGCCCCACTGCAGGGTGTTGCTTGAGTGGAGCACAAACGATGCCCTTGTATTCAGGGTGTAGGAGGATGCAATTTCTCCTCTTAAACTGGTTCGTCTTGGATCACCTAACTGTCACCGCTTGGCCAGTCGTGGTTACCTGTACGTCCTTACCTCTAATGTTCTTCTCTGGGTCAAAAGACCCTAAAGTGTTGGGGAGTACTTTTGACCTCCTCAGGCGGCACCTCTTGGGGTCGAAACATCCAACCCATATAAGAGAGTTAAGAGGTCCCCAGCATCCTTCTCACCCCTCTAATTATCAGGTGAGGGTTGTAGTTGTCCTTGATTGGGTCCGGCAAGCCCCTCACTTTGTGTAGGTGCGATATGACCACCATGTATTGTCGGAGTGATGTACATCTCATCTTGATGGGCAGATAAGTGATATATCTGGCCAAGGTCCTGTTGGAAGCAGGGATTGGACACAGTTCATGGGTGGTGCAAAAAGAGAGAAAGGCTTTTCTGTGGGTCGTGTAGGCCTTATTGGTATTCTACTTGAAGGCGTTGGTTCGTAGTTCCTGCACCCTCACATCGATGCACGCTATATCCATTATCTACCAAGCTGTGTATGGCCTTAAGCAAGGGGCCAATACCATCCAGGCTTACTCTACTGGCTGCGTTAGCTAGGCGATTGTATCTCCCAGGGTAATAAACTGCCTTTAAACGGAAGTTGAAAACCGCCGAGAGTCAGAAAAACTAGGTTTTTTTTTGCTGTCCCTTTGTTGATTAGTGCTTCTGCCGCCTGGTTATCTGAGTATACTGTCACTAATTTGTTCTGCCATTGTGTGCAGAACAGTCTTGCCGCTGGTTCCAGGGTGAGAGTCTCAAGGTAATTAATGGGGGAGTTCCGGACCCCGGACAATCCTCCCACTTGAGGTGGAACCACTGGCCCTCATAAAAAAAACCTTTCTTAGAGGCAGGCATCGATGGTAATTGGGGTGTATATGCGCAACTCTAATAGAGGGACCGAACCGTTGAAAACGGCTAGGAAATCAGACCACCATGTGAGGTTGGCGCGCATTCATGAGGTATTCCTCGTCTTGTGTGATGGGGCCTTTAGCACTATCATCATGTCCATGAGGCGTCTTGTTAACGAGCAGCCCCCATAAATGAGGGAGGCCCAGCAGAGCCTCCCCACAAGAGACTCCAATTGTCTCTTTGAGGCTGCGGTCTTTGCTAGGACTCCTGACACACATTCCTCCAGCTGATATACCTTCTCCTAGGGGAGTCTAAACATGTGAGCTTTGGTGTCTATTTCCACCCTGAGAATGGTGAGGCACATAGTGGGCATTACCACCTTGCTGTAATTAATGCTGAAGCCTAGGTCCCTTACAACCGTCATTAGTATATTCAGTACATCTAGACAGTCCTTCTTGGTTTCTCCCCTTATGAAGAAATCATCTAAATAAGTGCAGACATCAGGGTAGCTTCTGTCCCTCATGATTCTCCTGACACACTACATGAGGCAGTTAAAAATCGAAGCACTCAACCTGGCCCCGAACATCAGGCAGGTGTCTTGCATGTATGTCCGTTTCCCTGGTTTTAATTCCCACTGTAAGCCGGCCAAGGGAATATCTGCCTCATGTATGCGCATGCTCCTGTAGGCGCTGGATAAATCCAGTTTTCCAATAAAGTCTCCCCTTGTTATAAGATTAATTGACCGCATAGGAATTCATGGATTTGACCTCTGGCCTTCTGCCATCATGTATCAGGCATGTCCCTCCTGATGATTTAGGGATAGCTGCTAGGGCTGAAATTACCCGAGGCTTGTTTCTGGAGACTACATACCTGCCATTTTTATGTTCCCCTTGTATCTGTTGTTGCATGGTCACACTTGGTATTGGGGGTCAAGGGCTGATCTGTGGTTTGGCTGCTCTGCTTCTGCTTCACTTATGTCCAAGTTCGATATCCTGAAGCCTGAAGTTTTACTCCCTCTAGTATATAGGTCCTGTCCTCGTCCTGGGTTGGAATCCAGCAGTCCCAGGCCTTGAGCTGTAATGCTCCGTCTCTGGCTGGGGCTTGAGAGACTGCCCCCTATGCCAACTTATGATGGTACCTACACCTTTCCTTGTAGGGGCACTTGCTGGTATTGGCATATATACAGCATATCTCCTCTGGGTCGTAGTTCTTGTCTTGCTTCTTACTGCTACTCTACTGCTGCTTCTTCGGTTTGGTGTTATTGTCAGAGCTGTGGTGGGGTTTGTTGGGCTGGGTGTGGGCACGTTTTGGTGCCAGCGAGAGGGCCTCAATGGAAGACACCTTGTCGCCCCATCAGTAGCCATTCTGCGCCTGGAGCTCGTGGTACCTGGTGTCTAGCCCTAACACCGACAGCTAGTCAAACTTCCCTGGCATCTAGAAGATATATACAGAGTATGACAGGTAGTCCTCGATGGTCCTTCTTGCCAGGTCCCCGGTCCTCAGGAGTTGGTGCAGGACCCTCAGGTTGGCTGGTTCCCTCTCAGCCTGTGAGATATACACTGGGGCCTGCTTGTCATGGGCCAGTATATTTGACCCATCCTCCGCCTCTGCAAACCTGACTGTGTCCCTCTTCTTCTTGGAGATGAAGAGGCTAACATGTTCTGGGACATAGTCTGTGATCTTGAGGGCTTTCTTGTCTCTAGCCCTGATTGTTAGCAGGGTGGTGGTGTCGTAGCCGCCTGACGCCCCCACCTCTGAAGTCGAGCCACCGCCGTCATCAGAGTCGTTGCTGTGGCTCCTTCCGTTTTTCGCCTGGAGATTCTCCACTATCTGATCCCATCCGGCCGCCGCCTCCTGGGGGGCTCCTTTGCCCTTTTCAGGGGGGCTGCCCTTCTGTTTCGCTACTCTCTTTTTGATTTGTTCATTGAAATTGGGGTTGCAGAGTTTGGCAAGCCCTTGCCAGAGTCTACTAGGTTGCCCTGGCAGTATCAGCAGGTCCTTTACATCCTGCCGTAACATTATCATAAGGACCTCATAGTCCGCGTAGTCGTCACCTGTCAGCACCTCTGTTGTTTTCCGCTTGAGAACTGTCACTGTCGCCCATGCGGTAAAATCAAAGTTCACCTCCTACATCTCCGTTGCCTTTATCCACCATGTTGGGCTTTTAGCTGGAAGCTGCAGGGGGTGCTGACTGCCCGGGCGTGTGTAGGCGAGTAGGAGGTTGACCTGGTGGTCCCCCTTCTCCGGTGACCTTTGACCTGTTTACTGCCCATGAGCAGCTGGCATGGAAGCGCCCCCCGGTGTCCCCTCATTTAAACTTACATATCGTCTCCATATACATGTTCAAATCTGATGAGACACACCTAAATACACTGTATTCAATTCTAATGGGACAGACTTCAAACCCACTTTGTACAGACCTGACAAACCAGTTTTACTCCCTTCAACCCTGTCACCAATCTTTGTATCTGAGACTTGACCATAGACTTGCTGAAACCCTTGATCATGGACCTTCATGAATACAGGGAGGGAGACACAGACAGAGGGTCAGTTATATGCAGATAGGGACAGAGACAATCAGACAGACAGAGATGCAGATAGGTGAAGGCATAACACTCTACCATACAGTCATGCCATAATAGCCCTCACCCCTTCCCCTCCCACAACCAGTCCCCATCTACATTATTGAGCAGCTAGCTGTACTCAAGAGCTTGTTTGTTCTGGCTCATTGCTCTCTTACCACTTTACAATGCATGTGCATTTCAAATCTGATGGGACAGACCTGACTGTATAGCATTAGAACTCCCATATCTGATGCGACAGACCATTCACTATGCTATTCCTATTGTTATATCTGATGGGACAGACCAGCAAATAAAGACCCAGTAAGGAGGTATGGGGTTGGTGGAAGGGTAGGTATATGTGCATCTTAACCCAGACACTCCATATTGGCACCTCCCAGCCCCCTGCCACATACACACTCCTTGAAACTTGTCATACCTGGAACCATAAAGGACTTGATTAAGAGACATTTTGAATGCATTAGGATACACTGACTTTAATACCAGAAATGAGTTTCATTAGGTAATCAGTTTCCCATTTGTTTAAACATATATATTTCTAATTCTTGATTGATATTCCTGTTAATGATACATGCAAACAACTATTAAATCAATTTTCTAGGTCAATTGAAACATTCTTCATATTTATTGCTGATCAAATACAGATGGCTCAACTACATAATTCTTCTTGATATATGTATACCTTACTCGTGTTAAAATGTCATCGCTTAATTTTTACGGAAAGTGCAGTTGCGCATTTGGTACGACATGTTCATAGATGTCTTGGTCTAAGACAGTTTGTAAGAGATTTTGAACCACATGACCCTAAGATTGTCGTCACTATAGCACACTTCAGGCCACCCTTAGTGTCTTCGACCTAAGATCTTAGGCATATCCTAAGTTTATAGGACACTGACGCCTCAAAGATGTCTTCCATAAAACTTGTTGTGACTGAAAAACAGGGCCCTTCTTCTGCAGATGTCACTTATGCTTTTTTGCACAAATCAAAAAAAAAGCAAAAAAATCTGGGCAGACACTTTGGCCCCGATGGGAGGGTGTCTGTTTACAATGGCTTCTACTTTACTATATACCCATGCCGTATATACTGAAAATATGCACCGTTTTGGCATATGACGTAAAAATACTGTACGGACCGCTGGTCCGTACACTAAAATACGGACCACCTTGCCATACACGTTTATTAACATATCGGTTGTTAAAAATTAAATTAATGATTTTCTTTAAAAATGTTGGGTATATAGTAAATATATAACGTCCAACCATGCTTGTACAAGTCACAGAACTCGATGATAATTTACGGTTTGTACGGAACTCGGCATAAATGCCTCGGTCTGTACAAACTGTAAATTACCATCTCGTTCAGTGAATTGTACAGCATGGTCAGGACGTTCTATATAATTACTTCACATTCTGGGGCATGCAGTATAAACAGTGTACAGCACACATGGGTAGTAATAGCTTACTGCAGGGCTTGGGCAGAAATAGATATCAACAAGTGGTCAACGTGTGATGTCTTAGAATGCAGATGTTAGTATTTCACCAACCTTCTACATCTTTTAAGGGTAAAATACTTGTATTCTAGGGTTATAAAGAAGGCATGAAAGTCTGAGCTTATGCATATTTATAAGAGAATGCTGGCAGTAATTCTGTTCTGTTATCGGTATGCACAACATGAAGCCATCCAGAACTTTTTATTGAGTCATGAATTGGTTGAGGAAGTAATGAAAGATCTACCACACTAGTCAATTCATAGAATAATCAGGCAAGATAGCTTCAGGTTGTGCATATGGATATCAGAATGCAGTCAGGAAGTTTGTTCTGTTATCAGTATACACAACCTGAAGCCATTTTGTCATATCACTTTATCACATCTTTATCACAGTACAGCACTTACACTGTTTGTAAACGATGCCAAGTACAGTTATCTTATCCCTTATCTTATCCCTTGACTGTACTGGTATAGTCTAATCACAGCACTGACACTGGGTGGATATGAAAAGAACTAGCGTTTTCATTGCAGTGCCTGCCACCTGGTGCTTTGTGATGAACCAGATTTTTCCATGCATTTGTAGTGGCTGGGTGTTGGGTACAGCTAAAGCTCCTCCTGAACACCACCACAATTTTGGTCCAGAATGCCGTCCCTGTGCTGGTCCCACCTGCGAAGCCGCAGCTGTGTTTACCACAGCCACCCAACACTGTGGCTCTGCCGTAGAGGATCACAGGGAGAGCCCCAGAGGCATCAATCCCTGATCTCATCTTGGGACCCCAGAACTCTATCCAGAAAGGGGACCCGATGGTCAACCCTCTCCTCCTAGAGAACTAGGACTCTCTGACTCCACCACCAGGGGACTCAAATATCTAGCGCCCTAGGCAGAGAACAGAGACAGAGCCCTGTAGAGGGACCACACACAGTCCCTCCACATCCCAGTTTGTCAAGCTAATCATCAGCAGGCCTCTTGTATACACCTGCTGGTTTCACTAAACATGTGCAGAACCCTGCTGGGTCCCCACTAGTAGTTTTAGGTAAATCTGGTACCCAACTGACCAGTCAGTTCTGCTGGGACCTTCATTACTCTACAGAATCAGCCCTTCCTATGGGTACCTGCCTGGTAGCCAGATAACCTGTTTAGACTGGTTGAAACATGGTGCCAGAAATAGCAAGCGCCTTGTGGCCTCACAGGTGGCTGGTAGCAGGTCGCTACAGACCCGCCACGTGGCACCCACCCCACCAGGCTGCGTCTAAACATAGAAAGGCTTAGTAGACGAGCTCTGGTCCTTTACACATTCATAAGTCCCTTAAACGTTCCCTCTAGAGATGTCAGTCTCAGTAGTCTAGAGGTAGAGTGTCTGTAATGGAAACCTAAAGTTGAGAGTTCAATTCTTCTCCATGCAGAAATTTTCTTGTTTTCTGTCACCTGCTACTAGAAAAGGAAACTATTAGGTGATCACAATGTCTAAATATGCCCTATACATGTTCAAATCTGATGGGACACACCTAATGACATTCAAAGTGTCATGTCTGTTGGGACACCCTTGAACTCGTGTGTGGTAATCGGACTCACTTTGCAGAGAGCTATAAAACCAGTTCTCCTTCCTTTGACCCAGTGAACCAGCCTTGCATCTGAGAATTGACCACAAACTTGCTTAAGTCTTTGACTTATGGTATTTACAAAAAAATGAATTATTACATGCAGGGTGTTTTACTGTTCTTTTTCAATACATTTATCCTGACTTCAGTGTCGGTGTTTGTCTTACTATTATCAGTAAGCCATTTCAGATTTGACCACATACATATTCAATACTCCTCATATATGTCATACAATTTGGGCAAGTCTTAGCTCATACAGGCGCTGCGCCTAGTCACGTTATTCTTGGACTTGCATCACAATATTTGGTGCTTATTTGGCCTGAGCATACTGGTTTCTGATGGTACAGACTCCCTATATGCTGCAGAGCCAGTAAACTTGTTTTACCAGTTATTCATTTGTCATTTATGTCATTTGTCCTAGGCCAGTTGATATCTCAAGGCATTATATATTCTTAGGAAATTTGAACCTGGTGAACCTGGTGAACCCTGATTGTGACCTGGCAATGCCTAAAGGTATCATTTTCCAAGACATAGAAAATCACAGTTTATATATTATAATTTATTGAGTATAGCTCTATTATTTCTTTGATAAAAATAAATGATGCCTTGAGGCATCATTCAACATGGACAGGACAATACCCTAAGGCATCATTTGCCCTAGGCCAGTTGATACCTCAAGGCATCATTCATCTGTAACCAGTTCACACTGCATGATACCTCAGGGCATCACTGACCATGGCTGGATCTGGGCCTGAAGCCAGTCTACCAGTCCCCCTGCCACACATACACTCCTTGAACCAGTTATACTTGGACCCATATGACTGATTTACATAGGAAATATACTGACAAATATGATTTTTTCAATTCTCTCAAAAACAAGGATGGTGACCCATGGTTTTAAAGACTGAAATGTGTAGTACTATAGATCTACTATATTCTCTGAAAGATTTAAGCGATGACAAGGGTTTTACTCTGCAAAAAAGTCAGATTTCTATATATTGTTATGTAATATTACCATAATATCAATCTCTAAATCAAAATCTAGCACGGTGACCCGGGATTTTTAATTTGCTCTATAATACTTTGAACTCATCATATCAATTTTCAGGAAAATGACATGGGTTTGAATTTTCAAGGAAAAAGTATCCCAGGCTGTCTCAATGTGAGTGATGACATT
This sequence comes from Alentia gelatinosa, assembly GCA_950022655.1. Lineage (NCBI taxonomy): Eukaryota > Metazoa > Annelida > Polychaeta > Phyllodocida > Polynoidae > Alentia > Alentia gelatinosa. The sequence goes on along the minus strand of OX465580.1, from coordinate 30,387,157 downwards.
ACACTCAACAAAGGCAAGTGTGCCTTCAACAAAGATCACTTGAAATACCTCGGATATATCTTCTCAAAAAAAGGAATTTCACCTGATCTAGACAAAGTGTCTGCTCTGAACAATGCAGATGCACCAACAAATACAACAGAGGTTCGTTTGCTGCTCGGTATGGCCAACTACTGTGCTAGGTTCATACCTAGATTTGCTACGATAGCACAGCTACTATGAGAATTGACCAAAAAGGACCAATTGTGAAACTGGGGATTGAAACAAGAGATGGTGTTTGCAGAGCTGAAGAAGTCTCTACGGGAAGACACAGTCACCAAGTACTATGACCCAGGAAAGCCCACAAAGATCATCGTTGATGCCAGTCCAGTAGGTCTTGGTGCTATACATTCAGACCACAGGAAAAGGAGATGAAGTCATTAGCTACGCCAGTCGTGCCCTGTCAGATGTCGAACAACAGTACTCTCAGACAGAACGAGAAGCGTTGGCAGTAGTGTTTGGATGTGAGAGGTTTCATCTATACATCATAGGAAGACCAGTCACGATGGTCAGCGATCACAAAGCCCTGATGACTATCTTCAACAACCCTCAATACAAACCACCTGCAAGGATTGAGCGTTGGAATCTACGACTGCAACGATTCCACAGCAAAGTCATATATGAGCCAGGGTCAAGTAATCCTGCCGATTACCTGTCTCGTCACCCTGACAAGGACACTTGTGCGAATTCAGCAGAAAAGCAAGGGGAAGATTGCATCAACTATGTGGCAGCTCAGGCATCTCCTGATGCCATCACCCTTGAAAAAGTAAAAGAGGAGACACAAAAAGATCAAGTCATGCAGAAACTGATACAAACAATCGTTCACAACCAGTGGAAATAGGTGATCGATGATTTTTTTTTTTTTTTTTTTTTATTCAAGGAAGCAAAAAACATTCACCCTGGTGGGCGTTTTGACATGCCGTTGCGTCAACAATATATACAAGAATTTACTCGTTAAGCAAATTGTACAACAATAAACAATTGGTACAGGACAATACAAGACATCCAAGACGAAAACAGAAATACAGAAAAAACAGGAAAACAGACAGATAGACAGATGGACCATTACGTCTTCTGGTGAGTGTACATTCAACAACGGACAAGGCGGATTGAACCGGACTGACTGGCTGGACTATAAGTGATCCCCATGTTTTACCAAAGGTGGTCATTTATCAAAAGATATTCCTTTAATACTATTTTAAAATGGGTTTTATCTGGAGTTGTTTGAAGGTCATTTGATAGTTCATTCCACATCGCTATACCTTGATATAGTGGGGAGTTTCTGAATCGCTCCGTTTTTGGGTAATCGTGTTTTATTACCACTTTATCATTTCCCCTTGTTCTAACATTCCCCTTTTTACGGTTTTCGGGGTCATTTGACCACCATTTGATATGCATTAATAAGTGTAGAGCTCGGCGATATCGTAGTGGTCTTATTTTGCATTCGCTATACAATTCGTTAACAGCGTGTTCTCGAATACGAGTAACACCTAGAGTGGCTCGCATGCATTGATTAAAGGCAACATCTAACATGTTTTGATATCTTTTACAACATCCAACGTATATTAAATCCACGTAGTCAAAAATTGGCAGTAGGGTTTGTTTCAAAATTAATATTCTAATGTATTTGGGTAGGAGGTATTTTAACATTCTCATTTTGTTCAGTTTCAATCTTGATTCGTTTACCACTTTCTGCACTTGATGTTTGTATGTCAAACTACTATCTAGGATAACTCCTAGATAGTTAAACTTATATACTCGATGTAGTGGTTGGTTATCTACTTTACACACTGGCATTTCTTTGTCATCAACCATTCATAAGAGTCAAGGAAGAACTGTCTGTTTCATCCAATAGAGATTTCATCATGAGAGGAACAAGACTGATAATACCGAAAAGTCTCAGATCTCAAATAATAGATCTTGCACATGAGGGACATCTGGGACTGGTGAAAACCAAGGCTCTTATATGATCCAGAGTATGGTTTCCAGGAATAGACAAGCTGACACAAGAGAGGATCAATAGATGTGTCCCATGCCAGTCGTGTGTAGAAAATACCAGTATCACTCTCAACGACACCTCTCCCAGAGGGACTGTGGAAAAATCTCTGTGCCAACTTCTATGGACCACTCCCAACTGGTGAGTATCTACTTGTTATCATAGATGAGTACTCCCGCTATCCAGTTGTGGAAGTCATATATTCAACAAGAGCGAGAGCTGTTATACCAGTAGTCAACAAAGTGCTATCTATGTTCGGAATACCAGACTCGCTCAAGACAGATAATGGACCACCGTTCAGCAGCAGTGAATTCAGGCATTTCGCTGACATCTTGGATTCAGTCACCAGAAAATCACACCTAGATGGCCATGTGCAAACGGCGAATGTGAAAGGTTCATGAGGAATCTGGGTAAAATCCTGAAAAGTGTGAAGACTGAAAGTCGACCATGGAAACAAGAACTCCACCGGTTCTTGAGAAATTACAGAGCAACTCCTCATCAGACCACAGGAGTAGCTCTGGCTACTGCTCTCTTTCGAAGGCCAGTGAAGATCAGGATACCAACAGTAATGTCAAATCCAGATGACACAGAAATGAAGGAGAAAGACTGGGAAAACAAAATGAAGATTAAGGCATATGCTGACAAGAAGCATCATGCAAAAGAGACTGAGATATGCCCCTGAGATCATGTGCTGGTAAAACAGGACACAAGTAACAAACTCTCCACACCCTATGATCCACAGCCATACCTCTTGACTGAGAGAAAGGGAAGTATGGTAGCAGCAAAAAGGGGATCTAAAGTGATTACCAGAAACACTTCACAAATGAAAGGGATTCACACACCAGAAGACATGGAGGAAGACAGGGAAAATAGTGATGAGCCTGAAATGGACATTTCAGATGATTTGACAACCAGCCTTCCTGGAAGTGTGCAAGCACCTGCTGAGGCACCTCAAAATATACCTCTAAATCCACCGCCAAATGTGCCTATGTCAAACCGTCCAAAGTGAGACAGAAAGAAACCGGAATATCTGAAAGACTATGTTCCGAAGTAGTAGAAGTCAAAAGTGTTACATTAAGATTCATATTTCTGATAGTATAATCTATCCTAAAAGTTTAACCTAAAGAAAGGGGGGATGTAGTGTGTAGTTTAACTTAATTACAGTGTCATATATTTCATATACACTGCCTTATGTAGGTGGAACAGATTTCATGTTACACAGGACTCCCAGAAATAAAGATGGCTGCCTAAAGAAGTGTTTGTCATTCCCACTACATGAAGCCCACTGAAACACCACAATTACCATCTATTCCAAAATATCTTTATAAATGATTTATCTTAAAAAGCCATTTGGATTTTCGATTTTTTCCCCAGTCCCCACTTTTACCCCTGGATATATGAAATGGCTGCCTGAGGCATAGATAATTGCATCATATGCAAACAGTTTGATACTGCAGTTTCTTATTTGACTGCCTGTGATTTTCCTGAAAAATCGGAATAGCAGGTCCTACTGAGGTATAAGAGAACAACTTCTTTTTTTGATATAGCAGCATTTATTTCCTTCATGTTAATACAGGTTAAATTGTAGGCATAATTCCTGTGTAGTATACAGAAAGTTTCACAGAACAGTGTTATAGTAGCTTAAACTTGCACAACTGAAATACCGCTGCTTGGCTTTTTAGGGGCTCTGGGCCCCGTTGCTCCTGTTTTTGTGGTATTGCTAGCTATAATCGGATTGCAATTTTATTTTTACGATTACTTTAACGATCCGATTAAAAAGGCATTGCTCCAGTAATATTGGATCGTATCGCTATATTTCCGCGATATCACTAATTTTTACGATGCGATTACAATACAACAATTCAGGGGCACATTGAACGAGACAGGGAAAGATTAATTAGTTTTTTAGTTAAATACAGATGGCACCATAGTGAAAACTGATCTGACACCTGGTGGTTTGGATCGCTATTTCCTATAGGTAGAAGAACAAGGGGCAGGGGTGGTGGTGCCACCATGGATCGTTATTTGAAACATCAGACAAGGCTGTATTTAACGATCCGCAGTGCTGTGAAGGTCCGCGTAAAAAGTATCGCTAAAAGTCGTATTTTATGCGGCGATGCGCCTATGCGATTGCGACACGATCCGCAAAATTTCAGGAGCAACGTTTTGGCCCTCGGATCGCTATCGCTAATTTTATATGGTACAGCAGTTCATAATACACATCTGGTATGATGATAACATAAAGAGTGTACAACAAGTAATGACATAATATCCAGACAAATGCGGATGTTATTCAGATAACACAACATTGTTAAATATAGTACAGACAGGAAAGGATATAATAAAGGATTAAGATGATATTGAGCATAGTCTTTGGCAAATAGACAGCATCTGGTTCCCTGTTCAAAAACAGGAGAAACAGTTAGTTTAAGACATAGAATTAAGGAAGGTTTCCCATTTCTTTAAACTTTTCAGGTTTATTCTCTAGCTTCAAGATATTATATTCTGTCTGTAGAGAATTTCTAAATTTGAGGGACCATTTATACAGGTCTAGTCGATTATCAAAGAAAAGTCTCTGTTTGTTTATGTAGAATTTTACATGAGTAACTATGTAGTTGTGCAGAGGGCAGGTAGACTTAAGGGCCCACCACCCGAAAGTCGGGATGTTAGGGCCCACTCATCGGGACGTTAGGGCCCACCTATAACATCGACATTTATCATTGAAATATGCATATGTCAAATCATTACGTAGAGGATCGCCAGGATTTATCATTATTATTAGGGTCGGAATGTTACATTCACCTTACATAGGCATTCTTCCGTGTATCCTATGAAATACTCTCTATTACTTATATTCTTATTAGGCCTACATGTATTCACAATTGTATTTCTCATTGAAGAGAAAGGTAATTAAGCTGTAGTAATATATACAGATAGTTACAAGACAAAATCATCACTAGAATGACAAACATAAACAGATTCTGCAAAATTGGTGGGCCCTAACATACATTTATGCTATTTCTCCCTCCCGGCGCCGAACGTGGTATCGCCGGGTGCCCGAGGTGCGACTGATGCGTTCAAAACCCGGGTCTGGGCTGTGTCCCTATGTCTCAACTTTCGGGTGGTGGGCCCTAACGTCCTTCAATCGCGCAGAGAGGTGGAAGGGGAAAGATCAGGAATTCCCAGAAGGAGACCACTTTCATCCATATTCAATTCCCATTCTGTTACCTTATATAACCATTTAGCCACTTGTCTTCAGAATCTTTTACATTCTTGCACTTGCGGAAGAAGTGAGATAGAGTGTCAGTCTCTGAACAGTATATACAAGTAGCATCGGTAATGATTGACTTATTTTTAAGATACTCATTGGTAGGGACAATCCTGGTTAAATTACGGTAGAAGAAGGATTGCAGTTTTGTTTCTCTAGAAGCTCTGTAGATACATGAAAATAAGTTCTCCCAAGGAAAACCTTGAGAACTGATCAGGCCAGAGTTCAAACACTTCTTTTTGAAAGTTGGTGGGCCACATAAGTCAATTAGTAAGAGATTGTACAATTTTTCGGTTAGAGGAGCTAAGAATATCTAAACTATCATTATCTGAGTTATGAACGATGAGAGAGAGAGATGCTTATCTTGAAGAGAGTCAAATGACATGGACTGTAACCAAGGTATCGAGCTTCGTAGCAAGTCAAGGTGAGTGCCCTGGACACCAAATTTCTCTCTCAATTCTCACATGAACAACAAGTGATTATTTTCAATAAGATCTATCACATTAACAATACCTGCTTCTTTCCAAGAGTTCCATGATAATGCTTTACCTTTATGTGTTATGTATTTGTTGTTCCACAAAATTTCGTATTGCTTTCTAAGTTCTGTGATAGGCACAGTGTGATACAATTTTTTTCCATAGGCATACTAGGTTGTACAGAAAAAGTCTTTCGAACGATTAACATACAACATGTTTTATCGATGCGATGCGATATTTCCCGCTCTTGAAGCCATTTGTACATACTTTTATTTTATTCTATGAGATTTTGAATAAGCTAACCATAAAGATAATGTTTGTTATCTATTTGGTGATCTGTGAATATTTCTTGATGAATATTTCGGCTCTCAGGACCCACTTATTGGTCCAAGAGTGGGAGTTTGTGGACACAGCCTGGATTGAACCAACGAGTAAAGAGACTGAGAGGGATAGCTTAGGGTGGAGGAATATCTAAGAGTTTCTCTCTGCCTTGTCAGCAATCATTATTACATACCTGTCTGCGAATGTCACTCAAATACGAACCTTTCATGGGGCATAGTATTCAGCGACTTCGGCCCACTATTGTGTGCTTCGTCGCACTGCAATATCTTATTGTGCATCTATCCTAGTCTCTGCAATTCGATAAGCATGCGTAATCTACGTCATCGTGACCAATGTCAACATGGCAGACGACATTGGTTCGCCACTTCAAACTCACGATACAGGCCCCCCGTTACATGCACAAGTGCATAATGACCAAATATCAAGGTATCTAATGTGTGGCGTTCACCTGACACCGTTTAAATAGCTCAAATAGGTGAAATCGATCGATAATAACAACACATCACTTGCTCTGGTCCACAAAAGGTGGCGCACAGACACTCCAGATGTACTCATTGCACATGCAAAAATATCTGAATGAACCTCACTCTCCTGCCGAACATGACGCCTAGTCGATGTTTGGTCGCTATTTGATAAGCGTGCGTCTAGGACTATGATTAGGAGAGTGATGTTATTTTACATATTTTTGCGCATGTGCAACAGGCACATCCTGCACGACTTCCAGTTAGTAGCAGTGTCAGCATAGAGCGGATGTGACTCGATGGCGTTTTTTTATCGAGTTGTGGAAGAATTGTAAATTGTTTAGTAATTACTAGAGGGCGACACCTCAAATATATACACGAGGCAACTTTCATGAACAATTCATGAGGTATCCCGCCAAACCCTCCGCATCTGTTTTGCTGAGGTAAGCAGATACCCGACTATAAGTCTACCGGCCTGCAGGTCTGAGTCAGCACTTTCTCTCAGACTAGCCAGCATACCCGGCCCTGTCTCCAAACAGGGCCGGGTGCTGACTCCATACACCCCAACGCTGCCTTGTCATTCCAGACTGGCCGCAATCTGACATGTATGAAAAAGAAATTGAATCGATAAATATATACCCATTTGTCTTTGCCAACCTTCAAAATAGTTGTTGCTTACTTTATAACTGTGTATTTAAAAGAAGTTTTCCAGTAGATCTTGGCTGGTTCTCAAAGCCAGCCATTTTGTTCAGTTTTCCTCGCTGGTTCCCTAGCTGCTCAGTGCCTCGCCTAATAACATAGAACAGCTGTTCACCCCTGAATGGAGTTCAGGGGTGAATTCTTTACCTACTCTCAGACCACAGAGACGCACTACGATTCCCCACCGACCATCCCAAAGTTAAATACGTTTTGTTGAATTGTATTTGTATTCAATGTCTTGTTTCACAAAAATGTTACAAATCCGTAGAAGCGGTATGTTTTAAGAAACGATATGAATACGCAAACAATATTTGTGTCCACTCGTTAATTAAGGTATGTAATAATAAGAAAACGACCTGGCTGTGGACAGAACTATATCTTAGTTCTCGGTCACCTATTGCGGACATTCGTCCCTCCGTGGTTCTCACTACATCTTGGTGGAACAGCTTCAAAATGGGCTTTTGGCCCCGGCCAGTGGTCGGCAACTACCAACAGGCTAGCAGATTTTGGCTTCCGACGGGGTTATGAAGACATGGAGATGAGCCGGCGGTCGACGGTGCCGGCTGTGAAGGTGCTATGAGTTGTCATGAGCTGTTCCACCAGGCAGATTATTGCCGCCAACATGCAATTTGGGCCAGGAACTGCCACCGCCAACCAATAGGCCACCACAAGGTGCCCGGTCGGGTCTAGCGCTGGGTTGGTGGAATAGCTGCTTTAGGCATAATTTCCTGAGATTTGTTAAGATATGTAAATTTTCTTTGTAATGAATTATGAAATGATTGATCAATGATCATGAAATATATATAGAATTTAGGCATATCACCATATTGAAGATGTTTAAGGAACCCAAAAATTATATTTAGGGCCACTTGTGATATTGTGTGATGAAATCGTTACTGTTGTCCTGTTAAACCCGGCTCCTAGCAGTTTACACTGATTACGACCCGGCCGTATGTGCTTTGGCAGCAGGATTACACCAGATTTGTACAGGGGCAGGCTCTACTCTCTCTTCCTGTTTATAGATAAAGGCAAAGCTTCTTGATACAACAGGACATTTCAAAGGTGCAATAATCAGTGCCTCCATCAGAGTATTTGAATTATTAGGTGGGGGTAACATTGCCTTATTGTTAACCCCTTCGCGTGAAATTTACTATAGCGCTAACATCTTTCAATTTTTCCTGCAAACAAACGTCAATGAATGATCACTAAGCAAGTAATTACACCAGGGGAGTGTTTTTCAGTCGAGACAATCTCAACTTGAGATCTGCTAAGATTGATCAGAGATCCTAAGACCTAATTTGAGATCAATGGTGGAAAATATTTTTCGGACGTGGTCTCAAGTCTACACAGCAGACCCCAGCTAAAACGATCTCAACATGAGATCATTTCCGGCCACGTACAAGATTCTGCAATCGGAAATCATTGATTTAAGACACTTATACTTATTTAAATTAGACCATATTTACACCGAATAATTGTCCATGTCCATTGATCCAATCCTAAATTTCATAATTTTCTGTTGAGTATTCAATAAGTGAGACATGTTTTACTTTTTGAATGGCTGTTTTTCTTATTTACATATATGGAGTGACCTTGAATTCACCCTACTGAAATGAAATCGAGCATTACAGTAGGATACACAAGCTACCAGAATGGTGCAGTGCCTGCATTTTTCAGATTTCCAGACAAATATTTATCTCGGTCTTAACAACCACAGGAAAACTATGAAATTTGGGATATAGGTATGTCAGATCATTAGTACCTTTCACTCTAAATATTTTCTTATTCAAATAAGTTTTAGCACCTGAAAAATGTTATAACAAGTATATTAACTGGCCTCAGGTTGAGACCGTTTTTGAGATAATTTCACTTGAGATCCCTTGAGATTGTCTCAACTGAAAACACCCAAACCACCCCAAACGGTGGCATCTGAGTCTCAGATCCCTTAAAATTGTCTTAACTGAAAAAATACTTTACCCCTCAAACGGCCTCAACTTAAGATAATCACGACTGAACCCCCCCCCCCCCCCCCCACCCCGCCCAGAATGACGAACATATCATACAGAATAGCAGGAATATGGTTGATGTCCGTGTCCTTTTCACCTTGAGGCCGAGTAATAGTGTTTATTAACTGTCTTGAAATGTGGTCCCTGAGTCTTGAAATCTAATTTTTATCTGAATTGTTATGGGTTCTCAAGAAGTTTACAGTTGATACCTCCTAGAAAACAGAACTCCGCATTTGTAGATGTATTAGAGAGTCAAATGTGTCTCAGGGAAGCAAAGGGATTCACCTTATCATTTGGTTTTGATACCTTAAGATTCGATGTCTTCGTTGATGGCACAGGGCTCACCTGGGTGGTTCCTTTCGGTTGGCGTCCCAGGGTTGAAGTGGGTGCAGGCAGGTTGCGGATTGGGGTGGTCACATGACCGGAACCACGTGAGCGGCACCACGTGAGGAGGAGTCCCTAGCAACCGTGCTCTGTTTCTCATTACCACCAACTCTTCCAGTTAGCCCTAATGAAAAGGAGAAAACTTATCAAATGTGAAACAAGTCGCACCCCCAACTGTGGTTCTCCAAATCCAAACGATATAACTTTATGTTGTCCCATATCAACCTGATATTGTTGTAAAACGGGTCCAGCACGTTCCCCAGCTCAGAGCCTAGTAGTATAAAATTTTCGCTTTATTGAAGGCATATTACTATGCGATAGTAAATATTTTGAATCGTGAGTGATAGTGGATGTAAATGTCGAGGGCCAGTTTTTGGACGTAGATCGCCATAAGTACAATCTGGACATGTCGAAACCCTGTCAATTTTGTATTGTGTTATTATTTATAATACATCTAATTCTGTAAGTGAGGTGGCACTCAGTAAGACTTTAGCGAAGGGTGTATTATTATGATTAATGCTTTTGAGAACAATATACATGTATGCGCCAATAAAAGATTCATTTTCTCTAATTCATCATTTGTCTCTTTGTCGATAAACAGCTAAAACATCGAAAAAAATGGTTTTCCTGATGTTGCAACGATACTCACTAATTCGCGGATAGTATGGCAGTATGCACGTTTTAATTCACTGTTTTTACGCTAGGCGGCGTGTGTGTATGGGTCCGTATCCTCTACCATGATACGTTGTGTTTTCAGTGAGATTTGTATCAGATGGAAAATGAATACACAATGGTCACTGATGTAGGCATCCTCTGAGTAGTATAGTTGCACGTGTAGCAATACACGAGTGACAGCGAGTGTATTGCTGTTGGTTGGTTGGTTTGATTTAACGTCCAGTTAAGCATTACAGGTTCTTACTAGACTTTCTCAGAGTGTATTGCAAACTCAACCAGTGACTATTGTACTTATTACTCACCCACACATTCTGTGAGCTCTGATGCATCCGTTGGGCCTATTGTCTGTGTAATAACTATTCCGAGACATGTTTATCATACCCTAAATTGGCACATTGCCTTCACGAAAATTACACCAGCAAGAGACACCCGACAGAAAACGAAGAGCTGAATGGTAGCCAGATATTCTAAAATACTGATATTCGTATTGGAAGTTCTACTGTCTGTGCTCCTATGTAGATTCCCTCCTTTGTTTTATCGACGACATAAATACCTTCGGCGTTGTTGGCCCTACAAACGAAGAAAACAAATTGAAAGAAAATTATAAGGTACAGACATGTATAGGATGCATTAGGATAATGGTTTTGTCAAAGGTAATAAAATATGCTAAATAATCACTATTAAATCTCCAGAAACTAAAGTAAAATCAATTCAAAAGTCCGATGGAAATTTGAGGAAAGCTTTTTTTCTCTCCTTGTCAACTCCCTTAACTGATAAATAGGTGAGAAGATAGACAAAACACGATACATATACGTCACTTACCGCCTAGCGGATAAGGGGACTAATGTGTTGACAGTTGGGTTCTGTGTACCACCGAAGATGACTCGAGCAACGGCCTCCTTGAATCGGGCGTTGGTGGCTGCGTAGATGAGTGGATTCACACAACAGGAACACTTGGCAAACATGGTGGGCAGGGTGATGACCCACATGGGCACTGACCCTGGGTCAATAACGATCCAGATGGCCACCCAGGCATAAGGTGACCAGATGATAACAAAGACGAGTACCATGATTGCCGCCATCTGCAAAATACACTGAATTATTAATCACAAGTTCTACAGTATAGTCAAAAACAAATATTCTAGCACTGTGAAATCGTACGCGTTCGTAGCTTCAATAACAAAACTGTTATAGAACCTGACATTAGAAATATATTTATTCTGAAGAGGAAATCAGTGATGAAACGGTATATGATCAGTAACAAGACGTTTTGATTGGTCAGTGGTGGTGTACTTATAAGAAACAGCTAGAGTGGGACCCTACCAGAGAGTTGTCACTAGAACACAGGAACTGAATGTAGTTAGGTTGTAGGTTGACTATACCCGCCCTGTAGGAAAGGTATTTGTGGTGCACTCCCTTTTATTGGTATGCAGACAATACACTCTTCCCACATACTCAGACAGAAGAACCTCGAGTTAGGGCTGCTACTTGCTTATATAGGAATTCTCAAGGTTGACTGCATTACAACATCAAGGCTGAATAACTTACAATGTCAAGGTTGGTACACTGTCGAGGTACCTGTCCCAAATGTCCTGTGCATGTCTATGGTGCACTGCCCTTGCCCCTTTCAATGATGTCAGTGTGCATCCCCCAGTGCTGTATTGGGTGGTTGCTGTATGTCACTTGGCCAAGGCCACTGCTGAGTGCCCTTGCATTACTGATGAGGCCAGGGATGCCCAGCATCTCCGTGCATTAATAAGGTGAAGGACACTCAACAGCATTATGCTCAGTGGGCTGGCACACTGTTCTGTGTCAAGGACACTTGTGTCAGCTCAATGCAGTGCAATATAAACACTGGACTGTAACAATTTAATGCAAGTTTAAACAAAACCTCTTACCATTGTGACTACCTTTTCGGATTTAATTCTGTGTAACGTTATAGCATCATCAGGCGTATATGATGACATTTCGCGTGTGCATCTAAATGTGTCTTCGGCCTTTTTGAAGACCTGCAAGTGGGAAAGTATATAGGTAGGTCTTATAAATCCAGATTGGAGACGGTATAAATCATATAGACCAACGTCAGCTCTAGAAACAAAGAGCGCAGAATGAGAGGCGGCACTATGTACATGTACTTGAATGACGCCTTCTGATTGCCGAAAACCTTATATCATTTTCTTTTGAGTGAACAAAATAGTAATACTTTTCCTTAATGAGTCACTGACTCTCGTAACCTCTGCAGCTGAACACATGTACATGTACCTATTTACTCTATATGGTGAGCTAAATATTAATGACAAAATGGCAGCAACTTCAATGATCACAGATCATTATGTTTACCAGAATAATCTGGCGATTCAGATTAAACAGGATACTGATACAACTGTGGTTGGCCTGTAGACAGCGCGATTCTTTCTATACAAAATCAAATCTCTTCATAAATGGTAAGCTATCAGGCACTTCTTACGTACAAGACTTTCATATATTCAGGATATCAGGTTTTCCAGACTAGTATCTAGGATTCGGACTGAATCTACCTTTTTGAAGTTACCAATAATTATCTTCCCACAACAAGTGTGGGGGATGAGATTTGCGCATTTTGAAAACTTTTAATATATACAGCCTGTACCTCGTTTTTGCACCTGACCCCTGAGGTGCAGTTTGGTTCTCTGCGGTCATTGTGAATTGCATGAACGAGTAATCTGCCAATGGATGTGCTCGATCATAAGCAGTGCATTCTAGATATAGATAATAATCAATGGGTTTGTAGATAGGCAACCGTAAACCACGTGAGGTTGACACTTAGTAACACACGTGCGTCAGCGAGTATATCATGACGTCAATCTCGAGTAGTTTACATATCCACCTGGCCACAAAAACAGCGTTTGTCGTATTCACAAAGGGGACTTTGTATACCGTGGAAAATTAGGTGAAAGCTTTAACCAACATACCTTATAGTAACAACAGACCATGATGATAATGCAGAGAATATAGGAGAGAACAGTCATAGATATAGTATACGAAATGTCACTGGCGGTACGTCCAGCCCAGTTGATAGAACACGCAGTACCATAAGCCTCCAGTTCAAAACTGTTCCACCCCGACAATGCTGCTACAGCCCACATCAAGCTAATCGCCCAGCACACAATACAGGTGAGTGCAGTCAGCCGCGTACTCTCCAGCCGATTCTCTGTGAAGATTTAGAAAATAAATTCAGAAAATACATTTAAGATGACCAGGTGTGCCACTTGTCAAGTTGTTTCAGTTTCTCTGTGTGTATTAAATCGCTTTAAGGTTTAAAGCCTTTTGGTTGTCATAGCAACTCTCTAATCCTGATAACGTAGAATTGTGATAGGTGCATCTAACCAATAATTCACCGAAATGCTAAATGAATCCATAGACTATGTTAAATATATGTAATGCCTACTTCAAGAGTTTTGATTGAATAATATCTACTTTTTGTACATATGACCAGCCACTAATCAAATGTTCTTACTTACTAAGGCGTGGCTTGCAGACGGCGACATAACGGTAGACACTAAGTGCTGTCAGCGTATGGATATCGGTCAACGCTAAAGTAGTGCACATGAAACCAGAAATTGTACATCCTATGTCTCCAAAGACCCAGTGGCCAGCAAAAGCCGAGGTCATGGTAAAGGGGTATCCGAATACGGAGATACCTAGATCAGACACGGCTAGGTTCAAAAGCAGCAAATTGAGTGATTTCTTCTTAAGCTTCTTGTCTCTCACAATGACGATAATCACGATGGTGTTTCCGATTGTAGCCAAGAGACCTACAAAATGTCATATATCAAATTCTGGTCATCCTAGAAACATGGTCGGGGCGATAAAGGAAAGGCGATGAGATTCACAGGGATAGAGGACATAGTTGGGGCAGTATATTCCTTCTCCCAGATATGAATCTATAGTATATTGGCCATGTATATGTTCAAAGATCACTAGCGTAATATATGCATCAGTTAGACATAGGTTAAAGTTTAAATCATTGATATAGTACGTCACAATATAGCAATTATCTTTTACGATGGCTTATTCCTAGCTTGTAAAATGATATATTGGACCGTTTGATATATACGAATAGAGAAATCTTTTTTCGAAAATCCGTTTATCTATACTTCGAATATACATCAGTCACATAAAAACTGGTTTCCATGTATAACCAGCATAATGCATTCAACATTCAGTTGCCTAACAAGGTCTATTATACTGTTATATAGCCTAACCTATATACAGAAAATATAGTAGGTCTGCATTGGTCTCACTGATATTATATAAATTCCCTCACAACAGAACAATCTAGAGTAAGGGGCTGGAAACAGACGTCCTCACATCCAATCATCCAGTACAGAATACAATTCTTAATCTCCTTATTTGCAATTTTAGAGGAACTCGATGATTCCTTTTTTCGCACCTCCAAAGGCAAATCATTCTATAATGAAACATCAAAATATCTAAGATTTCTCTTCTAACATTCAGGTTCTAGTAAAAGAATTTTAAATACAGGTGCCTGCTACAATCTTGTGGATCTTACACTTTTTACTGGTCTATTTGAGTTGGCGAACAAAACATCCCCATAGTCGCGGATCAAGGCTACTATTTGGATTCCTCCTGAATTAATGTTCTGGCAACTATAGTCTTCAGATTTTCTTTCTTTTGAACAATTGTATGAATCTGCATGCACAAATATGATTGGAAGCAGATGATATTGTTGTCTATCCTAAATGTTGTTTCAAATGGAAATTTCAAGGAAATTGTTTCTTACCTACGCATGTGAGATAAAATGCGATGATACTGTACCCTAGGCGTGACAATGGGGATTCAGCATACCCCATGGTGTTCGTCACATTATCACCAGTGTTCCGTTCCATAGCAAACACCTCAGAGCTATCCAGAGTGGTTTCCCAGTTCTCAGTCTTCGCAGCGTGCTTTGCTGTCCTTGTTGGATAACACTGACACTACAGCTGGGGCACGTCGCCGTACTGTGTATGGCGAGGGGAGTAGTGAGTCTAGCCGTATTCAGACTACATGCAGGTGGCACCTGAGTGCTGCCCGCATTATTAACTGATGAGCAGCTCCTTTCATTGATAATGTGGGCGGTGACTAATCATAATTTACTGAGGAATCCAGGAAGTCTTGTACTCCTGATTCACTGACGTTATACGAGTTAGAATATTGAGTTAAGACTGCATACCACTCATCTGCATGATTATTAACAAAACAGAAACGGATGCTGTGCGGACATGACAATACTTCTTTTCTTTACTCTTTTTTCTCTTTATCAGATCATATAATACAACACTGTTTATGACTTACTCTGACTTAGATCATACACTACTCTGACTTAGATCATACAACACTCTGACTTAGATGCAAAATCACAAAACAAGGTAGTTCTAGTACTTGATTATGACAGCATAATACTACTAAACCTAACTATGAGACCAATACTACTGGAACCTGTTTAAGACTCAACATAGTCTTTAAACTTAGTAGGCATAGACCTGGTTCTCTGAGGCCTTGCCTCACACACACTCTTCTGACTCTTAGTTGAAGGTGAGTCACAAGAATATTTAACTTCAACATCCAGATTTGTTTCATTAGACACACATGTGATTCCTGGTGTGATTTCAGGGGGGTAAACATAGATTTCTTTTTAATATTCTTTATTTATTCCGATCATATGAGATCCCCTCAATATTTATAACCATCACTGTACCACCAGATTTGCCTACGACTTCATATGGTTCTGGATAGAATAGGCTCTGGAGTTTACATTCAATTTTGTCTTGCTTAGTAACGCCTTGTCTTCCACATCAACACTGGACTCTGCAGCTCATCTCTGTCCATCCGCTTTTAATTTTTCTAGACCTTTCCTTTCAGCATCTTGATCCCTAACCTCTTGATCAATGATGTCAGGCAATACCTCAGGTAATTCTATTCTCATCTTCGGAGACATATAGGAAATGAGGGAACACTAGGGGGCACTCGTGCCTGAGCTACTCATGGGTCGTATCCAGGTCAGATGTCACTGGGGAGTGAATACCACTCAGACACCCTCCTCACCGCCCTTCTCCGTGTACTCTGCCAACTCGTGGGATATAAACTGGGGTCTGTTATCTGAGAATGCTGTATCAGGTAACCTATGCCAAAGGTTTCCTCCAATATCTCTATCAATTTTTCAGTTATTGTCGATTTCATGATTTTCCACTCATATATTGACTATAGTAGTCTATGATTACAAAATCATATTCCCCTGTGGGCAAAGGGCCTAAAAAATCCATAGCCAAATTTTTCCATGGCCATAATGGAAGTGGGGTGATTTTATTGGCTCTGGTGCCTGGGGGCTACCTGCAATTTGGCAACCATGGCAGGCTTGCAGTACCTTTTTCATTCCTTTTCCATACCTGGTGACCACACTTTTGTAACACAAGATCTGGGAGCTGTTTCAAAAGTCCGGAGGGTGCTAAACGAGAGTGCTCACCGCCAAAGCGAGAGTTAACAATGGCACTTGAAGCATCGCTGTCGAGGTGGAGGTGCCGCTCGCTATTGGGTATTGGTAGCGATTTTGCTGCTGCTTTGATTCAAAGTGCCGCTCGCTGTTGCGGCATCTTGCTTTGAAATGCGACGTGCCGCTGGCGAGACTTCACTCGACTTTTAAAACAGCTCCCAGGCTGTTTTGTCCATACAATTCCAAAATGTCCCTCATGTGCTAGAACTAAGATCCTTGGTCTAAGTTTCTTTGGCATGATTACTTTGGTCCCTCATAACACTAGTTTGCCTATGACACACAGCTCCCCATTTACAGCAGCATATAACTTGTCACACTGACATCGCTACCACTTCCCAGATGTGACTACCTCACAGGCTTCCCTTAACTCTGATTTTCCTTCTGACTCCCTTTCAATCTCCTTTACCATGGTTGTAGGGCTAGCAAGACTAATTGAACAAATTGGGTGTTAAACTACCCAAACAAACAAATGTAGGGATAGCATTTACCATAGCCCTTCTAACATACTCTTCTGTGCTTTCCCCTATGTCCTCTCTATCAAATGCATTCCCAGTCAGACTTTGCCCCTTGTCCCCTACAAACAACCTAGATAGCAGATCTGCAATGTTGGATTCGCCTGATAAATAAACTACTTTGCATCTATATGCTTGTATAGGAAGTACCCAACATTCAATCCTAGTACAAGGTTTGGAATAGGGAGCAGTTTGTGGTCTGTCAAACTCTATCCCGTACACATAAGCTTGAAAGGTTTCACGAGCCCATACTAAGGCAAAGGCATCCTTTTCTGTTTGTGAGTACCTCCACTTAACACTACTCAGACTAGGCCCTGCATATTGGATAACTCTCATGTCACCCTTTTGTTATTGTATGAACATAGCACCAAGACCTACTGCACTTGCATCTGCAATGAACTTGGTTCTGGCTTTAGGATTCTAAATCCTGAGACCTCCCAGCCATCCCTTCAGCTCTTCAAAAACTTTCTTTTGCTCTGACCCTAACACAAACAGTTCATCTTTATTTTAGTGAGTTTTAAGAGTTTTTTAGTCACGACAATCATTGCTAACGACATTTTTTGTTGTCAGTGTCCTATAGACATATGGGTCAGATTTTCTCTAAATGTAAATTCGGACAAGATTAAAAGAATTTCAAATAATCAATTAAAAAACCTTTATTCCTTTTAGAGCAACATCTCAGCTGTATGTGGATACCAATTATACTGAATTTCTCCAAGCGGTCCAGTTTTTACACTTGTTACAGTAAAAGTTGATTTTTCTTATGGAATGCCCAAAAGATTTTCACCATACTATGACTTGAAATACTGTCTAGTGCCTTCTATTCACAGTATAAGAACCAGATTCAAAACAATGATAGCATTAATACTAGGCTTTACCTATACTGAATTTCAATAAGAACTGTGAATATTACCATGTCTATCATATGAAAAACTTGTACTCACATTGTGTAAAAAACACAAGTTGAAATTTCAAAAGAGCTAAGGACTAGGTTAAATTGCTGAGAACCACCAGTGAAACCCACCCACACACTCCCCAACGTCTCTCCTATATGAAACAAATGGTTTTAGATAGCTAACTAGCAATTTTCTACACCACCAGGGTGCAAACCTGAGACCTTACATTAGTTTCGGACGTTCTCCCAAAACTTGCACACGTGACTTACGGGGAGTTCTCGGGCAACTGCCTTTTATAGGCCTGCGGGGAGTGGAGGGGGATCTGAAAAGATGTTACAATCCAATTGACATCTAAACAAATTGTAGAAAACTATCTATCTCCTTTCCAGAAATATTGTTTAAAGTTATTGTTTTCCATTACAGAAATAATCTTTAATTGAAAATAATATTACTTTCACTTGGTTCAATGATACATGATTAAGTAATAGTTTAATCTATAATTTGTATTCATGAATTAGAAACCTCTTCACTCAGAAGAATAACTGTATGTCTTGTGTATATGTATACATCACACCATGCAAAAGCTTAACAAGTACATGTCTGAAATGTCTGAATTAAAAACTCACAGCTATGTTGAGAAGACTTTTAGTGAGGCGCCTTTGCCTCTGTGCACCGTCGAATCACAGCCCTGGAAATCAAAAGATAATCTTCATTGACATACATCTTAAAAGTAACATGCTGCCAACACCTGCAATCTTGAACAAGATGCACACTTGAAAAAATGTACACTGTTATCTGTTCACTTGGAGTGAAGAGATAAATAATAATATTATAATTACACATACAGTAGAACCCCGCATACGCGGACACCCTCCATTTCGGACCAAAGTGTCCGCTTAACTGGGGTGTCTGCTTACGTGAGGTTGAAATAAACATCTAGTAGAAGGAACCATTCCGAACAAAGGTGTCCGTTAACGCAGGGTGGCCGCTTACGCAGGGTGTCCGTTAGGCGGGGTTCTACTGTACATGTACATGTACATGTAGACACAGCTTAATAATATAATGCACTCTCACAACACCAATTCCTTTCTACCTATTAAGTAGCAACTGCAGTACAGTGTAATAAATCTACAATTCTAAATATGTGTACATAGTAAAAAGTGATTACAAACTGCATGAATATAGAAAACTTACGCCAACTCGTCGATTTGGGTTGTCCTACTGGGGGAAACTGGTGTAGAGTTGGCAGCTGTGATCCAACAGGGAGGAGACTTGGGAGGAGGAGGGGGAGGGGCAGGGATTTTTCTATAGAAGGAGAAGGGTTTGGCACTACAGGATGAAGCCGAGGGGAGGGGTGTGTCAGTGGAAGGGGTGGTGGGTTCAGGGGTAGGGGTAGCAGGGGCAGTGTCTTCCGGGGTGGTGGTAGCAGGGGTGGTGGTAGCAGCGGCAGTGGCAGGGGGGAGGGTGCAAGAGGTTGAAGGGGCTGGGGAGGAACAACCTTGTTTTTGTTTTGCTTTTTCTTGTGGGTGTGGGTGTGGAGATGGAAGGGACTGGGGAGGAACATCTTCTTTCGGATGTGAGTGTGGGTGTGGAAGAAGTGGAAGAGAGTGGGGAGGAATGTCTTCTTTGTGATGTGGCTGTGGGTGTGGAGGTGGAAGGGAGTGGGGAGGAACGTCTTCTTTGTGATGCTGACGGCTGGTTCTAGGGCCAGCACCTCTAATTAATTAATCAGTAGGCCACACACGTCGGGCAGTCCCTCCATCTGACATGGTACCATCGCCTGCCATACACCCCCCCCTGCTCCACTGAGACAGGCATCAATGGTTATGGGGGTGTAAACGCGCTTCTCCAATAGCGGGACCTGGCTGTTGAACACGACCAGGAAATCTGACCACCACTTGAGGTCTGCACGCATAGACGCCCTAATCCGTGTGCGATGGGAGGGGGCTCCTAATGCCACCACCCTGTCCATGAGTCGTCTCGTGAACAACCTGCCTCCATAAACAATGCGCGAGGCCCAGCACAGCCTTCCTACCATGGACTCTGTTCTGGCACTGCGCATATCGTTTACACTGATTTGTAGAGCCTGCACATGCTTAATGGTATCCATCTCCACCCCTAAGAAGGTGAGGCACTTGGTAGGTATGACCACTTTATTATAGTTCACTGCAAAGCCAGGCTTCTTTAGGAGTTTGTGGAGCGTATTGAGCGCATCGAGACATTCCTCCTTGGTCTTGCCCCTTACCAAAAAGTTATCTAAATAATCGCACACATCCTGGTAGTCCAGCGACTGCATAATCCAACAAACACATTGGGTCGAGCGATTGAATATGGATGCACTCAGTCGTGCCCCAAACATGAGGCACGTATCATAAAGATAAGTTGGGTCACCATCTCCAAAATCCCATTGCAGCCCTGCTAAGGGGAAATCGTCTGAATGAATTCTAATGCTGCAGTATGCATTAGACAGGTCTATTTTTGCCAGAAAGTCCACTTGTGAAATAAAGCTCGCTGCATCTTCTAGCGATTGATATCGGAAGCCTTCGTTAACAGCATAGGTGTTGAGTGCAGAGCCTATAGGGCTACTCCCATCGTGAATTAGCCTAATACCTCCACCAGGCTTTGGGATAGCGGCGAGGGCAGAAACAATTAGTGGCTTTCTCTGGCAGGTCACATTCCGTCCATTGTCCATTTCAACTTTGATTTGCTTCTGGACTAGTCCCTTTGTCTCCCATTGTGTTGATGAGCTGTGGTTAGGTTGTTCCACTACCACCCCTTCAGTGCACAAGTTAGATGTTTGACACCTGTGATAATAAAGTCTCTGTCATTATCGCTGCCGTGTACCAGTTACTACCAGGCCCCCAGTGTCAGTGCTCTGTCTGTTATACGGGCCTGGGCATCACAATCCTAGGTAGACTTGCGTTGGAATTTGCATTTGCCTCCATATGGGCACTCACTGCTGTTTGCAAAGAGTCGGCACACTCTCCTGCTTGGTCGATCTGTGTTGCCCTCCCTTCCTGTGCTGTTTGCTGGTGTTCCTCATTGTGGGCGTTGGTCTGAATTGTGACACAGGCTGCTTCGGTGGCACCAGGGCAAGGCCTTCAATGGATGACACTTTGTCCCCCCACCTGTACCCATTCTGGGCCTGAAGCTCCCAGTAGCGTGTATTGAGCCCTAGCACTGCTGTCCACTTGAATTTACATACTAGCTCAAAAATATACACCGTGTATGCCAGGTAGTCCTCCAGGTTGGCCCTCCTTCATCACCTGGTACATCACCCTAATATTAGCTGCACCCCACTCCGCTATGGTGATGTAGACTCGTGTTGTTTCCTCTGGGCTTAGCACCATTGTCCCGTCCTCTGCTTCAGTGAATCTGACGGTGTCTTAATTCTTTCATGCTATGCACAGTTTTATGTGCTCAGGCACATAGTCTGATACTTTGAGTGCCTTCTTCCCACCTGCCTTAATCGTTAGGAGCACAGCAGGGTTGTAGCTGTTTGACCTGCCACTGGCTGGTGCTCCCATGTAGCCCTCTGCTCTGCCACCATGCTTCATTTCCGTGTCCTCCTCGCCCGCCTGTAAAGCCTCTATCACCTTCTCCCACCCAGAGGCAATACTGAGTAAGGTCGTGTTGTAGCCAGTCTTATCAGCTGTGGAGGGGGTGTCTTTGTCTTCCGCACTGTCCTCTGACTCGCTCCTCCTTCTCTCGGGCGTATCCGTCAAGTTAGGATTACCCCGCTTGGCTAAGCCTTGCTGCGACCGTCTGGCTTGTCCTTCTGATTTCGCCCACGCGGTGAACTCGTGCCCTGGTTCTTGGGAATCTTCATTGTTTTTGTCCACCATGATGATGAGCGTTTGGTAAAAGCGTGTGCTGCGCTTGGGTTCCTGCCGGGATGTGTCCAGTCTCCCCTGGCTAGTAGTGTGACGTAAAGGGGGGGTTGACCACGAGGGTCGACCGCTGCGCCCTCTCCCATCTTTCATTTAAACCTTTATATATACATGTACTATATACCTCCGAAAATACTTACCAAAACTATTATAAAAGAAAAATCTGGAACCTATAGCTGAATGTAACTATAACTACATATTCCTATTGTAACCTATCAAAAGTGTATCACATCAAACCCACATCTTACACCTGTTGACTCTATAGTGCCACTATAAGATTAATTTTATGATTGAACTAGGGTTGGAAGGACCAAGTAAACCAGCCCTATGTATGGGCTGAGGTCCAATGCCTGCCTCTTTATTGAGAGAGAAAATGATTCGATAAGTAATTTATGTAAACCTGGATCTCAATAAAGAAATTCCTGAAAAAAAAAGTGCAGACCTTGCCTGATTGCGGTAAGGAGAAAAAGGTGTGCAGACCGAGGTATTGCAGGAAATGGAGTCTTGTGAGGAGATGACACAGTAAGTGGTCAAGGAGATAGTGGCAGGGAACTGATGTTCTTGGCTTTATCAGCATTAATTGAAGAGGTTACTAAACTGTCTCTTTGCCAATGTAGTCGAGGTGGTGGGGCACAGCCTTGCATTAGCTCAGGGTCGGCTTTGTGTACCTGGTTTATTGATCAGTGGTCTATTCTTCAGTAAATAAGTACCCGGTAGTAAAATGGATGTCATTTCTATGTACGATTTATAGATATATCGCCTTGGTAAATTATACGATTTCCTCCGTAGATTGTTGCTTTAGTAACCACATTTCAAAGTGTGGAACTCATAACAATAGTCAAGGAGTAATTGGCCTATGGATCGATTACCATAGGGATAAATGAAGATAGACCCTATTGAGGTATCCCAGAATTCAGCCTGTTTACAAGTTCTGGTGTTCGCTGGTTGCCGACATGGTATGGTGGTATACCCTTGAACCGTAACCCACAATTATCAAGTTTAACCGTTTTCAGAAATCTTCAAATTGATATTCTGATGCCAGATATGGAAATTTCGGCTATTTCTACTATTAAATCCGAAATTGTATTTAGTTTCTCCAATTATAAATAAGGAAACTGTGGTTCATGCAGTTGTGGTGTGCCCAGTCAGTCGCGAGCGGAACTTGTATTTACCCTGGGCGATAATGAGGAGTTTAGTAATCTCTGGAGGGCGTATGGGTAATTCTGAGACCAGTCGTTCGATGGCCGAATTTAAAACTCCTCGGTGTGTACAAGATCAATCTCTTAGCTAAGAGGGTGGTTGTGGCCCACTAGATTCTAGGTCAACTCTCGACTTTAGAACGGTCCCAAGGCGCTATAAATATCATGTAAGGAGGTCAGGGTGAAGGTCGGGGTTTGCTGCGAATGCAGTCATTGGCTACTGCGTCTACTCTATCCCTTATATGGCAGTGCGTGTAATGGTACAACTCCATGCAGGAGAACACCATCACCGGACAGTCCCAACAGCTAATTTTGCTTGAACCATAAGTGAATGTGGAACTTTTGCGACATTTCTATGGCGTTCTCTGCTCAGTCCAAAAAAGACCATTGACTTAAGGCACACCACGTTCAGTTGAGGTAGCCGCAAGTCAACATGGTCTTGCCGTAGTCTTGCCGGCACACCACCGTGCCTTCAATGTGCAGCGACTTACCTTTTGGGCCTAACAGATCACAGACGAGTTCACATTGAGAGGGGGTGAGGTACAGTCACTTACATCAGTCCCATCAATGTCACGATTCCGGACAGGCAATCTAAGGCTAGTTATGGTAGAATGTGGTACTCCTCCCCCCCCCCCCATTTTATCCCTAAACAGCTCCACGGCAGGGTACTCCATGTATAAAAGTTTGTTGTTTCAAGGTATTTAGTAGTATTCTCTAACACGCCTATTCCACCAAGGAGGCACAAGCCCAGGCCGGGTGCCTTGTGGTCGCCTATTGGCGACCGGCGGCAATAGCCGGCCCAAACCTCCTGCCGGCGGCTATAATTTGCTTGGTGGAACAGCTCATGAGACCTCACAGGCCCCTCACGGCCGGACCCTGCCGGCCACCATGCCTCCAAAACCCCATAGCCGGGTAATATCGGCTGACCTGTTGGTGGCCGCTGGCCGCCGGCCGGGGACAATACTCGGTGCAACAGCCAATTTTGGAGGTGTTCCACCAAAATATAGTGATAGCCACAGAGAAGGCCGGGCGGGCGGCCGGGCATTATGAGCACAACGTCCCCCGCAAGCCCTGCCAGGGGAAAACTGATTCATTTGATTTTAAGCCCCCGGCAGGCCGGCCGGCGTGCCAAGAGCGTGACCAAAGAGCTGTTCCCCGGGCGTGCGTTGACCGCTCGCCCGCATATACTACGATACACACCATCAATAAAGGCCCGCGGATCGATAGAGAACCGTGGGCTACCGCGTTAGTGCCGCCAATGTCCACCAGACGGCAATAGCAAACCCGCTGCGAGTGTATCGCCGCGCCGGGTCCGGCCGGCTCTTGCCGGCGCTCGCCGGGCGCCTTGTGTACGCCTGTTGGTCGCCTCGTGGGGCTTTGGTGGAACAGCTGGGAGAATTTAGAGGCGGCCGGCCGGCCAGCCGGCCCCGGCGGCAAATGCCGGCTGGAGGGCAAAAACCCGCCTGCTGATAGCCTTTTTGGTCGAATAGGCGTTTTAGTTATTTAATTCAATTCCAAGTTCTATTCCAAGTTATTTCAAATAAAAAGAGATAAGTATTCGAGTAATCAATAATCTTACAGTTGCTTCTGTATATGTCTTGAAGATAGTTCTTCTATGCTAACTGCTATGAGGGAAAACAATGAGAGTGAACTTAACAAAAATAAGCATTCGATAAGCATGTGGTAAGCATGCTCTGCATTGCTGCAAGTGCGGTCAGGCTCTTCAACGTGCTTGGGATAACCAAACAGTGACAAGAATGACGGTGATCTAATCAAATGTGTGTACAATATATCCTCCGAAAACGGGCGCCCTGTACTGATGTGGACAGCTGCGGATCGGTGGAAGGAGACTGCTGTTATGTGGATGTGGAAGTGGATGGCAGGCAGGATGTGGGAACAGCTTGTGCCGGCAGACAGGCAATGACCACCAACAGGTCAGCCGATTCTGCCCGGCGACAGGGTTTTGCAGGCACGGGGAGAGGCCGGCGGCCGGCAGGGCCCGGCCGTGAGCGGCCTATGAGCTTCATGAGCTGTTCCACCAAGCAGATTATCGCCGCCAGTGGGAGGTTTGGGCCGGCTATTGCCGCCGATCGCCAATAGGCGAGCACAAGGCGCCCGGCCTGGGCTTGTGCCTCATTGGTGGAATAGGCCCATAAGGTGGTTGCCACTGGCATATCGGCTCATGTTGCCGTTGCTGCTGCCAACTCCCGGTTGTTGTTTGTATGACATTCATCTAGCATGTCCCCGATATGCTGTTCCACCTCATGCCAGTGGCGTTCTTTGAGGCTACTAAGCATACAAGCTATATACCCAGAGAATCCACGTGTCCACGGCAATAGCACAGTCATGGAGCCGGGTACTAGTGCCGTTGTATACCGCTAGAGGCCAGGTAAATAGGCCTAATTGTGAACATTTAATCTTTGCATCACGTGACTTGACACGTGATCCTTAATACTATTTTTCAATTTACATAAAAAATATTAAATATGATGTGGTAGCTACATCCTGTGAAAATTTCATGTTTATTGAGCAAATGTTTGCAATTTTATTCACAAAAACGAATATTTTGTAAATGATGCCTCGAGGCAGCACCCGGCCATCCCTGGATGATGCCTTGAGGCATCACCTGATTTCTGCTTCTCTGGAGGCATTTTCATGGAGGAGGTTCTGAGTTGTGGAGGTATGTGCTCTTCGGCTGCTCAAAGTGGAATGAAGTATGAACTGTATAATATATCATCCTGTCTTTTTTTTTTAAGGCGTCTTTATTGAGTTTATGTTAATGCAACAGTTCTTCCAAATCAACATTCGACGAACATAATGAACAAATGTGATTTATGATATTTACAATGAAGTGTGTCCTCCAAGGAGATTTCTCATTTGACTATACATTCTTTTCAGTATGCTATAATGACACCAAATATTTCCATTTAATAGTTTTATATTTCACAAAAAGTGCAATATTGTACAAGTTTGTGACATAGCATGGTACAGTGCATTACCCATTATGTATATAATTCAATGCTCTCCATTTTCCCTTGATAGCATCTCTTTTACTATTTTTTTAAACATGCTTTTCGAGATTTCGGTTTGTGTGGTTAGGCTTAAACTGTTCCATAGCTTAATTCCTATGTATATTGCACTTTTTCTAAATCTTTCTTTCCTAGGTCTAGATAGTAACAAGTTCTTTTTCAGCTGGTTCCTGGTTATATTACCGCTATTTCTTATTTCCTTTTCTTTAATCGCATTTATTTTATACAATCCCCTGATTATTCCTGCTAAGAGCATTTTCCGTCGAATATGCGGTGTCATTACTTTACATTCACACAGTAGATTTTCAGTGCTGATCATCCTGTCCCCGAGGAACGCTTCAGCTCCTAGTGCCGTTCTGAAGCACCTATACACACATTTATTTACTTTCATTCTCGCTAATTGAGTTCTACCCTTTACCAAGAAGGAGCAATAATCTGCAACTGGCAGTATACAAATTTTGACTATGTTCAAAGCTGTTTGTTTGTTTATGAATTTTCTAATCTTCCGGAAAATAGCCCTTTTGTCATTTATTTGTCGTTGTATTTTTTCTGCATGTTTTTCAAACTTCAAGCTACTATCCACTACTGCTCCTAGATATATCATTTCTTCGCATGATTCTATTGACACCCCGTTTAACACTATATTTCCCCTATTTTCTCGTGTTATTTTCCTTTTATTGCCATGATACATTATCTTCGTTTTCTTTACGTTTATGGTAAGCCGGTTCGATGTATACCAATTTTCAAGTTTATCAACTGCCAGTTGTATTTTTTTCCTCAGCCTCTTTGGTCCTCTTGCCATCAGCTACTACCACTAGGTCGTCCGCATACATCATAACAAATAAATCACTAACACATTGAGGTAATTCGTTTACATATATCAGAAACAATAACGGACCTAATTTGGAGCCATGTGGGACGCCATAAGACACTGGTTGCATACTTGAGCTTATTCCACCATACTTAGTATAGCAGCACCTATTTTCCAAATATGATTTAAACCAATTCAATAAACTAGGCCCTATTCCTGCTTCTGCCAGTCTGTAAATAAGCAAAGTGTGATCCACGCAATCAAACGCCTTTTTATGTCAATAAATAGCGATATGGATACATTGTTCTGGTTATCTGCCTCGGCTAAATGCTGAATTAACTTGATTACCGCACCTCCGGTACTTCTATTCTTCCTGAATCCAAATTGGTTCTCATTAAAGTAGTCTTATATATATACCCATCATGGAACATGGAATGAAGACTGTATACCATCCTGTCTTATATATATATACCCCTCGTGGAACACAACTCAATGCCAATGAACAACACCCTGCCTTAACTTAACCTACTGGACTGTAGATTGATGTGAACATCAATCGTAAGTCGCCTTAAGTTGACGGGCTTCAGTAACGTATTACGCACTCACTGCCAAGGTCGAACTTGATAGGCCCTAAGTCACCAGGCTTACTGCTGCCACCAGCCCCAAGTCACCCTCAGTGAGAAGTCCCTGGCAGAAGCCTGTTGACTTATGGTCACAAAGCCTGTTGACTTAAGGGGGCGTCCACCAACCACGACAAGGCTACGACAGACCTACGATTGGAAGGCTTGTTGTAGCCTTGTTGGTGGTTGGTGGACCCTAGTTCCCAACAAGAGTCTACGACAAGGCCACGACAGGCTGTAACTGGAAGCTTGTCGGGGGCCTGTCGGGGGGCTTCCGACAAGGTTACGACAAAATCGAACATGTTCGATTTTTGCCACTGGACCCTTGTCGTAGAGTGTCGTGGTTTCCTCGATACCACTGTTGTTGTGTGTTGGTACTATGGCCACCTTTCTTTACGGCATCCAGCGAAGTTTATGACACGCCCCGACAACAGTGTCGCAGAGCCGCCCTTCTCACGACAAGGATGCGACAAGGCACCGATTGGAACTTTCTTGTCTGCGCTTGTCGTAACCTTGTCGTAGTTGGTGGACGCCACCCTTTAAGGCAGGTTGATATGAGTTGAGGTTAGGACATAAGCCCCATCAACTTGAGGCAACCCATGGTTCTCATTAGCCCCGAGGGGGGGGGGGGGGGGGGTTGCCATCGCTGTAATGAAGAATTCTTTGGCAGCACTAAACTTTCTCCGACAGTTCCCTGAAAGCCATGTTGACTAACGTTTCGCAAGTAAGATGTTATAAGACGACCTAGGACAGATCCTTTGAGATATGGCGATGTATTGTCGGGACTGTTGGGACTATCAGGGTAATTGTGTAAACGTGGAATTAATATCTCCCCCCTGGTAAATGACCAATTAGAATAATGTAAAACGTATTTCAGACAATTCTTTACTTGATTGGCAAAGACTGCCAGAGTCACTCCTTCACTTGAATGAATATTCAAAGCAGCTGGAAACCGAAATATCTGATCTATAATTATCACAAGGCAAATCATCAGAAACGGCACAGATCTTAATTCTACAACAGATATAATTTGACATCATTATAGGCTTCCTAAACGTACCAATTAGCCGTTACATTTAGACTCTGATTACTCTCACTTGAGAACAATGAACTTATTTCCTGGAAACAGTAAAATAATTGTCTGTGGCGATTGCGTAATTGTTTTGGGTCTATGATTCGTCAGCTATCGGCGCGCTTACGGTGCGACCAGCGATTAGAGAAGATTTGAAATAACATATCAAGATAGACGACATTCATACATCATACTGACTTGAGTAAGTATAAAGTATTGCTGATTGTACACGACCAAGAGATGTATGAATGTTATTTTTGATCCCTATAATAGTTACGTACCTACCAGATTCCGGCACAGATTCACATATTCACACGTCAAGAAGTGTCTGGTCTGACAAGAAAACCAGTCCGACACAGAATTGAGGTCAGTCGCCTCTTTTATTGGTATTTATAACAAACATTGCATTTTACTACTTTCCGAACAAAAAACTGTTATTACAATGTTCATTATTATAATCCTGCTTTGTCACGGAAAGAAAAATATGTACATAAAACAAAAGGGTACCAATAAAATAAATTTTCAACAAAAAAGAAAAAAGAATTCATCGATACATTATAATTATCATTAACCCATTAACATCCTCACTTACAATTAAATTTTAGAATTAGTACTCAATATTGCCAATTTCGCACTATCCATATGAATGATTCCCAATTAGGAATATCTTAATTGTGAGTAAGGAGGAACATAATAATACGTTTAAAAAATTGACATGAACACATTTTTAGCCAACGAAGTTAGTGCTGTCCTCTTTGTAGTTGGAAGATGGAGTGCCTCCCTTCTTGGCACAATTCGACTGACTGTGATGTGAGAATGATGACTTTGTCCCAGCTCACTTGACCTTCGTACACAATGGTAAGCATAGTCATCTGTATGCGAGGCAACATGTACCACCAGTGGTCAGCTGACGCCAATTCATATTTAAACCTGACGTCATGACTGAACATCAACTGTCACAGGTGTGCGTGAGGCGCCCGCACCGCCACCAGGGGGCAGGCCATCCGTACCGCGAGGGGCCCTTCTAAAGGTCGTTAACCGTGACTCAGTTGTAAACAACTCCGCCGAGTATCCAAGACCTCCCTTCACCTAGGTTTCAACTGACGTTAAAAATCTTTTGTTTTCATTGGTATACGTTAACCAGTGAACGAAATAAATATGTTATTTTAGTCAATTATTCTGGTGCATGATCAAGAAATTGTTTAATTCCAATCGGACCTGATTGTCATCAGAGTATTATACTTGATTCTGACCAAGTTTATTTTCCTCTAAGATGGACCGTAACAAGCTAAAACCATATGGCCTTGAATGATAAATAAAGATTTCTTCCGGTGTATCATACACAAGGTTTATCTAATTAAGCTTCCTTAATGTCATAATAAGCACGTTTTGATGAAGTAAAGTTGACAAAGATCGTACAAGGTATGTACTGCATTGTTGTGCACCAATTCAATTTTATCGGTCCTTCATTAATAATTTCTTGTCATATCACACCGGTTTAGATATCGTACCCCATTAAACTACTCGCTGTACATCCCCCAGGAAAGTATACCTGTCGTAGATGATATTAATTTGCACTGCTTTGGATAGATTTCTTTTACAATTAAAAAGAACCCGCTCAATCAAATTCCCTTTAGTAAAGGCGTATACGTGGGTGTTTGTCGAGGATGGGCTTATGATGTGCAAACACAAGTATCATTGTAGCTGGTAGGCGGTGGTTGTGGTGGATCCACACTGTTTTTGACAGGTATTCGGGATCAAAGAGTAGGTTGGGATGACAGCTCTTGTCCTGTAGGGAGGGAGGGTGGTAGGAGAGCCACAACTCGTGCGCTCAGGTCCTCATGCAGCCGGTGGTTTGTTTAACGACAGGCCAGTGCCCTTAACGCCTGACTGCCTGAGGGCACCACCGTCCTCCTCCAGTCACCGGCGCCGCCCTATGCAAAATAGGCGTCGCTGTGGGATTGAAACCAGCAGCAGCAGTAGCGCTTCCTCGCGACGCATGTTGCCCCACACCGAATTATCCCAAATCTGGATTTTCAGGTCCTGATCGTCGAAGTTTGTATTGCCAGGATATCAGATCATTGGTAATTCTTTTCCATCGCCACCGATCCGATACGTACTTTTCGCGTGGAAACCATATTTCGTTCAGTTGTGCAGTTGGTATTGGACGTTATTCACTGGAGCAGATAGATTAGGTGTGTGCAGGACCCTGCAACGGAAGCTGGGTGGTGGGCGAGATTCTTGTGGGCCTTAGTCATGGATGACTCGTTCTCCACGCAAAGAACAGGATATCAAGCCCCTGCTACGCCCTAAACAAGATACATCGAACTCAGCGGATTTGGATCTGGTGTATCTGCGTCAGAGACATGCGTCAGACTAACAAGTTATCTTCCATCATCTTCACCAACAATCCATCAGCCCAGTGCCCGCCTACCATCCTAGTCAAATAAGCGCTGCATGTATGGAGCAGTGATATGTACTTAGTCTGTGGCAGTAACTTCAGCATTGTGCTCTATGAAAGTGGACTTTAACAATATGACATCTCACACAGTGGCATGCCTGGCTTTTCTATTTATCCTTGCACGGCAGGTTCAGGGTCAAGGGAATTCCAACGAGCTCGACGACTCAGGTAAGCCCGCGTATCCGCTGAACAAGTGGTTCATGCAGTTAACGCAAATACCTTTTCAAGTGAAAGATTGACCTAAACATAATGACGGCTGTACTATCATCTACTAAAGAACCATTTTATATCAACCCCATTGGTGGCTTCAGAGTTGGTGTATTCTTACCGGTACCTTTCTCAGTAATCTCCGAAATGTGAGAAATGATATGAAAAAATACCTCGGAGCTAAAATGAGAGGCATTTTTGTTTGTTTACTCGAAAATTAGAGAGATCCCTCTTAGTAAGCAGATGGTTAAAAAAACCATGAGCAACACTCCTTCCATGTAGGATAATTCTAAATAATTCCATAGAAGTTCCGTTTAACTTCATACTTTTTGATGATAAAATTCCTTTTACTCTCATTATATCTGCCGCCACATCCCCTTTCCAAAAGCATGGTTGATTGTACTGTAACACCATGTCTATGATGTTATGAGGATCCTATTGGTTAGCTCAAAACATGCAGGTAAATATCCCGAGGCTCACATTGTTGGAATTGTAATTTCCGCAGCAGCCATTATGATCATTATCTGTGAAAAGGTTGATTATCCCTTCCGGCGAAGTAGCAAACGAATTGTGCTAACTGCTTAACGATAGGTCTAGACACCTGACTGCATACGTAAACTTACGTTGCTTCATCCACATGCATATTCAGATCTATCGTTATCCAGTTCAGTATTTATCAAACTCTTGTCCCATTAGAAGTTTGAGCACATGGAACAGCTAGTCGCAAGCTTTTTTGTCATGGACAATCATATCTATAAGTATGAGGGACAATTTTAGTGTATTCTCAGGTTATGGTAAAGGGGGTGGTTACATGATATTCGTTTTAATTAGTTTTAATGTAAAATAG
Organism: Alentia gelatinosa; assembly: GCA_950022655.1. Taxonomy (NCBI): domain Eukaryota; kingdom Metazoa; phylum Annelida; class Polychaeta; order Phyllodocida; family Polynoidae; genus Alentia; species Alentia gelatinosa. The sequence goes on along the minus strand of OX465580.1, from coordinate 30,354,741 downwards.
ATATTCATATTATTAAAATCCATTTTCGCAAAGCCTGGTATTTACAGTAAATCTAAGGAGAAATCGTTAGGCTATCTTTCAAATCTTTGGTTTGAAGTGATTAAATGTCATTTGGCAGAATCACTCTCCCCTTTCATATAGCAATAGCTTATCTTATTGAGTGAATGGTCACATACATAATCATGGAGTCAAATAAAGCCAGGCTGGATCACTTCTCACCAGCACGTTATGTGCCTCAAGACCATTTCCTGAACTGCTCCAAAGTTCTATTCTCTACTGAACAGAAGTATCTTCCCTCTCCAGACTTAGGTTATAGGATAAGGATGAGATCTAAGGAAAGACCTGGAAGTATGTCCTAGAACCGCATGCCAAGAACGATGCATGTCTAGCACCACGAAACTAAATTCCTTGCAAAATTACTGATCAGCATAATATATTTATGTTCCATAATGGAATGAATTCACCTGCTTCACACGCTCGTGTACGTGAGTCTCACCATATTTTCCCAATCGGAAACACTATACTCGTGATTATGGTTTATATAACGGCTAGAGGGAGGTTGAAACATGGCAAACGTTATCATATATATACGGTCACTTCAGCATTAACCACTACAAAGTAACAAGTCCGACGATAAATCATCAGACCCTTAACGGACGCTCATTCAATTGTGTTTTGTGGCGGTTGTGCGCCCGGGGCGTCGTTGATGAAAGGGGACCTCTCTCTTATCCTAATTAATAGCGTCCAGTGGTATACTAGAATTACACGCCTTTTATATTTGATTGTTCCTTTGCGTTAGACATACAATTTATACAAGGTTTTTGCCTATACGACAAAGTATCGTTGCTCCCTTTTGCGTCGTATGTATTATGGAATATAAAGTACGCTACACTATCGGTGTGAGAGGGACTTTTTACCCTTATACTAAGAAGAGACAATTATTTCTTATTTCCTTGTAAGTGTTATGTGTTATTCTGAAAACTATCATCTTACCGTAATTTGTGCTGTAATATTCTTCGAGGAGTATAGCATTGGCCCATAGTCATCAGTGCAGCGCTATATCTATGTCATACTTAATTAGTCATATCGGTCCTACCTGTCGAAAGCCCTGAGTCATAACACAACAGTCAGTCGTCACTGGACTGCTCCTCCATGACCTTTTGCTGAGCGCAGGCCCCAAGTGAGCGTGAGTGATGCCGGGGACACATCAAGCGAGTAACGGCAGCGATCTCCAGAATCGCCAACAAAAATGTGCGTGTATGTGCGATATGATTTCATAGTAATATCTCCCACCAATAATTTAGCATCTCTGACGCAATAATCATGTGAAATATGAAATAATAGCTTCTATATACGCCATTTTGTGTTGGCGATTCCGGAAATCGCCGCGTTACTCTCTTGGTGTGTCTCCAGCATTATAGCCGGGGACACACCAAGCGAGTGAAGTCTGCGATCTCTGGAATCGCCAACACAAATTGGCGTGTATGTGAGATATTATTTCATATATATATCTCCTGCCTATAATTTAGCATCTCGGAAGCAGTAATCAGGGGAAATATGAAATAATAGCTCACACATAGGCCATTTTGTGTTGGCGATTACATAACTCGCTGCGTTTCTCGCTTGGTGTGTCTCCGCCTTAAAGCGGGATTCACACGGATAGACTCATGTACCTCCAGAAGGGTTTGGCTGAGATAATTCTCCTGAGGTTATTTGCTGGTATATAGTCTCTTCGTGTCACACCCCCTACACTCAATTCCCTGAAGTGGGGTTCACACGTAGAGACTAATGTACCTTAGACAGGTGTACCTCACATCTTTCCCCTAATCTCAGACAATTCTCCTTGTTCTCATGGCAAAGTGCTTTTACCAGTCTCAAGGATTTTCTAAAATACATGTGACCCTTCTTGCTGGGCTCCGATTGATTGGCTAGTTTAGGTTCTTAGTCGGCGACTCTGCAGTGGGTCCATTTGTCTCACCAAAATGTCCCTGTAAATTTTCAATGTATTTAAAATCAAAATCTCATCGGATTCTGTACCTTGTCAGGGGTAATTGTCCCCGAGAATTGTAAGGGGAAGAATTTGTCTCAGGGAATTGGAACCCTACAATTCTGACGAAAATATTGTGTTCCTGTACAGAATCTCAGCAGGATATATCTCAGACAAACAACCTGTGAGATATGTGAATCCCACCATGTGATTCACAGGTTTTGCCTAAGTACATGGAGCTTATCATGCGAATCCTAATCGAGACAGATGTGAAGAAGGGGAAATTATCACTCTCAATTTCCCCTGCCAAGGTACGTAGTCTAAGGCTCACGTCCACATATTACGATAGAAATTTAGACCTACTGATATGGCACCGATACACAAAGTAAATATCGGAGACATATCGGGAAGGTGGAAAATCGTAGACAAATGTCTAGACATGCCAATCCACGACGCATTGTATGGGTTTTTATCGGTGTCTAATCGCAGAAATCCGGCCAACTGCCCCGATATTAGGTCACCTTCCGACGCGATTTTGATTTTTTATCAGAAGGTGCATCGCAGACCATATCAGAGCCATATCGTAGTAGGTGGACGCCGGGCCTTAAGCAATTTGGATTTTGAATATATTTAAAATTTTCGGTGGATTCACATGTAGAGACTAATATACTTGAGACTCATGTACTTCACACCTTTCCCCTAGTCTCAAACAATTCTCCTTTGGTACACAAAGCTCATGGCAAAGTGCGTTTAAGTCGTCTCGAGTGAAAATGGAGATTGATTCACATGAAGGACATACTTGGTAAAAATCTCAGACATAGTAACAGTGACCACTTGGCCTTCTACTCAAGTACCCTTGAGGTGAGGGGTGTTACAAACATGTACTGTAATTATGTTGGTTGACCTCCTATTGGCTAGGATAGGTACAGAGTCAGTGACTCCATTTGTCTCACCAAAATGCCCCTATAGATTTTAAACGTGTTTAAAATAAAACTACCATGGACCTCTGTACCTTTTTTGGGGTACTTTTCGCCGACAAATGCAGGGGGAAATACTTGTCTCAGGGAAATGGAGCCATACAATTCAGACGAGGTGATTATGTTACAATACAGAATCACAGCAGGGTAAAGGGATAGTTTTTTGCAGGACGCTGAAAGTCTATATTATAACCTCTTCCTAACATAGCCAGCGTATAGCGTGTGATCCACCCTCAACAAACATAATTGCTGGTCACATAGATAGAATATCGGTTAAGACTACAGTTAACTTTATATAAAATACAAAAACAAACAAAAAAAAATTTTGATCAAAATTGTGACTACAGCCTAACACGGTAATTATGCCAGGAACGGAGTATTTACCTCTAACTTGGCTCTGTTGGATAATGTATTTGTTACTACCCAACAGTGTTATTGCACCTCCCGCCATAATAAAGGTAATGTATGAATGGATGTGTGTGAGACATAGTCTTAAGATTGTCATTGCATCTTACAATGTATATAACACCTGAAAAATTGTGTAAGTCTAAAGGGATGAAACTTATTACAGCCAATGTGAGAAGTCTATATTCAAAATTGGGAGACTTTAGGTATAATTTTGCAGGAATGGACTTTATAGCCTTAAGCGAAACCTGGTTAAGTGAAAAAATTGCACTGAATATGTTAGACTTACCAGATATGACGTTATTTAGAATGGATAGGAACTATACAAGAACAAATATAGGGGGAGGGGTATGTTTGTATATAGCCAATAACATAAGTACCTTTGCGAATGTATTACATGAGTATAGCATATCAAGCAAGGAGATTTTTTGTTAGAACATCAACTGGAAGTACTAGAGACGAACAATACATTTATTTATAAGGAAGGGGCCAGTAAAATAGACCACATATATACCAATAGCAAATTTGTAAGTGCATCAGGAAATATTAACTATTATTTATCAGATCATATTATGATTTATGCGATACGAAAAATGAAGAAAATAAAAAAGGATAGGAAACTTATAGAGTATAGAGAAATAAAAAAATTGAAAAAAGAAAAGATGGAGCAAATTATGAAAGATTTTGAGTTTGATGAACTAGATACAAATTGTGAACCGTGTGAAAGTTTTATAAAGCATTTACAAAAAAAGTTAGATAAAGAGTGTCCAATAAAAACAAGAGGGATAAGAATGAAAGATGATAGTTGTTTACCTAAAAATGTCATAGTGAAAATAGAACGGAGAAGAATTATGTTAAAAAAATTGACGAAATTAGATCATAATGACCCTAGGAGAAATACACTGTTACTAGATATAAGAAGGTTAAGAAATGAAATTATAAAGGGAATCAGAAGATTCGATGCGGAAAAGATTCAGAAGAGTCTTAACGATAATCAAAAAAATCCAAAGAAATTTTGGAGGACTTTGGGTAATATCTGGACTGGAGGGAAAGGTAAGTCAAAAACTTATCCTATAAAAGATGGGGATAACGAAATATCAGTAGCCAATGAAATGAACAAACACTTTGCAACTATAGGAAAATATAAGATAGGAGATTATAGTAATCATGAACAGACGGAAAGTACTGCTATAGTTAGATTTATTACAAAGGAAATGGAAGATGATGAAGACATAAGCACAAACGAAAATGAGGTAATTAAAATAGTGAAATCTTTAGGAAATGGTAAATCCACAGGATTTAAATTTGTACATTCTGAATATATCAAGGCAATTCTACTCCAGAACCCGAATGTGGTAGTAAGAATGATAAATTATAGTTTACAGCAAGAATATTTTCCGAACATTTTAAAACACGGGATAATAACACCATTACCAAAAGAAGGGAATCTAGAACTAATGAGTAATTGGCGGCCTATTACCGTTTTAACACTGATATCAAAAATTTATGAGAAAGTGGTACATAAAATCTTGTTTAAAAAAATCCAAGAGAAAAATTGGATAGCGGAAGAACAATTTGGTTTCTTGCCAAAAAAATCTACAGCACAGGCGATTTTTACGTTAGTAGAGGAATTACACATGCAGCTAAACAACAAACATATAATAGGGATAGTATATTTAGATTATCGCAAAGCGTTCGATAGTGTGGACCATAGAATTTTAATAAACAAACTGCACGAGATAGGTATAAATAATAAACTAATAAATATCCTAAAAGATTATCTTAAAGGGCGAACTTGCAAAACTAAATTGCTAAAAAATCTATCTGATGAACTTGAAGTGGAGTGTGGGGTGCCCCAGGGGTCCGTTTTGGGGCCCCTCCTATTTATAATTTTTATTAACAACCTATATAAAGAACTGAATTATGGTAAAATGATTATGTATGCAGATGATTGTGTGTTGCTTATAAATGGAAAAGATCAAGGCGAAGTACAAGAAAAGATAGAATCAGACTTACTACGTATAGATAATTGGACTAAGATAAATAAAATTAAAATTAATTACAGTAAAACAAAAGTTATGTGGGTGGGGAATAAACGTGGCCTAGAAATAATGAAAAGTGTAAAAATGGGCGATGTCGATATCGCAGCAGTAACTAAAAACAAATACCTGGGGGTTTGGATAGATCGAAAAATAAACTTTAACGACCAAGTAAATAAAGTTGTGAATGAAGTAAACATTAAATTGTTTAGATTGAGGAAAATGAGATATTTATTAAATAGAGAATCCAGCATTAAAATAGCAAAACAAATGATAATACCAATCCTCGAATATGCAGACTTTGTTTATTACAGTACATCGCGATATAACAGAAAACAATTACAAACTCTAGTCAACAAAACATTAAGAACAGCAATAGGATATAACAAAGCAAGAAATATGAATACCGATCTTATATATGACATATGTAAAATGCGATCAATAACCTATAGAAGAGCAGGACACTTATTAAGTTTAATTAAATGGTGGACTAAAAACGATATGCATGTGTTTGATACTAATACAACAAGGACAAGGGCAGATCAAAAGATTAGGATAAAGTTACGTAAACCGAATTTAGAAAAATACAGACACTCACCATTATACATCGGAGTCTTATATTGGGATAGATTGACTATGGAAACACAATTACTAGAAGGTGATAATTTTAAGATGAAGGTTAAGGAAGAAATATGTGAATTATTAGATTAAATGATTAGAGGACTATACAATAAGATAATGGAGTCAGTAGACTTACTATTATTGCAATGTCAGAAGACAAAATTGTAAAAGAGTATTATTATAATTTTCATGATGATAATGACCAATGTACAAAAAGGCTGGTATGAATGGTGAATGAATGATGTGTATTATATGTATATGTTTTGTCCTGTAATTGTAATATATATGTAGACGCCAGCGTGGAAGATCGTCTGTAGCAGATGAACGCATGAAACGTCTGTAAATAAACTTGATTAAAAAAAAAGAAGAAAAGGTATAGCTTGGATGTGGACTATTGGGAATATGGGGTGGGCGGTTGCAAATGCATAATTTGTAAACATGTATCTACATTCGCATGCTACTTTATTAGAAATGGGAGCTTAAATTAGAAGCATTGCAGTACTTATCACAAAATGGATCAAATTCTATGTATCAATAATGGAAATAAAGGATGAGAGAGAGAGAGAGAGAGCTGTAACCTATTATTTTTTACACAATATGGGAGTTGTGCTACCGTGTGTATAAAACGGATATTCTACCATTTTGTTACATCGAAATTCAAGTTTAACCTTTGACAGGAAAACCAATTAAGACATTGCCATGAATTAACCACAAATTCATCCATACACTCTGTTCCTGTTAGACAAATACTGTTTTTATTTTATGGAAGCCTGTGAGCTCACTCTTCTGTACAGTATATTCTATTGCTTTCCCGGGGAACAGCGTCCACATAAATTAAGTTAACACTAGATAAACTTGCACGTGAAGATAACGGGTGCCACGTCGGTGATGTTTGAAATTGCAGCAAAAGGGATACGAAAATCAACGAAACTTGGGTTTCAGGCTGAGACAAGCAAATGGGAATACTATAATTTTAGTCAGAGTCAGAGATATAAATCTCTACTTCCTGCCATTATCAGTAACACGAAAATGCCCATAAAGTATATGATTTATTGATTATAGTTATGTGATACATACGTTCTGGTATAGACGTAAATGTATCACATAGAGTAAGGCTTATTCATGTGTCATTAGCGCTTACCATTTCATAAAAGTGTGTTTCAACTATTTTGCATCTATAGGTGACCCAACCAATATTATTGCAGGGTTCACAAATGAGGACATACCTAACAAATTGAGTAAGATTAAGATCACCCTTGACATGGTTCATTCAGCTGTCAAAGAAATTGACCAGAACAAACCAAGTGGAGTGCAAGGTATAAATTCTAGAGCACTGTTCGACTCCTTCACAGTTATAACCAACCAGTTGCAAGTACTTTTTCAAAATATTATAGACTTCTCTAATTTCCCAGAGAGCTGGGGGCACGCTGAGATAACTCCAATTCCGAAAGTGGGGAGTTCAGACAAGCCAAGTGACTGGAGACCCATTTCGATTTTACCATTACAGGGCAAAATCTTTGAGCATATGATTCATACTTATTTCATAAACTATATTGAAACTGAAAAACTGTTTAATGAAAAACAATTTGGTTTTAGACAAGGGAAAGGAACCATGGATAAGACTAATTTTAAGGAAATTGAGTAATAATTTTAAGATTGGAGATGACATGGTCTCTTGTATAGGTAGTTACTTGGAAAATCGGTCTCAGTGCACTAGAGTTGGCAGTACCCTGTCCTCTAGTGCAAAAACCCATGCAGGAGTCCCCCAAGGTAGTATTCTTGGACCTCTCTTATTTAATTGTTTTATAGACGACATTAAGAATATTCCTTTTATACCGAGACATGTTTTTTATGCTGATGATCTCGTCTTATATAATAATGACAAGAGTGTTGAAAGTTGTTTATACCACTTGGAGAATGACATTGATCTGTTAGTCAGATGATGTGATGAAAACTCCATGGTAATCAATGCAAAGAAGACCAAACTGTGTGTTTTCGATCTCCCACTCAACTAAAAAAGCATTATGCTCTGATTGGTAATAACCCTATCAAAATCGGACCAGCAATTATCCCGAGATGTAAGACTTTCAAGTACTTAGGTATACTGTTGGATGAATCATTATCCTGGTCCAATATGATCAACGATGTAATGCGAAAAGTAAACCAATGGATTTTTCAGCTTGCTCGAATTCGTAAATTATTAAGTAAGCAAGTGAGTATAAGAATTTACAAGACCTTGATAGCCCCAATCTTTGACTACTCAGGTTATTTTATCACTGGTGCATCAAATATGTTACTCAATAAACTCTAATAACTTCAAAACCAGGCCTTAAGGATTTGTACAAGAACCAGAATTGGAGACCTTAGTATTGATAAGCTTCACAAATTCTGTGATGTTGACCCGTTTATGATAAGATGAACTTACCTCAAGTATGTATTCATGAAACGATATTGTAAAGACATTGTGCATATGAGCAACCCACATACTTGTGCTCAAGAAAAAAAGCAGTTGAATCTGAATAGGCCTCCGACAGGCCATTTCAAGAGAAACCCCTTATATGAGGGTATGTCTCTCTGGAATGACCTGTCTGGAGAGGTCCAAGATTGTGAAAAAATATCGGCATACAAAAAGTTTGAATGTGTAAAATGCAGACACACAAAACCTACGTATTGGTTTAGTAAAGAATTTAAAAAAAAGAAGCTCTTTACGGGACCTCGCAGCCAATGTTGCAATGCTAAGACCTGCACCTACCAATGGTCGACACAGAATTTAGATCTCCCATCATAGACGCCCATTCAATTCAATGCAATTGTGCTTCAGTGTGCATCGGAGGCCCGGTGTGTTTTGCACTTATATCGCTAGAGCTTAACATATTCATATGGCTAAAATGTGATTGGTTTACCTGCAATGTTTCTGAGCCGTTGTGGGCATATCAGTATTTCAGCTTAGTTAATAGCGAGCTGAGTGCAAATATAGGAAAGAAAAATGTGGGGATGTCTGATATATCTTAGTAGTTATCACGATCTTTACATAACTAATTTACCTGAAGTCGAATTAAAGTCTTTCTGCTATTCGGTCGACGTCTCTCTTGGTTTCAGCTATACCGAACAGTGAAGGGATGGCTCTAAGATATAGGGTGTACAGTATACATACCCTTCACAAATTTTGTGTGTAATTATGGAGGTCTCTTATTTTGTAATTACTGGTGCCCACCGAAGACATATCGTTTGCATTGTATAGATGTGACTAATGGATGCATTTGGGGTTGTTGTTCTATTGGGCAAATTTATTAGTTAATCTAATGAGTTGAATGGGCAGAATCTGTAAATATAGTTTATAGGTTACACATTGTCAAGAAGGTTGGCATTAAAGTTACTCATGATGACAATAGTTTGAATCTTTGGTACAGAGTTGATTAATTCTTCCAGTATCTGTATACATGTATTGTATAGAGGTTTGTATTTGTCTAGTAGGGTCAATTTTGTACGTCTCTACCACTAAATATTTTTCTATGAAGTTTGAACATAGCTGTAATAATTTCATAGTACCATTTATACTAGTACGATCTTCAAGAATGATGAAGTCATCTGTATATTCCATAAATAAGCTTACCAAACTCAATTTGAATATTTGCATTGTAATATTTGACGCATATATCTTTTTCTGATATTCTGTTGCTTAGTGTGCCAACTCGATGGCTATACATGTTTATAGGCTGGTGTCGACTAACTGTATTAGTACTATCAGGTAAATGAAATCAAATAAGTAACACTGAATACCCATACAGGTGGCTTTAACTGTCCTGGCCAAAGATTTGATACATTGCATGTTCTAGACGGTAAATCGCATGGGCTGCTGCTAGCAAAATTGCGGGCTATTGCTAACGTCCCCCCGGACCTAATTCTGTGGTTGGGTAACTACTTAAAGGACCGTGAACAGTGTGTTAAAGTAAACAGGAGTCGAATTCAGAGTTCCTCAAGGGTCCGTAATAGGCCCATTGCTTTTCTCAATCTTTGTGAACGACATGTGTTTAGATGTGGTAGATTGCAATAAGATCCAATATGCCGATGATCTTGTTCTTTATGCGAGTCACTTAAATCCGGAAATTGCAAAATCGAACTTAGACCGAGCTCTTAGAACTGTGGTTGCCTGGTGTAGGGTAAATGGACTGATGGTAAATAGTAAGAAAACCAAAACTTGTTGGTACGCAGCGCCGAGCAGGATTTCTCATCTACCTGATTTGGACATACATTTGTAACCCGTGACGGAGTACAGTTGTCCACCAAAAAATCGTATACATATTTGGGGGTAGACCTGGACCGAACACTAGACATTGGAAAGCATATAAAGGCTGTAATAAAGCAGTTTAGCAACCAAATATTTAGGTTGGCAAAAATACGAAGTATCATTAGTAAAGATACAGCTTTAAAAATTTATAAATCTAGCATACCGTATGTGAATTTGTGGGTTCGTATTGGACGGGGGCCAATCAAAAGGAATTGAAAAAACTAGAAAGATTACAAAATAAAGCGTTACGGATCGTACAAAGAAGCGGTAGTTATAGCCAGACTATAGTTGATCTAAGGACTGCATGCAGTAACATAGGGAGTCTTGAGACAAGACGTAAACGGCAGCTAGTTAAGATAATGTATGAACGTTCTTTGGATCCAGGCAATCTCGAAGACCCGGTCCGAAGCACCAGAAGTAGCCACAAAACATTATTTAAATCAAGGTGGCACAAAGGTGCTAAATATGAAAGATCGCCGGTCTATAGAGGAATAAACTTAAGGCCGTTGATATAGGAATCTGTATGGGGCTAGGTTTATGATTGCTGATATTGGGAAACTCGTGTAGGTTTCCGAACTGGACATCTACCAATGCACAAAGCACATTATGTGTCTTTACCCCTGCCATGACTAACAACACCGGAGGAAGGCCTCTTTACTAATTTTTGGTCGCTCTTCTGCTGTTTCAGTGAGGTTGATTGAGGACGCGTGTTATGGTGGCTTCGTAGATATAAATTGTGTGGAGCGGCGGATAATCGTGCTGGAGGAGGTGTATGGACGTCACCCTGACGAACATTGTGAACCCAGTTCAGACAACACAGACTGCAGGTCAGTGCTTTCATTTTGTAACACCACTCAATTGGCCTACTGTAAGCTCACCCTCCAGATTTTACCATGATGTTGTATACATACTCCATGAAGTTACCTTCTAATCCCCTTCCTCCTGTTGATATAATAACATGTACTTTATACATTGTTCATTCCTCCTCAGTTTGTATTGTATGCCTTTTCAACTATTTATTGAAAATGCATATTTATGGAATGTGGTTAGGCATGGAAAACCAGCTGCTAGATATGTCCATTAAGTTCTTATTTGTTTTTCAAAACCCAATTATTTATTTGAAAATCTTTCTGTGAAAGCCCAAAGAGATGGCAGCATTATTTTCATCCAGATACTATTCACCAAAGAAGCTACCAAGGCGCTGAAATCAAAGGGCAATGCCATGAGTTCAATATAGTTAAATCATGGTCGTACCAGATTAATCATGTTGTACATTATCTCAGGTAGACTACCTGCTACCTTCTGACGTCATACATATTCATTAGGATGTTCCAATCATCTCAGACAATGTGCCCATTAACGGAACGGCTATTTGACAGTCCCTGTTGACCAAACTAATTCCTAGTGTGGCACTATGGGAGAATAGGCTGTAGCAATCAACCTACCCTAACGCCATCTTAAAATATTCCACTCATATCATCATGAGGTACATCTCTAGTATGATTTTGAACCTAAGGTTTCTGTATTTTTTCCTTTTAATTCTCTATTTTACCATTGATCTTCATCACATACCGCTTGTCTTCTACACCTATCTCAAATGTCGTGTTGATGCTTGGTCCAGGAGGTAGCTCACATTCTACAGTTATGTGTCATCATTGGATTCCACATCTTGTGTCATCTTTCAAGGGGACAGGCAGATTATAACTAAGGGATTGTTCGTTCTACGTAAGATTAACTTTTTGATAATACTTTGCCCTAGGAATTCCTATCGACTTGATATACTTTAACTCGATCATTTGTCTTTGGAAATCGCAGATGATTATCCAATCGGGTTCAATGTAATCTTGCGTCGCAATAGTAATAAAAACAGAATTGTATTTGATTGTTTTTAGTGTTGAGGGGTACTTTTACAAGGAATTGTGTCACAACAAGACGAGATGCCAACATTTGGGCGTAGGTTGGAGGAACATAAACGAACCGGGCTGTATAGACATCTACACTAATTACGTCCACATTGTGTACCAGTGCCTCTCCGATGTAGGTAAGTCAGTTATATCATATAACATACCTACCTTAGAAATGCTTCAATAAAAATCATGTACGAAGTAAATTCTAAATGTTACGGAGCATATCTTTTACGACACGTATGATTCAGGTAGGTACGGCTATATGCGATCACCTGCCTAGTGACATGTCTGGTATTTAAGAAGAGTGTGGTATGACAGGTGCTGAGCTGAAGATTGAGAATATGTAATATCAAAGTTGTTATTGGGATGATACACATAGCAATATGAAAACATGAGGACTGCTATCATGATCAAACATCAATAACCGATAGTGCTAATAAAATATCTTCCCGTATTATATGTTGTACGTTTGGTCAAATGAAGTTACCGATAAATCTCCAAATGAAGATATATTATGTCTATTGCTAAATCTGAGAATTATACCATAGGTTGTCAGTCCTCAAATATCCGGTTGATCTCCGACTGCAGATTATAAATTATGTGTAAATTGATAAAATATATGGTTTTATTCGGGCAACACTCATGACATCATCATTGTCATGATCATGTCATTCAAAGCAACCAGTTGCATTATGGTGATTCGATAAAAGTTCTATCCTGTGAAGCATACCGGAAGCAGGTCGTTTAGGTGTGGAAGGTTCACTGCAGGCTGTAAACACACCGCACATGCGCAGACAGGCTCTGTCCCATGCTGTGTGACTCGTGGACGCTAGTTACTAGCAGCTCCCAGGCAATAAAGGCTACCACTCCGATAGAAAGTCAGACCATAAAATGGCAATACCGAAGTTTATATGCCCTACGTGTCTGAAAGTTGGTGATATGTCGATACCATGGCTGAGTTTACAGAGAGATGAAATGGGGAAGACCAGGGAGACTAAGTATTAAGAGAGTAAATAGAGATAGAAAAAGAAATGGAGAAATCTGGTACATGTAATAAAGTAGCAAAGGGTAGTATACGTAGATGCATAAAAACAAACGCGAGGCTCCCGCATGTGAATTACAGGGTTGTAGCTTAGGCTTGATTTGCATGAAACAAGTAGAAATTACCCGAAATTTTACAACGACAATTATATATATATATATATATATATAGTGTTAGTGACTAACATATTAACTATGCCTCACTGCCATGTTGAGTTTACAGCAAAACGCCCAGGGGCATGGCACGTTGTCTTTGGGGGCTGTAGTAGTGGGGGTGGGGAGTGAGTGGGTGGGGGTGGGAGGGGGGGGGGGGGTGGGGGTTGTGGGGTCAGTAGCCAGTCTGGGTGTGGACCTTAAGAGTGCACACAGCTCAGGTCATCGGTAGGCTTCCGTTGACGCCCAAATTTCGACAGGCCATATCATTTTAATTATTTCATTGGGAATCGCTTACGGAGATATATCAACAGTACAGTGTAACACGTATTATAGTAGACAAAAATCCGATAATTTTAAGGAATACCTTAAATATGACATACAAAGAGTAGTGTTTAATGATATAATCTCGGCGTATTTCAGAAAGCAAGAGAACTGCCAGAGCTTAACTGAAATTCTGTTGAAGCCCCGAGGCTAGGTCAACGTAATAACTGTATCAGGCTATACAAGACTTTGATATGCAGTTCGCATTCACAGTAACTGGCAGTTTACCAAGCTAGGTCAAACTGGTGGCCTCACTTTATGTTTAATCTATTGACCCAGTTCATAAAAAATAAAAGAATCACATGGCCATTTATCATCACATCATTACCCCTTACCCGCAACACAAAAGTGGAAGACAGATATGGGCGAATAAAATTTATTTGAATTTTATAAGGTCCATATAAAATAAGATATTAGATATGATACAATATCTTATGGAAGAGGATATACATATGTAGATATGATATATGAAGAGACATATTGGTAAATATGATGGATACATATTTTGAAGATATGTATAAGATATACATAAGGCAGATGTGATGCCTGTATAAAAGGTATTACATATGTGGTATGTATTACAGGAGTACATGTGTATAATGTATAATAGTATTATGTAATACGTATATATGGTTATACAATGTGTATAAAACGCCCTACGGGAGTAGGAAGAAAGGTGAGGGTGGGTGGGAGAAAAAAGGTTGTAGGTGTGAGCGGAGTGAAGCGCAGGAACAGAATGAGATAGAGCGTGGGGGCGTGCTTCGCCACGTGACCTATTAGTTCAGGTGACTCGCACGCGGGGGCGCGCAGGGTGCGCTAGTAAGGAGGGAGTGCGCTAGGTGGTGCAATGACCGCTCCTGACCCTACGGGCCATGAGCTACCCATTACCCCTTACCCGCAACACAAAAGTGGAAGACAGATATGGGCGAATAAAATTTATTTGAATTTTATAAGGTCCATATAAAATAAGATATTAGATATGATACAATATCTTATGGAAGAGGATATACATATGTAGATATGATATATGAAGAGACATATTGGTAAATATGATGGATACATATTTTGAAGATATGTATAAGATATACATAAGGCAGATGTGATGCCTGTATAAAAGGTATTACATATGTGGTATGTATTACAGGAGTACATGTGTATAATGTATAATAGTATTATGTAATACGTATATATGGTTATACAATGTGTATAAAACGCCAAAAATGTCCATGAAGAGTTGGAGAGGGGGGTGGGAGAATAATGATGCTCACTCGTTAATTGACTTGAGGAGGGAATCATTCACCCGATTGGCATCCGAGGTGCGGATGTAGCTTCTGTGGGCGTTGGAGCGCCACCCCCCATACCTTTGTATATCTAGTTCAGGGACTCCGGCCTGGAAGGCCTGCGTCGCCGCGGCCTTTCGCAGGCTGTGCAGGGTATATGTCCTTAATGGTATCCCTGCCAGCGCGATGAGACGGTCCCACTCTTTAGCGAGACATCGAGTCGTGATGGGGGAGCGATCCTCCTTCATGAGGAAGGGCTCGCGGTCGTTGGTCGTGGGAACGGCCGCGATCATCGCTCTCACTGCCCGCAGCGGGCACGACATCCGGTCCGGGGAGGGCTGCAGAGATACGCGTTTCTCTTCTCCAACACACTGGAGGTTCTTTGCAGCCTTGATCCTCACGTCGACGTGAGTAGAAGTGACCCTCACGTCTCCTCGTGTGAGATGCCGGACCGGATCGAAGCTTTTGACGGTCGGCGGCGCGACTTCGCTCTGCCGCAGGGCCGCGAAGAACATGAGGAGGCACGCCGCTCTGGTCGACCGGTCGAGGGGCGTGGCCGTGAGTCCGCCGAGGACGCCTCTGAGGGCCTCCATAGGTATAGGAGGCTTCACGTTTGGCTGGTAGGCCTTGTCCCTCTTCATTGCGTCCAGTGCCCGCTTGACGCGGGCGTCCTCCGTTGCCGCGATGTTCCCTCCTGACAGCCGTAGGTGCGACCGTAGGTGAGACAGATGGTTGGCTACGGTCGCTGGTGAGGGGGCGTGGTCCCGGACGTACTCCAGGTACGCGGTGAGTAGGCTGACGGTCGGCTGCTGGGGGTCCACGCCCATCCTCCGGCAGAACGCTAGGTATGTAGTTACTGCGCTTCGCTGGTTGGCGACCGTGCCGGGGGCACGCGCCGCGGCCTGCCGCGCAGATGCCCTCTGTTGGAGACAGCGTAGCGCCGGATCTGCAGTAAAGCCGGAGGACAGGCACAAATGAGGCGTGGTTACATGGAGCGACAGCTCTGAGGTTAAGAGAGGACATGTAAAAAGCAGCTTTAGAATAGTCACTGGAGGTGAGGTGCGACCGGCTGAGGGCATCCGCAACCGAGTTGAGGACCCCCGGGATGTGCGTGTATAGCAGCTCGACCTGGAGCCTCGCTTGTACCATCCAGGCTTGGCGGGCACACTCCGCCAGCACCTTGTTCCGTGCCCGCCCCGATGTTAGTGCCTGGACGGTTCCCATGTTGTCGCAGAAGACCTCAACCCGCGTCCCCCGGTCCCGGTCGGTCAGGAACGTGTTGAGGGCGTATATCGTGTTGAGGGCTTCCAGTTCCGATATGCAATTCACCGGGTCGGCAACCGGGCACACCTGGGCGGAGTAGGCCAGGCGGCCGTCGGTGCCCCCGACCCCGGTGAGGCATGCGTCAACAGTGATGCATTTCGTCGGGGGGCCCCTGGGAATCAAGGCACGCCCGTTCCAACCCTCCGCAAACCTAGAGAACCAGTCGAGGTCCTGCCGCATGTCCGAGGAGATGTTTAAGTAGAACCCGGACATCCCACGCAATGCCTCCAGTAGCTTGCTTACGAAGGGTCTTGCCGGGCGGATGCACTTTGCCACGTGGAGGATTTTTCCCAGCACCGACTGTAGTTGCCGCTTGGTTAGCGAGCGTTTCCGTGCGACGGCCGCGACGTGCTGGCGGACGTCCTGGAGTTTGTCCTCGGGCACCGACAGCGTCATGTTCCGTGCGTCGATGTTGATGCCCAGCCAACGGACGACCTGCGACGGTTCTTGTGCTTTCTCCCGGGCCTCGGGCAGCCCTAGCTCGCGGAAGAGCTCCCTAGCGGTCGCGAAGTCGGCGGCGGCTTTCTCCTTTGACGGCGATAGCAGGATCAGGTCGTCGAGGTACATGGCCGCCTCCACCCCCTTTCCGGCGAGGATCTCCACTATCGTATCTGCAACACACTGCATGTGATACGAGGACGCATCGCCGTATCGCAGTAGTACCCGCCGTCCCACGCGAAACACAGGAGGGGCCAGTCGAGGGGGTCACACCGGAAATTCTTATATGCCCTCGCGATGTCGATGGAGGCCATGTAGCTCGAGGGACCCGATCGCAGGAGACGGGAGACGAAACCGTCGATGGTAGGGAGAGTGTGCTCCCTCTCCTCCCCGTACACCGAGTTCTTTCTCACGTAGGCGTTGACGCTCCGATCCCGGGGGAAGGTCATATCCGTTATCACCCGCCGGGCATCGGAGTCCCGCTTCTCCCGCGACATCAACGGAGAGACGTGGCACCACGGAGTGAACGGGGCCTCGGCGAACGGCCCGAGCAGATTTGAGAAGGAGAGCTCCTTAGTGATAAACTTGCTCACCTCCGTGGGAAAAGCCGTCGCGCTGGGATGATTTGGGACCCCCTGGGTATCGGTCGCGGGTCCCAGGTATCCGAGGGGGAATCCATAACGTATGAACCCCAGCAGCTCCCGCTTCCCCTCCATCGCCGTTAGGTACTTCTCCCACGCCCGTAGCCGTAAGTCCGTGGGTAGAGTTATCTTGCTACACAAGGCGTTTGGGAGACCGGTTGCCCGCACGGCCCGGTATATGTGGCCGTGCGCCGTTGGAGCGTTGTCGTCCATCTCCGGCCACTGCTTGCGGCGATGTAACATAAAGGCCTCCGGGTCCGTACGAGTCCCGGCGGTCACGATGCCCGTGCGGCAGATCTCCTCCAGTGCCTTGAAGTCCAGGCTGGGGTCTGCCGTGCCGCTTGGGCCGGCCACGCTGTCGGAGGGTGGACCCGGGTGGCCGACGCCCACCGGGCCGGCCACGTGGGGTATCGTGTTGTTGTTGTTGTTGTTGCCGACCGCCCCCTCCTCACGTGGTGGGGCGGCCGCAGTCGCTATGGCGTCACGTGTCGCCCGCCCCCCGTCCACCCCACGTGTTGCGGGTGCTCCAGAGGGGGGTGTATCCGGGCAGGAGCGACTGACCACCTCGGCCCACGTGGCCGGCGGCCGTTTCCTGTCCGCTGTTGTTACACGCGTTACCGGTCGTGTGATCTCACGTGTGCCGCATCCGGTCTCCGCAGGGGTCCGGGGCTTGCCTACACGTGAGCATCCTGTGTTGGGGTGCGCTCCGATCACTCGCGGGGCGCACCGTGCCCGTTTTTTGCCGCCGGCTGACCGCCGTGTTGGTAGAGGGCATCCGGTCCGGGGTCGGCCGCCCTCAACGTATATCCGGCCTGTGGGGTGTACGCCACCTGGCCCGCCCGCCGGGCTGCTGGGGCTTGCGGGGCTTGCTGACTGTCGTACCCCATGGTGTAACCCAGCTTGCGGTTACAGGCATGGAGCGAATGCCCGCATTGCTTTCCCACCGAATCGCAATACGAGCATATATGGACCCATTTGATAGGCCCGTCCTCGTGCCCGCTCCTGTGGCGACACCCCCGGTCCGAATTAAATTGCCTACACGGCAATTCCCTCGAGCGTGACTTGCTTCCGCTATCCGCTCCCCCGGTCTGAGTCCCGGCCGTCATCGCGAGTCGGACCCGCTCTTCCTGTATGAGCGCGTAGTCCGACCAGCTCATCCTCCCGGTCTCGACCTGATCGAAGATGAATTGGCTCCATCGCCTCACGCCAGCCCACGGCCGGGACTGCGCATCGATGGAGACCTGATGAAGATGTTTACTCATGTGGTCCCTGTCCTCGGGCTCTACGGCTCTGTGGTCTCCCAGTAGTCCCAGGAACGCGCTCACGTATTCCATGGGTCCCAGGGACCCCCTCACCTCCAGTTTCTGCGCAAGGGTATAGACCCCCTCACGGTCGATAAACATATACGGCTTGCTGGTAAGCCTTGCGATATTTAAATCAGAATGCAGCTTACCGGCCGTCCTATCGTGTTTTATCGCCTCCCGGTCGAGCTCGCGCTGGATGTACGAGTCCGCCCCGTACCTCTCCCGTAGTTGTCTCGGCGCGGGCAAAACACGTGCCGCCTGGTCCTCGGCCCAGTCCTGAGTCCGTCTCTCAGCGGCAGATTGAGCGGTCGGCGGTCGAGACGCTGCCTCCGGTGCCCTCTGCTCGGCTAGGCGGTTGATGGCGGCCAGGACACCGCTGATCTGGGTCTTCACGTCCTCTTTCATAGCCGCGAGGCCGACCTCCACGGCCACGAGACGGGTGGTTTTCACGCTCCCGACCTCCGAGGCCGATTCCACGTGGTCTTCAGAAGGCCGCATGGTCGAATCCGAAGATTCCTCCTGAGCCTGAGACGTGCTCGGTCCAGCTCGCGTTTTCGGCATTTCACGTGAACCTGTCTTCCCGCTAACCCGTACTTTTAAAACTCTTGCCCTTACGGCCTCGGACCGATACCCGTGCGACCGTAGGTGAGACAGATGGTTGGCTACGGTCGCTGGTGAGGGGGCGTGGTCCCGGACGTACTCCAGGTACGCGGTGAGTAGGCTGACGGTCGGCTGCTGGGGGTCCACGCCCATCCTCCGGCAGAACGCTAGGTATGTAGTTACTGCGCTTCGCTGGTTGGCGACCGTGCCGGGGGCACGCGCCGCGGCCTGCCGCGCAGATGCCCTCTGTTGGAGACAGCGTAGCGCCGGATCTGCAGTAAAGCCGGAGGACAGGCACAAATGAGGCGTGGTTACATGGAGCGACAGCTCTGAGGTTAAGAGAGGACATGTAAAAAGCAGCTTTAGAATAGTCACTGGAGGTGAGGTGCGACCGGCTGAGGGCATCCGCAACCGAGTTGAGGACCCCCGGGATGTGCGTGTATAGCAGCTCGACCTGGAGCCTCGCTTGTACCATCCAGGCTTGGCGGGCACACTCCGCCAGCACCTTGTTCCGTGCCCGCCCCGATGTTAGTGCCTGGACGGTTCCCATGTTGTCGCAGAAGACCTCAACCCGCGTCCCCCGGTCCCGGTCGGTCAGGAACGTGTTGAGGGCGTATATCGTGTTGAGGGCTTCCAGTTCCGATATGCAATTCACCGGGTCGGCAACCGGGCACACCTGGGCGGAGTAGGCCAGGCGGCCGTCGGTGCCCCCGACCCCGGTGAGGCATGCGTCAACAGTGATGCATTTCGTCGGGGGGCCCCTGGGAATCAAGGCACGCCCGTTCCAACCCTCCGCAAACCTAGAGAACCAGTCGAGGTCCTGCCGCATGTCCGAGGAGATGTTTAAGTAGAACCCGGACATCCCACGCAATGCCTCCAGTAGCTTGCTTACGAAGGGTCTTGCCGGGCGGATGCACTTTGCCACGTGGAGGATTTTTCCCAGCACCGACTGTAGTTGCCGCTTGGTTAGCGAGCGTTTCCGTGCGACGGCCGCGACGTGCTGGCGGACGTCCTGGAGTTTGTCCTCGGGCACCGACAGCGTCATGTTCCGTGCGTCGATGTTGATGCCCAGCCAACGGACGACCTGCGACGGTTCTTGTGCTTTCTCCCGGGCCTCGGGCAGCCCTAGCTCGCGGAAGAGCTCCCTAGCGGTCGCGAAGTCGGCGGCGGCTTTCTCCTTTGACGGCGATAGCAGGATCAGGTCGTCGAGGTACATGGCCGCCTCCACCCCCTTTCCGGCGAGGATCTCCACTATCGTATCTGCAACACACTGCATGTGATACGAGGACGCATCGCCGTATCGCAGTAGTACCCGCCGTCCCACGCGAAACACAGGAGGGGCCAGTCGAGGGGGTCACACCGGAAATTCTTATATGCCCTCGCGATGTCGATGGAGGCCATGTAGCTCGAGGGACCCGATCGCAGGAGACGGGAGACGAAACCGTCGATGGTAGGGAGAGTGTGCTCCCTCTCCTCCCCGTACACCGAGTTCTTTCTCACGTAGGCGTTGACGCTCCGATCCCGGGGGAAGGTCATATCCGTTATCACCCGCCGGGCATCGGAGTCCCGCTTCTCCCGCGACATCAACGGAGAGACGTGGCACCACGGAGTGAACGGGGCCTCGGCGAACGGCCCGAGCAGATTTGAGAAGGAGAGCTCCTTAGTGATAAACTTGCTCACCTCCGTGGGAAAAGCCGTCGCGCTGGGATGATTTGGGACCCCCTGGGTATCGGTCGCGGGTCCCAGGTATCCGAGGGGGAATCCATAACGTATGAACCCCAGCAGCTCCCGCTTCCCCTCCATCGCCGTTAGGTACTTCTCCCACGCCCGTAGCCGTAAGTCCGTGGGTAGAGTTATCTTGCTACACAAGGCGTTTGGGAGACCGGTTGCCCGCACGGCCCGGTATATGTGGCCGTGCGCCGTTGGAGCGTTGTCGTCCATCTCCGGCCACTGCTTGCGGCGATGTAACATAAAGGCCTCCGGGTCCGTACGAGTCCCGGCGGTCACGATGCCCGTGCGGCAGATCTCCTCCAGTGCCTTGAAGTCCAGGCTGGGGTCTGCCGTGCCGCTTGGGCCGGCCACGCTGTCGGAGGGTGGACCCGGGTGGCCGACGCCCACCGGGCCGGCCACGTGGGGTATCGTGTTGTTGTTGTTGTTGTTGCCGACCGCCCCCTCCTCACGTGGTGGGGCGGCCGCAGTCGCTATGGCGTCACGTGTCGCCCGCCCCCCGTCCACCCCACGTGTTGCGGGTGCTCCAGAGGGGGGTGTATCCGGGCAGGAGCGACTGACCACCTCGGCCCACGTGGCCGGCGGCCGTTTCCTGTCCGCTGTTGTTACACGCGTTACCGGTCGTGTGATCTCACGTGTGCCGCATCCGGTCTCCGCAGGGGTCCGGGGCTTGCCTACACGTGAGCATCCTGTGTTGGGGTGCGCTCCGATCACTCGCGGGGCGCACCGTGCCCGTTTTTTGCCGCCGGCTGACCGCCGTGTTGGTAGAGGGCATCCGGTCCGGGGTCGGCCGCCCTCAACGTATATCCGGCCTGTGGGGTGTACGCCACCTGGCCCGCCCGCCGGGCTGCTGGGGCTTGCGGGGCTTGCTGACTGTCGTACCCCATGGTGTAACCCAGCTTGCGGTTACAGGCATGGAGCGAATGCCCGCATTGCTTTCCCACCGAATCGCAATACGAGCATATATGGACCCATTTGATAGGCCCGTCCTCGTGCCCGCTCCTGTGGCGACACCCCCGGTCCGAATTAAATTGCCTACACGGCAATTCCCTCGAGCGTGACTTGCTTCCGCTATCCGCTCCCCCGGTCTGAGTCCCGGCCGTCATCGCGAGTCGGACCCGCTCTTCCTGTATGAGCGCGTAGTCCGACCAGCTCATCCTCCCGGTCTCGACCTGATCGAAGATGAATTGGCTCCATCGCCTCACGCCAGCCCACGGCCGGGACTGCGCATCGATGGAGACCTGATGAAGATGTTTACTCATGTGGTCCCTGTCCTCGGGCTCTACGGCTCTGTGGTCTCCCAGTAGTCCCAGGAACGCGCTCACGTATTCCATGGGTCCCAGGGACCCCCTCACCTCCAGTTTCTGCGCAAGGGTATAGACCCCCTCACGGTCGATAAACATATACGGCTTGCTGGTAAGCCTTGCGATATTTAAATCAGAATGCAGCTTACCGGCCGTCCTATCGTGTTTTATCGCCTCCCGGTCGAGCTCGCGCTGGATGTACGAGTCCGCCCCGTACCTCTCCCGTAGTTGTCTCGGCGCGGGCAAAACACGTGCCGCCTGGTCCTCGGCCCAGTCCTGAGTCCGTCTCTCAGCGGCAGATTGAGCGGTCGGCGGTCGAGACGCTGCCTCCGGTGCCCTCTGCTCGGCTAGGCGGTTGATGGCGGCCAGGACACCGCTGATCTGGGTCTTCACGTCCTCTTTCATAGCCGCGAGGCCGACCTCCACGGCCACGAGACGGGTGGTTTTCACGCTCCCGACCTCCGAGGCCGATTCCACGTGGTCTTCAGAAGGCCGCATGGTCGAATCCGAAGATTCCTCCTGAGCCTGAGACGTGCTCGGTCCAGCTCGCGTTTTCGGCATTTCACGTGAACCTGTCTTCCCGCTAACCCGTACTTTTAAAACTCTTGCCCTTACGGCCTCGGACCGATACCCGTGGAGTATGCGGTGCCGCGAACAGCGTAGAGCCAAGGAGAAAAAAGGTTGTAGGTGTGAGCGGAGTGAAGCGCAGGAACAGAATGAGATAGAGCGTGGGGGCGTGCTTCGCCACGTGACCTATTAGTTCACGTGACTCGCACGCGGGGGCGCGCAGGGTGCGCTAGTAAGGAGGGAGTGCGCTAGGTGGTGCAATGACCGCTCCTGACCCTACGGGCCATGAGCTACCAATGGTGAATAGCAAGATACGTGATTTCCTATAGTAAATAGAACTAAAGCCCGAGGCCCAGGAACATTATGCGTTTTGATTAAAATGTTTCTAGAAATGCGTAAAAGTATGGAAAACAATGCAGTCAAATTTCAATTTAAATGTCTCTAGATGCCCTTTAAATTGGTGGGAATGATTCAAGTGTATATACGTAAACAATACGGTTTACCGTGAACCCCAACTGCTATAATAAAAAGAACAATTTACGATGACCGTAGCTCAAAGCTCAGGCATGGTAGTACTCTGAATCTGAAAGATCTTTATCACTCGAAATCGTATAACAATCGCTGTCCTTGAATTACTGAGTCTGTATTCATAAGTAGCAGCCCAGAAGAAAAATGCCGATTTGAAATCCCTAGCAATCAGTAACACTATAAAAGGACAGCGCTTTCAACTGTCTGATCCAGACAAGAGATGGAAAACAGCAGCATCAGCTAATGTTTGCATGTGAGCACAGGAGAAAACAAATGACGTGAAAATATCTTACGATTCACCTTTTCACCTGAACTAAATAAAAACCACGAATGTAAATTAAATGTTAACGGCGGCCATTGTTCATATCAAACACAGTGATAAATGGGAAACGTTTCGGGATATACAACCGTCACACTTTCCCAGTTTGAAAAGGTGGAAACAGTCGAATTCATGGAATATGAAAAGAAACAAAAGTTTTCTTTTTCAATTACAAGTATCTTGCGGACTCTGTACTACTTATACTCTACTAATTTGTTTAACGCAAATCTCATTTCTATGACTTTATATGCTCAAAAAAGGAAAATAGGCGGTAACCGTCGATACCAATACCGTCAATACCAATACACTGTACTGTAGATACACCGTACATGATAACGATAGAAGTGCCTATGAAATGATACCAGAGAGAAAGGCACACGACATGTAAAGTCTTATTGATAACTTACAGTGGCTACACTTCCCCCACCGACGTCAACAACAACACAAGCGCCAACAACCACGTTGTCGGAGATCGATCAGTTCTGTACGACGGACCGCGACTGTCGTGATGAGCAAGCGCTCTGTGTACTGCGAAGGTGCAAATGCAAGAGCAGCTACTTCTACAAGGACAACAAGTGTGGTGAGTAGAACACCAGAAGTTTTATACTAAAACAAACACGCACATTTAGAAATCTCTTTTGCTAAGCTAAATAAATTATCATATGTTAGGGGCTTATCTTCAGCTCACCATGACACTTGTTGATCGTGGAATTGATCAGAATTATACTAATAGACGTACCTTGTTAGCTGAACAAGTAAAGATTAGAAGGAAGTAGTACTCAGGAAAGGTTTTTAGTCCAATCGAGACTTTCTTTGTTTAAATCCTGAAATATCTGAATGTAAAGTTCTTCCATGAATAGATAGCAATCGCTGGGTGATTCGGCATACATCTGATGCTGAGAGACTAATAACTTTGTTATGCCAGGATAAGGCAAGACACCATATCATTGATTAATGTGTAAAAAGAAGAAAAAACATATATTAGAAAATGTGTATAATAGCCATAGTGGAAGACCTTTAAAAAAACATATCATTTCATCAAACGGGTTCGTTCACTAAAAAGACTTCTATGTGGAATTCTTCTAGTTTTAAAAGATTCCAGGACCACACAGGGGTATGATACATTTTCTTTTTACCCTAACTTATCGCTAAAGTTAACTTTTACTTGCCAGTGCCTAAAATCCCGCTAAACGATCCCTGCTCTGGCGGTGATGTCTGTGACGATGCAAATGCTGCCTGCCAGAGGGGGCAGTGTTTGTGTACTGACGGCTTCTTCGAGTCCCGCGGCCGATGTGGTAAGTCACTACATTATCCTCCTGATGATATACTACTAGAAAAGAAATCAGGGTTATAATTATTTTCCCATGTCCTTGTCAAAATCTTCGCAGCAGGTACTTATATATTGCAAGGACATAGGAAGGTCCCAAGGTGGTGCCAGGGGAAAACCTATGGGGGTATATATTACATCTGTCTCTCTCTTAGATATAGTAAGATATACATTCATGTACCTAATACAAATATACAGCGTTATATGTCAGCAGACCAAGGCTTACATATCAAGAATAATATTTGAGTACATTACATATAGAGTTATTACATTAATGACTTTGAAATTATTTACTTATAATGATCATTAGATAATTTCCTCCGAGAAAAGCCTCCTTATATTGCTGATGGCTATGACACTGTATCCACGTCCACAGACTGCTGGAGGGGACGACTCAATATACTCGGTCTAGGCTTTGAAACCGTCCACAAATCATTATGCATACCATGTACTATTATCACACCTCAGTAAATCATTGTTTTTGTTCTTTTTGTTTAAAGGGAGTTTATTGACTGGTTTTGTAGCATTACATATAGGTGTTCTGTTTATAGGTCGAACGACGAACATACTTTTCTCTGATATAGTCGTACTGTAAATTGTATATATATATATGCACGTCAAGGTCCTAAATCCCCGCGTTTTAAAACATACAGTTCAAGCAATAAAATAAATTGAATAGAGACAATAAGAAAAGAATCGACATCATACTAATGTGAGACAGGACAAGCCAATTCAGTGGTAGGAGTTCCAATAGTATAAGGTACATTTCTCTTCTGTGTATTCAAGATTACATATACAAATCCCATTCAGACATTCATTATTGACCTGGAATACAGGAATATCATGCAACATATTTGTTCAATAACAGCATGTCAAACCATTAATTAAGTTGCTTATAACACCCTTGGGTGTGCATTTATTCAGAGTGGTTCCATTCAACTGCAATAGTTCATTCTGAGCCTTGGCATTCAATAACAGCAAATATTATTCTGGATTACAATTGTGGAAAAGACTAAAATTCTTTAACCATATCCATATGGTGCAGGTCCGCATTGCCTCAATCTATTGTATGGACTTGATATTTTCGGAGATTTTCTTTCATTTATCAAATTCACCAGGATTGTTTTCTACGTTGCACATGTATACCTCCATTTGTCTCTGAAGTAAATTTTTATACTCCACTGTAAAGCATCCAATTTGTTATGAAATAATTTGTGTTCATAAATCTTAATTTAATAATGATTAGTGTAAAGTTCTTTATAATAGCTTGCCTATTCCTATTGGTGTACCCTAGTATTAGATTTATTTTCCTTCTCATCTAGATGTCCCATGTTCTTGATAACCAAGCTGCAATAGATCCCAAAATTGTTTTACCTTTGGGCACTGTATTAGGTATTATTACATACCTATGGCCGAACGTCTATGAAATACTACCCGCTACTAGGGGTACAGTATAAATAACGTTCGGGCGCACTGCGCCCGTAGTAAATATTCGGGCGCACTGTGCCAAAGTGAATGTATCAGGTTAATAACTACATTAAATGAGTGTATAAAATGACGGGTTTTTTTAATGTTTAGGTTAGTAATAATAAGAAAACGTAGTTACTGAGCCCGTAGGGATGCCATTCTCGGCCTTTTGATGCCATAAATACGTCCCTCCGCCAATGGCGTTGGGACGTATTAATGGCATTAAAAGACCTCGAACGGCCATCCCTTCGGGCTCAGTAACCACGTTTTCTCTTAATGCTTCGTTCTGTCTAGCTCAGGATACTATTTGCACGTTAAGGCCTCCACTACATTTCTAAAACGTAAATAACCATTTATCTTTATTATTCTGTTTGAAATCTTATATCATAATAATTGTTGTGATTGGAATGCAGTTCTTAAAAGTCATTAATCCAGCTATATACTTCTGACTCAATATAACTCTTTGATACGTTCTATACACATAATATTGTTACTTTCAATAATATCTTTAATGGTAAATATACCATGCTTTTCCCACGATGGTCTGTGTATACTTTAACCATCTCGTTTATAAATATACTTCCATAGATGTTCCCATCTTCTTTTGTCCAGGCATTGCTGCGTATTTTCTTTACAACATCATTGTCTTAATTGGTAATATAAGTTACCTAGACAGATTGGTACCATTATAGTAACCTGTCCTATAGGGGGTTGTATAAGACTTACACCACTCAATTAAAACAGTCACTATTATGTTTGCTCGATTTATGATCCATAAGTAATATCTATTTTTGAAAACGACTCGAGCGCCTTGAATAATGTATTTATCAACAATGTTTTAAAAACAGTCGACATGCGGTATATGAAATGGGTACAAGCATGTAAGAGTATCAGCAGGTAGAATTCTTTTAAGATTTGTCAGCATTGAAAGACAGATAAATAGATTATTATTAGTCTAATATTAGTGGTCCGAACCTGCGACATAGCTATGTATTTCAGCAATACATTTTGACCAGATCTGACATAAGATATTTGGGGATGAATCTGTTTACTACAATAAAATTGGACCGTAACTATATGTTTATTTCAGATTCAGAGATATTAGATGATAGCACCGAGATGTAGTGACCATTATCATTCATAACCATAGGGTTTGAAATGAATGTGTTCTTGAGCATTTGATACTGTGTGCAGTGGTGAAGCGAGTGAGACTGTTTCTCAACACAGGCAGTAAACAAATATATACTAGATATTGGATGCAAATCCAATATAAAAGAGAGAAATGTAATACCATCTTGTACGTTACAACATTTATTTAATTTACTCATTCATTGATTACAATCATTTTCAAATAATATACTTTGAATGTAATCTATATTTGGGATGAATTGATAATTGTTGCATACTTTTTTGACATGGTGGCCTTTACCTATGTTCTAGTGATTCATTACTTTAGAGGGAATTATTTTCCCAGGTTAGCTCGTGACAGGTCACATCCGAAGCTTTCTATACTGCTGGGCGTTTTGTTTTGGAGTTGTCAAAGGGGGTGGAGGTACATAGTCTGACCCAGTATCTACTTTGTTGAACACCTGGCGAACTGCCAGAGAGTCTAGTCCACAGGCTTCAGGGCCAATGAGTCTGACTTGCTTCCAAAACGAGGTAGATCACCAACCTAAATAAGACTGACTTTCACAATAACATCTCCATTGTCAACGTGTTAGGTTGAAAAAGGTTCTCAGTAACACAGAGGCAAATATTTGAAACAAAAATAATCATTTGTTTGCAACCAAAAATAGATTTATAATGATTTAACTCCATATACATATATATATGTGTGTGGAAGATATGATATGACTTTTCCATGTATGATTCAACGGTCAGAAAGAGATGCGCTATCAATAATTTAGTTATCTTCAGATAACAGTTAACATGCGCGATTATACATCATATACTCATAAGACATTTTTAAAAGAAATAAATTATTTGTGGCTAAATTATAATTCAGAGCAGAGAAATATATATCATTTTCAATCCTGTCAAATCTACAAATTCCACAACTGTGATAGGATATAGCATTCATGCGAAAACAGAACGGTAATATCATATAGAGCAGGTCTAGTAAATTAGCATAATAGCATAATAGCAGAATAGCATGTGACATACAATACAAACAAGCATACGGAAGACCTTAGATATGGATTGGGATGTGGGTTTCCCAGCAGCATCATATATCATGTCCGATCTACAGAGGTATGTGTATTGTCCTGTCTACAAGTACGACTACCCAATGCTTCTCTCTACTCATAACCAACACCCACTATGTCTTACCTGATTCCTCTTTCTCACGCATGAGATCAAAGCGTCCCTGTGGTTTACCAACCTCTTTTATCTGTGCCGACAGTTGCAAAGATCCGGCTGAACTATCAGTGTCCGAATGGGAATGACGAGTGCCAGGACACGCATGCGCAATGCACAAGCAATCCGAGTGGTTCCGGCGTCTACTGCAAGTGTATGCAAGCGTATTTTGAAAAGAATGGGGAATGCGGTGAGAAAAACAGTTTCTCTTTAACAAACAAGTGATATACCTTGATGTAACCAAGGCCAGTGGCCAGTTTTTTTACTATGTCTAACTGTGAATTCGTTATATGCTGCGTAATATTCAATGGACCGTGCTATTATTTCTGAATATTCTCATAGGGTCGGTATAGTAGATGAATCACATAGTGTAGAGTATGCAGTGTGTATTCCTGATTTGGCTCCAGCAGACATTGTAGTTTACCTTCACAGAGCTGAAGATCCCGCTTGGAGAGGCGTGCGACCCCAATGACATATGTTCTGATGACAATGCCGAATGTCGGGGTGGTGCCTGCAGATGCATCACCAACTACTTCAACAAGAATGATATTTGTAGTGAGTATGTCTACAAACTAATCGAATGCCATATGTAAAGTTAAAATACCCAATTTCAATTTACCTCTAGTGATTCTTGATCATTTGTAAAATTTGACGAATTACTTCTGTGATAAAACTAAAATAGTGGACGACAACAATACAATGATCCATATCATACCGGATTCCTGCCATTGGCCTCAGCTTCATAGATAGCCTTTTCGTAATCTGTCTGGCCTAAAGATGATAGACATAAACATTTTGGAAAGAACTACGTGGCTGAGCCTGATGCTTAATCCAGATTTACTTCATCATAGTCATACCCGTTCTTACTCATTCAATTTCAAATCTGTTCTATTTCATCTTTAATATTTCTGCATAGATTTGAGTGACTACTTCTTCCCTTATTCAATGTTTCCCTTCCTTGTACCATGCAGGCATGGCCTACCTTAGTCTAGTGTATATCTTTGATAGCTTTTTTCACGGTAGCCTTTAATATTCTCTCCAATTAGGACCAAAGATACCCTTAAACGAGGTCTGTTCAGCAGACGACATTTGCGAGGATCTCAACGCAGACTGCCTCGGCGGACGCTGCCTCTGTATCTCAGGTTTCTACGAAAAGAACAGGAAGTGTCGTACGTACACCAATTATATAATATAAAAGTATGCCTTGATTAACAGTAGAATAAGTAACTAATCAAGTGACCGTAGATGGTAAATACTATTTTTTCCAACGTCACTAAGTGCAGATATACTTGGATGACAAAGAACATGTTGATGTAGATAAAAGACTCTAAAAAAAGTCAAGGAAAGTAAAATTACATAGAACTTTGAAAATACATATTTGTTGCTGTTAATGTAAGATTGATCTTTTTGGAGACACCTAGACTGGCTCCAGTCCCTGCATCCTATGGCTACCCTCCTCGCTGGGCCAGACAGAGAAGGATACATACTATAATGAACTTTATTCTGAATGTTCAATGAATGTTCATGATCAAAGAATTGAGCAAGTCTAGGAGACACCTTAATCATTATGGTTGTGAACTAGACTTTGTTCAGACTGTATTTTCACAATTAAGTAGAATGCTGCTTTCTATTTGCAATTAGGATAGTTCGTGAGAACCGATTTCTTCTAAACAATGTGGCCGTGGACTTCTTCATTTACATTAACTCTATAAAACATAATTTCTACTGGCAGAGAAAGAGTTATTTTTCCGTGATAAATGTAGTAAGAGAAAATTATGGTTCGTCTAACCTTCGCCATAGGCGTATGCAGCCAAGCCAAGACACTTTCCTGTTACGCAATAAATACATCAATCATAAGATTCATAATGAGGAAAGCGCTAATAAGAGAGGAAAACGCCTCCTCATGAATGTATTTGGAATAGAAAACCTATGATTGAAAACAAAATTACATCATTTCCAGCAGTATCCAGTATCCACATAAATGCATACGTTGTTCTTGGTCTTGTTGAGGATTACACATAACCCTTCCGTCCCTTCAGGAGCCAAAATCCCATTGAATAAAGTGTGTGGGAATCAAGATATCTGCCTTGATGAAAATGCTCTTTGCACACCTACAACGACCGCGCCCAAGTGCCTGTGTAAGGAATCGCACTTTGAGAAGAAAGGCGTGTGTGGTAAGAACTCATATCCTGTGATCTGATCTTTTCTGCCTTGGCCATATACCATGTCACAGTCCCCTCCATTTTTATATCATTCAATCCCATACATATCTGTTACAATTTTAATCAGCTTTTTTGCACAGAATAACAGTCCCATCACCACACACGGTGACACATTGCAATATGAGTTTGTATGTCGTTGATTAAAATGGGTATGAGTTTTGAATATGTAATTCATTTCTTAATTCCAACAATTGTAATTTTGGAGTGGGTCATGTAGACTGAAGTGGGTTGGTTTGCATTTCATTGAACTGATTTCTTTTAAAGACGGTGTTGTAAATATTCCTCACAATTCTTTCAATTCAGGAAAATGCCTATATTTGTTGCTGTAAGTGTTAAATTGGTTATTCTTGGTTTCTCATTATTATCATGTATCAAGTGATGTTTAGAGTACATTTTCATAATCAAGTGAAATGTTGTTATCCAGTTCCGAAAATCCCACTTACCTACCCGTGTGATAGACTCGACGTGTGTAAAACACGGAACGCAAGGTGTCAACAGGGGATTTGTAAATGTGTGGCCAACTTCTACCAAAGGAATGACCAATGTGGTGAGTATAATTATATAGAACTGCATCGAGAAACGTATAAATAGACAATACTCTACGAGTTTGGGTGTGGCAGAATCGTCATCGAGGTGAAGCCGAGTGACGATTATGGCACATTCAAACGAGTGAAATATTGTTTCTTTTACGATTCGAGTGTGGTTCTGGATTTATCTCACCCCTTTCTACAACATAAGATAGAATCAAAATATCAGAATAGTTCAACAATACATGGCAAATCCATATGACGTCATCTCACATTCGCTACGCCACGGCCGTGGCGTAGTATTGTCACTTTAAGGGGTGATCGTTGAGTATTTAACATACTTTAACATATAAAGGGATATTTGTTCTTCTTCTTTTTTTATTGTGGAGAATATTTTATTTTCAATTTGTACAGGATATATACACACAAGTATTCTAGCAGCCATAAAGAAACAGATACATTTCTAAATAATATAGGGTTGTCATGCACTGGTAAATTAATCTACTGTTTCTAAAGATTTTCGAAATACATGTGTCACATCTCACCCATGGAATATTATTTCTTCTCCCCATCTTTTAATTTTTTTTATTTTCATACAGGACAAAACACAATAAGACAATATGACAGACACATAAAAACAGTATTTGCAGTTAGTACTGCCCACCCCGCAAAGGTCCACACTCCCCCCTATTGGATTGTCTCCCACAGTTGAGCTAAATACTTAAATTTATGCATGCGACCTTCCTTCATATATACATATTTCTCTGTCTCTAATTTCCTCTTCAGTTCCACCATGAAAGCCATAATATCCAAGTCATTTGCATAAAATAATTTCTGCCGATGCACAAAGGATTTAGCTTGTAAAATTACATAATTGACCATCCTGGTTGAGGAGGAAACACCATATCTTCCAAATATAACCTCTTTTTTAGTAATCTTTAAGAAGTTGTCACTAAGGACATTTTTCAGCCATCTTGTTATTGCTTCCCAGAAAAAATTTGTCTCTGAACAGTCTACCAAGAAGTGCATTAAGTCATCCCTTTCTGTACAATAGTTACATTCTGGGGAATCAACAACCTTTCTCTGGGCTAAATATTTATTGCATGTAATAGTACCATTTAAAACCCGGTACTGTAACGATTGCAATCTTGTGTCCCTAGAAGAGGAAAATGGTATTCAATATATAGTCTCCCACTCCTTGGAGTTGATTTCGAAATCTTGAAAAACCTTTTTCCACCTACCCATACAGCTCGGGATTCTAGCGGATATTTGTTCTTCTATTATGATTATCATTTCTTCTAGACATCTTTTAAAAGGCGTGTTATCTAACACCCCAATATTTGGAAAAATATCATCATGGAATCAGAATGTCTTAATATCAGAATTGATTTTTCGATTGTGTTTCAGATATCACAGTCAGGATTTTGGTCAACATTTTACAATAAAGGAAAATTAATTTCTCACTATATATTTCATCAGTTTTGTCCTCTGAAAATCAGGGTGTCATACAAGATGCTATATGGGTCTCTATGTTGGAAAATTTGAAATTCCTAATTTTCAAAACTATATTGTCTATACTTCTCATGACATATGCTTTAAACAAGTTAATAGAAACAATTGGCTCAACATTGTGCCTCCCAGATTTTGATAAAAAGTAAAAATCATGAAAAACACTAGTTTTTGCTGATTTTCGGAAGGAAAAATTCGTCTGAGCTATACAAAACCCTATGTTGGAATGAAAAACTATCAAAAGATGCACCAAAAACTGTCACTTTTACATTGATGAGATACGTTTATACAACATCAGCCTTAAATAAGCCTATTTTGGCCAATTTAGCAGGTTTTGAAAATCCCACCCACCAGTCCTATGCTCTTATGACATGATTCCCGTTTGTATATTTTCAGTCGGAACAATACCTCTCTATGAGAAATGCAACTTACAGGATCGCTGTGAAGACCCGAAGGCGGATTGTATTGGTGGAATTTGTCTATGTATCTCAACGCATTTTGAGAAGGATATGAAGTGTGGTATGTTTTTGATGTAGCTCGGTTCATCGAAATAGTGGAAATTTAGTGCTTGGTCGAGGTCATACAGCTTTTTTAGTACTGCTGATTGAATTTAAAGAAGAGTGTTAGTAATAGGAAGAAAGTAACGCCGACATGACCTTAATGGCTTATTCGAGCTTCATAAATCTCTTTACTTTTATGGCACATTTCTAAATTTGTCAAATTTACTTCATTATATACGTCTAGCACGTTTTACGATCTATGTTGAAACAAATATCAAAGAGATGGGTATATATATATATATATACTGAGAGTTGTTATAAAAACACTCATAGATATATCTAATCTTTCCAGTTCCGAAAATTCCTCTTAACGAGGATTGTGAACCTTCGGATATTTGCAAGGACGACTTCGCCGATTGCGACCGACAAGAAAATAAATGCTTATGCAAGCAAGGCTACTTCGACCGTGGACTGCGATGCAGTAAGTTCAATTCGATTTTCGCTAACAATATGAAATGATCGGGTTTTCTTTGCAATGGTTCCACCTAATCTATTATCATGTTACTCGGATATAACATTGCCTGCATTCATGATACTCGTAGTTCTTTTGTTATTCATTTTAGTTCTTGTTCATATATCGATGATTCGTTGTTAATGGCGCGAACAGTGCAAGCACGGAGTTAATATTACCTTTACACCTGCCCATATGTCATGTCAAATCTCGTGCGCAGTGCGGCAGGCGGGAATTCACGAGACTTGCGTGAATAGTGACGACTGCAGTGACGTCACTATGGAGTGCAAGGAGGGGACGTGCGAATGTAGCGCCACCTTCTTTGAGAGCGGTGATAAGTGCAGTTAGTATCCACTTCCCCTACCCATTGTTATGAAGCAGGGAGAGTCAAGGTTAATTGCCATTTGTGGTTATCATATTGTAGTGTACCATTCATATACTTTGTGAATGCAATTATAACTTACCTAACAATATCAAAGACCTTATGACGATCTTTAGTACTCCTGCCGTGGTTTCTGAAAGAGCATATGAGTGGTTTGTATGATCTCATATACCTTATCAATGTAATAAACAACATATGATAAATAAAAGGGAGCATTACTTAAAGGAAATCAATA
This sequence comes from Alentia gelatinosa, assembly GCA_950022655.1. Taxonomy (NCBI): domain Eukaryota; kingdom Metazoa; phylum Annelida; class Polychaeta; order Phyllodocida; family Polynoidae; genus Alentia; species Alentia gelatinosa. Next base: position 30,319,932 of record OX465580.1, on the reverse strand, counting down.
TCTTTAAATTATCAATATTACTATCACATGTCGCAATTTCAACCAGAATCCCTGTTGCATGTATTAAATTTCCCTGTTCTCCTCTAGTTCCGTCGAACTGAAACATTGTCATATTTATGGTACATGTATATACGTATTGAAATCAATTTGGTACGTCAAATAATAGAATTCCTGACAATTGCTGTATAACTGCATGTTTGCCACCTGATGTCATATATGCGCGCTTAATTTAAAAAACTTTGCTTATTGACCCCGAACTAAACTGCGAGGCATGCGTATCATATCACCTACTTGCTGAGTGAAATGCTGCTAATTAACACAAGAAGGGTTACCTAATCATTATCCGATAAGACATAGCCCATATAACGGACAATATTCTACATCATGACGTCATGGTTATATACCTTGCTAATTTGTCTGCGATATTAATTTGCTACTGTGAAGGCCATGCGATTGAATGTCATAAGCGCGCTTTATTCAACATTAATAATTTTTCTCTGCTTTGTACAGGTGAGCTTTTAAAGCGTTTCTCTCAACATTTTGGATAACTGAATGCGGTGCCTGCTTCATGCTATTATCATGATAGGTTTACTATTGAAAGGCCTTCCAAACGTGTTTGTAACTTGTATGTTTCCAGTCCAAAGGAGATGATACTCAATTGGATGAAATAAAACTATCACGATGCACATCTCGCTAGCTTATGTCTTATACTTCTACCGGTCCATCAGCACTATGTAGGCCTTTTCTCTTATTAAACATCGAATGTACTCCTTTGTGTTGGTACTGTTATTACATGTATATACATTGAATTCCTTACTTTAGCGGTTTCATAATGTCATTTGTTCCACCCACCAATTCCAAAAATCTTCTACAAAGTCTAAGATTCTACAGGCTTGAGGTTTTCTATCACGAACAGAAAAAAAAATCAATTCATCAAACTGATAATACAAATGCATTATCCTTCCTAATCATACACAGGAAATATTTCCCTTAGCTGTAAGCCCCTGAACCCCTTTGCTCAGATAGACCATATAGAAACCTTTATTAACCTTTACTTCCTTTATAGATTCCCCACATAAGAATGCCGATTGAAAAAGAACGTTTTATTTAGAGAACCCACCACTGTTATTACGGCCTATTGAATGTTGTTTTGACCTCTGTCTTCATAGTGGGTAAGATACCATTAGACGAGGATTGCAACTATCGCGATGTTTGTGAGGATGCCAATGCGAAATGTACTTTGGGAGTTTGCAAATGTGTTCCTGATTACGTCAACAAAAACGGCGTCTGCAGTAAGTTCATTAACACCAAACAACTTAACGTCTTTAATCAGAAAGTGACAAACGGATTCATATTCACACTCTGAAACTCAAATATCAATCAACCTGTTGAATAGTCTGAGTCAGTACCATAATGATACCCGATAACATTGGTCGGATTCTTGAGAGAGAAATTGAGGCAATCAATCATACGGCATAGCCGGAAATTGCGATGGAAGTTTGCGCCTATAATAAATATGCACAGAGGTAAAGCTATCATGTCCATCTGAACAGGTGTAGCATACATTTTCATAAGCTATTTCTGTGATTCATATACAAAACCATGTTCACATAGTTTTATTTTGTTCTAGATCCCACCGTGCCCCTAAACAATGCATGTACAAGGGACACTGACTGTCGAGATCCGAACGCCGAATGTAAAGATGGATTTTGTGTCTGCAAGCCTCCTTTCTACCAGAAGGCCAACAAGTGTGGTGGGTGATTTGTAGATCTGCTCCGTTGATTTTTCGAAGAACAGTGAATTATATATGGGGACAGATGACGTTGGAAAAATCCATGTTCCGGGCAAACTTATGCGGTGTCAATGAGACTGGCGATGAACAATAGTCTTTTGAGTGGTTGATTAACGAAAAGGCAAGACTGTCAATATATTGCGGAATGCATTTCTGTAATTTTCATTTGCCAGACATAGGGATCCTGTTGTAGAGACAATAGATCTATACTTAGGTCGACTATCTTGCATAGTTTCAAACTATACACGGCCACAACACTGATTTGATCCAGGTTAAGTATTTATGATCAATCGTTTGTTTTCTCACATGTATGTATGTTGGGCACCTGTGAAACATAAATCATATTTAAAATAGTCGTATTAGCTGACCATATATAAATGACTGTTGACAGAGCCTAAAGGATACCTGGACGTACCTTGTTTACCGGGATCTTCTTGTGTCCAGCCACGGACCACGTGTCAGAAGGAGAAGGACACTTGTGTTTGTGAACAAGACTACTTCCCCAAGCAGGGTCAATGCAGTGAGTATCCGGAGTGACATACTAAGATAATAACAGCGACTTAGGGCACTACAAAATATGCAGACGACCTCTGAGGTGTTTTTAGAACTAGGAACGATACTGGCTGAGCGATTACGATTAAGACCAACCTCATGCGATAGTAACCGCGATTGGAGTGCAGTGGTCCGTTTTCTAATTATGGTCCTCGGAATTCCATTATATTTTCTGTGGTTTTTATTTATTACTCTTTTCCTTTCTTGGTGGAAAACATTTTGTTTTGAAGGATCGAACCCATCTTGCAACAGACCTAAAAGAAGGAAAAACTTGTGACCTTTTCAAATACCGAAAATAAAGATATTTCCTTGATCAACTTTTATAGCCGTCCTCCATAAAGACGGATCACTTTGGGTAACGAGAATGCAACAAAGACCACGATAAGATCAAAATTCCTATTACTCTTAGCTCCTAACAGCTCCTTGGTGTTGTATGTAAACGATACCAATGAATACATACCACACATTAATACGTACAGATACCTTGGTTACTAATTTAGATAGCTCTCTCACTTTAAATTACCCTTTAGAACAGGTGTCCCAAACCGTAAACGCTCGTGTATTTATTGGTCAATAGTAGGAAAACTCAACTGCTTATCATGATGTATAAACTGTCACAGTGTGATAAAAACATTCCCACCAGAAAGAGGAGAACAAGAAGGGATTAGAAGGTTCCGTTACACGAGCACAAGTTTTCCAGTATGACATACAAAAATCGCGCCGGAAGAGGGACATTATTTTGGAATGGTGTGGATCAACAGTGTACCGCAACAAAGGCAATCGTCTAAGCTATGATTGGTTTATAGTATTTCTGTAGCATGCTACATCCATACGAATATTTCGGACCATAATACAATATACCCATTTCCTTACTCATATCCAATCTGGGCAAGTTTTTTCAATGCGATTTATTTTTTTCAACTTGGAAAGTGTGTGACAAATCTGTGAGTGTCGTTATGCATTACATTATTTGTTCGAAGAACTGTATAGTGTATTCTAATTGTCTTGATACCCAAATAGCTGTTTAACTGTTCTATAGCTTTTAATATCTGCCCCCTTGTGTATCATTACAATGCAACGTGTATTTTCTAAAGGTGAGAAGGTACCTCTGCGCTACACCTGTGGCCCCCTTGACGAATGTAAAGACAACCATGCATCGTGCACCAACAACATTTGCCTCTGTACCCCTGAATTCTACGAATCAGAGGAGAAATGTAGTAAGTATGCTGGATCTAGTAGATTCAATTCGTTACTCACAGGTACTCTCGTTACAGGTCCGACCGGTCACACTGAGAATTGCTTTACCAGATCCAGAGATCGTTTTCTGATTATGACCTAATAGGTGCGTAGGTGCAGCCCTCTCATAAGATCTCACACTCTCTAAGTCGTAATCTGTACAAGGTTCTCACTGCCCTCTATGGGAGAAGAATTCTTAATGAACTTGGCTTAGAGCCTTCAGAATCCACTGGCACACAGTATTCCTGCTAGGTGACATCATTGAGATCATAGGAATCTTTGGTTGCATTGATGTACCTCTTCAGCACGGGAGGAAGGTCAGTGGGTTCTCCAGGCTCTAAGCCTAGTTCGTTAAGAATTCTTCTCCATAGAGCGTAGTGAGAGTACAGAATTCGACTTAGGGAATGTGAGATCTTATAAGAGGGGTGGTAAATGTTATGAGACATCCATGTCCCGATCCACGCTGATGGGGTTGCGCCCAATGTCTTGACAGATCTGCTTAATTCTTGTAACTGGTTTCATGGTCTAAAGACCCGATTTAATTGATCGCTGACAGCGATCAGCAATTTCTGCATGTCAAATATTACCAATTAGTCTTGTTTTTGGACGTTATTACACAGACTCTATCCAGAGAAGAAAGAGTGGAAGGTTCGTGAGTCCTGCAGCTAAAAAGGATATTGCTGACTCACTTCGTTCGGTCTACTAGATGATTAATGAAGAAAGAGAGACACCCCTGCTATTATATTTAACACTCTTCTTATTCCAATGTAAAGATGCCAGCAAGGAAGTGATAGATATCGAGAAGGCCGTCCTATTTTTCTAACATGAGGTTAGGGGTTTATATCATAAACAAAATTTCCAAGGGAAGGGGCACTTATCCCTGGTAGGGGTTTGATGGGTCTAGTTCTTTAAAAAAAACACAAAAAACCCATTATTCATAAAATTTCTTTTGTAAAGAGGTCTATGATTGTATATCACAGGCCACCCTCATAGCACCCCCCTTTGTGGCTGATGTTCGACATAAGCAGTAGAGTATCAGCAGTAGGTGATCTCTTATATTCCGTATTAACAAACTGATATTGTAACTACTAGTATGTATTACAGAACCTAAGGGCACTCTGAACGTGCCTTGCCTCCCTGGTGGCCGCTGTCTAGATGCGAATGCGGAGTGCAAACAGGGCTTCTGTCTCTGTTCTGAGGGATATTTCATGAAGGATAATACCATATGCAGTGAGTACTTTGGAATAATGTTCAATCTTGAATGGCACACAACAAAGTCATTTTTAGCAGACATGAGAAAGGTCAATATTGTGAATAGAACAAAAATAGAAACAGCCTAGGGGGCGAAAGTGAAGCATGCCTCATGTAATCCCTTTTCTAAATGCTAAAGCACAACCTTAATCTTTGAATTCAGGGTAATCTTCATTCAAATGTAAATTGTAAAAGTTCTTATGAGACTTTGTTGACCAAAACCCAATTTGGAAGCTTTCTCTTTAAAAAGCTTAAAAGGAAATTTCCGATGGACATTTCATGCTGGAGAACACGAATCTTTTAGCTATCAAACCAATAGACGACTTTATATCCCTCACAGAGCCGCTGGTACCCCTCTACTATCGCTGCGATGACGAGGACCAGTGCAAGGACAAGAACGCTGAGTGTCAGGGAGATACGTGTCTCTGCACGTCACGCTACTACGAGGACGAAAACATTTGTAGTAAGCATGCTAAATCTGCGAGAACAATTGATCGAATAAAGCATGCAGCCGTCGCACTTAAAACATTGAACAGACACAAATTATAAATCAGGAAACTTTCCTTTTAGATTTGAAACCAGATATTTCCTCCCACACCCCTATGGGGAAGAGGGGGTTACATGAAATTTTTATGAAAGTAAAGAATTTCTAGAACATACAACTCAGAATACAATTGATAACTCTGTCAAAGCCATCTGATATATCTTAAACCTCCCGTTATAACTTAAGTTTGAAACATTTATAATTCACCAATTCACCATCTCTAGTAAGCTGACGGGAGAGAAATAGTTGAGAAGATAATTGTTGTTAATAATATATATCACGACGGTATCAATACCTTTTGAGGGCAAGAGCTGTCGAGAATATCTATTCAGTCATAGGCCACTAATATTTGATTTATGTTATCGTTTGATAACTTCCGAACTGATTGTTATACCCTATCATGGAGATGGTATACCTTAAGATGATTGAATAAACATGATTTCTGATTTAGAATTTGCAATTTGTGTTGTACTGATGTATAAACCTTTGGAACTTTAGAGCCAAAGGGACATCTAGATACTCCATGTCTTCCTAACGATCTCTGCATAGATCGGCTGTCCACCTGTGACGTCACCAAGATATGTGTTTGTCAAGCTTCACACTTCCTTAAGAACAACGAATGCGGTAGGTGTTTAGAGTTTGAACGACGAATATAGGTAGGACAAGAACAATTTTCCAAATATTAGAAGTTTTAATATACAAGATGTGTTTATACAATTATGGCTTATACTCTCAATTTATCTATTCCCAGAAAACACAAATACGTAAATTAACGTCATTTTTTGGTAGGAATTACGTTTTTTTATGTAGTACAAGCGTGATAATGTTACGGTTTAATTACGTAATAACTATTTATTCGTACATGTTCATGTTTTCCCTCTAACCTGTTCCTCAATACCTTCCCACTGTATGGTGAAAGATGCTTTAAAAATTACATTTTGTTTAATCACCTCTAGCTATCGAGCAAGAGGTCGAGTCTCTCTAGTAGTATATACAACGTACATTCATGTTCACAGTCCCTAAGGTGCCCCTGGACAAATCATGCAGTAAGGACGACCTCTGTGCTGACCCCAATGGCGAGTGTAAGGCTGGTACCTGCAAATGTCGAAAAGGGTACAACAAAGATGGCGATATCTGTTGTGAGTATTCTTATTGAGAACAAATTAAGAACTAAATGTACACACAAAATGTTGGTACATATTTTACTGTTAGGCCTGGCGTCCACCTACTACGATAGAAATTCAGACCTACCGATACGGCACCGATACAAAAAAGTCAATATCGGAGAAATATCGGGAAGGTGCAAAATCGTAGACATATGTCTAGACATGCCAATTCACCACGCATCGTCAAGGGGTTGACCAGTAAAAAAGGTGACCATAGTCCCGATATCATCAGTGCACAAGTGCCTATCTTGAGGTGTTATCCTCATTTTTAGATATACGATACACCATAATTCAGGAAATATCACATCAATAACGTTTCCCAGGAGATATAGAACAATAATATATTTTTTTCCATGCACTATAAGCTCTGTTCCAAGTCCAAATAAGAAAATATTGATTTGAGACACTTAAACCTAATCGAAAATCACCATTCGGGCATATGTATCCCCAATGTAATTCCAAAATTTCATAACTTTCTGATCAGTGGTTCACACGTAGCACTGGTTTTCCTGGGAGAATACTCTGTGATGCTCACGATTACCCACCGACATTTTAACATGTTGAAATTTCGTAGACACCCTACGATACACGTTTGTCATCGGAACGAAATCGTGGACCCCCATTTTTCATCGGTGCCTAATCGCAGAGACATGGTCATCTGCCCCGCTATTAGTTGACCTTCCGACGCGATTTTGATTTTTTATCGGAATGTCCATCGTAGAGCATATCGGACCAATATCGTAGTAGGTGGATGCCAGGCCTAAGTAGCAGTGTGTTGAACTGCCTAATGAATTAAATTTGGTATATGATATTTCCTTGTTACAATTGCCTAGGCCGACCCTTAATATTTGTTAAGGCCCCACCTTCAACTACGTTAGATTCCAGAGTAATGACGAACTCAGGTCCAGTTAGTGTTGGAGGAATTTGTTACAAAGTTTTTTTTCTCAATATAGTGAAGCTTCAACAGATTATACAGAAATACCTGTGGGTATTTTGGGTATCATGAGAAATACATCGAGCATTTAGCTGTGGGCCGTTTTTCAATGTCCCTTTTATGCAATTGTCAGATATCAAATTGATACTGTATTGTGTATACTTTAATAAATTTCAACATAAACGTCCTCTTTATATATGGTATCTCAATATCCATCTGTTTTCATTTCCCATTGACATTGTAAATAGACGTCACGAATGATTCATAGCATGGCGTTCTAGACTTAAAGAATCAAATTACATTCTAGCTGGACCATATTGGGTTAAACTCTTATGTAACCACCTGGTAATGAGAAACACAATCCGGGGCAATAGGTATTCTGTAATAACAGAGGCATTGTGCAGTTATATTAGATTCCATTTGCAGTTCATGGAAGATGTTAGTGATACCTCTCCCCTGATACTGGTAAATTGCCTTTGTTTAACAGCGTCGGCGGGGAGACTGAACTCTCCGTGTTTGTCCGACGGTCGTTGTCTTGACGACCACTCGACATGCGCCTCTGGCAGATGTCTGTGTGCTAAGCATTACTTCTACAAGGACGGCGCCTGCAGTAAGATCTGTTCTCATATGTCAGTAGGTCCGGAAACCCTATTCTCATCTTTTTATATGAGTTGATCCCGGATACACACAACCATTGCTTATTGTCAAGTAGAGATGACTAACTATTATCTCACCCCGTATTTTTCTCCTTATGCTTAACATTACCCATACTCCACGGCCGTGAAGGTAGTATACCCAATGGCTTAGTGGGTGATTTATTTTATCAAATCAATAATGTTATACGGGGTGATATAAAATCGGAAACCCACTTGATGAAAATACATCTATCTGTACTCCACCTCGTTTGACCGCAGATTCATTCACTCAGCTTCGCTTCGTGAGTGACTCTGCAGTCAAATGAGATGGAGTACGAACCAAGTAATTTTCATCTCGTGAGTTTCCTCAGTCCTCATGACCTTGGAGCCTCCTTCGTGAATATTATCTACCTGGAAACTCCCCACACTTTTCACTTCCAGATTTTTTCAGTCTTGACCGTTGACCTATCAGCTAACAAATGTCAACATCCATCTAAGTAGCACGTCTTCATTGGAATATGCGACTGAAGCATGTAAATGGTTTTATCGTTGCTTTGTATTCGGATTTTATCCCAGAAGAGTTCGTGAGCACATTATAGTAAATATAACTAATATATTCAATAAGCTATTTGCCATGCGGTCTGGGTTGATGATTACAATTCAAGCCAATTATTTCCACAAAAGGATATTTCCCACACGGTACCAAGTCTTTACTCATACTAGTCTGGACACCATATAGTTTGATCGCTTTTTCAGAAAAGAAATCTTGTAAATTATCCACACTGAGAAATTACATGACGATTAGCCACAATTAAATCAGAAGAAATATTTAAAGTCAATTTACAATCTTCTATGATATCTGGTGATTGCTCACCCTTTTATCTAATATCACATTTAAGATGGTGTGTTATATAACAGTACCATCAAAGGTAAGAAATTGCAATCTACAAAATCATCGAATAGTACTTGTGTCGCATTTAATAAGCTATATTTGAGGAATTTGGTCATCGTTGCAGAGGGCCGCATTCCACTCAATGAGGCCTGTGGCGTAGAAGACACCTGCGCGGACACATACTCGCAATGTCGAAGTGGACTCTGCTTGTGTCGTGACGACTATTACGACCATGAGAGCATTTGTCGTGCGTAATATTCTCACGTTTAAATCTAATTCACGATAATTTGTCAAGTGTCGATATGTGGATTATATCATTTATAAAATCGCAGAGATATTATAGAATTCCTTGAAAAAGACTAGGAACTATTTCATTATTCGTTTGTAATTAATGACCAGAGATGCAGCTAGAACAAATGAAGAACAGGGTGATAATTAATGTAAATATGGTAAACTACAATGATTGCATGTAAGCGAATCATTGACAATATTTCTAGCAACGTACTCTGAAAACGCGGTTTCTAGTATCTCAATGGAGCAATGCATTAATAGCACAAGTTAAGTCCAATGCACATCTACCGATTTCGGAACATCTATGTACCCTTATCGGCGACAAAGGAACAGTACTTTCTCTCTTGAACGTTGCCTACCTGTCCCACATCTACCGACTACCGTTAGGATGCACTCGTACTGTTCCATTGTCGCCGACAAAGGTACATCAATGTTCAGAAATCGGTAGATGTGCATTTGGCTTTAGGAACAAAAACTGTAATCATCCGAACACAAAAATTAGGTTTTGAACCTTTATTACATTAGAAAGAAAGACCCTTCTTTGGTATGTCTGAAATAGATAACGGCCAAACGAATATTTTTCTTACATGAAGCATATTGAGAATACCTTACATTAAGTTAGAATGATAAATTGTTCTAGGTTGCCTATTGTAAGAATAGTCACTTATTTTTGCCCTCAGGCGAGAAGGGTCACTATAACACTCCGTGTAAGGAGGGCCGGGTGTGTATCGACGCTGACGCCGAGTGTGTGGCCGGGTTGTGCCGCTGTCACACCGACTACTACTTCAAAGACGGCACCTGTGGTGAGTTCAACACCGCATCACGGCAGATCTACTGTTATTAACATTAAAGCTGAAATGTTTTGTTCCAGATATTATCAAAATTTATTCATATCTGGAATTTTACATTGTAAGTAATATTTGATTTTTATATCAAAGACAGCAAATACACCCTACACATTGCATACATGATTGCTTTTGTAATTCTGTCACCTCTGTAATAAGTATTGAGTTAACATCAATAAAAGTTGAATTAGAGTAAGGCAGAAATGTCAAATGCTATTTAAAATTTTTAAAAGATTAAATCATATTTTGGATTGCAGTGCCTAAGAAGCGACTCGGAAGTGTTTGCGATGTGGACGATATTTGTAAAGATGAAAATGCTTTGTGTATAGACGGGCAATGCAAGTGCCGACCAGCCTTCTACAATGACGCTTCGGGCATTTGCAGTAAGGAGATTCGACATTTATATCGAATAATCTTCCCATGGTAGTAGATCATTCAAGACAAAAATGTGATTAACGTTTATTCACAAAACAAGATTGTAAATAATATTAACCTCATCGAGTCTTGTATTATATATGACAATGGTATGCTGTTCTATTTCAATTGTATAACCGAAATGTATAATATCTCACCGTAAATTGGTGTATGGTACACGATGCCATACACAATATGTATGGGATTGGGGAGCAGCGGTAATTAAGTAACTCTAAGGTATTTGCATCGGTTCATATATATATATATATATATATATGATCGTAGTTGCACTGGTGGTACAGCCGTTTATCTATAAACACTGTAAAAATGTTCCGTTATTGAACGTATGTTTATCATCTATAGTCTGTTTAAGCAGAAGACTGGAGTTATGAACTACTTCGGTACATTGCCCTCAACCACATACTTTTGCCTTATGTTAATCCAATTGCTAATACACATTGCAATGTCCACACCAATGATATCCAGGTGTGGGGGTACATGGTTCTCACATATGGCTAAGGATAAACCACCAACGTCTTGCGCGTGGAAGCGTATGATGTTAAAATTACTTTATATACCGTTTATTGCTTATTTCTGATGCTGTGGCCACTGAAAGTTCAATGTGTCCTCTTACAGAATGCTTCTTCTTACAGAGCCTAAAGGTTTCATCAACACTCCGTGCTTACCCGATGAGTCTTGCATGGACATGAACGCAGACTGTGACCGGGGTGTGTGTGTATGCGGCTCCAACTTCTTCGACAGGAAAGGAATATGCCGTACGTATACACACCTTTATTGGCAGAATGTTGGCCATCCGTCCTATTTGGATTATTGACGGCTACCAACGCGTAATTATGCCTCGTTGATCATGCTAAGAAGATGCGAATGCGAGGCATTACATTATACATGTAGTGCGACCTATAGGAAACAGCGTTAACCCTTTCCCTGCAGCACCCAATTCCTCTGATCACCATTGTACAGCAGGCATTGCCTGCATAAACGACCCTGCTACAGCAGGCACCTTTTTTTTTGGAAAATAGCAATGTCACATGATGTGTCATCTGATTTGAGTAATTTACCTTGGTAGTTGATGATATTTTCAAATCAAAGGTCAATATGCTGTTTTTACTATGCCTAAATTTCTTTCAATTCAAACAACTATTTTTTTCATTTATTGAATTTTGTATATAAGTATCAATGATGCCTCTATGATGCCTGGAGGCATCATGCTGCGGTAGCCAGGGGAATGCCTGGAGGCATCATGCTGCTGTAGCCAGAGGAATGCCTGGAGGCATCATGCTGCTGTTAAAGGGTTAATAACATTCTAAGGCCCGGCGTTCACCTACTACGATATGGCTCCGATATGGTCTACGATGCACCTTCCGATAGAATTTCAAAATCGCGTCGGAAGGTTACCTAATATCGGGGCAGTTGACCACGTTTCTGCGATTAGACACCGATAAAAAACCCATTCAATGCGTGGTGGATTGGCTTGTCTACACATATGTCTACGATTTTGCATCTTCCCGATATGGTACCGATTTTGACATTTTGTATCGGTGCCATATCGGGAGGTCTACGATTCTATCGTAGTAGGTGGACGCCGGGCCTAAGAGTAAACTCATACACGACGAACTAATGCTATAAAAGAGTGGAGGTCTACTCATACGCACCTTTCATTCAATCTCATTTAACCATAATCATTCCAAAACTGTGTATATACACACCAGACCGGTGTAGTTGTTTGAGAAACTATTGTAACTATTCTCTTGAAGGCATAAAAAACCTGCAACTAGCAGTCTGCCTTGCTATTTATTACCCACCGATTACGTAGTCTCCATAGGAAATGTATAGGACACCTGGGAGCAGTTACCCGGAGATTCTGGCATTTCAGAATCTCCTGCAGGAGATTCCGGAAAAATAGTCCTGCCCATAATGAGGTTGTATCATCATGTACTACGAAATGAGTTTCTTGACTGTTCATTCAATGCTAATTATTTAGAATCAATCATAATAATCTCATTTACTATCAGAAATCACTGTCATAGCACACTTTGCATGCTAAAAATACAGGTTAATGGCGAACTATATTATTGGTGTAAGTCTACACCGAATTACTGCCACACTTGACAGTGCTGTGATGTCTGGAACTAAATGGCTTACAGAAACTTTTTAATTGCAATAGATTTGTTATTAATCTTGTAGGTCGGTAATAAATACAATAACGGCTGGTTCTGCATACGGATGACCGTAATCTCATCGTAGTTTACGACGTAATATCCTCGCTAATCGCTCGGATATTACAACGCGTCAACTACTCGGAGATTACGGCCACTCGTACACAAAACCAGTCATTATTGTGTATGTAAATCCTTGAAATAATGATATAAACAATATATGGACTCCATATTCGGACCTCCTATAATGCCTCTTTGCTGACTCATTAGAACTCTATTGCTGATTTAAGGAATAATTTTATACTCATGCGTCTCTTGGATATAGTATGCATATTTCAATGTATATGAAGTACGCAGTTCACAGTATGGTTTGGTTACGAAAACTCCTAACATTGGATGATATATCGTGTAATCATCTTCTAGGTCCAAAGATTAGACGTGGAGAAGCCTGTGAAATTGGAGACGTGTGCGCAACAGACAACGCACACTGTCGGAACCGGAAATGCGAATGTATGGAGGGTTTCGGGACTGATGGTGATGCAGATAAATGTGGTACGTGATATTTTGGATGTTGGGACACTTTCATAAAGGAAGGCATATTCTTGGATAAAAACAGATTAATTTTTCTGTGGTAGTTCGCAGGTCTATGTCAAGTGATTCGAAGTGTCCTGTAAGCTAAATGAATATCTGGTTTATACAGTAGAACGCAGCTTATCCCCTCTTAAAAGGGACAACAATCGGAAGGTATCCCTCTTGGGCGGGGTTTTATTGTTATCTCTATTGATGAGCTGCATCTGACACATACAGTAATATCTTGATTGTATAGATTCCGGGCTGGATATTTCTTTCTTTACACGGGGCTGAATGATACCACCTACATCGGATGAAACATTTTTGTGGGTAAATCATCGGCTAATGAATTGTTGAATACGGTACAATGTAAAGATGTTGTGTATCGACAGTGGCTCTGGGCGGACTAAACAACCCATGCTTGCCGGACAACATGTGCCTAGACAAACACGCCGAGTGTAACGGTTTGCTGTGCCGCTGCCAGAACACCCACTTTGAGAAGCTCGGTATTTGTGGTAAGTTTCTTAATTTCATTGACCTTAGAGTAACGATCTTGAACAAGTCAATAGAGTTGAACTCGGTTTGGAAAAAAACCCGACTGCATTAGCTTTTGGTTCGGGACCCAAGAACTACACTATACCTGATATTAACCTGATGGTGAATACGATTTCTGTTATATCTGACAGTACCCAAGATCCCACTGGATGCAGCGTGCGGGCCTCAGGACCAATGTAAAAACCCGAGCGCCCAGTGCCGTGACGCCACCTGCCGCTGCCGCCCAGAGTTCTTTCCCATAGATGGCGTGTGCCGTAAGTACCTAGTAGAAACCAAACGAGATTACATACTGTACCATGATACCATGGTACCATGATATATGACTCTGGTCAGGTCTGCTACTCCCTTAACTCGGCTAACGCCTCGTGTAGTAATACACAACCTGCCCATCGTGGCATAAAAATTGACAAAGCTAACTCGAGTTCGGTTTTGTATTTATCCTACCCCATCTCACCGATATACAGAGATAATTTTTTTTAATTATCCATGTTAGTAGCGTGTTGACACTCATCGGAGGATGGCCACATTTATCAGTGCTGCCGGATCTACTTTCGTTATCTCGTCCCTGATTGGTCCGTTTTTTTATTCACCTTGGTGCATAAATAACACTTTATTCAATGCCCCTTCAAATACATTGAGTCAATGTTAAACCTATGGCGATTTTTTTTATAACGGGTAGGATAAAGAGGGTTCCCTATACACTTATCCCACCCCTGGTACAAGTTTAGTCATAGGAATAACATTGAAAAATATATACGCAGCGATCACCCAGGTATAGGGACAATACTATGCCTTGGTCGTGGCAGAGTTATGTGAAAGACGTTATAATCGACTGACCAATCAGCGGTCAGGATTTGAGAAAGGAGGCAACACTTCAACATGGAGATTTATACGGTCCTAACTGGATTTGCGAAGTAACTTGAATAATTGTCATGTTATTGTGCTATTCTAATGTCCGTGAAAGGAGTTAGATCAATCCTGAACCTCTTTCGAATTGTTTGATATACAATACTCTACTACGATTCTCGATGCAGTTCCAGGCAGGTATACAGTGTGTGTCTCTACTACATATGGCTCTCCGCATACACGTGGGAGTGCCTCCAGGCATAAGCTATAATCTATTCCACCCCTCATATAGATCTCCATAGACTTAACGTGATGTGACTGTATGCCACGGTTACACCATGAAATATATATATATGCCACTCATGACATATGAAGTTTAAAAAAATGTGACGGGGTAGGATAAAATCAAGTGTGACTCAATTTCATAGGATGGTTTGCATGGCTTTCATTGTCTTCTTCTGTTACAAATATCACTCAGCTTTGCTTCGAGATATATCATTCTGCGAAAATAACTCACGCCACATAAACAATCATATGACATTTCTAGACGGTTCTTAATAATAGGGCACTTCATAGACAACATGTAAATGTATAATTCTATTGATTAATTTAATAAGGTGCACGTGGTCGGTTGAATGCGCCTTGCCTCAGTGCAGGGCGATGCCTGGACACAAACACGCAGTGTGACAGTAACATCTGTACGTGCGGCTCCGACTACTACGAACGTGAGGGTGTCTGTCGTAAGTAATCTGGTTTTATTTATTATTGGGAAGTGATTCCAGCAAGTTATCTTATCTCATTGTGGTGTACATTAGACATATTAACCGGTAAGAGCAGGAAAATACCTGAAGGCATTGCCAGGCTCTGACAGGACAATGTCATTTCCAGTGGTTTTTAATAGATAGTTTGATTAATACAAAAAATGTCATCCCCAAAATACGTGATGCTGCCGGCCGTACGATATATATATACAAAGTGCCGGGGACCTGTCGGGTATACTTGTACGTGTTGCTCGGGCAAAGTTTCTGATTTTAAAGGGTTAAGCCTATAAGATACCGACCCGACTCCTCTGCCCGATTCTACCTTTGCCCAACGAATCCGTCGGGTCTGTGACAATCTGCATCAATCAGGTCGATGGACGCACTTCACCGACCCGATTTTATTGCTATTCCCGAAGCATCGGGCATTACTACCATGTCAGATATGACTGACTATCCCCGACCTTAAGATTTCGATGTACACACATTCACCGACTGTTCCCGATTCTGAGCAGGCCATTTAAATAGCAATACTACCTCTTACTCAGTCCGATTTACAAGTGTCTTATATCGATGTGTAGGTGAGACACAAGCGATCATAGATCTGAAAACCGTTTTCTGATATTTTGAATAGACCAGAAGTTACTAAACTTTGCATTAGTGCCTACATATACTTATCACCCGGCCCGGGGCCCAGTCGGGCCCAGCACCCGGCCGCTTCCTTTGATCTTATCCCGGGTAATTTACGAGGTTATAAAAGGAGGAAGAGTGGTCGGGAATAGGGTAGATATCGCTGTCTAAAGCCTATAAGACAGCGACCCGACCATTGTGCCAGATCACACCTTTCCCCGACGGAACCGTCGGGTCGGTCAGAATCGGGTCGCCGTACGCACTTCACAGACCCGATTTTAATCGGGTCGGGCATTACTAGCGTGGGGGTAATGACCGATTCTGCCCGACCTTAATCGTGTCGCTGTACGCACTTCACCGACTGTTCCCGATTCTGAGAAGGACGATTGAACAGGGATGCTACCTATCCCCTAGACTGATTTAAAAGTTTCTTATATCGATGTGTAGGAGAGACAGAGGCAATGATAAATCCGAAAACCGTTTCCTAATATCTTAATCTGATCTAAAGTTATTAAATTTTGAATTATTTTCTATGAATCCACACCAGAGGCATATGGCTCACCCCGGCTCGGCTCCCGGCGGCTCTCTTTGATCCCAATCGGATCGGTTTACAAGGTCATAAAGTGGAGAGGTGTGATGGCAAGCGTCCATGAGGGTATAAGACAGCGACATTCTGGTTCTCGATTATAATCGGTGATCGGATCGGTGAGAATCTGTGGAAAATGTCGCTGTCTTATGGGCTTTATAGGTATAAGACACCGAAATTTCATTCCCGACTCTCACCTAGCCGATGGTCGGGATGAATCGGGAACAAATTTTGGTGTCTTATAGGCTTTAAAGACACTAGTAGGTGTCATTAAAATGTGCCCGGTAGTGCTATTTTCATATTGATAAACAAAGAATTCTTCTTTTATTATCATTACGTATATTCTTAAGATGTTATAGAGAAAGGGATTGTAAGTGGTCCAGGGGCAAAGTTCCTCTTTGGGGTTCCAGAGGGGGAAGCCCCTGTCGAGTTGATTTTAGATAGGTGACATAGTTGCTTTGTTGGATGTCACTGTAGTATGGGCATCTATATGCATCTGCCTTTTTAGATTCGGAGGGGGGTACCTGGGACTACCTTACCAGGGACCTGTTTCACTAGTTTCGTGACATGTCTAGATGGCGTGTCCGGTTTGTCCGGTTTCATAAGGACTAGATATTAGACTTCGTTTTGTCCGTTCATGCTTGCACTGTTGGTGCCACTTTTGCCACGAAACTAGTGAAACAGGTCCATGATGTGTAGATTTGTCTAGTTCTTAAGTCTGAGGTCTGTCTTTTCCTAAGGGCAGCTACTTGTGTTGTTACGAAACTAGACAACCCCAATGTCTGTATGGTGTCACAGACATGTCACGATACTAGTGAAACAGGGACCTGTTTCACAAGTCAGTGACATGTCTAGATGGCGTCTAGATGGTGTGTATGGTTTCATAAGAACTAGACATTAGACTTCGTTTTGTCCGTTCTTGCTTGCACTGTTGGTGCCGCTTTTCATATCTGTCTAACACTTTTGTCACAAAACTAGTGAAACAGGTCCATGATGTGTCTAGATTTGTCTAATTCATATATTTGGGGTCTGTATTTCCTAAAGGCAGCTACTTGTGTTGTCACGAAACTAGACAAATCCAATGTCTGTATGGTGTCACAGACATGTCACGAGACTAGTGAAACAGGTCCCTGGTCCCTGTATCTACATAGAATTTATATAGCTTGTCTTTGCTGACTCATGTCTGAAGTAAATGTATTCATCAATATGTGTTTCTTACATTACACTTATTTCTTGCGTGTTCTTCTCATTAAATAACTATGTTCTTAAGGTCACTGGATTCACTAGTGTTTTAGTAGTTCACATATTCTTCTTATTCAATCCCAATTAGCATCTACTAATTGATTGTTATGCCTACAATTGACTATTGATCTGACTAAATGTTATTGCGCAAAGGCCCAAAGATCCCGTTGAGTGACGCCTGTGATCGTGAACGTGACGTATGTGACGATCACAACGCCATCTGCAGGAATGGCCGGTGTGAGTGTAAAGATGGCTACCGCCAGGGAGATGGCGCCGAAATGACAACATGTGGTAAGCTAAATTCACTGAAGATATCAAATATAGAGAATAGACAATATATGTTACATTCTCCTACAACTGAAAGACTGATAAAACAAAACTTTGCATACAATACAGATATTATAAAGTTATCATGTATGGGTAAATAGAATATATTTTGTGCAGCCTGTCATGGCGTGTGTAGGGTTGCACGATCTCATAATATCGGTTCTATGTGGAGGCATTTCTTTTTGAATCCATAAGGATAATCTTGGTTTTCAGTGTACTGGATGCTGGTATCTAGCGCCTGTGAAATTTGTCTATGGGAAATGGCGCCGCAGTTCTTGCCTTTGTTGTGCAGTAGTAGCCTATGGTTCGGGCCGTGTACGGAAGTTATGTGTACACGGATATGCCTGTATTATAACACCCTTCCTACAGGTATAAAGAGGGTTGCTCGACAGAAGCAGCATCCCTTCCAGGACCTCTCTTTTGAGAAGAACGAGCCAGGGGGATGTTGAATAAAGTTCATTCGTTTCAGTTGCTGGTCTGAATGATACGATAACTCCAACGATAAATGACATCCTGGACAGTGTTGTATGATAAAACAGAAGATATTCTCTAAATGAACTTATTTGTATATAACACCTTATAAAACCTTTAGGTTATTCTTATAATCAATACATCTGATGCTTACAATACATTATTTCATACAACACTATGGCCTGAAAGACAATTCTAGGATATTTTTTGTCGTCCATATTTTATTCAACGGCCCCCTGGGTCATGCATTCATGTGGACTTCTGTACTGCCTCAACGGCTCAGATGGCCCATTGACTCCGGTTGACTGGCTCCCCCAATCCTTACCTGATGGACCTATGAAAGCGGTCGTGATCATCCGAGTTGAGCTACAGCTCTATCCTGTTTGTACTACGTGACATGGGTGTGCTGACACTTTAATGAAATCTTCTATTTTATCCTACCCCTAATATAAGATCCCATAGGCTTAACATTGAGTTTCCGTATGCCATGCTGACTGGCATACAGAGTTTTATATGTCACTAGTGGCATACAGAATTGTTATCACGTAATATTCCAAAATCGAGGAGACGGGGTAGGATAAAATCAAAACCTGATTCGTTTTAATCTTGGCCACAGCATTCCACTCCTGGAGTTTTGGCTCTGGACCTCACTCGGCTTCGCCTCATGAAGTCACTATGCCAAACTCCAGTCATGGCATACAGTGGCCAAGATTAAAACTCATCCAGTTTTATGATAGAAACTCAGGCCTTTATCCCTTTGTGGACAATTCAAGTCACATCCGAGTTAGTCCGCCCATACCCACGGGAGAAGCTAACACGTAGAGTCGTAAATAGCTAGATTTTCTTCCTAGACGATCTACAGCCTAAAATCAGTCAACAGCTATAGCAGAGATGGCTATTTCCCAAGTAAATCCTTGTTTTCCTTATTAGTTTATGAAATTCCCTTTTCATGTGTACAACCAAGACAGAATGAATCAGGCCTCGTTCATACCTATAGATAGTGGTTCAAACCTCCCCACACATCCAATTCCCAATTCATGGACAATAACGATGTGTTTTCCATGTTTTCTTAGTCTCTCTGAGGTAGTGAATTCAACATGAAAAATATTTCCTCTGGTACCCCTGCTATAGAAGTCACCATGGCGTGTTTCTATACTATGTTAGTGTCGACGCTGGCGCAGGGTTCGCCCGACGCACCCTGCCTACCAGAGGGGAAGTGTATCGACGCCAACTCAGCGTGTGCATCTGGTGTGTGTCGTTGTAACCCGGGCTTCTACGCGCGCAATGGACAATGCCGTGAGTCTGCACCTTGTCTCATCTCCTCTTACTTCCATAGAGCGTTCACCATATAGAGGATCAGTAACGTCCACAGACTTAGAGAGATGCCGCATAATCCCTCCTTTGGGATCCATGAATACGTACACGCTAATTTGAAATAACTTAGTCACAATTCGTGTTTTCGAAGTCAAATCTATCTGTGATCTAGGCGAAGAGCCTTGTTTCGTTCCAATATTTATCATCTCATATAAGCATTTGAGTAGCTAATTGTAATTTTCGAGGAAAATCTAATTATATAAACATCATAAACCGTTATTGCCTAAGGTTTTGAAGTGTTCACGTACTTCTATCTTTAGTCCAACAGCGTCCTCCAGGATCACGCTGTTCAGACAGCGAGGAGTGTCGAGATAATAACGCCATCTGTCGGGAAGGTGTATGTCAATGTCTGGATGCATTCTACGACCAAAATGGCGTCTGCAGTAAGTAAACTAAAACAGCTTGGATGCTAACTTTAGATATCCCTCTAGCTCTATATATCTATACTAAAGCTTTATCACCCCTACCTTAACAGCACTACCTAAGGCTATATACCATTAAAATTCATAAAGAGGTATATATGTGTCTGTAGAGACCGTTAGCGATTTATTATGTACCACTATTGAGCGTCACAAAATGTCTTATTTCTTTTCTCTTTTTTTGTTTAATAACATCGGTCTCTTATGTATGACCTAATATATTGTAACATATTGTTGTAACATTGAATTATGCATGTGAACATTTAAAAGTAGCTTACTATCAAATAACCTTACGGAAATGTTCTCTCGTTCAATACTAGTGCTACTTCAATTTGATATTATCTTTTTAAACCACTTCCATGTCATTCGCTACTGTTTTAAAACGGTTATCTTAACTAAACCTGCCCTTCTTAAAAGTTCTTAAGCTATCTCGTTTTTTATCCTTTTGTTTTATATACATGTATGTGGACATAACAAGACATGGGCATGATCGAGAACACATGAGAAATAGATGTGAACATGACAGTACTATGAGCTGACAGGACAATAAAGTGGTTGAGGGGTATCATGATAGATGACACCCTCCATGTTGACTCATTGTTTTAAAATGTCTCATCTCTGACGTCACAGCTTCACGCGGGAGGTATGGCACGCCGTGTCTGGAGCCTGTAAAACACTGTCTGGATACTAATACTGTGTGTCGTCAGGATATATGTCTTTGTGAGCGTGGCTACTACAGAAGCATGGGTCAGTGTGGTAGGTCACTTTGATTTTCTCATGAGCTAAGATTATTCTTTGCCACTGCCATGCACATTACCCACAAAATATGTTCTCCCTTCTTTCTAGATTCTGTTATAGATTTCCGTAATCAATCTATGTCTGCGGGGAAAGAATGCTCAGATATTTTAGGGTAAATACAATTAACAAGATGAATACCCCAAATACTTTGGATGCCATTCTAACGGAATTTTTAATCACAGTCACGGCTTCTACGGGTAACCTCGAATCATTTAGGATTACTTATCGTCTCGTATATGTAAGACGAACAACCCCGCATAAAATACCACAACAGCATCCAGGGTAGAGATAACCAACTAATCACCAACTAATCACAAGATGGCTTTCATCATGAACTGACCTTCCGAAGGATCTAAGTCAGGAAAAGGACAGAAACATTTGCACTCTCCTACTCTTATCCTTCTGACTGTCCCTATACATTAAACTTCCCCTGGTATTGTTATGTTCGATAAACGCTAAAAGATAATGTACAAAAACTCCTCCATACCTTACAGCACCCAAGGTACCTCTCGGCGAGCACTGCACCTCACTGGACGTGTGCAACGACACTTACTCCGAGTGCAAGAACGGTATCTGCGCATGCGTTGCCGGAAGTTCCAACATTGACGGAATGTGTTGTAGGTTTTCAACGCTAATTACGCCTTATGCAGTATATGTTACAATTCAATAATTTTAGTCGGTAATTTTAGAAGCTCCACAGGGGAATATAAAAAGTCGATTCCCGATGTGTTGGCCTCGCACTATGGCGCATTATAAACATCCGCTTTATGTGTTTAAACACTTTAGGATGAAAACGTAATATTCAATAGAATACTATCAGGGTACTCTCTTTCTTGAGAGTCCGCAAATTCTGATAATCATATCAAATAGTCACTATTATGCCTTTCGAAGGATTTATCAACAGTTGTCGTGTACATCCACTAAATTTCACGGAGGCATTACCGTGAGAGAGAATTAGGTCTCTCCTCCATCATATAGTTAAGGGTGAGGTATAAAGTAAAAATAATTCTTTCAGGACAGCCTTTTATTTCTATGAATGGACTATTAGTATTTGGAATACAATTTTACACTTATGATGTACATATTCAATCTGTTCTAATATATTTGTTTAGCGAACAGAGCAGATGCAACCAACATTTCTCTATATTGGTTTCCAGCTATTCCAAAAGAGGGCACCCCAAACACGCCATGCGGTCCTAACGGTGTTTGTTCAGATCCAAATGCTCAGTGTATAAACGATGTCTGTGTGTGTCGTCTGGATTTCTTCCTAAAGAACTCCGTTTGCAGTAAGTTAGCATGCAGTCCGTTGTGCTATGAACTCGTTTTCTAACTCGATTCTTTGGATTTTCATAGAAGCTTGTTCTACGATAGACAGATTTTGTTGATTTCAGATGTGTTGTTGGATACAGATGGATAGGAGAAAGATATTAAAAAGATGTTGCTCCATTATGTCCGGCGTCCACATACTACGATAGAAATTAAGAACTAACCAATATGACTCAGATACAAAAAGTAAAAATCGGAGACTTATCGGGAGCGTGCAAAATCGTAGACAAATGTCTAGACATGCCACTTAACCACGCATCGCAGTGGGTTCTCCAGTAGAAAAGGTCCTGATATGCCCCACGATACAACCAGGGCACAAATCCATATCTTGAGCGGTTATTTTCATTTTAGATCTATATACAATACATTATAATTCATGAGATATCGCATTGATAATGTTTACCATTACACAAAGAACAACAATGTATTTTATTCAGGCACTAAAAGCTCTGTTCCAAGTCAAAATAAGACAGTATTGATTTAAGGCACTTAAACCTTATCGTAAATCACAAAACTTGCAGGTCATACTGGCATATATGTATCTTCCATCCAATTCCGAAATTTCATGATTTTCTGATCAGTATCCCACACGCGAGAGCGATTTTCCCGGCAGAATACTCTGCGATGCTCCCGATTACCCACCGCCATTTTGAACATGTTGCAATGTCGTAGCGACCTTAAGATACAGGTTTTTCATCGGGATGAATGCAGAGACCCACATTTTTAATCGAAGCCTAATCTTAGAGATGTGGTCAACTGCCCTAATCAAAGGTCACCTTCCGACGCGATTTTGATTTTTTAACGGGAGGTATATCATAGGGCATATCAGAGTGCATCGGGAACTCAGTGGACGCCGACCCTCATGGTGAACGTAATGTAATATTACACTGAAGTCAACACAGTTTCCTGAAAATAGTACTTCAGATGTCTAGATAAATGTTTCAGATATTTTCATTACCGCCTTGGTATACTGCAACACATTTCCTTGCATAAATCTCGTGTGAGATAAATTGTATCTGCTCAAAACATTATATTGAATCTTCTAAATACATGTAGATGGAGAACTCTGATAAAAATAGACATCTTCGTATACTACTACCCACCACTGTTTATAGCCGCCGTGCGAAATCTGTGTAAGTACGTGAACAATAATTCTTTTTTATCGGCGACTTCCTGCTTTGTCTATGTTTAGTCTTCGAGCATAGCAGATAGATTCAACCATTGTCTTCATCCTTTCCCTAATCTTCAGCCCCCGAAATCCCGTTGAACTCTCGCTGCGACCCCGGTGACATCTGCAGCGACACCAACGCCGCTTGTCGGAGTTATTCTTGTCTTTGCCAGGACAACTTCTTTGAGCGATATGGAGTGTGTCGTAAGTTCGATCTTGATTAAGACTACAACTATAGTGTAGAGATCTTGTAAAGGACAAACAAAGGGATTTTCCTATAATGGCATTATTTGAGCAAACATACTGATTAAAAGCAAAAATATATTACTTTGCATTTCGTGCAGTTCTATTTCCCACATACGCCGCATACACTAATTGCTTAATGTTTCTAACTGTGTATTTATCCATTCAGTTAGATATTCCGCGTTATTTTCCATTTTCTTTGATAGATTGCTCAATCTTATCTTTCCTTATCCATATAGAACCATGTAATATACGGTTACTTCGCCGTTGTTTCAACCGACGATTTGGGAGAAATGCTTTCAAATTAGCCTCGATAAAATATTTTGTTCAGGGCTCCTTAACCAAATTTAAACGGACGTAATGCCACACGTGATAACAAGGGGCTATAAAGATGTAACTGAAGGTGTAACCACCCGTTGTATGCCTTACAGGTCATAGCTCAGAATATCTTCCACAACATGATACAAAAGATAAGTTTACATCATTGTCCAACTAAGCGTTCATTTTCTACAATCATATATAGGTACTGGCAGCTAGTAAATGATATCAGTTATTCGGTCAGCTGATTGCGTCTTCCTCATTTTCTAACCGCAGTTCCTCGTGGAAAGCTGACCGCTCCTTGCCTGGAGAACCAGGTGTGCACTGATGCTAATACAGTATGTAGTCGAGGTGTGTGTGTCTGTACCCGGGACACCTTTGATAAACACGACATCTGTGGTAAGCCTTCAGAACTATTCACATATTTAAAGTACTATAAGACATAGACCCCTAGCTTATTTAACGATAGTCGGGCTCTTTGTTGCAGCCCAAGTTAATATACACTGTGAGACCGAAAGTCGAGTAAATTATTATCACTTTTAAACCCCGCCTTACCAGTGTTGATGAACAGTACGTATAGAATGCATTTTGAATATTGAAATAATGAGAAGAGTAGATTCTAAGGTCCTTACACATTATTTTAAAGAACATTACAGTAATTGGAGTTTTTCACAGTTTAGATGGCGAATTTCACAAGCAAATATGCCTGACATTGCAGCAGGTGAATGTAAGGGTCCTGGGGTTAACTTCAAAACTGTAATTAAACAGGCCAACGCTGTATGGTCCGGTTACCTCTGTGTCTCCACATCATCGAAATTACGTGGTTATTTACATCCACTGTGTGTATAATGCAATCCTCTCTCACTAAGCCAAGACTCACTAGTATGCTATCTATATTTACTATCAACTGGTATCCGCCATATACAAATTGTGGTGATTGTACACGACTATTAAGCATATGCTGTACACACGTACAGGGTCCATGCACATTGCATTTTGGAAAGATTCATATATCAATTCAAAGAAATACGGGAACTGACTGTAGATATTACATTTCGAAATCTTGCGCGTGTCACAAATATACAAAGTTTCAAAGGGCCCAATCCTGGTGGTATTAGTAGATGCACATGTAGCCCCAGATCTAGATTTGAATCAGGGCAGAACTCATCCAGTGAGACTCAACCTAGCAATCTATAATTTGTGAATGAGTCATGCCACATTCACTCAGTGCCAATCATCGTTTCTGTTGTTCATAGTGCCTAAGAGTCGGGTTGGAGAGGCATGCAGCCAAGAGGACCAGTGTCAAGACGAGAAGGCGAGCTGCTCATCAGGGACCTGCTCCTGTGTACGTCCGTACATCAACATGCAGGGAGACTGCGGTCAGTCCTCATCCTAAACTACCCTACATTACCAATACATTAGTTATATATATTTGCAAGCTAAATATCGTTAAACTATATCAATTGAAATAATCTTATCAATTTAACAGCATATCTTAAACCAAGAAAATAGAATAATTGATTTGATCACATTATTCAAATAAGATTGTAAATGTAACTCTTGTTTTTGTAAATACATTTATTTTACAGGTAAACTAACATTATATCAGAGATTAGTTTCACGGCTCACAAATACAATCCTAATACATTAAATAATCTCAATAAAATTAGCTATGAATTCTCATTATACATTCATTTAAGGTTTCTGAAAAAGCGGTGTGAACAATTTGATGTTTATATCACATGACTTTGAATTCAGTGTCCATGGGTGATGGAGGGACCCTGGATGCGCCGTGCCTTAATGATGGACGCTGTACCGTGCCCAACTCTTACTGTAATCAGCGCGTCTGCAAGTGTCTGCCAGACTTCTTCGAGAAAGGAGACCAGTGTGGTATGTTGATAAGCATCTTGGCTCCATTCATATGAAGTCGGTCTCTATCGTTATCGCTGTAAGGAAAGAGTGGACATTACAAGTAAAATCTGATGTGGATATATATATATTCTATAGGTGTCTGCCTCACAGCAAATATGGTAATATTGTTTTCTGTTGATTTTTATTGAGAGTTGGCGTAACGTTTCTCAAACAATACCCATGATCCTTTTATCCCTCTGTTAATTATATTCTAATTGGTTTTACAGTATCGCCCCACCAAAATCAAATCTTCGTGTCGGATGCAAAATTGATCTATGCTAAAGTAGGGACCCTTGATATATAGAATCGTAGACCTCCCGATATGGCACCGATACAAAATGTCAAAATCGGTGCCATATCGGGAAGGTGCAAAATCGTAGACACATGTCTAGACATGCCAATCCACCACGCATTGTATGGGGTTTTTATCAGTGTCTAATCGCAGAAACGTGGTCAACTGGCCCGATATTAGGTGACCTTCCGACGCGATTTTGATTTTGCATCGGGAGGTGCATCATAGGGCACATCGGTGCCATATCGTAGTGGGTGGACGCCGGGCCTAACACTCACCTTAGTTACCACTGAGAGGGTGTCTTACAATAAAATAATGGATACTCATTGTGCTTATAGTGCCAAAGATCCCGATCGGTGGGCCGTGCTCGCACGGGGAGTTCTGTAAGGACGACAACAGTGAATGCATGCGGGGTGTGTGCCAGTGTGCCGCCGGCTTCTTCCAAGGCTCCCAGTCCACCACATGCGGTAAGGGTCCCTCCTCGCCCGTTATACACGTAATTAATGTTGGATTTCTTTTAGACGCTTTCAGAAATGTTATAAGCTTATCATAATATCTCACTATCAGTTATATCCTCAAATATTGTCCTTGAATTTTCATAAATATAGATGAAATACAATAAAACACAATTTCCCCCCCAATGAAATAAGGTTACAATATGATATGTTGCCAATACTTGGATCTCAAATCTCGGTTCCACGCTGGGTGTCAGCCATCAATAGTATCGAATGTCCTAAATCATGACTATTTTGCTTGTTTTTCGGGAATTGTTTGCAGAGGGTAAAGGACGTCTAGGTTTTCCGTGCCTCAATGGTGATGCTTGCGCAGACTTCAATGCCATCTGCACCATGGGTGTTTGTATTTGTCGACAAAACTACTTTGAAAGGAATGGAAGATGTGGTAAGTGATGAATGGCGGTGTCTTCCATAGTTTTTCCATAGTTGATGGCTTCTTCAAGAAATATCAGAAAGGAATTAGCTTCTGATTCTATTTCCATAAGGACAATATGACAGTACGTTCTCCAAATCGTTTTCTATGACCGCATCTACTTCATACGCTCGGGCATCATACATAATGTGATTGTTTCATGTTTTACAGTTGAGCGCGGGCACTTTGACACCCCATGCCTTCCAGCACTATTCAACAGGTGTGTAGATCCAAACACCAGGTGTGAATCTGGGCTGTGCGAGTGTCAAGACGCCGCCAAAATTGAAAATCACCAATGTGGTAAGTAGTCATGACACTAAAAGTCCTTAAAGATATGTCGGAACTTTCTCGGGAGAAAGTCGGCACCCCGATTATTTTCGTAAATCGGGCCTCGATTTCTTTGAAATTTTTCAAAGTCGTTTAAGATATCCACACTAGAGAAATATAGTCATTTAGTTTCCGTCCTAGCAGTGGGCTTGATGGCTATTTTCTCTTTTTTAACATATCGATCTGTTCCATGTGGCAATATGTTGATGGCTCTGAATTTAACCATACTATTATAGTACATTGTATGGCATTGGTGTCGACGGTTTCCTACAGATACTTTTTTCCACATCTTTCACCAGTGGGCCTACGAGCTTTGAACCAGACCTGTGATCCTCAGAATGAGGCTTGTCTTGACCGGAGAGCCCTCTGCGGAGCGACACCTCTCGGTGTTTGTGAGTGCGCCGCCGGATACGTACCGAGACACAGCGTCTGCTGTAAGTAGTTCCGTTCGGTAAGAAGAAAAATTGTGAAAGAGGAAAATATAAATATCATTATTAGAATCATGAGCATGGAACAAAACTGATTTTTCCAGGAATATTTCACATATATTTTGATATAATCCAGGAAAGAGACAACCATATAGGCTATTTCATTGTTCTATGCGGCCATTTCAGCCAAACCTCTGATAAAGCGGCATGTGCGATTATATGAGATATAGACCACTAATATATAGAATATAATGTAGTTCCTGTGTGTATTCAACTACAGCGACGCCCGGCTCGGAGGGCCGGCTGAACGAGCCGTGTTTGCCTGGCGGGAGGTGCACCGATCCGTACACAACGTGTCTCCATAACGTCTGTCGATGTGCCCGTACCCACAGAGACAACCTCAACGGGCGCTGTGGTAAGTTTAGACAGACAGCAGTGAGCTGGCAGGAATCGTACCGCCGTTGATGAGAGAGAACTTATTCTAATTAACATAATTCATGATGATTCAATGCCGCCATTGCAGCTGATGATTCTCCCAATCAGAAAACTAAGGTTGAAATTATTATTGGAATAACTCTAGGTAAAGTATATGAGTAACATTAATCTATTATAAACTTTCAGGAACCTCACATAGCGTCATACAAAAGACACTGTGGCAATAGGTCCAAACAAGACGCCCTCATACTAATTTGACCGTTCACCAATCAGCTGAATGGTAAAAGTCATAATCAGAAATTAAGACACCACAATGGGATTAAGGCCTTCATAGATCACTACACGCTAACCATATCAGATTAAATTCTTAGAACAGGGGCTACTTTTAATTATCTAAACGCATTTAAAGTGATAATCTTTCACAGAACAACAAAAGCTATACATAGGTTCATTTCCTTGTTATTTGCAGTGGCCAAGGTGCCGTTAGAGCAGCCTTGTACTCCTCAGGACCTCTGCCGCGACACTGGTGCCTCTTGTGACCAAGACACATCTACCTGTGAGTGTGGCTACAACTTCTACCAGGGCTCCGAAAACAAATGCTGTAAGTACTGGTTATAAGAGTATTTAGGGGACGGAGGTAGAGGAGAGACTGGGGTCAATTCGAGGCATGTTGGTCACCCTTAAGCGGCTATCCCACCAAACATATATGCTCTGCAGGCTGGTTTTTACTCTCCAGCCGACGTTTTACGTCAGGGCTGGCTGGCAGGTCGCCCCATAGCCTCTAAATTCTCCAAGCTGTTCCACTAAATCCTCTATTTCTGGCACGCTGGCAACCACAGGTGTCCCGCGAGTGGTTCCACCAAACACCACGGCCAGGCCCACCCCGGCGGGGCATGAACCTGCAGCAGGTTTGCTGGTGCCATCTGATGGACATTAGCCACAATAACATGATAGGCGAGTTCCCCACTCCGATAGGGGGCATGCCGAACACGCCTCCACACACTACGCCACTCTGGTCCTTCTAAAGCTGCATATCGGGAGAGCTCATGGGGCAGGCTGCCCAGCACTAGAAATCAAATATATTTTGGTGGAACAGCTTAAAAACTTTATGATACGTCTTCATGTCCTCGAGTAGTACCCAGCTTACCATGACCAATCAATGCATGTGAGGAATTACCAGGTTGGCTGGTTGCCAGGTCGGATATAGCAAATTCTCTACCGACTGGACAAAGCATAAACCTTTTAATTGTTAATTTCATATAATCCAATGGTCCTTCATCAATGATAGACACAACATTATACCCTGTTATAATTGACCCAAACCACTGCGTTAGGGACATGATTAGGTACAAAGAATAGAGCTGACCGAGGACCAACAGATAGAGGAATATACTGCATGAACGACTATGTCACGAAGCTAACTTTCACTTGAATTCACAAATTGTCGATTAGATTTGCTAACTGCACTCATCAAAGAAAAAGAGCTATATCATCCATACCAGAGAATATAATATTACTTATATATATATATATATATATATATATATATATATATATATATATATATATATATATTTATATATATATATATATACATATATATATTTTCATTGGACATTGGTTCGCATACATCAGGGTATAGCAGTCTACCACCTTATCCGATTATAAATGTTAGGTGTTACAACAAGAAAATTTGTACAGGGAATACATTACGAATAAATCAGTGAACCGTTATTAACCGTTACCTCCCCTGTCTAGATTCAAATTAAGATAGATTCATCTTCATATTTTCTCAGTGCCCAACGGTTTATGGAGCAATACAGATCATAATCATTCAATAGCATGTCATGCTCTTTAGTGCCCCGGGGATTGCTCCACCAACCATGCCTCCCACAGATGAGCTGCTCGGACAACCTACTCCTGTGTCAAGGCGGCACTTGCCTCTGCAGACCCGGTTTCGTTGAGGAGGCTGGCTCATGCAGTAAGTGCACCTATTATCGCTCAAGGTATTCCGGGAAGTTTTGAATATGAGGAAATCCTAACCTTAAGGATGATTCATTGCTGAGAGAAGCGAAATAAATGACAATTATGCTATCCGTCTGAGATATTGCCCTTTATTATCCATCGTATACAAAGCCCCCATTGAAAATGTATGGAGACTCAGTAAACCACGACCCATTGCATAAAACCTGTATGATACCATAACTGTGGTATACGGATTCAAACCTGTGGTATACGGCCTCTTATCTCACCCCAGATATTTTTTCTCCATAGACTTAACATTGGAAACTCGTATCTAACACCCATTAGATATTTAGGAAATATATCCGATGGGGGATAATGTCACAAATGTTAGCTCATTAGTCAATATTAAGTGAGATTAATTCAGAAACCCATTCAAGTTTAGGGTCAGAGCTCGATCCCATCTCATTTGAATCACAGAGCAATTCACGCGGCTTCGCCTTGTGAATTACTACGTGATTCAAACTCGATGGGATACGAGCTCAGACCCTAAACTTTCATGGGTTTCCTCTATAAAAACCATGGTATACGGGGAAAATAGTCCCTCTTGCTACAGAGCAAAGAAATAGTACCAATTGTTATACCCTTGAATATGGCAATAACTGGGTTTGATTTATTCGAAAAGATGGATAATAAATGCAACAAACGATGATTTTGGGCACTGTAAACCACCCGAGGTTGACGTCGTAGTACACTCGCTAGCGCTCGTGTATTACTACGCGTCAACCTCTCGTGGTTTACGGCCGCCTGTCCACAAAACCATCGATTATTGTCTATATATTTGATATGATTACACCAACCTTCTTCCTGAGCTCTACATTGTCCTTGAACAGATCCCACGTCCCATTGACGTCCTACTTGATTACTGGAGAACTACCAACCATCAAAGTCATTTCTGCTCATGAAATAACAATAATTATTCGTATAGAACCCGGACAGCTGCCCACGCAGACACCACCCGTAGCTCGACCAAGTCCCGTCCCACTTCTGGGACCATGTAACTCTGACGATATCTGCGCCGACCCCAACGCCCAATGCTGGAACGGAACGTGTTTGTGTCACAGCTCTTACTACAACTCAGAGGGTGTCTGCAGTATGTATCTCATCTTCAGTTTATAATCTATTGCGAAACTTCCGCACTAATACGCTATTAGATAAATGTGTGTCATAATGATTCCATTACTGTTTGCACTTACCCTGACGGCAAATGAAAACCAACCGTACTTTGTTTCTCAGATTCAAAAGACGATTAAGAAAACAGAAATAATACACTGAACACCTAGCGTGAGTCCAACTTGAAACCTAAATAACAACAGAGGTATGCTAAGCGTCATCGGGTCTACTCATTCAGTGAGCTACTCTTCAACGCAGCCACGACCCCTGGTGGAGTTCAAGCGGTACTAATATAGTCTATAGCTCATACAGCGCAAAGCAGAAATGTAGAAGGGAAAAAGAATATTTTCTACTAAGAACAAATATCTTTCAAATAATAATCAAGAGCATCTGACCTATTTCATATTTTCACTGGTGGACCTATTTCATATTTTCACCGGTGATAATTGGAGATTGTCTATAATGGTGGCTCGTTTATACTGACAGAGCCCAAAGGAGAGCTACACGCGCCCTGCCTGTTTGGTACGGCGTGCTCAGACCGTAACGCCATGTGTCAGGACGCCGTATGTGTGTGTCGACGTGCCTTCTACGAGACGTACAACATGTGCGGTAAGCTCCAATTATACATACCGGGCCATTGTTTTATGGCTAGAACCCCAAATATCTACTAATAAATGCAACCAACCACAGAAAACCAAAAGTCTAATATCAAATAACGGTTGCTGAGCTTATAAACAGGTGAGACGTACTTTATTTGCTCTAAGTAAGCCACGTAGATACACTGTTCCTTTTTTATCGTCTATTTAAAGTTTATTTCATACTAGGTGCATTGTCTACTATGGAAAGATGGCAACCTCTTGGATTAAGTGATATCACACATGATGCTCAAGTACCTCTAATTATGAAGTCATGAATCAGAACGACGGCCAAGATTTCCAGTCATCATTAGTCCCGATGATTTCTAATAATTTGATCATATATTTAAAAATTTCATATATTTAAAAATAAGAAGTTCGAATAATGTCACATTATTTGCAAATACTAGTTAAATTTTAAAGCATGCTCATTTTCTTGAATATTCACTTTGTGCGCTTGGATTTTCTTGGTGAACAGTTCGTAAGCTACGTGTGAACGAGGCTTGCGGTAAGTCGGACATGTGTGCCGACCAGCATGCCCGATGTCAGGACGGAGTCTGCACGTGTGAACCCGGCTACACGCGTATCAACGATGCCTGTGGTGAGTAGGCTACATGCGTGGTGTTATCAGCACACCGTTATCACCCGTGCAATTTGAGTTAAGTTAAACGAAGAGCCAGGTGTAAAATCAGATTGCAGGATGATACCAACAACTAATTTCTGTCGAGATTCATTTCGAAGTAAAGTTCTTGGCTAGGTGCATATCTCCGAGGTTGGACAGTCTGGAAATATTGAAGTACAGTCCTCAAGTCCCGTGTGTCAAACTCGGATTCCATTAGTCTCGAATTGTCTTCAATGACCACTAGTTTTCAAATCAACTAAAGAAAACTAATGGAAATCAGTAATACTGCGTCACATTTAAGCGAAACAGTCCTTTCCGTACGTGGCTATGACATATTGTTAGAGGTTATCCAAGCAACGTAGTGTATGTGCCATCCTAAACTGCGTATGCCTGTGTCATACTTTCAAAGGGAATGACAGGTAGTGTAGGGTATGTTTCTTTATTTTTCGATAAGTGTACGTTACTATAGAGGAACTCTATGAAAGTTTAGGGTCAGAAGTCGTATCCCATTGAGTTTGAATCACGTAGTAATCCACAAGGCGAAGCCATGTCAACTACGTAGCAATTCAAACAAGATGAGATCGAGCTCTGACCCTAAACTCAGATAGGTTTCTGAATCTATCTCACCCTTCACATTGACTAATGGGCTTACCTCTATGACATGATACCACATTTATTCTAAATACTCAATGGGCGTTGGATACGAGTTCCCAATGTTAAGTCTATGGGGGAAAACTCCAGGGTTGAAAAGTATCTATTTATGACCTTTTCATATTTTTACAGGTAAACCAGCAGGCAGTGTGGGGTCTGTGTGTCAGCCCGATCTATACACAATATTGACTGGTTTCAGATACAAGCGGTCGTATGGTGCGAGGAGTTGAAGCGTATTAATATCTGAGTGCATGTGAGAATATTGCGCAGAGGCAACTCAGAGGAGTATACAGCAACTTTTATCTGAAACCAGTCTATATTGTATTTATTATCCCCTTTTTCTGACAAGTGGGGTACTGATACTAGTTTATTTAGACAGGCACTATTTTTTCATATGTGCCGGCTTTTGCAACTCGGAGAATACAACATATCCGTATGCTCCGGGTATGTAGATACATGCTGCCCATGTGTTTTCTATGGGCAATTTGTATTAGGTATCTAATGTATGGTCGTGTCATATCTTACAGGTAAACCAGGCAGTGTAGGGTCTGTGTGTCAACGTGGTGACGTATGCTCATCACAGGACACTGTCTGTCTTCGTGGTATCTGTCGTTGTCACGACGCCTACTCACGCATGGACGCCACCTGTCGTAAGTATCACACACTGCTCCGAATCTTCACTTTGAGACCGGGCGTGGGCTAGCATCTATATATTGTTTTTTTTAACTTTTATATATCCTGGGTAGTTCACATATAAACATCTTTTAAAAAACATCTCATCAACATCTACAGTCGTACAGTCCAAATCTATAGAATAATAGAACTTTTTACGATGTCTCTAGTAGATCGTGATTTGATTAATTTTAGTTAAGTAACAATTTTGATATGTATCTATCAGAAGGTAGGAGATGGACTAAAACTGAACTCCCATATTAGTGATTAAGGATTGCTCTGAATTGAGAAAAATATATAAAGGAATATTGTATGGTAAAGAAGACTAAATAACAGAAGTCAAGAAATGAAAAAAACCCACGAATAGTCTCAAGTACATGTATTTGCTTCATATACAGATCGTAAACAAAGAAGTGACTGCAGTACTTTTATTCGGCTTTTCTTATATCAAACAGCTTTGATTAGATATGTGCCAGATGAAAGCGGAGATTTCTAGCATTTTCCACAGCAATGCATGCTGTGAAGTCCCAAGATAGAAAAAGGACGGGGCAATGTATACATTTTAGTATACATGTATATCTAAGATGTAAGTAGTGTAGAAAAATGCCCATATCTAGCTGGCATCTTAATTCACTGGGCAATCGGCGATTCCTTTGTTGTAAGTTGTTGGGCTTGGCAGAGAAAGGCTCAAATTCAGTTGTAATCTATATGTCGGTTTAAAAACTAGACCTATTTAAATTTTACGGTTCTTTCCCCCACTTAATTAACACGTTATCATTTTTCCATTAGATCCAAAGGTTCCACTGGAGATGGCGTGCACGGTGGATGATGTGTGCGAGGACCCTGATGCCCACTGTTATTATGGTTATTGCGTGTGTAAACGCACCCACTTCAACAAGGCCGGGAAATGCGGTATGTGTAAGGAGAAGCACCTGTATACAATATTCTAAATCAGAGAAATGATTTTGATCATTAGAATGTATGTGTTCACATTCAGTTGGCTTGAAGCGGTTGGAGATGTGGTGCCCAGAGGGTTCGTATAGTTCAGATCAAATGCTTGATCTATAGTGCAATAAGTCTCATTTAAATCATCATCACCAGAGTAGTTAGACGGGAGGCCAGAATACATAGTACCCCTACAGGATCATAATTAGTGGTTTTGTTTGGGGAGGCCCGCTGTGGAATTGTGGGAAGCGATGTTAAATTGAGAGAAAGTAAAAGTTACGAGATAAGGCTCGGAAGAATCACTGCCCAAGGCCTTGGCCGCGGGCAGTCATTCTTACAAGCCTTACCGAGTAACTTTGATTTTCTCTCTCAGGAAACTTGGTTTCCCTATTCCTATATACCTTCAAATGTAATTTTATAGTGACAAATAGCCTTATTTGCTTTCCCACCATCAAATGCGAAGGTAGATCCAACCTTATCGAGTACCTTGACACTATATGTTTTCTCCCCACTGCGGTTTTTGTTAGAGACAATCGAATTGATCTAAATGTCAACCTTGGGTAGTAAATGTCAGCCTTGGGTAGTAAACGTCAGCCTTGGGTAGTAAACATAAGTCATTCCACACCCTCCCTCCCCCCATAGCGTGGTGTAACCATAGAGTGTTCGGCCATAGGTATAGGAATACACGATCCTTGATCTTTGTGGAATGTTCCCAAAATGAGCACTATTTCTGGTTGACTACAGAGCGTCGCGGACGACTAAATACACCATGTCTGCCAACAGACAGTCAGATCGGACGGGCATGCACAGACAGCAACACCGAGTGTCTGGCGGGATACTGCGAGTGTAAAGACGGCTACTTCGAGCGGAACGCTGCCTGCAGTGAGTATCAGCAATGTGCCATAGGTTCCAGGAAACAACTTTCTCTTATAGAAATGAATGAGAATCGTATTCTATGCAACCTGTATTATGCATGGTAAACATTGGTATTAGTTGAACATAAATACTGCAAGCCCATAAAACGAGGGCTGGCGGTTATATGACGTATAACTCTTCCCCTACTCACTGCTCATCCAAAATATACTTCCATTAATAGAGGCAACAGAATAAATCAACTAATCAACAGTGACAACAATCATATGATTTTTCACTTTCAAGGTGATTCTTTTAGGGAACTATCAATGGAGCTTTACCTTTCATGGGTTGCCCATCATCCAATATTGACCTGTGTGTGCTGGCTGGTACCCAGAATGACTATGGCGGTGACCAGCATGACTTGACACTCATATTTTCGTATATCTTTTAGTTCGAAGTATCATAGGTTTTTGAATTGAATAAGGATAGGAACATAATTGCTGTTCATAATTAGAGAAGAGACGTGATTATGACATATTCTGGAAGCATCGGCATAGCCGGAGTCAAGCCAGTCTCAGCGATTGTTTGCCTTTTCAGTGGCTGCTGTAGAGATGTTGAGGTTACCGAATATATGAGGTCACACATGTAATCCCCTTTCCGCAAGTTGCCCGCCAATTTGGACAGGCTTCAATGCTTTGTCTGCTTTTTCAGAGACTTTTTTCATACTTTAACCAGAAGCATGCTAATATTCTACACTCTAAAAAATTGCCTGTGAATTTTACGGTTTTTCCCTGGCAACTGGGGTGCCAGGGAAATACCGTAAATTGTATGAGTGACCGTAATAATTTTCTGACTTTATTTCCTAACGATAATATACCATATTTTGGCTACGATTGTAACCCGTAATTATGAAATTGCAAAACTGTATAAATATACTATACAAATGGTCCATTAATATGCATACCCCATAAACCTTCTTACTATGGGTCTCTAGAACCGTTTTTTGTAAGATTTGTCTAGTCTATTGGCATAGTAGTGATTGGCTTATCCATATCATTGATCATTGCAATAACTGTGATCATTTTCTTCAACTCTGATGCTGTCAGTGCAAACTATATCATAGGAGGTGTGATTAGAATCTTGACAAGGTTTCATTTTATATGGTGGGATAAAGTCAATTCTACTTATATTTTAGAAATGTCCTATGAAACTGGTGTTTAATCCTCTGAATGCAATAATGTCATATAAACTTGAGAACTAATATGTTTTAAATGGCAGACACTTTACATAAGATAAATGAATATCTATTACACATTTTCATGAAGATAACTTCTGGATTTTCGTTACTACTTAGAATTTCTGCTGATGTTAGAATAATTCTAGGTGTATCTAATGTATCCCTACTTATTGTTTCATATTGTACACTCAGGGTAGATTGGATGGTTTACAGTACTGAGAACATTTATGGTACAATACCGTTTTCTGATACCAAGTTTACGGTATGAAACTGTAGATAAGATTACTGCAATATACCGTTCTTGTTTACGGTAGAATTCTGTATATTTTACTGAAATTCTTTACAGTGTATTCATTATTAAGCATTGCGAATTTAAATTATCTAAGGAAAGATAAAATGGTTGCCTATTATCTCACACACTACTTTTTTTCTGAATTGTGTCGCATGTATATCGTATGTGACACTTACCTAAGTCGCCTAGATATGTGACTTTCGCTCATGGCTATATGATATGGATCATTAGCTGAATTGACTGATCAACAGTAGCCACCATCACCCGAGCATGATGCAACCTCTTGGAGCTATTAGAAACAATCTTTGACGGAACTCTTCTTAATGGACGCGCCATGTCCCCATATATAGAGGCGATCAGCGTAAATGGTTCGTAATTATGGGTGTACTGAGTAGTCTCCATGTTTGGTTACTTTGTAGCCCCTAATATCGCTCTGGGCTACACGTGCTCTAATGGAGACAGGTGTGCTGACTCGAATGCTGAGTGCTCCGAAGGCACCTGTAGCTGTCTCAACGGCTACTCGGACAAATCGGGAGCGTGTGGTAAGATTCAACTAGATCGTTCTTAATGCAAGTCATTTTGAGTCTCCTCCCAATTCCTTCTGTCAGTAGAGAGTATACTAAGTCTAAGGGTGACTCGAATAGTATACATGCATAGTTTAGCGAACATCAGTAAACTATAAGTTGGCAGAGTACACAATGAAAATCAGTCATTGTGATTGTATACTCTTCTTTTCACACTTAATAGACCATACCCTCCTGTTAGCCATATCTTAGAGCATGAATCCTCTTTCATTCATCCTTTCTCTTCTCTATATAATGGTCGCTAGTGCTATTAATCTTCATGTAATCTATGAAACTGAAATTGACAAAATGAATTATACCGGTTCCGATGGACCTTATTTCATTTTGTATCAGAGAAATCATCTTAAAATTTAGAGGGAATACCACGAACCAGATACATGTAGTTTCATTGATAGAGAATCTTGAGCGGAGAGTTCAAATTTCATTTAGATTTTAGAGAATTGACGTCTGCCTCTCTGAAGCCGTGCAGCTAGAGGAAATGAAGTAACTTGGAAGCGGAGACACATATAAAACACCTTATGGTGTCCATAAGAGTACAGCGCTCAAGGTCCAGTACAGTTAGCCTTTTTTAATTAAATGAAAATGTTAAGTGTGAATGTTAAGATATTGCTTTTTCACTTTCAGCTCGTGAAGGCAATGAAGGTTCATTACGTGCAATATGTAAAAATGGCACTATTTGCTTCGCCCGAAACTCTAGATGTGCTCAAGGGACATGTCTGTGCAACTCCGGTTTCTATGAAAAAGCTGGAATGTGCAGTAAGTTGGTTTCGTTCAAATTGCATATTCTGAGAAGGATGTTTTTCCTTCATGTGAACAGGTGTGAAAGTTGGCAGAGTACATACATGTGCCCCTATGAAACAAATCCCAAAGCTTGCGTCATTCCTTTACAAATCTTTGTTTACCCATATGCACTGGGACTTCTAAGGTAATATAGGGACCTGGCCGATATATAACATATATAGAGAATAGGCTAAAAATGGATGTATCGGCTTAACACAAAAACCTCTTGTTTTCGAAAGCACCGAAGTTGCGCCTGGATTCAGGATGTGACCAGATTGCAGACGTCTGTCTTGACCGAAACGCCGCCTGCCGACAGAGGAGGTGTGAGTGTAGCCCTCTACACTATGTGGACATTGACCGCTGTGGTAAGTAGGCAGCACTAATGTTGATGAAATTTAAACGAAATAAATCACTACCTGCCATTCTACGGTCAATATATAAACACCCAAGCTACCACTACTGAGCGGGTAGAGGGTCAAATATAGGCTACAGGTAAATTCAGTAAATCTAAAGCGCTTCCATGTATGATCTACATATTTTATCCTTATATCCAAACCCAGAAACACACCAATTTACCAACTCGTGCCTGATGACAAACCTGAACGGAAACCACTTTTGTATACGTTTTACGCACTGATCCTTTTGAGCTAGCATTAATGACATTGACAACTTGGTGTTAGATTGTGATGGCAACATCACCCTGAATTACTGTATATGGTACTGGAGGCTATTGGTTTAATTCATATCTGAAATAGGACAAGGAGGGGCTGATAGGTGGCAATATCTTCTTCCATAAGTTTTGAAACATTGCGTAGGCCTGGGGCTTTGTAGCGTATGTAAAGAATGTTTAATTAATAGTCAGTGTCCCGTGATAACTTAACCCCCAATTATCTAATATAATTTGGTCTTTATCATTCTTAATTTTGCAGCACCCAGGGGCCTCCTTGGGGCACCTTGCCACCAGGACAACACATGTATCGCACCGAATACAGTCTGCATGAACGGCTACTGTATATGTAAGCACAGATTCTTCAGCAAGGCAGGCCTATGTGGTAAGTCAATTGAAGTAATTCCTACTCTATCCTTCTTTTTTTGTTGAGAATTTCAACCAGTTCTACCATAGACCTGTTGGATCTCCCATTAAAAGTTCAGAAACGGCGCGTATATCAGTAGTTTACAGTCAACAGGTCCAAAGTGGACAACAGAATGGTACAACACATTGAGCCGCTCATATACAGTAAAACAGTATCAATTAGGAATAAATAGAAATGATGAAAGTTTGAAAGTCATAAGTAAACAAGCTTATCTTGACAGTTTTCTGAAACTCTTTCTATGAGTTAGCCTTTTGCGCCATTTGATAATAAGCACTTCCCACTGTTCACTTGAAGGTCACATATCATATCGGGAAGGTGCAAAATCGTAGACATATGTCTAGACAAGCCAATCCACCATGCGTTGTATGGGGTTTTTATCGGTGTCTAATCGCAGAAACGTGGTCAGCTGCCCCGATATCAGGTAACCTTCCGACGCGATTTTGATTTTTTATCGGGAGGTGCATCGTAGACCATATTGGTGCCATATCGTAGTAGGTGGACGCCTGGCCTTAGATTATCTGCTTCTGATAATTTTTGGTTTGAAGATAATTCATTAAACATTGCACACATCTCCTATGTATTCAGTTCCAGTAATTGGTCTTGCTGGCCCGTGTACTTCCGGTGATGAGTGCGCCGACGCAAACGCCATTTGCTGGGGGGACCAGTGTCAATGTCAGCAGGGCTACTACGAAGCTCGAGGACGATGTGGTAAACTGCTAATTTTTGTGTAGAGTAGAACCCCGCCTAACAGATACCCCGCATGAGCGAACACCCCGCGTTTACGGACACCTTTGCTCGGAACGGTTTCCTTTATTAGATTCATTTCAACCCTATGTAAGCGACTACCTCGCGTAAGCGGTCACTTTGGCCCGGAACGGAGGTGACTGCTTACGCGGGGTTTTACTGTATATATGTAAATCAAGAGCATTAACCAGGGCCCTGTTTAAATTTTTGCCCGGGGTGGCTTGAAATACTCCGGGAGATGCCCTAGGAGAGTTTGGGTTTGATAATTCAATGTCTCGTGGGGAAGGAGAGTTGGAGCCGACGATCTAGGAGCACTCCTCAATTTCCGTTTTATTTTCAATCCTGTGGCTGGGAGAGCTCGTGAAAAGTGTCCTGCAGCTCTCCTGGCTGGCGACACCTCTAGGGATATCGTGGGTGATTCAAAATAACAAATAAAAGCTATTTAATTCATTTGAACTATCGGAAATATATTTATTATGATTTTAATAAAAACTGGAGGTCTCAGATGGAGAACTACTGTGGTATTTACTTAGATTTACATACATTCATAAATGATGAAATTAGTTCCCAAAATATCACTATGTGCCACCACCTGCAGTATACACAGCCTCTCTTTCAAGTCTCCTCAAAAGTGTCCTACAGGTTTATTTTGCGCTGGGGCTCTCTCAAAGGAGACTACGGCCGAGGATTTCTCTCCCTCCCGAGGACAGGGTAAATTGAACGAGATTGAGGAGATCTCCTCAAAAATATCCTCAGTGGAGCTATCCCTCGTGGGGACTCTCCTCCCCCAGGAGAGTTGAAAATAAAACAGGGGCCAGATTTAATGGAATGTGGACT
Organism: Alentia gelatinosa; assembly: GCA_950022655.1. Lineage (NCBI taxonomy): Eukaryota > Metazoa > Annelida > Polychaeta > Phyllodocida > Polynoidae > Alentia > Alentia gelatinosa. The sequence goes on along the minus strand of OX465580.1, from coordinate 30,278,169 downwards.
CTCACCAGTACGTTCTCACACATGAAAAACGGTAAACAATTTCCAAGGCGGTCTAAATTGCCGATTCCTTGGCAAGGCGGGCTAGTCGTTCAGCGGGAGTTTGTTGTACTTCGTTGATACCTTTTGGTAGTTTCATCTTTAGTACAGATCACCATACGTGTTTGTAGAATACTTAAAGAATGTGCCTATTTGTGATGCAGTTCCCAAAGTGCAGCTGAACGCTCGTTGTGATGACAACAACCCCGTCTGTGGCGACAAGAACGCCATCTGCCGAGATAACACTTGTACCTGTAGGGAAGGGTTCTCCGTACAGAACCAGCGATGTGGTGAGTATACAATTTAGACAAATAGGGCTCTTTTAACTACTTCCATATATTCATATCTTTGCGGGCTTTTTTTTCGTAAATACAATACCCTACAATCCACAATATTGGCTAGAAACGAAGTTAGGTTATCATATTAAAAATGCTATTTTAACAATTACAACTAATACCAAAGATTAAGATGGATGGTTTATATGCCACCTTTGCTTAATACTGAGGACGAAAATCAGGAAGATTTTAATTCTATCAGCAATCAAGGTGACAATTATCTTAATTATAAGAGATTGATGTTTTAGATCATGTTTAACACTGTGAATTGATGAGGGTAATGGTATGTAATGTGTGTAATGGTACACCATTATCTTATCTATTAATCTCAGTTTAACACAATGATATGACTTACAGGGAGATTGTGTTGCAAAGGAAAACTGACCACCAATATCATTGAATTGCGAGAAGCATGACTGCGATAATTAATGGCAAGGAACAACAACTCCAAGCTAATGTACTGCTTTATGTACCGGGAATGAATGCTGATCAATGTGAGACACATTATGTGCATTTACCCCGACAATAATCCCCACTTCCTATCATACATCCCAATATTTTCCACTCTACAGGACACCCATCTCTTTCTCTCTTCAGCATCTAACACCCCTAGTGGGAGCCTGTTCGCGGCCTGTGTGTTGGGACAACAGTGCACGGCAACGGCGGCGAAATGCATGGGCGGCATCTGTGACTGTCCCTTCGGCTACTTTCCCAAAGCCGACTCCTGCGGTGAGTAGTTCGGATGGCAATTATTGTGATTTGAAGTAATGACTTGGCTAATGGGCGATAATCAGTAATCTCAATGGGAGGAGCACTGAGCAATGCTTCGATGCCAAAAGTAAAGAGCGGTATGATGCAATATACTCGAATTCTCTTCTACTTTGCTCTCTTCCATGCTTAACATGGAAGAATTTAAATGAAATAGACTAAAACTGACAAGTTGGAGGGGATCATTTATGGATTGGGATAATGGATAACCTGCAATGGATTTAGATTGAAACGTGCTTGAGGAGGGAGTTATAGGCTTTTTGAAATCAGAAATCTGCAGATACGGATTGCCGTGACTCTAGGTCACTTCTCATAAAATCATGTCGTTACAGTCCATGGAAATTTTGAGGTATACAAAAATAACCTATGAATTGCTTTAAACAACAACACAAGTCAAGGAATAGGGAGGCAAATTAGTTGGATTATGTATGAATATCTGACGCACAATGTCTGTCTCCATATATATACTGCAGTTGGTCGTGTGCGTTTGAACGAGCCGTGCGGTGCAGGAGACCAATGTGATGACCTGAACGCAGTGTGCCGAAACGGTGTGTGCGCATGTCAGCTTGGTTACTTCGAGAACCAACAGCGCTGCGGTAAGTGATACTACGGAAAGTGTAGTAGAACCTTTAACCTATGACACTAACAATGCGATATTGTAAAAGGTAGCGATACGACATGAAAATAACGATACTATAGAGGAAACCCATGAAAGTTTAGGGTCTGAGCTCGTATCCCATCGAGTTTGAATCACGTAGTATTCACAAGGCGAAGCCGCGTGAATTGCTATGTGATTCAAATGAGATGGGATCGAGCTCTGACCCTAAACTTGAATGAGTTTCTGAATTTATCTCACCCTTAATATTGACTAATGGGCTAATATTTGTGACATTATCCCCCATTGGATATTTTTCCTAAATATCTAATGGGTGTTAGATACGAGTTTCCAATGTTTTGTCTATGGAGAAAAAATTTCTGGGGTGAGATAATACACGACACAGTCCGATATTACTGGTGCAACGCCCCTGGAGGATTAAAATTCTTAGAATCACTTGTGGTCGCCAGCGTATTGGCAGGAATCACCCCGTCAATCACATGAAGGATAAAATGGTACTCAAGTATGCATAGAGATTCTCTGATAACACACCACTAAACCTGATGTAAATAAACTGAAATGGTTGTATGACATCCTCTTCATTCATTAGTTATAACAAGTTTAAAATGGAAAACAGAGATAATGAGGTATTCTAATGTTACCGAGAAAGATGTAATTGTAAAGGAGAAATCGATAAATGAATTGCATTTACCCCCTTGATTGTGGCATTGTGTATCTTCCCTTTTAGTTGCCCTGGGCACCATCAACGCACCCTGCCTTCTGGGGTCTCTTTGCCTTCCAGTCAATGCCAAGTGTTTCAACGGCTACTGCCTCTGTGCTGAGGCCTATTTCTACAAGGCGGCCATGTGTGGTACGTAAGATGGTTCAGCTCAATTCTTCAAGGTTTTTATGCTGCCAGATTTATGTTGGTTTGGTAACAGGACTTTATGAAAGAGCCAAGCGATTCTAGTTATCTTTGATGCCGTCTCAATTGGCCCCATAATTTGAGATGGTTACTTACTCTGATCTGCAACTTTTCTCCACCATGTATTGAGATAAGGTGAGCTAAACGGAAAAGATGAGAACAGACCAAGGGCGTCTGTAGTTCTATACTCGTGAACATACATAGATGGAGGCATTTTCGATGGGACAAGACGCAGGGATGACAATTTATAGGATTTTCAATTTATTCTAAAAGAGGAGAAGAAATTGTATGTTACTAGAACAATATAGACCCCAGATTACCTCAAAAAAGTTCTTTTTTTCAACCAAAAGGAATGCCTAATGAATATATAAAGATATTCGGAAGAATGTAAAACTGATAATGTGTGGTAACCTTTTAAGAGTTATTTTCTCTGAAGAGTACCCCATTTAGTGCAAAACTACTCATAGACCTAGTCCCATAGCAGATATGTTCAGATATCGTATACAACCAGTGTAGATATCTGTGTTGCCAGTCAAAACGCCAGGATCTGCTAGGAGAGTAAAACTCCACGCTTTTGAAGATTGAGAAAGACTTGCCCTCATGTGTCAAGGATATTAATTCCAAAGAACTAGGTATATTCTGTTTCAGTACCACACATAAGGCTTGGTTTACCTTGTGAGAGGAAGGATCTGTGTCAGGACGAACACTCCATGTGTATAGACGGCCGCTGTCAATGCTCCCCGGGATATTTGAGTATGTTTGGAAAATGTGGTGAGTATATATATCATTGTAATAAGCAACCCCTAGAAGTCTCCTGGAGGTTACTATCATTAAATAAAATCTGTTTTTCAAAGGTCGTTGAAGACAATGACTTCCACAAACCGCGCCTATCACTCAAGATTTAGACAATATTGAAGTGCTCACTATGGTCTACTGCCACTAATAACAGGTTTGTTTGTTTGGGGGTGAAACAATAGGATTCTGGGACACTGCCAATACACAGCTATTTCAGTAGTGAGGATAGCTCACTTTTGGTAACACCTATCGTCCATAGGGAGAGAAATCTTGTACAATTAGTCTCATTTAACTGAATTAGATCTTTGGCTAGGTCAAATAGGCTGTCAGAGTGGTTTGGATTTCCTTGGGGAGGAGGGTTTCTGGAAACTGCAGGTAGTGCAACATAGTTGTGCTTTTGGTAACAAGTTTCATGTTTTATAATTATTGATAAATATATATTTGAGACGCTCTCCCTATCACACTGCCGTTTTGTATTTGAGAAATAATAATGAGGACAGCCCCTCCACAAGATTGTCATTATTCAGCATGGGAAAATATGCTCAAATACGCCGTATAAAGGTTAGAATGGTCACATATATAGACTTTCAACTTGCTGCAAAAAAACCTAACCCTTCACTTTCCATGTGCCAACTATAAAGGCCTGATAAGATGGGTAGATTTCCAGTATCCCAGCCTCACAATATCCCCTGCCCCAATTCTGACTTCGTTCCTAAAACATTTATTCAACTTGAGGTTTGAGCAAATGGAGTCTTACCATGCTGTCCTTGCAGCCCGCTCTGTGCTGCTCGGCGATACGTGCGCAGCGGATGACGTCTGTGTCGATGACAATGCTATCTGTCTGTCGGGAAGGTGTCGCTGCACGCGCGGTTTCCAGGAAAAGAACGGATTCTGCTGTAAGTAAAACATGATAACACGACAACCAGATATGGGACTGATGGTTTCTATCCAATTGTAGCGCCGAAATATTTTTGAGAAAATCTGGGGGGTATTTAATATCCTTCCCTATGACCAGTCTCCATGGAATATGGTGGTACAAGGAAAATGTATTTATTTTGAGTGTTTTTTTAATCAGGTCTGTAAGGTGTTTTTTAATCTAAGAATGAAAACCACTGAGGGACTACAATTAGAACTTACAATAGCGTAACACACTAGGATAGCCATGTCAGTCCGTATTTTAAACGATTAGAAATAATTAAATTCTTTATCATTCAAGCCTTTCTGGACAGAACGGAAGGCATATCTTAATGGACGATAAAATGGGCTTTAAATTCTAAGGTTAACTAACTGGATTGTATTTTAAAGTCACATGACAAGGATTTGTCATTTGTTCTCCACTAGGACAAATATTGATGGAGGTCGATGCAATACCATTTCACAAATAAGCATTCTTTGTATATCTGCAATAGATTTATGTACAGAGAAATAAATAATGCAATCCAGTTACACTTTAGGCGACCACCAAGCACAGCCTAATGTATTCTTTTTCATCATTTCTTTATTCACTTTCCAATTACATTCATTCTTGTTCAGTTTGGCTATTTCAATCCGCTCATTTGCGGCCTTAGACATTAGCCGCTGTCTGTATAGGGCTGGTTTTAATTGTCCGGCCTACATTTCCATACATGTATGTATGGTAGGAAAGACAGAACATAGGTTTGGAGATTGTTAAAGGGATATAGATGCGGTATTATGATATAGCTGTGATGTACCAAACAAGTATGTTGTATTTTATGTATTGCATTATCATAATCAAGATGTTGCTTATTGTCAGTTGCGGAGAAACCTATTCTAGGAATGCAAGGAGTTCTCTACGGGCCATGTTACTCCAATGGAGAGTGCGCCTTCAATTTCCTCATGTGCGCGCGCACCAAAGTCTGCACATGTGCAACCGACTATTATGATATGACTGGCGTCTGTGGTAAGTGAAATTAAGAAATATGAATATATGTTGTTGTTAACGATCGTCAATGGGAAATGAATTTCCTATTAACCTAGTAAATAACTATCCCATTGTGGTAATTTTTACAATGATTTAAAAAAACTATGATCAAGTTGATATCATACAAAGTATCTGTCGATTTTAAGATGAGTTACCGACTAGAGAATTAGCTATTCATACCGGGATCATATAACTTATTTTCTGTTGAGTGAGCATCGCTCTTGTCTTCAGCATGACTATACATCACATTCAAAGTATATTACACCAATATTTCCATCTTGAAGTTTGAACTTTATGATAATATGTAAACAATTGAATTACTTTATTTTGTCCGAGTCCTGACGGTAGATGTACATTGTTTGGAGTGGAATGTTCTGTATAGAGTAATTTTGAAATAAAAGTATGGGTTTTAGCCTGTTGTCCCTTAAACACACCTCTGCACATATTGAGGCGTGAGTCTCTTAGTCTCATATTTCTTGGATTACAAATATCTGTGTATAACTTCTTTAATTTTTTTATAGTATAGCTTCATCAATATGGATATCATTATCGATTGCTCCATTTAACCAATAACACAGGAGAAAGAAAAGACATAACGTATATTGAAATCTACCATATATTATCATGTAAAGGGGAAAATAGTAGTTACGTTTATATAAACATATCAAATAATTATTTGGCAGAATTGAAGATTGCTCTGGAAGAGGCCTGCCAGGAAGGTTCTATCTGTGCAGATTCCAACGCCCTTTGTGTGAATGGTGCCTGTCAGTGTAAGCAACTTTACCACGTCAAGGGCGCAACCTGTGGTGAGTTATAAAAAAACACGGTATATTGTTCCATATGTGATTTTTTTTAAAGATCAGTCACACATTGCCGAATCTCTGCGATTAAAATCTGATTAAATATAAGATAAGTGATCTATTTTGATCCTACCTTTTTCCATATTTTATTTCTGCTCTGGCAGGGCAGGTATCCTGCCTTCCAATCTCGGAATTAATCATAGACTTGATTAAACAAAGCTATTCGGAAGCAGCTATAATATAGGCTGTATCTCAATGGGGGTATTATAGCAGCAAAGAAGTCTGTCCTAGTCTCATAATGTTGGTAGTGGTGTAAAGGGGTGGAAGAGATTCTATCCTCTTTTATGCTATCTCGCTCTCATAATGTCCAAGTCAAAAGTAGGTATCATAGCATATTCTGTTATGTAGTTCCTCATTGACGCATATATGTTACATATAGGCAACTGAAAGAAATCCAACACATTTATATGCAGAAATTCTGCTGTACATTTTGAATTTCACGATGGCATTTTGGTATTTTTTCCAGTTCGGAAGATCCCACTCGGAGAATATTGCGCTAATGGAGATGTGTGTGCGGGAACAGGCGTGGAGTGTATTAACAATGCTTGTTCCTGTGGGACACCCTTCTTCCTTAGGACAGGCAGATGCAGTAAGTTCTGAATACTTTTGTTGGTGGAAGTAACAGAAATACTACTTAACCCTTTAAGGGCGAATGATGCCTTTGAGGCATCATCCAGCCCAGGGCGAATGATGCCTTGAGGCATCATGCAAGCCAGGGCGAATGATGCCTTTAGGCATCATTTCTCAAAAACCTACAAAATCGTTTTTAACAAAAAATGATGGAGGAACATTAATGAAAGTTTCACAGAATGTGTGTACGATACCATTATTAGTATTTCTATTCAAAAGAAATAAAATATTTAAGATTATATATCATATCGAGTGACTAAACAATTGAATTATGGGTTTTAACGACTGTGTGCCAGTCCCCTAACGGTATACAGTGCCAACAGCTCCCGTCCTCAAGGCGGTAGGTTGGCTACAGGCACCCGTCCTTAAAGGGTTAATCGATAACTAAATTTTCACTGAATGAATATAGTGCAAGTATTACAAACATATCTATAAGCAATGAGGGCAATGACGGAAATCTCTAAAGCTAAAGTTCTAAATGAAGGAATCATTCTTTTTTAAGAGTTGTTACTACTATTAGGGATATATGCAGATGACCTGGTTGTCTTTGCTAGTGGACAAAATGAAAGGGAAGTCGTTGCCAAACTCCAGATAGGATCCGATCACATCCTGGACTGGTGTAACCGGAACGCAATGACCATCAACACCAGCAAAACTAAAACGTGTTGGTTTGCTACCATACCCAAATTGCGACACCTGTCCCCGATAAAACTACGCTTTGGTAATGATATCCTGCCGTTTGTCACGTCGTATAGATATCTTGGTATTGTGTTGGATAGTCGGCTGAACCTATCGAAACATCTGCAGGAGATTGCCAGGAGTGTAAGTTCGAAAATATACAGATTAAGCAAAATCAGGTCTTGTCTAACCACTGATGTAGCTAGAACCCTATACCTGACTACCATTAGACCTATCATGGAGTATTGTGTTTACCTATACGATGGCGGCCAATCTAAGGATATCTGTAAGCTTCAGAAACTACAAAATAGGGCACTACGTGTAGTATTGCAACATCACAACCGTACTACATCTGTTGATGAGTTGCACGAACTAAACAGGGTGAGTAGACTAGAAACTAGACGCACGAGACAGCTACTCACCATAATGTATAAGAAGTCACTTGATCCTAACCAATTAGACCTTAGAGTGTTGGGAACTAGAGGGGATGACAAAATAAGGTTTAAAGTGAAAGGTTTTCACAGTAACTCGTATAAGAAATCCCCAGAGTAAAGAGGCAAACAAGTCTGGAACAAGCTGCCTAGCGGCCTACAGCGATCTGAATCAAAAAAGTCTTTTATGCAAATTAGTAAATAAATTCACAACTCCATGGCATGATGACTACAACTGAAGAAGATATCGAGGTGGTAAATGGAATCGGTAGAAACAAAGCGTTCTCAATCGAAAATATGTCATCCTATATATCCACTGAAACAGAAAACATCCTGACCAGGCTTCCATGAGGCCCCTCTTGTATAAACAACTAAGAAAGGGGGAAAAAAGATTATGATGCATACTTATCACGGGATACATAGGATGTTTTTTTAGTAATACAAGGAGCGATTCTGAATCAACGACTACGATTGCGATTTACACGGGTGATAATGGCAAGCATTTCCTTGCAGTTAAGTTACTTAAAGGTGATCTAATAATTTCAGATACCTACTGACTACATTTATTGAAAAAATATGGGCAAAGCTATGCGATCTGTCAATGTTAATGACAAATACCACCCTAAAACCATTCTTGATATGTCCTTCTCTTAAATACTCTCCCGGTCTATTACCAGTACCCAAAGTGCTTCTCGGGGAACGCTGTCTAACGGGAGATGTCTGCGTCGACGACAACGCCCTCTGTCGGGGCGGGTTATGCCGTTGTAACGGGGACTTTGAAGTAATTTTTAACCGCTGCGGTAAGGATCTTTATTTTGCCATATGTATATATATGTGTGTGTGTGTGTAGGTGTGTGTGTGTGTGTGTAGGTGTGTGTGTGTGTGTGTACGTACGAAGCTTAATGTCAGTTGTATCCCTACAAGGAATAATTGCAACCAACTACATTGTATTCGTACAAGTACATCCACAATGGATTAAAAAACTACACATGGAGAAAATATACACTTGATGTAAGTTTTTTGTACAAGTATTTCCTTGGATTAGGAATTTATATGAAACTATTCTAGAAAAAAAAGATTAAAAAGTGGACACATAATTAATGGTGCTGACCATCATTCATGCTTGCAAACTACTTCGATCCGATCTTCATGTGCGATAGAAAGTTGATCAGAGTGACCGTAGCGACCGCGTCAGGCCAGTGGGCTGGGCCAGCATACATACTTCTAGCCTAGTTAGAGATATAAATTGATCAATAACAAAAGTCACTAAGACAGGTGTCTCGGTGTTAATTCTCTTTGTATAACATGTACCTATCTCATCAACTGTCACAACACTTAGAGCGAAAGGAACGTGCAAATTAAGCATGTTTTGTTTATATGATTTTCCGTGCTGCACAGTGACACTGGGAACCGTGGGCACGCCGTGTTTACCTGACCGCACGTGTAAAACTGTGAACGCCTGGTGCGTGAATAACACCTGTACCTGTCAACCCAACACGCGCCTGACACAGGGCATGTGCAGTAAGTAAACTACATTTATGAACACCTTCATCGTTTGACCTGGGGAGTCGCCAATCTAACAATAGAACGATGCAGTGAGAGATATTGAGATAAAAAGCACGACACCCACGCCTCATATTGTTCTCTGTTTCAAGGGAAATTTTTATTCATTTCTTTTATTCAATTACATTAAGAGAAAAGACAAATAGACATCGAAGAATGTCATGAAACATCACGAAATTTCATATGATTGTTTATATGGCATGAGTTGTCTTCGTGGAATGATATCACGAAGCAGAGCTGAGTGATATCTGTACACTGTAAACAATTTCCAGTGAATTTTACGGTATTTCCCAGGCAACTGGGGTGCCAGGGAAATACCGTAAATTGTACGTTTGACTGTAATATATTTTTGACCGTAAATTATAACTGTCCTAGACTGTATTTTCCTAACGGTTTAAACCTGTAATATATTTCAGACCATGAATTTTCCCTGTAATAAACTGTATTTTGAAAACGGTTCAGACCTGTTAATACAGAGGAGCAAAGTTGTATGAAATATACTATATGCACAGCCCGTCGTTATACATATACCAGAAATCTTGTTATTGAGGTTCTTGAGAATTGTTATATGTAGAGGGCCACCTATAGAGTGTGTATACATACAGAATTTCTGAAATTTCAAACCTCCAACCCCTCCTCCCAAACTTGCAATTGATCAAAGAAAGAGCATATGCAGAATTTCCTAAATCCTTGACCCTCAAATCCCCCCCACCCTCAGGAAATTATGAATATAAAAGTGAATATTTTGTATTGGCTACCATCATATATTCTTTATCGGCCTATTGGCTTATCAGTATCATTAATAATTATTATCAATGATATTTCAACATTTAAGTTTTTCAACTCTAATGTTATTAGTTCAAACTATTTTACAGGAATACTCATCAGAATCTGACAGTACAAGGCTGCATTTGTTATAGTAGGATGAAGTCAATCCTACATATGTTTTAGAAATGTCCTATGAAAGTGGTGTCTAATCCTCTTTATGATATTGATGTCATGACAACTTGAGAATAAATGTGCTCTAAATGGCAGGAACTTCACAGGAGATGATGAATATCTATTACACATTTTGATGAAGTTAACTCTTGCATTTTATTCTGCACTTTGATTTGTTGCTGATATTGGAGTCAATCTAAGTGTATCTAATATGTCCATATTTACAGATTTATACTGTAAACTGACCGTAGATTGGGTGGATTACAGTCCTGAATGTTTTTACAGTTGAATACCGTTTTTTGGTATCAAATATACGGTATAGAACTGTGGATAAGATTACACTGATATACCGTCCATGTTTACGGTAGTATCCTGTATATTTTACGGAAATTTTTTACAGTGTAGCAGAAGACAATGAATAGCATGTAAACAATTATATGAAATTGAGTGATGTTTAGATTTTATCCTACCCTGTCATATGTTTTTAACTTCATATGTCACCAGTGGCATATCAATATTTTATGGCATAACCGTGGCATACAGGCCCACCATGTTAAGTCTATGGAGATTTATATGCGGGGTAGGATAGAGTATTATATTATGTCCAAATTGACCATAGGCAAAATGGAGGAATTATCCGTATTAGTACATATATATTAAATGTTGTGATATCCTAAACATGTTAAGTAATTTATGCAATTCCATTCAGGTTATCTGTTTCTAAATGATATCCTAAACCAATATAGTCATCAGTATAATCGGTTTAATGTAGAATCATAATGTGCATTTTTCAATAAATGCTGTGGCCAATTACATGCAATACTGCATCGAGTTGTCCCTATGCCTTCACTCCCATATAATAAATATAGAAGGCATGGATTGACCCAGCAGCCAATGACTACATTCAGAGCAGACCACGATCTTCACCCTGGCCTCGTGATGCAAACACCTGTTGTGAGAGAAATTCCTCCCCTTCACTGAATTTGTTTCTTGATATACTGTTGCTAATATGAACACAAATATAATCGATATTTCGAAGCCGTAATAGGCCACTTGCATTTTCCTAACGGTCTTTTCACAGTGGGCACGACTTCGAGACTCCACCACCGATGTACTTACAAGCCTTTCGACTGTAGCTACATGAACGGCGCATGCGTCGGAGGAATATGCGGCTGTACCCCGGGTTATAGGCCATTGGGCGACACCTGTAGTCAGTATAGAAAACCAAGTTTTTATCAATATTATCTTGAAGTCTTACATGACTTGGTTTATGCACCTTTATATTCTTCTCACATTTCTCCTTACACCATAACTAAGCGCTGGAGTCATTATCTGAACGCATGCAGCTAGTTACATGCCAATGAGATCTTAAACGTTGTAGATTTATCCCAACAGGTGAATAGCAATGGTGTATTAAGTATGGAATAAATCAGAATCTCTTTCTCCATTTGGTGTCTTCGTCCACTCATTAACAGTGAGGGTCTACTACATATCTATGTAAAAAGGATGCTCCTCGTGCGTATTAAATGAAAATAACATTTGATTGTTTTTTTATTTGGTATAGAAATATGCCAACTAAATAATCTTTGAAATACATGTATATCATTACAGCTCCTGCCTTTAGCATTGGCACCCTAGGCTCACCATGCCTACCAGACTACTCCTGCATCGCCCTCAGCTCTAAGTGCACTAATAACATCTGTACCTGTATGCCGGGCTACTTTAACAGGGCGGGACAATGCCGTGAGTATATTACATTTGGGGTGGAGTATATTACAATCTGGGGGTGGATATGTCTCATTACCCCTATCCCTGAACACAAAGAAGGAGTCGATAGTTGGGAATAATAAAATTTATTTTAATTTTATATACCTTTACCGACATGAATATTAATAGGTAAATATGAATATGACATAAGGTAGATAAGGTAATTGACAGAGGTATAAAGAGGTCAATTACGTATAATATACATATTTGTAAATGACAGGTATAATGGTATGTCAATTATGTATATGGTTGTATAACAAGTAGTATGGTTATACAATATGATGTATAATGGTTATACAATATGATGTATAAAAAACGCCAAGACCAGAAAAAATGAGGCGAGGTGGGAGGGAGAAAAGTTTGTGAGGGATGAGAGTCACTGGTTGAGGGACTGTATGAGGGACGCATTCACCTCGTGTGCGTTGGAGTCCCTAATGTATCCCCTGTGTGCATTTGAACGCCACCCCCCGTAGCGTTGAATGGAGAGTTCAGCGACCCCGGCCTGGAAGGCCTGAGTGGCGGCGGCCTTTCTCAGGCTGTGTAGAGTGTAGGTCTTAGGGGGGTGGCCTGCTGTGGTGTTGAGCCGCTCCCACTCCTTTGACAGCGACCGCGTCGTTATTAGCGACCTGTCAGCGTTGAGCAGGAACGGATCCGTCGGTATCAGCGTGGGGACCGCGGCGAGCATATTCCTCACGGCCGTCACCGGGCACGACCTCGGGTCCGGGGAGGATTGGAGCCTCACGTGTTTTTCCTCGCCCACGCACTGGAGGTTCTTGGCGGCCTTGATGCGGACCGCCACGTGATTTGCCGTGAGCACCACGTCCCCACGTGAGAGGTGCCGCACCGGATCGAATGCCCTGGCCGTAGGGGGGGCGACCTCGCTCTGCCGCAGTGCGGCGTAATACAGGAGGAGGAACGCGGCCCGTAGGGTCAGGTCGAGGGGCGTGTCCGACAGTAGCTCGAGGATCCCCTGGAGGGCGGCCATGGGGATCGGAGGCTTGACGTTCGGTGTGTAGGCCTTGTTCCTCCTCATGGCGTCGAGGGCCCTCCTGACCCTCACGTCCTCTGTAGCCGTAACGTCCCCGCCCGAGAGCCGTAGGTGTGTCCTCACGTGCGAGAGCTGGTTGGCCACGGTCGCCGGCGAGGGGGCGTGGTCCGCGAGGTACTCGAGGAAGGCCGTGATGAAACTCACGGACGGTGCCTGCGGGTCGGTCCTCGTCCGTCGGCAGAAGGCGAGGTAGGTGGACACGGCGCTCTTCTGGTTCGCGACCGTGCCTGGGGCACGTGCCTCGGCCTGCCGCGCAGATGCCTTCCGTTGGAGAGAGCGTAGCGCCGGATCTGCAGGACAGGCGAAGCACAGGCACGAATGAAGCATGATTACAAGGCACCACGGACCACAGATCATGATATCTCATCAGGCATGCAGCATTGTTAAAATCCCTCGAGGACAGGTGGGCCCTACTGAGTGCGTCGGCGACCGTGTTGAGGACCCCGGGGACGTGCGTGTAGACCAGGTCGACTTGCAGTTTGGCCTGGACCATCCAGGCCTGTCGGGCACACTCGGCGAGAACGCGGTTGCGTGCCCGCCCCGATGTGAGTGCCTGGACGGTCCCCATGTTGTCACAGAAGACCTCGATCCTGGTCCCACGATCACGGTCCCCGAGGAACGTGTGGAGAGCATAGATTGTGTTCAGGGCCTCGAGCTCAGAAATGCAGTCCACGGGGTCATTGATGGGACAAACCTGGCACGCGTAGGCCGCACGGCCGTCTGTACCCCCCACGCCCGAGAGGCAGGCGTCGACCGTGATACACTTTGTCGCCGGCCCTCGAGGGATGAGGGCGTGCCCATTCCACCCGGCGGCGAACCGTAGGAACCACTGGAGGTCCTGCCGCATGTCCGAGCTTACGTTGATGTAGAACCCGTCCATCGACCGTAGGGCCTCCAGTAGTTTGCTGACGAACGGCCTCGCCGGGCGGATACATTTCGCGACGTGCAGGATTTTGCCGAGGACGGATTGAAGCTGTCGCTTGGTCAGCGACCGCTTCCTGGCGACCGCCCCAACGTGCTCCCGCACGTCCTCCAACTTGTCCTGAGGGATGGTGAGGGACATCTTGGCGGCATTGATGTCGATGCCCAGCCAGCGCACGGTCTGACTAGGGGCCTGCGCCTTTTCCCGGGCCTCGGGGAGGCCGAGTTCGGCGAACAGGTCTCGGGCTATGGCAAAGTCCGAGGCAGCTTTCTCCCGAGAAGGCGACAGTATGATGAGGTCGTCCAGATACATGGCGGCCTCGACACCCTTACCGGCGAGTATCCCCACGATGGCCTCGGCCACACACTGCATGTGATACGAGGACGCGCGGGCGCCGAACGGCATGGCCGTATCACAATAATACCCGCCGTCCCACAGGAAACACAGCAGAGGCCAGTCGAGGGGGTCGCACCTAAAGTTCTTATAGGCGCGCGAGATGTCGATGGTCGCCATGTAGCTCCCTGGCCCCGAGGCCACGAGGCGGGTGACGAAACCGTCGACCGTAGGGAGACTGTGCTCGCGCTCTTCTCTGTATACCGCGTTCTTCATCACGTACGCGTTGACGCTACAGTCCCGGGGGAAGGTCATATCCGTTATGACGCGGCGGGCCTCGGACCCGCGCTTCTCCCGGGACATCAACGGCGAAACGTGGCACCACGGCTCGAAGGGAGCCTCCGTGAACGGTCCCATCAGGTTCGAGAAACCACTCTCCTTTCTGATAAAATCCCCGACTTGCTTCGGGAATCCGGTGGCGCTCGGATGGTTGGGGACGTCCCGAGTGTCGCTGGCCGGCCCGAGGTAGCCGAGGGGGAATCCGTATCTTATGAAACCGAGGAGTTCCCCTTTTCCCTCCATGCCCGTCAGGTAGTGCTCCCACGCCCATAGTTTGAGGTCCGTCGGCAGGGTTATCTTTGTGCACAGGGCGTTGGGTAGGCCCGAGGCCCGGACCGCCTCGTAGATGTGGCCGTGCGCCGGGGGGCCGGCCTCGGTGAAGCGGGGCCACTCGGCCCGCCTGTGTTCCATGAAGGCCTCCGGGTCCGTCCGGAGTCCGGGCGACGGAATTCCGGTACGGCAGACTTCCTTTAGTCCGCCGAAATCCGGAGTGTTAGTTGGGTCTTCAGTCGGCGCGGTAACACTAACACTCGTGCTAGCGCAGTGGGGTGGCGGTGTCCGCGCGGTGAGCCTGTCCTCCACGTGGCGGGTCCCGCCCCCTTCGTTGTTGTTGTTTATGTTCGGAGCCCGACCACGTGGGCCGGCGGCCTTCGTGTTGTGTTCACGTGGACCCCCCGTGTGGTCCCCCCTCCACGTGAGGGGGTGGGGGCCCGCAGTGGTCACCGGGCCGCTTCCTTTTACGACCCCCGCCCACGTCCGGTCACCGGAAATCCTGTTGGCGGTGGTGGAGATCACATGGCCCGCTGGTGTTACATCACGTGGATTGCACCCCACGACCCCGGGCCCGGGGAGGGAGGCACGTGTTGTGACTGTGTGGGGGTGCGCTCCGCTCACTCGCGGGGCGCACCGTAGCCGTTTTTTGCCCCGTGTCCGTGTTGGGGGAGCACATCCGCTCTCGGGTCGACCGCCCGGGGCGTGTGTCCGGCCTGGGGTGCGTGTCCGGCCTGGGGTGCTCGCCGGGGTGCCGGTGTGGGCGCAGCCTGACCGTTCTCATAGCCCATTGTATATCCGAGTTTCCGGTTGCACGCGTGTAACGAATGCCCGCATTGCCTCCCCACGGAGTCGCAATACGAGCACACGTGCAGCCATCTCACGGGTCCATCATCGTGGCCGCTCCTATGGCGGCACCCCCTCTCCGAATTAAATTGCCGGCATGGCAACTCCCGTCCTCGGGCTTTCCCGGTGTCGGCGCCGCTGGTGAGGGTCCCGGTCGTCATCGCGAGTCGGACTCGCTCCTCCTGGATCCGCGAGTAATCGCACCACGACAGCCGCCCGGCCTCGATCTGGTCGAACACGTGGTTAGACCATCTCCTGACTCCGGCCCACGGCCGGCTCTGGGCGTCGATTGAAACTTGATGTAAGTGCCGGAACATGGCCTCACGGTCCACGGGGTCGACCGCACGGTCATCCCCGAGCAAGCCAATAAACGCACTCAGGTACTCGAGGGGGCCCAGGGTTCCCCTCAGTTCCAGCTTCTGGGACAACGTGTAAACCCCCTCCCTATCCACAAACATGTACGGTTTACTGATCAAACGGGTAACATGAATATCTGACTGCAGCTTACCAGCCGTCTTGTCGTGGCGGATGGCCTCACGGTCGAGCTCACGTTGGATATACGGGTCCCCTGCGTAGCGATCTCGTAGCTGGCGGGGTGGAGGCATGGCGCGGCCGGCTTGATCCTCGGCCCAGTCCCGAGTCCTTACTTCGGCGACTGAGCGAACCGTAGGGGGCGATGCTCGTCCCGTCGACCGTTGTGTCTGTAGTTGAATTAAGGCGTCCAACTTCTTACTCATGTCCGAGAGTCCGGTCTCTACGGCCACGAGGCGGGCCGACCGGAGGCTTCCGGCCTGAGACGCGGACTCTACCTGATCGCTCTCCCTCACGGTTGACTCCGAGGCCTGGTCCGTGGTCGTGGAGGCGCTCGCTTGAGCGCGTGTCGTTGGTGGTGCCATCCTATCTGCCCTGTAATTCACGTGAACTTTACCCGTATTCAGACACTGTCTCTGCACGGTCAGATACTCGGGGAGTATCGAAGACGGCGTGGAGAGTGGGCCAAAATGAGGGGAAAAGAAAATACGTGTGAACGTAGTGGAGTACAGGAGCAGAATGAGGTGGAGGTCAGAGACGCGGTGGGCCACGTGACCGCGGGGTTCACGTGACCGACACCAGGGGGGAATGCGCAGGGTGCGCGAGGGGGCGTGTCAGGGGGAGCAATGACCACCCCTGACCAACGGCCATGGGTTACCAATTTGGAGAGGAGTACTAGGAGCATGGTAGGTACAGCATGGGGGTAATACGTTCCTTTCTGCAGACACTGTCTCCTAGAGTGTGCTTTGTTCTGTTGATTACTAGCAGCAGACTGAATTTGTCCTGAAGCGGGTCCCGGATACCCACCTCTTTGTGCATGTGTGAGACCACGCCATGATACTATTGGATGGAGGAGAACTTGTGGGAGGTGGATGTCGAGAGCCTGCCTCTGCCTCGGAAGGGGGTCTTCCTCCGGGTATCTCATCTCCCATTTAAGCCTATATATCTCAAAATATATCAATATGAAAATCTACTGAACAACTATTGTAACCCTGCTTGACCATTGTTGCTCTTCTATGATAATTGGTAATGTAACTGTAGAAATAAGAATATGTGACAACAATATCAACATATGAGTATTTTACGTGACAGTGTGATTCTCTCCATCTCACTTCGAAGGCTTGATATTGTGCTATAGATGTCCCCTCCCTTCTTTTTGGTCGGCCACACCGATTCTTTTTATTCTTAGGTCTTACTTACTTACAAAGTATTGTGGTTACAAATTTTATAAAAAAAATGATATCAGAAGTCGCCATTACTAAATAGTAAGTCAAGCAATGTAGATTTCGTTTACAGACGTTGGTGCGTTTCTGGGTGCAATGTGCATGCCGGGACTCATGTGCGCCGGCGCCAACGCCCTGTGTCTACAAGGCCGGTGTGCATGTGCGACGGGTTTCCAGGCTGACAATGGCGCCTGCAGTAAGTGTCCTAAGTATATGTATCCATGACAAGCGCATGGCAATCCCAGAGCAGCAATTAAATGAATTGTTCCAACCCATTAAGTAATTGCAATTCCCTTCATGAATGCGCCAACCAGAGAACTACATCGGTTTAAGTACATGTATGTTTACCATCTATCGTTCCATCATTTTTATCATAACCCATGTGAAACCTGGAGTTTGAGATTTTGATCTATCAATCTCGGCCATCATTGCATAAGATACTCTCATCTAAAATGTATTGATTGAATGTGAACTACAGTATTCAATTGATGTCTGACTGAACTGTGCAGAGAGTAGTACTACCTCTGATAAGGAACCGATTCTATGCTAATTATCGTATTCGTATATTTTGCAGTTACTATATCTGCGACTGGAAGCAACACGTACCATGAAAAAATATCTATCTTCGAAAGGGATCCAATTCTAAGTAAGATTCTTTCACCTTCTTTCAATTAGGTTTATCAAAAGATAAACACTGTTATTGAATTGACTATTTATCAAAATAGCAAGTTGTGTGTGACAATTGGAAATATATAGAGCGTCCTCATTCGCTTATACACAAATGATATACAGTCTGTCCAATTCTATCTCTGTTACACAGTAAATTCTCGAGAATGCTGAGGCCATAATGTAGCAATTGTCACTTAGCAATGCAGTTTGCTTTATATTTTTTCATTTAAAGACATGGATTGACATTCAATATTGCATAGACGATCCCTTTATCATGGAGGAGTATATAACTGAAGTGGAAAGGCATTCCCCTTACCGATAACTGATGCGTGATTGTGACGGCAATATTAAGAGTCTCTGTTGTCTCTAAACTGATATTTTCCTGACTTGCTCACAAGCCACAAGTTTATAATACAATATATGTATTATTATATATCTGTGCGCGAATGTCTCACACATACTGGTCAGCTGTACAGGTTCTGTTCGTCGAGTTGTGACAAGCTATAAATAATACTATCCCGTGACTTGTTAAAACGATAGAAAATTGAGCAGTGAAATTGCGTCTCTAATGATTTTCAGTTATAAGATAATAGGGAGGCATAATGAATGTGTCTGAAGTAATCTGTTCCTTGTTGTTCTAGTCAGAATTATTCACCTCGTTCTTTGAACTGTCAAATATTTCCTATATAAATTCTTTCTTTCAGTGATCATACTGATTGTCGTGGCAATCCTGGCACTACTCATCCTCCTATGTCTCCTTTTGTGCTGCTGCCTCTACTGGCTGAGAAGGTGAGGGCCTTCGTTACCACCAAATGGGCGACCATGAAATTAGACACATTCTATTTTGTGTTTAAAGTCATGCCTGCCGTCAGCACATACTTCTATGAGATAAAGCTGAGAGAGGTCTATCCAAGCATGGCGAATGTATTAGATTACCTGGGTGAATAAAGGTGTGTTGCATGCAAATAGCTATCATAAAAAAACTAACACTTTCACATGGCTTTGATTAGTTCCATATATCAAAACTTCTTAAGATAAGGTAAACTCTTAAGATACAACACGTGACTTCAACATTTGTATATAATATCGGACATTTGATCTCCCGTTGTCAATAGTCCTGGTAACTCTTACTGCTGTAAAGCCTAGCTTCTTTCATAATAGGTTTCTGTCTTCCCATAGGAGGCACATGTATCAGGACGATGACTCGGAATTCTCTGAAATGTCCGGGTATACCTATTATTCGTAGTAGTCCACTGTAGGAGACAGGTATTTTCTCTTCTCTTCTCCCACAAAAAACAAATGAGGATTGCGGTATATACTTGCACAGATAACGGCTATTATCACCTGACACACAAAACCATCAGTATTCTCAATAAATACCTCGTGAACTAGTTCTACTCGTATCAACTCAATCTGTAGTAATATGTTAGCATCTTCTATGTTGTTAATCGCGTTTGCGTTGTCATTTTCTGAAAGCAATAAATGATACATTACCTACACTGCCGATAATCAAAAAGTGTGGTGCTAACAAGGAAACATACATGAAATAATATTTATCACACAAGCATATGAGCCATCATGGGCTAATAAGCGATGGTGGGGGGACAAAAGGAATATGCCTCCCTCCTTTTCCTGGAATTGGCCGGGTAGGAGTTAGGAGTAGTCTTTAGACTCGAAATATGGACCATGCCATTAAGTGATCGAGGGTTAGGCAAGCTTGTGTCCCTTGGTCCTTTGTGGATGTATGTATTTCAATACCAGAACTCTGAACCATATAGGTTTTACCGTATAGTTGAATGAACTATGCTATGAGCTATGCTCTTTGGCAATGTAGGTTTACTTTGTGGTTTCAAATGTGAAATATTCATATCACTGGGTTCCAACCGGGTATCTTGAAGCGGAAAGATGGCATGTTGTCTGCAGACAGTTTTCCCAAACTACCAGCAAGTATAGGGCATCACGAGGTATTCACTTTTTAAACGTAGTTTATGCCCAAAGCTTTACTGCATTGGAGAAGGGGCTGCGGCCATAATCTCAGGTCCATCCCAGGGTAATGGCAACATTATGGCTAACCATTTGGAGACTATACTCCACTTCCAGGGCATAGACTTCGAACATTTCTTGCCTTCCACATTCTTCGGGAGGGTAGCTCAGGTATCATGAATTCGAACACATATCACGAGATAAGAAACGAAGTTAGTATAACATTTATACACTCTACCCTGTAAAAATGGGTGTAAAACATCAGCTCTTGCCATTATGTATTACGTAGGAAATGGTGCCTTTGGGTATCATTCACTATTCGCCGGTTGAGGTTTAACAATCTCACACAGTTCTTTTACCTACTCACATTGTCTCTTTTCATATTTCTGAAATAGATACTATCAGTAGCACATTCACATATGGCTGAGCTTAGACTATTACTGGCAGGTGCATCTGACATAACTACCAGAGCAATAGGAAGTGCTCTTGGCCACCATAACGTTTGCTCCAAAAGAGAGTATACTCGTTAAATATATCAAAGAAAAGAGAGAACCATAGAGGGGGATGCTAAAAGAGGTTTCTATTTCATGCTCATACTCATATGGTAAATCTAGATTGATGGTTTTGCTTCAGGTAAGGACAGTCGTAATTCATAGACTTTTATAGTGCAATGCTTCCTGACCAATCTTGTTTGAAACTTTTTAAAAATTCTAGGTCATCATGTAATGGGCTCCAGGTATTGGAATAACTGTGTTCCTTCATAAAACTTACAAGCTTCAATTAAGGAAATGGATTCGATGTTATTGACCTCCATCCAATAATAGGGAAGCCCTTGTCTTTTTATGATCAATTGATGCACTATTGGCTCAATTTTAGATTGAAAAAACTAACATGGTATTGGCTTGGACTTTTTATTTCCATGGAATGACCTTTTTACGAAACATACTGGAAGTTGTGCATTGATATACGCTCCATGTATACCATGAACTACCTCTGTGACTTAATTACGAATTTATTATATACCCATGCGGTATATTTGATAATTACGTACTGCTGCTCCCTATGCAGTATAAATTGTATACTGAACCCTGTGCAATACACTGTTATACTGAACACATTGAAACATCAGTAATGTGTGGGGTTTCACTAGACATATCTTCTATGCCAATATATAGTAAGATTTGATAGATTTTGGGTATGTAATAAATATATAACGACCTACCATGCTTGTACATGCTACAAAACTCGATGAGAATTGATGTTTTTGCAGAACTCGGCCTGGGGCCTCGTTCAGTAAAAAGCAAAAAAGCTACTTGATAGCCAATAGCTCAACTTTTAGGAAACGTCCATGTTTTTGGTAAAAATAACCCAAAATATGACCAGTTGGTTACTAAACCGAGTATTTTCTCAGGCAATAGTTTTATATTATCAAATTCACCTCGAAAAAGACTATGTTATAGTCGAAACGTCGGTCCTACTAATAAAGCTTACTACCAATAAGGTGACGTTGGCGGTTGTACTATCTCTTCATCGACTTATAATTTAGCTAAGCAATTTTTTACAGGTTCTCTTAAGTGTGAGGTATTATTTAGGAACACCAATTTTGAGGAATAATGTAGAAAGTTATATATATAATCATATAGATAACTTTTCTCTTTTGAAAAGTGACCGTGTAGGGACAATCAACCATATAGACTATGCACAAAAGCGGTTAACTGTAAAGTGTCAATACAGTCGACGTTCTGGATAAGTGCCTTCATAGGTATCAAAGCCAGTCAATTACTGAGTGTGTAAGAACACAAATAAGTGTTAAATTGTTTCAATATTTCCCAATGATCGGTCTATTATGATGACTATTATTTGCAGAAACCTCTTGACTATTTCTATGGAATTTGATATCATGGCTTACTCTGACAGTCATTCTGAATCATTTTTACAGAATACA
Source organism: Alentia gelatinosa (assembly GCA_950022655.1). Lineage (NCBI taxonomy): Eukaryota > Metazoa > Annelida > Polychaeta > Phyllodocida > Polynoidae > Alentia > Alentia gelatinosa. Next base: position 30,255,796 of record OX465580.1, on the reverse strand, counting down.
ATTTAAGCACGACCTCATAACATCACCTGATATAATCCCAAATTATCTAGATGGTACATATATATCATTTAAATTTGTAATAGTTTATGTTTAATTAACTAGTGCGATGCAGATGAACCTGGCATCTACTGGAGAAAATATATGCAATGATATGCATTTATATAGATGGTATTCCACCTTCATACAGCCACCAATTGGAGCAATTAGATATGTGCAAAGTACAAGTATATCTGTTATGAATAACTATAGGCACTCTGTTTGGACATTGATATATTATACAGTGAAGTCTGGCTCTTGTGATATTTTCTTGTAGGTATTTTATCTAGAAAGCTGTCAACGCATTATTTTTGGGGAATGTGGTTGTTGCATTAAAGATGTAATGAGTTTGCAGAAACAAAAATGCTTGCAAACTTAAATTCTGTATTCCTCTTCGTTTAGCAGGCATCATATGCTGCACGAGGGCGAGGACTCTTACGACAAACGTTTGGTGGAAACTGAGTCCACTGCTAGTGACATCACCAAGTCAACACACCTCAACTCCAACCATCTCTACCACACCACTCTGCATAAGAAGCATGAGATCCATCACCACATCATCGATGACACCGACTCCGGGGCGGAGATGTACAGTCTCGATGATTTGCCCAGGATTAGCAGTCTCAACGACGAGGAGGTGCACAGTATTGACAGTTCTATCCTAGAGGCCGAGGAGCGAGCCCTGAGTAACGCCGGACTGCATTCCCCCCACTCCGCCAGCCACAACCCACACCACCCACACCACCATCACCCCCACCACCATAACAGCCTGCACCACCCCCACCACAACCACCCACACCATCCACAACACAGTGGCATGGGCCACCATGGGGGGCATGGCAGCGTCGGCGGGAGTGGCGGGCACAGCGGAAGTGGCGGCGGGCTGTTGGGCGGCGGGGATTCGTCGTCGGCCGACCTTGACCTGTCTACCGGCTCAACCTCCACCAGCCCGGCTGGCAGCAGCGGAGCACGCTTCCGGAAGAACAGCGCCATGCTGTCACCGGAAGACTACGGACAGCGCCGCGCGTCCCAACAGCGCCGCGCCTCGGCCGTGAGCGCCGCACGCCGGATGTCGCAGTCGGCCGTCGAGCAGGCAGCGGCGGCGCGGCGCTCTAGCGAAAGCGAGCGGCGCATCTCTGTGGTGAGCGGTGCAGGGTACGACGAAGACACGGGCACGATGAGCAGCACGATGAAGCGAGCCGTGAGCGCGTTCGGCGAGATAACTGTCATGCCAGTGGGTGATAATGAAGACGACGAGTTGAAGATCACTGTAGATGAGGAGATCGTGAGCTGAACGCCTTCTGGACAGGTCTACTGTCTATTCATAACTACCACCACTGCCCATCAATAACAACAACAACAACAACAACAACAACAACAACACCAACAACAACAACAACGTCGTAACCAGTCATTGGAAATAGAAAAAAACCTAGGATGAATGCACATTATTTCCAAAACAAAAAAAATCAAACAAACAACAACAGCAAACAACAGCAAACGTCTATAATCATGGCAAAAAGAAATAAATCTGTTTACAATGGATTAGTACGGAATGGGAACCGTTTTGTAGGCAGTTGTGTACTGAGAGTCTTGACACGGACATAATTATCTCGTATAACCATCTGATCCCATTGCTGTCAGAGTGGCGCCTGGTTCCTGTTGCTAATAATCAAGGGCTAGACCATCAGACCAGGATATACATCTCCTGTAAAGATTTGAATTGGAGATCATCCATGACCTAATGGTGTATTTTGCAGAGCGTTAAAATGTGTTTTGTTAACCAGATAATCAGCTACAGTACTAGCAGCCTTCAGAATAATCCTATACAAAAAGGGCCAAATAAGCAGGAAAGAAACTAATAGCATCAGCATCAAGTATTATACTCTTCACAAATAACCTTAAGTACTCCAATAATACCACCTACTTTATTCAAGCATAATATTTCAAATGTCTATAACTACACCAGATGTAACTCCCATATAGTACCATTACATTTACCTTGCCCAGCCAACAAGGAGTTCCGTCGCCGACGGTCAGGTACAGCCAGATCAGAGCGGTGCACACCACAGACTAGACTTTCCATAGAGATGATGAGCAAAGGGAACCGCTCGGGTTTTGCCTAAGATTTTTATGTACAAAAAGACGAAAAAATTGTCTTTGGTTTAGACATGTACAGCAAGCTTCGAAATCTCGTGGACATCAACTATAAAGTAACTAGATGCCAATTATTTACAATGCCTTTAGAGAAGAACCCGCTCAAGACTAGAATTTATCGTTTATCAAAATAGCTTTGAATAAACAACGTCTAGATTGCTAAATGCTGTAGACGGAAGATCTGCATTATAATTGTATAAGAAGGTATCTCATCTTAACGAATAGAACATATATTCCTTTACTGGAAGGATAAGGAAATGATTGAATAACGGTATATTGCACTCCGTGCTGCTTTGGTGTGAGCGCTCATTTGTAGATAATGCCAGAAGCAATTGTATACATATTCCTTTCATGCATGAGACCATACTTTTAACGCATTTTCCATGTTACTCATGTATATGGTATATATATCATTCTATTGATATTGAGATAAAGGTATCACATGATATACAGACGATTTATTGATATATCTTTACCAACATGCCTATCTGAGCCCATGCCTCAGAATCTCAAACAGTCAATTCCAAGCCTTTAAATGCGGATATACAAGGTAAGAGCTACCTTGAGTGCAAATCCACAATAAGGACAAAACTGGTTTCTGAGTGTTTGAAATTATTGTCATTATGTCAACATCATTTAAGTCGGGAAATGACAACCCTAGGCAATGTGCCTTTTCGCACATACAAAAATTCAGATAAAATTCTGACACGAAGGTCTCTTTTATCGAAATGTACTAAAGCTGTTGACTCATACTTTTCAGCGAACAACTTATTTCCGTGAGGAGATATTGTATCTTATATCTACGTGGTCACACCTTGACCACCCATATTCCCCTGTCTCAATTATTGTAGTATGAACACCAACCTCTGCTATTTTTTATATATTTATGCTGACCTATATTTCTTGTACAAATTACTTTTATATCAACAATTTTATTGAGCATATTGGACAAGTAGTAGCTATGGGACATCCTGTTTGGTGAGGTCATGGACTGTATTCGTTGCATGGAAGGTCAACTGCTCATTACAAACTAAACATCGTTTGTCAACTCTATCTTACGCTATTACACTTATCCATTGCTGAAGTAGACATGTATGTTTAAGCCTTTTAATCAACAAACTGGCCTTTTATGTGCTTATCAGTAGTTCATCAGGGTGACGATAATATAAACTTTTTTCTATGCCATCCGATCATTTCTTAGCTAAGCTCAACTGATATCCTCAGGTTTTAAAGAAAAGTCTTAAATCATAGAGGCCTTACTAAAGCCTTAGTTGAGCGAAGTATTGATAAAACAAACTAAAGTGTATGGATTCGCAGCATAGCTGCACCGTCTTCCATGACTGTCATAGCTTTCAAAAATTACATATTGCTGATCTTCTGTCCTATGTACTATCCTAGTCGTGGGATATCCTAATTACAAAATGCGTTTCCATGTATTAACTGCTTAGACAAATAATTCATAGTTGTCATAAGTGGAGTAAAATGTAGCATTTACCTGTTTTTGATTAGTTCTAATGTATAATGAGAAAGGAATCTTACGATACAAGACAGTATTTTCTATAGAGATATATAGGTAAGCACTAACGCAAAGAATCTGATATTTTCTATATCAGCCTATTTCTTTGGATAACAAATGCTTCACCAGGCTAAGTTTAAAGCAATAAATGGTTATTTCTCAGTAATAATGTTTTGATATTTGCATAAAAGTATTATCTATGACCATATCCCTTTTCATCGCCTCACTTACAACTGATCTGTTATACTTTTGAGTTCGTGAATAAAACTTCGAAGAATGTACACCATACCAATGCCTTCTGTATCATTGTTAATATACACGAACAAGTATTGCACAAAATTAAATTAAATATCTAATAAAGGGGAAAATTTCCGTGTATTGATAAATATAACTTTACGAGTAGCACTGGGAATAAGAAGAACAAAGGATGTAAACTATTCCACGAGAAGTGTAAGATACGAGAGTCGAATATAAGAAGAGCAGTATTTTTGGGAACTAATTTCATCATCTATGAATGTATGTAAATCTAAGTAAATAGCACAGTAGTTCTCCATCTGAGACCTCCAGTTTTTATTAAAATCATAATAAATATATTTCCGATAGTTCCAATGAATTAAATAGCTTTTATTTGTTATTTTGAATCACTCACGATACCCCTAGAGGTGTCGCCCACCAGGAGAGCTCAAGGAGACTCTGGACGAGGTCTCCCGGCCCGAGGATAAAAAATAAAACGCAAATGGAGGAGAGCTCCTAGATCGTCGGCTACAACTCTCCTTTCCCACGATAATTTGAATTATCAAACCCAAACTCTCCTACGACCTCTCCTTGGGTATTTAAAGTCTCCTCTGGCAAAGAATAAAACAGGGCCCTGGGGGTTGTTTAATTTTACACCCCGGCAATACTTGAAGGTCCGAGGAGAGGTCGTAGGAAAGTTTGGGTTTAATGATTTGATTTATCGTGAGCAAGGGCAATTGTGACCGACGATCCACGATGTGTCGTCAAATTTGCGTTTAATAATCTACCGTGGGGGAATGATACCTCGTGAAAAGTATCCTGGAACTCTCCTGACTTGTGACACCTCCTTGGGTATCCTGAGAGAATCATAATAACAAGGACAGCTTCATGTGCCCATTTAAACCTACCCATATGTGTTTTTTATGGACTAAAAACAAACTGGCAGAGATAAATCGAGAATATTTGAAATATTTAGCTAGATTAATTTAGAATTATAAATGAAGGAATTACTTATTAAAAATACCACTATAGGGCGCCACCTGCAATGTTTGCCAACTCTCATTCAAGTTTCCCACAAACTGTCTTGGGGGTGTACTTTGTCCTGGGACATGATCAGGATCACTCCAACGAGACTTTGACCCACGATTTCACTCCCCATGGACGACAGGGATAATTAAACGCGTTTGATAACCCCTCGCGGATATTGTCGTCGGTAAAGGTCTCCGTCGTCCGGACAGTCCTCCCGGAAGACACCTCAAAATTAAACAGCCCCCTGGTCAGGTGGTTCCGGCCACGTGACCATCCCACTCCGCAACCTGTCTGCGTCCACTTCAACCCTGGGACGCCAACTGAAAGGAAGGTTCACCCACCCACACTACAAAAACCTTTAATTCTCATCTACTGAACTTCCCCTACTCTGTAGGGCTTCTCAATACCTTGTGACATTTCTGTTATAATTTAATTACAGTTATCTTCTAATTACTTTATAAATTTACCTCGTATCATTACCTAACTCAATGAATTTCAATTCCATTACCGTGCTTCTGTGTTAGTCATTACAGGTAGAAACGCAAAGGGTCGGGTCAGTAGAAAGTTTTAAAAACAGGAGAAAATGTGAGGTCCATAAAATTATGGGAATCTATTTATAAAAATGTAAATGTATCAAAGTAATGAAACTCAGAATACCAATGTGTATACATGTATATGTAAGTATAATTGGATGTGGAATACAATTAGACCCGACGTCCACCTACTACAATTAAAATCTTAGACCCCAAACTACACTAACATAAAGCCTATAAGACAGCGACCCGACCATTGTGCCCGATCACATTGTGCCGTCGGTGAGAATCGGATCGTTGTACGCACTTCACAGACCCAATTTTAATCGGGTCGGGCATTACCGACTCTGCCCGACCTTAATTGTGTCGCTGTACGCACTTCACCGACTGTTCCCGATTCTGAGAAGGCCGTTTCAACAGCGATGCTACCCATCCCCTAGTCCGATTTACAAATGCCTTATATCGATTTGTAGGGGGGACAGAGCCGATGATGAATCTGAAAACCGATTTCCAATATATTAATTGAATCAAAAGTTATTAAACTTTGAATTATTTTTTATGAATCCACACCAGCGGCCTGTAGCTCACCCGAAAGTTGTGATCGGCAAGCGTCATTGAGGTTATATAATTGGTGATCGGATCGGTGAAAATCTGTGGAAAATGTCGCTGTCTTATGGGCTTAACGTCAAATTCATAGACATTCAGGAACCTCTCTATTTTACACAAACGTCTAGATTAGGAACATCGGCGTAAATCGTAATCGGTTTTTAGATGCAGCATAAGGCCTATCATAGTTTATTTTCAGCTCAGTGGACTAATTGTGGCCTAATTGTAAATACTGTCTCAAATGGAGTATCTAAAGTCCTGTACCTGTATATTGTTCCTTTTGATACCCACGTGGAAGATCGCCAGGGTGCAGGGGCCTGTTTAATTTTACACCCCGACGATACTTGAAGGTCCGAGGAGAGGTCGTGGGAGGGTTTGGGTTTAATAATTCGATTTATCGTGGGGAAGGGCAGTTGTGCCTGACGATCCACGAGGTATCAAGTCTCCCTAAGACTGTCTTGAAGGTGTATTTTGTCCTGGGTCACGATCGAGGTCACTCAAACGAGACTTTGACTCAGGATTTCACTCCCAATGGACGACAGGGATAATTAAACGCGTTTGACGAGCTATCGCTGAAATGTCGTCACTCAAGAGACCTCAAAATTAAACGACCCCCTGGTGCACGTGACGACAGTCGGGAAAAAAGTACATAGAAAACAAAAATATCAAAAAGCGTGAACGGAAATTATATTGGCTATTGTTAATCACGAGACAATTTATGATGTTAGTAAATTGCGTAGCTCTGTTGAGTGATGTCCATCTTGCATTAACTCACCTCCCGCTAGTTACCGTTACTTAAGTCATATCTGGTTAATGGAGGAGTTCCGGACCTTTTAAGAGAAGCAGCAAAAGGCTTTTAGGAGTCATAGACAGTTAATGGTGGCACACACAAAGCCTAGTGTTATCTGACTGCCTTGAGTATCTCCATTACGTTTACAATTCATATATGTTGAAGAGATAGAGTTCCAATCGGCGAAGTACAATATCTAAAACACATATCGGTTGATATTTTATGAAAATAGAATTTTGTTACATCTGGTTTAAATACAATAAATTTCCCACGACACTACTGGGATGAAGCGCTAGTGCTACAGTTTAATATCAAGAAAGGAATTGATGAGTGTTTGGTATGTGTCCCCCATTCGCCATCGAGTTGGGAGTGCGCAGTAATATAGAAAAACTGTATTCATGTGGAGAATTTTTACAGTTTCCAAAGACGTTTCGCCATAGGTTTAAAGTGGGTTCGTAGAACTAGGTTGAAACCTACAGAGAAACGTGTGAGGTAACCGGAAAATTATGTACAAAGGCATATTGTTTATATACCTCAAGCAATATGTTTACCTTAGACACACCACGATCACGGCATAGCATCTGTTTATACCCAACCTTTAAAAGTCTGGCAGGAACTGGCCGGATGATATGTACCGCAATACGTATGAAATGAACGATCTAATTGGATGACAGCAAAATTCTTGTTCAATCACAGCGAATCTACACTGTCCACTGCAGGTTTAGGTTGTTTAAATTTTACATATAGGGAGCCAAAGTGAACCCGCTGAAACCACAGATACCCACCTACAAAACACAATTTCCTGTGGCCAGTAAGTACGAGGCTTAGTGCTAAAGCTATGGGGGTTTGAGGCTAGACTTATGTTTTTGGTGTTGTTTGTTACTTTTGAAGTGAAGTTTATAACTATCGTCTCTGGATAACTTTGTTTCAAAACTATGATGACAGTTGTTAAGTTTATTAAAAATTTGGATCTAAAAGATTGGAGAATGACACATATAATCCCGAACCTACATAGTCTAAGTACTGAGTGCCTATACCCGGAAATAGTATTTTGTGACCGGCTATCTGTGGTTGCAGCGGGTTCACTTTGGCTCCCTATAGGAAGCAAAATTAGGGCTAACTGGAAGAGTTGGCGGTAATGCGGAAATAGGAGACGGGTGCTATGGACTCCCATTCACGTGGTTCTGGTCACGTGGTTCCGGTCACGTGGTCCCGATCACGTGACCACCGAACTCCGCTCACCACCCTGTTCACTTCAATCTGGGACGCCGCTGACAAAACAACCACCCACCCACCCAACAAAATCTCTTCACTCTCTTCTCAACTTCTCCTACTTCGTTGGGCATGGGTTTCAGATACAAGCGATGACTGGTTTCAGATACAAGCGGCCGTATGCTCCGTATGGCCGTATGCACTATTTTTCAGTATGCGCCACCCGGAGCATACAACGTATCCGTATGCGCGGGGGGGGGGGGGGGGGTAGTATGGTTGAGGGCCAGTTCGGTGGAGGGGCAGTATTGTAGAGGGACAGTAAGGTAAAGGGGCAGTACGGTAGAGGGACAGTATTGTGGAGGGGCAGTATTTGGGAGTGGCAGTATTTGGGAGTGGCAGTATGGTGGAGTGGCAGTATGGTGGAGTGGCAGTATGGTGGAGGGGCAGTGTGGTAAAGGGACAGTATCATAAAGGGGCAGTATGGCGGAGGGGCAGTATTCGGGAGTGGCAGTATGGTGGAGGGGCAGTATGGTAGAGGGACAGTATGGTTAAGGGGCAGTATGGCGGAAGGGCAGTGTGGTGGAGGGGCAGTATGGTAGAGGGATAGTATTGTAGAGGGGCAGTATGGTGGAGGGGCAGTATTCGGGAGTGGCAGTATGGTGGAGGGGCAGTATGGTAAAGGGACAGTATGGTAAAGGGGCAGTATGGAGGGACAGTATGGTGAAGGGACAGTATGCTAAAGGGGCAGTATGGTGGAGGGGCAGTGTGGTAGAGGGGCAGTATGGTGGAGGGGCAGTCTGGTAGAGGGGCAGTATTGTGGAGGGACAACATTCGAGATTGGCAGTGTGGTGGAGGGACAGTATTAGTCCAGTCAAAATAAGCCAAAAAAAAGGGCCTAACTGGCCACAAAAAGCAATAGATTCAATTCCAGTGGCATTCACCTCAGAATGCCCTATATAGTGCCAGAATGAAAATCAAAATTAATCCAAGTGGTGGAAGTAGGTCAAATTAGCATAAATCCAATATGGCCACCCTGAATATATGAAATTCCATAATTCTGGTTTGAATTGAAGTAGAAACATGTTTTATTTCCAATCTTTTTGGGTTGTGTGGGCAACCTAAAAAAAATTTGTTAGGTTGCCCACACAACCCAAAAAAATTGGAAATAAAATTTTCACCTTTGTTTCTCAGACCAGGCTCACAACAAATGATCAGGTAAAATTAAATCTTCAATCAATCTAACATCTACACAGACCCCAACAGAACAATGGGGCTGTGACAGTGTGGAGTGGAAGCCACTAACCACACCCACACAGAAAACATCAATCAATCACTGGCCTTAAAACAGCCAAAAAAGAAAAAAGAAGCACAATCTAAGCATAAAATAACCCCCTCACATGAAAACAAAAGAGGTTTAGAGTCCCTTACTGTACCTGAGCAGCCAGAAGATGGCGAAACTGCACACAATTCATGAAGATTTAGGCAGCACATATCCATAAATGTAAACAGAACCGCCATGACACATGTCAGGGTTCAGCAAAGGTCAGATCAGGTCACATCCTGTACATCTGACCAACCACAGGCCTAAATCAATGTTGTGGACATGTAACCAAAGACAACCACACAGCAGAACCAATAAAAATTGATCTGGAAACGGAAATATGTTTTCCAGCGCGAATTTCGCTTGAAATTTGACTTACCTGATCAGTTGTGCAGTCGTACTTGGACCTTACGCCTCGTTCATACACACTCTGAAGTAGAAACATGATTTAAAATGATAGACATATGTTTTCTGAGGTGAGGAATCCATATAAATAACAAGTGAGATCATATCTTTTGCGTAAATTAGCGTAAATTCAATATGGCTGCCTGAATTCTATGAAATACCCTAATTTAGGTTTGAATAAAGATATAAACATGATTTAAAATGCTAAACATATGTTTTCTAAGGTTGGGAATTCATATCAATCACCAAAGAAGACCTATCCTCAGAGGAAATTAGTGTTAATTCAATATGGCTGCTTGAATTCTTTACAATACTCTAATTTGGGTTTGAATAAAGATACAAACATGATTTAAACTGCAAAATATATGTTTTCTGAGGTGGGGAATTCCCATCTTCCACAAGGGGAAGGCAAAAATAGGTGATATAAGGAATAAATCTAATATGGCTGAATGACAAAATTTAATATCATAGCGGCCTTACAAAAAATAATAGTGATACAGTGGTATATAATGGCAGACATAGACTTTCCAGCAGCAGTAACATTATATATGTGTCATTCAGATTTAGGTGATGGTAAGATCTAAGATATAGGTACAAATACGATAGATAAGCATAGCATACTTAGTTTGTTTGCTTGTAGGTTGGTTTGTATTAATGACTAGTCAACTATTAAAGGTCCCTACCAAACTTTCTCAAGGTTCTTTTACAAAGGTAGTGATTGAATATGTGATGAATTCAGGTAGAACTCTCAATTATAGCACAGTGACATTCGCTGCATGAAACTAACAATTTTATTCATATATATATATATATATATATATATATATATATATATATATATATATATATGCCATTGTAGAAGTGCATGTATCAGCTGCATATTGACTTGTTTTCATATGTATACAACCATGTTTCATGCCAGTGTATCAGGCATATACAAGACTGTTTCCTTTTGTAAACAGACACGTCTTGGCTGTATTTCACACCAGGCGTGTACAGGAGGAAATATTCTCTGCGCGATATATATACGCCGGGCGTACATGTGTACCGATATAAGATAAAAAAAAAAAAGGTTCGGCCCCACCACCTCCCGCCGGTTTGTATTTGTAGATAGCTAGGCTCAGTAAGAAGCCCTACCCCCGTCGCCCCCAGTAAAAATAAACAACATAATGCCGGGTTTATTATATGTAATTAATCAATCTATACTCAATCAGGTTTAATAAAGGTTTTATGAAATAAATTGGTAAGATAAGATTAGATTTTTCATATAATACAGACTTGGATGGTTAATGGAAAATGAAATATGCTACCAGTAGTGTCCCCAAGTGGCAGAGATAAGAACTATTCAATAGTGGCGTAAATGCAACTAAATCAGGCATATATATATATGACATATATTTGACTGCACCATGGACGCTTATATACGCCTACAGATGAGGCGTATGTATACACACGGGGAATAGGACAACCTTGTATACTCAAAAGCATACCTATATATGCCAGGCGTATTCATATGTAAAATGGTGGTGTTTGTGCAGTGATTTTGAAGTCTTTTGTGTTTTCAACTCAACTTAAAAACCATAATTACTGCATTGCATAGACATAACTGTAATTCCCCTGATATAGATATTAGCCCCTATATTATCATAAAAGGTTTTCCTGAATCCTTGTGATTCCTGTTGTGTGTCCTACCTGCCTGTCCAAGTCTTACCTGTTGCTATATATGTATCCCATACCCAATCTCACCTCTTCTACTCCCACTATACAAAGCCTATAAGGAGTCTGGATATATATTTACATATGTGGCTCAACTTAAGTTCAGAGAAGGTTGCTGTTCTCCCTATTATGACAAAAAAGACAGTGGTGGCCCCTATGTCCAGAACTACATCAGATGGTGGATCCTATCAGAACTAGCAGAAATTTGTTTACATGGGCTTACAGGGAAATTTACAGAATTTTCAGCCATAGCTTGGAAAGCATGGTTGTTCCTGATCAACTTAAGGGCAGTTGATTTACCAATAATCTTCACATCAAAGACATCATCCTAATCTAGTGTTGCATTGATGAACATTATGTTACTGTATTATCAATAATTTCTTTTCACTTGCAACCAGTCTATTGAAAAGCAAATTGAGGTCAAGAGGGAAAGCCTCTCCTTTAACTAGGATCACATAAAGGTCGTATACGGTGTGCGGTCCATAACTATCAAAAATGTCCATAACTATCAAAAATGACTTGGTTTGAGACTTATGGACATTCGTCATGTCCATAACTATCAAAATGTCCATAAGTATCAAAAAATGTCCATAACTATCAAAACCTGGTTAAAAAATGTGTTACCGCATTTGCGTTACATAGCGTTACTTCCCGTTACCATTCAACCGCGTTACGCTACCTAAGAAAACATTACCGATCAAATCGCGTTACATTCTAATTGCGTTATGCTACCTAAGAATGCGTTATATTTATGACCACATTACATCCTAACCCCGTTATCGCTTTATCGTTACCACGTTACCGTTACTGCATTACCAATCTAACCTCGTTACATTATTACACTTCTAACCGTGTTAGCATCCTAACCCTGTTACTTCATCACAGTTACCGCATTACCATTCTAACCCAGTTATGCGTTACCATACTAACCCCGTTATGCGTTACCGTTCTAACCGCGTTACCATACTAACCGCGTTACATACTAACCGCGTTACGCGTTACCGTTCTAACCGCATTACATTCTAACCGCGTTACGCGTTACCGTTCTAACCGCGTTACATACTAACCCCGTTACGCGTTACCGTGCTAATCGTAGAAACGTGGTCAATTTTTTATTTCTATCAGGAGGTGAATCGTAGACCATATCGCTGCCATATCGTTGTAGGTGAACGCCAGGCCTGACCATGTTACCATGGTAAAGCCCATTACCGTGTTATCTTTCTATCTGCATTACATCTTAATCTTGTTACCATTACTACATTACCACATTACCATTCTAACTCGTTAAGGTCATATCGCGTTATCGCGTTATCGTTACCACTGTGCGGCCCATCCGCCACCTATCCTGTCCCTCCACCATACTGCCCCTCCACCATACTGTCCCTCCACCATACTGTCTCTCCACCATACTAACCCTCTACCAAACAACCCCTCCACCATACTGCCCCTCCACCATACTGTCCCTCAACCATACTGCCCCTCCACCATACTGTCCCTTAACCATACTGCCCCTCCACCATACTGTCCCTCAACCATACTGCCCCTCCACCATACGGTCCCTTAACCATACTGCCCCTCCACCATACTGTCCCTCAACCATACTCTCCTCTACCATACTGCCCCTCTACTATAATGCCCCTCTACTACACTGCCCCTCCACCATACTGCCCCTCCACCATGCTGCCCCTCCACCAAGCTCCCCCTCCATCATGCTGCCCTTCCACCATGCTGCCCCTCCATCATACTGCGCCTCCACCATACTGCCCCTCTACCATACTGTCCCTCCGCCATGCTGCCCCTCTACCATACTTTCCCTCAACCATACTGTCCCTCTACCATACCTTCCTTCGACCATACTGCCCCTCCACCATGCTGCCCCTCTACCATACTTTCCCTCAACCATACTGCCCCTCTACCATACCTTCCTTCGACCATACTGCCCCTCCACCATGCTGCCCCTCCACTATACTACCCCTTTCCCAAACTGCCCCTCCACCATACTGCCCCTCTACTACACTGCCCCTCCACCATACTGGCCCTCTCCCATACTGCCCCTCTACTACACTGCCCCTCTACTACACTGCCCCACCACCATGCTGCCCCTCTCCCATACTGCCCCTCTACTACACTGCCCCTCCACCATACTGCCCCTACACCATACTGTCCCTCCACCATACTGCCCCTCTCCAATACTGCCCCTCTACTACACTGCCCCTCGACTATACTGTTCCTCCACCATACTGCCTCTCCAGCATACTGCCCTTCTACTACACTGCCCCTCCACAAAACTGCCCCTGTATCATACTGCCTCTCCACCATACTGCCCCTCTCCCATACTGCCCCTCTACTATACTGCCCCTCTCCCATACTACCCCTCCACCATACTGTCCCTCCGCCATACTGCCCCTCTACTATATTGCCCCTCCACCATATTGCCCCTCTGGAGACCATGCTGCCCCTCCACCATACTGCCCCTCTGGACACCATGCTGCCCCTCCACCATACTGCCCCTCCACCATGCTGCCCCTCCACCATACTGCCCCTCCATCATACTGCCCCTCCACCAAACTGCCAATCTATCATACTGCCCCTCCACCATATTGTCCCTCCACCATACTGCCCCTCTATCATACTGTCCCTCCACCATACTGCCCCTCTCCCATACTGCCCCTACACAATACTGCTCCTTTCCCATATTGCCCCTCTAAGTACTACACAATACTGCCCCTTTCCCATATTTCCCCTCTAAGTACTACACAATACTGCCCCTTTCCCAAATTGCCCCTCTAAGTACTACACTGCCCCTCCACAATACTGCCCCTCCACCATACTGCCCCTCTTCCATACTACCCCTCCACCATGCTGCCCCTCCATCATACTGCCGCTCAACCATACTGCCCCTCAATCAAGCTGCCCCTCCACCATACTGCCCCTCTATCATACTGTCCCTCCACCATACTGCCCCTTTCCCATACTACCCCTCTACTAGACTGCTCCTCAACTATACTGCCCCTCCACCATACTGCCCCTCTCCCATACTGCCCCTACAAAATACTGCCCCTTTCCCATATTGCCCCTCTAAATACTATAGGAGAACTATGTTGTTATACTTGTACGGAATGATTACCGACTTTCCGATCTGTCGAAATACCCACCGACGTCATAGATGGAGGTGGGTATTTCGACAGATCGGAAAGAGGTAATCATGGAGTACAAGTATAACTACGTTGTTCTCCTATTATTATATACCTTAAATTGTTCGTAAATAGTCAAACTTTACCCTATTTGGCCGTTAGTCGCAGTCCCTCTTTGTCAAGTTTATATCGAAAGGCGTCCTGTACAAAAAATTATTAACCGGAAGTTTACGTTTAGATGTCGTGCATGCGCACTCGGTCATACACTCTCCTAGCACATTCTTTACGTTACTTTACTGTCTCCTACTGATAACCCTTGCAGCGCGACTCCGCTTGGCTATTGAGAAGTGCCAATCTTCCATCATATATTTAACAATGTTATACCTATGGTCAAATCTGTTTGGAGAGTGAACACAACCAGAGTTAGCTGCAGTTGCGGATACGAAACCCAACGGACAAGGACATGTCCGCGAAGAGAAAGCAAGACGCTTTAAGTTAAGTAATTATATTATATTTTTAAGTAATTAGACTCATCCAACATGCCCAGTTTATGCTATCTATCTTGTAGAATAGTATGATCATCAATATTAAAGAAGACATCAACATTAATCAACTTTTAAACACATTTTTATTTTTACTATTTTGACGCGCGATACATTTTATCGGGAAACAATACCCACTCACAAAACTTTGTCAGAAAACTGTGTCGAGTACAAACTCGGATAAATATCTTAATTTACAGCCTTAACTATTGGATTATCTCTCTACATGTTGATATTGAAGGTGAAATTTCCACCGGTAATATGAACTCCTTGTAAGAATCCCCTAATAACATCTTACTTGGTCCGAGACAGGTCATTTTTTACCGCTGGGTGTCCTGGATTTTGTTTGACAGGGGGGCGATATGGTACCATTTCGAAGTCCTCTTCCCTCATTTCCTCATACATCGATGCCGGTATATCGTAATCCTGCAAAATACCACGATAAATAAATATAGTTAATTGTTTGAAATTTTTACTTGACTATGCACAATGATAATTCTGTAATATTTTAATAATTGTTTTTCCACTTACATCCTCAGGTTCTTCAACCACAGGCTGAGATGCTGGTACAGGCCGTCTGACAGTCACTTTCTGTTGCTTCGGGGGGGCGATATCATCAGTGTTCTCCTACAAGATCAAAATCAAGAACTACGCCTATTTATCGTTTGATAAATTGACAAATATCACAGCAGGAATCCCGCGATGTCAACAAATACATATAAAATCGGAAATCATTATTTTTTAAAAACCTACCGGAACTTCACCAACACCCAGAGCTGCCGGAACGATCCTCTCTCTACGGCGATTTATCACTGCCACTGCCATCTCATTATTTGGGCCTGGAGTCTTAAATGTATAAACCATGGAATTATTAATAATTATAAGTGAAATACATACATATTTCAAAGGAAAATAAGCACAGTGTATTGTGCACACTTTGCACAAATATTATATTTAACCCTCTCGACAAATTATATCGTACCTGTAATTGAGGAGCACCAAGTGCCGCCGCCGGGAAATCGTCATCGCCACGTCGTGGAGTAGCAACTGGAGTAATATCGTCTATCTGGAATTGTGTGATTAAGTGAAATTTGAAGTTATTTAATCATCATTTTGCAATTATACTTGCAAACCCAAGGAATATAGTGCTTTATATAGGATTAACGTTGTCATCGGAGATAGCTCCGCATCTCTTCACAGTTACAGGACTTAAACACCTACCTCATTCTGCACTCCTTGGCCGGATCGCGCTGCTCTTAACGGTTGGTATACACGATTTCCCCTGTTCAGTATAGAGTACATCTCCTCTTGTTGTTCATCACTGGCTATCGCATAGCTTTGTAGACTCTGAATCGATTTATGGCCGCTTAATTGGGCGACTTAGTTGGCAGGCACTCCTGCATGAATCAATGTAGAACAGGTGGTCTTCCTAACCGAGTGGTTACTGATTTTTTTACCAGGTATACCTGCTTTCTCAGCGGAGATTTTCATAATTTTACCCTGTTCGTTATTTCCCATCGCCATCTTTTGGTACCATATTTGGGAATTTGCTGAATGTCTGTGGTTCACGCACAGATAAAAAGGACTCCCATCTCTTTTCATTTCCACTGGGCGATGGCTTTCGTATTTTCTTAAAAGAAAAATAGGACAGCGATTTTTTTGTTCTTCGTTGGCCCACATGCGAGGGGTGAACGCTCTAGCTGACGAAATATTGCCTTGTCGCGTTTTGGTAACTCTTTCAGAGAAAGTTATACTTTCTTTTCCGTTTTTTTCCTCTATTCTCACATCTCCCCACGTCATTTGACGTGCTTCTTGCCTTCCCCGAAGGCCAAAACATTTGGTATTCAAATACCAAATGGCATTTCTTAACCCTACGGGAGAGTTATAACTGAAGCACCGGATGTCCACAATCTGTTTTCTTCCTCTACAGTAAGTGGATTGCACTGGAAATTAAAAAATAGAAATATGTAGAAAATTTAGCAGAAATACCTAGCACTCTCAATAATAGCATTTAAATACTAATTAGTAAATTTATCTATTTCTTAAATATTTTTTTATCTTTTTCCATTTGATCTTCTTAATTTTACTTAAAACTTACCCTGTTTGGTTTGTTCCCTTTCCCCTGCGACTTGAGTTCCTTCTTGGGTCCAGCTAAGACATCCCGGGCCGTTTTGAATAGGATGCTTGTAACAATATTTTCTTTGTATAACTTTGATTCAAGATACCTTTTTATGCTCGAGTAGAAACTCGCCAGGGTGTCTGGTTCGTATTCGGTATCATCCTGTTTTCTGATTTTTATGAAGTAATTTGCAAGCAAAATATTCATTTTCGGGGGTTCTATGTCTTCGATTTTCTCCGTATGTCCTTGTGAAACGCAGAATCTGATGAATTGACTCGCATCGCGATCAGTTTTTTTTTTGGTTTCCACTGACTTTCGGCTATCTATGTAATTTCTCAGTATATCTTCTGCCGATAAGTCTTCCTTGTCTTCTAATACAACAACATTATCGTCTTGTTCGTTATCACTTTCTTGCTGGCCTACAATAATATCAAATTCGCCTTGTAAATCATCCATCGCATCTGCTGCAGACGACTTGTTTATAAACAAACTTGACGCGCTGTCAATGCATTCCCTTAGCATTGCAGTTCAGCGGTATTTTCGTATAAATTTAAAATGTCTAATAATTTGAAATAATTGCATACATAATTTCAATATATTCATTATTATACATCTGTGGTTTTTTTTTACATTTTTGTTGTACCTTAACCCATTTTGTAAAGGTTTGTTTACTTTTTGCAGAATGACGTCGGAAGTCAAGTCTCCGACAGAGTTGAATCATATCGCAGTGAGTACATTTATCTAAATCTCCCACTTTGTTTATTTATGTCTTCACTTTTGTATAATATATATAGCGTAGGTTTGTTTGTAATTTAAAGGTACGGCCTTTTTATAATACGGCCTACAAGCAATTAGTTGAGTACGACGTCCGCCATTTTTAACGTAGTAGATGGTCCGTTTCTGTCAATCTCGCATCCAATCAGATTGCGTTATTTTACGTTCAAAGCACTCCGTATGGTGTATCCAAAGGCGAGCTGTACAATAAATTATGGAGTACCTTGCCCATATGATACATATATTACACCCGTAGCAGCAGTCCGTATTTGTAGTGAGTTTATGCATAGGTATATAATAATACAAAATACTGCCCCTTTCCCATATTGCCCCTCTAAGTACTACACAATACTGCCCCTTTCCCATATTGCCCCTCTAAGTACTACACAATACTGTCCCTTTCCCATATTGCCCCTCTAAGTACTACACTGCCCCTCCACTATACTGCCCCTCCACCATACTGCCCCTTTCCCATACTGCCCCTCCACCATGCTGCCCCTCCATCATACTGCCCCTCCACCATACTGCCCCTCAATCATAATGCCCCTCCACCATACTGTCCCTCTACCATACTGCCCCTCTATCATACTGTCCCTCCACCATACTGCCCCTTTCCCATACTGACCCTCTACTAGACTGCCCCTCCACTATACTGCCCCTCCACCATACGGCCCCTCTACCATACTGCCCCTCCACTATACTACCCTACATCCTATATCTCCACATCCATACATCCTACATCCCTACATCCTACTTTCCCACATCCCTACATGCTTACATCCCCACATCCCTACATGCCTACATCCCCACATCCTAGATCCCCATATCCCTACATCCCTACATCCTACATCCCCACATCCCTACATCCTAGATCCCCACATACTATAATGCCCCTCTACTATACTGCCCCTCTACCATACTGCCCCTCCACCATGCTGCCCCTCGACCAAGCTCCCCCTCCACCATGCTGCCCTTCCACCATGCTGACCCTCCATCATACTGCCCCTCCACCATACTGCCCCTCCACCATGCTGCCCCTCCACCATACTACCCCTCCACCAAGCTGCTCCTCTACCATACTTTCCCTCAACCATACTGCCCCTCTACCATACCTTCCTTTAACCATACTGCCCCTCCACCATGCTGCCCCTCCACTATACTACCTCTTTCCCACATTGCCCCTCCACCATACTGCCCCTCTACTACACTGCCCCTCCACCATACTGGCCCTCTCCCATACTGCCCCTCTACTACACTGCCCCTCTACTACACTGCCACTCCACCATGCTGCCCCTCTCCCATACTGCCCCTCTACTACACTGCCCCTCTGCCATACTGCCCCCCACCATACTGCCTCTCCAGCATACTGCCCTTCTACTACAATGCCCCTCCACAATACTCCACCATACTGCCCCTCTCCCATACTGCCCCTTTACTATACTGCCCCTCTCCCATACTGCCCCTCCACCATACTGTCCCTCCGCCATACTGCCCCTCTACTATATTGCCCCTCCACCATACTGTCCCTCTGGAGACCATGTTACCCCTCCACCATACTGCCCCTCTGTACACCATGCTGCCCCTCCACCATACTGCCCCTCCACCATGCTGCCCCTCCACCATGCAGCCCCTCAATCATACTGCCCCTCCACCATATTGTCCCTCCACCATACTGACCCTCTATCATACTGTCCCTCCACCATTCTGCCCCTTTCCCATACTGCCCCTTTACTAGACTGCTCTCCCACTATACTGCCCCTCCACCATACTGCCCCTCTCCCATACTGCCCCTACACAATACTGCCCCTTTCCCCCATTGCCCCTCTAAGTATTACACATTCCTATATACCTATGAGCGAACAACCTATGATTACTTAACGCTCCTGGGGGTGGAATAACTTTTGTTTACTGCCCAGGTTGAAGTTACTGCCCAGGTTGACGTTTACTGCCCAGGTTGACGTTTACTGCCAAGGTTGACGTTTGGAGACATTCGGTTTTTATGGATATTAGCCGACAATTGAAGGTATATAGGAATAGGGAAACCACGTACCGGTGGAAATAAGTCAAAGTTACTCGGTAAAGCTTGGAAAAATTACTGCCCCCGGCTATGCCTTGGGCAGTAATTTTTCCAAGCCTTACCTCGTAACTTTGACTTATTCCCACCGGAACATAGTTTCCCTCTAATACTGCCCCTTTCCCATATTGCCCCTCTAAGTACTACACAATACTGCCCCTTTCCCATATTGCCCCTCTAAGTACTACACTGCCCCTCCACTATACTGCCCCTCCGGCATACTGCCCCTTTCCCATACTGCCCCTCCACCATGCTGCCCCTCCATCATACTGCCCCTCCACAATACTGCCCCTCAATCATAATGCCCCTCCACCATACTGTCCCTCTACCATACTGCCCCTCTATTATACTGTCCCTCCACCCTACTGCCCCTTTCCTATACTGCCCCTCTATTAGACTGCCCCTCCACTATACTGCCCCTCCACCATACTGCCCCTCTACCATACTGCCCCTCCACTATACTACCCTACATCCTACATCTCCACATCCATACATCCTACATCCCTACATCCTACATTCCCACATCTCCACATCCTACATCCCCATATCCCTACATCCTACATGTAGAGATGTGGGAATGTAGGATGTGGGGATGTAGGATATATGGATATGGAGATGTAGGATGTAGGGTAGAATAGTGGAGGGGCAGTATGGTAGAGGGGCAGTATGGTGAAGGGGCAGTATAGTGGAGGGGCAGTGTAGTACTTAGAGGGGCAATATGGGAAAGGGGCAGTATTGTGTAGGGGCAGTATGGTGGAGGGGCAGTATGATAGAGGGGCAGTATGGTGAAGGGACAGTATGGTGGAGGAGCAGTATGATAGAGGGGCAGTATGGTGGAGGGGCAGTATGATGGAGATGCAGCATGGTGGAGGGGCAGCTTGGTGGAGGGGCAGTATGGTGGAGGGGCAGCATGATGGAGGGGCAGTATGGTGGAGGGCAATATAGAAGAGGGGCAGTGTGGCGGAGGGACAGTATGGTGGAGGGGCAGTATGGTGGAGGGGCAGTATGGTTGAGGGACAGTATTGTTGAGGGACAGTATGGTGGAGGGACAGCATAGGTGGCGATTGGGCCGCACAGCGATAACGATGACTTAGTCAATTTGCAAAGTATAGTAGAGGGGCAGTATGGGAGAGGGGCAGCATGGTGGAGGGGCAGTATGATAGAGGGGCAATATTGTGGAGGGGCAGTGTAGTAGAAGGGCAGTATGGTGGGAAGGCAGTATGGTGGAGGGACAGTATAGTCGAGGGGCAGTATGGTGGAGGGGCAGTGTGGAAAAGAGGCAGTATGGTTGAGGGACAGTATGGTGGAGGGGCAGTGTAGAAGAGGGGCAGTATTTGAGAGGGGCAGTATGGTGGAGGGACAGTATGGTGGAGGGGCAGTATAGTGGAGGGGCAGTGTAGTAGAGGGGGAGTATGGGAGAGGGTCAGTTTGGTGGAGGTGCAGTGTAGTAGAGGGGCAGTATGGTGAGGGGGCAGTGTGGGAAAGGGGCAGTATAGTGGAGGGGCAGCATGGTGGAGGGGCAGCATGGTTAAAGGAAGGTATGGTAGAGGGGCAGTATGGTTGAGGGAAAGTATTGTAGAGGGGCAGCTTGGTGGAGGGGCAGTATGGTGGAGGGGCAGTAAGGTGGAGGGGCAGTATGGTGGAGGGGCAATATAGTGGAGGGGCAGTATGGTGGAGGGACAGTATGGTGGAGGGGCAATATAGTGGAGGGGCAGTATGTCGGAGGAACAGTATGGTGGAGGGGCAGTATGGTGGAGGGGCAGTATAGTAGAGGGGCAGCATGGGAAAGGGGCAGTATGGCGGAGGGACAGTATGATAGAGGGGCAGTATGGTGGAGGGACAGTATGGTGGAGGGGCAGTATGATAGAAGGGCAGTATGGTGGAGGGGCAGTATGATGGAGGGGCAGCATGGTGGAGGGGCAGCATGGTGATGGGGCAGCTTGGTGGAGGGGCAGTATGGTGGAGGGGCAGCATGGTGGAGGGGCAGTATGGTGGAGGGGCAATAGAGTAGAGGGGCAGTGTGGCGGAGGGACAGTATGGTGGAGGGGCAATATATTGGAGGGACAGTGTAGTAAAGGGGCAGTATGGGAGAGGATCAGTACGGTGGAGGGGCAGTGTAGTAGAGGGGCAGTATGGTGGAGGGGCAGTGTGGGAAAGGGGCAGTATAGTGGAGGGGCAGCATGGTGGAGGGGCAGTATGGTTAAAGGAAGGTATGGTAGAGGGGCAGTAAGGTTGAGGGAAAGTATGGTAGAGGGGCAGCTTGGTGGAGGGGCAGTATGGTGGAGGGGCAGCATGGTGGAGGGGCAGTATGGTGGAGGGGCAATAAAGTTGAGGGGCAGTATGGTGGAGGGGCAGTATGGTGGAGGGGCAATATAGTGGAGGGGCAGTCTGGCGGAGGGACAGTATGGTGGAGGGGCAGTATGGTGGAGGGGCAGTATAGTAGAGGGGCAGCATGGGAAAGGGGCAGTATGGTGGAGGGGCAGTATGATGGAGGGAAGCATGATGGAGGGGCAGCATGATGGAGAGACAGCTTGGTGGAGGGGCAGTATTGTGGAGGGGCAGCATGATGGAGGGGCAGTATGGTGGAGGGGCAATATAGTAGAGGGGCAGTATGGCGGAGGGACAGTATGGTGGAGGGGCAGTATGGTGGAGGGGCAGTATAGAAGAGGGGCAGTATGGGAGAGGGGTAGCATGGCTGAGGGCCAGTATGATAGAGGGGCAGTACTGTGTAGGGGCAGTGTAGTAGAAGGGCATTATGGTGGAGAGGCAGTATGGTGGACGGACAGTATAGTCGAGGGGCAGTATGGTGGAGGGGTAGTGTGGGAAAGAGGCAGTATGGTTGAGGGACAGTATGGTGGAGGAGCAGTGTAGTAGAGGGGCAGTATTGGAGAGGGGCAGCATGGTGGAGGGGCAGTATGGTGGAGGGGCAGTGTAGTAGAGGGGCAGTATGGGAGAGGGGCAGTATGTTGGAGGGGCAGTGTAGTAGAGGGGCAGTGTAGTAGAGGGGCAGTATGGGAGAGGGGCAGTATGGTGGAGGGGCAGTATAGTGGAGGGGCAGTATGGTGGAGGGGCAGTATGGTTGAGGGAAAGTATGGTAGATGGGCAGTATGGTTGAGGAAAATCCAACAAATATAATTGAATCATTTTTAATCATTTTTAGAGGGGCAGCATGGGAAAGGGGCAGAAGGTGCTCAAGAGAGCGAGAGTGTGACTGCCAGGTACTTAGGAGACGTAGAGCTAAGCGGTGCAGATCACAAAGCACAGAGTATAAAGGTAAAGGTGGAAGAAAATCACCGAGTGGGGAACCACCAATGAAAATACTAAATGTAATGAAAAAACAAGAATCAGTGGCGTCTGAAATGGTAAATGAATGTAAAGGTGCTATGGGGGACTTAATGACAGAAATGACCGAACGACTGACACAACTGACAGTAGACTTTACAACCCAAATGACGGAAATGAAAGAAAAGATAGATATATCACAGAATGAAGTAAAAAAAGCCCATCTAATTACAAATCAAGTTCAAGAGAATTTGGTAGAACAACTTAGAGAGGTGAAGGAATCAATGGCAAATCTAAGAAAAGAAAATCACATTGAACAACAAAAAATAAATGCTGAAAAGAACACTGAAAGGGAACGGATAAGCAGAGTTGAGGCAACAATGATGGAAATAAAGGAGGGTTTGGAAGTACATAGGGAGAAAATAGTGCAAACACAACACGATATGGTTACGGAATTGAAAAGTGTCAGAGAGGCAGTGGACCTAAACAGAAATGAAGCAGAGAAAAGAGACAAAGAAATGGATAATGAGTTAAAAGAGATAACAAATAGCATGAAGAATGCACTAAGATCGGCAAAAACAGAAATAACAGTGATATCTGAAGTAGTGGACAGGCACAGCGTGGATCTACAGCACCTGAAAGAAAGGGCAGGAAGCACAAGTAGCCATGATGATAGATACCTCTCACCACGACGATTGAACATATTCATAGAAGGTGTAAGAGAAGTATTCAATGAAAATCCGTACGAAACTGCGATGCAAGTACTTACACAAATAATCCCAGAAATAACCCTAAACGATATAAACCTGGCACAGAGGGTGCGAAGAAAGGACATGGCGGAAAAATCAGCATTACTAGTATGCCTAACCACAGTAAGAATGAGGGATAACTTACTAAGGAAAAAAAAGAAGCTAAGAGATGCAGAAGGATATCAAAGTATCTATGTGAACCCAGACGAAACCCCAGAAACTCGACAAGCAAGGTCAATTGCACAACAAGTGGCAATAAATACCAGAAGAAGAGGACATGCGACCAAACTAAAGAGTGAGGATGTATGTGTGGATGGGACATGGTATAACGGTAAATTCCCCGACTATATACCAAGTGAATACCTACAAAGAGACAACGACATGAGACATGCCAAAGAGATACTAACAAGAGAAAACAAAAAAGAAGAGGATAATGGAAAAGATAACCGTACTGAAAAGAGGAAAACCGTCAAAATAGACCTAACAGACGTAAGAGCTCCAGCTACCCATGAAGTAATGGTTGAAGAAAGAACAGAGCGAAAAGAAGAAGAAATGGATACCCACATACCAGAGAGATCACAAGTTGGAATACGATCGACAGCTGCAGGCCTGATATTCAAGGGACGAAAGGCCTATCTGAGTAATTTCCATGACTCAAACATAAGATATAATGGAATATACTACAGGAGCGCAGAACAGTGCTTTCAGGCAGAAAAGTGCCGTATAAACGACCAACCAGACCTAGTATCTAAGGTAATGAAAAGTGAAACTCCGCTGGAAGCAAAAAGGATAGGAGATAATTGTGAGGAATCGATCCGGTGGATAAAAACAAAGCATGAAGTGATGAAGTATGTTAATGAAGTGAAATATAGACAAAAAGAACTCCTTGCAAGTCATCCAAAATTACTCGTAGAAGGAACACAAGACAAATATTGGGGTGGTGGACATGATTTCAATGATACTGCATATGACGAAAATCGAATTGTCACAATACACTCGGAAAAATCCTCATGGAAATAAGAGAAGAAATACGAAGGAAACGTGAAAGTGACTTAGTTCAAGGGCGGGACAAGACCACAGACGTGAATAGTTCAGCCGCTAATCACCAGGAGACGACTGTGTAAACTAAAAACCACGTGATAAACCTGACATATTTCGGCACCATTTTGAAAAGCACAAAGGGCAAGGTGGAGGACTGCATTGCATATTGAACACAACCTACAGTGATAATAACCATGACATATAATTGGCCACGGTATTTGATGGTAGGAGATTCTAGGGCGTCAAATATGCAGTATTACCTAAATAACTACAGAGGAAATGACTGCTCAGTGTGTGTATGTCCCGGTGCTACACTCGAACAGGTATCGAATATGGTGGTGAGAGAAGTGAAAAGAGGGCTTAAGTATGGACATAAATACAGTGCTATATATACAATAGGAGGCACTAATAGTCTGACCCAGAAAACTACTAACCCATGGAAAATCACGGTTAGAGAAGGCAGCACGAAACAGCTGATCGAAGAAACCCTAGATCTATTTACGGATATGGAGCTCGCGATACATGCAATGGACGCGGAAGTACCAGTTGTGGTAGGTTCAATATACGCACTAGACCTACAAGCAGCAAACCGACGAGGATACGGGCAACACGTAGATCAGAGAAGACTAGAGTTCGTTGTGAAATCCATTAACCAGGGAATATCAAGGTTGAATTGGGACAACGGACTGTTTACCCCATATATGGGAAGAGAGGTACATCGGAATATACCGGGTGGAAAAGTATTGCATATGTATGAAAAACTGTGAGACGGTATACATCCAGACGACATGACACAGTGGAAAATAACAGGACTCTTACATGACAGTCTAACTAAGAACATAGCTCATGGAAATCATCTGTAAGTATATACTAGATTCAAGAGAATCTATATTATATGGTACATGGAAAACATCTGTGAGTATATATTAGATTCAAGAGAATCTATACTAAGGTGGCGAAAATATACAGTAATTAATTATTATTAATTAGCTAAGTACTAGTCAATCTTAACATGAAGGTGATTACTTGAAATATGCGAGTGCATAGAAAAACCGAGATGTGTATTCTGGACATTTTTGCCATCACAGAACACTGCTGCTGCTGCCCCCTGGGTTTTTTCTACATATTATAATTATTGATATAACAATGTGCATGAGGTTTGGGACACGTTTGTCGATGTTTTTTCTCAGAAATTTCTCTGTATGTATTCTGTTTATCTACACTTTAGCAACTATGTCATCTATAGGGTATCTCCCCTTGAGATGGCTCGATTGGATAATGCTCTTCGACATTCCTAATCGTGTTGTATATACACTTATACATGTTGTGTTTGTCTATCCAAAAGTAATCAAGATATCTGAGTTGAATTTGTCATCAAATATGAGTGTTAATATGCATGAAACATATACAAGATCAATAAGGTACGGACACCGATGGCGTACTTAACCCCAGATGAACTGCAACTAATGAAGGGAATGAAATTTTTAACGTTAAATACACGAAGTTTATATAAAAAAATTGGAAATTTTCGTCGATTGTTTAAGGAAATAGATTTTTTTTGGATCACTGAAAGTTGGTTAACGGAAAGATACGCCTCAAATATGTTAGACTTGGATCAGATGACAATATACAGAACAGATCGCAGTTACGACAGTAAAAAGGTTGGAGGAGGTGTCGCGATGTATATAAAAAATCGATATGTTGACTATGTAACAGTACTTAATAAATATAGTATCTCCAGTGAAACTATTGAATGGTTGACTTGTGCAGTGGAAATACCTAACCATAAAAGAATGATAGTCTCAGTAGTATATAGACCACCAGGTGATAATGTGAAAGGATGTTATGACACAATGTCGAGTTTACTAGAGGATCCCAACTATAAAGATTATGAGCACTGGCTAATGGGGGATATGAATGTGAATAGCAAATCCACCAGATGCCCAAAGTTTACAGTAATGAAAACCTTTTTATTAAATCATAATTTAGAATTATTACAAACTAATGATACGTTTTTACACAATGGGGGAGGGAGTATTATAGACCATATATATACAAATAGTAAATACATAGCAGGAGCAGGGAACATAAATTTTTTTTTTTCGGACCACATTATGATCTATGCGATAAGAAAAAAGGCAAGAGATAATTATCAAAGAAAGACTATTACTGTAAGAGATTTAAATAGGCAGAACACAGAGGAATTAAAGAAAATCATGAAGGATTATGACGTAGATAAAACGCTGAACAAAACTAACGAACCGTGCGAGCAATTGGTAAATTTTCTTAAAAATATGATTAATACAGAAGCCCCAATAAAAGAACGAAGACTTAGAACTAATGATGGTAAGGTATTACCAAGGCACCTTGAGAAAAAAATAGATGTAAGAAAACATCTAATGAAGAAAATATCTAAGACTAGGGTATATGACTATAAATATAGAGAACTATTAAATAAGGCCCGTAAGTTAAGATGGGAAATTACAAAAGGGTTAAGACAGTTGAGAAAAAAAGAGATTCAAGAGAATCTGCTATTAAATAAGACTAAACCGAAAAAATTTTGGCAAATACTCAACAAGGTCTGGAATGGAGATAAAAAATCGGGAAATACTTACCCAGTTCAAGAGAATGAGAATATTGTTAAAATTTGTAATGACATGAATGAATATTTTATAAACATAGGAGTGATCAATGAAGATGATTTTGAAGAACGAAGAGATGGCCGCGACAACGATCAAGCACCTACAGCAGATGAAGATAATTACATGGAAGAAGTAAAGAAGGTAGATGTTCAAGAAATAACAAGAATAGTGAAGAACCTTGACAACGGAAAATCGACAGGCATCGAATATGTGAGATCTGACCTTCTTAAGGAATTATTATTAAGTAAACCAGTTATCTTAGTAAAATTACTAAATTATGCTTTAGACAATAATTATTTTCCAGATACCCTTAAAGCCGGTAAAATAACACCTTTACCAAAGGGGGGAGATATGAGTCAGTTCACAAATTGGCGACCTATTACCGTTCTATCAACGATATCAAAAATTTTTGAAAAAGTAATACACGCTAGAATGATTGATTATCTTCAAGAGAATGATTTATTAAACAGAATGCAATTCGGATTCAGGCCAAAAAAATCAACATCCCAAGCAATATTTTACGTCCTTAATGAAATTTTATTACAATTAGATAAAACGAATACTGTACTAGCCCTGTATATAGATTTTCAAAAAGCTTTTGATAGTGTAAACCATAAAATAGTTGTAAATAAAATTCGGAACAAGGGAATAAACTCAGATTTAGTAGATTTAATTGATAATTATAAATTAGAACAGTGCAAACTAAATTAAATGAAATAATATCAGAACCAGCAACAACTGTATGTGGAGTACCACAAGGGTCTGTGATAGGGCCACTGCTGTTCCTTATCTTTATAGATGATATAACAAGAAACTTAATTTATTCGAAAATAGTCCTTTATGCGGATGACATTGTTTTGATAGTAAGTGGAAATAAACAGGAAGACATTGTTCGCAATGCTGAGCATGATTTAGGAGTTATAGATAGATGGACGAAAAATAATGTTATAAAAATAAACTGTAAGAAGACGAAAACAATGTGGTTCAGTAACAAAAAGGGTATAGAAAAAAACAGAACAGTAAGGATAGGAAGAGACATATTGCAGGCTGTTTCAAAGTATAGATACTTGGGAGTACTGTTTGATAATAAATTGAGTTTTGCAGGCCATTTTCAGAAAATTACACATGAATTTAATCACAAGTTGTTTAAATTAAGAAAGATAAGGTTCTGCCTGGACGATGCGACAAGTCTGAAAATAGTGAAACATATGTTATTACCAATAATAGAGTATTCAGACTTAGTCTACTATTGTATGAGTAAGGAGTTGAGAGGAAAACTACAGGTGTGTGTTAATAATGCGTTAAGAACTGCTATAGGATGGAAAAAATCGAAGGATTTACACTTAGAGGAAATATACGAATTATGTAAAATTAGACCTCTACGACTAAGAAGAGCAAGTCACTTAATGAGCACGATAAGATGGTGGGTAGAAGATGAGAAAAATGTGTTATGCAATCAAGTAGCTAGAACAAGGGGAGAGAATAAAATAAGGTTGAAAATACACAGACCTAGAACAAAAAAATATCGATTGTCACCACTTTATAGGGGAAACTTAATATGGGAAACTTTGCCACGCGAAATACAGGTATTAGACGGAGGCGATTTATTTAAGTTTAAAGTAAAAGAATTTTTAGTTAGTAACTTACAAGAGGAAGAAGATGCTTGATAGATAAACGAAGAAGGATATGAGTAGTTACCTGCATTCAAGAGAATGTATGAATATATGATTAAGCAATATAAATGAAAATGTTGTCTGTCCATGTATGTCCTGTGTCGACATGTATTGTCTTGCATATACTAAATGTGACATAAATATGGAAGATCGCCACTTATGTAGGCGAATATTTATCGTCGTTAAACTGTGTTTACTGAATAAAAAAAAAAAATAAAAAAATCATAGTTGTAAGTGTGATTTGTAGTTATTATTGTTCCTTATATTGACATCGATAAGTTATGAGAAGGGTTATGAGCTGGTAGGTATTGAATATGTAATAAGTGTACAAGTGTAATATATAGGCCTATGCAAGTCTATACCGTACCGGTATATTATGTAAGGTTAAAAAATTGAAATCTTGAAAATTTTAAAATAAAAAAATCTTAGATGTGTGTGGGGGGTTGAAACCTAACCTCTGTTTTTATTTGGTGTTTCTACGACCATTATTACGTAGTAATCGTCCGTCTCTGGTACCATTGCAGTTGACCACGTTTCTATGATTAGCACGGTAATGCGCAAAGGGGTTAGTATGTAACGCGGTTAGAACGGTAACGCGTAACGCGGTTAGAATGTAAGGCGGTTAGAACGGTAACGAGTAACGCGGTTAGTATGTAACGTGGTTAGAACGGTAACGCGTAACGCGGTTAGAATGTAACGCGGTTAGAACGGTAACGCGTAACGCGGTTAGTATGTAACGCGGTTAGAACAGTAACGCGTAACGCGGTTAGTATGGTACCGCGGTTAGAACGGTAACGCATAACGCCAAAGTGGTAACTGGGCTAGAATGGTAACGGTATGCTGTTATGGGGTTAGAATAGTAACCCGGTTAGAACAGTAATGCAGTAACGGTAACATGATAACGGGGTTAGAATCGTGACGGTAACGCGGTAACTGTAATGATACCAGATCAGTAACGTTTTCTTAGGTAGCGTAATGTGGTTTGAGTAACTCAATGTAACGCAAATGGGTAACGCATTTGTTTAAGCAGGTTTTGATAGTTATGGACATTTTTTTATACTTATGGACATTTTGATAGTTATGGACATGACGAATGTCCATAAGTCTCAAACCAAGTCATTTTTGATAGTTATGGACATTTTTGATAGTTATGGACCGCACATACGGTGTTATATACAAATACTTTCATTTGTAAAATATCTTTTCTTTGGTCATACAACACTAATGGAAATCATTGTCCAGGATGTTGTTTATCGTTGGAGTTATCCTATCGTCCAGCACCAGCACCAGTTACCAACGAACTTTCTTCAACAACCCGCTGTTTACTTTCCCGTTTCGTACGGCCAATTTTGGTATCAAATAGCAAGAAAAATAAGTAAGATACATGTACATGTATATGTGAAAATATAAGACTGGCCTTGTCAAATAGCTTCACACGCCACCTCCCTTTTCACTTCACCACGAACATCTGAACTTCTTCACCGCGAGTCGCCCACACGAAAAGCATCTCAGACTGGGCGTTGTTGTGTCCTGTTGATGACAGTTTGCGACACCGTCAATTACCGCGCTAATGAAACTGGTACGATGTCTCCAATCAACGGCGAACAGGTCGCCGTCAGATGGCCGGGCGCATGCACCACGGGTGGAGAGGGGGAGGGGGTAGGTGGGGTAGGGGAGGGGGGTTGAGCTTTAGTGATGGTAGCAGGTGGATGGGTGGCAGGAGGGAAGGTGACAGGAGATGTACGTAGCTGGAGGAAGAATCTGACATTGGGTACACCTGCAATTAACACCGGCTTTGAAAAGCCATCACGTAGGCCTATCTCCACCCTATAATAACTTTATATCACTAGGTAAACTGCTATCAACTATAGCATGGCGATTGAACTGAGGAGTGGAGGCAAACTGATCAACATTACATGTGGGAGAAGTTTACTCGGTAGAGCCAGTTGGAAGAATAGTGTATGACGTATAAGGAGAGGAAAGCATGAGGGGGTAGGTAGTGATGCAATTTATTTGTAATTATTTGGATCGTGGAATTATGAGTGTCAATGTTGTTTATAACAATTAACACCCTGCAATAAGAGCGAGGTGATGAGACTCCACTGCGGGAAAGTGGGCGGGATTGAGGGAGGGAGCGGGGAT
Organism: Alentia gelatinosa; assembly: GCA_950022655.1. NCBI lineage: Eukaryota > Metazoa > Annelida > Polychaeta > Phyllodocida > Polynoidae > Alentia > Alentia gelatinosa. The sequence continues at coordinate 30,224,069 of OX465580.1, read as the reverse complement.
TGGTCGGAGAGCATCCATGTGTCCCCACTGTGCATAAAAGGAGGGGGAGGCAGGAACTGCATCCATTCTGACCATGCAGAGGCACTCGGCTAGCACGTGACATCACGCAACAACCACACTGAGCAAGTACGAACAGAGGAGAAAACGAGCAGGTGAGAACTAGTTTTATTATTCATGCAATATCATGCATTTATCAATATAAACCCTTAAAAACAACAATAATACCCAATTAAAGAAAACTAAATCATATATCATATATATACACGTACCAGAAAGACAGGACTTAATAAATAATGCACAGGATACGACATCGCAGTATCAGTTATAGATCTCAAAAAGCTCTCAGCTTTTTTCATTTCTTGTGAGGCAGAAGGCTTCACAGTTGTATAAAATCAGTAAGCCACGGTTCTTCTGTTTGGTGACATAGCGATCGTTCCAGAACATCATTCAGCCATAAATAACACTGAGTATAGTAAAATCCCGCGTAAGCGTACACCCTCTGTTCCGGGCCAAAGTGTTCGCTTACGCGGGGTGTTCTCTTACGCGAGAGTTTCAAGGTTCTATATGCAAGTGCTATACATCGATATGTAGGGGAGACAGAGCCGATGCTAGATCTGAAATCAAGTTGTCAATATCTTAATTGGGTCCGAAGTTAATAAACTTTGAATTAGAAATTTATTTTCTATGAATATACTCACACACACGCGGGGTGTTCGCTCACGCGGGGTTGATAGAGAGGAAACTTTCCGTTTCGAGCAAAAGTGTATGTTTACGCGGGGTGTCCGCGGGCGGGGGTCCGTTAGGCGGGGTTCTCCTGTAGTTCTAAAAGGTTTCGCACATAGCCTCTTCACTTTTAGTTTGATTTAATTTTCATTTGTTATTGTCCATTTGTCACACTATATGTTTTCTTTGTTTTTACCGTCTCTTAATTGAGCCGATAAAATGTTACAGTCCGTGATGTTACGGGAATTCTGCGCTTATTCACGCACACATTATCCACCACACGCCCACCTCACCCAAGACACATAACAAGGGTCTCATCCACACATACCGAACTTCTGTTCCCGTGTTATGCTAGAAAGTCTTTCCTCCACATTTATCTGGAACTCTTTTATCATAACCTGTAAACCTTGGTAAACACTCGTTTACAGTTACATGCCTTCGACCATACATCACATCCGCCTAAACTACCGTTACGCTTCTCCTACTATTTAAGTATAAGTGTGCTGAGCACTCAAAGTATGATACATCAAAATCCATTCATTATCAGCTATAGCTGTAACAACGTACATGTACCTATAGTCCTCGGCTAATGGGGCAATATTCAAATCATATGGGAAAAACTAGCGCAATATGTAAGGCTTTGGCTGATCCAGCCTACCTGAGTCAACAAGAGATCGAAAAGATTTCATAATTTCTGACATATTTATATCAGAAGCACATTGACAAGTACATATTGATCTAGGTTAACGACTACCAAGACGTTCCTCTGAACTATATTTATAATTCACTTTATGCTAAATTTTTACATCTACATTTGACGCTCACAGATCAGGATGTCCTTAAGAAACCTCACAAACTTCCCTTTGGTGAACGCTTCTGAAGCTAATTCCCGAGAAAATCTAACCACTCGGGGAAACGGAAGTGACGTCACCACATCGTCACCTGGTGTAGTGCAGGATGGAGATGGAGGGGATCCAGAGCTATATCTGTACGACGTGGGCACTAAGCTCTTCTTGGTGATCGACATGTTCTTGGTCCTCATGGGCTGCCTGGGTAACTTCATCACACTGCTCGTCTCACTTCGGAAGAACCTACGACGCTCACCCGTATCCCTCTACATTGCGGCACTCGCCATCTCCGACATTCTCGTCTTAGTTCTGGACTTCCTCAACAACTGGTTGGACCTGCAGTTCAATATCTACCTGATGGGCGACATCCCATTCTGCCTTTTCCACCGCTGGTAAGTACAGCTAGTAATAACAGTAGTTTGCGTGACAGGCCAAGAGTACAGTTCACAGATATTTCATTGAGTAGATATTCAAGAGCAATAATCCGAGCGATAGGTACATGTAGTACTGAACATCTAAATGAGGTTTCAAGACAAAGCAATTACACCGAAATTGAAACTAGCACGAATCCTAAATAAGAAATTCACATATAATGTGTTACTTCAATATGCTACCAGATATTTAGACAACTTTGAGAGCTAACGTTCCTCATATTATCTAGTTATTGAAGGTCCTTGTCATGAATGTCAGGGTAGGTGGTGGAAGTTTGGAGGATAGATGCCGTTGTCGCCCGAAATCCATAGATTTTGTTTGTTTCTTTTACAAAATGCACAGATCCGTAGCACAAATGATCGGATATGAACGGCATTGAATGGCCTCATGTAGTCAATACAATCACTATTCATGCGTACGAATGATCAATTTAGGATTCATCCCCTGTAAACCAATTTCAGGAGACCTCGACTTGTTTTATGTTCGTGACAGGCAGATATCGTAATGTTTATTTCTATTCGCTGGTATATTTCTCAAAGTTGATAGTCCATTAAATGACACATGCATTCCGGCGTTGGCCATCTATATGTTACCGGTTCTAAAAGTCGCGATGGCAGGAGACATGCAGTCTTTATCAATATCATTCAATCCACCTTTTACATTCACTTTAGGGTCTCACAACCAGGAATAAAATAAGGACCTTCCTTCCATTACTGCTAACGAGTGATGCGAACCGGCCTGCGTGTTAAGGCAGACGACAAATTCCTCATGGCGGTCGTGCACTCACATCTTTCCCGCTCTTTCTGCGCAGGTTCTTTAACGTTGCATATACGACCTCCGCATGGCTGGTTGCTGCCGTGGCCTTTGAACGCTTCCTCGGGGTTTGGTTCCCACTGACAGCGAAGGTCTGGTGTACGAGGAGGAGGACCGTCATCACCATCATCACCATCCCAGTTCTCCTGTGCGTCATCTACACCTACAACTTCTGGACCTGGCATGTAAGGCTTGAGTGGTTAATCTATGGGAATTTATGATTATTGATAGATAGGACAACGAAATGGGAAGGACTTAGGAGAAACCAAACGAGAGTTAGCCGTGTTGTTGTTTATCACATGACAGCAATGTTGCGTATTACTGCGCGAGGAGAAGCCGAGTGCAGTGATACGCCACATTACTCTTGTTTGGCTTAGAATTTATCCTACCCCATCTAAATTACTTCAGCAATTTAAGAAATAACATAAAACTCACCGATAATCGGTGAAGATTGCGTAACAATCCATAATGTGTGCTTGTTGATACTCTCGATATCGCTCTTTTCTTGCTCGCTCATTGGTCGCTTTTCAAATGACGTCATTTGACACCTGTATCCCACTAGAGCGATAAATTTTATTTTCCTCCACCGTAGACCAAATACAATCCGCTAATGTTAAGGCTATGGAGTTTTTTTTACTAGGGGTAGGATAAAGTGTTTTACCATATAGGTCTACTTTATTGTTACCCCAATTGTTACATTTTAGGTTGTGATGCAAATAGGAATGAAATAATTTTTTATAACAAATAACATACATATATATGATATGTAATAAATGTATGTATATATATGTTATGCAAAACTGATCAGAATATATTTTGAACAGGTTGCGGCAGGAAAGTGTGATGTGTTACCGTACCACGCACCGTTCATGAACAACGTAAGTCCGTGGCTGACGGCCACACTGTACTCCTACATCCCCCTGGCGATCATCCTTTTCTGCAGCGGCGCCATCTTGTACCGTTTGTTTAAAGCCAGGCAGAAGCGCGCCGACATGACATCAGAGACGGCTAATGATAACAGCCAAAAGGTAAGGATATGCAAATGGTTCAATACGAACTTACTAAACCACTGAACAATATCCTTATAAAGGTGACTCCTCTGGGCAAATTAATTCCTAATAGAAAAAAAACCCCAAAAAACCGGATCTGCCCCAGACGATCATGATTCTCAACCAGCATCTATCTTCCTGCCTTTGCTAGCGAAAAGAGTCCTTGAGTCTTCTTGGTACAAATTATTGCCTTCCACCTACAGGTATTGCATACGTATCGTTATCATAATGAATATCAATTCTACCTTAAACTGTATTTTTTATATCAAAGTTTTATTGACGGAGAAGATTCATCCATTCAATATACGATTTTCAACCAAGCCGTCAACGGTGAAAAAAAAGCACTGATGTTGAACATGACAAAACGTAGACAGGTCCATCTGACCAACTGTTCAAATGTCTTTCAGTGGTTTTGGAACGCAGCCCATATTCACAGTTCATCCTGAGGATTTTGACCTCGCACATGGGGTCCTTTCAAATATTTTGGTAGCATGCCTCCTAATTATTCATCTCGGCAGCTCGCTAAGCGAGCAATGGTGGATTTTTTAGTCCTTCCTGTAGTACATATATGTGTGTCGTACATGCTAGTTTACCATCATGGCCCTTACTTGAGCTAACCTAAGATGACACAAACCATACCAGGAAAAAAACAAGTACAAATACAGAAAAATAGGTACTAACAAGCAATACACAAACAATCAGACAAGGAGTGTGCACGAGAGATAACTAGTTGATTTCATAACTCAAACAAGGTTCAATGACTAGTAGAGGGGATGTATTTTCCAGGCTTTAATAATTGGTTGAGAGACCAATAGGCAGCTGACAAACAGATAGTCCTACATAGTAGAAGATGTCCCTGCAGAACATTTGGACATCCCTAGTCCTGTGTCCCTAGATATAACCTACCTATAGGTGGTTACCGCACACCACATCTAGGTTCAACTTTTTAACTTCTTTTTTAAATGTTAATCTGCTAGTTGGAAGATTATGCTAGTCAATTGGTCTAGGATATACATCTCCCAGGGAGATCATGATGTCGAGAACCGAATATCGCAGAATGTTACGTAGATATTGAGAGCTAGAGTTGAATATCAAGCCCAGACTCAGCCTAAGACTCAAGCAGTTATGTAGTAACGTTGTATGTTTGCATTGAAGATGACTGCGTAGGCGTATCATCTAATTCTACATTTTACTAGACCAATTATATAATTTTCCATTTCATTCCAGATTACTATCACCATTCTTGCCATTTGTGCTGCCTTCATCTGTCTGACCATTCCGCTCACAGTATGGTATCTCTGGGTCTTTGCCACACAGCAGTTTATTGAGCAGGTAATATGATAATCTCCTTGCAGTGGTTAACAGATAAGATAAGCGTGTATATTCAACATAAACATTATGTGTAACAAAATCATCTTTTGACCAAGTTCTCAAAATTGATTATGAACCTATGTTTTATATAGTTATGTCAATCAAACAGAAAATAATGCAATGTGTTAAAGGGTAGCACTAGAGACGCAGTGCTCAGTGATAGTTCAAATTGTGATTCATATATTGCAACATCGTTGTCGTGCACAATCGAGCCATACTTGAATTGGATTGATTCGTTTTTAAAAATGATTGTGCAATGCATGTTTTATTCTGACGGATGATCACCCTGCATGTTTCAGTCTCTCCTAGACCTCCACCGTTTAAGGTTTTTTTCCTATTCAATTCCCGTAGTACAATATTGTTGCTCTTACCTCTTTCAACAGACCGCGCGGATCGTGTTCATTGAGATCTGCATTCTGATCGTTGGTTTGTCCAACCACACCGTCAACTTCTTCCTCTACGTGACTACGTCAGAGCGTTTCCGGAAGGAACTCAAGGCCATGTTCAGCTGTACATCCGAGGCAAGGCTAGGTGGAAAAACAGCTGGAAAAGCAGACGACAAATCCTTATCCACACAGAAGACTTCAGCAGCCTCATCTGAACAAAGCATCAATACCGTCTGTTCATCGCCTTGAGAGTGTATCCTCTGATTTGAACTGAAAGGCTAAAGTATGAAGAATGTATTTTGTTTGCCTTTTATGTAAAGCAAATCCAATTTCATTCAGCTATGCTGCTGAATATCTAGTTGCAATACTAAATATTGGATAAAGAACCAAGGGGTTTTCGTCTGTTGGTAGATAAGACACGTGAATAGTCTAATGATGAGGGATGTGAATGGCAGTGAATGGCAGTCTTATATCTATTACAGTCATTGATATTTAAGCAGCTTCAGCAGATATTTAACCAATCCAGACCCACCTGTTACTAATAACAGCGATTGAATTACCAACTGGACATGTCTGAATGTTGTGTATCAGATCTAGTAATGTCACCTGGTCTAGAAGAGGCCTACATCCAGCTTCGTATTCAATATCTTTGAGGATAGACTAATCAATGGGTTCATTGGGTAAAAATATTGCATTGTTCAGGATGCTGCATATGTTTCTAATTCGCTCCATAAGATTTGTACAGTGTTCGGTTCAGTGCTAATTCACGCAGACGAAAAGGAGATACCACGTTTGTCTTGAATATTCCATAAAGCTGGATTCACACGATGAGATTCATGTACCCCACATGGTGACAAATCCTGCTGAGATCCTGTACTCGAACACAATCTCCTCTTCTAAATTGGAGGGTCCCATTTCCCTGAGACATGTTGGAAATTGTTGGCGACATTTACCCCTAAAAAGGAACAGAATCTCATGAGATTTTGAACCCCGTGAGGTGCATGAATCCATCCATGTGAATTCCACTTTACGCATAATACACTGTTGAAGAAGATACCTGTTTTATGTATACTTAATTGCAATTCGAAGGCGGACCATAATCTCACTTATGTACTTCCTTCTGTTATCATAGAAAACTCTATTCGAAATATCAAGTAGAATAGACATATTGTCTATTGGAGATAAGGAATGAAAAACCTTTTATGGAAATGTCAGAATAACTATAAGATGTATGTCCTATGTACTTATGACATGCTACCATCATTATACAGGACACATACTAAAGCTTGAATGATTCAAAGAAACCCACCCGTACTGTGATGATAAAGAGCTTTACAACACATTCCCAGTACTTAAGTTGTTCTGTATCATATAACTGTGTATATACTACATCATGATAAATTGTATTTATATAGGTAGTATGTGGAAATAGACATGTGTGACTACCAATCTTGTTCCGTTAAAGAAAACCAGGCGACGCCATTCTGGAACAGCATGGGTTATAACCAAGTCATAGCTAATTAGTAAATTAGATGATATTGTTATTTGAAGGTATTCTATGAGTGTGTCCAGTATATTAATTCCAAAAGGGAAAGCCCAATAAATGTGTTACTTTGATATTTATCTGATTAGAATTTTCATGTTGAATATCAAGTGAATCCTTGTGAATTTTATGTAGGTGATGTCTTCAATTGTACTATCGAATCATAGATCACATTCTCTGAAATTGCACGCCACAATAATTAGGCTGGTGTCTATCAATACTCTGTATCATGGAATTCATTCAGTAAATAAATACTACAGAACAACGCTGTTGAACTATTTGGGCTTTGCTAAGCTGTATATTTTTTAAAAATATTACAGATATCCCTATTTTGAAAATAGTCATTCTTTTTAAAAAAAAAATGACTGCCATGAAATGAATAACCGTATGTATTAGCCACCACAACAACCCCAGCAACCCCCCATGGTTCGCCTCAAGTCAATGGGGCTTCCACCACAGACCTCAATTCGTCTTATAAGTCTGGCGGCGAGAGGGGTATACCTTGCTTTAGTGTCCAGACAGTTTAATGATTATTTATCTCCTGAATCTTCTGATTTCAAATCTGCCGGGTGCAACGCTCAAATATTTGGGCAACTCAAATTATGAGCGTTTGAAGAAAAAAGTAAAATAAAATTTTAATCAATAAAGAAATATTGTTGAAATAATATTATTCTCATTGCTTAAGAAATCTATCAATTTTGAGCCCAATCATTCAACCAGTGTAATTGATATTTGTTTTGATCATTTATTAAGTTTTTTCTGTGCCATGACCTACTTAAATTGTTGTAATCAGAAACACAGAGACTTTCAAGGCCTTTAAATCGCTGACTAAGACCAAGTTACTAGAGAGTCTGAATAATACATAAATGGTTGGTTGTCCTGAAAAATGGGCAAGCTTTGTGTTGTGTGCGGTCTTTGCTGTTGTTTTTTACTTATTGTTTTTCTTTTGGGGTGCTCTCTTGCTTTGCTCTCAATACAGCCATACTTGGTTCTACATGTTTGGTTAAGAAGTGGTTGTTTCTCTCCGATCACTAGGTGCTGGTCATGACAGAATATCTACGGGTAATATGTTGATTTTCTTTTCATGTGAGACTAATGAGTACATTTAATGATTTTATGACTTTTTAGTATCTTACTTTTCACTCAGTGGTTATATAAATATTCATAAATGCAAATATCGGGACTAGAAGGGGCTATGAAAATCAACTCATGTTAGTTGAAGCCTCATCCTAATTATTGATCATCTAACCTGTAATGTTTTATTACACAAAAGAGGAAAACACCAAAAATGTAAGACTAGATGTGATGATTCAATAAAGAAGATATAAATTCTTTTTTAAAAAGCCAATGCATGTGCCATGAGGTAAGGAAGCCTGGTGACTTATGGGGACTTTCTTTTCATTTTCACATCAACCTAAGGCCTACCAGGTCCAGTTAAGACAGGGTGATATTACTTCCCGTTGACTTGCATTGACCATCAGGATGGCGGATATGTCTTCATTCCACTTCCAGTAGCTGAAGAGCACACATCTCACCAGTCTCTACCTGGACCATGAAAATGCCTCAAAAGAAGCAGAAGTGCAGAAATCCTACTACTGATACTACTACTACTGCTGAAATACATGATCAGCCTGCTGATGCACCAGATGTTCCAGATGTTCCACCAGATACACCAGATACACTAATTCTGCTGTTGGGCGCATTGTATACCTGCCTGATTCAAAATCAGAAGACCAGCAAGCAGTGCCCACTGCAGAGCCAGAGTCATCGGAGGCAGACAAGGTGCTGCCGCTGAGGACCACAAAGTAATACAAACTTCTCTGAAGATGAAAAAGAAACGGTTATCGAGTATCTCCAGCAGCATCCTGAACTGAATTCCAAACCCAGTTACTATGTCGCCTCCCTCAAAGACCAGCTGTGGATGGAGAAGGCACAGTCCCTGGGCCGCACACCTCAAGAACTCACCTGGTATGACAGTATGCAGACAAAGCTTGGCAAAATTCATAAGCTTGTGGCCAAGTCCGGCCAGGATGCAGAAATGCTGACGGCAACTGAGAGGTGGGTCTGGGCCAAATTCTGATTCCTGGTTCCACACCTCACTGTGCGGAGAAGTTGCACTATAGTGCTGTTCAAGCAAACAGAGAGTCCCAGTGGTGCCAGGTCATCCAGTGTTCTAGCTCAGTCATCCTCTTTCCCTTCAGATTACAACCTTCTGATAGCCACATTGCCACCAGTAATGCCATCTGCTGCAGGGTGCAGTGGGGTGGGGGCTTATGGTGCACCCCTCTCAAAAGATCTCGCACTCTCTAAGTCGTATTCTGTACTCTCATTACGCTCTATGGAAAAGAGTTCTTAACAAACTAGGTTTAGAGTCTTGGAAATCCACTGGCCTGCCTCCTGTGCTAAAGTTGTACAGCGGGAATACTGTGTGCCAGTGTATTCTCAAGGCTCCAAGCCTAGTTCGTTAAGAACTCCTCTCCCATAGCGCACAGTGAAAACCTTGTACAGAATTCAACTTAGAGAGTGTGAGATCTTATGAGAGGGTTGCACCCTGGCACACTCATTAATATGCTGCAGACATTTATGAGGGAAGTTGTGAAGCACAAGCCAGTAGTTCATGATTCTAGTTTTGGCTTGACTGTGTACAGAGATGATATGTTGAGCAAACTAAAAGAACACAACTGGTTTGAGGCAGAGTGGCGTATCGTCAGTGTTCTTCAGGAATGTCAGGTGTCCAACAACTGGGAGTTGGCAGCAGCAAGACTGGCAGTACCAGTTGATGATGTGGATCCAAGACGACTGCGGCCGTGGTTCGTGGGAGTGCAGCAGAAGTCTCAGCAGCAGCAGTCTCAGCACTCTAAACATCAGTGGCAGCCACCTCCATCACAGTGACCTGCATATGTTACCTCCCAGCCAGGCGTGTGGCACTCCCAAGGCAGGCGTTGGGTGCAGCAGCAGTTCCTGACTTTGCCTCTCCACCGGCTCCAACTGCATCCACATCCTGCCGACCATCCACATCAATATCCACACAACAGCAGTCTGCCTCCATTGATCCACAGCTGTCCGTTCGGCATGCTTACCACACCCCTAAGCAGAAAGGGGAGTGTTGCCAAAGATAACTGAACTGTGGAAATGACTATGAACTTTTTACATTTATTTTTATTACATTTTTCATGTGCCTATGTTGCCTCTTGAAAGTGAAACACATGTGATTATTTTCTATTGACACTGATACTGATTAATTACTCACTGATGCTGATGATACAATGTTTTTTGTTAATAAATTTCTAAACTGAACTTCACTCTGATCATTTTCCCTTGTATAGCAAGCATAGAAGTATCTGTAAAAATCAACAAATACTAAAACCTTCAACTTCGAAATGAATTAACTCATAATTGCAGTATATACTGTTTTGTTTTCTCAAAATTGTTTATATATATATATCTGAGTTGTGTGGCTGTAGCGGATGGTAACAGGGATCCACCTTCTATCCCCTACAGCTGCACAAATTATAAATATATACAAAATTTTAAGAAAACAAAAAGCAAATATATTCTATGATAAAATACTCCCGATTATGGAGATACAATTTTTCTCCAATCAATTTTATGCGGGTTTTCACACTCTCTCTACTGATTACTATGCGGTATCATCTCGATGGAAGGTGGGTCCCTATTACCCAAGGGGTAATATCTCAATGGATGTGCAAAGTCAAAGTGTGCATTGACAGCTTGAGACTTTCACCCGGGACTCGGGTCGACCACAGTCTCTAGGTTGCGTCCAAAAGGTACACTATCTCAAGGAAAATATCAAACATGCTTGATTCTAAAGTCTCATGAGACTTTCTCCCTTTTCAGGAGAAATATCTCATGAGACTTTGTACCTCAGCGGGGGGTAAAAGGGGGTGAAAAGGGGTGTACAATATCTCAAGAAAAAAAGTCTTAAGCATGGCACACCTTGAGATATTGCACCAGGAAAAGATCGCAAGGGAACTTTTACGGCGACAAATTCCTTGAGACATGCTTTGGTCTTAAAATGTGATGAACGGCTGGCGAGGGTCCTAAAAACGGCGCCGCTCGTCGAATCGCACACAATCACACAAATGGGGCCGGGCATGCGCGCATGTGCTATTGTGTGCGATGCGATGGATCCGTTGCATCGCACATCTTGAAATGTTCATGATATGCGATGGATTCGTCGCACAGGCAGGCAGTGCCTCCTATCATATATTATATAGCCCCCCCCCCTCCTTGACTAAACCTAGGCAGTACTTCCACTGGTATACATTGGGTACACTGCAGTGAATCATAAGCACGTGCTTACAGGTCCACAACAGGAACAGATAGGCCACAGAGGTACAGGTATCAGAGAGATTACCACACTTATTTTACTATTATAGGCTGTTTTTTTGTGTGTGAATTTTTTAGTAGTATACATAGCTGTATAGACCACAGAATCAATTGTTTAAAATCAGTCATGCGTGGTGCTCCGCAGATTGTTCTTTCGTTTGTTTATTGCCCAATCTATTGTCTTTTGGTCGAGGTTGTTTGTATTATGAGCATACCGTGCCGGGAAGTCTGCGCCGGGTCACCTTAAGGGATTATCTCGGGTATTGTTCGCGTTCAGCGGAGCGTGGTGCTCCGCAGGGGCAAACATTGTGCTCCGCAGGGGTAAACACGGCCGAGCACACATTTCGGGGCGGCTCGAGCTGCGGGGTAAACACGTCTCGGAGGGGTGCGGTGTTTACCGTCCGTAATTAGTTTAACTAGAAAGCCTCTGTGTATGTATGTATGTATGTATGATCAACAAGGTGTTTAACTTATGCGCGCCCCTCCTGTAGGTGAAGTACGGAACTAGATTGATAACACTAAGTCTATGGAATATAAGTATTATATATATATGTATATATGTATATGTACATATGTATATGTATATATGTATATATGTATATGTATATAGTATATATGTATATACAGTAAAACCCCGCGTAAGCGGACACCCTCCGTTCCGAGCCAAAGTGTCCGCTTACGCGGGGTGTCCGCTTACGCGGGGTTTTCAAGTTTCCTCCAGCCCAATATAAATGTGTTATATACAGATAAGTAGGGTAGACAGAGGCGATAATAGTTCTGAAATCCATTTTCTGATATCTTAATTGGGTCCGAAGTTATTAAACATTGAATTACAAAATGTATTTTCTATGAATATACTAATAAACACTGAAAAAAAAGACAGATTTATCTATTTTTGGTAGGGTGTCCGTCGGAGGTGTCCGCTTACACGGGGTTTTAGGCCTTTTTGTACCGAAATAACTGTCCGCTTACGCGGGGTGTCCGCTTACGCGGGGTGTCCGCTTACACGGGGTTAAAATAAACATCTAATAGAAGGGAAAATTTCCGTTCCGAGCAAAAGTGTCCGCTGACACGGGGTGTCCGCTTACGCGGGGTGTCCGTTAGGCGGGGTTCTACTGTATATGTATATATTGTGCATATTTATATATGTATGTATGTATATAACATGTATTAGACATAATTAGAGTATAAGTATGTATATGACACGTATTAGATATAATTAGAGTAATATATACTGATATTGATATAGATAATGTATAAGATATAAGATAAACATTATATGTGTATTACATATATATATAAATAATATAATAATAATAAAACCTAACAGAACAGTTAAGTTAATAGTTAAGTATTAATACTTTATTACTATATATATATCCCTCCGTAATTAGTTTAACTAGAAAGCCTCTGTGTATGTATGTATGATTAACATGGTGTTTAACTTGTGCGCCCCTCTCCTGTAGGTGAGGTATGGAACTAAATTGATAACACTAAGTCTATGGAATATAAGTATATCAGGATAAATGCGAAGAGGAGACTGAGTCTCATGACTATCCTTCTGTGTATGGGAGGTGACTGATGCGCAGTACCTGTACCGGCGCACCTGTCCCATACCGAACCCCACCTGGTGAGGTGTGGAGGTATCAATTTAGGGTAGACCCAAGCGACCTCTGTAATTAATACATCAAATAACCCACATTATCTGTATACATATGTATATATGTATATAAATGTATATATGTATATATTATGCATATTTATATATGTATGTATGTATGTATAGAACACATATTAGACATACTTAGAGTAATATATATTGATATTGATATAGATAATGTATTAAGATATAAGATTAATAGTTATATCTGTATTAGATATATATATATATAAATAATAATAATAATAATTTATAAAGACCTAACAGAACGCATCTAGTTAAGTATTGATACTTTATTACTATACATGTACATACTGAATCACAAGTGTGGTATGGTATGGTATGGTACAGAATGACAACATTATAAATATGATAATATAATATTTAATGTCATATGATATGGTATAGTATGGCATGATCAAACTACAAAACTATTCTATTTTTTAGAGTGTACACATACACATACACACGGTTTGAATGTAAGGATTTATTTACAACCTCTAAGTTTAACTATCCTATACTATACTATAGGGTAACATCACAAACTAATCAGAAATCATTCCCAGTCTTTTAGACATGCTATGGTAGGTTAAGGTAAAGGTAATAACAATGAACCATTCATATAAATCAATAGTATTCATTTAGCTAAGCTAAGCTAAGCTAAGTTAAGATAAACCAAGTAAACTATAGTAAATTAAGTTAAATAACTGCACCATGTTCGGTCATCCTCCTGAATACCTATCTGTATGGTTCTACGAGAACTACTATGTATGAAGCTAAAAAGCTGAGCTAAGCTAAGCTAAGTGTGACACGGGATCATGTCTTAAGAAACTGTTTTACTTAACAAAAACTATGGTAAAACTAGTTAATGGTATATACTATATATGAAATATACCATTAGTCAGCACCACCTGTTTGAATACCAGTTTGTATGGTCCAGTGCAGAACTAAAGCTAAAGCTAAAGCTAAAGCTCAGACAAAGTCATAACTGAATCACTATTCACATTGTCCGTTGTATCACTGGTCTGAATCACTATCTTCGTATCCGTGTTCCATGTGTGATACTTTATCAGGAGGTGTCAAACCTGTGTGTACTCCATCACAGTGTCTTTTGAAACCACTATACTTTACAACACCTTTCACCACTCCGACGTTATGTGGTTTCTCAACCGTTGTAGATGACTCGCTAGGTATAAGTGGTTGTGGGGGGTGATGGTGATGGTGGTGGAATTAGTGAGTCGAGTTCTATTAGCTGTGGTGACATCTGTGAAGAGTTAGGTGGGCGTGACGAGGTTGAAGGTCTTGCATAAGGTTTATCATTCTTCCTTTTGTGGGAGCGGGGTACAGGACCAGGACCAGGACCAGTATCAGGACCGCACAGTTTTGAAGGTATCATTCCTGGCGACGTCTTGCACTCGGTACTGTATCGAGAATATGATATCATAGCTATTATATCGATATACATTACATAATTAATACACATACAATAATTAATAATAATATAGATAATGATAATGATAATTACTTATCATACATACATTACATACATACATAGTAATACATAGGTGCTATTTAATGTGATATCATAACAATACATATTAATATAATGTATATAGATAATCATCTGATAGTTGTATACAAGAATACATGATATACAGAGATATATTGATGGTTATAGTATGATAATAGTATCATATCAATAGACACTTACAAAGAATCATCTACATGATGTAATAACAATATTAATAGTATGATAATTATAATAACCTTACCTCAAATCTATAGGTTCGGTACACCGATCATTTTCCTCTTCATTTCCCGTGGAGGTATCTTTTTCAGGTAGCTGTACCGTGAGTTCGGTATCTTCTATACGGAAGGACTCACATGGTTCTGCTGGAGGCACTACATGTTTTACACGCATTGTTGAGGTTCCACGGTCATGATCAAATCCTGATATATCATCAACATTGTCGGACTCGATATCCAATCAACTGTTGTTTGATGATCCAGGTGTATTGACATTATCCGTAGATGTATTGTCAGAAGCACATTTTCCACATACACGGTCACAACATTTAAGTAATATTCCTTTCCGGGCAAGATGAATTGATAAGCTTATGAGAATGACGAATACTACACCTACTCCTCCGGCACCGGTCGCGCTGACCACGACAACCATCATTCGACCGGATCTGTTAACCACTTTATCAATACCCTTCACGTTAGAATCGCCCTCAACGGTGTTTGGTTTAACAGTTTTATCCTTATTACCGATAGTGTTATCCCTGACTTTAACTGTATTTTCATGAACCACGACTTCAACACCGCCTAGAACCTTTTCGGTAGATGTATTGTCATCCATGAGATCTTCGATGTCCATGTTAGTGTCTAATTGCATATGTGTTTCAAGTTCATCGATCGACGAAGTTATCCTCTTACATTGGTCAGTGTCTATCACGCTTCTTGGTAGACTTGAACACGAATCAGCTATGGGATTCCTTCTGAGGTCTATTCTGGTGAATCTATCCGTTTGGAAATCACCTATAGTCCCGATATTGTTGCCGCGAAGGTCAAGTACAGGATACCCGGTGGATTTTCGGTGATGGACATCGGGCATGCTGTATAATCCAATGTTGGTGCATGAAATTACTCCACGTGATGGGTAACAGACACATCTTTTACCAGGTCCGCATTCCAGTAAGGCCTCGATTTGCATGAGCAATATAGCAAAGACGGGTAGTATGAAGAATGGCCTCATGATGGCTATGAAGATGACTGACTTGATCCTGTCGATGTCCTTAGTATTCTGAGTCAATAAGATTAATGACATCTTCTTATACTAATCAAAGAGGAAAGGGGTGTCACTAAACCCGGTGTCAGCCCGGTGTCAGTGAGGCGGTAGCCATACCGGAGAGGGTGACACTATCCAATGACATCTTGATAAGATCACCTTTCAACCGACACATGTGTATCCGACCGCTCGCGGTAGCTGCCTGCAATACACACTCATTCATTTGTAGCAGTAGATAGTCAATGATTATCACTGATCTCTAAATGTGGTAATGATATGGGTATTGACACTGACATTAACACCGACAACGATGTCAATATTTAACATGCCTCTTGAACATGTATTTAAATTATTCCTCAATAGAAAGTTAAATATTCAATTCAAACTACTCACGAATTATATTTCATTATTTCATGATTTAGATTTTTAACTATCCAGTTATCCCCTACTCATTATTTCAGATGTAACCTTAACATAGTCAAGATCGCATTGCCTTATTGTAGACATTACCTGATAAGGTATACACTCTAATACCAATTTTGATTAATTAGGTTTAGTTATTCAGTCTTAAAAGGACACTTTACATAAAGTTACAGCCCCTTTTAATGTATAGCTGAGATGTGAGACACCTGCATATACAGGCTACCTACACAGCTACAAAACCTTGAGTAGGTGACATGTAAAAAGTGACGCATTCTGATGACATTGATACAACTCATAGAGGTGTATGGTAATTTTACCCTCTGCCAGGGGAAATGCGTCATTTTTTTCCGGGGAGACGTGTTGTACTAGTATACAGTCAATAGGATTTTTTTTACCATTATCATTATTACACGGGTAAAAATTACTCACCATTGTGGATGTACTGGGAAAAATTACCAATTCTCAAGGGTGTTTATCCGATTACTATAATCCCTTTTTAATCGGTATTAGATTATTACAACACACTACAGTCGATTAAATCCATGCCTCAACCTGTTGATTCTTTACCGCACAACAAGGTGGATGTTTGGTTTATATACGGGGTATTACACTGTCTATTCATCACATCGCTCTATGGGATATCCTTGCTGTTAGACTACCTGCTGATTTCAATCCTACCATGAGAAACCTTACCATCACCATCACAGATTACCGAATGGGATTCTCCACACCGTAGATTGATTGAGCGTCAATTTTGTGAGGTCACGTTATTGGCATATTCTATCTACCATCATCGACGTGAGAAAACCCAACACTAAAGGTATGTATCATTGATTGCCACCATTTGGTATTCAGTTTATCCAATGACTAGCTAATAATGATAATTAGTTAGACAGTTATTATTAATCATTGTTATATCATTATCATACTATTAATGACAATGATTAATTAATATTAATAATTTATTCAGTTTCAACGATGTTATTAATGATAAATAGATGTATAACAAAAGCACTAATACAATATAATATAATATAATATAACTTTTTGATAACTTCACTTTATTGTCACATTTTGAGAATACATGGTGTTTTCTTGTCCTTTGTGGGAAAGTATATATGTGTAACAATGCAGTAGGAGAAGACCGTTAGTAATACATATCACTGGTTTCAATCGGCTTCCCGATATATACCCTTTAGTCTTCCTTAGGATACAGAACAAGATTTTTTCGATACAGCGAGACATAGAAAATTGGAGATTCATTAAATAGCGTATATTAAACATTCACTCATATTGGTTACTTGGAATAATCATTTTGTGATTGTTGGTATAGTGGACTAGTCTCAACAATATGTTTTATAACTGGAAGTAATTCCTACAACACACACACACACACACACACACACACACACACACACACACACACACACACACACACACACACAATAGTTCCAAGTAGAATTATTAAATTTGTTGGATGGAATCCTTCATCATTCTTTTTTGTCAGGCTTTTAAACTCACAAAGGGTTTCCATCTGTCTCATGAGGGGCGACAGATTGCTCCATTTGTGATACATAGATACTCCGTACTGGTTGTGTATACCGCACAGTAAGGTTTGTGTACCTTTAGTACGGGTGCTGTTCTCATCCTTGTGGATGGGTGTTGTGACATCAAGATTTTCTACATTCTGGGCTCGTTTATAGACATATTTTAACAAGTGAGATTTCCTTCTCTTCTCTAATTTTGGCATATTGTATAACGCATGTGCATAATTTGTGTGCGTTCTTTGTTCTACACGGAGGATGGATCTCAAACATCTATTTTGCATGACCTGATACCCTGTACAGGGAGGCGGTGAGACTAACATGAGGGTGAGGACTTTCTTTATAACCCGCTTACTAACAAAATGAAACAAAAGACTTCTTTTAACATAAATAAAAGACATGTTTTTTATCATACAAATTGATTCAGTATTTCTCATTGTGTTATGAATAATTGTATGATACTTCGTGTGTTATCTATCAGTATATCTTATGTTAAAGTATCTGCTGTCAATTTGATTTTTTTTTTTCATGAGATTTTCTGTTTTGATTCTCGAGATTTTCTGTTTGGATACTATGGCCAATATAGACAAACTTTATGATTTTAAACAAGTACAACTCAACAACTGCCCAACTCGGTTTGGATCAAGGTTTTATTAGTTTTAAAATTATTTACAATTAATCACAGGTGTAATCACTCCCTCCGCCCGCCACACATCTGAAAAACAACAAACATATACCGAGTCATGAATACAATTCCTCAAAATATTTACATGATAATAGGAAATCATAGCAAGATTGCATGTAAGTGCCACCACCATATACGATAGTATCACTGTGTGCTAAATAACATAGTAATCATTGTGAATAGCCTAAATAACCTAGTAATCATTGTGAATAGCCCTATAGGCGTTTTTTAATATTAGGAATAGCACACTAACCATCGCGGTCTATCCATTCCCTGGTCATATCAACGATTTGAATTGAAAAGAAGAAAAGGATAGGGTTCCTATTATTATTATTATTTTATGTGGCACAAAGAAACATCTTTTTTCATGAGCGACCCTAACGAATGTACACAGATATGAAAATCTTTTGCCCCAGATACCTTCCCTTCTTTTAATTTTTCTGGAATTTTTTTGACACGTATCCGTGTAGAACGGGTCCTAGGTCCCCCCTAGCGTTAGAATAAAGGTCGTAGCAGTATTGCCCTCTGGTGTAATTTGTACCGTTTTCTAATTAAACCAAAGAGTGACAAGAATGATGTTTTGGTGAAACTATCATGAGGGTAAGGAATTTCTTAAGGAAGTTTATAACTCACCTTAAAGTTCATCAAAGTTGTAAAAAAAACGAAAAAAACCCACAAATCACTTCGGAGTTCTTCTGATTGGACGACTGAAAATGGAGCAAAGTTTGTATCAGTTTCAAGTTATATAATTTTTGGATGTAGTACAATAACTTAGATAATGTAGATAAAAACTTAGATAACGTAAATCAAAAGATTCGGGCCCCACATTACAACTGAAAGTGATAAATACAAACAGATTAATGTGTGTGTGTGAGTGTTTGTGTGTGTGTGTGTGTGTGTGTGTGTGTGTGTGTGTACATTGTAGGGAGACAAACAGTACAGCATATCACCTCACACGGGATAAGTAGCATTTGAGCCCATTTCTTATAATAAAACAATGATGTATTGGTAGAAGGGGTGTACTTCTTGGCACGTAGATAAAAAAACTTCTGGCTCCACATTACATTTGAATGTGATAATACAGACAGATTAATGAGAGTCTGTGAAGTTTCTGCAGGTTATTTTTGGTTTTTAAATCGGGCTCTTTTAAAGAGCCCTGCAAAAATTATTCTCGGTATTCGATTGAATGGTAAGCTAGTGATTTTGGTGTATAGTGTAAGGTGGTACGCATACATTTGAAGGGTAGATTCATGTTCTGTGAAAGGTGTCACAAACCCTTGATTTCCATATTTTGTGAGATACACCATGCTTATAATGGAGTGGTATATTAGTTTAACTACCCTTCAAATTACAGTTTTTACCATCCTTCATAATTACATTTTTAGTTAACCTAGCGACGTTAGACAAGATTTATTTGCATTCATGGTTTTATATGAGCAACCTTTTTTGAAGCGACCTCTAGTGGATACACTGGTAACCTGAGCTACATATACGATCGAGTAAGATTATCTTAGATTGGCCGCCACCTCTGTCTACACTACGTTCCAACTAAGAGGTTGGTAACGTTAAACCATGGACGTGTCCACGGATTCTCACTCTCGGACCAAATAAGTATGTTCTACATGGGTTCTAAGATCCCAAATACTTGCAAAGAAATATTTATATGACAATAGATTCATAAAAAACTTATATCTGTGGGAATTTTATCAAAATACACCTTAAAGAAGATGACAACATAGAAAAGATAAGAATCCAGGACTCTTTACAAGCAGAGTAAACAGAGGAACCAGTCACGTGAACCAGTTACAACTGACAGCCCAGAGTAAAAATAGATATGAAAAATAGCTAGAGTGACGTTCCTTTACCCGCTACCACGCCAGGTCACGGTCACGGTCAATTCAACGTGACCAGAGCTAACGTAGTATAGCTCGGGTGGCCAGTGTAACATTATCTTAGCCTGGAATAGTGAGCTAAAGTGAACCCGCTCCAACCACAGATAGCCGGTCACAAAATACTATTTCCCGATATAGGCGCACAGTACTTAGACTATGTATATTCGAGATTATATGTCTCATTCTCCAATCTTATAGATCCATATTTTCATAAACTTAACAACTGTCATCGTAGGGCTTAGCATACAAACTCGTTCTCAACAGGCTTGCGAGAATGTTAACTCGTTCTCATTGGGTGATAAAGAGATGAATATTTCCAGTCTAAGATAAATCAGAAACTTATTTGTGCCTGGTTAGTGTCCTCGTTCGCCATCGAGTTTGGAGTGCACAGTAATATGAAGGAGGTGGTAGCTCGTAAGTGATATACTCAACCTATAACAAGATAGAAGTATTGACTTCTACGGGCTATATAATAGGTGCTTTACCTATGTTTTTCCGAAACCTTTTGAGAAACGATCACCACCTATGTACCACCTATGTTTGAAGCAAAACCTTGGATTGAGTATGTGAGCTTCTGCAAGCGTGGTTCTATTTTTTGGTTTTAGTTAGAGCTTTTTAAAAAGAGCTCTTACAAAAAAAAAAAAATCCTCTCAGTAGGCGACCAAAAGGCAAACAAACCGGTTAGGGAAGCATTAGCACTGATGGCAAAAGTAGATATATAGGAAAAGGTACTAACTCACCTTAACATTCTTTAAAGTTACGGAACTATCCATCAACTGTAAGAAGAAGTAAATTGGGTTTGTTCATTTATTTTGATAATACTCAAAGGAAAAGTATCCTATTTGATATAGTAAACGCATGCCTCTCCCGTGTGTACCGCTGAAACCAATAGAAATTATGGGATAAACGAACTGCTAAGGGGACCTGGGCAATACGGAAATTTTAAACTTGACCAACCAAGCAAAACCGTTAGAGGGGGCGGGAGTAAGAAGAAGTAAATTGGGTTTGTTCATTTATTTTGATAATACTCAAAGGAAAAGTATCCTATTTGATATAGTAAACGCATGTCTCTCCCGTGTGTACCGCTGAAACCAATAGAAATTATGGGATAAACGAACTGCTAAGGGGACCTGGGCAATACGGAAATTTTAAACTTGACCAACCAAGCAAAACCGTTAGAGGGGGCGGGAGTCACAGTGTGAATATGGATGGCTAAGCAGTTTCTTCTACGCAATGACTTTGTCAAATGGTCTATTAACAAACACAATGGAGCACAGCAGTTCCTATATAAGGCTGTTACCTACGAGAGGATATCAATGTTCTGGTTGGAAACCAAACTACAGTACTGTTAATACAGTGATAATTACGGATATTCATTTTAAAAAAATAGGCGTGAGGTGCAGTGACATGTCTGCTGCAGCATTTGCTACAACTTCATCGGAGAGACACTACAATGCAGTGGACGAAAGCCCCCCAGGTTTGTAAATACATAGTCACGTCAAATTACAAAGTTGAGTTTAATGGAAGCCATGTAACTGCTGGAAAGATAATATCTGACATAACCAAAGCATCCTATTGCTTTTTTTCCGCTCACGAACGGCACATGGTGGAATAGAAACAGGTAGGAGACTATTTCACACCTTTGGTACACACCAGAGCAAATGCTTCGTACCTATGTTTGTCTAATTAAGCATAATGATTGAAAATCTAAGGTTATCAGAAATAATACCAAGAAATAACTTAGGTATAATCTATTTTCTCCCGTACCAAATGCTATGCTGGATTTTAGTTCATGCAGACTGACCGCCGTGTGGCACTACCGTCTGCACAGTGTCACATCATAATATGGGAGTTGGGTTTCTTTGGTTATAGTTCTTTGATCATACTACACAGAATATTAATAGTTTAAAGTAGTTTTTTTACTCACCGTGGTGCCACAAACACGTCAATGTAGCCATGGTAGCTACCTAAATGTAACATAAACTAAAGGTCAGCATTGAGTTCTATTCATTCGAGTAAAAAATTGTGTTGAAAACAGGGTTTAATATTCAATCGTTTTTATTTTGTATCAAATATATTGTATGGTTAGGACACACCATAATTACTCGTTCACAGTGATTATACTCGGAATAAGCCCGTTTGGCGTCTATACAGAAAGGGTTCTCAACCCATTACGCAGTGTGAAGAAGCACGCGCCATCTACGGGAAAAGCGGCACACCACTCAAATGGGCGCCCTCTCCTGTATAGTGCTAGCGTAAGCTACAGTAAACTACTTCCGCTGTTGGTACCGCTGCGCAAATACACGGAGGAAATATTATAGCTGTGTCACATACTAGGAATAGGAAAAGAATGGTTGGTATTGCCCTTGTACAAACTAATTTCGTGGTATCAGATGCATAGGTAATTTTGTTAAATATTGATAATATTGATTGTGTTACATATTAAATAAGACGAACTCACCATCATCCCTCTCCTCAAGCCCTACAACGATTTCCACGCGCCTGTGAAAAGAATTGCGGATAAATTTTCACAGATTCACACAGAGGCATTAGTGCCTTGAATTTCATTTTGAAAATGTAGTTCATAATATGACATGTTAAGTTTGAAATTTGACTTGATTGATGAGGATTTCGAATGGTAGAGAAATTTCACTACTTTTGGACGATAATAGAGGGATTATAGAAACGGAAGCTTTTGGACAAATAAGCAGAACATCAGTGTGAGAAGGGGTGGTGGGGGGGCTTCATTTTGAAAAATGTAGTTCATAACCTGACATGTTAAGTTTGACATTTGAGTTATTTGATGAGGTTTTCGGGCAAATCCGATTACAAAACTAATACGACATTACGGTATTGATCGACTACACCCGTACCGAGAGTGGGTGCAGGGGAGGATTTCATTGCTATGGCGGGCCGCTTGAATAGGAAGGTGACCAATTCGGGAAAAGTTAAGTGAGAACTTATTCATTTTATTCGTGTTAATACCATCTAATACTCACCGAAAAGGGATGTTGGCACTCGCCACACGCCTGACGACCCGCCCCAGGAAAGACATGATTGCTGGCCATGCCCTCCAGAAAAGGAAAAAACCTCCTGCTGCTAAAGAAAACGCCGCAAAAACACTTCTTGCGTCCATTGTGTAAACTGCTTGAATGATGAAATCTGGGTCAAAGCCGATAAATCTGGGTCAAAAACAGACCCATTCGTAGTTTATAAAAAAGTCACTAGATAAGAGATGGGTTGTGCGTACGAGCAGGGGTTGTTATTAACTCACGATTATCATTATTTAACACACTTTTCTGGGAAGGGGAGGAGGGAGCGTCAGTTATCTTCACACAAATTCCATATATTATGGCGGAAATCCAAAAGACAGTGTGGTTAATACGGTGATAACTTCTGATCTTTCAGCCAGAAGAATACGTGTCAAGTCCAGTGACAAAGCCATGTCTGCTAGACTGTCAAGCCACAAAATTAACATTTATATCGTCCTATGGCGTCAACAGTGTAAAATGAAACCAGCACCACATTCCTCTGATCAGCAGCTGTACGAAGGTGTCAGACTTGATACGGCGGAATTAACCTAACGATTTGAAAGTAAGTAAGTAAGTAAGATAGGTAAAGCCTCGTAGACTATAAGGTTGAATCTATGGGAAGCCGTGTCACTGCTCGAAACCAAGGGTGATCGAACTGTTATTGGAAATCAGGTCGCACCGGTTTAAACTTTTAGATTAATGATTGATAATAAATATATTCATATTCTACATACTGTAGTTTTGTATCTATAAGGATATTGTTTGTATCTATGGTTAGCCGAGTTTCGAATTAAATAATTCATGTGAATCGGATTAGGCTAATGTGTCACTGCTCAAAACGAAGGGTGGTCGAACTGTCATTGGAAATCAGGTCGTACAGGGTTTAAACTTTAGATTAATGATTGATAATACATATATTCATATTCTACATACTGTAAGGTTTGTATCTATGGGAATATTGTCCAGGTTAGACGAGTTTCGATTTAATAATTCATATTTAACCTTAGGCATTATACAGTCAAAATTAATTTATTATGAGGATTTAACTTAAAATATAGGTCTGGAAACATTATTATTATTCGTAAACTACAGATTATCAGGTTTCTCCTTATAGGTATTTGTGTATTTGGGAATATGTGGGATTATTTATGGAATTTAGAAATTAAAAGCTATACTATAGGCTTCGTAGGGAGTGGTGCACTGGTAGAGATATGATTAGAAAATCATTTAATATGAGATCTATTTTGAAATATCTCACTTTCAGCCGGGAAGGATACGCGTCAAGTCCAGTGACAAAACCATGTCTGCTATGCTACGAGTCGATTCGACAAGTCACAAAATTGACATTTATATCGTCCTACGGCGTCAACAGTGTAAAATGAAACCAGCATCACATTCCTCTGATCAGCAGCTGTACGAGGGTGTCAGACTTGAGACGGTGGAATTAACCTAACGATTTGTAAGTAAGATCAGCAAAGCCTCTATAGAGTACTGTCTAGACTATAAGGTTGAATCTATGGGAAGCCGTGTCACTGCTCAAAACGAAGGGTGGTCGAGCTGTCATTGGAAATCAGGTCGCCCAGGGTTTAAACTTTAGATTAATGATTAATAATACATATATTCATATTCTACATACTGTAGGATTGTATCTATGGGAATATTGTCCAGGTTAGACGAGTTTCGATTTAATAATTCATATTTAACCTTAGGCATTACGCAGTCAAAATTAATTTATTATGAGGATTTAACTTAAAATATAGGTCTGGAAACATTATTATTCGTAAACTACAGATTATTAGGTTTCTCCTTATAGGTATTTGTGTATTTGGGAACATGTGGGATTTATTATTTATGGAATTTAGAAATTAAAAGCTATACTTTAGACTTTGTAGGGAGTGGTGCACTGGTAGAGATATGATTAGAAAATCATTTAATATGAGATCTATTTTGAAATATCTCACTGGAGACATTAATATTATTAAACTATGGGTTCTTAGCTTTCTTCTCATATATATATAATTTTGTATTTTGGATAATGTGGGAATTAGTTATAGAATTTAGAATTTAGAAAATTAAAAGTACTCAGTGATTAAAATAGCTTGTACTGCCATAGCTAGGTTCGAAGACATGTTTTCGAATGGTTTATTTTTGGTTTTGAGCATTGAATCTATGGATGGGGACTGGATTAGGGGAAACTATACTGTATGAGGTTTGTTTATACGAAATATCATTCACTTTGAACCAGTGTAGGGTTTAGAATCGAATTGACAGAAATGCTCATCTATCTTAGGCTTTACTATAGGAAAGGTATGGGAGTAGAGTTCAGGTGAGGATAGTATTAGAAAATTGTTTTTTAATATTGTTTTACTTCAAATAAATGATAGGAGACAGTAATATTCGTAAATTAGAGATACTGAGCTTTCATTTGATATATATCTTGACCATTTCGGAAGAGTTGGGACTTAGATATTGATTTTTTTAACTTAGATTCGAGCAGTGGATAGATTGACTATTTCGCCATAGCTGGGTTATAAAACATCTTTTTCAAAAAATTTCTTCCAGGCTTTTAACCATGAAGCTATGAACGGTGAATTGGATTAGAGAGATACTGAGCTTTCATTTGATATATATCTTGACCATTTCGGACGAGTTGGGACTTAGATATTGATTTTTTTTTAACTTAGATTCGAGCAGTGAATAGATTGACTATTTCGCCATAGCTGGGTTATAAAACATCTTTTTCAAAAAATTTCTTTCAGGCTTTTAACCATGAAGCTATGAACGGTGAATTGGATTAGGTTAATCTACACACACTCTAGGGTTTCTAATCTAGAGATTAGAATCAAAAGCAAATATAGTTTGTGTCTATAGACTTAATTCACGGTTGAATCATATATGCAGGAATTTGTCAGGTTGATATACATAGATCAGTGTCTAGCTGGTACTCGAGGTAGTGGGAGGTAGGGGGGACTTTATCGTCGATATAATAATCTATTTAACCGCTTCTGATCGAAATATTTCACAAAAAATTTGTTCATCGTTTCGCTGTATCGGGACATATTCTGTGAATAACTCAACTCGTCCATAGGCGCGAGTGGATTAGGACTTTGTTTTATTTTTCTCTGTGTTCTACTTGAATCGATGATTGGCGACTTAGCTTAGAGCAAACTACACTGTCTCAGGTATGATTATACAAGATATGATAGACTTTGAAACAGGAGAGATTGATAAATTAATTAATTAATTAATGAAAATGGTACTCAACGCTGAACCTTCAACATGGGAGCAGTAGGGGAGATGGGCACTAGGCAAGACACCATTTCGAAAAACATTTTTTATGAGCATTTACTGAGAAAAAACACTGGAGGATGAAATATTCCTAAACTAGGCAGTTTCAGCTTTTTTCTCATATATTAATGTGCAATTCAGGCATGAGGGGGGACTGAGATATTGATTTATGAAATTAGATTCGGACGGTACCTATAGGAAACTACTGAAACATTGTGACCTTACATTGCGAAGATCATACAACCGTTTTTATCTGAAAGCAGTCTAAATTGTATTCATTATCGACCTTTCCTGACAAGTGGCGTACAGATATTAGTTCATTTAGGTACGTACTAACTTTCCGTATGCGATGGGGTTTGCAACCCAGAGCATATAACATATCTGTATGCTCCGGTATGTAGATATACGCTGTCCATATGTTTCTATGGACACTAATCTATGCATCAAGTGGATAATAAATAAAGGAATAAATATGCTATAAATATAAACATCAAATGGTATTATAGGGAGACATAGTTAGTGTGGCTGAATGGAATCTATTTTCTGGCTGAAATATTCACCTCGTTCGAAGTGTATATGTGATGTCATATTGTTTTCATTCATTTAATTTCTCATGATATTGATTATTTTCTTATCCTTATCTAACCCCCTAGTATTTTGTCCTATAGGTTTAACATTTGTAACTTGCTATCCATGCCCCAGTATTCTCCATATATTTATATAAACACTGATCTTCCTTTTGCTCACAG
Source organism: Alentia gelatinosa (assembly GCA_950022655.1). Taxonomy (NCBI): domain Eukaryota; kingdom Metazoa; phylum Annelida; class Polychaeta; order Phyllodocida; family Polynoidae; genus Alentia; species Alentia gelatinosa. Next base: position 30,196,490 of record OX465580.1, on the reverse strand, counting down.
GTATTGACGAATGGAGGCTGTTCGTCTGCGTAAAGAAAACCAGATCTACAGTGTAGATGAAAAAAAAAAACGAGCGCTTGCCAAATTCACCCACGTAGAGCGAACCAAGCGAGAAAACAGATCCTCTAACAGTTCAAGCACGGTGGTTCAGCATTATATTCTGCTGCTCCTGGGACATTATGAAAAAATTTGTTTGAAAAACAATTTATTTATTTATCGTAAAATGTTCCACTATTTTATAGTTAATCATTAAATTTTATCACAAGAGACATTAATATTCATAAACTACAGGTTCCAAGCTTTCTTCTGAGATATAATTTGTGTATTTAGGACAAGTCGGTACTTAGATATCGGATTTAGGAGAATAAAAGTACTCTATCAATAAAATGGCTTATGGTACCATAGCTAGGTTTTAAGACATCATTTTCAAATGTTTTAGTTTAGGCTTTCAGCATTGAATCTATGGACGGGGACTTGGATTAGGGTAAACTACACTGTCTGAGGTTTGTTTATACGAAATATCATTCAATTTGAACCAGCGGAGAAATTAGAATTGAATTAAAAGAAATGATCATCTAAGCTGAGCCTTTACTAAGGGAGCGGTAGGGGAGTTAGGCGTTGGGCCAGGCACGATTTAGAAAATCATTTATTATGAGGATTTAACTTGAATTCTATTACTGGAGACATTAACATTCGTAAACTATGGGTCCTTAGCTTTCTCCTCATATATATATTTATGTGTTTTGGACAATGTGGTATTTAGTTATCGAATTTAGAATATTAAAAGCTTTACCATAGGCTTGGTAGGGGGGTCACGCACTGGTCGGGATACGATTTAGAAAATCATTTATTATGAGGATTTCACTGGAATTTTATCACTGGAGACATACTGGAGACATTAACATTCGTAAACTATGGGTCCTTAGCTTTCTCCTCATATATATATTTGTGTGTTTTGGACAATGTGGTATTTAGTTATCGAATTTAGAATATTAAAAGCTTTACTATAGGCTTGGTAGGGGAGTCACGCACTGGTCGGGATACGATTTAGAAAATCATTTATTATGAGGATTTCACTGAAATTTTATCACTGGAGACATTAATATTCGTAAACTACAGATTCTCAGCTTTCTTGTGATATAAATATTGTGTATTTCGGGTGATTTTGGACTTAGATATTGGTTTTTGAAAATTAGATTCGAGCAGTGACTATTTTGACTTATTTAACCATAGCTGGGTCATAAGACTTCTTTTTCAAAATGGTTTCTTTGAGGCTTTCAGCATTGAATCTATGGACTGGGCCTTATATTAGGGTAAACTACACTGTCTGAGGTTTCCTTATATGAAATATCATTCAATTTGAACCAGCGGAGAAATTAGAATTGAATTAAAAGAAATGATCATCTAAGCTGAGCCTTTACTATGGGAGCTGTAGGGGAGTTAGGCGCTGGGCCAGGCACGATTTAGAGATCATTTATTATGAGGATTTACCTTGGATTCGTAAACTACGGGTCCTTAGCTTTCTCCTAATATATATTTTGTGTATTTCGGACAATGTGGGATTTAGTTATCGAATTTAGAATATTAAAGCTTTACTATAGAATTGGTAGGGGGTGTCAGTCACTGGTCGAGATACAATTTAGAAAATCATTTATTATGAGGATTTCACTGGAATTTTATCACTGGAGACAAAATATTCGTAAACTACAGATTCTCAGCTTTCTTGTGATATAAATTTGTGTATTTCGAATGATTTGGGATTAGATATTGATTTTTTGAAAATTAGATTCGAGCAGTGACTATTTTGGCTTATTTAATCATAGCTGGGTTATAAGTCATCTTTTTCAAAATGGTTTCTTTGAGGCTTTCAGCATTGAATCTTTGGACGGGGACTTAAATTAGGGTAAACTAAACTGTCTGAAGTTTCAGTATATGAAATATCATTCAATTTGAACCAGCGGAGAAATTAGATTGAATTAAAAGAAATGGTCATATGACTACAGATTTACTATGGAAAAGGTTTTAACAAATAGTAACGAATTGTAAATACGTTGTCAGAAATGAAAAACCTGCCTTTCTACCTATATGTACCAAATTTCAGGCTGATATTCCAATTAGATAAAGGTAAAAGCAGGGTGGTCCCTTAAGCGGGGTGGTCCCTTAAGCGGGGTGTCCTGGAAGAGGGGTTTTACTGTACTACATGAGTTTCAATATGTACTCCCAGTTCTGAACGTATTCCCATAGACTGAGCATTATCAATTTAGTTCCAACCTCTACCTATAGGGGGCAGCACAATATGATTTCTAATATTTTTTAATGGAAGTTATAACAAATTCTTGATGAAATATTAATTTAAAAGCAGTTTTAGTTATAAAATCTTAATAGATAATTGCAAAATATCAAGACCTTCATTTGTTAATTTGTGCAAGTGTTATTGAAGCATTCTTGACGAAAATGATGTGTAAACACCATTTCATAGTAATATCTTATTAATATATATATGATCCCCTTCAGATTCATATCTGAGCACTTTGTGCTAGTTGTCATCTCATACACTGAGCCATCATACATATCTGAAGGCAGCGAATCGCTTGCTTATTGTATGTATGTACAGGCTCAGAGGTGTCAACTTGTCCTCAGGGGTGCAGCCCGACCCGTGGCGGCCGAGCTTACACGTTAAGCATACACGCTAAGCATACACGGTGGCGCTGCACCGACCAGCGGCTGTGTACTCGACCGTGTTTACCCCTGCGGAGCACAATGTTTGCCCCTGCGGAGCACCACGCTCCGCTGAACGCAAACAATACCCGAGATAATCCCTTAAGGTGACCCGGCGCAGACTTCCCGGCACGGTATGCTCATAATACAAACAACCTCGACCAAAAGACAATAGATTAGGCAATAAACAAACGAAAGAACAATCAGCGGAGCACCACGCATGACTGATTTTAAACAATTGATTCTGTGGTCTATACAGCTATGTATACTACTTTTTTTAATTTGATTTTTATTCTGGAGTGACACTACTAAGGTGCTAGGCAGACCTATTTTCAGTAGGCTCTAGGGCCAATGTTTACGACAGAGTTGCGGATCGCAGAATAACCATCCGAGGGCCTAAACGTTGCTCCTGAAATTTTGCGGATTGCGTCGTAATTGCATAGGTGCATCGTCGCATAAAATACTGCTTTTTGCGATACTTTTTACGCGGACCTTCACATCACTGGGCCCCGTTGCTCCTGTTTTTAGTGGTATCGCTAGCTATAATCGGATCGCAATTTTATTTCTACGATTACTTTAACGATCCGACTGAAAAAGCGTTGCTCCTATAATATCAGATGGTATCCCTTTATTCCCGCGGTATCGCTATTTTTTACGATGCGATAGCGATGCAACAATTCAGGGGCACATATTGAATGAGACAGGGGAAAATTCATTAGTTCTTTAAGTAAATACAGATGGCATCACAGTTAAAACTGATCTGACACCTGGTGTTGTGGATAGCTATTTCCTATACATAGAAGAACAAGTGGCGGGGGTTGGTGGTGCCACCATGGATCGTTATTTGGAATATCAAACAAAGCTGTATTTAACCCATAGCGATACGATCCGCAGTGCTGTGAAGGTCCGCGTAAAAATGTATCGCCAAAAGCCGTATTTTACGCAGCGATGCGCCTATGCGATTACGACACGATCCGCAAAATTTCTGGAGCAACGTTTAGGCTCTCGGATCGCTATTCTGCGATCCGCACCTCTGTCGTAATCCTGGAGCAACGGGGCCCTGCGGATTGTATCGCTGTGGGTTAGATACAGCCTTATCTGATATCGCAAATAACGATCCATGGTGGCACCACCATCCCCCGCCACTTGTTCTTCTACCTAAAGGAAATAGCGATCCACACCACCAGGTGTCAGATCAGTTTTAACTGTGATGCCATCTGTTTCTAATTAAAGAAATAATTAATTTTCCCCTGTCTCATTCAATATGTGCCCCTGAATTGTTGTATCGCTATCGCATCGTAAAAAATAGCGATACCGCAGGAATATAGGGATACCATCCGATATTACGGGAGCAACGCTTTTTCAGTCGGATCGTTAAAGTAATCGTAAAAATAAAATTGCGATCTGATTATAGCTAGCGATACCGCAAAAAAGTGGAGCAACGGGGCCCTGGCCTAGTATGTGAGTGAGCACATAGGCCAGGATTCCAGGCTAACTTTCTTTGGCTATCCAGAGCATAATTTCCATCTGTGGACAAGTGAAAATTAATCATCTTTATATCTATATCATATCCATAAACATGTAGTATGTTCACGATATCACATTGTTCACCCATGGGTGTGTGTTCTGCGATATGTATTTGTTTGTCTGTCTGTTTGTCTCTGTACAGCAGTTTGTCACATTGTTTTGACGAACATGTGAGATTAAAGAAGAAACCAACAAGTTTTGGTCAAAGAAGTCGTTCTCGCTTCACCCACTCGCCTTCGCGCCACTTATCAAAACTCTCACGCATCTTTGTCAAGTCACGTGACCAGACCACGACCATGAATTCTATGTGCGTTTACATTTTCGGCTATATCTCCATTAATACTTGACCAATCTAGGCTAAATTCCAAGCACAAACTAATCGAGACGTGTTCCTGCCATATCCGGAGGGTTTTCAACTATCTAAGTTAATCATATCAAGGATTTTGAAATGATGATCTTGAACGATTGCCCTGGCAACTAAAGGCGACCAGTTCCAATTGCCGCTCCAAAGACTCTGATTCTGGTTGGATCCGCTTTGAGATTCTCCCACACATAGAGAACCAGGGAGCTGTTTCAATAGTTGAAAAAAGTCTCGTAGTTGCTCTCACTACCCAAATAGCGGCACTTCGTGTTGCAATAGTAGAGCATGGCAACAACGAGCGGCACCTCGGAGCAAAGCGGCACCAACAGCGGTAGTACCCGTTTCAATAGTAAGTGAGCTCTTACTGTTATTGCCACATAGCTGCCACTGTTCACGAAAGGGTCAACCCTTTCACACTGATCATAACAACAATTTCAAATCACATTTTATATGATATTATAACATATTTGAGTAAAGAAAAACATGCTTCAAACAATTCAACAGGTATGTATTAACCATATATGGATTTTTATCATTCTCTTGTGATCTACTACTTTGTGAGAACTATTAAAATATTAAAGTGGAGAGAAACACAAAAAAACAGACACAGTTGTTTTCTTTTAAAGTGATGTATTGCAACCAAGATGACAATGGTGGTATGGTGTGTGGTATCAGCGGTGAACACGACGTTTCGTACCAATTTATGGTACTTCATCAGGTGATGATACAAATTTCGTTTAGCTATGGTTAAGTGCCATATAGAGATTCAAATTTGTTAATTGACTTCCTGTTGGACCCTGGGGGTCAAGGTCATATGTTACTTAAAATAGATGATTACATGGTATTGGATAGTACATAGGGTTTGGTCGGCAGTGTCTTGTAGTATATTGGGATCTTATCCATCATGGGGATTATACATTTGGTCTATACCAGTGTAAATAGTGATATAATTACTAGGTGGTATAAAGATGATAACAGTTTGATCATGGTTCTACAGTAATAATTGTTAACTTTGGTGATATAACTGTGTAACATTAATATAAGATTTATCAACTTGATAACAGTGAAAGTCTTAAGAATTGTTCTATTCATTGTCCATTCGAAAGCAGTAGTGGTAGTAATGAATTTTTTCATTTATGCGAGCATGATGTGTTTACTTTCGGGGGTATAGATTGTTGCGTTTCATGCTTTCAAGTAAGTCTCTTCTCACTTCTTGATCCATTTTCCTTATGACGTGGTACAGGTCAAGCATGAGTTCGTTTGTGGGTACTGTACGCCTCGGTTGGTGTTGTTTGATGGGACTGGGTATGTAGGAGGCGGTCGTTGGCGTTGACTTGTTTGATGATGGTATATATGGCTCTACGTGGGTGGTGTTGGTATTCCCCACGGTGTTCTCTACTTCGGGGTTAGTTTTCACTGAGTTGGTGTTAGTGCTCCTAGTTGAGGTGGCGCTTTTCTCGTCGTCGGAGATGTCTTCTAGGTTTAGATCTAGGTCAAGTATTTCTTGGAGAGTTGGTGTTTTGGTGAACTTTAAGTTGGTCTTGGATGTTGTTGGCTTGGGGCTGCTGATGCTATTGTTTGTGGATATGCTGGAGGTGCTGTTGGTTTCGTCTGAACTGTCTGTATCGGAACTGCTACATACTGTAGTGTTATCGTCATTTTTCGGGTTGGTGAATGTCTGTGTTGCTGGCGGGGGGGCGTGGTCTCGTATCGTCAGATTTCGATAGTTTTCGGGGTCGATCGCTGATGAGCATAAGGGTGGTTCTTTTCCTTATGGTTGGATCGTTCAGCAGTATTGACTTAGTTGTAGTAATCTTGGATTTCTCGATTTGTTTCGAATGTTCGAGAGGGCTTGTGAAGCTGATATGCCGTTTTTCCTCTTAATTGGGCTGTCATCGATGGTGATCGTGGTTTTGTATGGTGAGCTGACACTTGCGGGGGGTTTCTCCGTAGTTGCCGAACGGCGGCCTACAAATGGAGAACCAACATAGATTAGTCTGTACCATACGTTATCTGGGGTCGGAATGTGTTTGATGATTGTGATCTGTTTTGGCGGGGCATGTAGGAAAGCTGGTGGTACTACATATTTGGTTGTTAAATGTTTGTTGCGTTGGTGTCTGCGTAAGTTACTAGTGTTTGAACATCGTATTTGGCAGTTGTCAAGTAAGCAGATGTACTTACTTTGCGTGTTGTCCGTTTGGCAATCGCTGTTGTTTTCATGGTTGGTTCTTAGATGTCTCCGTATGGCGGAGTCGGTCTGCTTAACATAGTTGCTGCAGTATAAGCACTTTGCGTACTTGTCCATCGTATTATAATATTCGAACCAAGAACTAGCCACTGCACTACTCGGTCGGTATGCCACTGTGCCCCTCGACCCTAGGCTATCACTTCCATGTCTTACAAGCGAGAGCTACAGTGGCAGGCTTAGACTTGATCAAGTCTTTGATTATGAACATTCATTAAATGTTTTCTTACAATCAGAACAAAATTCATTAAAGTATGTATCCTTCTCTGACTGGCCCATGAATCAAAGACTTGTCCACTATGAACAGAATCTCCCGTTTATGACCCCAAGCCACTTCCTGTAACCCTATCAATCTCCCATCAGATATCTGACCAGTAGCCATGATATCTGTATGGAGAGTATTGGAAATACTGACGCTATACAGTGCCAGAAATCTAACACCATTACCGATTGCACCAGTCCCTGTATCCCAGCGAGGAGAGCAGACACAGGATGCGGGGACTGGGGCCAGTCTATGGCAGGCTCTCTAACTCAGCTACAAATGCACGTAGAAACGTCAAATAACAACTGAAATGTGGGGGGAAACACGAGGAACAATTTGGAATTATTGGCTTATTTATTAGATATAGATTTATTAAATGTCTCGTTTGCTATGCTGGCATAGCGAACGGCACCGGGATCTCAACAGCGGTACTACTTCTGAAACGAGACTTTATAACTGCCACTGTTAGTGCCGCTGATTGCTCTTGCTATTGTGGTGGCTATTCCCTTCTACTCCCCATACTATTGAAACGGGTCCCAGATATAAGACTAAAGACTTACGAGAGTGAGAATCTTGTGGGGAGATTAGCTTAAAGCTGCTGCTTTTTTCTGTAGTTATAACCTGAGCTGTCCATCTCATCTCGCGATTTACGTCTAGCAATGCCGAAAACAGAATCTAATGCAGTCGTTTTCAGATCTCCCTCACTTTGAGATTAGACCTGTGTCATAGCAAATAATAGCCCATTCAGAACCCTGTTGGTTCCAATGACGATGGTTGACTATTCATAATCTACCATCCCCCTAGGATTTGCTCTGGTGCCTGCAGGGAATTATTCAAATTGAGGAATTACTACTCATGTTACGAAATTATACCCACTCTTATTTGGGAGAGAGCTCCCAGAAAAATCCTCAGTACAGAACACAATTAGCACAATTCCTATCCATAGGTGGCAGCACAACTCCTCTTACTCGAGTGTACTAAGGAGACATATGTTTCACACATCTGTTGTGCCCTGATTCTGAGTTGTGATAATCGTAAACATTTTGCTGAAATCAAAACTCTTTATATATAGTCCTAGAATTTAAAAAGAAATCATATGGAAATAGATCAGGTCCAGACAGCGTGTTTCAGAGTTTGTACACAAAGAGTGTGTATAGGCCTACTACAGAAGCCTTGACCCCAAACTTCCCTCATTCTTCGCACTACACGTGGCAACATCAACTTAGTGACGAGTTTTATATAAACACGAAAGAATCATCATTAACCTGTAAGTTGTCATTTACCTCATTTCCATAAAGAATTTTTCCTGATGGGTTCAAGGGGACCGATCCTCTAACATTAACTGACTGAAGGCTGTATTCGATCAAGTCAAATTTACGGACGACGCACTGCAACCCAATTTTATTGTACTGTCTCTATATTGCACTGGCCCCGGGTTTCAGATTTTGACCAGCTTGTCTTACCTTTAACTGGAGTGGTCCAGTTGTTTGACGGTGAATGCCACTGTAGTTTCGTCGGGCAGTATCTCTCCTGCCATCTTCCCCCTTCATTCACCTCTCATCCACCTCCCCGACCTGATGCTGACTATCCTAGGTGTGAACACCCTCGTCACGCATGTATATATTTCCCTCCAGATGTGCGACGAGAAACCAGCCAAACACCAAACAAACACTTGATGCTAGGGGACTTAAAGGTATATCGGACAGTTTTCTAAATATTGTCAAATACCAGTCAAAACTGGTTCCTTGTTGTTTTTTATATTAATGCTAAATGTGTAAATTTACCGCTTTGTTTAGTTTATCCAATCTTGATAAATTTCAATTCTATCAAAAGTAAGGACGGTGACCTATGTATATAAAAATTAATATGTGTAATACTATGCATGTACTATATTTAGTAAACTTTTGGAGAAAATGACATGGTTTTACTATGTCAAAATCAACTTTTTAGAATTTCTATGTATTCTATTATAATATAATCACAATTATTGATCTCTAAATCAAAAACAAGCATGGTGACCCCCAATTAGCTATGTCTTCTAAAAGACTTTGAGCTCATCATATCGCATTTTCAAGATGATGACATGGGTTTTAATTTTAAGGCCAAATTGTCCGATGTGCCGATTTAAAGATAATTTTGTATTTAACCGGAACGACTCATCGTTCAGAAAGTTAACTGTGGGTACAAAAGACCTTGTTTTTTCTAAGCAGGTGATTGATAGTGTAACTAGACCAACCAGTGGCTCGCTTATTGATCATGTATACACGAACTCAAACTTTGCGAATGCGTGTGGTATCACTGATACATTAATTAGCGATCATCTGGCAGTCTGTCCCAAGAGGAAAATAAGGTATGTTGAAATGCCTAAAATATGTTATATACAAAAACTGTGTAAGTCGTATACCAATCCTTGTAAAATATCATCCAATCGTTTCTGTAACGTTCACTGTTAACCACACTGAATATTGCGTGGAAGAACAACCAGTTGTCGAATGCAATTCTGATCAATAAAAAAAAAGGAAAAAAAGGTAAAATCCAAAGGACATGTAAAGAGAAGGTAGAAACTGTAAATACTACTCACACGATTCCCTTGCTATGCATTTAACTAGTTTAGACTGGAGTGACTTGTGGACGAGTACTGACCCCGAGGAGCAGTGGGACAAAGTTATAGAAGCCCTCACTCGCTTGCTTGACGATGTTTGCCCGATCACAAAAATGTCTTTTAAGCATTGAAAGGATCCCTGGGTAACGGGTGAGCTATCATCCAATATTCACAATAGAGCTTGTTATGTTGAGCGATTCAGGAAACTGAAAAATCCTAATGATCTAAAGGCCGCGAAAAAATTAAATCATGAAATTAGAACAGGACTCAAACAAGCCAATGATGAGTATTGCAATGAGGCGATTGATCAGGCTAGTAATAAACCCAGAGATTCCTGGAGGTTTATCATTGAGTTGACAGGGAAGGAAGCATGCTAAAAGTATGCTTATAATTTTTACAAAACGTGTAAAAGGAAAAAAGATGTGCATAGAGCAGCTGTATCAAGTTGGAAAAACTGAGAAACCCATTTTTATCAAAAGGGTCCTGTTTATACTGGCATTGCCAACTGTCATAGAATCCTACAGGATGGGCACTATATGGCTTCGAAAAGTATGTGAAAATGAAATTCCATGGTAAGTTACTGGAATAATTGGCAAGAAATACTGCCATGCAGAGGCTAGTTTGTGTACCCTTTTAGAGTACAATAAAAACAAATGTGATACTTATCAAAGTCTTGAGTTCACCACTTTAGGCCTACACTCCCCTTGCACATAACTTGGTTCAAACTTGTTCCTTCTTTATGCAATACCAAAACATTGCCGAAACGTTTTCGAAATGTGTGGTATTTTGGTCATACCAGTACTGATTTTGATGGCAGTAGCACTATATGGGATAGAGAATATTACAGTTCCTTTCAGAGATGATTTGATGTTCATGCCCTTAGGCTGCATTGTTTCCGGTAGCTGTATCCATATATATTCAATATCTCTTCGTTTTATTTTGTTTGTTCGTGCTGAGCCTTGGTCAAGAATTTGAACCATGATTGGAGAGTTTATGGGAGTTTAGGGATACAGGCAGTGTGTATTCAGGGACGGTCCCTGACACAGCAAGGCCCTTGGGCCCACAGGGTACCAGCAGTCTGGGTGCTGCTAGGCGTCTATCACCAGGCAACTGATGTGGTGCACTGGCGGCCATCATGTCCCTGTTGTCGGCCATCTGTACTTGTTAGAATGTCAATGATTTACATTAATGAAATAACAGGGGCGTACCCAGGATTTTGTTTCGGGGTGAGGGGGCACACCGATGAAGATTGACAGGGGTCCAGCTAAGAAGCCCCACTAGGGGGGTACTGGGGCAAAGGCCTGGATGCACTTGGAATTTATCGATTATACTAGAAGAACTTGGATTTTATTGATTATACAAGCTGTATCCAAGTTTTTGTTTTAGCGACAGCGGTTACACATCTTGTATTATTGACAGGGGTCTGGCAGCAAAGCCCCCTCTGGGAGTCAAGGGGCCAAAAATATTTAGATTTTATAGATTATACAAGCTGTCCCTAGGAATTTCATTGAAGGAGGGGAGTTACACATCTTAGGTTATCTGTGAATATTGGCAAAGGTCTAGCAGCAAAGCCTCTCCTAGGGGTCCAGGGGGCAAAGCCCTTGGAAAACCTTGAATTATATACATTATATGGTCTGTATCCAGGATTTTGTTTAAGGGATGGGATTACACATTTTCGGCCAGCTGGGAATGTTGTTTAGGTCTAGCAGCAAAATCCGTCTTGGGGGTCCAGGGGGCAAAGCCACCGGAAGAACTTGGATAATATGCAATTTGAATCCAGGAATTTATTTCAGGGATGGGGTTAAACATCTCAGGCTACCTGGGAATATTGTGAGGGTTCTAGCAGCAAAGCCCCTCCAGGGGGTTAAGCTCCTAGAAGAACTTGAATTATGAACATTTTACAAGCTGTCCCCGGGATTTTGTTTCAGGGAAGGGATCTGGGAATATTGCCAGAGGCCTAGCAGCAAGCCCCTCCTGGGAGTCCAGGGGGTAAGACCCCCCAAGATCATTTTGATTTGTAAAGTTGCATCCAGGATTTTGTTTCAAGTAGGTTATCTGGGAATAGTGGCAGGAGTGTAGCAGAAAAGCCCCTCCTGGGGTCCAGGTGGCAAAGTCCTTGGAAACATTTGGATTTCATAGATTGTACAAACTTTGCCAAGGTTTTTGTTTCAGGGAGGGGGAGATACATACCTGAGACTACCTGGAAGATTGTCGGAGGTCCAGTGGTATTATCCCTCCTAGGTGTCCAGGGGGAAAGCCCCTGGAAGCACTTGGACATTAAAGTTCATACAAGCCATATCCAGGATTTTATTTCCAGGAATATTACTAGGGGTCCAACAGGAAAGCCCTCATTGGGGTTGAAGGGGCAAAGCCCCTCAGATCATTTGGATGTTATAAGAGCCATACCCTGGACTATGTTGTGGGGAAGGAGATTTATTTTCATTTTTTTAAATCACGCTTAAATGAGAATGTATAGAGGCATGCATTTTTTTTTTTTTTTGGGGGGGGGGGGGGGGGGAGAGGCACACTTGGTACTACCTTACCTTAGCCACCCTGTCTGACATCCACACGACACTGTGTACTACACCAACACCCCTAACTATCCTACATCCACACCCCACTCTGATCTTCACCCACACCTCACTTTGTTCTACACCAACACCTTACTCTGTCCTACCCCAACACCACTCTGTCCTGTATTCACACCATACTCTGTCCACACTATGTCATGTACCCTGGGACCTGTTTCACTAGTTTCGTGACATGTCTAGATGGCGTCTGTGACACCATACAGACAAAATGGGGTTGACTAGTTTTGTGACAACATAATTAGCTGCCCTTAGGACAAAACAGACCCCAAACACAGTGTGTCCGGTTTCATAAGAATTAGAAATTGGCTTGTTACTGGCGCTGTAGTGTCACTTTTCGCAATAGGCTAGTTCTCGCCTGTGTACACCGCTGGCTAACACCGAAACTCACAATGTTTAGCGCAAGAAAAGGCGTGAGTTTCTCTTGTCGAGAACGGTACATCGCCAACTGTGACAAAACATGCGACAATAGATGTGACATGTGAAACGTGACTTTGTTTTGTCCGTTCTTGCTTGCACTGTTGGTGCCGCTTTTCATGTCTGTCTAACACTTTTGTCACGAAACTAGTGAAACAGGTACCAGATCCCATTCAGTTGTACACCCACACCCTTTTTTTAATATTTTATCACATAAACATAATGATATACAATTCGCAAGCAGTGACACCACATTCTTCCATTGAATACTACATGGAACATTTTTATTTTAAGTTTTATCTGTTGATTACTGCATAGACCTTGATGTTGATGTTGTCAGGTGTGAGTTTTAGTGTTGGTGGATATAGGTGTTGTTTTTTTTGGTTTTTTTTTAGGCTTTTATTTATACTGGAGTATACGTTTGGGTGTAATTTTATACCCATCTTCCAACGGCTCCAGTCACATTCGGTATTGCCTTTGCCTAACTCATAGGCTTACAGGTGGCAGTTGAGCATATGTATATGACTTCTAATTAACACAACAAGAATAGGAGAAAACAATCCCAAGACAACCCCACCACCACACCCTAACATACAATGGGTCAAGCTTAACTTATACATTTCCAAATTACAGACACAACATTTAAAATACAGTAAAGGCCAAGAGCACAATGTCATGACTTAGGAATCAATTTTCATAAGCTAACCTCTGTATTTTTAGTTTATTTTTCAAGATTCGTCTGAAATCCTCTCTTGAGGTAATATTTCGTTCCGTTGCTGGCATGCTATTCCACAGTGAGCTAGAAGTAGCTTCTACTGATCTTAGGTACTGGTTGGAAATAATATGGGTAGCTGATTTTAGTACTGGGGTATCATGAACACGTTGTTCGGCGTTGTTCGTTTATCAAATATTTCTTCTCTGGTGTTGATGCTTGTGTTGGTGTTGATGTTTGATTTGTTGGTAGGTGCGAGTAGGAGTGGGTTGGTAGGTGAGGTGTTATTGTTGGTGGGTGTGGATGAGTGCAGGAAGGTGAGTGTCAACCTTGTTGTTGGTGGGTATTGCGGCTGATGGGTGTGAATGTTGGTGTTGGTGGGTGTTGTTGTAGGTTAATTATATACAGCAAGATTTTGATTTCTGTTCTCCATTATACCAAGTGATCAAAGAAAAAACACCCTCGTTCTCTTTCGTCCCTGCTTTCCCTTCACTCCTTCCCCCTCAATATATAGTAGAGCAGCAATGGACCAATGGAGCAATGGGGGGGGGGGGGGGGGTAGGCAAATCTTTTTCAGTTGCTTCTGTGTAGAGAAGGGGATGATATTTATTATTATTAACAGGGTACGCCCATGTATACACACCAAAAAACTACAAGGGACAATTTCGAGGGGGGGGGGGGGGCAGGTACCCCTATGCCCCCCCCCCCTGATGAATGGCCATATGTACACAGGTACAACAAGGTTAACTCTATTAACCCCTTCGCGGCGGGTGATGCCATACGGTATCAACCGTGCTGGGGCGGGATGTTGCCATATGGCATCATCCGCGGGTGATGACGTTTTTGAGAGTCATAGAATATTCGTAATATTGGTTTCCATGGTAACATAGCAATATCAAGTAAACTCAACTGATAATGCATTTATTGTAATTAATTGGCCGATTTCCTGAGTCTAGCATCCATATTGTACCAACAGAAAAGCCCATGAAAGGTGCATTTATTAAGCATAGATATTTCTAAAATTGGATGTTTCTTAGTTGCCATCGTAACTGAAAGATCTTCTTTGGCAGTTTTGTTACAATGGAAAAGTGACAAAGTAAGTGTTAGCCCTTTTAGACTTACAACTCTGGCCCAAAGGATACATATCATTATGGTAGCAGTGGCAAAGGTGCATACAACGACATAGTTTCCATGACAACCATAGCTCATTCTATGTTACCTTAATAACAATAATAATGTCTTAAGCCTTAGATATACTTATATGACAGAATATCACCTATAGACTTTGTTAAAACTTAAAGGCCATTCAATCCTTTGTTTGATAGTTAACCGCCAAAAGCTCAGCAGGGTGAATCAGTCTCCAGAAGTATTCAAATAAGGAGCAAGCAGTTCAGAGCAAGGAGTTCAAGTGTATATAAAAGGTGGGTTACTTATATACAGCATGATTTATGAAATGAAATAAGATTGCCACATTTCTGAGTTAAGATTATAGAAGATGTAATTCATGTGAATACAAAAATATTCATTTTGTTTTGATTTCAAAAGGGGAAATAAGAATTAGAAAAATGGAGTGGGTGATAAAAGGGGCTTTTCCCATAGAAAAATGCATTGATAAGGAAACAAGCATCCTCTTCATGTGAATTGAACAAAATAACATGTAGGAATGGTAAACATGATCAAATCATTATGTCACCAGTTACATATCATAATGTTTGTAATAGTTCTCTATTGTGATTTATTATAATACATGTACATGGCAACCATGTAGCGTTTGTTAATAAAGGGCTAGGGGTATATTCTATGACAAAAGGCACACTGGACTGGGGCACAAAATTGTCCCATTTCTGTAATTGTCAATTTATTTTCTCCAGATTTTGCATTTTTTCTTACTAGAACATAATGGTACATGTATAGAATAGTCATCAGTGAGGAGTTTATGCTACACTATTCTTCTGTTCTATTTCATTTAGAATTTCTTATCCAAGATAGAACTCCCATTAGAGAGGGAGATGCCTTCAAACAATTTCTGAAGGAGGAAGTAATTAGTGTCTACATTACCATGTGGGTTACTTGTGTATTTATAAGATGAATTATAAACTGTAATATGATGATATATTTCTGAATAAATAATTGTAGAGAATGTGTTTAATGACAATATGAAAATAGTAATTTTGTTTTTGATATTGCTTAAGAGAAATTAGATTTAGAAAAAAGGAGTGGGTGATAAAGGGGGATTTACCATAGAAAAGTATATAAGCAAGAAAAGGTGAGTCCTTGTTAAGTAAATTGAAGAAAAATATATGTAGGAATGGTAATTTAGATCATGCCACTATGTCACCTGATATATACATTCTTCATTGTAATACACAGTTGCTATGGCAACCAGACATATTCTTCTAACTATGGCACTTTTCGCTACTACTGGAAGTATATTGGGGTGAGGCCTGAAATTGTTCCAATTTATTTTGCCGTTTTGTGTTTCTTTACAAAACATAGTGGTTAATGGATAGAATAGTCATCCTTAGGGGTTAATGCTAGGTTTACGCCATCACCCCGACAGTTCCGGAATTGAATTTTTCGCCAATCGTAAGTCACTGTAGAACTTTTATGACATTTTTATGGTTTTCCCTCGCTCGGCCTAAAAAAAGGATGGTGACTTCAGGTGACTTAAGGATGCCACAGGTCGTGGATTCCGCCGTAGGGCACGGTACGGTATCGGTATGGTACGGCCACGACAACTAAGGCCCGGCGTCTAGCTACTACGATATGGCTCCGATATAGTCTACGATGCACCTTCCGATAAAAAAGTCAAAATCACGTCGGAAGGTCACCTAATATCGGGGCAGTTGACCACGTTTCTGCGATTAGACACCGATAAAAATCCCACACAACGCATGGTGGATTGGCATGTTTAGACATATGTCTACAATTTTGCACCTTCCTGATATGTCTCTGGTATTTGGGCCCCAAATATACCGTCCAATTAAGGTGAACTGCGTTGAGTTTAGGTTGCCATAGTTCGACGTGGTTTTTGCCGTATGGTGCAGGCCCGAGGACTTACGGGTAGACTACGGAAGTTTCCCGTAGACTTTATGTGAATTGCGGCAGTCCCCTCCTTCGTTTCCTCTATTGTCTATTCTGGCCCCCCTTCAGATATGCAATTGCCAACCCGGGTGGGGGCAGCCAGCAGATCTTTTACGGCACTAGCGCTAATCTCTGCCTCAACCCAAAGATGCCATAGGCTGGTATCCTCTAACGACAGGGGCAACAAGCAAAAATTTCAGAATCAAAACAAGGCATCTGTCAAAAGTTATGAAACTCAAATAACTCATTTATTATGAGTTAGGAAATATGGGAATTGTTAAATGAGCTTCGGAGAAAATCCAACTGTTTCTTTTTCAGCTTTAAACCCCTTTGTAATGTGAATCCATATTTGATTAGACTGTACTCTCAATTGAGCATGTATGTGACATGTTGACAAGCAAAGCCTTACTACACATGAGGTGCTTTCCACTGAAGAAAGTAATCCCTATGACTATTTCGGATTTGACAAAACAAATAACAGAAATGAGTATATATCATTTACCATAAAATATGCGCATCTTTATTTACAGGTAAACCACAAAATACTCCCCTAAAGCGCTAAGAATTTAGGATATTTTGAAAATGGGCATATGGGCCAGCTAAGGGCCCAAAACAGCGGGCTGGGGTTTAGAGTTTTAAGCGGCCACAGGAAGTAGAGTGCTCAGGATCTCTGCCAAGGAGACTGGCAGTATTCTTGGAGGGGACGCTCTCTCAAATTGGGGTGTGGGGCAGGAAGTATCTGTAGGGATCAAAGTAGAGTGGCTTCAGGCCAAAAGTGTTATAACTGTGAGGATGGAAGTAAAACTGGTCTGTTTTTTCAGTTCTGGGTTAAGTGGGTTTGAATACCAAGTCTGTCCCATCAGATTTGAGTCTAAATATAGTACAGTTAGGTCTGTCCCATCAGATTTCAAAATGTAAATACCACATTTAGTCATTATCATCTAATAGTTTCTTTTTCTAGTATCTGATTACAATATTCATAACTAAGTGTTTATCATTTGATAAAAGGAATGACATGAATTCTTTGTCTTAAAAAAGACTAGTAATATAACAGTTTTAGGAACCAAGTCAGTAGTGGGGCAGGGGGTATGGTAAGGCTGGATACTGAACCCCTGCTCATTTTACCAGGCCTTTATAGTTGGAACATTGATGGTGAAGGGTTAAATTCTTTGCAGTAAGCTGTGCATCTATATGGGACAATTCTAACCTCTGCGCTCAAAAAGCCGGATCCATAGTGGGTCAACAGTTCACTTGTTGCGTTCGTTCTGTGAAGAAGGGAATACTTGGGATCTGACATGTGGGGCGATCATTCAGAACATCTCGGTGTTTGAGATAGGCTACTTAACTTTCGCGGATAGTGTCCAGCTACTCCTTGCTCCGAATTAGCACCCGGTGCTAGGGTACATATTTTATCCTACCCCTAATAAAAAACCGCCATAGACTTAACATAGGGAAATTTTATGTGGCCGGCCGTGACATAAAGTGTTTTTTATGCCACTAGAGTAATAACAATATTGACCAATCAGAGAGCAGGATGTCAGCTACTATGAAAAACAGTTCTGTTGGTCATTGACTCAATATTTATCTTTTAGTAATACAAAAGCATAGACGAGGTAGGATAAATACGAAACCGAACTCGAGTTAGACTTGTCAATGTCTATGCCACTCTGGTCAGGTCTGCTCCTCACTGCACTCGGCTACGCCTCGTGTAGTAATACGCGACCTTTCCGTCGTGGCATAAACATTGACAAGTCTAACTCTCGTTCGGTTTCTACTAAGTTTTCCTGGGATCGAACTTTGGCTCACTTGCGGTGAATAGAAAGTGATAACATTTGTATCCTCGTTACAGCGTGCTTGCATCATTTATCTGCATTGCCTAAAGGTTAGAGTGGTCACATAAAGACTTCCAGCCTGCTGCCAGAAAACTATCTCTTCACTATCTACGTGATATTCACTGTGATGGTGGCAAAGGAGCAGGGTGTCAGTGTTTTAGGGTCTTGGAGGCATTCCCAGCTCACCATGACCAATCACTAGAGACCGAAATACGTCATTGACCTACTGGTGCTTGATATATTTGGACGGTAGACTGGCTGTTGTAGAAGCTAGTTGACTGTGCGCATGTGAGTTGAAAATGACCATAAGACTTAATGAACCCAAACCTATTGATCATACATCTAAAATTGCACGCTCATTCATCAATGATGAGCATTTGACTTGCTCCTAGTTTTATCAAAGTTACTCTGTCTGGTCTTCTGTGAATAGGGGTTACCGGATCACCTGGCTTTCATCCGAAAACCAGTAACTCTGTGGGTTACACATCCACAGGTTAGACTAGCACACACTCTACGCCGCTTATTCATACGATCACCCGAGGCTAGAATATATTAATACTTGCGATCTCCGCATGCATTCATCCGTTCCCCATCCCTCAGACTTCCATCGCTCACTCTTTCAGATTGAATGAAATTTAATCTTTCCAATATACAACAGCATATGTACATCATTTGCTTTCACTTCATTTCCATTGTTTGCCCACATCTAATAGTTCTTAACAGTACTTATCTTTGTATAGCTCATACATGTACCTCTTATCACGTGTCCTATGAGTGCGATACGAGTGTGGACGTTATTTACCTGGAGGCTATTGTACGTAATTGCTATTCACGGACTGTAAGCGGAATTTAGCCCTTAATCCTCTACGGACATGTACACTGGGCCAGTTATAGGTATTTTGCCAAATGGGTTCCAGAAACGAGGACACAAATCGTAATCTCGGGCGTTCGGGAAAGCAAAATAACTCAGTGTTATCAGGAAACACTGTGGAGCAAGCACAAGTGATCTTACTTCGGTAACCTTCGACTAAATCTGGCGCGATATGGCTATTGGAGCATGAGATTATGTTATTAGTGAGTGTTCTCTCCTGGAATCTTCGATTGAGGAGACGGTTCACTTTCCGGACAAAGTACGTAGTGAATAACAAGTTGTTTTTCAAAGTAATGCCGTAGTACTATTTCTGGCGGAGCACACCTAAGCCTTTTCAGATATCCATGCACAAACGTTTCTTAAACAGCAATGAATAATCTTCATTGTAGGCCTAAAGTTGTAGCCAAAGGGGTTGGATTACATACCATCATCGGTTATTTGATAATGATGCGGAATAGTAGCAAGGATTGGTTTCAAGCTGTTTATTATTTTCAATAACCTTATGGGAAGGTCTACAAGTGCATTCCATATCATATATGGCCAAATGTCACGGATCGTCGCCAAATGGAGAGGGACAGGGGTGAAAAATAAATATAGGAGTATGTTAAAAACCTTTTATTTGTGAGTAGTGCATAGGCTGGGGTATATGTTGGATATATGAGGGTAGGTTAAATACCCAAAGTAAATATACACTACTGGGCTAAAGTTAGGTTGCTATATACAGTGTGGAAACGATTGACTCCCTTTTTCTGTACACTGCATTCACACTGTTACAAGCCCCCTCCCCATTCCTTTAAGATGGAAACATGTTTAGAATTATGATACAAAATAGTCTTTTGGTCTACCATAAGAGATATAAGCTTTATAGGAAATATCAGCTAGGGAGTCAATCGTTTCCACAGGGAGTCAATCGTTTCCACATTCCCAGATATGAGTTCATAACTATGTACAGGGAAGGAGTACAAGAAAGCTGGTACCATGTAAAGTTACCTTGATATTAGGGGCTATTTATATGAAATGGACAAGAGTAAAATATTAAATACATGTTAGCTATCACTGTAGGGTGGGAGTCAATCGTTTCCACACAAAAACTACACAATCCAAGTAAATGGGCTCCCAATGCTATCACAAGATAGTTAGAAATGATTTTTTTCATATATAAATAGGTACATGTTAAGGCTTACCAAAAGAATATTTCATTCCTGTCTGTGCTGTATTTAGATATTGGGAGGGTACATTCTTTTGGGAGTCAATCGTTTCCACACTAAAACTACACATGTACCTTTGGCCTTGCAGAGAGTATACTATGCTGCCCAAAAATTTATAAATGGTCTGAATAACTTCCTTAACCTATGGGGACCCAGTTAAGAATAATAATTGTCAACCTTATTTTATTTTTCTACTAATGCTGACAGTTGCAATTATGGTACATTCATTCTATCATGAAAAAAACACCCTGTTTTGGGTAGTTTGGGCCTTCTAGCTCCCTTATTTATGAACCCACATAGGCAAAACTATGGTTCCCCTTCAAGGTCTACCAGAATACACATTAAAATCATAGATCTCTATTAAATTTATTGTCTCATGAAATGGAGAAGCAATAATGGTCATTTGACGACGATCCATGACATCTGGCCATATATATATATATATATATATATATATATATATATATATATATATATATATATAAAATATATATATATATATCATTATATAACTGTGATTATATAAATATAAATCAATAACCAATATTATACTAACAATTATTCACTGCGGAACATTGGTGTTTTGGCGTCACACCCACTCTTCCAGGTTACCCGGTTACCCTCATTCCGCTGTAATCTGCTCAACCCAGCAGTTCGTTTTTAATCTCACTCGTATTTTTCAGGTTTTCAAGCTTTAGTTTACTTGTATTTCTAGATGTGTAGGCAGGGGAAGGTCCCAATGTTGCTTCATTAATAAACCCTGTTATTATGTATTTTCCGCCATTCACGCCTTCGTCTCAATTATTGTTATCATAGTATTCTTCTTATCATATCAATTAATTATTGGTTTCATGATGGCGTCGGTGTGTGACTTGTATCCCCAGAGCAGACCTGGGAGCTGTTTCAAAACGTGGGTTAAGTCTATGGTTTTGAAACAGCTCTCAGGACCCCACCGAGACCGCACCGGTGAGAAGTCATACGTGGTTGACCCTGGTAGACCTTGGGTCACAGGTATATCACGGGACACCACCTGGACTGCCGCAAGTCACTGCACTTGGCTGCCCTTGGACGGGGACACGGTGACGGGGAACGATGCGCAGTCTTCCCTCCTTGCTGTCGGGACGGCCAGCCCCTGCATTCCGGTGTACCGGGTCTGGTAATTCCGGTGCACCGTAACTCAACTTGGTGGGCCTTTTTTAAGTCACCGGCCTATTTCAGGCCGAGCTGTCGCTTACGCGGGGTGAGCGCTTATGCAGGGTTTTCGGATTTATATTGGTTATACAGTACTGAATCCCCTATTACATGTATTGCTATAGTACAAGTATAAAAAAACAATGATCATTATATATAAATCTTTGTGAATTAGATGTGTAATGATATATGATGATAACCGGTCAATACATCTAGGAAATTAAAATAGTCACCACAAAATGGATGAATTGATAGATAGATTAATAGATATTTCTATATGTACAGTGGGCAACGTCAAAGACACCCAGCCTGCTGCTGCCCGCTGCCCACTGCCCACTGCCAGCCCCCCCCCCTCCCCCACCGCCCCGCCCCACCTCGCACCCTTAGCCCGCTAATGCCCGTGCAACAATTTCAATTACAGTTTTCTTTTTCGTTCAGCGCTGCATAGCGGTTCATAGCTTAGTTAGGGCATCGCTCGGCCAAACACCGTTCACTTTAGCATTTTGTTTATGGGATTCAAAGCTTTTACGCCTAGAGTGTGGGTGGTAGGTGTGAACGCAAGACTGTTGTTTTGGGCAAGATATGATAGCTTGGGAAAATTACGGTATTGTACTAATGACAATGGGTTGTCTTAACTTAACAGTTGATAACAGCTTCGGCCATTGTATATGTTCTTCCGTCCATTAGATATTTATTTTAACCCCGCGTAAGCGACAACCCCGCTTCAATGGACAGTTATTTCAGTACGAAAAGGTCTAAAACCCCGCATAAGCGGGCACCTCAGACGGACGCCCAATCAAATTCGGAGTAGAGTGTCCACCTGCGTAGGCTGCTGTAGGCGCCACGTAGGCGTGTGTTTCGGCATGTGTGTCGCCTGACACCATGGAGCCTATACATGCAGTAATTACATAACCTACACTAGTGAGGAATGTGTGGAGTGTATAGACCTTTTTCCATAGGCTGGCTTCACACCTTATCTGCCTGTTTACGCAATGCCTGCAGCCAAGCAAACAACTGGCAAAGTATTCTTTAGCCTTTGATCACTGAGTGCATGCAAAGGTATATGTTTATAACACCCGTGTATATTATTTCCAGAGAAATGATAACAATTGCATCGTACTCTATGGTGTTCCAGCTCAAATCTAGTACGTCATACATGTATATTGCCTCAGTAATACTTTAGATATAGCATAGATAACATATGATCACTGGAATTGGATACACAATAATACATTGGCAGGCCTACCCATCATATGCTTATTTTTTCTACAAGTTAAAACCAAAACAATTATCAACTATAAAGTTTAGATAGTCCAGACTCGTTGATACAACGCCTTAGATTGTTCCAGCCGTCTAATCTGTCAAAGACCAACACTCCTGCAGTCACACTCACCGTTCACACTCTAGCTGTGAATGCTCTATATATTGGCATGTGGGTGGATTTGGCCGATGTTTGTACGAGCGCCGGCCTAACTAAAGGCATTGGATGGAAACATCTGTATAGGCCTTTTTCCACAGGCTGATTTCGCACCTTATCTGCTAGGTTACATAATGACTGCAGCCAAGCAAACACCTTACAATATATTCATTAGTGCTAGAGCACTGGTTATATGAGTGTAATATGTTTATAATATCCGTTCATACATGCATGTCGCGTGACTGGATTACGTAGTAATATGTAAAAGCGTTAAATTACGCGAAAATTTGGTTCTTTCAAATGCGTAGAAAAAAAGGCCAAAATATACGACAGTGTGACGGGGGCATTCACACCATGACCAAATTGTCGAGGTGTCTGTGGACGGCAAGTTGGAGACTACATTCATGGACAGTGATTACCTTGTCGGTAGAATAGTAACTAGTTTGAGCCAGTTTGAATCAAAGTGCGTCGACCTTCCTATCATGAAGCAATGCTTCACATTACAATCTGATTCCCGTTTCACCAACTGGGCCAGTGAACACCGCCTGCCTCACTGTTGGTTATGGCCACGCAGTTACGCTATCAAGTGGCTGGTTACGAGCAATGACGCAACGTCACGCGTGATCCCATGAGGAACAGGATTAAAGGTAGACTTGCTCAAGTCTTTGATTATGAACATTCATTAAATGATTAATCACAATCAGAATAGAGTTCATTAAAGTATGTATCCTTCTCTGATTGGCCCATGAATCAAAGACTTGTCCACTATGAAGAGAATCTCCTGTTTGTGGCCCCAAGCTGCTCCCTGTAACCCTACACCTCCCCCTACCCCCCCTGTATCCCAGCGAGGAGAGTAGACATAGGATGCAGGGACTGGATCCAGTCAAGATTAAAGGCAATGGCATACAGCATGTCCACGGTGCATGCTCTTGCGCTCTCCACTCGTGGACGCTCCGTCAAATGCCTTCCGAAAATCAATATATATGTACATGATGTAAGGTGTTTATTGTTAAAAGCAGAAGAGATTGATTTCGAAAGTGTCGCTATTGTGTTTACACTGGATTGTGCAGGTCTAAATCCATTTTGTTTTTCAGATACGATATTATTTTCTTTAATGAACGAATAGGTGTTGTGGTGGACAACTTTCTCTTTTTGTAGTTTCACAAAGAAAATAGAGCAATACAATGGCTTAAGTAGTGAAAATATGTATAAATCACGAAGATGAATGTGACAAAATTTATACTGGTGATTGAGAAATCAAATAATATTATCATTTTGAATTTTTTGGTAGCAAGCTTTTATTTCAATTTCCGTCAGACATAAAAGATTTTACACGTCTTCCTATAACCATTGTTGTGAATCACCAATAAAAGGATTGCAGCTCTGTTTCTTTGTTCCCATGATTTTTGTATGTTTTAATTTGTGATGTGTTGTGATCCTGTTGCGAGACTGTTGTGAGACTGCTGTGAGAATGTTGTGAGACTGTCGTGAGACTGTTGTGCAACTGTTGTGAGACTGTCGTGTGACTGATTTTTTTTTTTTTTTAAATTAGTTTATTGTATCTCTCATGGTTGAGTTTTTCAGATACATAGATATGTATGGATGTTATGAGACTGTTTTGAGACTCTTGTGAGATTGCTGTAAGACTGTCATCAGCCTGTCATGCGACTGTTGTGCTCTTCTTTTTTGTTGCAGAATACACGTTTTTATTTCCTTTTGTATTTGGTCTTCTTTGCTATCAATCTTTTTATAAATAATAAGGCCGGATTTTAGCTTTATTATGATACAGTATTTTATTGTTTTATTTTCGTACAAAGTTGGCACTCTATCAAAATATAAGCATTATTTTCGGTATTTTTTAATACCAAATGTATGCAGACTAAAGTAAAGTTAATGTTTTAAATGGTAGAAATTAATTTTGATAATCTATTTAACTTACACTTCTATTCTGGTAGGTATTTGTTTGTAGATGTGTTATTCTAAACGAAAACCCACAAAATAACTACCCTTATGACACGTATTCTGGATCAAATCCAAATACGCCGTCGCCGATATTACATCAGCGTCCCACTTTCGGACCTTGACCTCAGTCCAAAAAGGAGGACATGGTACCCGTCGGTATCAGCCATACCTATGAATAGACTGTGCTTCACATTTTCAGAGTAAACACATACTAACTGAATACACATACATTTCCGTTGGCTCTAAAACTAAGATCCTTTTCTGGACGGCAACGAGAGCCAGGGATAATGTGGGTCAACTTTATTCAACACTTAAGAACTACCTTTGGTCAGGTAACAGTTTTAGCGAACGAGCTTGAATATTATTAAATATGTATACCCTTGAACAAGCCTCCTTGTACCATGTACCTTTACAATCGGCATGCATATGTAATTCAACAGACCCCAGCTGGCCGCTTCCCTCGGGTTACTCTAGGTGCCAATGGTAGCAAATGCTTTTAGCGCCCGATGCTCAATATTTTTGGAACAAAATAGCTGTTTCACAATCTGGAATAATCGGCATGTCCATGCCTTGGACATCAACAAGACCTTCATTGATCGGCTCGGTGAGAATCTGTGATATATGCTTACCCTTATCAAAATGTACCTCATAAACAAGTAATTTCCCGCTTCTTTCATATTGACAAATGACACCACGTCATCCTATAAAATGCATTTGATTAAGTTCTCTCTAAACATTTCACGATAGTTTGAACAGTCTGCAAAACACTGACTGATAGCTAGGAATTGTGTCGGATACTTACATCATTGCATCTAAAGGGATTTTCTATTTCCTAAATTAGATTTCCTTATTCTCCATTTTGCAGATAAACTTCTCTATTTTCAAGAATTTCCTAGAACCGAATGATAGCCAGTAAGCCAATCAAACTCTGCTACATTGGTCAAATCTTTTTTCACCGTCATTGAGAGCTTTGCACTTTTGGCTTACATCCCCCTGTTCACGTGGGGAATCACAGTCGGGAAGTTGACCTCTGTGGATGGCGTTCACGATATGACCACGTGATGGTCACTGTTGAACCACGTCCACGTAAACAGTTTCAGATTACTGACGTCATGGAGTACTTGTGACATAACGAACTGCAAATAGTAGAAGTTACATCACAACTCAGACGAACCTATATATCAACCCAGTGCCATACTGTGAGAATATCGTGCACCGACTAAACAAGTGTCCATGTGACCAAACAAACTGTTTTTGAAAGAGGACATAGTAGGTTTATTTAACTTTAATCATGCATAAGTTATAGTCATATATTACATACACGTGAGCGGAAGTCGCGCACTTAATGACTGTAAGTGCTCAAAGTGTCTAATACAATATATGCGGCGAAATTTGCAATACTTTTCTTTTTGTCCGTCTGTAGCCTACGTACACTCAGTCTTCCACCTCGAGGAATATAGATGGACAAAACATACCTAACGTAACTTAGACAAAAATCTTTAGTCAGTATCTTCTCCTCATCCTGAAATTGCACAAAAAAAAGCGAATACATGCATATTATAAAAATCCCTGTGATGTGATGTTTATGAATAGGAAGATTATACACAATGACAAAGGGGAAAAACCATTTGTAAGTTCACAAAGATACAGCGAGATGGAGCGATACAATGCAATTAAAGAGTTAAAATATGTATATTTCACGAAGACAAATGTGACGAAATTACGCTTGTGACATGTTTCTCCCTGGTGAGAATTGAGAAATCAAATCATCTTGATTTTATAGATTATATTGGCAGGGGTCTAGCAGCAAAGTCATATCGGGAGGTCTAAATTTCTTTTGTAGTAGGTTGACGCCCGGCCTTATGCCCCAGTCACACTGGCGTAAAAAAACGGCGTTTTCCCGTGTACGCACGTCTACGTTCTTCTACGCATTTTGAAATATACAACTACGCGGCGATGCGCGGGAAAACGCGGATATACGTAAATGAAAGTCGGAATGCGTAAACAAACGTAGAAAAAACGCGGTGTGAGAATCAATTTTAGATATTTTAAACCTATGTCTACTCATGTTTAATGCGTAAATGAACGCGGTAAAATGCCACATTGCGTACAGAAGCGTAGACAAGCGTTGACGAACGTTGAGAAGCGTGAAAGAACATAAAAGAAAGTAAATAGAAAAGTAGAGAATACGTAGCTATTCCACAGTGTTCACCTTCTTCTGATACGTAGGAAATACGCGGAACTGACATCCTTTCAAATGCGTAGATGAAACGCCAATTTCTACGCCAGTGTGACTGGGGCATTAGTGCTCTTTATCCTACCCCTCATATACATCTCCATAGACTTAACATGGAGTGACTGTATGCCACGGTTATGCCATATAATATCTATATGCCATAGGTGACATATGAAGTTAAAAACATGTGACAGGGTAGGATAAAATCTAAACGTCACTTAATTTCATACAATTATTTACATGGCATTCGTTGTCTTCTGCTACAGATATCACTCAGCTCCGCTTCATGATATCATTCCGCGAAAACAACTCATGCCATAGAAACAATTGTATGCAATTTCGTGACGTTTCTTGATAGTATTAACGGATGATACCCGTATTCCAGTCGGAAATCCTTGCTGTTCCCATTTTGGGTTGAATGGAGATGATATTGATACTAGGTTTATACTGGGCCACAGCGACCCCGGTGGCCACGATTCGCTGAAACATGGAGCACCATTGCAATGGATTCATAAACTTTCATATATACTGAGGTCTCCGGTGCCTCGATTTAGGGAAGTTTGATGGGTCCGTTTTTTCCACAGTTCCCTGTAAAGCAGACTACGGTCGCACGCGTCCCTCACGTTTTTTTTCTACACGTTTCCCTGCACGGTCACCTGCCTTCACACGCTTTCAGTCACATTGTGTTGCTGTCGCCATGTCTCGCTACCATTATCATCAACTCCTTCATCAACCCTTTTGAGCGACCACCTCGACCAGGGCGTGTCATTATCTGTGAATATAGGCAGGGGTCTAGCAGCAAACTTTGAAAAACTTGAATTATATACATTATATGGTCTGTATCAAGGATTTTGTTTCAGGGATGGTGGTTACACATTTCAGGCCATCTGTGAATATTATTAGGGATCTAGCAGTTAAGTCCCTTCTGGGAGTCCAGGGGGCGAAGACCCGGGAAGAACTTGGATAATATATGCAATTTGTATCTAGGATTCTGTTTCAGGGACAAGAGTTACACATCTTAGGCTACCTGGGAATATTACTAGGGTTTTAGGAGCAAAGCCCCTCCATGGGGTTCATGAGGTGAAGCTCCTAGAAGGTAGGGGGTTACACACCCTAGATTATCCCGGAATAGTGGCAGAGGTTTAGCAGGAAAGCCCCTCCTGGGGTCCAGGTGGTGAAGCCACTGGAAACATTTGGAATTCATAGATTATACTAGCTTTTCCTAGGTTTTTGTTTCTGTGAGTGAGAGATGCATATCTGAGACTACCTGGGAAGATTGCTTGGGGTCTAGTGGTATTGTCTCTCCTGGGGAAAGTCCCCGAAAGCACTTGGACATAAAAGATCATGAAATCCCTATCCAGGATTTTATTTCCGGGAATGGAGGTCCACCCCTAATGTTACGTTTTTGTACCCTGGATTATGTTTTTGGAAGAAGATTTACACAACTGAGACTATATGGGAATATTGTCAGGGGTCCAGTGGTAAATCCCATCTGGGGGTCCAGGGGATGAAAACCCCGTAAGCACATGGATTTTGTACATTATAGAAGCTGTCCCAAGGATTCTGTTTCAGGGAAAGGGGGTTATATAACTGAGATTACTTGGGAGGATTAGAAAGGGTCGAGATCAGAGGGGAAAACATCTCAAATAACTTGGCATTTAGGGTCTTTAAGTTGACATAGTTGACGCTTAAACAAGAGTGTACTCAGAGGCATTCAATTTTTTATGGAGGGGGGGGGGGGAGTAAAGTCAGTTCTACCTTATTCAAATTCACCTAGGTATTTGGACCCTGCCCCTCCCAGAATAGGTGTCAGTGTATGTGCCAATAGGTTTATCTTGATGTAAATAACAATTGGTGTATATTAGCATAACTTTTCCACTATAGATGATAGAAACCGAATTTTAAAATGTTGATTTACAGTGGGGCACGTGCCATCTGTGCCCCTCCCCTCGGGTACGTCACTGGAGTCACGTCCCTCTCGTTAACATCTACAGTCAGGGCTCAGTTATGCCTACACCATCTCTACCTCGCCTCTCACCTGGACACACTAAGGACAGTTATTGAAACCCAATTATCTATATCTTTCGGTAGGCAAGTATAGGGAAAAAACTGTGCAATCTGTTAAATACCGGGCCAACACCTTGGAGCTGATCCTATTACCTAATTTTTATTTGGTGATGGATGGTCCTTTTTGCCCCCCTCGCCCTCGGCGGTTCCACCGCAAAAATTGTGGAGAATCAACGATAGCTTCGTGGAATGATCTCCCATGTTTATGTTTTATCCCAAAACAAAAAATTGTGGAGAATCAACGATAGCTTCGTGGAATGATCTCCCATGTTTACGTTTTATCCCAAAACGTATTATGGCGGCCCAAGGTACGTTTCGAGACCATTCATTTCCTGGAACATGACCTGGCAAGACGTGGCGGCTGTGCGGTCTTGCACGCATGTTGTCTACAACTGGGACTTCAGACTCTGAACTTTAACCTTGACCTTCGACACAATTATGACGTACACATGTGATCAGCACTAGCATATATAGTATTTGACAAGATTAGATCTGACTCATTTACAATATTGACCTGGCCAGTAGATGGTTGCTGCTTGTTGCAAGGACATTTAACCTCTTTACATCATATGCAGGTATGTTATTCCTATTTTCTCTTTTTGTGTGTGTGTCCTCACTACGTGTATATTGTATTACGTTGGCAATGATTCTTTTTGACCGCGACGATTTAAAATTGTCGCTGTCAGTTGCAAAGGTATGTTCATCGTCAAATTCATATGTATGATTCAAAATCATATGCATCGAAAAAGAATTGAATTTTTTCTTTTTTAATATAAAGAAACCCTCAAAAATCACCCCCCCCCCTCAAAAAAGAAAAAAAGCTCCCTCATATATATAGGCGTTCTCCTCAGCTCTCCTCGAAATTAACCGCTTTTGGTTGTGATGTTGGACACCAGAGCACCCTTTACTAGTCTGAAGTCTGAGAGTTCTGCCTACTTTTGTTAGCAGGCTATTTGATTCGCAATTGTCCATAAGGCGTGAGTGAATTACTTTTTCAAAGATTTTCCCAATACCGGTAGCAGTGAGATGGATCATAAATTCCAGACTATAACACTATTGCCCTCTTTTTTAAGAGGTATGATCAAAGCCTTTTCCCACTTACTTGGAAAAATGTTAGTTCAAAGAGACAGTTGGAAAAGCTGAGTTACAAGCAACAGTTACAAGCAAGGCTGTTTTCAAATATATACTAAAGATATCTGGAACTCCAGATGAGTTTTACATATCTATCTGTTTGATCAGCTTCTCCACTTCCTCTATATCAACTTGTACTTCCTCCACAAATGTGTCGGTATCAGCTACAAAAATTCCCAGTCCTTGTCAAAGATTTTGGCAAAGTTTGGTCCAACATCGGTAAAAAAAAAAGTGTTTATATTTGGCCAGCTATCTTTTCCTCTGGAATATTTGAATCCGTTTCACTGTCCACCAAGTTTATTGTAGATTATTTGTCTTTTTTGGAATCAGCCTATTCATTCAGAACTAAAATTTCTTAGAATCTGATCTGTGTGTTTCAAGATTATTCTTAATGAATTCAGCTTTAGCTTTGGTGATAGTGAGTTTGGAAAGATTCCCAAGTCGTTTGGCTTCAGACCAATCAATACCTTTTTTAGTCATATGTCTTTGCGTAATGCATGGTCTTTATCCTTTATAGGTTCAAGAATCTTATTCGTTATCCATGGTTCTTTGTCAGCTCTAACCCTAAAGCATTTCATAGGACACATTGCATCAAGCTGCTTAATAAATATACCGTACATGGCATCCCATGCTTCGTCTACATTCGAGTATTATCAAAATCAGACCAATCTTCTCCTATTATGCCATTGGGAAATAATTCAGTGTCAACGTTACGACTTGATCATCCCTTGAAGCTCATTTTACCATATTTGTCTTTGTGCTTGCCCAAAACAGAGTAAATAAGGCTATGGTTGAGTAGACGTGGCCTTAGTACATCAATCACATACCATCAACACGACCACGCACAGAGGGTGGGGGTAGGGGCGCCGTTTATAGCTCTTCCCATCCAAATAAACTATGGTCACTCAGGTTTTTCTTTACAACTCCACAGTACAACTCATAGTCAGTGATAAGTAAGTCAATACAAGTGAAACTCAGTTCCGAGATTCTAGTATTCTGGTTGATAGTTTGAATGAATCCATTTGATTTAGTCCATGTTTTCAGCAGAGCTGTATCAGGATCTTTATTGTCTACCCAGTTTACGTTAATATTGCCTATTATAATTATTTTTTAAAGAAAATTCATTAGTCTTTACATCTAAAACCTGCTGCAATGTACTGAGAAAAACGTTAACATCTTCTTTGGGAGGTCTATAAATCCCTATATATACGATGTATTTTTTGTCCGGGCCTGGTTACCTGGACGAATTGCGCTTCTTTATCTTTAGTTGAAATGTCAAAGGATCCATTTCCAAAGCTGTATACATCAAGATTACTTCTATAATATCTGATTAATCCTCTTCCAATTTTGGGAGTTTCAGATCTCACCTCTTACCAGGTCTGGTCTAATCTAAAGTGTTTGTAACCATCAATTAGATCAAATAGTCAGGAACCATGTCAGTTAGCCACACTTTCAGAATATGTTATTAAGTCAAAATAGTCTGGAATATCGGCTCTGACCAAATCAATTTTCCCTAGTAGGCTGCATATGTTACAAAGGTATCGCATTATTTTCACACTTTGAAAAATGCAAATGAAACTTTTAAAGTGAAATAGATACATGCATATGATGACGGCATATAATGGATAATTCTCACGGATAGAATGCTGTATATAAAGGGGGTGTTCCATTAGCCCGACGTCACTTTTATAACCTTCGGGCTGGTATGGGCTGAGTTTGCAACCGTCTTTACGCACCGCATTTATCCGCATTTATCTATAGATCTCTGCATATGGATGTGTCATAATACTGTAAGGGCACTTATACCAGTGCAAGCTGACGTCCTTAATATTTGAATAAACCCTAATATAAAACAAAAATAAATTTAAAATGGTATAGGCTTC
This sequence comes from Alentia gelatinosa, assembly GCA_950022655.1. Lineage (NCBI taxonomy): Eukaryota > Metazoa > Annelida > Polychaeta > Phyllodocida > Polynoidae > Alentia > Alentia gelatinosa. The sequence goes on along the minus strand of OX465580.1, from coordinate 30,164,176 downwards.
AGTTAAATGTAACAGAGTCCTGAAAAAGGGAAAATGTTGAATACATTTTATAAAATGAAAAATAGATTTTTCAGTGTCCTGAAAAGAGAAGATGAATCTCACATGGGAGATAATCCCAATGGGCATGGGGGCATAAAGCCCTAAGAAAAATAGTCATTAAATAATGTGGTGTGGGCTGGGTGGGTACGAAATACTTGAACGCTGACTGTGCAGACCGCTGGTGGTGCCCTCTCTCATAAGCAACTGTGTCATTCGCAATGATCTGGGAGCTGCCAGGTGCCTGCACGATTCCACCTTGCACAATTACATCCAATTTCCAATTAGCCTCAATGATACTAAAAGAGCCTCATGACACTTAAAGTATTTGCACTTGTTTTTAGAATGTTTGGTAAGGCATAAATTTACACAAGAAAGTTCACAAACTGTTCAGTTTGGATAACAATAATGAATTAATAGAGCCATGGACAGTGTAGACACAATGTCTATGATAGAGCTATGCTCATTTACCACAAAGAAACAACAGCACAACAACACTGGGACAAATTGCATTTCAGTTAGACCAGGTACACATACACTTGGCAGGGAATGTTACAAGGTGTTAAAGCTGATATTCAGAAATCATTCTAGATGATAATTTCATTAAAAATATAGACCCGCCCCTCACACAGTGAGAACGGCCGGCGTGTGTATCAGTGGTCGCGACCAGTCAGGTTAGCAGAACCAGTCAGTGGGGGTATATATAACAGGTGGGAGGGTGGCCTACAGCTCATTTATTAGAGCGTGCTTGCACGCCTATATACATCATCTAGAGCTTTTAGAGCGTGCTTGGACGCCTATATACATCATTTAGAGTATAGAGTCAGGGTTAGAGTGGTCACATTGAACTTTCAGTGTGCTTCCAGAAAACTATCCCTTTACTATCTGCATGCTGTTCCCTGTGATAGTAAGAACACAGCAGGGAGCCAGTGTCTCAGGGTCTTACAGGCGTGCTCAGCTGACCATGACCAATCACTCAAGACCGAAATACCTCATTGACCCACTGTTTTTGATATGTTTTGATCCTAGACTCAGGCAGTTAGAGAAATGGCAAGTTGACTGGGTGCAAGTGGGTTGTAGAAAACTATCTATAGGCTCAATCTAACTCAGACCTTTTATTTATTATACGTTTATAATTGCACGCTCATTCATCTATGATGAACTTACTTTTTGCTCCTAGTTTAGATGCAGGAATCACAAGTCAGAGCTGGGCCACAGAATGGTAGAGAACATTTATTCCCTGTGAGTGTAGCTTTTTCATTTAGTGTGAAGAATAGTGGGATATAAACCAGATCAGACAGACAGGCACTGATACAGAGATACATATACAGATATATAGATACATGTTACACACAGAGTTTCATATATACCTCCCCACACACACACTAGTACAACCTTGACCCCACCTGCCATGTCTCAGTGCCCCACCACCTTTCTCTCACCTGACCTTGTAAATTCATTAGAAAACATGCAGATACAGATACAGAGACTACAGATACAGATATAGAAATACATAAAATTAATGTTTATAGTGTATTAGTTACCATATTTCCATGTTGTGGTCATTGTACTGACTATAATGCTTGTTATGGTCGGTAATCACGGCTGAGTATCAGGTGTGCCCTCAGCACTCTAGGTGTCGGCTTTATAGCTCCAGTCTGATTACCGCCGCAGGTAGTGATACCCTAACACTACGCCCATACTTTAACATTGGAGCAGAGCTCTCATAGGCGACTTTTGCCTCAAAGTTGTCCAGGGTACATGTACGCGTGGTAGCTCTGCTCTGTGGAGGGCGGGGCTTACTTTTTTGGATTGATTAACTGAGCTTAATTGGTTTATATAAGCTTTAAAGACACTGGGCACGCATTGCTGTGAGGTGTGAAAACGACAACCCACACTTTGACTTTTCAGTTGGGTGGTGCTTTGGCTTTGGGTGGTACTTTGACTGGTAACCAAAATGGAGACTACCAACAAGTCAGATTTGGCTGAGCTGGTAAAATGCTGACCGAAAATGACTATAACTTCACCAATAATCAATAGAATTTGGTCAAACTTGTACCAAACAACATCTAAGTCTAGAGAGAATCAATGAGAGTCAAATCAAGGAATTTAGAATGGACGTGAAAATAATGTATTCTAAGAATGGTCGCTATAATGCTGCATCCAATCTCATTCCAACCATTCAACATATCCTGTGCACCTGTTTAATTATCTATTTACTTATTTACATTAACGACTGTATAAAAAGCAAGCTGCTTGGTATGATTTAAAAAGCATCGTTTTGAAATGGACTAGTTTAATAGGCCTTTTTCCACTGGCCGGCGACACGCCTCATCTACTTGGTAACGCAATCCTTGCAGCCAAACCATCACATGGCAACGTATTCTTTAGCATTGGAGGACTGAGTGTATAAGGGTAATATGTTTGTAAATTACGTTTAGATTATGTTTAAAGACAATACATTGAATCCATCGTATTCTATGGTATTCCAGCTACAATTTGGTGGGTTTAACATTCATATCGGCTCAACGATACTTAATATATCGTTTAGATAAACTTATTTATAGAATTCATGTTACATATACTCACCCTTGCATATGGAATCCAACCTATATATCTTACCTTTGTCCCATTAGGAATGTCATATACATACATACATATTTAAATATATATATATAAATATATATATATATATATTTATATATATATAATGCGCATGTGCATTATATGTGTGCATGTATGCATGTATGCATTTATATATAATATCATACATATAACCCATCTGATAAAATCATTATATATTTCACTTAGGTAGTGTTATATAACATAACAAATAATATATTTCTTAAGATTGGTTCATCTTTAAATCATAATGTCTGGCATTTAAGATTCATGATTAAATATATTTTTCCAAAGTAATTGTTTTGCATATAATTGCTTTATTATAAGAGAGTTTTTGTACTATGGAATCAGTACACAATCCAGGCTCAACAGTGATGTGTTATGATGTTTACCAATGTATTTTATTGTGGGGTTTTGTTTTTTTGTTTTGTTTTTATCAATTCTGGCTTTTTACATTCATCACCAGGTTTGGCATAGTTACCATTCTTCAACAATGATTAAAAGAGAGTGATAGATGCAATGAATGAGATGGAAATGGGAACGATATACATAATAGACAAATACAAGAGTCGAATGTCCCTCTTAGAATGTCCCTCTTAGTATGTCCCTCTTTTGGCATGTCAGTAAGCTCTGTAACAACTAAATCAATATCTAAAAACTGAGACAATAATCAACTCTGAAGTTTGTACAACCTGTCAATGTTTTTAGAGTCTCCTAACTTGTTCTAACACTCCTATCTGGAAGAAAACAACACCTCTGCTCTCATACCTGCCACTCACATCCTATGTGTGAATGTATAGGCGCGCACTCGGACAGCGCAATGTTTGGCCGAACGGCCGTGTTGCCATGCAACATGACCGCATGGCGGCGCTGAACGGAAAAACAGCTATTCCAAATTTAGCCATGACATTTTTGCACTTAGACCGCATTTCTATTCACACCCTCGTTACCGCCCACTCTATCACCAAATTAGTCCATCCAAAACACCGTATAAAGATACGCTTCTCACACCTGCTCATATTATATTTCTTTTTATCTGACCCCGGTATTTTTCTCCATAGGCCTGACGTTGGGAACTCGTACTCCAGGGCCGTGAAGGTAGTGTACCCAATACTCAATAGCTCATTTGGCGAGTTATTTCATCAATGAATGATGTTATACGGGCTGAGATAAAATGAGAAACCCACTCAATGAAAATAGCTTGGTCTGCACTCCACCTCCTTTGAATGCTGTAGTTCACTCAGCTTCACCTCGTAAATTACTCCGCAGTCAAACTCGTTTCCTTCTAGAAATCCCTTTCCATATCACATGCTTCCTCTCATCAAACCGTGCATCCATTGCTGCCGATTCACCATGATAGATCCCCCGATACACTTCGATTAAAAACCATGCTGGATATGTATTGGTAGATCGCCAATAATTCTAATCGTAGCCTATCGGTGTGCATCGTAGTGCGTTTGAATGGCTTTTGGGGAACCATAGAGGTTACCATGGTTCCAGAGAAGTGATGAACTGCCCCGATTATAGCTGACCTTCCGACGCGATTTTGATTTTTTAAGCCGTGGACAGACCAAACGATAAACACAGCTATTTCCGTAATCACCAACACAAAATGGCATGTATGAGATCTAGTATTTTCATAGTTCACTTGGTTATCGCTTCTGAGAAGCTGACTTATTGGTGGGAGTATTACTATGAAATGATATTTCGCCATTTTGTTTTGGAGATTCCGAAAATCGCTGCATTTCTTGGTATGTTATGGTATGTCCCCAGCATTATCGGGAGATGCATCGTAGGGTATACCGGAGCGTATCGGGAGCTCGCTTGCCGCTGGCCCCTTCCCACACAAGCATGCAAAGGGTATTACCTCTTTGCACTCCCCACACACTGCCCTGCCCCCAATCTCTGACATTTTGGCCTCTGCCTTGGCTGGTATCCACCTGTGTACTGGGTATATCTCCGCCGAGCCCTCTAGCGGATACCCCGGGAACCAGCGTAGCCTCTAACTACATCCCTTCTTCAAGGACGAATCACTACCAGAGGTAGTCAGATGTGGTCTCTGAGAGGTGGTGTACTCCCTCACCCCAGCGACGTCATTCTTCACGCCCCAGTTCTTAAGACACGTTCAATGAACGTAATTCTATGTATAGCTTTAACCATGTCCCTGTTTTGTCTGGATCCAAAGTAGACGTCACAGCTTGCCAATTTCTCTTACATGGCAATTTGAGGAGAACACAGGGAAATGGGTTTAGTATCTCCTCCTGCTGATAATGCGGTAATAATGTAATATTGTACAGGAGGATATATATGCAAACTCTGTCGAAAGCCCATAAAGCTTATAAGACATGACATTTGTGCCCGATTCGTCCCGACCATGTTGGCAAAAATTATTAAAATCTTCTTATGGTAGACCTGTCTTTTTAATTTCTTCTTACCTCTATACAAACTTGATCAAAATCACGGGAGGTACCCATGATAAGAGATGCTTCTCATTGTTTGGAGTTCTTCTCTATTTTCATTACTGGCTTTATGCATCAAAGAGCAATCTATGGTTAACCTTTACTTATTATCTTAAGAACATAATGGTGCGTTTTTTCTTTTACAATCGTTGTATTTTTTTTATTGGTACTGTTACAATAGAGGCCTCTGCGTAGCAGATTTTCAGGCCAATTATTAAAGTGACGAGCTTCTTAAAAAATACCTCTTATTTATCTAAAATGTAACATAGTGTACCTACTTCATCTCTGATTATTCTAGACTAGAACCTACTTTTGAAAGTGTACCAGTGTCTCTACCGTGTGAGTTTGGAAATTGTTCACAAAATCTTATGATGGTTGTGGATATATAAAATGGCTTCCTGATTATTTCACCGGCTCTTCATCTCATCATTTTGGTACACACACACTAACTTTCTGCACATGTTTTCAGAATCTGACACTCTGAACAAAAAATTATCTACCTGCCGACTATTATATCCTATGATTATACACGACGATAGCGGGACGGAGCGGAAGAACGGCCTGGCCGAGCTCCGGTTATGCAAAAAAATTACAACCCGAATAAAAAGTATCAACAAAAAAAGACTCGCACCACGTCTGACTTGTGAAGTGCGTGTACGTCGAACCGAGTGACGCAGATTCTCACCAACTAGAAAAATCCGTCGGTCAAAAGTAAAATCGGGCAGAATCGGGCAGTACGGTGGTCGAGCTGTCATTAGAAATCATCTCGCACCGGGTTTAAACTTTAGATTCATGATTAATCATATATATATTCATATTCTACACACTCTAAGTTTTGTTTCTATGTAAATATTGTCCAGGTTATATGAGTTTAGATTTAATAATTCATATTTAACCTTGGATATTACGCACTCGGCTTGCTGGTTCAGTCGAATTTTAGACGAGGTTAAGAAAATCAGCTCAAACAGGGTTTAAACAATAGAATTAACCACAGGAAAGTATATATTCACCTTCTATAGACTCCAAGGTTTGTTCCCGTACATATTTTATCAGATTTAGACGAGAAGAGACCAAAATATTAAAATATTAAGATGCGAGTTACGCACATTGAATTCTGGCCTAGCTCGATCCGCCATTGCTTATACTGTGTAGTTAGGGTGGTCGAGCTGTCATTAGAAATCAGCTCGCACCGGGTTTAAACTTTAGATTCATGATTAATAATATATATATTCATATGCTACAGACTCTAAGCTTCCTTTCTATGTAAATATTGTCCAGGTTAGATCAGGTTAGAATTGATAATCGAAAAAAGAAAGTCGGCATTACGCATTTTTGTGTTTCGGCTAAATAAATCATCTCTTTCGGGGTTTAAATCTTAGATAAATGAATTTTCATATATTCTAAGGTAAACTACATACTCTCAGCTTCATAATGCTATAATATTATCCATTTTGGTTGATTTGAGACCAAGTAATCGAAATATTAAGATGCGCCATACGCACCATCTATACTTTACTATAGGTTCGGTAGGGGAGTGTGGATCTGGGCCAGGCACGAATCAGAAAATCATTTTTTATGAGGATCTAACTTAAAATATACATCTGGAGACATTAATATTCGTAAACTACAGATTCTCAGCTTTCTCCTGATATATACTTTGTATATTTCAGACGAGTTGAGACTTAGTTATCGAATTTAGAAAATTAAAAGCTTTACTATAGGCTTGGTAGGGGAGTCAGGCGCTGGTCGAGATACGATTTAGAAACTCTTTTATTACGAGGATTTAACTTGAATTTTATTACTGGAGACATTAATATCTGTAAACTACGGGTCCTTAGCTTTCTCCTAATATATATTTTGTGTATTTTGGACAATGTGGGATTTAGTTATCGAATTTAGAAGATTAAAACTGCTCAGTTAATAAAATGGCTTATTTCGCCATAGCTAGGTTCTAACACAGCTCTTTCAAAATGTATTTTTCTAGGCTTTTAACATTGAATCTATGGACGGGGACTTATATTAGGACAAACTACACTGTCTGAGGTTCGTTCATACGAAGTATCATTCAATTTGAACCAGCGGAGAAATTAGAATTGAATTAAAAGAAATGGTCATATAGCTGCAGATTTACTATGGGTTTGGTAGGGGAGTCGGGCTCTGGGCAAGACAGGATTTCGAAAATCATTTATTATGAGGATTTAACTTTAAATATATGACTGGAGACATTAATATTCGTAGATTAGAGATTCTGGGCTTTCATTTGATATATATCTCGACCATTTCGGATGAGTTGGGACTTAGATATTGATTTTTGAAAATTTAGATTCGAGCAGTGACTATATTGGCTTATCTCGCCATTGCTTCTATTATAGACAATCAACCACAGAATTATAGTGGTCTTCAAATTAATTCGCCTAAGGATTCTAATGTAGTTTCGTCATTAGGCCCGGCGTCCATCTACTACGATAGAAATTTAGACCTACCGATATGGCACCGATACAAAAAGCGAATATCGGAGACATATCGGGAAGGTGGAAAAACGTAGACATATGTCTAGACATGCCAATTTACCATGCATTGTATGGGGTTTTTATCGGTGTCTAATCGCAGAAATGTGGTCAACTACCCCGATATTAGGTGACCTTCCGACGCGATTTTGATTTTGTATCGGGAGGTGCATCGTAGGGCATATCGGTACCATATCGTAGTAGGTGGACACCGGGCCTTACAAGTCTACATGTGGTTATCTCCCACACTCTAAGGATCATCTACATATAAATAATGTCCAGGCAGATATATTGAATTCGGAAAATTCGACTTGTGCCTGTTCAGCATTGACATCTCCAGGAGGAGTTAACTTTTAAATCGATTGCTGGACAATGACTGCTTATTTCTACATACGAATACTTCTGGAAGTAAGAAAAGAAGACAAGGTATGTGAAGCAAGATCTAAAATATGTTTTAATAATGTGTTGTATTTTTTTTCAGATCAATTATTCAGCAATATTGTACAATCTATACACAGGCTGACAGGCTCGATACATTTCCAGGTGATCTAATAATCAATTTAACAACTTCTGGTCGATATATTTTCATAAAATGGTCTATAGATCATCCAGGATTACTTTTTTTCAGATTGATAACGTAGATTAGCTACAAAAAGCAAATATATTCGTACACTTCTCAGGTGAATCATAGAATAGCATTACATGCTAGATCACATAGGCAGGAATGGTTCATGTAAATAAAAATAGATCAGTGTCTGTCTGGCACTCGACGTGGTTAGAGGTAAGGGCTTTGTCTCCGATATAATAATCAATCTAGCCACTTCTGGTCGATATATTTTCACAAAATGTACATGTGGACAACCTTGATGATACATAGATCGCCCAGGATTACTTTGTTTCAGATTGATAGCGTAGATTAGATATTAAAAAGAAATAGAGTTTGAGTCCATACACTTCACAGTTGAATCATAGAATAGCATTACGTGCTAGATCACATAGGCAGGAATGGTTCAGGTTGATATAAATAGATTCAGTATCTGAAAAGGAAGAGACATATGAGGCTGGGGGTTCAATAGTTGGCAGCATGATATATATATATATATATATATATATATATATATATATATATATATAAACAGGCAGGAATGATTTTTCTTTCAGATAGAAATACTTGACATGGTATTCATAGATTCATTGTCTGTCTGGCACTCGACGTGGTCGGAGGTGGGGGCTTTATCACCGATATTATAATCAATTTAATCACTTCTGGTCGATATATTTTCATAAAATATACATGTGGAGAACCTTGATGATCTATAGATCGTCGAGGTTTACTTTGTTTCAGATTGATACCGTAGGTTTGTGGTGGTGGGGGGCAGGAACATAAAACTGGCGCGACCGGATGTATAACTCTCCAATGCTGCGTTTGTTGAAGAAAATGTAAACATCAGCGGAGAATTCGCAAAAAAGTAACAACGAAATGTTAAGAGTGTCTCAAAACTCGCAAAATAAATAATATATGAATATTCTGAAATATTCCAATATTTCGCAAAATAACGACTTGAAAGGTACGAGTTCTCAAGTTGTCAAGTCCCAACTGCGGTCACGCTGCTGAGACTAAGCGTGACGGCTTGACGCACAATATTTATTGCAAATGTTTATAGCTCTATATCAACGTAATAAAAAAGACATTCGACCAAAATATTATAAAATTCTCATATTTATTCAAGTTTCTACCACCACCTGAAAAAATTACGAAAATCCATCAAGGATTTCTTGATTAAATATATACTTTAGTAACAGATGACGAAAAAATGCCTCAAGGCATTCTCCGGCCCTAGCCACGGGAATACCTCAAGGCATTCTCCGGCCTTAGCCATGGGAATGCCTCAAGGCATTCTCCGGCCGTAGCCACGGGAATGCCTTGAGGCATTCTCGGCTGGGAAAGGGTTAACAATCGTCTCCATATTGTTTCATTTGTAACTCTTTTGGCAGTAAATTCCATAAATTGAAACCTTGCAGTAATGCTAATCTTTAAATCTTGTCAGTGTTTGGGCGTTTTTGTTTTAAGCATATCTTTTGAGTTCTTCTAGTTTCCTTTCCAGGATTCATTTCGCAGTTTTCTTGTTTTTGACTCAACCATTTTATCAGAGATAATAGGTAGCAACTCCTCATTACCTCCAGACTTCTTATTTTGCAATAATCATGTAATTCATTTGTGGTCATTTTCTCACTTAATTTACTTCCTAGTGCCACTCGGAGACTTTTATTCACTAAAACTTGTAATTTTTAACAATTTAGTTATTTCCATTAACCCAAATATGACATCAGCATATTTTAATACCGGGAGTAGCATTTGCTTCACCAATTTAATTCTTGCGAATTTGTTTAGTAGGTAACTGATTTTTCTTAAATTTGAACAATTGAACATATATATATTCTCTAATTACTTTTTCGTAATGTACTACTAAATTTAGTTTATTATCAACTATTACTCCGAGATACCTATGATTACAAACTTTTCAGTTCCAAAACTAATAATCACATTTCTATTTATACTTTTGACATTGCAGTGCCACATCATCTTAGTCTTCTTGTTGTTTATTCTCAATTTCTTCTGGAATATCCATCTCTGCATTTGTAGTAAGTCTGCCTCCAATTTATTTTCAACAGCTTGTTGATTTTCTCAAGTGGTTATCAAGGCAGTATCGCTGCATACATTATAATAACACTATTTTTAACTGTGGTGACGAAGTTATTTATAAAGATGATAAATAATAATAGTCCTAAAACGGTTCCCTGGGGTAATTTTCCAAAATATTTAATAATCTGCTTGGCAAACCTATATCTTTCAATTTTTTACAAGTAATTCATGATTTACGCTATCGAAGGTTTTTTTAAGTCGATATAAGTACTCGCTATAAATTTCCTGTCATCTAGATTTGTTAAGACTATTTGTGTTAACTTGAATATGGCTTGATCAGTAGATCTACCAGGTAGAAACATTAGAAACAAATTAAAAAGGTTCATTGTTGCCTGATGAATCATATAAGAACAAGCATGAGAAAACTAACAAGTGAAGGGATGTGGGCAAGATGATAGTGAGGAAAAGGTGATTAGTACAAAATTTGTCTACTAGTTGAGTGTTTTTATGTATGAACCAGAGGGTCATTGTCAAACGGGCACACGGTATGTGTTCTGTATCTGTAGGGAAAGGCCTTTTCTTAATGTTTTATAGGTTTAATCAGCCTGATCACCATCGGCTATATAGACGGTATTACTTACCACGATTTTGATCAGTGTGGTTCTTTTCTCCGCAAAGTTAACGTGTAGTAATATCCGATTGAATGAGAGGATATTGCGTAGCGTTAACTCCGAGCAGAATACGACCACGCAGATAAAAATCATGGTAAAGTTTTGTTTATTCGGGGCCCCTCCCACGTACTACGATTAAGTTTACGATTAACCCTTTGGCCTGGTCGATGACAAACTGAAAAAATCGTGGAGGTGTTGGCGACGAAGCCGTCAATTAGTCAGGTTTTGTCGCCGACGAACTCGCTGCGCGCTGACAGGCTACGACGCGCTACAACAAAAAAAGTTAATTGTAGAGGGTCTACGAAATTCAAACATGTTTGAATTTTTTAGGCCGTCGTAGGCCGTCGGAAGGTTAATCGCAGAGTGTGGCGGGTTGTCACCGCAACCCTCCCACCTACTACGACGGCCTGCGATTAAGTCCCCGACAGTGCCGCGTGTCGCCGACGCCGTCAGCGACACCCGGCGCTGTCGGGACTTAATCGTAGGCCGTCGCAGCCCATCGTAGTAGGTGGGAGGGCCCCCTAATTCAGCATTGCAAATTTAAGTTACCAAAAACCAAGACAAAATAGCCACCGATCTTCTCATGCACTACTCTGCATGCTGGGAACTGTTATCTCATAGGAGATTACGACTCTCTGTATTTTCCTGGGTAGCAGTATAATGGCATGTTCGTATTTACCTAACATATCTAAAAAAAACTATGATTCTAGTCGGATCCGCTTGGAGTCTCTCCCACACATAGGACAGAGTGAACCAAACTTAGGCTTGGAGACTGAAGACCCGCCAGAGTGAGAATCTCGTGTAGGGAAAAACTCAAACCTGCTCTTCCTTTTTATACTTCTCTTCATAGATGAGATTATTCTCTCATGATATATTTCTAGCCATGACGAAAACAGAATTTAATGATGTGGTTCTCTGTAGGTGGATGGTAATGTTACATATTGGTAAAGTGATTTCATTAATAAGAGTGCAATCAGGCAGGGTTGGTGATATTTGCATGCGATTCAGGACAGACTGCCACCGGGCTTGCGGACATTGACCTGATCAAGAACGATCCGTTGAAATCCTTGTGAAGAATCAGATAGCATTTTGAGCTAGTGTTATATTCGGTCAGAACCCTTGTTTGTCACAGTTTTAAGACAGGCTTGAGAAGTGAATAGTTGAATACCCTGCCTCGTCCGTGGTTATTAGGGCATAGCCTAGTTTGGCGATATTCCAGCCACCGGAGCATGGCATAGACTACTGACATCTGATCCACCATACTTGACAGTACTTCATGACACTACGTTGAGTGCAATAAGGTGACGCTATAGTTTATTTCTTAGAATGTCAATGTTATTTCTACTCTCTAATACGGAGAATAATTATTAATCGGTTCTCACAAAGCACAATTATGGAGTCTTTGATCGACTCTTACGAACGGTTTTAGTGACACATTTTTGTTCTTGTTTTATTTAAAAGGGAATATGTCAAGAATTATTTAGAGTCATAGAAAGTAGGGCTAGATGACAATGGTATATTCTAAAGAGAAACAAGCAAGGGTATTAGGCCTACTACCATTTCTAGAAATCGTGGGTGAGAAAATCTTCGCTGCCTACTCAATTCCACGAGCATGAACGTAAATGCAGATGGGTAATGATAATATCAATGTTGCTATGCACACCCACAGAAATAAGGGTGACTTGATTCTGAAACTCGACAGCAGATTGGGCATCTGCATAAGAAAACTTCCAGTTAATTATCAGATTGAACAGGCACAGTAGCGTACCACTACGCCTCGTATTCATTCTGATCTCGCCTACACCTACACAGATGCATACATGTACGGTAACACCGTCGACGAGAATCTATTGCTTGGTTGTAATTATAGAGCACCTGATTCAAATGAACTATTTGCATGTCTTATCATAACAGTGACAGAAGTTGCATCCCCTGCATAAAGCGTAATGTAGTAATTTCGTATTGGTGTGGTGGTATCATAGATGCAATGCAAAATAATAGCGGTCCTAGAGTAGACAATTAGGGTACCCCATTTGTAACGGCTGCAGTGCATGAATGATTACTGTTATCTATTGTATATTGATTTCGATATTTGAGGTTATTTCTAATCCCATGTTGTTTGGTATAATCCACAGGTTTCTATATTTGAATCTATTATTATGTGATTTACCGTGTAGAACGTAATATATGTAAGTGGCTATTTGCTAATATCGTGAATAAATTGTGCTATTATATTGATGGTCGAACAATCAGGAAGGAAGACTCCTTGGTTTTTGATAATTGGTTATATTTCTCTGATATTCTTCCAGGTAGAGGTAGTTCGGATATTGGTCGTTGATCAGTTACATTTCAGCTACTTTTTGGTATAGGCGTTCCTCTTCCTGTTTTCAAGGTGTCTGGAAATTTGCCTGTGTTGATGGTTAATTGATAGAGAACGGTCAGTTGTAGGATCATTATTAGGAAAGCATCTTTTGATAAACAAGTCAAATAAAAGTTTGATGCTAATGATTTATTCGTATTTATGGTCTGTATTAATTACTCTAGCAGGTAGACGAGGCGTAGCAAGGTTTGACACTCTTCTTCACCCAACGCTTTGCGACCACGGAATAGAGAGAAGCGGGAAATAGACCAGCGGACGACGCCGCTGTCAGTCAGCATACCCCGAAATGTGGCATTTTGATTGGTCGAGAGCCGTTTATGTTGATTTTCAGGTCTCACGTCGGTAAATAGAACCGTGCGGCGTGCGAGTGCTTCGACCCGACCGTCGCTGGTTGGTTCTATGGGGAGCCAGATGTTTCACAACTGGAGAAAGATCACTATCATCAAGAGATCTTATACCGGGAGAGATTCCAGTCCCAGTGGCAGGTTTTTTCGTGCTGCCATCCCCATTCCAATCTGTCGCCATCCTGTCGTTTGGCACTACATGGTATTTCATACCATATAGAGGATATCTCCGCATGTAGCAAGGATATTTATTCTCGTGGTTTCGACTACTAACCAGTCTCATCAGGCAAGGTGCGGTAGGTGTTCTTCTGTGGTCTTTCTGCTAGAATTTCATTCTAGCAGCGGAGTATGTAGTTCCATTATTTTTCCTAAATTCAAGAAAAAATAGTAGATTCGTTCTCTCTATTATTATGTCGTTCTAATCTTCACTTTCTTCAGGGTTATGGGGGGGATCATTTTGGTATAACTTTTTTCGTTCCGTTAGTCCCTAGGTGGGACTTCGGTTGGAAAAAAAATTTTTGACGTGGCATTAGACCCGGAAGTGATCGTGTTTGTGATGATTAGCCGTATCTATTGTCGAGCGTGTTGAGGCCCTCTGGCGCGTGGGTTTTGAGTCTGTGGATCCAGTTGAACTCAATTTTGTTCCTTAGTCTTGAGGCTTCTTTTGACTCGGGATGTCTATATATATAGTCGAGTATATATACTTTGACGTCCTGGGTCCCGTTGTGTGTTTTCTCGTTGAAATGGTTTGGTACTTCGTTCTTGCTTTCATGTTTCTTGATGCAGTTTATGTGTTCTCGGATTCTTTCATTGATTTTTCTTTTCGTTTGACCTACATACTGGGCATTGCATGTTTTGCATTCTATGCAGTAGATGACGTTAGAGCTGTTGCACGATGCGTTCCATTTTGTGTCGTGGGTTCTCTGGGTGGATCTTGATTTTATTTTGCCTCCTGTGTCTAGCAGCTTGCAGTACTTGCAGTTTATCTTCTTGCATGCGTTGCGGTCTTTATTGTCGTTTCTCTCTTTCTCCTTTTTGGGGGTTTCGTTTCTGGATTCCCCTTTGTCTTTGTCGATCTTGTCCTTGTCGTTGTCTGGATGGTAGTTGGTCCTGGCCTTTACTAGGATGTCTCTGATGTTTTTGGGTCGTCGGTATCCCTTGATGACTTTTTTCTTGTGGATTTGTTTGGTGGTTATTGACCGGGCTAACAGTTCCCAGTTTTTGTCCACGATGTTTCCGATGCTGGCTTGGTTGGGTTGGTACGTGGTCACTAGAACTAGGTCTTCGGTTTTCGCCTTTTGGGGTTTCTCTCCATGGACCAGTTCGTTTCGGTTTTGTGAATCTACCTTACTTTTGCAGTCTAGGATGGTTTTCTCTGGGTATCCTTTGACTCTGAATTCCTCGATTTTCTGGTTGCAGTTCTTTTCATAGTCCTCGTCTTTCTTACAGATTCTGCGTAGTCTCAAGAACTGGGAATATGGTAGGCTTCGTTTGGTGGCTGGTGGGTGGGCTGAGTCGTAGTTGAGGTAAGTATTGGCGTCTGTCTCCTTCGTGTAGAGGTCGGTGTATATTTCTCTCGATTTTTCATCTCTCTCACCCTTGTGTCCAAAAACGCAATTTCCGTTCTTGAATGGTCCGAGGTGAACTTGATGGTTGCGTGGCTTGAGTTGAGACTTTCTATCCATTTATTGAATTCGGTCTCTCCATGGTTCCAGATTATGAAGATATCGTCTATATATCTGAGCCAGACAGTGGGTTTCCGTTCGTTGTCTTTTTCGAGTTTTTCTTCCAGCTGTTCCATGAACAGGTTGGCATATGATGGTGCCAACCTGGTTCCCATTGCTGTGCCGCTGATTTGTTTGTAGTGGTCTCCGTTGAATTGAATGTTGTTATTTTTCAGTACGATTTCTAGGAGCTCGACCAGGGAGTCGTTCGTTGGCTTGAGTCTGGGGTCTCTTGTTTTTTGTAGTTTTTGTCGAATTGCCTCTATTCCTTCATCATTTGGGATGTTGGTGTATAAAGATCCTACATCTAGGGTCGCTAGGATGGTGCCGTTTTCCATTTTTCCCAGCGACTCGATTTTTCGGATGAAATCGTTGGTGTCCTTGACGTGTGATTTCATTTTTGGAACTAGTGGCTTGATGAAGTTATCGACGAAGGTGGAGATTTTTTCGGTGGCGCAGTTGTTTGCCAATACGACTGGCCTTCCTGGTGGTGGTCGTTGAGGTTTGTGTATTTTTGGAAGGAAATACACATGCGGTGCGCGGGGTTTGTCTGTTCGCAAAGCCCCTGCTGTCTTGAGGCTTATCTCCCCTTCTTCTGTCATTCTTTCTATCGTTGCTTCCACCTTGTTGTGTATTTCCGCTGTGATGTCTCCGTTCGTTGGTAGGTAGACCGATTCATCCTTCAGTTGTCTGTTTGCCTCCTTTATGTAGTCCATTGTATCTTGTATGACCGTTGGGCCTCCTTTGTCTGCCGGTTTGATGGTTACACTGTTGTCCTTTGCCAAGGCCTTCAGGGCCAGCCTCTGCTCCTTGCTGATGTTGTACTTGCCTTGTGTTTTCTTCACTTGTCTACTGAGATCTATTTCGTTTAGAGTGATGAAACCTTCTAGGTTCTGTGATCCCGTGGGAGGTTTCCAGTTGGACTCTCCTCTGAGTTTTCTGTTGAGGTCTGTGTCTTCGAAGGTGGTGAAGCTGCCTTTGATCTGTGGATCTCTGACGTTGGTGGCTGTCGGTAAAAAATATCCCAGTTTTTCGTTGGGTTTCGTTGGTTCTTTCGCGTCGAAAAATTGTCGGATTCGTAGTTTACGGTGAAATTTGTCTAGATCTATTTTGCGGTCTCCTTCCCCCAGTCCCCCTTGGGTTGGGCAGAAGTTGAGACCCTTCGCTAGGACTGAAGTTTCTACTTCCGAAAGAACTCTATTTGATAGATTTACAACTATACTGTTTTGGGTTGTTGAGAGGGGTTGAGGGGTAGAAATGTGGTTGTCACTGATGTTGGCCTGAGGGGTCTCTAGATTTTTACCGAAGGGGTCTGGGTGAGGTCTGGGTTTGACAGATGAACAATGAGTCGTTAAACAGTTAGTAACTTTATTATCGGTAGATACAACATTTGCAGCCTCCGGGTTCGGGTTATTTGTAGAGGGTTTTTCTCTGGAGGTCTTGTCCTTGGTTTTCTTGATGGGATGTTCGGTGTCGGGTCGATGGGCATTCTGGTCTTCGTCTGAGTCCTGGTCCAATGTCAGTGGTTCCCAGCGGTTGCTGGTGGTCCATACTGGCCATGACTCTTTCGGTCTCCTGTTGCGTTGTTTGGGTTGTCGTCGACGTTTCGGCTTGGGTTCCGCTGTCTTAGTACTGGTAGGGCTTCTCGTACTGCCAGTGTTCCCTTGGTTTCTCATCGTACCTTCCGCGTTGCTGGTGGTACGGGGGTCTTCCGCCGCGGTATGGTTTCTTGCTTCCACGGTAGTCTCGGTAGTTTGGCTTGTCCCTCGATTCGTACTCGTGGCGTCGAGATGAGTCATGTCTGATTGGCTCCTTGTTTTCTCTCTCGTGCGGGTATTCTGGAGTGCCCCCTCTCGCTCTGCCAACACTGCTCGAGGGGGTGGGTCGAAAGGGCTTTTCATCACGTTTCTGGGTGCGTTTGCTATCCGAGTCTGCTTGCTTGCGTGCAGTCCGGAGTATGCTTCTTGACAAGTGTACCGTATCTTCCTTCTTGGGTCCACTTGTCTCAAGTTGTTGCATCCTCTTATTCAGCTCGCTCTCAATCATGTAGCCTTCTTTTTCCCACTTGGAATCCAAATACTCTGTGAGTTTTTTCATCTTGGCCTGGACGTCGTCAGCACTGTCTCTATCGTACAGTTCTTCTTTCACATTCTTGAGGTTCTCTTGCATCAGATTTCTGTTGCGGGTCTCGTCTTTTTCGAGGTACTTGGAAACTTCTTTCATGATCTCGATCGCTGCTCGGTGTCTGATGTCGGCGATCATGTCTGTGAGCTCGTGGCTGTCTTGGATGAACTGCGGCAGATTCTCCAAGCCGAACGCCCAGCTGGTTGGGAGGTCGGACTCCACCGCACTGTCCATCCATAGCTTGCGGAGGTTGCTGCGTAAGGTGTCGTTCCCGTTTTTTCTAACAGCTCGCCAGGTCGCCTGGAGGTTTTGTCCTAGTAGTTTGTCCAAATCCTGCAATGATATACATTTATTTATGTCAACAGGTGTTGGGTCATTGTGTTTGTTGTTACATTCAGAATTAGACTTTACACTCAATACCCCGTCATCCAGTGTCGCTGTGTTGTCATTGTCAAGTTCAAGTAAGATGGACAGGGTTGTGTCTCGGTCTCCATGTTTGGATGGAGGGACGAAATAGCCATCGGCATTTCGTTTTTTACCTCTACGTGGTGTTTCGTTGGTATAGTCTGTGTTGTTTGATTCAATGTGAATGGTGTTACATACCTTAGACTGTGTGGTGGTGGTCTTGTGCTTGGTTGACAAGTCTACAGTGGTGTGTCGGTCGACATTCTGCATCAAAAGATCGCTGGTTGTGTGTCTTGTAGAACTCTCCCTAAAAAACTGGTTTAATGTAGTTTGTTTTCGTTTGTCAGTACATATTTTGTTCTTCGCGAGTTGTTGTGTGTACTTTAAACGAGAGAGAGAGGAGGTGTATAGATCGCGCTGTTTGCGTTGAGGGCGGATTGGGAGTTTTGAGGTGGTCCCTGATGGAGTTGGCCTGTTGCCAAGTGGGTCAACTCTCACCACTCGGTTTTCAGTGGTGCGTTTATCTGGTATATTTGTACAAACCCGGTTGTTCACATTCATACTAGTGTCTGCACAATCGTTAGAGGTATTGGTTGTCACATAACAAGTTTTGCAAGAATCAATGCGATTGAGTTTGAGTAGCGCCGTGTCGGCGTGCGTACTTACTGCGTCATGACGGTTGTCATCGATGGTTGACAGCGCGCTCGTCTTTGAGCTGCGGAATGGATTCACGCTTCTGGTGGGTAGAGTGGCGAGGAGATTCTCGTCTCCTCCCTCATGTTTCTCCCGTTGAAGACGTCGTTTTCTACGCATTTCTTCCGTTGTGCGTTTCATCTTCTCGAATAGAGCTAGATGTTCCTGGAAAACCGCCTCTTCGGGCGGTTCTCCGTCGGTGTCGTTCGACGGCCTGTCAGTCGCGGGCCGTCCGGCGATATCCACGGGCATTTCTTCTTCTCGGTATTCTCCCTCTTCTCGGTCCGGGAGCTTCTTCTGTCGTTTGGAGGTAGGCTCGACCATGATACGTTTGATGTTGAAAGTAAAGAAGAGTATTTAAACTATAGCAGGTAGACGAGGCGTAGCAAGGTTTGACACTCTTCTTCACCCAACGTAATTGGTACACCCGTTTTTTGTATTAATTACTCTACATCCTTTTCCTCGATCTCGATTGTTGTGCTGCATTCATATCCTGTTGGAGAGAGTTTATCCACTCATCTTGGAAGTTTTATGTAAAGAAGTTGTTGATATATTCAACTGGGTATTCTTTCTTTAGTTCTTATATCTTATAGTACTATCTGTTTTGTTGATGACTTCTAGGAATTATTTGCTTTATTTTCTCCCAGAATTTCTTGTTTTTGATTCTTCATTCATGTTCCCCCGGTAATGAATATCACTTTGTGATCACTCAGGCTGTCGGTTGATGTTCCGCTATTATTTATATGCGTCATGTTTGAGAATGCCGGATCGATCAAATTGTTATATCCTGTTAGTTTTTTTATGTAGTTACTAGGTTCTGTAAAGTCTTTGTTTCGTTACTCAATTGCTTTGTCTTTTTAGTTTATATTATTTTTTATTTGAGCTATTTATACTGCAAAGGCGTCAGCTTTCGCCGGTATGAGTGCCCTTACAGTAATTGGTACACCCGTTTCAACTGAATATACATTAAAGACTGTATCATATAGTTAACAATTTGGTATTCGAACAAAAATTACAACATGAAAAAGTGTGTAGTTTTGATAATCCACAACTATCAGTCCATAGTGAAATTAACAACATATAAAGTTAGTAGTTTTGATAGTCCTCAACTATCATTCTATATTGAAGAGAATGTCCATAATCACAGGTTGTTTCACCATTTCCAGCGACAGAAGATACTTGTATCAGTCAGGTTAATTTATTCTTGCCCGAGAACTTAATTCATCGCAGTCAAGTCCTGTGTTTCATACCGTATTTTCATATCACAAAATATATACATTTACATCAAATTCACAATAATAGATAATAGTTCTGCAAGATGCACAGAGCTTCAATGTGCTAGTTTGGGCTTAACAATCTCTTGACAGTGTCTAATTTAATTTTCTTCTTGAAATCATTGAAACTAATTATTCGTCTTACTGTCGAGTTTAACCCATTCCATAGTAAAGATCCTCTATGAATCGCATTCGACTTAAATCTCTCAATTGTTGGGCGTGTGACATTAAAAAGTAAACCTTGCGATGCACGTGTTTGTCTTTCATTTGTCTTTATCAGACTTTCATCCTTCTTACGACTAAACATGTAATTCAGTAAATGACAATTACGCCGGTCCTTTAAGATGGGCAATTTAGCCCTTGTTTATAAGGCATTCACCCTTGTGTTTAAATTAGCTTTATTAGAGCATGCTTGCATGCGCCAAATACATCATCTCCAGCCTAGAGGGGTCTATATAGACTTTCAGGGTACTGCATGAAAATTGTCCCTTCACTATCTGTGTGCTATTTACTGTGATATTGAGAACAGAGCAGTGTGCAAGTGTCTGAGGGTCTGTGAGGCATGCCCAGCTGACCATGACCAATTACTCCCAAGACCGAAATACCTCATTGACCCACTGCTGCTTGATATGTTTTGATCCTAGTCTCAGGCAGTTAGAGAAATGGCCAGTTGACTGGGTACAAGTGGGTTACAGAAAACGATCCATAGACTCAATGTAACCCAAAACATTTTAGTAATCTATTTAAAATTGCACGCTCATTCATCAATGATGAATATTCTATTTGCTCCTAGTTAACAATTTTCAACGCTATATTCTGAAGTGATTGAAGTTGCTCTTGTTTCCAAGTCTCCAAGTGGGGTTCTCGGGTTCTAATCTCAGCCACATACATTCAAGTCCTTCGGCTTATAATCAGTTGTTCTATTTCATCACTATTGTCTACTATTTTATCCTACCCCTAATAAAAAACTCCATAGGCTTAACATTGGGTCACTGTATTCGGTCTGGAGTTCAGAAAAATGAAAAATATCGCTCTAGTGGGATACACTTGACAAATGACGTCAATTGTTAATGTAGAAGTAATTTAGACGGGCAGGGTAGGATAAATTCTAAACCAAACCTGAGTTAGTTGTGTTATTGTTGAGCGCGGGAAATCACGCTCATATACGTCATCTAGAAGGGTTAGAATGCTCACACAGGCTTTCAGCTTACTGCAAAGAATCTAACCCTTCACTATCAATGCACCAGCTAGAAAGGCCTAGTGGAATGGGCAGGTGTCCAGTATCACAGTCTGACCATACCCCTGCCCCACTACTGACTTGGTTCCTAAAAATAGTTCAAAACTGATGGGACACACCTAAATAAATTGTATTCAAAGAGTCACATATTATTGGACACACTTGAGGGTGTCATAATCAGACCCACTTTGCAGACAGCTATAAAATCAGTTCTCCTTTCTTTAACCCAGTGAGCCAGTCCAGTGTCTGAGACTTGACCATAGACTTGCTTAAGTCTTTGACTTATAGCATTTAACATTTAAAAATGAGTTATTGTATATTGGGTGTTTTTGTGGGGTATTTTTTTTTTTTTTTCAAAACGGGCCTTCCCCGGTCGGGCCTTCCCCAGTCGGACCTTCCCCGGTCGGGCCTTCCCCGGTCGGGCCAACCCCGGCCCAACCCCGGCCCGGCCCAACCCCGGCCCGGCCCAACCCCGGCCCGGCCCAACCCCGGCCCGGCCCAACCCCGGCCCGGCACAACCCCGGCCCGGCACAACCCCGGCCCGGCCCAACCCCGGCCCGGCACAACCCCGGCCCGGCACAACCCCGGCCCGGCACAACCCCAAGATCGCGTTTTACTGCTCTCGGCTTGGCCTCGCGCAGTAATACGCGATCTTGCCGTCGTTTGGTTTCTCCATAGTATTTCATACATATGCCCTGATTCCTCTCCTATATTGATGTTCCAATTTTTATTCAACCATGATCGATCTGAAGGCAGCGCTCCATTGCAGCAATCCGTGTTCTTCACCTAGCGCTAATCAAGGAGAGACAGAAAAAATCTTGTATCTTTCTAGTGGGTTCGACTTTTGTTGCATTCACGAAAGCAAACAAATACGCTTCGGTGATTTGTCGCTCCAGGCTGCAGTGGGGGGGGGGGGGGGGGGGCGGAGATGTTTTGATGCATGATACGAATTGGCAGGACAATTTGGAAAATCTAAAGCTCCTGGGGCCCGTTTAATAATCTAGGATCGTACATGTGGACCCTTTTCTGTATGTCGTAGGGACCCAGGGACAATGTGGGTCAACTTTATTCAACACTTATGGACGACCTTATGGACGGCTGATACTATCTTAGCTAACAGACTTAGATACTATTAAACAATAACCCTTGTACGAGGTACAGAAAAGGGTCTCCATGTACGATCCTAGATTATTAAACGGGTCCCTGGTGACTGAAGTTGCACAAGGGACGGTCTTAAATTTTCCTAAGAAATAAGAATTCATTTGTGGGGACAGCTCTATCAATCAATTTGCATCGGGGAGAGTGATACCGTGCAAATTCTTGGGTAAGTTAGAATATAAACATCATTCAATTTGTATAGATTTACAGGAAATTCCCCTCCCCTTGCCACAATGCATCCACGTAAATTCGCCGTTTGACCTTGATGCTACATTTACACCATCACCCTGACATTCCCGACAGTCCCGACAACGTGTCGCCGTATCTCGTCGGGTCTGCTGTATTCCACCTGAAGTCACCGTACTTCCAAAACATAAGTCAACTTGGCTGTTGGGGAGCTGCCTGGGAGCTGCCGGGAAACTTTAGTTCTCTAAAAAAAATCCAGCACGACCGCCACGACGACTCTCGGCAGCCACAACGCCTCCCAGCAGCCACGACAACTCCCGACAGCCCCCTTCGTGGGCCTCAAGTTGCAGGGATATTATGGATATGAATGCAACAATACAGGTGTTGCCGCTCAGCGCCGCCTAACGGCCAACTGTCTAGTTACACCACCGCTCGGACAAACACCGCGAGACCAGCGGTATTCATATAGAGTCATATAGCAATTTTTTTTGATAGATTAAATTGCTGGAACAAACTAGGGTGTTGTATCAACAAGCCATGGCTGTCTAAACTTCATAGGTGATAATTATCTTGGTTTTAAATAGGAAACAGATAAGAATATTGCAGCTAGGTCTGCCAATGTAATAGTATGTATGCAGTTTCGGTGTCCCTGTGTTATCTAAGGCGTATCTAAAGTATCATTGAGGTAATATGCATGTATGACACATCAAATTGGAGCTGGAATACCATAGAATACGATGTAATCCGTGTTATTTCTCTGGAAGTAATGTGCACGGGTATAATGAACGTATTACGCTGATACACTCTGCGAATCAATGCTAAGGTAAACGTTGCCAGGTGAATGTTTGGCTTCAGCCTTGGTGTAACTAAAAAGATGAGGTGCGACACCAGCCTGTGGAAAAATGCCTATTAGCAAATCTGTATCCGTCATAGACAGAATAACGCCGGTCGTTAAAGGCACATAATATTTTCATCAATATGTAAAAATCGTAACATATATCTCAACACAGTCTTACAACAGTCTTACAACAGTCTCACAAAAATCTCACAACAGTCTCACAAGACTCGCAATGTCACCTTTACCTTAATATGATAAATATATATACCATGTAAACTTGTAAACTGTCATTGATTTACAAACGTTTACATCAGAGTTAAAGTTGTGTCCCTCGAAGGCAATAGATAATGGGGACCGCACTGCTGTACAAGTTACTGAGGTCGAGGACACACGAAGTCGATATGGTTACATCAATAGGGTCTGGTTTGTGGCAAGACGTCCGTATAAGTCTATAGAAATGAAGCCTTTCTGGATAAGTATACAGTCACTATTCACATATTGACGCGCGAATGTGCTTTATGAAAGTGTCTTCATTGAGTAAACTGGACTATTGTAATGTTAAGTCGGTCGTCTCAATATATATAGTACTGATCATCCAATATGGGCAAAATCACAATTGCTAGTTCGATGAAATGCATCATTCGTAAAAACATAAATATTCTCAAAAAATGAGTCGATAGAAATGAAGAGGACCTCATAAAGGACTCACAAAGTCGATATGGTTACATCGAAAGTAGTGTAATTCGTGGCCAGGTGTCCCTATATGTTTATAAAGATTAAGTCTTTCTGAATGTGTATGCAGTTACTATACAGATGGAGGTAACAATGTGCTTCATGTGCTTTACATGAAGAGAGCAGGAAGAGAGTTGGCGGTGTGGGGTGTGACCATCCTGGGAACGTATGATCGCAGGCCCGGCACCGATGTCCAGGCACCGTGGGCCATGATGTGTTCGTCAGTCATGCCGGTCGCTGCTGCCTGCCGGGCCCCCATCCTGCGGAGGCTATGCAGGGTGAACGAGGACGGGCGCGGATATCCCAAGGCTCGGAGTGAGGCTCTACAGTCAGGGAGCAGATCCTCTGGGCGCAATCCTCGCCCCCTCCTGTCCACGAATGCCGGAGAAGTGGGTGGGGCCGGGAAAGCGTTGGCGGATGTGCGCCAGGCTGTCACCGGGCAGTATGCCCCTCCCGCCGTGTAAATGGGGACTATAAAGGCGCGGGCTCTGTTTGTCGGCTTGGAGAACATGACTGTTAAGGGCCGATTCCACCAACAGGTTGGATTTGCCATGGTATATATTGGTATGTCTTGTAGTGTCTTACTGTGTCGCGATGTATCGTACCTCACTTGTCTCAAAACGTAGCTGTGCGGTGTCGGGTGTGTATTTTGGTGCTCCACCACCGCGACACCTCACGACACATCGCGACAAATAGGCACACGATGATTCAATCCTAGTCCGATTAAGCAAGACAACCAAATCGGGACTAATCTTGCTACATCGTGTGTGTTGGTGGAATCGGCCCTTTATGTTGAGTCGCTTTTCTGTGAGTTCGACGTCGGCGCGCGAGATCGTGTTAGGCGACGCGCCCACGGGTCCTGTCATGAGGAGGTTTGACTGGCGCAGCAGGGGCGCGAAGCCGACCAGCAGCAGCGTGCGGGTCGGTCTCTGGTCGTCCCCCATCTTATGAAGAACGTCCAACAGCTTCTTGAACATGCCTAGTGTGAGGGCGTGTGCCGGCTCAGGGTTATGCGTGGAGAGTTTTGTCGCTCCTTTTAGTGATCGCTCGACCATCGGGGCAGCGAACACTGCAATGTCCAGTCCTTTTAGGCGCATAAAAGTCCTAGCCCCCGACATGTAATTTCGTATTGAAGCCGGTGACTTGAGAGAATTTGCCAAAAGCTGTACGTAGAGGGCTATGTGAAGTGGTGATGGATTTTTGTAGTCGTATTCGTGCACAGTCATGAAGCGTAGATATACTTCGGCTTGGCGCTGAATGTTCTCTGTCGTTCCGGGCGCGAAGGCCGCTGCCCAGGTGCGTTCTAACTGGCGTGCCAACGTGGGGTTGCGGGTATCTGTAAGAGATTTGAAAGATCCATACACTACGTTGGGGATAGAACATACATTAATTCAACAGTTGAGCATCGGGTTAATTTCTTTTGCTTAGTAATTTCTAGGGCTAATTTAGCTTTGTTGTCGTCGAAGTGCGCCCTGGGGAGCGCGTCGGCGAGGACCAGATTTATTCCTGGCTCATGTTGGACTCTTATTTCCACGTCGTGTATGGCCTCCACCAGTGCCACCTCCCTTGCGCAGGCGGCAAGCACCTTATCCTTTGTGCGGCCTGACGTTAGAGCGTAGGCCGTCGTAATGTTGTCGGTTATGATTAAGATGGTGTGGCCTCGTGAGTGCTGAGGAATCAAGGATTTGATCGCGAGAAGGCAGTTTATAGCTTCCAGCTGTGAGATGTGGTGTGCGTCGCTGTACGCCTTGGAGAGGGGGGTGCTGTAGTATTTTCCCGTCGCTTCGCAGTACCCTCCCATTCCTCTGAGACATGCGTCACATTCGATGCGAGTGACTGGGCCATTCCTTCTCATCAACCTCTTTCCATTGGATATGGAGGCGAAGTCGACGAACCACTGCACATCTTTTTTGCATTCGTCCGTCACAGGTATGTCGCCCTCGCTGTTTGTCTGCCGCAGCAGGTCCAGGATTCTCGACATGAAACGTCTTGCTGGGGTGACACATTGACTAATATGATTTAGGCGGCCGCATAGGCTTTGGACGTCGTTTTTGGTCGCGTACGAGCGTTTCAACCAGGCTCTGCATTCCGCGATGACAGCCTCCAGTCTTTCGGGGGGAATCGTCATTTCCATATCTATGGTGTCGAACGTGACGCCGAGCCAGCTGAGTCGACTCTTGGGGAACACAGATTTTTCGGGCGCTATATATACCCCGAGAACATCGCATAATGTTTCAAAACCCACGAAGGACTCCACCGCCCGCGAGAAGTCCGCGTGGACTCCCACAAAATCGTCCATGTACGCCATAGTTGGCACATGTTGGTTAGTGTTGAGCATCCAGGTAATCCAGCTGCTGCCCCCCCCCCCCCCGTCGGGCAGACGTCGATATATGTCTGACCTCTGTGCTGCAGACCCAGGAGGGGGTAGTCCAAGGGATCGACGCGTAAGTCAGCCTTCCAGATCAGCGCCCCGCGTCCGGCGTTGACCACTAAGGCTGCCAAGTCAGCAACTGAAGGCAAGGAGTAAGACATCTCCATGCCCTGAAAACTGTTCTTGGCAATGCCGTCATGGACACTCGCGCCGTGGGGGTAGCTCAAGTCCATTATTACCCTCCTATCATCTGAGCCAGGGCCCTGTTTTTCAGTCAAGACATAATCGCCCAACAATAACCTAAGACATCTCCACGATTGGAAGATAATTTGCAAGACACAAAATGGCCGGTGTGCTATAGACAGAGTCTCAGCGCGGCACGTTTGATCGCCGCTAAAAACGTCCCTGTCTAAGACAAGTATAGAACTGTCTCAGGTTCTATACTGCAAAGACTGCCCAGGACCAGCTTCAGGGTAGCTTATACCTAGGAGTGGAAAGCTTGTGGTGAAGTGGTTAGAGCACCTGCCTCAGCATGTGAGGTTGGGAGATTCGATACCTGTGTGTGCCCAAATTTTTTTCTTTTAATTTCAATTTGAAAATTTCACATAACCAACAAACAATTTCTAGATATGTTTATTAATACTTTTGTTTACAATAGTTTTGTAGTTTGAAAAAGACACAACGCTTTGGCCTTTATGGGTTGGCCTTCATCGGGTGTAATGTAGAGTCAAAAGTCTGCTATAATGTACTAAGTGAATTGAATTTCCCTGGGCACAATGTCTAGGTCGCCGTATAAATTAGCGGAGGCATCCTCTGATGTCCTCTGATAGACACTGGCCACCAGAGCAGACAATTGGTATGACGAAATTCAAACACGAATAACTGCGGAACTGTCAAACCGATCTTCTTCATATTTGGTACGATTATATTTTACATGTATCTCTTACTCGTGGTAAAATTTCATTGCTTACTTCCTACGGGAAGTGAAGTTGCGCATTCGGTACGACATGCCCATAAATGTCTAAGGTCTAAGACAGTTTGGAAGACATTTTGAATCACGTGACCCTAAGGATGTCTTGTCTATAGTACACCTGGCTGCAGCCTAAGTGTCCTAGGGGGACAATCGTTGGCCGATCCCCTAAGATGTCTTACAAAGAGGATGTCGTGTCTAAAAAACAGGGCCCTGGGCCCTGTTTTTTAGACACAACATCTTATGTGGAAGACATCTTACAGCTGTCAGTGTGCTATAGATAAGACATCTTAGGGGATCGGCCAACAATTGTCGCTCCCCGACACTTAGGGTGCAGCCAGGTGTGCTATAGTTAAGACACTTGTTGATTTCTATAGCCGATTATGTCTCCCAAAGTGTCTCAGGCCAAGACACTTTTGGACATGTCGTACCGAATGCGCAACTTCATTTCCCGTTGGAATTAAGCAATGAAATTTTAACACGAGTAAGGGATATATATAACCTATAATCGTACTAAATATGAAGAAGGTCGGCCGGACCGTTTGGTCGTTATTCACGTTTGAATTTCGTCATAGCAAACGTCTGCTCTGGTGGCCAGTGTATATCAGAGACCATCAGAGCACCCTCCGTTAATTTATGTGGCGACCTTGACATTGACCCCATGGAAATCCACTTTCCATAAGAATTAAGCAAGGAAATTTTAAAACAAGTAAGGGATACATATAATCTATAATCGTACCAAATATGGAGAAGATCGGTTGTTTGGATCTGCCGATATAACAAATAACACCGAGAAATAAAAGAAAAAAAGTTGGGCTTGGGCAGGGATCGAACTCCCTATCTCCAAATACTGAGGCAGGGGCTCTAATCACTTAACCACTCCCTTTCAACTCCCAGATGTAAGCTACCCTGGAGCTCTTACTGGGCAGTCTTTGAAGTATAGAAAATACTTGACTAAAAAACAGGGCCCAGGTTTCGGCCTGGTGAGGAGGGGGCTGATCTGCGTCCACGGATGAAAGGGGTCTTCTTCAAAGGGCCCTAGTATAGCGCCCATGTTTGTCTCCTTTGTTATAAAGGCGTCCACTGCACGGGGGAAAGCCTGGGCGGTTGCATGATTTTGGCGTATCGTCAGCGTCGAAATTATCACCAATTTACAATTAGTCTACAATTGTTTTTAAATTGTTCTCAGTATTCCAGCAGTAATGAGTTCTCCGAATATAATTATATATAGAGTTTAATGATAAAGGGAAGGGAAGTAGGTAAGGGAAAAAAGAGGTATGTTTATCACATTTATGTATCCGAGATACACCTGAAACACACGGTAATCTTCTTGTCTGTTATTCTCTTAGCAAAACCTTAGCCTACCTAGAAATTTGTTTGCCTCTAGAGTGTATGCGGCGGGCGATTTATGACGGGAAATACAGAAAAAAATACCTAAGGACAAACATACAGCAAAATATGGATGCTAAAAAATCATACAGAACCTTTTCACCGAGAACAACTAATTTTCTCATTATTTTAGAGAGACTATAGTTGCTGTTTCAGTCACATACTGAAATACTTAAGTGGGTATGCTGTGCTAAATCTGGAGATTATATGCTGTTTTTTGTGACAACAAAAATGGGAGGGCCATAAATGGCAGCTTCCACTGGAATGCTAAGAAATTGCTAGTGCCATCAAGCTCCTTGTCTGTAGCCTCGGCTCATGAAAGCATCATTAGTAGGAGTAATACCAGAAAGATTAAAAGAGAAGACTGGACAAGCAAGAAATCCAACATCTATACCTGTTCCAAATACAGAAATATTATGACCTGAAATGCTGGTCACTATTGTGCGGGGTCCTCTCATTCTTCCCTCAACATAAGTATCAGAACTAGGGAACATTAGGAACATATCAACAAGGTCCATTGTTAGTCCTGATGTCACTTAAACTATCCTTGAAACTGCAGAGGGAAGTGAAGGCAAAATATAATCAAATCAGAAAAACAATGAGAAAACTAACAAGTGAAGGGAAGTGGGCAAGATAAGAGTGAGAAAAGGGTGATTATCATAAAAGTTTGAACAAATTGGATGGTAAACTACCCATACAAACAAATAAAGATCAATATATGGCTTTCACACGGGCTAATTTGACATATGTTACTAGTCTGGTGAATCAAATAAAAAAAAAGTTTTCTTGGATATCACAGATTATAACTCTTTACCAAATAAACAACACGAAGCCACAAGCTTTACTTTGTTTGGTTGAGTCTGAAATAAAACTGCACTATTAACAAAGTCTAGGAGCCATTACTAAAGATGGTATGCAAATATAATGAGAACTTTAACCAACAGACCCTCTCTTCATCCTCTATGTAATACATTATCGTATTTGTAGCAGATTGTACCTTTATGTATTACCATACGGTATAGGTGATAAGATGATGCCTTGAGGCATCATCTTTTAACCCTTTCCTTACCGCGCATAGGATAGCGCATATTTCGTTAACGACCGCGCCCCCTGTGAACGTTCCCACCACTACCGCACGTCGCACGCTGTACAGACGTTAGAATACCGGCCTATTCTGCAGGCGTTAGAAAGTGACTCAAAGTGCAGAGGGGTACCTCACAAATTAACAAATTTAGATAACTTAGACAAATAATTAGATAATTTGAATGATACTGAAAAAAAGAAGAGACTTCAGGCTTTAATCACATACCATTCATTATGAAATAAATCGATATTTGATAATTATATTAATATTTCCAATTACAGTAAGAATTTGAGACATTTATTTTCCTCCCTTGACACAAGCCTGTACATAGGCCCAATATAGCACTGCACCTACAAAGATTTGTATCTTTTTTTTCATCGCGATGACATTATGTTTTTTTTACTTAAATAATAATAAAAAGATATGGAGAACACTTCTGTGAAGTTATTGTGTATGAAGAATTGATATATTATGGAGAAATCATGAAAATGCGATATGCTTGATAGGTGGGGCCCAGGACACTCTGTCATATAAATAGGCGTAAGGCTTCGTTTTTTCAACTCGCCATTATTTATAGCGGGGTATAAACATCACCATGGCAACCATTCTTCAGAAATTCTGTTAATTACGATATATAATACGGTTTTCTTTATTAAGTGAAAATCGTTTTTAAATCAATAAATTATTTTCGGAAATCTAATGTCTCACATGTTCTTGTATCAAAATGCTGCATTTATACAGCAGCGGTACTCCCATGGTGCTGCATTTATGCAGCAGCGGTATTCCTATGGTGCTGCATAAATGCAGCAGCGGTACTGGCATGGTGCTGCATATATGCAGCAGCGGTAGTGAGAGGGTTAAGATCTAGATTATCATTAGGTTTTTTTGCTAATCATATGGGAAATAGTTGATCAACATAGATGCAACCTTCATAGAATGTAAGTATGGTATGATATTTGAAGTTTATAGAAAAATGATAAATGATATCAGGTATTACATGTCAGATTACATGATGTATTTATAATAATCGGCCATTATTTTTTATATATGATAAATCTTGTCTAAAAAAATACCACCATGTGATGCCAACTGTGCATTAGAAATTCTTGTTCAGTATCCCCCCAGCAAGTTTTAATCATCCGAACCAATAATCTGGGTCACTTGAATGAACAAAAGTAGGAGAGATTGAAAATATTTCAGCAAGGACTAGGGTGGAGGCTTCTAGTGTCCCTCAGACTGGAGTTCAGCACTGCTATCATCTTCTATAAATATGCATTATTCAACACCCCCGCTCTTCTTCTCAAAAGTGTTTACAATGTTTACACACAGGACCGACGAAAAGATCGGAAATTGAAAATTATACATTTTGAACACTATTTTGGAACATGGCTATGAATCTGCACGTATATTCCCTAGAATTTGAGGAGAGATAAAGGCCAAAAGCTTTTGCTGTCAGTATGTAGGAATGTTAGAATTTGTTGGCAAACTTGCATCCCTGTTTGCAGTTATTTATATCAACAATGGCAGAATTTAGTAACTAAGTCTGGTCTAGGCTATTTATAAAAATGTCTTCAATGTTGATATGATCCGCCGGAATGAAAATAAAACCCCTGCTCCCTACCTAGATTTTGGGTGGGGTAGCCAGAAACACAACTATTTTAATTTGGTTTAACAGAACCGGCAGACCGCTAAACCCAATTGTGGCTTTGTTGCAAAAGCTATGCCAATTAATCGCCGAATATGCTCTTTAAGTCCCATCGCCGTTCACCGATCTGTCGTCTGTACACCAAAACAAGACTATTGCTGGAGCCTTTTCTTTTTTATCAAGAAGTGTTTATTAACAAATCAAAAAAAATGAGAACCCATATCTGGAGATACGATTCATCGTGCTACATACGAACAGTCTTGTAGGATATATAACTAACTGCAAATCGGTGCTTACAGTCTGCCAATGGAAACCGGCTTAAACAAAGCACCCTCGCCGACCTTTAAACACCGACGTGCAATCCATGGTCACCACCGACAGATATATCAATAGGCCTTTTTCCGTAGTCCGGTGTCGCACCTTATCTGCCTAGTTACGCCAAGGCTGAAGCCAAACATTCACCTGGAAACGTATTCCTTAGCATTGGATCACTGAGTGTATGACCGTAATACGTTCATAACACCCTTGTTCATTATTTCCAGAGAGTAAATAGCGATTGCATCATATTCTGTGGTATCCCAGCTCAGATTTGACGTGTCATACATGCATATCACGTCGATGATACTTTAGATATAACTTAGATAACACAGGGACACCAAAACTGGATATACACTAATACATTGGCAGACCTAGCTATAATATGCTTATCTTTTTCCAAGTTAAAACCAAGATAATTATCATCTTTAATGTTTAAATAGCTCAGACTCATTGACACAATACCCTAGTTTGCTCCAACAATTTAATCTGTCCAAAAACAACACTCCAGTAATCACACCCACCGTTCTCACTTTAGCTGTGAATGCTGTATACCTCTATGTGCAAGTGCCTGGACTCGCGGTGTTTGTCCAAGTAACTAGACAGTCGGCCGTTAGGCGGCGCTGAACGGCAACACCTGTATTGATCGGTGCCGTTTCCATCGGCCAGCGGAAAATGGCTTATCAGCAACCAAACGGTCACATCCATGTCCATCATGTCCATGTTCCTTGTCCCCATTCTCTACCAACTTCCCCCTCTTTCCCGCCATTACATATTGACAAGCCTTCCTCAGTACAGAAAGGCCACTTCTCCTTGCCGCTCTGTTTAACACCAACATCCTTCTGTAACTTTTTTTTTTTTTTTTATGTACGAGCAGCGCTCTTCTTTATTCAGAGAAAACATAAAAGCATTACATGTTTCTTTTCCTTCTTAAGAACTATTGTAATTTCAAGTGTATTGACATGTGTTCGCTCCCACGAAGCACATTTGTATATCCTATAGGCTACATGTGTGCTTTCCAACGTTGCACAATTACTTCTGAAAGGAAAGGAGATTCGTATATGATCAATTCTTTATATTTTAGTCATTCATTATGAGCCTTAATTCTTTGAGAGACAATCTTGCTACTACTGGCTGCTCGGAAATTTTTGTGGGGAAAACCTCATTCCCTTCTGGCATTTTACATGTAGACAGACAATACGAGACAGGATGTTGAACAGGAGAACAGCACATTATAAATTAAGCGAAGAAAAACATGAGAAATTGTACCAAAATACAGTTACAATATGAACATCCTCTGTGGATGTGGGCAGTTTACCCGGACTATACATTGATGAAACAACCAATAATTACCAAACACCTATGTGTGAACAATGTGTGAGTGAGACACGATAACGCCATTTGAGAATCGCACCTCCCCCCCCCCCCCCCCCCCCCCCCCCTCCCGTACCCTTGGGACGATCAGTACACTTTCTTGTTTGCATTTTACCAGAATCATGGGAATCCCGTCTAAGAAGTCATAATGAATCCTTCTGTAACTTGCTTGTTATCGGTCTCCCTCCGTCTACCGCTTGCCAGCACTCTTTTACATACTTCCACCGCATCCAACCTACACTTGCTCAAGTCTTTGATTATGAACATTCATTAAATGATTAAAGAAAATCGGAATAGGCGAATGATGCCTTGAGGCATCAACCAGCACAGGGCGACTGATGCTTTGAGGCATCATTTCTCAAAAATGTAAAAATTTGTTTTTAACAAGGAAATGATGGAGCAATATCGTTCAAATTTTCACAGAATGTAGGTCTAGCACAAAAATTAGTTTTTCTATTCCAAAAACAAAAGATATCAAACCACATGATCAAACACTCAAATTGTGGGTTTTCATAACAATGTGCTCATACCCAGGTAGTATAAACATCCTTAAGAGCGTAGCTTAGCCGCAGGCACATGTCCATAAAGGGTTAAGACACTAGACGGGTCTCAGAGCAGCATGTCCTTTAGCTCCAGTGCTAATATGTCCTGACAGGCTAAGGGTTCACTTCCTATATGGTGCATATTTAATCCTATTACTATGCTACCCAGTTTGCAGTCACTGCTCTAACACCATCACTAGTGGTCCACATTTCTCAAGGGCTGGATAGCTGCATATTAGAGGATTTGATTATAGAAGTTTAAAATTGCATACCAGAATTCACTTGGCTTTAATTACTATGGTAACCATTGCTAAATGTGTACATCTATGTGTATATGAGAAAGAATTCATTCAAGTCTATTGCCTAGGGGAGGGGGATGCTTAAATTTGAGGTATTTCTGAGGGGGGTTTATTTTGAGGTATAGCCGTGGGGGGGGGGGGGGGATTTCATTTATGGGTATTTCTGAGTGGGCTGGGGGGGGGGGGGGGGGATTCATTCCGGAAGATTCACCGAACAAAACCCACACACCCCCTGTCATGGATAATGAACGCTTCCCTAGTTGGATATGTGTTCCCCAACAATTGGAGATCATCATATTCAATTTTCAGGGAACTGACATGGCTTTTGATTTTCGAGCCAAATTGTCCGATGTGCCTTTAATGTATGCAACGAGTATACTAGTTGATATATATATATATATGTATAAATGTCT
The DNA here is from genome assembly GCA_950022655.1 of Alentia gelatinosa. Classification (NCBI taxonomy): domain Eukaryota; kingdom Metazoa; phylum Annelida; class Polychaeta; order Phyllodocida; family Polynoidae; genus Alentia; species Alentia gelatinosa. The sequence continues at coordinate 30,129,740 of OX465580.1, read as the reverse complement.
CAGCATCAAAGCAGGTGTCCTCGCCACATCACTCGCCGCTTACGCTGAGAACAGGCTAGCTATATCTCTAACCCGTTGTCTCAGTCCTACCCCCAACCGCCTATGTGTACATTCTCTCCCATCCTCCACTATCTAGCACCCCATTTATGTTCGTTGCCCACAAAATTCTTCTGTTGATCGACCCCGGCCATTAACCCTACCCACTTACCCCAACTAGTGTTGCACCCACTCGCCCTCGGCCAGATCTGTTCGCTGGCTCTGTTTCGCTATTGATTCTCCACAGAGCGTTATAGTTGTTGACCGAGCGGACGCAGCGGGCCACGCGTATGCTCTGGTTTCTGGACAAGTAAATTAACATGAGTAAGCGGGCAATGGCCGCCGCACGAGAATGTTTCCGGTCGTTGTGTTTGGAAGGTTCACCCTGTTTGTTGATAGATGTCGGCCAATTAAAGAGGTATGAGATAAACAAACGCATAGTTCTAAACAACGGAATTAATTACATCGTGGTGGAAGATGAAATCATTATATATTATGATTCACATTGGCTGTGCGACCTACACTGTTTTATTGTTGACGATCGTCCACACTACAGTCACTGAAAGATAATTCTTAGAACGAACATCTTCCATGTAAATGTTGCATCCCATACATCGTATTCATCACAAAATTTACATTTCCAACCCTCATCTTAGGTACAAAGCCTACCGTCTATCCTGTAGAGAACTATAAATTATTAAATAACCGAAGCCCGTGTGCTTTATTTACGTGTATCCTCGATCTAGATCTAGATGTTTTTTTTTGTGTCAACAGTCCCGCTTTTATGCAGGTGTGTGTAGGGGGGGGGGGGGGGGGTAGGGTTGTGTGTACGTGTGTGTATGTTTTTAGGTGTAGGTGTGCAGATTTGTGTCGGTGTAAGTGTAGGTGGGTGTGTTTGCGTACTTCTAGGATACGCACATGTCTCTATCTGGGATGGATTGGATGGATTATTCAAAGCTTTAATTCTAGTCCCTTTGCCTTAATTGAAATAACACTTACTAAAACATCCCGCTAGATCAACACTCCCTCACATTAGACCTTTCCAGGCAAGTAGCAAGCTCAGCTCCACTGGTGCGACGCGATCGCAACTCAACATACGGTAATGGAACCTGGTGAAACTGGTAGGCCTAATAAAATCGCAGTCGCATCAGTAGGACTGTAGTTTAGCTATATATTGGTGGGGAGCAGTAGCTACAAGGGCGAGGATACCCTAGACTTGCTCAAGTCTTTGATTATTAAAATTCATTAAATGATTAATCACAATCAAAATAAAGTTAATTTTAGTATGTATCCTTCTCTGACTGGCCCATGTATCCCAGTGAGGAGGGTAGCCATAGGATGCAGGGACTGAAGCCAGTCTAAGGATACCCCTATGCTTAGATGAAATCATATCTTAGGTTTGTTTGTTTGCTTTGATTTAACGTCCAGTTAACCATTATAAATAGGTCCTTATCAGAATTTCTCAAGGTTCTTTTACACCACGGGGGTGATGATCGAATCTATGTGATGAATTCAGGTAGATAACTCACCCCTACTCAGTTACTGAGGTGAGAGTTCTTTAACTTCCCACACCACATAGACATGGTATGAGAAGGATTGGCCTTTGATATAGCAGTAAATCTACCACTGATGGGGGTGGGACTCGAACCCACAAGGTCCCATAACCTTGGGGTTTCAAGTACAGTGCCCAGAAAAATTAGCTTATGAGCATGTTCGAACATATTGAAGCATCCATTTTAAGGGTGTGTTCCAACAGCAACAGCTAGGCGAACTTGGTGTAGGGCCCATACGTGGGTTGCCAGCAGACCTGACAAGAAGACCTTGCACATGCCTGCTAGACGCCTTCCATGCACCTTTATCATTTCACAAAATAACAGCTCTGCATATAGCAGGTCTTCCGCTGTATTGTACAGAATACATTTGATACTTCATATAAGATTGTACAACATAAGAATAATAACAGCACAGTTGACCGTGATTACGGTGATGGTGGTAATTTTATTTTATAACGCTGTGAAAATTTCATATTTGCCATTTGTTCAGTGAATACGGCTGTTTTATTTTTACTTTAAAGTCTTTGAAACTCTCAATCTTTTGATCTTCAGAGCTTAGTTGTGACCATAGCTTATGGCCACGATACCGATACATGGGCGATCTCTGATGCAAACTAATGTGCATTCTCGGTACTTTAAACTGTAGTTCTCATCCTTTGACAGTTAGTACTTTGAGAAGCTGTATTTGGCGCCGAGCTACCAGGGGGTCTATGTTTATTTCACGATGAAGATCGGTTTTCCTGTAGGCCTATGTGTTTTACCCGTTTTTGGTATTTAGTTATCGTTAAAGCTTGATTTTGAACCTTTTGCAGGGAGTCTATGTCCTTTTTTGTAGCACCATCGCCTAGGAAACTGCAATATTCTAAAATAGGTCTGATATGATAATGGTATATATTCTGAGCGACACCTCCTGTGTTATACTACTTCTGATTATAGACAATTTGAATACTGGTGCGTCAGAACTGTTCACCATATTTCTGACCTGTGAGCCAGAATTAAGCGTGCTGTCTACTACAACTTGGAGATAGTTATAATGTTTAACCTCTGTCATCTCTTTGTTCAAACTAGGTAAAATATTCACCCCTAATCTGTCCGTTCCCTCCATTTAGGGGTGAACAGCTGCCTTATTCAAACAGGCCCAGTTTTACCAAGTTTGCCAAACTTACCTTAATCTTGGACAAATTAGGCATATTATGGCTTTTTAAGTTGAAGAACTAATAGATACCAGTAAATCCATTGTCTATGAGGGTTGTTATTCCAATGTAAATGTAAATTCCCAGTGATTTTACTCTGATGTGAGGCCACACAATCTTTCAGCCATTGTGTTTGAAATGAGGCTGCTTCCGATCTCTGCAGGTAACTGTTCAATTGTCCAGTTAGATAGCATAACACCCTAGTCATAGCTGGTAACTGGTGTGTCATCCTGTGAAATTATTTGAATTAGAGGACCAGTAACAAAGATGGCTGAACAGAGAAGAAGGGAAGTTTTACTGGAAAATTACCTCTAAGTACATAGTTATAAAGCAGCAGATACCTTTTTTTAATGTTGGTGAAGACAAATGGGTATGTAATTTATTAATTCTGTTTGTTTACAGACTTGTTAGACTGCGTCCAATAGAGATTGACAAGACAGGGTTGGGGTGTATGGAGTCAGTATCCGGCCCTGTCTGGGGAGACAGGGCCGGGTACACTGTTCAAGCAATTTAAGTCTAGCTTTGATAGATACCGGGGACGCCCTGCTGAAGCACACCAGCAAGTCTGGGTTTTTGAGGCATTTAAACTCATACTCATTCCATGAGATAGGCACCAGTGGACACAGTGGCGTCAGAATAGGGTGGGGGGGGGGGGGGGGCAGGGGGGCGGCCGCCCCCCCCCCCCCCACTTTTTTGCAAGACTAAAATAAGTCATTACCTTCAAATTTAACTCAATCAAGTGTAAAAACTGTCTTGATTTTTCAACATCGAAAAATGTCTAAATCTAACTTTTTAGCATGAAACTATGGCTAAGCCTTGACTTTTCACTGTGGAAAGTGGTAAAGTCTGACTTTTTAGCGTGCAATGATTGCTAAGCCCCGACTTTTCACCATGGAAAAATATTGAAGTCTGACTTTTTAGCGTGCAATGATGGCTAAACCCTGTTTTTTTTCACTGAGGAAAAGTGTCAAAGTCTGACCTTTTACAGTGCAATGATGGCTAAGCCCTTACTTATTTCAGTGGAAAAATGTCAAAGTCTGACTTTTTAGCATGCAATGACAGCTAAGACATGACTTTTCACCATGGGGAAGTGTCAAAGTCTGACCTTTTACTGTGCAATGATGGCTAAGCTCTGGCTTTTCACCGTGGTAAAATATCAAAGTCTGACTCTTTAGCGTGCAAAGATAGCTAAGCCCTGACTTTTCACTGTGAAAAGTGTCAAAGTCTGACCTTTTACCATGCAATGATGGCTAAGCCCTGACTTTTCACAGTAGAAAATGTCAAAGTCTGACTTATTAGCATGCAATGATGGCTAAGCCCTGACTTTCCCCCGTGGTAATATATCAAAGTCTGACTCTTTAGCATGCAATGATGGCTAAACCCTCACTTTTCACTGTGGAAAAGTGTGAAAGTATGACCTTTTACCATGGAATGATGGCTAAGCTCTGACTTTTCACCAGGGAAAAATGTCAAAGTCTGACTTTTTAGCGTGCAATGATGGCTAAGACATGACTTTCCACTGTGGAAAAGTGTCAAAGTCTGACCTGTTACCATGCAATGATGGCTAAGCCTGACTTTTCCCAGTGGAAAATGTCAAAGTCTGACTTATTAGCATGCAACGATGGCTAAGCACTGACTTTTCCCCGAGGAAAAATGTCAAAGTCTGACTTTTTCAGATGTAATGAAGCTAACGACCTGACTTTTCTCAGACATTTCAAAGATTTATGGTAAATCCAATCGGACAGGTCAATCTCAAAGTCTGACTCCATACCAAGAAAAAAGTCAGCAATTTTTACTTCGCCCCCCCACTTTCAAAACGTTCTGACGCCCCTGGGACAACATGGTCCAGCGCTGCCTGTAATCTCGTTCGGGCGTCATTACCTTGCGTACTTGATGTGTATATTGGATTTCCTTGATATTGGGTCTCATGCCAAGCCTCAACTTTTGGATCGGTCGCTCCAAATAATTTTGCATATTTCCGCCTGTTAGTTACCCCTGGCAATAACTTATCCATCAGTTTTCGCCTGCTACAGCGTGACGACTGCTCAACGCCTCCACTACCTCAATTGGAGGCGATAACATAATTTCCAAAATGTTTGGACATAATTTTAGCACAAGAGACTGACAGAGTGTGCTATAAGATGCATAACATTATAATATACCTTTATTTACTTTCATCAGCGCATGACTAACCACAGTATCTGCAGGAAACTGCAGCTACCATACAAATAAAAAATAACGGCCACCACATAGCATGGGAATAGCCAAGAGTGTCACCAACTGTCACAAGAGGGTGATTCAGTTGCATCCCCTGGCCACCACTGACCAGGCGTCTGCCCTGTGGAGAAGGTCGTCAGTCCGCTGTAAGGGCTCGGTGTGGTCGCCGGCTGGGTAAAATAAAGTGGAAAAGGTCGGACATTTTACATTTTTGCCAGGCCTAAGAACAGGCGCCTGGCAGGCAGACCTGCTGAGGGACCTGCTGAACGCCTGTTCAACACCAATGAATTTCTCTATACTCGCTGTAAACACCTAGCCCTCACACCACATCTTAGTGCAGTGTTACTATTGATTCATGATGATAGACATAATTGACCATTTGGGACTGCAACAACTTTCGCCCTATATTATTTGCCCTTGGAATAAATTACATTTCACAGGGATAGATTTAGTACAACAGAGTTCCCTCAGCCCAGGAATTCTGAGTTTTGTTGGAATCTACTCCGGGAATTTCCATCCACGGTTCATGTTTAAAAGTGTATATCGCAGCACACGACAAACACCATGTAAACCGTATAATAATAATAAGACATCGTTGCTGTGTCTACTGAGACAATGCCTTAAGGGTATTGTACGACATTGCCTTCAGAATAGGAACAACATCGATATTGTAAAAATGCATACGCTGTCATTGACTTTATCTAAGCTACAAAAACTTGCGATTGAACCTGATCTAAAAACGATTAGTTTTACTTTAACGATATTATTTTCCATAATCTCCCTGTCATTTGTATATATACCTACGTGGAAGCTCCTATAGTTTACTAGCCACGTTACCAAACCAATCTTTAAGGAGTGCAAGAAATAATTCACAGGCTACTTAAAGCCAAATGTAAATTAACACTCCATCGGATAGGAGATGTACGGCTTCCAGTTAAATTAAAAGTAGTTTCAAAATATTTTGTATCAAGGATAAATAAGCCAGTCTTATTTTTTCACAATTGTCAGAGAAAGATTTTGACAGCACACTCTTATGTATGGGTCAGAACATTCCAGCTCATTGTAAAATCTTTTGTGATTAAAAGGGGTTTACACAACTGAGAAAAAAAGACAATCGAAGGTAACTGGGGCATCATCGGTGGAATTTTAACTTCATATAAACTTCGCACGGGATGAGATACTCACATCAGACAGGGATTCTTTTCCTCAGGTTCCGGTGTGATGCGATATTTGGTTACCCTGCCAAATTCCTTATTTATCGCCCACTAGTATCTGGTGTGCATGCCCGAACATGCACAGTGTTGAAGTCCAAAATTGGAGAGTTACAATTTATCGCCGCCCGATGCCCGAGTTTGTCCATACGCACTTGGTAAATTAACGTAATCTCTGTTAGGAGTTTTGATGCAATTTGCCAAAATTAAAAAGGCTAGAGCGTGTCCAACAGTACGTGCTAGCTGAACGGAAGAACATGCCAGATGCATGAGTGTATTGGATGGGCGATAAATACGGAATTGTGCAGGGTAACCAAATATTGCAGCACACCGGCCAAAAGCTGGCAGGTCGAGGTACTTTTTTGAGCGAGGAAAAATGAGAGGTATTGATGTTGTAAAGGGGTGCACTGGACTAAGCATACAATGTGATAATTAGCTGAGTCTCCTCAGCTACTTTCTAAGCATCACGAGGCATGGCCCGTGCCAGCAAGATAGAATACATTAATATGCGCCCTATTTGTTGTATATGAATATAGTCACGCCTCTCTTGACGTGTGATAAATAAGACATTCACAATTTACACGTGATTATTTGACCCATATGTTAATACTCCCCTTTGTTAAAGGAAAACTTTCTATTGTCAGTGAGAGATACCAAATAAACAGGTATTGGAATCATGATTCATGGTACGTATTTCTGGCCGACATCCCGGATAATCTACGAAATCTTGAAACTATCATATCAAAACTGAAAGTACATGGATGTTGTCGTAACAGATGTGTAATCAAATGTGGCTAACTCTCTCGTATTGATTGACTAGAAACAATAGGTATCATCGAGTAGTCCTTGAAGGCTTGACGCAATTTGTGCATAGGTTGCAAGACGAACCTCGCCATCTCAAGTAAATCATGGAAATACTTCTCATATACTAGATAAACTTGTATGACTTAGCTTTGTTTATGAAACCTGTATTCGTCGCGCGTATTTCCCCGGTTATGGCTGCCGGGTTGACGAAGCCGGACAGTGTCCCATATATTCACCTGTAGTCTGTACTGTGCAAGGCAGCGATGGCGCCCGTCATACACAAACACCGTATAAATAACGCACCGGCGGCGCCACTAAGACCGACAGACATTGGCGATTTATCCCCGATTCATACCGATCAGCTACCATGCAAACTTCGTTTTTAACTCTCTGCGTTAGATATGCATGGGCACATGATGTGACTTTATTACAGAGTGTCCATATACTTGGTTTCGTCACGGTCAAGCCCTAGAAAAAAACCAGACACAATGTTACAGAACGCAAAGGGTCGAGGGCTTAGGACAACTTTATAAATTTTCTATGAAAAGGAATGTTAAGTTCGATAAGTTTTCAAATATATTCTTGCATTTGTGTCCAGTTCAATTCGGTATACAATCTGTGTTGATTCCATAGTCGTTACAACCTATGTATACTTTAACGGACCGATAACGATAGGACTCTGTTACACTCGGTGCGTGACATCGAACAACAAGACTAGTCTAGTCGGCGTAGTAATACACGAGCGCTAGCGAGTGTATTACGACGTCAACCCCGAGTGGTTTACAGAGCCGCCTGTCCACAAAATCATCGTTTGTTGTATTTATTATCCATCTTTTCTAATAAATTAAACCCAGTAATTGCCATATTAAAGGGTATAACAATAGGGACTATTTCTTTGCTCTATAGCAAAAGGGACTATTTTTCCCGTATACAGTGGTTTTGAAGTCGTATACCACAGGTTTGAATCCGTATACCACAGTTATGGTATCTGACAGGTTTTATACACTGGGTCATGGTTTACTGCGTCCCCATACATTTTCAATGGGGGCTTTGTATACGATGGATAATAAAAGCAAATATTGAGCGATTATCATTTGGGTTTCACATAATCGGATCTGTAGAGAGCTTCCAGTAATCAGACCGAAGCAGGTACGATCCCATAATAGTATTGTGCTCATCGGTGATGTCATTACCTACGGTACTCGGCTAAACAAAAATCAGACATCGGTTCTGGGAAACTTTGTCTCGGGAGAGGTGGGAGATCTCGAAGAAGAGTCGATTATGTTTTTGTTTTACAATGGGGTACGATTGCCAAAACATGCACATATTTTTATGTTTAGAATTGTTGGCGCTCACATGGTACGCACGCGTGCTAACGCTGGTTTCATAGTCACATCGTAGATGTGACTGATCAAACCCGGTTATGAAACAGCCACTGCCTCCCACACAGTCTGGAAGTAGGTCTGTACTCGTTGGTTTAAGCGTGTCGTGGAGTGGAGCGGGGCGGGGTGGGCGGGAGGGTGGGAGGGCGGACGGCTTCTGAAGCCCAGACCCAGGTGACACCAATCCGTATACTGCTGAGCTCGACCGAGAAGCAAGCGAGCGCTGCAGCAGGCGCGGCCGAGGCACCCGCCCCAGTTAGAAGACACTCGCTCTCTGAGGAGGCAGTTCATTGTTGCAGTCCCTGAACTTGCCTCTTCCCCTCTCTTGCGTTTTACCGGACATGTGACGTGATTTCTACGTTTGTTGCATGACGCTAGAGTCACAACCGGAGGGACCGGCTGGTGGCCTGATACTACCGGGGCCGTCTGTTAGTGGGAGATAGGTTACCGTACCAGAGAACACACCAGAGTCCATCCCGATCCATATACATGCACTCAACTACAGATTTATCTCAGGTAGTAAGGAATTAGTCGCGAGATTTCCAATTTAGGATCTAGAGATAAGACTCATCAGAGAGATGTTCTAATACTGCACCTACAATTCTGTAAAAAGTTGTGTGTACCACTGGCCATTTGGAAAAGGAGACGATTGATAGGAATTCCGAGAAAATTTCAAGTGAGTCTAATTCATTATATTTGTTTTTTATCGTTTGATTTCATGAACCCTGAAAATGTTTCTTATAATATATATCATATCTTCATACGTCTTAATCACTATTTTATTAAGACTTTGAATGAGAGGAGATGAGATATCTATCAATTGTCTAAAAAGATAGATACCGTATATACTTTTCTCCAACTACACTGACAATGATATTTTTCATTTATGTAGTAAGCTAAATATCTAAACATATCTGAGAAAACAATATTGCAGCAAAATATAATTTGCCAAAATACCAACAAAGTATATATATTTTCCACATAATTATAATGATATATTTTTTTTTCTCTAGTAGATTATACATTCTGAGTGTTATTCTTTTTCTTGCTCAATATACAAAACTTGAATCTAAATGAAAGATGGACAAATATATTCCTTTCCTATCGATCGCTTTAATGCTCTATCAACATTTTACAATTTTGAGTTCACATTACAAATATCATTTTGGCAGTTAAGCAGGTGAGAAAAATTTAAGACGCCCACGTCAGAAAGACATACCGGGTATCCGTTTAAAAGATTTTTTTTACAGAGATAAATGCCACTTGTATCAAGCATGATACGGAACATAAGACTTCAAATCCTACAGTTATATGTAAATAACATGGCTACGATAACATCCACATGCATATATTCTATTGATATACAATGGACATCAAACAACATTTTCCATTTATTGATTTCAATAATACGCTTGATAACTTTGGGGATAGTGTTATATCGTTAAATACTTTATCTATTTATATCAAGGAATTAATTAACGATAGAGATAGATTGTGGCTGGTCATTTTATTCATGGTATGGTGGATAAATATAAAGTTTGGGATTGCTGGAATAACAACAAATTAGTTGATACATTTTCAAGACAATGGTGCAAATACATTGTTGTACGGACCGCCCCATATATAACCCAAATATGCAACCATATAAACAGATTCTAACTATAAATGTATGCCTCTAACTTCATATTCTCAACTTCAGCATTTCTAGATAGGTACACTCAAAAAGGGAACAAAAAGAGTTATGATACTAAGTCATGTAACTCATCATTGAAAGCCATATACGTGCATCATACACCTTCTTATTATTTCTATCAGAATAATTCTAAGAGTTAACCACATGTATTGTATATATCCCGTAAGTCACGTCGAGATTTCTTGTTTTGCTTTGGTTAGAATGATCTCGCTTTTCTTTAAAGAAAATATCAGCATGTATTCTTCTATCTCTTTCTCCCATATATTCCTTTTCATACGACATATAAACATTTGTTATACACAATTCCTTGCTATTTGTCATATACAATATTGGTTAAGATATTATTTTTCGAAATCAATTTTATGATATAAACATGCATATGGTTATACAATACTCATTCAGCTTCTTCTGTACGAAATAGATATTGGAGTTGTGCCATGATTTACTTAGATTTGAAGCTTCAATTTGCATAGTATATTTCATTTTCTACTGAATATTATGTAGACATTACACTTAGATTTATCGGGAATATTGTAAACGGATCAATGAAACATAAGAGCATTTGAAGACATACACTATCAGGTCTCATCGCACACATAACATCTTAAACTTACTCTATTCATAATCTTCCCCCCAAAATATCTGTCATTCATAGTGCACAGTATTTGTATTTCCGGCCATTTTAACGGACTTAATAAGAAAGGGATTCATAAACGAATCTATGACCTAACATCTATCTTCTTATATTCATAGATTATCCGCACCAATGGATGCATTAATCTATGGTCAACATTTGCCCTAGAACCGATATTCTTTATTGTAAACAGCATTGCAATCTGTTCGATGGAGATGCCTATGTTTGAAATCGATTCTATCCGTTGACTTACGATCTATACACCAAAGTCAGATCAGCTTGACGGCCGTTATAGTAAAACGACAAAATACAACATACATAGAAAATAATCGATGGTTTTGTGGACAGGCGGCCGTAAACCACGAGTGGATGACGCGTTGTAGTACACGAGCGCTGGCGAGTGTATTACGACGTCTACCTCCAAATATACGATGGGTTTTTAAAGAAAAGCGAGATCAAACCTCGAGTGGTTTAAATTAGCGATGAGGACGGTATGAATGTCCTCATAGTTTCAGATACACCCTTACAACACCGGTTTAGATACAAAAGAAGAAATTATGACAATAATACATACTGGATCAATGAGACTTTTGGTTGATCCAAAGGGATCATGGGTGTGCAGTTCCATCCGCTGAGTCAATTTTTAGTAATCTTCGTATTTGTTTGTGATCACACCATTTTATCCATTGTAAAAACGCTTCGGAAGTTCCACAGCTCGGATCAGGCCAGACACCCGTTTTGGTTCATATGGACAAAAGAGAAACCTGGGACCTGTTTCAGAGATATCGAGGGAATAACGAAAGTTCATCTCAAATGATCGGCACCAATAACGAAAGCATTAACGAAAATATCGTACGTTTCATAAATATCTTTGTTATTCAGATTTAATTTCGTTCGTTATTCTTGCATATTCTTGTATTATCCCCCAAAGACAGTACATTTTATAGTGTGTGTTTTGCCGATACCGGTATGCGGCCGATACATGGTATCAGCATCCATCTTTTTTTTGGTTGTTTTGTCAGTTTAAACTTGGATTTTTAGTAGGATGTTTTGTAAGGGTGAAGTAGTGCTAAGAGAAAGAAAATTATGAAATACGTATGCTACACATATGTATTTCTTCGCTGAAAATATTGAAAGAATTGAATAAGATAAAGGGATTGAAAATCAAATGTATATATTCCTGTTTTGGTACCTACGAGAAGGTACCCCCACTGGTAGTTAAGGATAGTTCAGGGGTCGTACAAACAACGAACGACGACTTTTCTTTTGCAACGGGAATTCCGTCAATGAGTTCGTACCTCAATATTGTTCCATTATAAATATCGATCGAAATTTTATGAAGCGAAAACTGCCATGAACCGGCCGCTATGAGAAATAACGAATGGATATATATAGTATATGTAACAGGCCCGCTGGTCTTAAAAACAACAGACGTAAATAGGTATACATTCTCAAAAGACGCTTCAGTGACCGAAATATATTAAAACAATTAAGCCATTATAAAAACAGAAAGTGCTTAGATATCAAACTCATTTTACAGTCTAGTGTTTAAAAACTCTGCGACAGTGGACGAGATCATACATAGGCTGGCTTCACGATGAGGAGTAAAAGGCTAAATTAGTTGAGGTCGACTTGAAAGAGGAGGATTATAGTAAACAAATGCGGACATCACGGAATGAATCAAGAAAGGGATAGATTAATAGGGAAATCAGTGCTTATACAATATTGCACGCGAATTCGATATAAACGGATGAGGCTTACATCATTTCAAACGTAGTGTTTTGCAGAAGACCTTGATCCTGATATTTGAATAGATGAATAACCTAATGAAACATACTGTGCTATTTACTGCAGAGCATAAGTTGTTTATGCTCCTTTACGTCACCGTGATATATCTAGGCATATCGTAGTAAGTGATGGCGTAACCACTGGTTACATAGTTACGAAGGTTACTGGAGAACTGGTTATGGTTATGGTTTTTTGTTTACATGAATTGTATTTTCTTCCCCAGGGAAGACCGACTTTGAAGCCAAGATAACATACTTACTAATAGATATAGTATTTATCCACTATTGTATCAATTAGATACTTGAGTTGGGAAGATTTAAAATAGGTTGAGTTCGTTACGGCTCGAATTCGTTACGGGTCGAGTTCCCTAGAATTCCTTTATACGAATACAGTCGAAATGGCCATCCTGCTTTCCTGTATATTCCAGTCAAGACGATCTTAGAATGAAAATAATTTAAAGCGATTATATCTGAAGCAATTACCGTTGACTCTTCGTCATACAATACACACGCGGCTGCTGGCTTATTCACATAAAATAAATTATCGTCTAGAATGCCATATTTTCCTTGTTATCTCAACCTGAAATGGTTTTATTTATTCAGCAAAGTTTTACAACAAAACTATTTGCTTCAGAACACGGCGAAAAGTCTAGCAAATTTCTATCTAATTAAGATATCGCGAAACTATTTGAAATCTTCTTGTCGTTGTTTCGCCTTTATTCTGGTATACAAAGGGTCCGGAGGCAGTTAACTGAAAGCACAGACGTGGATGAAGGATTACATAGTGAACATTCGTTATCTGCTGCATAGCCCTCCGAAACCTCTTCCATAAGATTGTTAGAGTTTTTGATGTGGCCGTCGCCACACCTTCCTGTCACGAATCGATAATCAATGGAATCCGCTGTAAATTCATCCTAAATCATAGCCGAATGTATGTTTAATCTATCTATTGTCTATTTTACGATTCGAGTGCGGTTCGGGATTTATCTCACCCCTTTCTATGACATTAAATATCATAAGAATATCAGATTTATACTTCGCAAATCCATATGACGTCAGCTCACATTCCCACTATTGTCACTTTATGGGGGTGATGGTTGAGTTTTTTTTTAAATGTTATTCCCATGGCTAAACTTGTACCAGGAGTGAAATAAAACTCCACACACCTAATCATAGTGCCAGGTGCTGTGTGCACACTATGCGTCTAGTAAGAGCGTTTTATTTTCTCATTTGTAGCGTGACGCCGAGATTTTCATCATGGCTGACATCAAGATAGACACTTCTGGTGTCCAGCAGCAAACCAAAGGACTCTTCTCGTCGGGGATCTACAGCAGTTCGGCCTCGCCTCCGACCGTAGAGTTCGGGAGCGTGGCGAACACGACCCCTCGTGGAAAGACCGAAAACAAAGTGAAGTCTATAAAAGAGTGCCGGGTCTGTGGAGATGGAACGACAGGAACGTATTTTGGCGCCGTTGTCTGTCTGCCCTGCAAGGTTAGCTTCTCAGAATTCTTGTAGTTTTGAGTCACTTCAGTAACATTCAATTCGATTTTCTTCAGTTTTATTTCAGATTAACAAGCAATTTTCAACCCTGTTAGATTAGATTTGTTCTTAGATTTGTGTTTCGCGTATCTTTTACATAAACGCAATAGAATAGCGGAATAAGAATAACCAATTCATGTGTACGAGATTTTGTAATTGACAAAGCTCAGCTAGTTGCATCATACACCGATCTCAAACTCACTGGTCAGCCGTAAGGATTCCGTTCTGCACACTTTGTACGTAAACCACGTCAGTTGTTGTGAAATATTCTTTTAATGATTTCCAGGTATAGTATATGATAATAATTAGACATTGTGAGTGTGTTTGAATTACCTTTTGTCCTTAATCTTTTAGGTAAGAAATATTAACCTCGTTCTCTGAACTTTGTGAAGATATCAGACCAAATCAACTTGGAACATATTTTATTCAGAAACACTAACCATGTCTCCATATGTCTCAGTTCTGCTCAACTTTAAGGTAGTTCAAACGAAGTATAGAATCGTAATCCGCATTCTTTATTCGGTTATTGAATATTCCTCTTCGTAACTAAGAATTTCAAGGCATACCTGCACTACAGAGAAATACGTGTGTTGTTGTAGACGTTCTTCATACGTTATGGGGCAGCTGGAACAAGAAGACTACGATGTCGTAACAATAATTCCTGCCTCATCACCATCACCTCCAGAACTCGCTGTAAGCACTGCCGTCTCATGAAATGTTATTCCGTTGGCATGGTTCGGAAAGGTAAGAACTTCATTTATTGGTGTCACATATTCACAAATACGATATACTGTCTAACTGTGTCACCACTGCCTGGAGCTTATGCATTTTGTGATGAGCGCAGGGAAGGCTTTGCAAAGAAATTTTCTTAACAAACGTAACGCCTATATGTCTTATCCCTACTTTCTATAGTGAATATATTGAGCTTGAACCTGTTCGCATTTGTATATATAATATCAGTAGCATATTGGAAAATGTGGCGAGGTGTACAGCTCAAGTTACTGCATGGATATGAAGAGCAGATCGTCTGCTCCCAGTATTTATAGTCGGACCACTCGCTACTTTGGCGACCTTAACTACCGAACCGTTAATATGGTAACAGACAGGTTGTTGACAGTTTGGTATCACTAGTGATGGGTATTTTCCCGTTTTTGGCGTGATGTCCTGATTACGAAATTTTTGACTTGATCTAATCATTTCTATGCGGTTTCACATGGTGCTCTTCAGGCTCGAGATAGTTGTGGGGGGGGGGGGGGGGGGGGTAGCTGTCAGGTGACAGCTACACAGGGGCCCTCCACTGCAGTTCTTCAACAAGTGGTTGGAAACAGAGTGTTCTGAGGATGGACAGGGGATTCCCATTTATTGAGTATGGCAGTTAAGAGGTGTAAACTGTCAAAGACTTGTATTCAAGATAAAGACATAGTTATAATTTGGTAGCAGCAGCCAGTTGGTAGCAGCAGCCAGGGGAGGGATGGCCAGGCTGTCATCTCGGGGAATGACTGCCAACTATAATCAACGGAGGAAACCAGCAGTAACCAAATAATAATTGAATTTTTTTTACTTGGCTAGGTTTTGGATACTGTGGGTGTAACCTGGACTTTGGTTAATGCTTCAGGGGGTTCAGGCGCACTGGTGCATTTGTGTGTAGACGCTGGGTCCAATCGAATTCCAGCAGGTCTCGTAGTTATATTGCTTTTGCCGTGTCATCAAGACCCTTGCGATGGACTGAGTTGAAGTGTCCGGCCATTTCACTCTCCTTCACATTGTTTTTGGTGATGTTGACGAAATGTGCTGCAAAGCACAATTTCAGTTTTTGTTTGCCAAACTTACTGTATGCCACAATGTTTACATGTCATGCAGTGCACAAGCTCACATTGTATCTGCTCATGTAAGTTCTTCCGGAGGCCTAACAACAGATTCAGCCATCAGTGTTGTTGGTCAGCGCCAACCAGAGAAGCTTCTCTGACGTTTTCACATCGGAGGCGGTATGTAGCAAGTGATGTTACACTCTAGATTCACTTGTGGTTTTGACTGTCATCAAGTCTCGTCAGGCTCAGGATACTTTCATCTCACAAGGTGTCGTCACTTTATGATACAATTTCGGACAAAGTCGCTTCCATCAGTGCAGATCCTCCGTAGGCGTAAGAATAGCCTGTATGGGATTCCTCAGATACAATGTTTAGGGTGCGCTGAATCGTATTGGAGGTAGTTGTAACTGTTAGTAGGTCAGTGCTTAGGGAACTGTCCTTGAGGCGTATAGTGGTGTATAAGAAGTGGGCACTCTCCATGGAGGTCTCTT
Organism: Alentia gelatinosa; assembly: GCA_950022655.1. NCBI lineage: Eukaryota > Metazoa > Annelida > Polychaeta > Phyllodocida > Polynoidae > Alentia > Alentia gelatinosa. The sequence continues at coordinate 30,113,392 of OX465580.1, read as the reverse complement.
TGGGGAATTTTATAGATGTGTGTATCGAATTCGATTGAGCGGAAAAAGTTTTTCAGTTTGTCTGGTCCATGGGGCCAAGCAGGAAGATATCATTGATGAATCTGTACCAGACCAACAGTCGGTCTGGGTAGGTGTAGATGTGTCGCACCTCAAGGTCTGCCAAAAAAAGGTTGGCATACGTAAGGGCGATTTTAGTACCCATGGCTGTGCCTCCTATTTGGGGGTAGTGGTGTTCATTGAAGTCAAAGTTGTTTTTAGTCAAGACAATCCAAAGAAGAAGACAAAGGCTAGTGTTGCTCAGGTCTCCACCAGTCGATGTGCTTTTTTGGAGATGAGTCCATAAATAGAATAGCATCCTGATTTGGTATGTAGGCGTATAGGGAGGTTACATCAAGCATACCTAGGATGGACCTAGGCGGGAGGGTGCTTAGGTCTGCAAGTTTATTTAAGAGATCCCCTGTGTCTCTAAGGTAAGATTTAGTGCTAGTCAGATAGGGCCTGAGATAGATGTCTACTAGGGTCAAGATTTTCTCAGTAGGACAGCAATTGGCCGAGACAATTGGTCGTCCCAGCGGAGGTGACTTACCTTCGTGGATTTTGGGTAGAAGCTACAGTTCAGCAGTCTTGGGGTCTTCCATGAGGAGTTTCTTCAGGAGTTGTTTACTTACCTAGCCCTTTTTCATGCAACTTATGGAGATACAGAGTGATCTCCTCGTTGTGCTGAGACTTGAGATCTGAGGGGACTTTTTTGTAGCTAGTGTTTACCTTCCTTCACATAGTCAGAGTGATTTTGGATTACCCATGTACCACCTTTGTCGGCTGGTTTGATTACAATAGACTGGTTCTTTGCAAGGGCTTAAAGGCTGACTTTTTCTTCTCTATCTAAGTTCTGGCTCTGAGGTGCTTTGACAAAGGTTTTGTTAAGTTCGGTTTCATTAGCCAAGATAAAGGCTCTCAGAGGTGGAGGTACAATGTTTGGTTGCCAAATACTGTTTCTCTTAATAACCTTCAACTTGTCAATGGCAGTTGAGACGGGATTGTCACTGTTGGTAATCGGGGTTACATCTGATTCTTCGTCGGAACTCTGAATTGTTTCATCAGAGGGGTTCTGGTCAGTAAGATGGTTTTCAGGATCAAAGTACTATATGTCCTAATTTTGAATCGACAGTAGAAAGCATCTAGATCCCTACGGAGGTCAACCAAGTGTGGCTCACCCGGGGTAGGGCAGAAATTGAGACCCTGTCAATATATATATATATATATATATATATATATATATATATATATATATATATATATATATATATATATATATATATATATGATATCAGTATCAGGAATGAAATGAAAAATTTCTATAGTATGTTTATCAAATATATTAATAATACATGCATATCTAAATATGTGTCTTGTATAAATCATGGCATAGAATGGCTCTTGTCGCCGCATCTATACATCATTATAATATTATTTCAATCCTCATTTATGGCAGAACGACCAGAAGTGATGCACGCCAAGGAGGGCCAAGAATTATGTTCGGTTTGTCATGACATCGCAAACGGTATCCACTTCGGCACCTACACTTGTGAAGGATGTAAGGTAACTTTCTGGGCCTTTATGATATCCCCACAACTGTTACAGTATATAACGTAAAAGTGGTGTATAGAAAAGCAGTGTATAGAACAGTGTCCACCCTCTTGGTCGCCTCGCCTCCTCATGGTGCAGACCAGATATGCTTGCACGCAAGCATAACAAAAGCGACCGGGGAGGGGAGTTACCCCAGTGGTAAAAAGCATTGGACTTGTAATACCAAGGTTATCAGATTTGTTGATTCGGGTCCCACTGCAGCCACATTTTTCCTTCACCCCCCAGCAGTGGTAGATTTACTGCTATATTAAAGGCCTTATTGGCTGAAAGTAGTTTCCTAGAAAGTAATGAAATCAAAAGGCGAAGCACTCGGATATATATACATCGTTGCTTTATAACCTTCATATACAGTAAACCCCCGCTTCTGGGACACCCTGCTTAAAGAGACACTCCGATTAATGGAATACTTTGCTCTGTATGGAGGGTGTCCTCTTAAGCGGGTTTTACTGTATACATAAAGTACATGTAGTCGCTGAAAAGGTAATCTGCAATAGCCGACTAAATAAGTTCCTTGGTGCATTACAATATGAATTTTATTACCCCAATCTCCTTCCTGTTCACCATTTGACGTAATTACTCCATTATTGAGTTGATTTGGTTTGATGATTCAGAAATTCTTCCGGCGAGGCTTGAAGGAGAACCACTCGTATCGGTGTGTGAAGGATGGGTCCTGTGTGGTCAACCCGCGCAGCCGCAACACCTGCCGATACTGCCGCTTTCGCAAGTGCATGGCAGTGGGAATGACCCACAAAGGTGAGGCATTAAAAGATAGCACACAGGGTATATACAGTGTAATATTGCCCAATCCAACGAAAATAGTTTTATATGAAGAGAGTGTGGATTGCATTAGGATATATATATGCACAATGGTCCTCGAACAACAAAAGGTTTCGTCCAAATATACATCGGTTCAGTTATGATAAATTCTTGGGCGGATCTTAAATTTTAGAGAGGTGTAAAGATTTGAAGGGTAGAACAGACGTTGAAGGTAGAGTAGCGCAGGCTGGAAATTCTGTTTGATGTAAGAATCTGGGCTCCTTAGATTTGAGGACCAGGCTTTGTTAGCCGCCGGTCTGTCTGGGACAATCTAGTGGAGCGACGTCGAGCATAACTGGATTTTTCTGAGAGGCTTTCTTATCTTGCATTTGAAACTTTCAATATCTATTGAGAAATTTTCTTCCTTCTACACTTTTTACCAGTCGGTGCCCTATGCCTATTGCCGCATGTGGCACAAAGACGACGATGACCCATGTATAATGTCACTGACGAGTATAGAAGAAAATTTTCTGTGATAGTCTCTGTGTGCAGTGAATGTGTATGCTCAACCCGGTGAGTAATGGCTTGTCCGCAGGATGGTAGGCAGACGGGGTGAGCGACGCAGTGGTGAATGGTGACGGTGGCGCCCTCTGGGGTTGACGAGTATAACATCATCAACGAGTGTGTCGATGCTCGTAGGAAACAGGGCTTCTTGTCAATGAAGAGATATATGCTAAATTCCATCATTCAATATTCCCATTTTTATTCTTCAAAATTTAAAATGATAAGATATCAATGGAATTAATTCCGATATACTTGTCCACATGCCAAATTTACCCATTCTCTTTTCCGTCGCTGTCTTTTAGGCTTTAGGTCTAACTGTAATATCATATTGGGAATACATCATACCTAACTGGAGAGTTACGGGTAATGCGAAAGCGGGAAAAAAGACAAACCACCCACTCTACAAGAACAATGACTCTCCTCCTCCGTCGGTGATAGGGGGCTTTCTGACAATTTAGAGTGAGCAATTGCCCCGGCAATCGGCCAGTGCGGATATCTCAATAAAATTTTTGAATTAAGTTAATTTATTTACTTGGTTTTGTCGCCAGTTCGTGTTGGACGGCCACGGAAGGCACAGAGGGAGTTCCTGCTCTCGACCATTCAGAAAATGAGCCGTCACAACTCATCGTCAGGGGAGTCCGATCAGGGGTCCTCCTTGTCCTCAGGAGTCCGCAGCGACTCGGACGCCACCATGTCGCCCTCTGGTGGGCAGCGGGCAGAAGTCTTCCCTTCCTGCCTAAGCCGCAGCGAGAGCTGCAGCTCGCTCTCCTCGTGCGAAACAGACAGTACCATGAGACAGGAACCGGAGACCGTCATCTTGCCGTCTACCATATTGCCCGAGCCAAACTTCGGAAACCCACGAGAAGTATACTCTTCTGCACAATCACCTGGTATGACCAGCGCCACGCTGCCCATGACGGAACTGGAACAGATGGTGAGTGACCGACCGGTGGGCTATTTTTCTAGCCCAACGAATGTCGCCCTCCAATCAGATGACGTAGAGGAAGAGCGGCTGAATGTGCAGGGTACGCCGAGGGTGAGCTGCTCGTCCGTGATCTGCTCCACCGACATGGAAACCAACGCGGCCCATTCTCGGCAGAAGGTGTACGTTGGGGACTTCACCTACCTGCTCTCCGACTCGCTGAGTCGACGTTACCTGCACACAGTGCTGCCTTACTGGACACACCCCCTGTTACCATCTGGTGACTGTGTATGCAGCCCGGAGGAACGGCAAATCCTCCAGCAACTGTCGGCGGCGCACTCGGAGGCCGTTGACGCTCTCCAAGGCCCCTTCCCAACAGCCACCATATTGAAGGAGGCACTAGCGTCGGTGAGGGTCATCTCTAGTATTTTTAAGTCTGATATATGCATTATATTTAAAAAATCTTGCATTATTTCCTAGAGATATTCAATATTGACTAACACACATTTACAAGAACTGGGGTTACAACATAGACGCTTTTTTTGTTTGTTTTACAAAACTCAGATAACCTATTTTTTTCCTGTGATCGACAATTATTGTTGTGCCATCTTTTAGAAGTGTTATGTACTGTTATTAATTCGACCGTTGTACGCGATATATTAAAGATAGGTTGTATGCACAAATTCCGAAATTGTTTATCCCCTCACCACCCTCACTGCGTACGAAATTTATGGATGGCCCCAATGCAATGATAACCGCTGTTTACAGTAGCGAGTTACCTATTGGTAAATCAATATTTCATTCCAAATTATAAGGTGGCGGCTACTTGAGACGAATGTAATTTCTTTCAGGCTCAGCACCTTTCCATAAACTTATCAAATATAGCACTTTGACGTCACCTTTCATTGTATCACTGGAGATCTGGCTGTGCAAATCATCATTTGTCAAATATAATCAATATTCCTATTGACTATTTATATGTACATACGCATGTATTGCATTTTTGCTTGTTCCAGGGGGAGTTAACCGATAATGTTGGCGATTTTCTTCGGCATAGGCTCGTACGGATTCTGAATTCTTTCATCTCCTTCCTTAAATCTCAACCTGGTAAGCGACAATATTAATTTTATAGTTAATATGTATGGCTTGTCTATGGCCTGCATATCTATAAATAGGGGAACCTTCGCTTTAAGAAGATTTGACATACAATCGCCACTGTAATCTGCATAGTGAACACATAATTAGAGAGGATGACCAAGGCAATTTCTAATTTGTAGATCAATTCATGTTTCCTTTGGATTTTACGTCTTGTTAATAAGCAGGTACATGGTGTAGTCCCCCACGTAGTTTTGCGGGTATATGCTTCGGAACATAATAGGAAAACAGGATAGTATCAAGAGACGTCACGAGTTTGAGTCTGAGTTAATTTATGTCACGCATTTTGTTGGCTCTGTAATCTCACGAGTCCTTGTGTTGGCCCCGTAATCTCATGAATCGAAGACTACACAATGTGTGACATAAATAAACTCAGACTCAAACGAATGGCGTCTAGATTCTATCCTAAACCGTTTCTACGTGTTTTTTTTTAATATTAGAAAGTAGTGACATAAACAACACTCGTGTCACAAATAAATCCCATGTTAAGCCTATGGCGTTTGATATTAGGGGTAGGATACACAGTATATTGAATAACTAAATGACGATATCAACTTGTTCTGTCTACAGTACTGCTAGATCTGCACGAGGAGGACGTACTGACGGTGATCCGTATGACGGTGAACACTTGGGCACTTGTCGGGGCTGCATGTCGCTACTATAACCCAGTCACACGCCTCCTTCCGCACGTGCATGACATCATGCTGCACGCTGACAACCAGCACAGTCCTCTCAACGGTCGCAACCTACACATCGCGCACAAACTGCATAAGCTACACCTGGACGACACGGAGGCCGCACTCCTTATCATGTCGTGCATCCTGGCGACAGGTACGTGTTGTGACCTGAAAATACGTATTTGATGGTCCCTTTGTAACTTTTATTTATCCTGGAAGAACACTCAGCCGTTACAGCTGGTTTCAATGTGTTCCCAGATCGTTTTGGTTAGAGTATTGGAACTTTCCTCCATTTGGGAGTCAAGAATATGATCAGACATAACACGTGTGTCTATGTGGTGTGGGATCTAAAAGAACTCTCACCTCGGTAAATGTTAAGGGGTGAGATTTCTACCTAAATTCATTACATAGATTCGATCACCACCCTTGTGGTGTAAAAGAACATTGAGAAAGTCTGGTGAGAACCTCTAATGGTTAACTGGACATTAAATCAAACCAACCAAGTAAACCATCACGTGATTGAGAAAGTTATAACCCTACGTCACCGGGTGGTCACCGGGGCTAATGATGTGTAAAGATTAAGAATGTGTGCTAACTATGACACAACCTGTCAACAGTTATCCAGTCACTAACGACATTACCAAAGAGTCAATAACTGATTACACACTAAGGCATTTCCACTTATATGCATGTCTCTAGAATATCGCATAGATAGACGAAGTTAAAGTCACTCCAGTCACAACAAAATTGGGACAACAGGACGCTAACTTGTTATTCTATCATGTCATGTGATCACCGTGTTATCAAACCAACACCTATCACTATTATCAGAATTACTTTTCTTACTGTCTCATCAATACTGTTATTCATTCTCTTATTCATTAGGTAGATGTTGTTGTTGTTGTTGTTGTTGTTGTTGTTGTTGTTTTTATTATTATTATTATTATTATTATTATTATTATTATTATTATTATTATTATTATTATTGTGATGTTATTTGTGTTACTATCTATATAACTACAGCATGACTTACATGAAATGGTATATGAAAAAAACAGGAAAAACATATAAAAGTAGAGTGGGTACGGACACATGTTACAGGGTCGGCTGCTGGGGGTGACTGATTACACGGCAGTGGCAGCGCCTACCCCGCGGTGGTACCACCTAGTGTGAAATATATAAAGAAATTGAACTGGAGGAACTGTCCATTATTACTTTAAATTTAGTTCCCTTACTTATAATCATTATTAATATTACTACCTCATCGATATTCTCATCAACTCTCTTATTCATTTGCATAATGGTTATTACTGTTATTTTTATGATGGTATATGTGTTACTCTCTATATAACGACAACATAACTTATATAAAATAATTGGAGACAATAGAACAGAAAGCAAAATGTTGTAAAACTTGGATGGGAGAGCGAGCACCGAAAGAGTGAGCTTGTACCACCGAATAATTGCCAATTTACAAAAAAAAGGACCAAACCCCGAAATGTTTCGCTGGGCTAACACCCATAACCAAGGGAGCGTACATAATTTACGACAAGCTGAGGCGGTTAGATATTAGAGGGAAGGGGGGGGGGGGTTGATCTGAGAGTATTTGCCTTGGGGAGGTTTTATTTTGGGGTATTTGCCAGGGAAAGGGGGGGGGGGGCTTCAATTTCAAGGATTCACGTTTTCATGATTCAGACACAGAAGGGGAGCTCTAATTTTCACGTGGGTTCTAGAGTTGTGTATTTGGATAATCTTTACAATTTTAAGGTCAATATCTTCTTGTAAAATTGATTTGATTTTAAATAGTTTCAAATCCTGGTTTTACATTCATCTAGCTTTTGGAATTACTTAGTGTCTTTAAAAAAACTTCACATACATGAGAAACAGACTCGGACGATTTTCTGAGGAGGGATCAATTCTAAATAGGAGTGTCAGTAGAGTTTGTGGTTAGGATGGCATGAATACTGTGGCTATTACCGATGTTGGATGGCCACCATTGTCACAACAATTGCTTGATGAAAATGTAAGGCAAATGACAGTTGATGACATAAATATGTATTTTGATGAAATTCATTCAACATACCTCCCAAATCACTGCAGTAATGTTACCCAAGTGATAATCCCTTCAATTGGTTATTCATGGCCCTTGCTCTGCTATCAGAGAGTCTTCGATGCAAAAAAATTAACAAATCTTACTATAAGACTATATAGACGAAATAATATCCTCAGAAAAAAAGCAATACCATAATGTAAATGTTGTTGTATCTGGTTTCAGAGCCAGTGATTCTTTAACCTTTGCAACACCTAAGAAACACTTGCAATTTTTGTGACAATTGTGGGTATCTCTACAATAGTAATACAGTTACTGGTCCTTCTGTGATGAAAAATAAGTGCTGTAATAGGTCTTCCATGGTCTTGAGGTTAACAAAGGGGTTGTTCATTGGCATCCATAAATTTGACAACATTGCTCACAGGGTCGGGCCTTTGCTTCACATGTTTATAATACACAAACCAACAACCAACAGCTAGACGCTCTTTCGATTCTGCGCCGAGCTCCTACCCGGCCGGCCGAACATGGCGGTTTTTTTTTACCGCACTCTTCCACCAACCACCTATTCCAGCCAGCCGATGGCCACAACGCGTCTCAAAACCAAGACCCGGCGCGGGGTGGGACATCAGGTGGATGTTGGGCTCATTAACGTGGTAATCTAGTTCTCTGCTTAGTCGATAGGCGGCGCGTCGAGCGGTGCCAAACACTACGCTGTTCTGATCCCACAAAAGCGGAGCGGAGCAGTGTGCTGCCATGTTGGGGTTTGTATGGTAATGCTGAAAGCTTGTCGATTTTGCACTGAATACTAAATGAAAACGAAGTCGGAGATAAACAAAGATAAGCCTTGATGTTATGAATGTGTACATCTGACTCAGGCGCTAGAATCCTTCCCAGAGTACCCAAACTGTCTGAACTTTCAGTTCATGGGTTAGGCTATTGCAGGTGTAAACGTGGGTGCCATACTCTCATCAAACCCATCGGCCAGCCACACAGTTCCAGCTGGCAAGAACTGATAAATCAGTTTTTGTTGGCTGGAAGAAATCCTGTCAGGACAACAAGAATTGTTAGATCGGATGGAAAGCTGGGTTCAAAGTCTAGCTGGTGGAAGAGTATTTCAGCAGGCAGCAAATCCTCAGCAACCTTGAGGCGAAGTGCCAACAAACTCTAACAGATGCCAATTTCACCCGGTAACTCAGAGCCGACGCCTGCTGGAAGGTATGGAGGCGATTCCCCCAAACCGGCCGATATCTCCTGGAGGCCAAATCTGCTGGCAAAGGCTGTATGATTGGTGTACAGGCGCCGGGGCTGGCATCTAGTAGGTGGAACATGCGCTTCACTGACGGGCACAATTTACTCGGAATGGAAAGTTTTCCTTCATCAGGAGTGTATTTTAACCCTGCTTAAAGGAACACTCCCCTTAAGGGGAAGATTGTTTTGATTGCTTGTTTATGGTGTGTGTGTGAGACAATGAGACACCCATCAACGACCCATAGGCTCCTGTATGCGTCAGGTATGGGTCTTTGGGGTGTTTGTGTGGTTAGTGTTTTTTTTTGCTATTCATGTAGATAGTGACAGAGTAAATTCACAAATAAGGCGCTCTTCCTGGCACCAGTCGAACAGAACAAGTTCGTTGCAAAAAGCAACGCAGTTAAGGTGCAATCAAGAAAATTATAGAAGATATAAACCATTTCATACTTGATTTAGATGTTCTCAGTATATTATTCATAGTCCATAGTCGAGAGGTCATATAACTCTGTCACGTACTTATATCATATATGTCCATTATACGATTTCTTTTCTGACTAGTCAGATTCAACGTGGTTATTCATCTACAATCGACAAAGTCACAAAATACAGCACATGACAAGAAAACACCTTATCTTCCTATCAGTCAAACAACAGTTTTAGTATCAATATATGGTGTATTGATATAAGATAGTTATATTTTCTTTTTTTCTGTAGTATCACATAATTACTATAGACAAAGAGCTACTCTAGCGCTTATTATGAAGAGATCATCTGATTTAGTCCGGTCCTATGGCTCAGTGCTAACGATACTTACACTGGTAGCTTTTCATATGTTTCTCTTAATAATAGCAATCTTTTAACTTCGATTTTAAAATGATTCTTTATTGGTATATCCTGTAAGCTTGTGAGTAACAGGTTCCACAAAAGCACCCCCCTATAGATTGGACTTTTGCTGTACTTCTCAGATCTAGGTCTGAGTGTTTCTATTACTGTTTGATACTCATTCTGGTATTATTCCTCTCATAACCTATTATATTCTCACTAGCGACAGCATATGAACGCATCTGGTGAAAACAAATGGTTCTATAACAGCATCGCGCTTTCCGCTATCAAATTTCATGTCTTACATGACTCTTGACATCTTCATTTTAGCTTCTACACACACAATCGGAAGTGGCGAATGTGAGAATCGTGTTCTCCAGTATTAAATTGGAATTCATTGGAAGAACTGGCAACTAGCCAGAAATGGATTGTTCAATAAAAAAAAATTAAAAAAATTAGTCTACCCAGTCAGACAAATAAAACAAATAATGACATTTCTTAGTTCTATCGGAGGGTCAAACTTCAGGTGCCCTGAGTCACTGTTCACAACACTCGGACCCTGAGCCTTCACTTGCGGCCATGGGTGGTAGGGCTGATTTTCCTTGGCGGGCGGCGTCAACCTGGACCTACTGGTAATAATGTATTCTGTCAATATATGGTGGGTACTAGCCTTAGTGCAGCCAAAATTCACCAGACGGCGTGTTCACAGCTCAAGGTTGGCTGGTACCCGCCTGTATGGAATGATAACAGGGAGGTAGTGTACGTTGGTTGCAGGGCTGACAGAGGTTGAATGCTGGTTTTGGAGTCTATCATGGGAAGTGCTCGACAGCCCAAAAGCCAACTGACATTGCACTTGAGGTGATGTGGTTTTCACGAGCAATAAACTCTAATGGGATATAAATCTGATACAATTGCAATGAGATTAAGTGAACATGAGTTATGATACAACGCCCTAGCTGAAATATTGATCGAAAACAAACTTTGATGGCTTTGACAGGTGCTTGATCGATGATAGGGGCCGCAAACGTTTGACAATGAATTATGACAGTGCATATTGCTCAGTAATCGACTTCAGTATGGTTTGAATACTCAACAACAAAGAAAACATTGTTATTCATCATTTCCCAACTAGATATGTAATTTGAAATTCTTCTATATATTGACACTGTGCTCATTGTTTGGTCTTGCCTTCGAATCATTGACACACGCGATCTTGTTTATTTATGGTCCGTAGCCCGCGCATGCACTTACCGATGTTACCAAAATCAGGTATATGCATCAATCTGTCCCTGCGGTCTAATTCCGCCAAGCCCCCTAGCAGATGACCAGGGAACTAGCGTAGGCTCAAGGTAGCCCTGTGCGCCTCAAGTGGTAGTGAAAGAGACTAACGTGGGGACCAGCACTGGAAACAGTCAAGTTGAGCAGTGACCCAAAACACATAAGCGATGCTAGGCCTAACCTCAGCCTGATTTAGAGACCAGCGGACCTTGTGGCATCTTTTAAATGGCGGAGGCTGTTGAGGTTCATCTCAGGGTATCAAGATAAGAAAATTATAATGATAAATTTTGTTTTGGGCATGGCTAGAAATGAATTATGCAAAAAAGTATATGTGACTAAATATAGACAAAAAAGGAATAGCAGGATTGAGTTTTTTTATACACGAGAATCGCATTCTCGTGGGGTGTCAATCTTTAAGCCTAGGTCTGGTTAAGCAGGTCCCGCCAGAATCTTATCTTTAAAAAAATAGTAGGTAATCAAAGGTCTTCCATCAGTTCATTAAAATCAATAGTTGATGAGCTCGTCTATAAGCCAAGGCGTATCATGGTAAGGTTCATCATTATTTATATCCTATGCATGCCTCAGGTCCAAGGCATGTATAACTATTAATTTGATTACTAAAGGTGATATGGGAGTCCTGTATACGTGGGGTTTTACTGTACTGCGATTGCTGGTGGCAGAAATCTGGCAATATCTAAGTTATCAGATATGTATTTTAAACAGTATAGTTGGCAGTATTGTTCTCATTTTGAATCGTTTCGAGATCTAGTTTTACATTCTTCTAGCTTTTAGAATTAAGGATTAGTTCAAAATAACAATGCCACAAGAGTGCGTGGTTATGTTGGCATTAATACTACGGCTAATACTGATATCGAATGGTCACTGCTCACCCCTAGAGTTGCTGATGTCTGATGGTCGCTTCTGATTTCGTTTGATGTAGGCTGACTTTTTGACGCCTCCGCAATCTCAATGGAACACCCACTTTAAGATAGTTCCTAGAGCAGCAGTTAGATAAGCTCTGGTGCCAGCTTGTCCTGACAGGGTCATGGTCCACTTCCTAGATGATTCACTAATATTCCTATGCAGGCCTACGTTAACCAGTTTGCAGTAATTGCTCTTGAACTGTTACTAGATATCCACATTTCTCGAGGGCTGGAGAGCTGACTGATATACAGCGTATCGCAGGATTTGATCATAGATGTTTGATATTTGCTTACCAGGATTCACCTGTCTTTATTTACTGAACATTAATATATAATATTCATGTACATATACATGTGTATATTGAAGAGAATTGATTTAAGGCTTTTGCCTGGGGTAGAGGAGGATGTCAGGGTATTTTAAGGCATTCCCGACAAGGGGGGGGGGGGCGCTTCATCTAGAGGTATTTGCCTTGAGGACATTTCATTTTGAGGTATTACCGAGGGGGTCTTTATTTTCTAGGATTCGCTGAGCAAACCCACCCACCCCTGCCATAGATAATTAACTCTCCCTAAGGCAGTAGGAAATGTGCGTTGGGGGTAGGGGTATAGGATGCATAGCTGCATAGTTTAATTTCTATCAATGCAAATAAATTATACTATATTAGATATGTGAAGTTTTCATAAGTAAGAAAAGAGAAACTTCAAGTAGCTACTGTTTTATAAGAAGAACAATGAACCTGTCAAAGTGACATGTAATTGGAAACCTTATTCGGTGTGAAGAATGTAGATACGAACACTCTACTATCGCAGGACAACGCACTCGGTGTTTCTGATATATTGGTGGAAATATCAAACTAACCATATAATAATACCAAAATTTGAAAATACTAAGACTAGTAGAAAAAGCACACTGTAAGATATTGACGTCTTAGGCCGGAGAAATATAGATTTAGTAAATTATATCAAGGTATGCTCATATCGCATACATTGCCAGAAGAAATATATGAATTAAGTGAAGGAAATATTTTTAAACCCGAGATAAAGAAATATCAATTAGTTATTTTATAACACACTACCGACATGGGTTAACATCGTAGTTTCTTTTTTTCTCTGTCTCATAGATATGGGGCCAAATGACCCTAGCACACTATATATAGTAAAAGCCGCAGGTGTGTTGTAAAATAGTGTCTGCTACACACGGATAGGGTTATTAATCCATTTACGATTGGTACCCTGTTGTCATGTATTGTCTGCGAAATGAATTTCCACGGCAGGTGATTATCATCAAGTACCTCACTGTGTACCAATTGAGAAGGACTATAAGAAACTGACTTAATTACACAATAAACTCAGAGTCAGATGATCTGATTTGCCAATAACTATGCTGATGAAATGAACTCCAAGAAAAGCCACTTACCTGTTTGGTAAGTGTACTATAGGTTCCCCATTCACTTCAATATAAATAATGACTGTTTTTGTTCTTTATATTTCTAATCTCTCTTCACAATTTTGTTTTTCAGATTCCTTTGACATGAAGGAACCGGAGATTATAGAAAAGAAAAGATGGGGGATACTTCGTTTATTCCGTGCTCATACAACAGGTAAATGTTTTAACAGTATATCTTTGTAAACCCATTGGCAATTTCATCGTGTATTATAAACCATTCTTCAATTAAATATCTGGATAATATAGATATTACCCTATATATGACCTGTTCTGTATATTATCTGCATTCAACAGGATGTCTTAATATTTTAACTCATCATGATTCACAAAGTATGCGATAACCGGATTTTACAAGTTTGAATGTATATGACAAATTATGACAATCGATTATCGTGAAGCAGATTCTGATATTCAGGTCCCCTATTTTCACCTCCTTTCAGCCAAATACGGGTGGCCCAATTGGCGGATGGAGGAGTTGTTTGCGTGTGTCCCGGAGATGCGGCTGGTGGCGATATGGTTCAACGACCTGTCATACACTACGTGGTTTCCACAAAGGAGCACTAAAGACTTGCCATCCGGATCTCAGTCCTGTCCGTCCTAACCCAGCACTAAGATGAACAAGTAGCTAGCCAGTTTCGGTCAGCTGGAACGATTATCATCATCAAGAAAGTGATATTCATAAGCATTCCAAGTTCGATATACATGTAGTTCAGGAACATTGTGAGTGATGGTACTTAATCATATTGATACAGAAAAAAGTACAATGACACTCTTCCAGGACAGTGCAAAGGAGATTTAGAAAAAGCATTGGTTCTGCCTGGAGGTGCAGTCACACATAATCAATACGATCACCAGTACATGTACTTATTATCGATTGAAAAAGAGTACTCAGTTTGTGATATTCTAAAAATGAAGATACTTAATGTAGGGTTTCATAGATCTTTCAGAAAGGGAGGACAAATATCGACACAGACTAAGTGCTAGACAAATTTAGGAAGTCGGCAACTTTACAATGACACTGCCTTAATTTCATCTGAACCCACTATTTTTTCTATGACTTTTACACCAGAGGCTTCAGACTAGTCTCATTTTGTCTATTCCCATCTGGCTCCAGTGGACAGGATACATTTTCAATAACTAAAATAGGTTTTTCTGCAATATAGTAATTGGTAGGAAGTGCCTTGGTGCATTCTTTCTTAGATATACAGACTGCCTCAGACCTCCCTTGACCATAACGTAAATGGCATAACCTAATACTCTTCAATGAATGACCTGAGAATTATCCTGTTCACTCTGGTATACTTGATTAACGACACCATATTGTCGTGCATCATTATAAGTCCATGGGATTTTCATCCTAAAAGTTAAAGTTATTTGTTACCAGGGCCTACGGATCTAGTCGATTAAAAAACGACATCGTCTTTCAATTTACCTCAGATAAGATATGACTAAAGTAAGATGAGATCCGAAACTGTTGATCTTCGTTAGGAATTTTGCAGTAGTCGGGAAATGCCGATTCAATGGCCAAGATATTTTACTTCAGCCTGTCCGAGGCGCAGCTGGAGAAGTGTTCAATGAATCTCATTGGACCTGAGTTTACATTTTTTCTATTTTAATTATTTATCCACCGAATTCTCCTGATAGTTCAAAATCCATGGTCCGTTGTTAGCGTCGATGCTTTCAGAGATAGCAATCTCGGAAAAGATTTGACATAAAACCTGTAAGTTTGCTATTAGATATATACACTTGGTTAGCAATGATAAATTCTGTTTACTGGGTTTGACTGCAGGCCAAAAAGATTACACAAGTGGACGGGTCGGACTAAACAGAACTAGGAGTTTATAAAGTGATTGAAGCACGGTGTTCTTTGGTGAGGGTTGCAGGCGGGTAACTAATAGGATGACATTTTACGACGAGGCTACTACGCGACTAATGAGTTTTTTCCCCCCAACGGAATGACACCTTTCCCGAACACTGCCAAGCAGTTGAGGAAAGGAATTCCTTCCGTCGGGGGACTCTTACACACAACTAATGATTTGACGCCTGTGTACTTTGTATATATTCGAGAGAATGTTATGTGCAATATATCCCATGGGGCTTAAGAACAAAGAGAATGTTATTGAAGATATTGTTCCATAATGCATGCATCTGTGTGCAATCATGAGTTCTACCGAGGCCTTTCATTCAGCTTTTTAAGCTTTCTAACTTGAATAAATCGTTTGACCTCTTTATGTTCGTAGTTAACGTTGGATTGGGCGTTTGATGTTAAGATCTATTGGTCATTTTATGTCGGTGCCTTTTCACAAACTATGTGTGTCTTGCATTCGGATGGTACTCCTGTAAAGATACTGACCAAATTAATTCCTGCCATCTCACGGTGCTGGAAGACTTATAGTCTGATTCCGACTTGTTGCCGATCTTGCCATATGATCTGAAACGAGACATGAACCTAAGCGTCTCCTCTGTACAAATAGATATTTTTGGGTTGATTCCAGTAATGAAAGGTTTACTGTCACAAGTCCCTAATTACTGATAGGGGATATATTTAAAGCTTCATTTTCTAACTGGTAAAGGTTTAAAACCTCTAGCTGTTGATCATTCCTTACAGGATGTAATAAAAATGTCGTTAATTTAGCAGGCCATGCAAATAAACAATGATCTTTGTGTAGTCTACAGGTTATGATATCAATTTTGATGTGTAACCCGATTCATAACTTGTGTATATTAAATGTAAAATAAAAGGAATTACTATTGATATTCTCATGTAATGGAAATATAAACCACATCAGCATATATTTCTGTCACTGAAATACATGCCCTTCTTTGATTGGATTCAAAGACAACTTTACCCGATATAGCTATTTTGTCCTTCTACATTCCATTTGATATCCTGTTTCTGTTTTTGACAAATTTTATATTGTACTGACACGGCTGGAACAATATTTATTGTGTGCATATCACTTCACTAGTACTGAAAACTTGCAGGCGACCAGTTATTCAAGAGTAAAAGAAAAAAGATGGTCGGAAATGAATGGAAATGGACTGCCCCGATAGGTTCGAGTGTAAGCACTGCCATCTTTATACAGACGTTGTTATTCATTTTGCACATTATATCTGAATATGAGCTAAAATTTGACATTGAATTGACACAACTTGCCACTCGCTGCCAGCAGTTGCTGCAGTATTTAAAACCAAGAGTGTTGCTATGGAGTGTCCACAAGTTGACACCATTGGTCAACCAAGACAGGTTGACGGTATGTCGCCAGTCGTTTCTCCAGGTGTGAGAATCACAATTGTTTATCACTTAAGCCGCACTCATAATGCACACCACTGCATTTAGAGTGTAAATCACTCAGTACGCTTTCAGATCCTGGTTGTTTCCTCTCATGATACAGATAAGGGGCTCTTCTCGATTGAATGGTTCTATATCTAAGAGGATAATACGAGTATCTATATCATATTGTGCTTTCTGTCACTGATGCTTGATTCAGAGGCTTTGAGTAGCATTTGTACTTGTGTATGTATCTCACTACAATGCTATATGTATGTATACACCTCTCTGTAGAAATGTATATATTTTTCATGCACATGCACATCTATAGCTTATAAAAATCAGAGGGTGTATGAAGTGCCATCTTATTCTACTCTATTGCAGCATTGTATTAGCAGCAGAGGGCATTTTTTGTAAAGTTGTTGTAAAAATAATCCAGAAATAGACAAAAAGGCAATGTCTTCTCACACAGTGCTTTTTCCACAGAATGTCTTCCCCCTTTCCCTTTAAATGTTAAATGGTTATTTATGTAATGGTGTTTAATGTATAGATAGGGTCTAAAGACAAAAATCGTGTTCAAATATAATTTTTGGCCTTCGTCAAAACAGATGTCGCAGTAAGCTGACGGGATATGACCGGAAGTTAGTAAGAGGCTAATACACAGAGCCTCACTGGGAGGGACCTAATGCAAAGGATTACAAATGGTGTTCACCTTTGTGACCATACAACTTGTATGGATAAACCCTGAATTGTTTGCTGGAGTGTACGTGCCTTTCACAGTAACCAAAAACGCTACAAAGAGTTTAGTATTTTTGTATTACATCTTCCCTTAAGGTGTTTCCTTCCACAACGTTAGATCTCAGGTGTGTTATTCACTATGATTGTGAATATTTCAGCCGGCTGTCGCCACCTTGTTTGATACACATATACTCAATAGATTCACAACGGTGACAGGTGTGGATAATTATAAACCCGTGACGTCACATTTAGCTGGTGTTGCTTAGATACCTTAGATATCATGAGAACTGTTGGTAACAGGCTAGATACAGAAATTAAATAATGCAGGGGATTGCGCCATAGGGTAATGATTATACGGATATAAGTACATATATTTATATTGAGAGACAGAGACAGAGACAGAGACAGAGACAGACAGACAGACAGACAGACAGACAGAGACAGAGAGAGTGACAGAGAGACAGACAGAGAGATGTTGTTTATGTCTAGGAATCTACAGGAGGTACATGTATCTTTCTGCCAGTCAGTCAATTAGATGGACAGACGTCCTTCTGGGGCTATATTTTTACGTTTGGTCCCATTGTATAAGTACTTCAATGTGGCAATTCAATCGAATTCAATAATTTATAAAAGAACTAAATGGAATTCAAAAGGACATTAAATAATGTCAACATGGCACTAAGGGATTTCGATAAACAAGAATCATTGTTATGGTTGAATCACCGATGTGTATTGTACAACAAGAGAGTGGTATCCCAATCGAAATACAAGTTACATCATGTTCAATATGTTATTAACTGTTAACCAGAAGGATCTCGGTAATGAAGAAACTTGCTAGTTTTTCACCTCAGTGTGGTTGTTAATTAACATCTAAGTAGCGTAGCACCTGTAATTATATTTTGTGACATAGACTGTTATATCTGTTATTTTGGTGGTTATTTTTATTCACATTGTTATGGTCATGTGCCATGTTGTTTTGGTATATTCCCTTGTTCATATGAGACATTTGAGTGCGGTGTGTGGAATAATGTGCTGTGCATATTGATAGTGGTTGGTAAAACTATTCGATCATATGATTGACATGAAGTACTTTGCGGTATTGTACACATAACAAACAGCAGTGGGCAGTCCTCATCACGACCAATAATATGTTACTGGGTGTCGATTTGGTGGCCATGTTTGTGTCATTTTGTGTCAATAAATGTTACATTAAACTTGTGCTGAAACATATAGTGCCCTTAGTAAATCATTAAGATTTTATTGTGAGTAAACTGTCAGGGTTTCTTTTAGTAATTTGTTTGAAATAATACTGTCCTTTTTGTCAAAGACAAACATAAGTTCACAATCGAACTTAAGGTAGCTGAACTAGCCTAGAAAAAATAATCTTTACTCTGGATAGCAAAAACCCTTCGTACTAACTGTTGAGACTATTATGCGTTACAGTCGGTGGATTAGGTTAAGCCTAATATACATCTACCGATTCCGGTTGTAACGATTAGTTCCTAAATCGTATAGGAGTCGGTGAACTTGTTGCAGGCAAATTAAGTAACCCCTCAGCCCATGTCGGCCACCTAATCAAAAGCCATTTACCAATGTTCTGTTGTCTTCGACTGGATTTTTCATCATGTTGATAAACTTTTGGCGACTTAGGAACATTGAACGACAACTCGTTGGTGACAAAAGAACATCTCAAGTGGGTGGTTTCACTAGGATGGCTGGAAGACTTGGTGGTAATGCGTAAACAGAAGAGGTGGCTATGGATACTCACTCACGTGGTTCCGGTCACGTAACCACCCTACTCTGCACACCACTCTCACCCACTCCAACCTGGGATGCAAGTTAGTAAGGAACTACCCGCTGCACTCCGACCCGACTCTGGGTTTACCCCAATAACTCTGTCGAAACATCATGGAAAATGGGGGAAACCATCTCAAACGTCGCGAATTTAACTCGGACCTCGAAGACGGAGTTGGGAACGAGTTGGCTCACCAGGAAAAACTCAGAAAAACGGATGTCTGCTCTTGCTTGACTGCAGCTCGCCATAACACACCACATGGTGGGAGCTGCTCAACCTGGGCCAGCACACACTCTACCAGCGATTAACTCGCCCCGCTCCACTAAACCATCTAAAAACTCACAGCAACTCATCCTAAACCTGCAAGTTTGCCATCAGCAGGCTCAAAACCATAATTTTCATCCACATGTCATCTCTAAACTTGCTGCCATGTGCCTCCCTTATAGATCTGGTCCCGGCCAACGGTCATCTTCCCCGGTGACACCACCGAACCAGCTCAAGTTTCACAACTCTGACCCGGGCCTGGGCAGAGGTTAGTCATTACTACACACCGGGGCCTCGCATCTCTTTGCCCCTCTCCTCTATACACTGAACTCTGTGGCCGAGACCACCCCACGTGGTAGGAACTGCTCAACCAATGGCGAGCACAAACTCTACCAGCGACAAACTCGCCCTGCTCAAACCATCTATAAACTCGCAGCAACTCATCCTAAACCTGCAAAGTCCCCATTAGCAGACTCAAAACCGTGAGTTTCACCCACGTCTCATTGCTTAATTCCCTTCCACATGTCTCCTTTGTCTGGTCCTGGCCATCTTCCCCGGCGACACTACCGACCCAGCTCAAGTTTCACAGGCCCCTGACCTGGGCCCAGGCAGAGGTCAGTCACTACTACACACACCGGGGCCTTGCTCCCTCTGCCCCACCCCTCTACTACACTGAACTCAGGGCCCGAGACCCTAACTTCGGCCCACCTCTTAACCACGCAGTCTACGCTGGTCTATGCACGTCTACGCCTTCATACTTCCTAACCAGGGGTAGGGACCAAGGGGGCATTTATGGGGTCATAAAACATGTGCGACAATCGCATTGCACCAGTGGCCTTTATGATTGTGAACTATGTTGACATAAGGCGGAGTATGGCAGACACGACAACATACGTCTACGCATTGTTGGGACTGTCAGGGTGATGGTGTAATTGTAACATAAGTTCTGGTGGATCCTGGCGGACCACCGGAGCACAGCAACCAATCCAGAAACAAGTGCACAAAACCCGATTGCAAATACTGCGAGAGATAGGACATGGAAGGAATCATCAGATCAAAAACCACCGACAGACAGCACCAGACAAAATGGAATATCACCTGCAACAGTTCCAACCTGATGTACTGCATCGAGTGCAAGACCTGCGGTCTACAGTATGTTAGACAAACAAAATGAAGAATAAAGACAGAATAAGAGAACACCTAAACTGCATAAGAAAATACTCCACAAAGAACGAAGTACCGAACCACTTCAACCAAACATCCCACAATGGGATAGGGGACATCAAAGTGTATGTATTGGACCACATATACAGACATCCAGAATCAAAGGAAGCTGCAAGACTACGAAACAAGATAGAATTCAACTGGATACATTGACTCAAAACTCATATTCTCGAAGGCCTCAACACTCTGGACAACAGGTACAGATAACTGCCACATCCACTACCAAGCCAATCCCCACTGATGCCACGTCAAAAATTGTTTTTCCTACGACGGAATTGCCAATCGAATCCATTGGAAAGAAAAAAATACACCATAAAGCTACCACACTGGGTAGTGGGTTAGGAGTGTGTGACAGTTAAGACTATACAATTTAGAGAGAATTACACAGCTCGTAAACGAGCGGGGCTGCCATATCCTCCTCCCAGACTGAGGACCACAGAAGAGTACCTACCACATTTTGCCTGATGAGACTGGATAACAGTCGAAACCACGAGAGAATTCAGAGTGTAATAACACGCTACACGCCCCCTCCAATGTCAGAATGTCAGAGATGCTACTCGGGCCAGCACGGACCAACAAGACTTAGCACTAAATGACTGTCTGACAGACACACTGTCAAGCAGCTGTGACACCAGGCTGAAGTGAACTCAGCAAGGTTTAATCACACTCACTGTGGGTTTCCTCCATGTTCTGGTAGAACTTGGCCTCTGGGGTACACCAAACATACCCTGGTTTAGAGTTTACCACGATAAACTCCATAGGAACTGTGTGGATTGACACATAGCACCCCACATAACCGACAGTGATGGGCGACACGACCGTGTAGAATGCATGCGTCTGTAAAAACAACAACAGAGTCACATGACCGTCACGTGATGAGTCGGCCAATCAGAAGCAATGATACCGGGTATGCAGATGAGGCCGTTAAATAGTTAAATTGCCTTTCAAGCAAAGTTGGATCTAAGAGGTCCAAACAGTCCTATTGCCCTGTTGACTATAGCTATCTTGTTTTCTGAGCATGTGTCACACACTCATACACTCTCCCTAATGGTTAGAGTGGTCATATAGACTTTGAGCTCGCTGCGAAAACACTAAGCCTTCACGATCTGTGTACTAATGCTATGACATTGAGGAGGGAGCAGAGAGCCAATGTCTCAGTGTTAGAGGCATACCTAAGTGAATATAACCAATCACTAGAGACCAAAATACCCCATTGATATACTGGTACTTGATATATTTGGATCCTAGACAGGCAGTCGCAGAAATGGCAAGTTCACTTAGTGAAAGCAGGTTAAAGAAAATGACCCATGGACTGAATATAACCCAGGCAAGTGGAAAACACAGTGGGATGACAGTCTTGAACCCTGGATCTCACTATCCACAGGCCAGCACATCTTGCACTTGGCTTAAATATTGTATACCTGTGTGAAATAGACATAGATCAATTGACATTATGACTATTAAAGCTCATTTTTGATAAATTCCGCTGTTCTTTTCTAATTAGAACCTTCCAAAACACAGGAAATATCATTTCATAAGTTGTCATTTGTGGTTGCGATGAGAGTCCTAAATGAAGAATTTCCAGATTTATGGAAATTTTGGCAGAAAATTCAAGATGGCCACTCCCCACATGTTGGTATATGGTAGAAACATTGATAAATCAATCATTCCATATCTTTATGTTCCTCTTGCACACATTTGAGGTGATTCATATGGGTAATAACCATTCTGAAAGTGTCATAGTGCTCTGTGATGATCAACTTTCAAAATGGCCACCAACCGGCTCCTGGGACTTATCTGCAATGCCCATGCATCTAAAGATTTTCCTTAGGGGCTCTCCTAACCATGTACCAAAACTCATGCTTGTTTCATTAAATGCACAATACTGCTGAAATTTGAGCTATAGCTGCCCCACTAAGGTGACAGTGGGTAACTACCAATGATAATGTCAAAACTAGTGTGGTCTATTATTCACAATCTTTCTAAACTTCATCTACATGAAAAACAAACCTGGAATATTTTCTGCGTAAGTACCATTGCCAGTGAGGTCAAAGCACATGTAGAACAGGCGTGAGCGACGGCGAGGCGTAGGAGACCACTGGTGTAGAGGTGTAGTGGACTTGCGTAAGTATGCCAACCACGCAATCTGAGCAGTGGCTGTCTTTGGGGGCATGACAAATGAAGTAGTGGTGAATAACATGTAGTGTTGAATAACATGTAATGGGTTAGAAAGGCATCGTTCTAGACGACAATAGCACTGGGGTGTGGGACGGGTATTTAGAAGGAAACCCACGAGATGGAAATAGCTTGGTCCGTACTCCACCGAATTCGACTGCAGAGTAATTCACGAAGTGAAGCTGAGTGAATTACTCTGTGGTCAAACGAGGTGGAGTGCAGACCAAGTTATTTTCATTGAGTGGGTTTCTGATATTATCTCACCCCGTAAAACACTATTTATTGATGAAATGAATCACCAAATTAACTATTGAGTATTGGGTACACGAACTTCACGGCCGTGGAGTACGAGTTCCTAATGTTAAGCCTATGGAGAAGAATACCGGGGTGAGATAAACCGTCTGACCCAGACGTATGAAGTTAGATACCAGAGAATAACCATCAGAGACGCTCTTCGGTCGTATTTAGTACATGGTTGGTTCGGGGAAAGGCATCAAAATATGTAAATGTGGAGAATACACAACTTTTACCTGTATCCCCCTCTGGCCGAGGTGGCTCCGCAATTCACCACTTGCACATAAGCGTGGCGCGGCAGTCGCCGTGATAACGGGTTGCGCTGGTTTCTATGTGTCTGATATATGTACCAGCCGGGGACCAGCGAAATTTCCGCACTCCAGAACGAGGCGAGCGCTGTCAAAGTGAAGCCACCACTGCAGCAAGTGCCTAAATTTACAATTAATGCTGCTCCCTGAGGCCTATCTGTTGGTATATATATATATATATATATATATATATATAATATACCTGTGCTATATCTATGATTTCCTGGCATAGATTGAACATTGGAATTGCTTTGGGTAAAACACTAAAACATGTTACCTTCCTGTTTTCTCTGTGATTTAATGAAAAACCTATCGTGATGACCTATAGAAATAAACATCTTATATTCTTGGCATTTCAAGACGATTAAAATGATACCAATATTACCAGATTGTGATAGATATTTCCTGTGATAATGGTCTATCAAGACGGATGACAAAAAGAGCACTAAAAACATGATTTTTTTTATATTTGATAGTGTTCTAAGTCTGAAATAGTAAACCTGTTACAGAAGAAAAATTAAGAAAATGAAATATACAGGGAAATAAATATTGCACTTGCAAAACATTGCAATCTTTGACAACTTTGTATCAAAGCCAGTATCAGAAATACAATGGTATCAGAAAATCTAATTTTTAGTGCTCTTATTGACTCCTTGTCATCTGTCATATAATACTCTATTACCTCAGGAAATATCCATCACAACCTGGTAATATAGGTATCATTTTGATTGTCTTGAGATACCTAAAAGGGTAGGATGTTTATTTCTATATGTCATTGCTATAGATTTTTCATTAAATCGCTGTGAAAACAGGAAAGTAACATATTTTAATGTTATTCATTTAAACAATTTCGATTTCTATTCTATGACAGGAAATTTTATCCATAACACAGGTATATCATGTATATCCCACAGATAGGCCCAGGTCTCAGCTTTCTAAAAATGTATTGTTTATACAAATCGGCCGATTAGTGTAGATGTGAGAGCGATTTCCATCTTTCATGTTAGAGAAACACTAGTATTTTTATCATTGCTCAGGACTGAGTGGAGAGGGCTTGCCTCGTTTCCGATTGACGTGCATAGGCAGCCATTACAAGATGGCGCCAGTGTGAAGAGGGTCAATGGGCGTACCTTTCGGTGAGTGTGAAGCCGGAGACACACCAAGCGAGAAATGCAGCGAGTTCCGTAATCGCCAACACAAAATGGCCTATATGTGAGACATTATTTCATATTTCACCTAAATATTGCTTCCAAGATGCTAAATCATAGGCAGGAGATATTCCTATGAAATGATATCTCACATACACGCCAATTTGTGTTGGCGATTCCAGAGATCGCTGCCTTCACTCGCTTGGTGTGTCCCCAGTATTAGGATCCTTGTCTTGAGGCAGGTATCAGACCGCTCAGCATGCAGGCCGAGGAACAGGGAGCTGTTTCAAAAGTCGAGTGAAGTCTCACAAGCGTCACATTGCATTTCAAAGCGAGAGGCCACAACAGCGAGCGGCACTTTCAATCAAAACGGCAGCAAAACCACTACCAATACCCAATAGAGAGCGGCACCTCCACCTTGACAGCGTCGCTTCAAGCGCCATTATTAGCTCTCCCTTTGGCAGTGAGTACTCTCGTTTAGCACCCTCCCGACTTTTGGAACGGCTCCCTGGATTCCCCATATGGGCCTTGTTGAATAATTTTGGGACAAAAGCGGAAGAACTGTCGGCCCAGAGAAGACATTTTGTAGGAGAGTAGGCCTGTCCCGTTGAATAACACATGTCCCTCCAAGGTAGAGAAATCCTAGCTACAAAGTATGACCTATCTTTGGGTAGGACATGTCTTAGGTTGTTTACTCCAACAGGAAGGAGAATTTCTAGTGAATTCCCATTGGTTCACACACCAAATACAAATGTGACAGTACAAGATATTCAAATATTTTCACATTGTATTATTTCCTTCTATCATACTTTTCAATATCTATTTTTTTTTTACTTTTATAGGCATGTTCTAAAATAGTCAGACAAACTCTCAGCTCTTAGAAGGGTCCTACACAAGGACAATCCCTGACAAAGATTTTCTTACATTTAAACCTTCAGTCTCTTGGGACATCTCCATCTCCTACAGATATGTTCTACATATACATAGTTAAATGCCCCTAGGCTACAGAATTCAGATAGGATACCTATTTTGGTACCTAGGACACCTTTTTCGGTTTTATATTCATAAATGAAGTAGTTTAGGGCTACAAGTTTCAGCTAGGACACCTATTTTGGTGTCCCATGCTAAGACACTTTTCAGTAGTCCTAAGAGAGTCAGGGAAGATATGGGTCAACCTTATTCAACACTTATGGGCCAAACTATCAATGGTCCTGCGCTAGGAGAGTCTTAGGGAAGGACTCTCTTTGTTATTCAACTCAAACTGTCCCAGGACGTCTCTTTGGGGTCCGAATTGTCTTTGGACATAATTATTCAACATGGCCATGGTGCCTGGGAGGTCGCCTGTGCAAGGGTTGTCAACATTGCTGAGTCAGACACTAGGGAGGTTTTTTTTAAACTAAGAACGATATTAACTGAACGACTACGATTAGGACTCACTAAAGCGATACTGACTAGGATATCCGTGTCAGTCCGTATTCTAAACATGGTCCTACAGAAATGATCGAATCTTGATCGTTCAAGCCTTTTTGGTCATAGTTGAAGACATGTCCTAGTGGACAACCAATCAGATTGAGTTTTAAAGTCACATGACATAGACTTGTTCTCCACTAGGATTGTCTTTAGTCAATGATCAAAGATAATCCTCATGGGGGAAAGGTCTTGGTGGAGGACAATGAAATACCACTTTACAAATAAGCATTCTTTGTACCTGTACAATAGATTTATGCATAGGTAGATATAATTATGTAATCAAATCACACTTTAAGCTGCCATTTTGAGCTGAGAATAGCTAAGTTGCTTAATTCTGGTAATCCAAGTACTGGTACGACACCCCCTGGGGTTGTCTTCCAATAAGACCGATAATGGAGGTAGGACAGGCCTATGGACGATGTGGATCACGATTAAGATATTTTCCTGATCGTTGTGTAGGAATGTCCTCCTAGGACTGAATTCGGTCCTAGGCTAGGACAAAACAGGCTGTAAGACAGTTGTGAGGCCCCTATGGAAGAGAGTTCCTAAGAACTGCTGGTAGTGCCACATAGTGGAGGTTGTGGTAACTAATTTCATCATAATCAATTATCAACGAATCTAACTAAATATTTAAGCTATTTTCCCTCTAACACTGCCGTTTTGTATTACATACCATACTATGCATATTCCCACTAATTAAATTGATAAATAAGGTTGTTCTTTGTGTATTTGAACCATCTAAGACACCTATAGGTGTCCCCCGTCTAGGACCCTTTCGGGTATGTGGAGAACAGTTTGTAAGATGTGGGTCAAACTTGTTAAACACTTTTGGACAATCTGGCTAATGTCCTTGGCTAAGACAGTCCCTCGCTAAGATTGTCTTACAGGCATAACTCTCCTAGGATCACATTGTTAAACTCCCCCCAGCTTATTTGGCAAGCCCCAGCGTAGCGGTCCCGGTTGATGTGGTGGGAGCCACGGCAAGAAGCTCTCGGTTTCAACTGCAAATCCAAATCTTGTGTAGCATGGTGGAAGGTTGATGGAGCCGTGCCATTCCTGGAATCGCAGGTGCCACGCTTGGGAATCAGGAAGTTACGATCGAGCTGACCACAACAATGAAGGTGCCTGAGAGACAAGCCATGGCGTATGCCAGAAAATTCTGATAATCGACGCATCCCTGGAGGCTGAGGCGGTAAGCCATGGCCTAGAGGTGCCCAGTTGGTCCAGCTTCTTTGTCATTTCGGCTTATGGTCCTTCGTGATCACTCATCCCATAATATTTTGTGAATTCTGGAGGAGCGACGTGAAGCACCTCACCTGTGTCAAGTGATTGAGCCGTCCATCTGAAGTGATCGATCTGGGAGCTGCCATGTGATGCCAATTATCTCAAAAATATGAATGAATGTAGAGTTTGTGATTAGGTTCTGCATGAATATGATATGACGACCAAAGGTGATACCAATATCAGGAGATTGCTGCGCAATATTTTGTGGTGCAGCTCCGCTGTATTAGTATCTGTACCCAGCTCAATAGATGACGTTAGGTGATCGCTATGCACTGCTGTTTAGAACATAAATGCCATCTTTTTCATGCATTCATCAAAGGAACAAGCCTTTCTGATAGGTCCAAGAGCATCAGGTACATAAGCCCTAGTGCCAACATGTCCTGACAGGCTCAGGGTCTACTTCCTAAATGGTTGACATCTATTCCTGTGTCTATACTAACAGGTTTGCTGTAATTGCTCTTAAACTATCACAAAAGGTCCACATTTCTCAAGGGCGAGATAGATGACTGATGTCCAGTTTATTAAAGGATTCGATCATAGAAGTTCAATATTTGCATGCCATGGTTCACCTGACTTAATTACCCACCTATTACGGAGTCTCCATAGGAAATGTATAGGACACCTGGAAACAGCTACCGGGAGATTCTGGCATGTCAGAATCTCCTGCAGGAGATTCCGGAACAATAGCCCTGTCCATAATGAGGTCGAATCATCATGTACTTAGAAATAAGTTTCTTGAATGTTCATTCAACGTTAATTATTTAGAATCAATCATAATAATCTCACTTTCCCTCAGAAATCATTGTAATAACACACTTTGCATGCTAAAAGTACAGGTTAATGGCGAACTATATTATTGGTGTAAGTCTACACCGAATTACTGCCACACTTGCTGTGGTGTCTGGAACTAAATGTATTGCAGAAACTTTTTAATTACAATAGACTTTTTAATAATCTCGTAGGTGGGTAATAAATACAATAACGACTGGTTTTGTATACGAGCGAACATAATCTCCTCGTAGTTGAAGACGTAATATATACGGAAACTGGCTTTCTGTCTTCGTACATCAAAAATACGCGGTCAAGTTATTGATCACATACATCCCTCTGCCTACGGCATCGGGATGTATGTGATCAATAATTATACCAAGAATTAAGTCAGCCTGTTTTCGTATTATTATATACCTAAAAATATCGCAAATTTACCTAGTCACGTGATCACATACCCCGTACGTCACAGTGTGGCGTACGGATATAAATACGCCACGCTAATCACTCGGATATTACTACGCGTCAACTGCTCAGAGATTACGGCCACTCGTACACAAAACCAGTCATTATTGTGTATTCATTTACTATATACATAAACATTACTCTATATATGTGTGTTTACATATACATGAACATATTGGAGAGAATCAATTTAAGGCTATTGCCTGTGGGGGTGGGGATGGATATAAGGAATAGACTATCAAGGTATTTGACGGTGGGGGGGGGGGGGGGGAAGGGGGGAGAGCACTTTATTTTGAGTTTTGAGGTATTTGTCATGGGTTGGGAGGTATTCAATTTTGAGGTATTCTCGAGGGATGGGAGCATCATTTCCGAGGATTTCCCGGGTGTAACCCTATCCCCCCACCTGCAATAAATAATAAACACTCTTTAATAGAACTCGGAAATTGTAGCACCATCTGTCTTTATTTCTTATTAATTCAGCATACATGTACATGTATATCAGTCCTTATATGTCATCGACGATGTTTGTGAGAATACGAGGAATGACTGGAACTATAACCGGACTGTAACAGTGACCCTTAAGATGTTGGATAGCATAATCTACCTCACAACGGAAGGCTAAGAAGACAAAGAAAATTACTTTATCAACCATAAACATCCAGACTTTGTTGACCATATAAGGTCAACTAACGAGAAACACTGAACAGTACAAAAAATACAAGAGTGGAAAGAGTGCTGAAAGAAAATCAAAAGAAAAAAAAGACCATAAACCGAAAAAAACTGCAACTAGACTTGGAACAATTATATGACCATGAGCACGTTGTAATGTGTGAATTGTTCGATGTATGTTGGTGCAGCATCGACAGGTATGGGTCTAGGCTGGATCACTGAGGACACCTGGCGTTAAACACACTCACAAATCTCACCAACAATTAAACCCTCGCCTCACTTCCGTCACCTCACTCCAGAAGCCATTTCGCACATTCCAATTATAACCCACCCACATCCTCTTGGATAAAAATCGAATAATTTTCATAGTGAGGATGTCTCGGCAGCCGGTCGGTAGTCCACTGAATAGTTCAAACTCGCAATTTGTGCCATCCAGCAATTTTATTTAATCCAATAATCTATCCAAAGTCCATCACAAAGGAAAAATAAACATAATTCTTTTCATCGGATTTTACAGTTATTGTGCATTGAAATTGAAATTGTACATGAGCGATATTTGTAAACCGTACTTCGATATGTGTATTGGCACACATAAAAAACTTCATCAGGTAATCTTCTGATAACAGTGTTATGCCCTTCTGATACCTTTTCTCATATTTTCCTAGATGATTTTCGGTTGAAATAGGGAGTTTCAGTGGGGGTTTTCTGAAACGGAAAAGAAAAAGAGGGAAGAATCTGGTGTTAGCATTGGCATTGATACCTCAGTTGAAAAGCAGATTGGAATGATAATCTATCTACTTCCCACGCACCTTAGCACCCTCACAGTGGCTTTTTCCCACATCATTCTGTGCCAGTACAGGGCCTTGCACATCTGGGGCCTGTGGACATTGATTGAAACTAGACGTCAGCCTCACCTGTAATGCACGACAGACAGGTAAAGGTAGACAGGGGAGAACCCTGTACCGCCCTCCAGGTAAGTGTCACATTCTACCCCCACCCCTCGAACCAGCATTGGAGCACCAGCCATGGCATCTCTCCAGGCCCGCCACAGGAGGCACAGCCACTGATGACTACCCTCGCAGATTAGCAGCAAGCGTCGACCAACACCAAATGGCTGCATCCAGTCAACATCAAGGCTCGACTGCAGTCTGTCCAGCACTGTTACAAGACGGCTCCAGATTACCTTGAAACTGCTCCTCTCCAGGTAGGGACCATAGACAAAAATAAGCTGATACTGAATTTACATAGTTGCCTATTAGAATAATATCCATATATATATATATTTGTTTCAATATGAAAAGAAACTCTTGGATAATTGAATAATTTCTATCAAGAAAAGTATAATATATTATACCTATCGTGTTTCACCGCATTAATAGGGGGTTACATTTCTATGTAAAAAATAGTTTCCTCACTATATAGCCATATCTTTTTCAGTCATGGGAAATGTGTAGCTGCAACCACTTTAATTCAGATACTCTCAGGGTAATAATTCGTCCATCAATTTTCCTAGAGGCAAATCTTAGAAGAAGCCAATCTCAGAAGATTTGGGACATCAGTTCTTTGAGACTAAAATTGCCTCTATATTTTCCAAAGTAATAACATTATTTTCTTGCAACCTTTTATTTTCCATATCTAACTAAACATATATGATGACAAAGACCACATACAAAGAGTTTCCAGCGTAGGGCAATTAGAAAGGAAGTGGTTCCACAATAGATTGTATCCTTTCCGTTCGTAGGCCTTATTAAACGTACCATATTTTCTCTAGTAAGTAATTCTTTCTTGTAGGTGATAACATCATGCTGCTTGCACCAGAATGACAAAGACAGGAGGGATGGATGGGGCTCAGACCATATCTACTGCTGATGTTAGTGAGCACACTCCACATCAAAAACAGTCAATTCAACACATATCCTACTTAACGGTCCCAACAAAGACCACCCGCCCGAGGTTTGCCACTGAAGTGAGGAAGAACAGCAACATCCATACAGCAACAATTCCTGGAGATGAGAAAAATGGGGACAGCCCATCTAAACATATACCAACGTTTGGGGTAGGAAAATGTGCCCCGAGGGGATTTCCTATGCTTGCTATGAGGACAAGACTGAAAAGCAATCCAGACCAAGTCAGAAGGTTAAGCTTGCCTCGCACTAAGTCACTTGGAGACTGCTCAGAGGAACACGACAACAGAAATGAATTCAACACAGAGGTTTTCGCCATTCCCACTCTGTACCTACCAGTTGATGAGGATAGTGAAAATGATGAGGCTGACGATGTGTCAGACCTAGTGACTATCCCATCATCCTATCTTCTGCCCAGCGTACATGGGCAAACGGAGGTTCGATATGGTTCAGATCATAGCAGCCTCGAAGACCACATTAACAAAAAAGAAAAGGAGGGCTCATTCTTGCCGAAGCTTGTCGATGAAGAGAGGAGGTATTCCGAGCCTGTGAATTATTCTACTGCTCGACGGGGCTCATCTGTATCAGTTACAAACAGGGAAACATGTATTCCAAAATTATCTCCAGAAGAAAGTCAACACCATGCGGAAAAGGAAAATACAGAGTATAACGATGATGATAATGATAAACTCATTAAACTAGATCTAGAAAAGGAGGACTCAGGCGATAGGCGCCCCACAGGTGAATTTCACAGAGAACCATCTCATTTAGTTGTATCCACACCCTCGAAAGAAGCTCCTAAAGAAGAAGTCCCCCCACTAGAGAAAAGACGCTCAGATAGCCCGCTGTATAGATTTGTGCCTCCGCCTGATGCAAGGACTGCCATGGAGGGGTTTGTGGATCCAATCAGGAGTACCCGCCAAAAGCTAGCGCGCAGTAAATACAAGCATGCTCGTCTGTATGAAAGTCCCCAGAATGACGATGAAGAACTCGATCCAATGGCAATCATTCGGGCAGCCATGAATAGAACAACCCAAAGACAGACATGCCCGAAGTCAGATACCTCTACTTCCCATGAAGTTGTACCCTTGACTCTTGTCTCCTTACATCGATCTCACATCCTGCAGCCAAGTCCATTAGCATACAATCCAGACGGATTCTTTAAGCAGCAGGGCAGGAGAAATGTGGATAGTGGATTTCCTTCAGGCCCTGAGTCACAGATGGCCACGGGGTATCTGCCGCTGGAGAAGTTTAGTTTTGTGTGTCAGTGGTTGCGGACTGTGGAAGAGTTACGGGAGAAGGGTCTCCTAGAAGGGGATCCTGTACCCGATACTGAACTCATGTGGCAATTCAGCAAAGACTACACACCTAATATGGATAATACCCAGATTCATAGGGGCAGTATCTGATACCATTAATTCTTATTCCACTTTGTTCAATGGAAACTAGAGGTATGAGCAGTTAATTTCAGCCGCAATGCATAAGGATAATCTTGTACCTACGGACT
Organism: Alentia gelatinosa; assembly: GCA_950022655.1. NCBI lineage: Eukaryota > Metazoa > Annelida > Polychaeta > Phyllodocida > Polynoidae > Alentia > Alentia gelatinosa. Next base: position 30,080,619 of record OX465580.1, on the reverse strand, counting down.
ACGATACGAACAAGCCTCCTGACTTTTTCTTGCACTTTTCCTCCATGCAATCACACAAAACAAGATGGCAAAATATGTGCGCTACCTTGTGTTAAGTGGATAAACAATATCTATAGCATGAGTTGGACAACAGCAGAACACAAAAACAATGTCGGGAAATGTATGATGTGATGAGAGAGATGATTTCAGAGACAGTCTGTCCAATTATTTCAGCAAGTTTATCGGAGTGCGTCGGCTTATGGTTTGATTAGAATTGGCAAACGGGCTTCCATCTTCATGGTAACTTTCGTTCTCAGACCCACAACTATGGTGTTCGCAGTGATCAATACCAGGGCAGTAGTCACATCGTTTATATTATATTTTGTCATATCATTTACATGGTAACATATAATTCAGGGTACAGAAAAATGACATTGTGGTAATAACATGTAGACTCCAGTCGATAGCAGCAGTGTCCAAATAAATCCCTCTGTTTAATTAAGGTATATATGATTATAATCATATAGCTAGGAATTTATGTAGAAAAGTCTTAGGGCTTTAATAAACTCGCAGAACTTCAAATGTCATTAATCGTGAAGTCCTCTGAATTATTCTTGCTGAGTTTGATGATCAAGACCAGGTGAACTGGGTAAAGAATGTGTACTAAGAATCCAGAAAGGTACTTTCAATGTTGAAAATGGAAATTGTACAGGATGCAGTGAGGTTATAAATAAGGTATAGTTCTGGAAGCAGGGACTTAGCGAAGATGTGGAATTATAAAACAGAAATACAAGACGATCCCCTTTTCTTCGGTTTTACGTGAGGGTTTACTTTTTGCCACACGCAGCCTTTTCTCAATCAGAACCTAGTGTAGTTAATAAACAATTTGGATATGGTAGACTAAGACGAGGAGTCATTTTGGTATGTTAACATTTCTGACAAAAGAGGAACTGCCAAGATTGGAGGGTGAAACATGAGAAGGGGACTGACCTTACCGCTTACCTATATATAGGGCAAATCTGGTAAATATTTATGATCTGTGCCGGATCTGTGCCGGTGTTCTCCTTCAGTTCACCTCCCATGTATACCTTTGATGTATCTCCTCCGGAAATCGATCACCGATCGGCCATGACGAGATGAAAAGATCAATATCTGCTTCTGGCAGGTCCCCAGCGCACGTAGACCAAGTGCATCGGTTAGCGCATGCGGAAGATGTGTACAGGAAGAACAAAGATGCTGGACTAGTTCCCTGTCCAAATGAATAATAAGACAGGTACAGGGGTATTCTGAGTGACTTTGAACTATGCAAATTAAGCCTCTTCTCTCATGACATACCCCCAGTAACTTAACTACATTGGTTCAAAGGTTATGATAATGCAAAACATAAACCTCTCCTAATATGATAGATAACATCTTTTAAATGGTTTAAGAACTGGCGGGGCTAGACTAGTAACATTACTTTTCACGAGGTCCTAAAAGTAGTCTGTAGGGAGAGAATAATTTTCAGTTATTTATGCTTTTTGTTCTAACCCTCAAACACTTGTGACACCCTTGGCACACGAAATATGATATCTGCTTTGTTATCTGATCCGACAACCAAGCGGATCGAAAGAGAGAGAGAAATGGTACCCGCCTATTTGGAAATGAAAATACCAAAGAAACCTGCTGTATGTGTCAGGGAACCAGCTCAGTGCAATCTCACAAGACACCATAAAATGTTGGTACCAACCTGACCTAATATGAAGTACATAGGCCAGGCTTCCAGGCTACGAAAACGCCAGCATCCAATTCGGTATGCATCCAATTCGGTATTATGTGAATACATAAAACATTCACAATGAATTGCAAAATGGTCCGATTAAATATTCTCCTACTTCAGTAACTGTGCAGGACCATTTGATTTTCGTAGTGTGTGTATTTGTCTGAGGCTGAATTGATGAATAAAGTTAAGATCTCCTTAAAGCCAAATATCAGCCTATATTCTAAGTTTCTGAGAACGCTTCAGACTTAGTTATGCATGATGATTATGATGCACCATTGCACGTATAACACTACTTGATCCACCAGCAAGCTATAAGTGTCTGCGCTCCAGATTCATTTTCTAATTATGTGCATTCACAACCCCATGCCGATGGTTTACCCTTACAACTGATTGGGACTTCCTGTACGATTTTCTTGTCACTTTAGTATTGCCGTTCCCCACCAGTGGTAGTATGAAGATATGCAGTTCCAGCGCGTTGCTAAAAGAAATCTAGCCTAATGTTGTTCACAGACTTTTCGATGGTCGGCCAATGTTCTTTGTGAAATGATCCAAAAAAAGGGTATAAATTTGGCTTCTGACGACTTGGCCCATGACCTATACTGATTTCTTTGTATGCGCAAAAATAATCGGCATAGATACTATTCGGATCGCTGACTGTGCTATTGACATGGACCTTTGGTGGACACGGGAATTTCTGTACGCAAAGGACCAGGCATGAATCGAGCTACGAGCGCCATTTACGCACTGTAGTAGGAGACAAATAAGGGACTTCCATGTGTATTTATATACTATATACTTAACCTTGAACGCACATATTTCCATTTCAATAGGATTGTACATATACTTCAATTCTAAAACCAGTTGGAATGATCTTATGGAATATGCACTAAAAAGGATTTCTTGGAAAAGGATTAAAGAGTATTACTTTAAAGAAGTAACATATATATATATATAATATACTTACAATGATGAATTAGTTTGTAGAAAACATTCTTGGATAGAGGGATGGTTTTTTCACATCTTCATTTTGTTTAATTAATAAGTGGATGCATTTCAAGATAGAGTCATCAGTAAACATGACTCAAAGATATATAACTGGCATTGTCTGTCCATATAACAATTGAATCATCCCACAAACCTGAAACAATTCATTAACAATTGTGTTTCCGGTCGGGAACGAGGTGCACTCCTATATATGTCCAGCGTCCTCGGCGTCGCACAGTGACGTCACAGACCCACTCCTGTACACCCCCTGGCGGCACTCTGTGTAGTGGGACGCTGCCTGGGGGCATATCGCTTGATTAATGGCGAATCGCCGACCCAAAGGCCGGGGTCTGAAACGAACGGCTTTACGTGAGAAATAATAGCGGCTGTCTCGGCCGCTCCAACTCAGCTATAGGTGGGCGGGTTCGGGCAGGCGACAGAGTGGGAGGGTGGGAGGGGGCAGGTGAGCAATGGCAGAGGTAACAGTGTATTGTCCAGTGTCAGGTCCAGAGCAGTATTGCAAAGCCGTGACCAATGGTTAACCACACGATAGAACGGTTGATGATTGTTTTATTGGTGCGATGTAATTCAAATCAACTCAATTCGGTGTCTGGATTATATTCCTATTGTGGGAGTTTGGAAAGGACCTATTTCTGATTTCCAGTGGGACTACATCTGATATTGAATGAATTGCTGCCTTTACACGGACCGCCCTACGTTGGTCCATTAGCAGTGTATTTCTCATGGATAAGGGCCTTGTAGAAACATGGATATTGCCAGTGAGAGCTTTCTCTGAGGTCTTCAATGACCTGCGGATATGTTAAGTATATTGTGACGACGTCAAGCCGACACCCTGGAGGGGGTCGGTGAGGAGGGTGTGGGGCGGGGGTCAGGATGTTCCCTGCGGTCGGTCGGCGTTGGATCTCCGTGGCTCGGGTTGAAACCCAGGAATACCCGGGTTCTCGATCAGCGGCCGTGGAGGGCCATGGTGCCAACCCGCCTCAAAACCCGAGTGTTTCTTTTCCTCCTGCTGTTTCTCTCTTGCCTACCACCAGATTCCCAAGGTAAAGAAATTGCTGATTGCACTTAGGTTAACACCGAGGTCAGTAAATTTTGCGCTGTAATGCAATCCATGTGGAATGTCCCCAAAATCCTAAAACTCATTTACACACAAAGATATGACACTCTACCTCTCGCTGAAGTTTTATTCATAGATTGCTTGTATAAATTGTTACTGTGACACGTTCCCTTTGATTTCTGTGTGGCTTGTAGCCATTTAGTTGATTTAATTTACGATAGGTACAGCCTTTATGTCAGTATCGCACAAAATAAATATTACCGTGGCATCCTGAAAGATGCAATGATTTTGTCGTAGGATTACTTGATTGATGGTATAAGGTGTGATCATCGTCATTAGCTCATCTGCTATCAATAGACCTATTATTTTACCATTGTCATGAGAATTGAATATAAACAGCTGACTCTTCCTGCTGCACGACTAGTATACATGAACAGAAGCATGTAGGCAAATCTCTTGTTTTGGGCACTCAATGGTACAGAGAAAGGTAGCAAAGTCAACTAAGTCTAATGGGTCTTCATTTGAAAATCAACATCTGCATCCTGATGTGGGAATCATTTTGTAATCAAATGTTTGAAAACTATGTTCCTGAATGAATTGAAGAACATTTTTCAGTCATATGTAAATAGGCATATTCTACTTACCATATTACGACAAACTGGATAAAGTGTTATATGTTACCATTCTGGCACTAGAATAATTCCCGAGGAACCAATTTGAACTAATAGTTGTCGGTATTAAAAAATCACGCAGGTAGTGCCAATTACTGTGAATTGCACAATATGTCTCTGATATAACTAAAATTAAATCCAATTGCATGATGTGATTCATTCTTGCATGACTAAAGTTAGTCAAGAATTGGTAAAATATATAATCATCCTCGTTTGTAAATAAAAATCAGGCTTAGATGAGTGGAAAGTATTCATGTATAGAAGGTTCGCATTCATGATATTAACAGATAAGAAATTTCTTTTGTTTGATACATTTGGGCCTATCCTACATCTTTATAAAAATCACCATAAAACGTTGCTTTGCCCACAGGCACGGAAGAGGAGCTCTCTGAGTATGTGGTAAGCGAATGCTATGGCGACATTTTCAACTTTGACTGTGGACGAGGAAACAAAATTCGTATCAACAAGGATTTCTTTGGATTCTCCAAGGAGCGGACCTGCCGCTATAGGTAACTTCTCTAGACATCTTAGAACTAAGCGTGCTCAGGCCAAGACGTTAACTATTATTGATGAGGCATTTTGAATATCAAAAATGTTCCTCTGCGAATGGGCCCTGCTCCAAAATAGGCCTGAATCTTATCATGAAAGCAGTGATCTGTTTTACATTTCTATTGTTCGCACTAGAGACTGTGGTCCCGTCAATTTGCGTATCATTCTACCAATAGGCAATAACCAGAGAAGGTGTCTACAGTTGGAAAGAAATATTGAGACCATGAAGAAATGGTATTCGGAAACACATTTTAGGATAATTGATAATGTATCTAATATACCCCCTATCACCTAAATATCATTTTTAGCTGCTAAAAAACTAATTCTTATATCCCAAGTTCATGATTGAATTCCCAGGAAAATATTTTCTATCATGCGGCTTCAATCTAGATTAGCTTATATCTCTCTTGAACTGACAAAGGTTAGCTTAATCCTAGACATATGTACCAATAACCATAACTGTATTCCCAAACTCTAACTCTAACTTGCCCATACTTAACCCCTAACCTTAAACATGGTGTAACTCTAACAAATTAGGGGACGTTAAAAATTATAGTAGTCTTCTACTCACATATACAGATGGATATGATTGTACTTTATTCAAATCAAATGTATATGATATTTCCTTGCAGTAAGGGAGAGTGCATAATTTCCAATCCCAAATCTAATAGCCTAATTCACCGCTTCTGTACCGGGCATCGTGTGTGCACATATTACCTGGTAGAGAGGCGCGGCTGTGGCGGATCCTTCTCCAATTACCAGCAAGTCGAATATCAGTGTATACCAGGTAGGTCTGCTAAACAAATATGTCATCATTAAAAGAGTATATATATAGTATACGTGTCGTAACTCTATGTCCTATGCCTATGTATATGCATACCTATGTTGACAGTTAAATAAAACAATCTCCATATATATATATACCTTTAAGTTGATTTTCATACAATGATGAGGTTTAACACTTGTTATGAGATTTTGTGTTACAAAGGCATATTGCATTGAGAGACATCCCTCCTCTATGGCCGGTATTAACCCCATGCTGTTGTCAGAAATATCTGTTTGCTTCACTTGTTTTGTAAGTGGTATCGTTATGTTATGTTTGCCCATCCTGCTCTATTACGTTCACTATCTTATCACTATTTTTTATTCATTATCATATATTAAAACAGGACCTACTTATATTTGATGTAATATACGAAATTGACCAAACCAGTCTCAGTTGGTCATCACGATAATACACCTTTATTCAAGCTTTCATATTGAAAAGCATAGGCAAGTAGTTCATTAATCTATTCAACAGATTATAAAACATCCAATTATATATGATATTATAATGACAAAGTTCTGAGTCCAGTATATGACAGTATAAGCCTGCCGCTTGATCAGGATAACTGTCGTTTAATCATATATGAAACATACTGCGCATTCGGGTCTCTTCACGTTTGCTTCCGTTCACGTGAGAATGTCATAAAACCACACTTATGACTCCACCAGTTAGGCTGTGGTAACTTCTAAAGTGACTCCACAGTTCATTCTATACATGATTTAGTCTGTCCATTTTCCGCTATCACTGCCACTTGGACATGCATAGGAAAATGTCGGAGTTCTATTTCGACTATGAACAATTTGGATAATCTTTATAGCATCGTCATTCTACTTAAAGAGTGATACAAACGTATTTTCAAAGCTCTGATGGAACAAAAACGACAAGTAACCAATCACAAAAAGATGAAACATATAATTAGAATTAGAAAAGGGAAACCCAAATATAGAAATATGGAAATGCTACCTATGTGTATGTCTTTTACCTGACGATGTATACCAATTAGGCAATTACTATATACATATATCCATGACGTATCGTACGGTAAATTCGCACCATTTTGCCATATCACGTAAAAATACCGTACGGGACACTGTTCCGTATGGCAAAATAGGGAACACTGTTCCGTACGTATCGGCTCAAACATAAGCTATTATGCCAAATTAAGGTGATTATTTTTTTTTATCAATATCGGGTATATGATAGATATTAAACAACCTACCATGCTTGTACAATCTACAAAACCCTATGATGATTTATGGTCAGAACGGAACTCGGGTTATACATGGTAAAATTGTTGGCCCTCTCGTGGGATTACCAATAAAAGGTGGCCTTCTCTTTGAATACTGAAAAAGGGTTGGCCCTACCCCCTTGTAATACCAAAAATAAAGTCGTTCCCCCCACATACCATAGGAATAGGGTAAAAACACAGGGGATGCTAAAATAATGTGGCATTTATAAAATTTAAGGCTTCCCTTCTTTACCTTAAAACAGACCCAGTTATATTCAATCAGTTGTCAGTATATGGAAGTGGTCACACTTCCACTGGTACAGATGATAATACTGATATGTGTAATAATAACTGAGATTTGCTCCTTCCCATCTTGTCGCTTGATGTTCCATTCATGGAGTAAACACACTCTCTTCATGGGATGAGAAATAATCATCTTCTGAAGATATTTCTTGTATGACGGAACAACTAAATGAAATTAACAAATGTGAAAAACAAAGAAACAAAAGTAGGCAGAAGTGAGAACCTCATGCAACATTGTGCATCTTGATCAACCCTTCAATCCAAAAACAAGATAATTATCTACGGGGGGGGGGGGGGGGGGAGGGGGGATCTCGAGGAACTAGGAATAACTCTAATATTGTCATAATCATATCCCATATATCCCAAAGATGTTTTGTGTACACATGGTAAATCTCTTTTTTTTTAATGTGAAAAACTGACACAATATGTGACTGGGTAACCTGTAAGCTGTGTCGGGAAGTGAGGATGGAGGTCGGGAGGGAGGGGGTGTATAGGTCTGGAGAGATTCGGTTTTGCACAACCCTGTGTCACCATGGTAGGAGGCGGGTAGCTGTTGTACCACAACCAATAACCTAAGCCTGACAACCAATAACCTAAGCCTGGCAACCAATAACCTAAGCTAGGTTTACACCATCTCCCCGACCGTCCCGACAGCCCCAACCTAAGCCGTTATATATAGGTATGTCTAATAGATCCCAGTTTCAGAGGAGAGTCCTTGGAGAGCCTATATATATGAACCATGTGCTGTAATAACATGCCATAACGATTATATACGAATTCACCTTGCAACTGCGAGCGATGATATTCAATAGTCGCTCAAAAAAGACAAATAAAAAAGCTTGACATATTGATGGCTAAGTCAGGAAAAGCTAGGATATAATTATAATCGCGGTGTTTAGATCTATTTAGATGTATAATAAACGACTACATATTCATACACATTCATACACCTACAAATTCTATAGAAAATAAAGCTTATGGGAACAAAATTCACGATCCCTCCCGTTCTCAATTTCGGCTTATATTGGTTGCGCGGTGGAATCCTCACTTTTTTAAGGGAAATTGACCTTGAAAAATGTTCAATGTGACTGTTTCGACAAGCTAAAATCTCTGCTATCTGTATGACAACTTTAAACATGTTTTTTTCAATAGGGGTATAGAATATATTGAAATATATTGGTTTCTTCTCGTTCAATATAAAATATTGTCTACGTCAATGGTAACTACAGTCCAGGGGTAGAAAATGTATGTTTTTTTCATTCTCAGACGCAATGGTGACGGATATTTGCAGTACCGTGGACTACAAGGCCAGCAGTACTTATATCGCTTCTCCCAATTTCCCAGAGAACTACCCTCCCAAGCTAAACTGCCGCTGTGTTGTCTCCGCTACCACACCAAAGGCCAAAGTGAGTTTGAGTTAATTACCTTACAATTTACCGTTTAGCTTTTCACATCTTGATAAAGTATGAAAAAAGGGGAGCGCACGGTTCCTACTTGTGTGTATGTGTGTGCGTATTATCATGAAACATCACGAAATTTCATATGATTGTTTATATGGCATGAGTTGTCTTTGCGACAACGAATGGCATATAAACAATTATATGAAATTGAGTGATGTTTAGATTTTTATCCTACCCTGTTACATGTTTTTAACTTCATATTGCACAAGTGGCATATAAATACTTTATGCCATAACCGCGGCATACAGTCACACCATGTTAAGTCTATGGAGATTTATATGAGGGGTAGGATAAATATATTGCACCAAATTTCAGACAGCTGCTAATTGTTTTAGGGGAAGCCGCGTAACCTGGTGCCTTACATTAACGAGGAGAAAAATATTGATCAACTCTAAACTTGCTGGAGGTCAACAAGGATAATAATATATCCATAGTTATATAATTTTAATGGTAATGGTTATGATTGTATTGGCAAGATTAATGATTATTGCGGCACACATCAGATTAATATTACAGTGTGTTCTATGATTAGATATATGGCAGGGTGCTTTTATCCTCATATTAGACCAGACATATGGGTCGGGCTGTCATGTCTGTTTATATGCACTGATGTATGCCTATAGAATAGAACCAACCGCGTCAGGTCTAACTGAACAGAAACCTGCCAAATAAGCAAATTATTTGTCAGATTTCACTCGGCTTGTACCAGTCTGGACCAGCCACGCCGTCCTGGTGAACAAAAAGGAGGATCTGGGCCATCGGTACACATATATTAATTATATCCCCAGTCTTTTCAGGGAGTTACAGGCTTTGCACATTATAAACACTGATGGAAATTGTCACCTGTTTCTTCACAGACAGTAATTGGCGTTTTTTCTTTGTTGTGTATGTGGGTGCGTGTTTATACATAAGCCATTTCCCACTGGCGGAAGAGAACAGCAGCGATTAATTGAGTTCTCCTAAAAGTCGGTCGGTGGTAGCAACGACTGAACATAGATGTCTAAAAATAGGGGAAGGTACTGTGCACGAGTATGCCTTGTTTCTGCCGCATCTAACAGGTCTATACCGACAGAAAGTACATCTATTAGTATTATGGATGACTCTTAATTTGTTGTCAGTCTTGCTAATATTATGTTGCCCCTGCATCGCAGCCACTGTTCACATGTGTGTTCTTCTAAACCTTGTTTGCTATAGCATTATGAATATTATGCATTATGCAAGTTGTCTAAAGTCCTTTTTCAGAGGGCTGCAGAGATAACGGTGAGATTCGCTCATACTATTCCACCAATTGTGATATTAGTTTTTACTGGTCCCATCACTATCAAGCTCTATGCCCACAGGTGAGGATGGAGATCGTGTACCTGGCCATTAAGTACACCACCCCTTGCCGGGACTGGCTCTCCATCGGCCTCCGACGCACGTGCGGGACCACCATGGACCTGTTCCAGGGCCGTCGTATCCCCATTGAGTTCCGCTCCGACAGCGACGACAGCCACAGTGGATTCTGGCTGCACTTCAAGTGTGAGTCAACCAGTCTGCTAACCATTTTATAACCAGAAAAGATGGGCGGGGGAAAATGTCTATGTATATGAATAAATGGAGTGTTGTAAGCGCTTAAAACGACCTTGCTACAAGAAGATATTTAGGAGACACAACCGATACGGCCTCCATCTCATTTCTCTGGACACGAATAGAGACAGGTGACGAGGTATCTGCTGGTGCATGCCATAAGTTACGTGTGCTGGGGGTCATTTGATTTCTATTTGATGTTTTTACACTGTCTGGCTATCTGCACCCTTTGACCTAAGTGGCGTTCCAGGTTTGAGTACTCTTACTATTTCTAATCGGCGTTTCAATGAAAATCGTTTAAATTCGTTATCATCAATTAGCATTTATATTCATGCAATTATTTCTATTATAACTGAACGTATAGTTTAACGGTTTTCAAATCTAATCTACTTGAGAACCTTGTCCTTTTTCGAACACGTTGTTTCTAGTGCTTCCTGGTCGCCGCTTATAATAGCTTAAATTGGCCCATCTAAAAAAAATTAAGTGCGTTTATTTCAGAATCTGGGAAAATCTAGTTTTTCTTTTCGAAACAGAACAGATCATATGCGTAAGCTGAGCAAGCACATGGTCAGAAATAATCTATTAGACCTTACACAAAAGATGACACATAAAAGACTCGAGAATTCTGTGTTATAGTCTGCTCTGATTGACATACTGGCTACCCTATTTTGTGTGATGTTTACTATACACTAAGTAAATGGATGATCTAGACCCATTTCCGGGTGATGCACGAAAGAGTTGCCGACGGAAATAAAAAAAACACCAGAAAAACAGGGGTTGATTCCGCAGATGCTCAAAAATGAACAATCAGGCTGACAAAATATGGAAGACAATGGACAGTAATAATGTTGACTGTCATGTTTTTGTCTCCACTGGATGTGACTCACAGAAGTGACAGACCTACATGTGCAGAGCATGCTGTATGTTTATGGATACATGAATGGCTGACATATATTTTTCTGATAGGGCGAATGGGTCATACCTTTACTGGGTCAAAGGTATAATTGGCATGAAACATGATATGTCTGGACAATGCCTTAGTGTATAGACTGCATGCACCAACACTGTCTAACAAAATCATCCATTCACATTGTTTGACATTTCATCTATTAATTTCCACATCAGGATGTTACAGTGATGTTAGTAATAGTATTCCTATAGGTTACTTTAATTTCTTCATTCAACATGCTATGGCTACATATGAAAATATAATTCAGCAAAGCAATTGATAACATGTATGTGTAGCCTATGTTGACAAACAATTGCAGTACTATCCGAAAAACTAGAGAAATTGAGAGATGCTGTTGCTAAATAAAAAAACCTATATCAAAAATCTTTATCTTAAAGAGTTCATAAGAAGCTCTCCCGATATATATACAGTGTTCTAACTTATCAATATCAAAATGATTATTTCCCAATGATGCATGAATTAGAAGTATATCATTGCTCAACATGTGTTTGAGATAACACAAGGCGGCGTTAGAAGACCATGAATAACATAGGGTTTGATCAGGAATTTCAAAAACAAAAAAAGGAGGGGATGGTGGTTGCTATCAAGGTCACCGGACTTTAAGTACCCCATTCCAGTGCCATCACTGTATAGAAAGAAGCCTTTCGGTCAATATGAATTCTGTAATGATAGATGACTACAAGTTTTACTAGACCACACCCCATTTTCTGATAGATGTCTTCGACTGATACCCTTATAGTTGTGACTGTTTAGTATAGATTCATCCGTATTTCTCTCCACGCAGCATCTATTCCCGGTGACAAAATCCATGTGCAGTGCGGTAATGTCACGTTACGTCCACCGCGACGGGACCTACACCGGAAGACTTTCACGGGATCCGAGGACGGACGCACTGACGCCGGCCTCGATCACGAGGATGACGTCATCGAGAGGAGCCCGAGGCCCGAGGACGTCCCGGAGGAGCGTACAACCACGATCAGGAGTGCCGTCAGTCAAACTGTTAAGTCCACTGTTAGTGATACTGGTAACTCTACTGTTAGTGGCAATGGCAATGTCAAGTCCACTGTCAGTGACATTGTCAAGTCCACCGTTACCGTTAGTAGCAAAGCGCAGAACGACCCAATGCCCACTGTTCTCCATTTTACAAGACCAAGGGTGAATACCGTCGGGCCTTCAACAGTCCCCACAGTGGTTTCCACCAGTGAAAGGAATACTGCGTCCAGAGATCAAGGACTAGCAACAGTTCCCACCGACGATCCTGGTGGATCCGAAACGGGGGAGAAGCCAGATACGCCTCCGAGAGGACACCTACGTGTTGTAGATGAAGGACAAACACGCGGTCCTGAGCAAAATACTTCCAATAATTTCACCAGAGCAAATACTATGAGCAGCTCTCATGATGGAATAAGTACAGGTACCAACACGGACTCTACTTACCTGACAGATTCGGAACCGGCTGATAATGGCACCACCCATCGGACCATCTCACGCCTGGATGATAAGGAAGCCTGGCTGAAGCCAGTCAGCAACGACCTAATACCACCTGATGCTACCTCCGATGATCACTTCCGGTCCAACCGGAACCAGAACCGGTCACAATCAGTGAATAATACGTTGAGTTCAGATGGCATCACCGACGAAGCCGATAGTGCGCCAGCGACTACTCAGAAACCCCATCTATCGTCAATAGGTGAGAATCTAAAATCATTTCAAGTATCAATAATTTGAAGAAGCAGGCTAAATTGGAAAAGTAATGAAAACAAAGGTTGTTTACTGATTATTAGACAGGCCCACACGATATATGCGATCATTGAGCAGATTAGATCGACATAGGACTGTTGAGAATTTCCCGAAGTTCCTTTCTTGTGTTTACAATAATTTTCTAATTATACATTCGGTCTAATTATAGACCTATGGACATCACAATTGTTGTGTCTATCACTAAGTAACTGGTTCGAAGGAAGGAAAAGACTATTAGTGGAGTATGTATGGGGGGGGGGGGATCAAAGGATGCTCTTTGTGTCGGTAAGGCTGTCTGTTTTTCTTTTCTCTCTCTCATTTGCAGTTCTTTTATACAAATTGATATTGCTGGAATTGAAAGTGGTGCTTTAGCGTCATGCCCTAGGAATTAAAATAGGCACTCAATGGAGACATGTTGAGCAGAAGAGGCGGAGCTTCATGCCTCATGTTGCTGATCATATCGCTCACACAGGGAAAGCACTAGAACTGTTTAGGCTGCAGTGAGGCATCGACAGACACACACACAGACATGAGCACCAAGGCAGAATTCTAAAGGAGAAAAAACATATTCATAATAGAATATAAGTCTATAAGGGGAAGATAGAACAACTGATTATATTGGTGATGAAGAATAATAGCAGTGTGATCTTAACTCTTAAATAGTTCTGTGAGTAAATCAGGATCAGAAGGAGACATCACTGGCCCCATTTTGTAGCTCTCTTTGCGAGTATCACAATTGCAACCCGTGGGAACGCCGTACCCCACCTTGTACTCCCTGTCATTGGCTGAAGTGAAGGTCACATGATGAATGGTAATAACCAGGTGCAACTCACAAGGCCACAGGCATGTTTGTCCATGTCCTGAACGTGTCGCTGCCATGCTAGCTAGAGAGACTGACAACAAAAGCCCTGTATTGATCTAGACACTACTCTCATTCACTATTTGATGTTACTGCTAGATCAAATTGCATAAAAGAATCGAATCATGAACGTTGACGGGGCAATCCTCTCAGGCCAATTCCTCTGACTGGGCTGGTTCTCGATTGATAAGGAGCAGAACACAATTGCCCGATCAGCTTGGGAATCGAAAATCTAGAAATTATATACCGACTTATTGAATTCAACATATTTGATAAATACCATATAGAATAACAATGTCATGTAGTCGATTCAAAGGTGCTACTAGACTGTTCCTAACAAAGGTCAAATACTCAATTTATCTAGACATTCTTTTTTTCTCTCGCTCTTCTCTCACACGCTACTTCTTTCCAGTCTATGTACTCGACTTTTGAGCAATGTGGTACCAATATCATTATTTCCTGTTGGGAGCAGAATCTCACACATTTATGGGTTTATAAGGTAGCACGGTTGTAACATATTCCGCAATTCCTCCCTTCCCTACTTGTCCACCGGCTTAGTTTCACACGTACAGATCCCTGATCCCCCGCCCCTCAAAAGCTTTCCCAACACGTGTGACCCCTGGTTCTCTGACCCCAGCTTGTCTACATCTCGGTCAGTATGAATGTTACACTTCCTCTCCCTGTTAAAGTTAGTATCACTTCCCTTACAACCCTTTGGCTGGTCAGAATCACCGCAGGCTTCCTTTCAAAAAGAAGAAAGAAATATTGTGAAATCATTATGAAGATTTTTGACAAAGTTGTCAATACTGACAAGGTGTGTTGTCAAATGCATAAGGATATTTGACAACACTTCCTCTCCCTGTTAAAGTTAGTATCGCTTCCCTTACAACCCTTTGGCTGGTGAAAATCACCGCAGGCTTCCTTTCAAAAAGAAGAAAGAAATATTGTGAAATTATTATGAAAATTGTGTAAAACACTCAAATGAAACATTGCTGAATGAATGTAGTTGATGTAATCAAACAATGATGGATGCAATAAAGGATCTGGAACCAATGTGCCACACAATATTATACAGCAAATAAATACAACCTTACAAACCAAGGCCACACAGGGTACAGTTTACCTCCAACTGATAGTACGCAAAGTATCACTCAGTCAGAAACGGTTACGAGATAAGACCAGAGCTTCTAACAGCAGGCACTTTAACAGTTTTAAGTTCAGTGGTTTCAGGGACAGGTTGAAAGTAATCATAGTGAAGAGGTGATCACAGAAATCACGAGCACTTAGCTGGGGCTTGTTAAATAATTTGGACGAACGAGACTTTATTGTCCGCCGATATCTCTTAGGAGAGTCTCGTTTAATAACCCTAAATCTTCGTCCCGCACGACTCTCCTACAAGAAGATAAATCTATTCCCGTCTAGAGGCGTTTGATAGATTTGACCAATATCTTCCCCGGGTCTCTTTGGCAAACAGAAGAGGGTCTTAATGGATGTCACCCCCTGGGGTATTGTAGGTGAATCTAATTACAATGATCAACCTCATATATCAATTAAACAAGCGGAAATATGTTTATTATTGACTCGAATACAAAGATTGTTACAGGGAAAGTATCAGAAATACTTAGTTAGATTCATTTATAAATGATACAGTATATCGTTTATCATTGGAGGTATGGTGTCGTCCAATAACAGCAACAGAAACGAACGAACTTTATTCAACAGCCCCCAGGATTTACTACCTACGGACGACACCAGCTATACAACGAGACTAGTCAAATGTCGTTCATATTGTCGTCCTTCCCTCAGTACCTCACCACCGTTTTTGTCGCGGACGACACTAAATCATTCAGCCACACCCTGGAGACACACTGATTGACAATCTGATCCGGCCCCGAAACGGCTTGCTTTTTCTTCCAAAAGAAAGTGTAGCCAACACACAAGTCACAAGGTGTTCGATGAAATAATCAGAATGGTTTTAGATGTGTATTGCGGTTGAAATTTCCAGTCTTTGTTCAGTGAGGACATCTTTC
The DNA here is from genome assembly GCA_950022655.1 of Alentia gelatinosa. Taxonomy (NCBI): domain Eukaryota; kingdom Metazoa; phylum Annelida; class Polychaeta; order Phyllodocida; family Polynoidae; genus Alentia; species Alentia gelatinosa. The sequence goes on along the minus strand of OX465580.1, from coordinate 30,064,611 downwards.
TTCCATTTCATAGTTGTCATAGTTTTCTGGTCTTCTCTTAGGTTCAGATCTCTAATTTCTCGGTTTCAAGCAAAAGTAAAATATTTGTTTTACATGGAACGTGTAATGATTTAAGGAGGCATCAAGAGAGATGAAATTTATCTGGTGTTTATTGGTAGAGAGCTGAACGAGACAACGTTTGCTAATACTAAAATTTATGTTAGCCCAGTACTGACACAATGGACTACTTTTATATTTTAGCTATTATTATCAGCTATGAGGTGAACCAAAAGTCATACGGCACGGGGAAAGGGGAGCAAAAGGCTTTTTCCATTGGCCATCGAAAACGGTAACGATTAATTGAGTTCCTCTTCTTTTAAATCTCGTTTCCACTGACCGATTATCCAGAGTCGATCTGAAGTCGGGAAGCATCCACAGAATTTTTGGTTACATCGACGTCAGATCGGTGAATGGAAGCGAGACCTTCAGAGAATGCTCCCAGAAAACCTGGATATACATGGAAAGTACAGTAGAAACAGTGCATACTCTCCACCCTCACCAATTATTTGATACCGTCGCACAGTCGGTAGCACCACAGGGTAACTCAAAAGATCTCCTCAGTTTTCTTCGACCAATGGAAACGACATTTAAAGGTCTGATGGTGGGGCCAACGACTTAATCCTACCCCTAATAAAACAACTCCATAGGCTTAACATTGGGTCACTGTATTCGGTTTGGAGTTCAGAAAAATGAAAAATATCGCTCTAGTGGAACACACTTGACAAATGATGTCTTTTGTTAATGTAGAAATAATTTAGACGGGCGGGGTATGATAAATTCTAAGCCAAACTCGAGTTAGTCGTGTTATTGTTCATCGCACTCTGGCAAGGTCGCGCATTACTGCTCTCGGCTTTGCCTTGCGCAGTAATACGCGATTTTGTGTGATAAACAAGAACACGACTAACTCTTGTTTGGTTTCTCCATAGTATGTCAGTATCAAATAGCCGTTGAGGGTGCTGTGTTTGCCTTGTCTTTCTTGTAATTCATATCGTACTTCCATATCGATTAGATATTCGTGCTAAAAGTGTGAACCTTAGTCGGTCGTTGACCAAAGCGGTCGATGCTGGCCATACTGTGTAACCTTCGCCAATCTAATCGGCGACCATTTCAAATGTTAGGCAGTTTCTATTCACTGACCTTGCATCATTCTACTAAGATATCGATCGGTGGTACCCGACTGCTGATCAGTGCCATATAATCGGCCAATGGAAAATGGCCTTCAAGAAACATGAATATGCATTTATCCTACCCCTAATATAAAATCCCATAGGCTTAACATTGAATTTCCGTATGCGCCCGTATGTCGCATACGGATAAAAAATCGCTCCTAGGAGCGTACAAAAATGGACCAATCAGAGATCAGCAGCTGAAAGTAGTTCCAAGCGCCTTCAGAGCAGCAAGGAGAGCTATATGGAGGACTTCAGAAAGTTTTTATCGTGTTTTTTGTTATTATCCTCACATAACTCCAGTCGTCGCATACGGGAGCCCAGAACTCATCCGGTTTTACGATAGTACTGCACAATGCTTGTTGTTAACTTTAAGCTATTTAGTTGGCGGAAACGGCTCCGAATATTTGAATTCCCCTAAAAGTCCGTAAGCGGTGGTCACCGACTGAATATATGTATGAATTAATAGGTGAGGGTGCAGTGTATGTATTATTTCCTTTGTATGATGTTTCATGATGAAATCAAAGCATTTTGATTTTGTCGGCCATTAACCAAGTTAGCAAGTATTGAGTTCAAAATCTTCACCAATCTTTGCCAAATTAATTGGTGACCACATCTTATACCAGGCTGTTTCCATTCACCGATCTGGCAAAGGTATATAAAAAAAAAACCGATCGGTGTTCCCGATTGCAAATCGGTGCTGAATAATCGGCCAATGGAAAATAGTTTTATAGCCATTGCATAATCTCTAGGTAGCATTACAATTTACATGTGAGGGCGAAATCGTATGTTATCAATCGTTATAAATGACTGAATACGTTTGCTTGTGATTCGGTAAAATTATCAATGCTCTAAATCTGAGATCCATTGAATAATAATTCTCTGATAAAAAAAGTTTCGTACAAGTCTAATTGGTGTCAAAACGTGGCATAAAACAATATGTCATAAGCGTGTATACGAGCCTTTGACGATATGAGACCCTTAATGGTCATAGGTGGTGTAGCTTAAAAAATCGTTCATTTTGAAAATGTGGTCCATTTTGTGGTCCATTTGTAGTCACGGAAGACACCTCTAGAGCTGTCATAGTTGATGCCAAACTCGTTTTCATGCACTAAATCTATTCCAAATTAACAAATATTTTCAACAGAGGTTTCTATTCATATGTGATACATGAATACCAAATTTCATCATTTGTTAATGATTGAATCGTTTTTGAAAATGTTTGACCATTCGCGCTGATGAACAGGTACTGCACCACTTGGCCTATTGGTCTCAGATATACCATTGCACCGGTCAATATGCATTGGAGCTTATCAGCGTTTATATAATAATATAATATAATGAATGTATAATCACTTGAAAATAGGTCAATTGTACGAGTATTGTAACTGGCCTCATGGATGACTAAATATTATTCAACGGCCCCAGAGTCGCTATTCGTGATACACATTTCCACATACTATCACATATTAGATATGAATAGGATCTTTTGAGGATTGCTACTAATATATCCATTGTCACATTACATCCTGTGTGGCAGTGATGACCATGCTATTTATGTACCTCTTTGATTCATCGTTTTCAAATGATAGTCAAATGATGGCATGACCAGGAAACCAGCCCCATGTGTGGGCTGAGGTCGTATGCCACTTTATTGAGAATGCTTATGTACACGATGGAAAGAAATTGTAATAACTTAGATCTCAATAAAGAAATTTGTGAAAAAAAAACAAAACTAGAGTTAATGATATACAAGTGCATTCTCCACGGACCTGATGCAACCAGATTGATCCATTCTCGTCGGGTCTGGTCCTGTCTAATCGTCTCTCATAATCATTAAGACTATATCAGACTAAAGCAAGCTGCGGACCTATACAGATTAATCCAGTCAGGGAATACTGTTTTTCATTTTTCTCCAGGCAATACATTAGAAATTCACATGATTCATGGTTGTCTTGCAGTGCCTAGCGTAGCTACAGCACCGGAGACAGACTCGTTTTACACACTAGGTATGTTGAATATTGTTACACATACCCCATAAAAACCTAGTTACAGTATCTTCCCTATGTTATGCACTGGCGAATAACACATTTATTGGTAGCATGAGGTATGGTGGTAGGGAGAGCGAAAAACGTCGGCTTATAGTCCTCATATGTTGTACGTGTATACCATGCTATTTCTATTACCGCCCACTTTAAAAGGTCTATATTTTATTATTTGCTATAAATAAAACTAACGTACAAACAAAATAGTCATTTGCTACTGAAGCTAAAATCTTATCGGGTAGGCATGTATAATCGTGTAGGAGGTAAACGTATGTATACACTCCCAAATGTTGTTCTATGACCTTAAAGCGGGGAAATACAGCTAAAATCGATATGTGAGATTCCTCGTGATGTCATGTAGGCGCACTCAGTAGAACAATGATCATTCCAGGAACTTCAAAGCCTATTGTTTGAATCAGGGAGGTATTCGTGTGTCCCGACTTCACGCGCGCCATATTATAAACGAGGTCGACCTATTTAGCCGTTTTAGTGTCATTAATACTCAACACATATTAATTACTGGCACAAACAAAGTACCTCACTGGGTGACCATTCGTGTGAATTAAGCCGCAGCTGTAATATAATTCAGATATGAACTTTTGAAATTCTCAGTGAACCCGGAAGTGTAAAGTGTGACCAGTATTAGGTAGATATCTACGATATCTGCGTATTTATTTTCCTTTATCTCACCCCTGATATTTTTTCAACATAGACCTGACATTCTGAACTCGTACTCAACACGTTGATTATTAATAAAATACTCATTGGGGATTATGTAACAAATGTTAGCCAATTAGTCAATGTGAGGGTTGAGATAAATCGGGAAACCTATTCAAGTTTACGGTCAGAACTCGATCCCATCTCGTTTTAATCGTAACGTATAATTTACGCGCCTTTGCCTTATGAATTACTATTAGTCCTGAGGTCAGAGCCAGTCTGAAGGGTCAGGTGTGTTTGGTAGTACATACGACGTTTTATGATTGTTACTAGAGCTCCTGAATCTTCTGATTTCGAATCTACTTCGTGCCAGTTTGTAAGGGATCAGCATTTTGAGTTATAACTATTTGAAAATAAAAAATAATTTAATTCTAAGAAAAATAAGGAAAAATTGTCAAAATTATGATTATTTAGCTGTTCTAGGCTTATTAAGCACATAACTGAGTGCTGATAATATCTAAGAACAAATTAATTAACTATGGTATTATTATAATTTTTTCACCAACTTGAATTAATTAATCATAATGGTTGTGTCAATGCAGATTTTACTATGTGAATCCTACCAGCCATTGAGATAGAAACCTGTATTGTATTAATAGACAATAAACAATGGTTTTTTGGACAGGCATCTGTAAGCCACGAGTGGATGATGCATAGTAATACATAAATGCTAGTGAGTGTATTACGACATCAACCTCGAGTGATTTACACAGCCACCTATCCACAAAACATTTTTTATTGCATTTATTAACCATCTTTTCGAATAAATTAAACCCAGTAGTTGCCATATTAAGGGGTATAACAATAGGGACTATTTCTTTGATCTATAACACAAAGGGACTATTTTTCCCATATACCATGGCTTTGAGGCCATATACTACAGATTTAATTCCGTATACCACAGTTATGGTAACTGACAGGTTTTATATAATGACTTACACAAAGCATGGGTATGGACATAAAATTAATTGAGTACCAGTAGAAGTACAAGATCACTTTTAGAGGCCAATAATTACATAAAATTCAGAGATAAGAGATAGTTCATGAGCTATTGAGAAGCCCTACGGAGTAGGAGAAGTTGAGGATGGTGAAAAGTTTTTGTAGGGTGGGTGGGTGGTTCCTTCCTCGTTGGAATCCCAGGATTGAAGTGGATGCAGGCGGGTGGAGTGGGGTGGTCACGTGACTGGGACCACATGACCAGAACCATGTGAGCGAGTCCTTAGCGACCAGGAGTGAGTCCCTAGCAATTGTGCTCTGTTGCGCATTAATGTCAACTCTTCAGTAAGCCCCAATGGGTCATGGTTTACTGAGTCCCCATACCATTTCTATGGGGTCTTTGTATACTTAGTAGAAACCAAACGAGAGTCAGCCTTGTCAATGTTTATGCCACGATGGGCAGGTTGTGTATTACTACACGAGGCGTTAGCCGAGTTTAGTGAGTAGCAGACCTGACCAGAGTGGCATAAACATTGACAAGGCTAACTCGAGTTCAGTTTTGTATTTATCCTACCCCATCTCACCGATATACAGAGAAAATTTTGTAATTATCCATGATAGTAGCATTTTGACACTGCCGGATCTACTTTCGTTATCTGGTCCCTGATTGGTCCGTTTTTTTATTCACCTCGGTGCATAAATAACACTTTATTCAACGCTCCGTCAAATACATTGAGTCAATGTTAAACCTAGGGCGTTTTTTATTAGGGGTAGGATAAAATATATAATAAAGGCCTGTCCTTCCCTTGTATAATTATACAGACTAAGGAAAGTCAGGCCTAAACAATTCAGTGTTGCTAAAATTAAAGGATAAAGAAACTCTGCCCTTAGAGGGCATTAAAGAGTCACTACAAGGTCAAGAAGCAACACAGAGAAAGAACCATCCACAGTTATGGGAAATCTCCCATCCTGACTTGAATGCTCTAAAGTTGAATATTGTCAGAAAAATGTACCATTGTTTTAGTATCTACCCAAAATGATTTGGCATTAGTATGAATATTGACAAATGTCATTAGAAGGCAAAGACAGGGGCCTATTTGAGCCACAAAAGAGGTTCAAAGACTGCTAGATGAGAGGACTTGGTCCGAGAACAGGTCAAATAAGTCTAAAACATTAGAGTTTTTTGGTGTGTGTGTTTTTTTTATCAAATTTATTAGGGAAATGGCCTATACATTTATACACCAGGTTCGACAGGATTGTCATTCTTCCACCTGGGCCCTCTTTAGTGGTAGTACAGGCAATTGCAGTCTTATGCTATTCAACAAGCATATCTACATCTCTATATCCCTACATCCCTACATCCATACATCCATACATCCATACATCCATATATCCCTACATCCATATATCCCTACATCCCTACATCCAAAAATGATCTGGCCTTTGCCTGGACCCCCCTCTTTTTGCCAAGTCACATATTACCGGGATGTATAGATGTAGGGATGTAGGGATATATGGATGTAGGGATGTATAGATGTTGGGATATATGGATGTATGGATGTAGGGATATATGGATGTAGGGATGTATAGATGTTGAGATATATGGATGTATGGATGTGGGGATGTAGGGATGTAGGGATGTAGGATGTAGGGATGTAGGATGTAGGAAGTAGGGATGTAGGGATATAGGATGTAGGGATGTAGGATATATGGATGTAGGGATGTATGGATGTAGGGATATATGGATGTATGGATGTAGGATGTAGGGATGTAGGGATATGGGGATGTAGGGATGCATGGATGTAGGATGTAGGGATGTATGATTTCTCACTAAGTCAAAGTTTAACAGGTAATCAATATTTTGCTGTCAACTCCGTCCTGATGGTCACACATGACCATCTGGACAGAGTTAAAGTGTCAGTTTACATAAAACATAATGTCTTAACTTCTTTGACCTTTTTCTGGACTTTAAAACCATTACCAAGGCTCTTGTATGAAATGTAAGATGTCTATATTTTAAGGAATAATGTAGAACTGTTCTGTTCTGCAAACCTATTGCATTTCATCTCATAAATTTTAGTTTTTCATGAAAAGACGAAATTGACCTTAATTTGACCTTCATCTGATGTTTCTAGGTCAAATATACTATCAATCTTCCCATATGCAATTTTGTTTATCAAATATGAGATTCCTTTTGAGAATAACGCATAAAATGTAATTTGCTATGAAGTTAAGTTGAAATAAATATTTTTATTCAATTAATTATTTATTTTTTCATATTTTTATTCAAAAACCTTATATCTCAAAATGGTGAGCATGTACAAACTGGCACGAAGTAGATTTGAAATCACGAGATTCAGGAGCTCCAGAATCAATAAAAAAACATTGTATGTACTCCAAAACACACTTCTCCTGGCCTGCTTCAGGACTATATGCTGTTCATACTCGATGAGATTCGAGCTCTGACCGTAAACTTGAATAGGTTTCCTCTATAATAAACCTATAAAAGGTGTATCAATTTGTAAGGATCAGAAATGACCTAATAGACATAAAATAAAAAGCGCCATGTACAAAAGAAGCGGTCCACATTATACAGCGCAAGCATAAATAGATATGTAAGGTCTTGATGCATGTCTAATACAGCATTTCCACCTACTGATAATGACGCATGGAAACGGCGCATTGGGATTCATGTACCTCACAGGGTGTTTAACTGAGACAAATCTTGAGATTCTGTACTCGAACACAATTTCCATGTCTAAATTGTAATGTTTCATTTCCCTGAGTCATGTTTTTCCCCCTGCAATTAATGGCGACATTTACCCCGAAAAAAGAAGATTTTGAACCATGTGAGGTACATGAATCTCGCTATGTGAGGTAATGCTAATGCTCTAGATTTCCAAAGGCATGGTGCATAGAGAGTCATCAACAAAGTAAGGTGGAGTATATCAGAGGAGAATGTCGTCGATAATGGTTATCTTGTAAGAAGAATTAACCAAAAAACTTTAATCAGAAATAAAAGCCTCAAAACAGAGAAATACAGAAACAGCCTCTTTACAAAACGAGGGAAACAAGACCAAATCCAAATAGAAAGTTAAAAATATATTGGTTAAAGCACCAATAATAAATAAACTGCCAGAATAGACATATCGAGACAAATGACTGATATGTGCATCTGCCAACTGAATATATAACCATTACGGTGCAATACATATAATAGGCCCAGTAATATCGTAGTGTCCTTTGTCTGTCGCATGCTGTTGTCCTAAATGTAAATCCTGTATATATATATATATATATATATATATATATATATATATATATATATATATATATATATATATATATATATATAGATACCACTGTATCCTAGTTTTTCCTACCGCGCGGTCAAGATTATGTATATACTTCTGCATTCTGTCAGGACAAGAAAGGAACTGACACTATAACATCTGTGGTCAAGTCACATGACTGGCTGATAACCTAAAATGAACATTAACACCAAAGACTCCTTATACAAGATCACCCTTGATCCAATATTGCCATGATCTATTTATTGTATGACTTTATGAAATAGGGAAGAACGCCGTAGATTACCCGATTAATGTACTCTGAGAGTGCCCGGTCTAAATATCTAATTTCTTAAATAAAAAAAGATAATGATATAAACAGTGTTTGCAAACGGTACTATTATCAATAGTACTTTGCTCATATCCGTGGAGGTTCCACGGCGGTCCTACACTGTGTGCAATATAATCATACCCATTGCATCTTTTATCAACATTCAGATTCAAATCGGGCAATTATACCCCTCAGTTGGTGCATGGGATGGTTTGGAGTTCAATAGCTATCTTGGAACTAGAGCTCTTGGTGACAAAAACCAAATTGTCAGTATTTCAAGTTGGCTAGGGTAGTAGGATGTTTGCTTATTTTTTATACATGTGAATTGAAATCAAAGTGTTCTCATCCACCAATCATAGATGCTATTCAAAAGTCAAATACTTTGATATAGGATACAGAGACATTATAAGTTCATGAAACAGTCACCAGGTGGCTGACATTATCTTAGCCTGGTATTTTTTTCCATAAGTAAAAATAAAGCTTTATAATTTCGTAAACAATGCATTTTTATAATTGATACTTTTCCAGAAGATTAAAAGCTCAGTTCTAAGTTAAGGTATGAAATGATCGGTTTGAGGCTTTTATCTGTGATCAAATTTCACTTTATTTGCATGATAGAATTCTAAGCATATTGAGAATTTCCTAATTTTCCGTTGATTATTATACATGTTTGCCCAGCTAAATGTGATACAGGTTTTTCTATCGGGAACAGTATCATAGTCTATTTGTTTTGAAATTTAGTTTATTACCCTTTCTCCTACAAGAGTTCAGAAAGAGGCCTGAACTAAAGAATTCCATGGAACATACCTAGTTCTAAGATTAGTTAAGTGGGTTAGATAAGTAAATTGGGATGAAGTATAAGAGGTGAAAACGCATGATTGAGTATCTTACAAATAACACTTCTGAAATCATTTCTTTTAACTTTTCAAATTGGTTAGTCTTTGCAATAGTGGTGGAATTTTTTCCCAGTCTTAGTGTATTGGTACGTATCGATAGGTTATCCTAGAGACCTCACTGACTACCCCGATATAAGATATGATTCCACTACGATTTTGATTTTGTATCGATGAAATCCAGGATATGTTTTTTTTCACATGAGAGGCCCTATACACATGTGAGAGAGGCTAGAATTGTGGCTGTGGCCTACTATCACTCGCTTACTTTTGCATCATCAGTAAGGAACACCTACTTTTTCACCTACAGCGGTAAAGAACACCCACTAAGGGGTGAAATGGCGGCCCCTATGGATCATTATCTATAGATCTGTCCTATAACGAGCAAATCAGGTTTATGTTTTGATAGTTACTCACACAAACAAGCCACTATTTTCTATTATGATTTATTGATAACAAAATGGCATACACACATAGTCAAGCTATAATCATCAATTCAAGGAAGATCCTTCCTCAACATGAAAAGAGATTGAATTTGCAATCAAAGAATTTTATCTACCACTGTGTATAAGCCTATGTTTTTTCAAACTACCATGATTTTTCATTGGGCCCACCAGAGAGACGGACACTTGATAATCAGAATCTTCCGCCTATATTTGAAAATGATTAGACAGAAACCTTAATGATTATAAGCTATCGATTAATTTACGAGCAGCCTCATTCTACATCCCCCTTTTCTGGCAGTCCCTTTACGGTAATTACTGTTGGACATTAACCGGACTCAGGGAGACTGTTCGCGGTTGTGCTAATTCCGAGAATTGTCAGTGTCAAGAACAATTAACAAAGGAATGTTAAATGTATCCATGGCCTTAGGATGGCGTGGATTTCATATTTCAATTGACCTATGTGCCTTTGAATTGGTGAACTGTAAGTTGTAGATGCGGATACATTTGAATTAAACAAAGTAATTCGCTGTTTTCATCTATCTTTATTTAGGTGGAAGTTTCACCATGAATATTTTATGTCTTTTGCCAGGTGTGGTGATCATCAGTGTATGTATAGCTATTGGAGTGTTACTGGTCTGTATCGTACTTCTCGTCATGTACCTCAGAAGGTAGGTAGAAACATTTCCCAATTGAGTAGGCTTTCTATAATTCACTGTGAATACCCCACTTAAGATATATAATTGCGATGAAATACTATTTGATGATGTTTGATAACTTGTATCATCACTGATTTAAAAAAAAAAATTGACACTAATGAACATCTTATTTTTCATATTAGTTAGTCGCTATGGGTGAAAATACTACATGCAATTTAATATTTCCATCCTTAAAAATCTATGTATACATGTAAGGGAAATAAGGAACTAGGCAATTGAGAAAATTAGCAAATGAACATTTACAATTGGATCGTATTTTTAGATAACAGTATTAATATCACTGAATATTCAGGTGACTTAGACATTCTTGCTTGAGAATTTATGAACAGAAAGTATCCGACGTAAAAGCATATACATACAGTGTCACTTTCATATATATATATATATATATATATATATATATATATATATATATATATATATATATATATATATATATATCGGTGAATACTGTGCCTATACTCTCAAAGAGATCATATACCATTGGTTTAAAGGCTGATAGTTATTACCTAAAACATGTTTGGTATACATGTATAAATTTCAATTTGATGTGCACATTGTTCTTATTCTTGGTCGTAGGTGGTATTGTCTGGGTTGATCCGGGTTTGGTTGTTTTGGTCTTGGTCATCGTGTGGGGATCCTGGATTGTTATTTTTGTTTCGCTTATTGGCGGCTCAGTAGGCGGTTTTCCTCATCAGCAAGGTCTGATTAAGATAGAGCTAAGTCCTCAACTAAATCATTATATTTAGGCACTCAGATTCGTTTCTGGGTGGAGGCGTTGGATGATCAATACTATCAATGTAACAAGTTTATCATGATATATGAAAAAAAACCAGTAATTCTAATGGCAAGTAGCAAAAGAAGAATCTCGAAAATAAGTTAAATATTATAGACACCTCATACATGAATAATCTCTGTTATTGAGCAATCCATTTCTGATACAGTCCAATTCTTCTATAGATGACTCCGCCAGATTTCAACCTCAATTTTTAACGTCGGGATGAGAAAATTAGAAAACCAAAAGTGAATATAACTATGTTGTCCATGTGGTGAGGTGGAGCCGGATATTATAGTATTCAGTCATATGTCGTATTGGGGAAGAATATATGTGACACTAAGTATTTGGAGATGGCTTTACGATATATCCTGAACGACCTATTATTGAAGGTATTAGCAGTAAAATTCAAACGTTTAGATAATCTTAAAAACTGACCCAGTCAAATAACTAAGTGAACAATTCTTTAGGAACGATCAATCAGAGTCGAGCTGTTCTATTCCTCAGAATTACACGTAAGCAGCAGTGGTAATTGTAGAGTATGGTGTAGATATATACTTGTAAGAGTGATAGTACAGATCCGTTTGAGTTTCAATCCTTTCAAACATAGAGAAGGTAGGGCTGCTTTGAAAAGGGGGTTCTACTGAATATTGAAAATACAAATACAAACGTTTTGATGTCGGGATTACAGGAGTCATTTATTCTATTCAGTAGAATATACATCATTATCTTATGTATACACTGTACATGATTTGCACATAGCAATGCATAGACAAGAGATTTTAGAACAAGGCATTTTAAACCTTACCTTTATCAGAGGATGTGTATGTATATAAGAGTTTTAAACTAATAAAGATGTTGTAAGTTTGTATTTTAAGCACTTTTTAGTTCACAGAATGGATATGTTCGTTAGGAATTGCAGTTGTACTACGAATGGAAAGTGCGGTTTCCTATCCAGTGCAAACCCATGACTTCAAGCATCCGCTGAATGAATACATAGTTTGCGAATGGAAAGCTCAAAACATGCCCCTTATATTTGTCTTACGTGGGATGCATACGATGGGATCCACGTACCTCACAGGGTGTTTGTCTGAAACAAATCCTGCAGAAATTCTGTACTCAAACACAATTTCTTCGTCTAAATTGTCGGGTTCCATTTCCTTGAGACATATTCATTCCTGCAATTGTTGATGACATTTAACCCTAAAAAGGAACAAAATCTCATGAGACTTTGAACCCTGTGAGGTACGTGAATCCATCGTGTGAACCCCACTTAACATAAATGTATGCTAATATACTAAGACACGATTACACTTTGACACGACTGTTAACAACAGAGGTGTGGTTTACAAAATCCCTACTAGCTATTACATTTTACAGCTGTCTTACAAATAGTTGGAGGGTTCAATATACTTATTGTATAAACAGTCGTCTACTGAATTCCATTTTGACCAGGGGACTTGCAACACATTGTCATCTAGTCATGATTTTTTCATTCGTTCGTCTAATCTTACCTTTTTTGTCAGATATGTACTGAGAATGTATTGAACATATAAACAGGTCAAGAGTTATAACTGTAGCGAATAAAATTTTATGCCTTTTAGGCGAATATTGGATTTGGCTTTATACATTCTCCATATAATATTCATTAAACTGCATGTGCATTATTCCAATTGGAATATATTATCATTGAACAAGTCATTGAGAGATGCTATTCCTAAATAAATTAAAAAAAACACCAAAAAAACAAGTATTCATTTGCTATATATATAAATATAGATAATGTTTAGAAAAGGGGGTCTACCAGAAGGTGTTGGGAATTGAATTACCTCATACTGATGTTGTTGGTTTTCCCTTTACAATACGTTTCTTGTCTCTCTTTTGCTCAGAGTTTTCTGACGATGTCCCTGTTGATCCTGTTGAACCTGTTTGAGTGTATTTACTATGTACGTTTCGGATTTCCTTCCATACCTGACGGTTGATAATGAAGCTGACAAAGACAAATATGCCCTGAGAAGCATTTAATATGATGAAAATGATCCATAAAGCATCATGGCCAACAAATGCAGCAACAAAGCCAAAGATCCAGGAGACACCCATTAGTGAAAAGAGTCTGAAGTAGATCCAGAAGTCATGAGATGTTCCCTCCGAAGTGGTCCTGACTGTGTTCTGTAGGGTTCTTTTGAGGTATACCATTATCATGATGAACAAAATGGTTGTGAAGAGAGTCAGCAAGGCGACTGGCCCACCAAAATATGCCAACAGTGCATATCGCTGATTGAACCAACATATCTTCATACCAAATTGTGGTTTAAAACGAGGGTCAATTGCCACAAAATCAAGTGATGTTACAATAATAGTAATTCCAGCTGAAATTAACCAACATGGTAGGGTGTATTTCATCAGTGACTTGTTTGTATCACTTGCTTTGATAAATGTAGCTGAAGGTCTGAACACAAGCCATGTATCAAAGGTCACTGCTGCCATCCAACAGAAAGCAGCTAAGAAAAACCAATACATTAGTATGCCAAAAGCTGCACACAACTCTCTTGGGCCATAAAGGCTCACTATACCACCAAGTAACAGCATTATGAATGCAAGGCATAGGACTAGGAACAGTTGAAATTGGAGCTTGCCAGCAAAGCTTTTGAAATAAGGGATTCTGAATTGTAGAAAAAGCCTGATGAGTAAGCAAACTATGGAGAGTGAAATCAAGACAATGGTTAATATTCCTAATACTGGGGAGACATCTAAGTGTATGTCAGATGTGACAGAATCTAACACACACACCAGAGCAGATTTCCCAACAAGCCTATATCTATTGATTTCATATTTCTTCTCAGTGGTCTTTATCAAAAGTGTGTTATTTATCAACTCAAATTCATGCTCTGAAAATGTGAACCAAGTGCAATCCAATAAAAGTGCTTGTTTGAAGGCTGTATTTTCATTAATAGTCAAGACAACATTTCCAAGGTTAACATCAGAATCCTGAATGAACAGAATGAGCTGATCTCTAAAGAAGCTGCTTGTATTAGTTGACAATTCGGCAAGGTCTGAGGCAAAATTAAATGTGGAATTTCTATGGAAAGTGATAATCATTGTTAACGTGACATTTAGTACATTGTCCGACATAAAGCTGTGGTTAAGTTTTAGGACTAATGTTGTGTCTGGTATGAGTGGGTGCAATCGTATGCTTAACGCTTGGATAATTTGAGTGTCTTCTTTAAGTTGGGAACCTAGTTCATCTACATCCTGCGATCTATTAGAATAGAATGAGGCAAAGAGATCAAACTCCAAATGTCTCGGTAAGCAAGTGCCACCTACCAATCGCCTATCATCTGGACATGATACCTGCCTACACTCTTGGATGGTGGGTATCCATTGCTGTCCAGTCGAGCAAGCTTTCCTACCAACAGTGACTCCCTCCGATGGATTGAAATCAAACAACAAAGACAAGGAAAATACATTTCCATCTCCAGAAGCAGCCACATCATGATACGGGAAAGTTACACATCCATGATCAGTTGGGTCCTCCCCAAAGCAAAGTGCACAGTAGAAATTATCGTAAACACCATTTCGAGAGCGTATGTATTCAAGAGTCTCAGCATTGTTACACTTGTCTACTAAAGCTGTGTTGTTGCATGTCAAAGGACACCTTTCTCGAACTGTAAACTCTACACAAAAAGGCCTCGCGGTGACTTCTTGGGGAATAACATAGTTCAACCCACAAGATTTCTTATACAACTCTAATCCTTCTTCTGTTTTAATGGTTGTTATGTTATCTTGGTGAAATGGGACAGACCTAGGCTGACAGATGAATTTTATAATCCAAGGTATGGGATCGGTGACATTGTTGCATTTGGCACAATCATAGTTCACGTAATTTATACCTGTAGTCTTATCTGTGATAGGTATTGCAAGATTAGGTTCGTTGATGCTGTATGGTGATGTTCTATTACATGTCACTCCGGTTTGTCCACATATTGCTACAAAATTATAATCTAAAAAATCTGGGACTATAACTCCCAATTCTCCATCTACAGGCAGGGAGGATGGGTCCAGTGTACGTACACCATAGCAGTCAGTCTGCTTGTACTTGAAATGTTGTCGTATTTCTTGGCCTGCATCATACTCCGCTGGACAACTATCCCGAAAGTCTCTACAACAGTCACCATATGCTGCACAGTTAGCATCACAGGAACAGTAGATTTCAATATAAAAGTTTTTTATCTCTCCACACCTTCCTTGGCAAAGGCCACATTCTGGAAACGGTCCATTAGGCAAAGTCTTATCTGGCATACAGTAATCAATTATTCCAGTGCTCGCACTACTGTCAGACGGAGGGATCTGACCAGGGGCTAGCATTAACTGCAGGTTGATCATGGCGACAGCTAATCCGATCGAGTATTGCATCGTGGTCATTGTATCTGAAAAAATAGGAAGGGGTACACTATTGATCAAAAGACTGGTAGTTACATCATGGATATAATAACTGAACTCTAACTGATATGATCATGTGGAAATCCACATAAATTTACAATAGTAGTCTAAACACGACCCAATCACAGTTTAGGTGACCCACATTGACATGAAATGATTACAAGAAAATGTAGAAGAAACATAGTGTGAGTGCGTCATCTCTAAATATTTTTCATCATGGGCCATCTATAAAGTACATACGTAGGTTTTCGGAGGTTTTGGACCCCAACCCCCACCCCATCTTTCAATCTTGTACGCAATAGGTACAGAGTACTTGCTTATATGTTCCCATAGAAACTGATATATCCATGTAGTTACATGTTACAAAACCTGCGACACCTGACAGCATTCATTTGGATGCCAGGTCTCAACAGGTGTGGAAGCTGTGAAAACAGCAGGCTGTAGCTGTCGCCTATGTGTAATTTTTGTGCGAGTCTATTCACCATGTCGGGATTCGTAAAAAATTGTATCACAGAAAAAGCTCCTTTCATTGCCCCAAAATGCCATTGGAAATTTTTCCGAATCTCTAGGAAATCATTATAAACATTTCACAAAGAAGCATACACGATTTTCCTCTATCATCTAAGTCCACCGATACCTTCCAAAATTTCCCGACAAAGTTTAAATTTTCAATTTTCCCGCTTATATCTACTGTGTTTTAGTGTTGTCCAACGTGCAAACATGAGAATGTTCGCCGATAGCGATGCTCTAGTCATACATACTGATAACCTATCGATACAATGTCAGAAATCGATGGAATATCCCTTAAATAAGTACAGGGGCAGCTTCGCCATTGTCCGGGGGAGGGGTGGGAGCTGTGGGGACATGTCAGGAATGTACGGTATATATATATATATATATATATATATATATATATATATATATATATATATATATATATATATATGTTTCTGGGTCACACCGCCCCGTTTTAAGCGAAATTAGGTCAAGATCGTCAATATTTGACGAAGTGAATTTCAGGTCATTGGTTGGATGATATATACATTACAGACTGGTTTCAGATAAAAGCGGTGGTATGCTCATGGGAGTTGAACGCCTTATCCAGTAGAGACTATCACAAGTGGTACATTGGAATTCCGTTTTTCCAACTGTGGATTAAGTCTGAATTTATATGTCAAAAATAAGAATCAAAAGGATTTGGCTTTATCTAGTCTGTGGATCATTTCCTGTAACCCACTTGGCAACCAGCGACTTCTACAACTGCCTTCGTTGGGTCCAACTCTGTCAAACACCAGTGGGGCAACGAGGCTCTTCGGTCTAGAGTGATTACTGATGGTCAGATGGGCACTTCTCTATAAAGACACTAACAGCTACTGGCCTTCTGCTTCATACCAAGAACATAGAGTTGGCAAGCAGATAAGCACGCTGAAATTCTCTAACCTCTCCCGAACCAGGCAGCATATCTGAGCGTGTCCCACAAATGTCCATACTTATGCAAATAGATTTATCACCTATATAGAAACATATAAACATGTAAATGGGTGTACCAATAGATGAATCAAGATTGAAGTAAAGACATGCTTACAGCAGTTCCTATAATGAATCTTGATTCGTGCCAACGAGTATAGAGTAGTCAGTCATGGGATGCGTAAAGTGTACATATGTGGAAGTGAAGAAAATTACTAATTCTGCGCATTTAGCCTAGGGTACCAGTATATCCTGTTCAACTTTAGGTCCAACCAACCAAGTTTACGGCAGAGTATCCTTGTGGGATGTTCCACTCTCCGCCCAGAACATGAGCTTTAACATACCTGGTATACAAACTGATTGCGCTTGGAGAACGCAGCTGTCACTGTTGTTGCAACCTAGATTTAACAGACCGGAACCACTAAAAATAAAGGTGTCGTGAATCCACAGCCCTCCACAACTGAATGCGAAATGGGACCAAATTTGTGTGGCGTTTATACTTGTGGCTGATATCACTGTAGACTGTAAACCAAAGGGTCCCACTGAAATGAAAGAACATTTTCTATTGTACTCACAAATACAGCTAGGTTATTCCGACAGGTGAGTTTTCAAAGGTATTGAAGGCGAACGCTGATCCGGTTCCAACTATCCCGGGAAATGAATTGAACTCTATTCTTGGCTCAGGGTTTCTCGGCTGTTATAGCGCCACACTAGGCTAGCCTCAGTCCCTGTGTCCTTCCCACATCTATCGCCAGCCTACGAGTCGCTAGCGCACACCACCCTCACCCTAGACTGGCCTCAGTCCCTGTATCCTACCCCTCCACCCCTTCTGAGTGATTCATGGGCCAGTCAGAGAAGGGCACATGCTATAATGAATTGTATTCCGATTTTCTTAAATCATTTAATGAATGTTCATAATCAAAGGCTTGAGCAAGTCTACCCTTACCCCTTCCCGTACACTCCCCTCGGGCTAGCTGACGCATTCCTCAACCAGCTGGGGGAAGCTTAGACTTGCTCAATTTTTTTATTATGAACATTTATTAAATGATTAAACACAATCAGAATAAAGTTGATAATAGTATGTATGCCTCTCTGACTGGCCCATAAATCCTGTATCCCAGCAAGGATGGTTGCCATAGGATGCAGGGACTAGAGCCAGTCTAGGGGAAGCTTTAATAATTCACCCCTTCATACTCGCGCCATATTATAATGCCTGTAAAATAAGGTCACGACCAAGCTACCCCCTCCACATGCCGCGAGGTCAACTGTCGATGCCAAAAATGTTAAACCACTGTCGCTCACACCTCAAATGTGAAATAAGTTCGCACCCCAGGTGTGATATCTAAGTATGCGTGTTCTGTTACTGTGTCTCTATATATAGGTAGTATAAGGTGAAGTCTACCTCCCTCTTCAGTTCAGCTAAATCATATTCTTCCCGTACGGTACACACACAACATGATTCTTATTATGTAGTATCATCAAAACTATTATAAACTATACAGTATCACATTGCAGAGCAGTAAAACCTATAGGAAATGTTTATGTTACAATATGGTATGATCTGCCAATTAACAACTGAATGCATAGGTGTCTTTTATCCTGGCAGTCTGATTTTCCTAAGTGGCAGCCGCAGTCACATCTCCAATAATTTTATACATAGAAGTCAACTACTGATATTAATATAATTATTAATATAATCACAAATACGAATGATATTTAAGATAATAGAAAATATTAAGAAATAAAGAAAGAGGTAAACTACAAAGAAATACTAGTGATTATGAATGAGAGGAGATGAGTGTGACTATAACAAACATCTGACATACCATTTTTCATAAAGTAAAACAGTTTTCCAATTAAAAGAATTTTTGCAGTAAACAATTGTATATATTTGCTCTACCTAATTTTGAAATAAAAAAATTGTTATCATGATTACTGGCATCACTTTCGTGGAACTCGTCTAGTTTTGGAGTGTGAAAGCTGCGCTTGTAAGCGGACACTACTGAGCATGGACATAGAACCAGCGCAACCAGTTATCACGGCGACTGCCGCACCACGATTATGTGCAAGAGGCCTATTTATGTTCATAACCTGCTAGGGGAACCTTTTAATCATTCACTGAATGGTTATAGTTAAAGACATGAGCAATTCTAGTGCCATCCTTCCATTATTCTATCAGCAGTCACCTGATCCCGCTCGTTGAATCATTTATTCAAATGTCAGGATAAATCCCCGCACCCACTGACTCCGGTACACCACGGTAGACCTCCTGATACACTACGATTAGAAATACCTAACACTATGGCCAATGAATCCACCTTTTTAAAATTTTGAATCGTCGAGAGAACGGTTACATGATATTGAATACCTATTATCACGAAATCTTCCCCATCAAACTTGTACCAACCGAATATATATAAGGACTAAAAAGAAGAACAGCTGATACTTCTAGGGGCTTAAGCATCCAAATCCATGGTGTATGTGTTTGGACTAAAACATTATCAGGGTTCGTTAGTGATATTGACCATTAATATGAACCCTTTCTCTGATTGGTGCAGGCATCGGACACGTGACGAGGAGACGCAGACGCCGCGTCCCAAGGGCGGAAGTGACGGCGACTCAGGCCAAGGGCTTCTCATCTCCCAACACCGCCGCTGTCACACTGCCGACAAGTCGCTGCAGGTCGACCTCGACTCCGACGTCGACGTTCCCCACTTCCTGCCGACGGGTCGTGACGTCATAGAGCCTGACACCGACGACTTCTCATTGTCGTCGTCCGCGCCGTGCGAGCCGAACTCTAAGGGCGTCCAGGTGACCTCCAACGCCCTGGCCAAGGCGCGCTTCCGCGACAGGAAGCGGAAACGCACCAAGACTCTCATCGGAAAAAGTAGTTCCAGCGGGATCGACGTGAAGGGGTGCGGATTGGAGACGACGGAAGGGTCGTCGAGCGAGTGTGGCGGCCATGGTGGTGCCCGCTCCTACTTGCGGGCACTGGCTGGTGACCTCAGTGACCCCGAAAGTTATACCTACAGCTCTGAGCAGGATGTAGGTCACCACCGTACGTCGCTGGCGTCCATGTCACTGTACTCTGAGGTGACTTTGATGCCGGAGAACGCCATACTGCCGTCCGAAAATGACTTCTACGATTCCTTTTCCGATCCCGATTGGGACCAGAAGTCCGCTATTTCTATATGATGCCATAGCCAGAGTGACATATATCTGAGCTGATAATGCTGCCCACATTCTGCATTTTGACGTGCATATTGTGTAGGAATGCTCATATGTTATCCAAGTCGATATAATCAATTCCAAAATGGTTTACGGCATAGGGAAGTCATTTCAATAAGCATTTTATTATGTAGACCATGCCTCATTGTATCCCAAACGCACTATATTTTCGTCACCTCAAACTTTAATCTCCTGTCATTTCTACAACAATCGGTTGTACAGCAGATATAGACTGTTTATCTCACCTAACATTAGGAACTCATACTCCACGGGCATGAAGTTTGTGTACCCAATACTCAATGGCTAATTCGGTGATTCATTTAATCAATAAATCATGTCATATGGGGTGAGATAAGATCAGAAACCCACTCGATGAAAATAACTTGGTCCGTACTCCACCTTCTTTGACCGCAGAGTAATTCACAAAGCGAAGCTTAGTGAATTACTCTGCAGTCAAACTCGGTGGAGTACGGACCAAGCTATCTTCATCTTGTGGGTTTCCTTCTAATAACGGTATAGCTTACGGAAACGTGATATCTTTGAGTGTGTTGGGTCTGTTCTCTACTAGGTGGGGGTAGGGGGTAGGTTAAACTTTGAAATCCTGTTAATATTAGTCCATGACTCAACTATAATAACAATAAAATACAATGAGACATAACAGTATCTATTCGGTTACATATTGTCGGACGCGAGCTTTCGCCAGTGGCCAACTGGACCATTTTAATAACGAAATACCTAGGGCTCCTTCCCCCTATACAGATTTGATCATAATCAGTTTTGTTAGTCACACTCCCTTAATACTCAAGATTATTTCTAACGTGGTAGGCATGATCTGCAACTTCAATAATGATGATTTTGAGGTTGACAGCTGAAAACTACAGTGTGTGATTACCGGTGACCCAAGGGAAGTCCAATTACGACGTAGTGGTTTTCATATTTTCTTCTGCGATCGATGCTATTGGAAAGTGTCAGATATAGTATGACGGTGTCGCAATGCAATAGGTATAGTTCTCTGTTTTTGTTACGACTGCGCACACTGTTTTGAGTTGATATTCTGGTATACACTACTTGAGGGACATGTTACCACTACAAACAACTGACGTCACAGCTCTTGTCGTCCACTTTCTTTTGGCAGAAAACTTGAATGAAAATTATGTTTTCATTCTGAGAATTTATGACATTAATATAACGAGTCCATATCGCCCTAGAAACATCACCAGAGCGTCTGACCGTCTCCATAAAATTGACGAAGATATTTCTTATCATAGACGTTAATGCAGTTAGCGAGAAACATACCAGAAAATTGTACTGTTTCAGTTCTACAGTTTTGTAAATTTTGCATGCAAATTGAGCATACATTCATAGAGAAACGCATAGAAGTATAGGGTACCTTCTATAAGTATGGTATTTTCGATATCTGTTGAAAAAATTGCCTTGTGTGATCTGTATTACAGAGTAGACATTGCTCTCTATATCGTAATATATTCATGGCGTTAAATATGTCACTTAATTCACATGCTGCCCAATGTATGGTCTACATTCTACCGACTAAACATTTTAAGCCATAGATATTTACACATAAATAGAGAGCAAAGGCCGGTTTGATGTTTAAAATATCGATCATAAATATCTGATATATATGATTTAAAAAAAACAACCAAATAGAATGATTTATGGCATCATTCAAATATGAAATATTGTAAGTACATGTATTAGACAATTGAAATGGAGAGTATTGGTGTCAGCGTTGCTAGACCCTCATTCTACAGGAAATCAGTTTACATAAAAACTCCTTTAAAACTGGCATACAACTGATATATTATGGTTACAATGTATAACAATATAATCTATTTCCGTAGAGATTCTCATGAGGTCACCAGTATATATATATATATATATATATATATATATATATATATATATATATATATATATATATATATGAACAAACAGCGATGTGAAAAAAGCTATTGTATGGACACATTCAGTATGAATGTACTATTGCAGATCAACAAGACATACCATGAGCTGATTTCTAAATACATGTATCTTAAGGTCATGAGTTATATCATATACATGATTTTAGCCTACTCAATTATTAAGTTATGATAATTAATTAACAAGAAAGCTGGGTTTTAACCACCTGCATAAAGAGTTTTATCAAAACTTATGTAGTATTTCAAGTCATATCTCTTTCATGTCAGCTTTGAGGAGATAGATTGGAATAGATTTAAACTGTATCCGGATACACCAAGATATCGTCATGAAGATTGCATAAATCCGAGAGCCAGGATTATCTTAGAAATGTAACTTTTGTATTGAAGTTCACATATGTGCATAAACGTTATGGTATTTCATTTCAATTATTTGCTCCATAATATTCCCAAAACGGCTGTGTAAGTTGCATCTGCTCAATAGTATAGCGATATCGGATACTCAGTTAGAAGCTACACAATTTTGATATGTATAGCAATTGTAAATCGCCAGCAACAGATATTTCCTCTTTGAAATATAATATACGAGAAAGTAATACGCCTTGCATGATCTGTGTTTTAGCTTTCATGAACACTAGTGAGCTTGTTAGTAGGAAAGTGCACATGTCGATCCGGATTTCCTGAGTTTTAAAGTCCCACCATTTCTATCATTAATGAAAAACTGGCCAATGCTAAGAGTTGTTCGTTTTTAAAATGTGTTTGCGTTGTAAACATTGTCATTCATATTCCAGGATGAAAAAAAACACGCCAAAAGGGTGTAATGAAGTGAACAAGTAATAGGTTAAGAGTGACTTTACTTATTTCCAGTAATAACGTGTAGTAGTCCCATTAACAACACAGACTACAATATAGCCGGCCATACAAACGCCACAATTGGTTCTGGTGCTCGTACATAGGGGATGATGTGTGACTCTTGTTTTGCTTAGTAATATTGCTATCCATGCATGAATACCTTAGGTTGCGTACAATATACTTATTAAATCGATATGATTTGCGTCTTGGCTATGATTATACATCACGGTTGATCCATGTGACTGAAGCGTACTTCTGGTGTTGATACAACTGAATTTAAAAAAAGGCACAGTCAATCCGACAGTATCTACTTTGTACTGACATTCCGAAATTCATGAATATAATAAACATAAATTTGAAAATGAGTTATTACAAGAATCTGGTATCCTGACGTTAAGCCCTTGTTTTGATATGATGCATTATCTTAAGGCGATCCCATCAAAAGATAGGCTAATTGGTAGTGGGAAATTGGTTCCGCGTTAGTTTTACTTGTGTGCCAGTATACTGGTTGCATGGAAGCAGGGTGTGTGTTGTAATCAGTGAGTAGGTAGTGATGAGTGTTGATAGACTCTTTCACGACCGCTTGCGGCGCACAGGGCAGCCGCCTTGAGCCTTGGCTGGTTCTTGCCTGTGCACGCCGCTGGCTAATTCCACCGGGTCCCTCTAGCGGATGACCGGGGAACCAGCGTACCTTGAGCCGTGTACACGCCGTCTGGTGAATGATGGTTGTACTACAGGAGAGAGAGTTGAGATCGCTAGTTGATACACTTCCCTGTGTTATATTTCTTTAGAATTTCATTAAGATCTCTATTAATTTCATTGCTAGAATACCAAGCATGCTCTTATCACCCTCTTGGCTGGTTCCTCCTGCCACAAAAAACATATAATTTCGCTGAGCCCCATAGCGGATGACCGGAAAACCAACGAAAGCCCCCTAGCTCGCCATCTTAGTGACTTCCTGTCCATTTAACCCTTTAAGGACGAATGATGCCTTGAGGCATCAACCGGTCCAGGCCGAATGATGCCTTGAGGCATCAACCGGCCCAGGCCGAATGATGCCTCAAGGCATCATTTCTCCAAAATATATAAAATCATTTTTGATAAAGAAATAATTTATCGATGAACATCAAATTTTCACAGAATATAGTTCTGATGTCGTATTATGTATTGCCAGTGAGAGAACAAATAATATCAAGGATGACGTATTATACCACGTGATTATACCCTCAAATTATGGTTTCTGACACCTATGTCCCCGTCCCCTAGCGGTATACACAGACACCAGCACCCGTCCTCAAAGGGGTAACACGGCCGCATACACCCGTCCTTAAAGGGTTAAACGTTGACTCGAAGCCTATCACTGGAAAATCAGTAAAGCACACTCTGCTCATGGGGCTATTCCACCAAAAAGGCCCTCAGCAGGCGGGTTTTTGCCCTCCAGCCGGCATTTGCCGCCGGGGCCGGCCAGCCGGCCGCCCCATAACCCCTAAATTCTCCGAGCTGTTCCACCAAAGCCACCAGAGGCTACCAACAGGCGTACACAAGGTGCCAAGCTAGTGCCCATAGAGCCGGCCGGACCTGGCGCAGTGATACACTCGCAGCGGGTTTGCTATTGCTGTCTGGTGGACATTTGAGGCACTAACTCGCAAGCCCGAGGTTCTCTATCGATCCGATAGGCAGCGCGGCAAGCAGCGATACACTACGGTGCTCTGAAGCCGGGAAAGCCACGTATCGAGGGGAGCAGCGTGCCGGCACGTCGGGATTTGTACGGAAACGGTCAGAGGATGTCAAATAACCGCGGAAATACACGTTAAATCAAACGATGAAGGTAAATAAAGATAAGGCTTGATGTTATGAATGTGTATATTTGACTCTGGTGCTTATATTTTGCCCAAACTGCCACAACTGTCCGAAATTTCGGTCTCTGTGTATAGGGATACCGTCCGCGGGAATGCCTGCTCCATGTTGACGGTGTGTGTAGCAGTACCCGTGGGCAAGAGGTCAACACGAACCCGGGGAACAGCTCTCAGCGAGCTCTCGGCGTCACTCTCGGTGTAGTTCTTGGCATGCCAGCCGGCCTCCCGGGGGCTTAAAATCCAATCAAACAGTTTTCCTCCAGCAGGGGTTTGCGGGGGAGGTCGCGATCATAATGCCTGGCCGCCCGGCCGGCCTTCTCTGTGGTTATTACTATATTTTGGTGGAACACCTCCAAAATTGGCTATTGCACCGAGTATTGTCCCCAGCCGGCGGCCGGCGGCCGGCGACCACCAACAGGTCAGCCGATACTGCCCGGCTATGGGGTTTTGGAGGCACGGGGATAGGCCGTTTGCCGGCAGGGTCCGGCCGTGAGGGGCCTGTGAGCTCTCATGAGCTGTTCCACCAAGCAGATTATCGCTGCCGGCGGGAGGTTTGGGCCGGCTATTGCCGCCAATCGCCAATAGGCGACCACAAGGTGCCCGGCCTGGTCTTGTGCCTCCTTGGTGGAATAGCCCCATCAGGCAAGCCCTAAGATTCATAAGGCGTAGGGATATAGATGAAACCCCATCGTGCTGCCAGAGTGACTTATTCCAGATATTCTTAGTACACTCATCCGTCAGTTTAGAGGCCACTGACTTTGAAGAATTGGCGCTGCTGGGGAACGCGGAAAGTAGTTTGGCAACCAACCCCTTCTATGATAACTTTGTTTAGCTCTGGTTGCCAGTGGACGGTAGACTTTCTCAAGTCTTTCATTATGAACGCAATCAGAATAAAGTTCTTTCACACTAGCGCCATCTTGTAATGGCCGCCTAAGTATGCCAATCGAAAACGAGGCGAGCACTCTCCACTCAGTGTATTGCAGGCGGACAGCCATGCCTCACAGTGCGGCACCAGTGTAACCATAGGGGAATAGCAAATATTCATATGTTCCCTTTAGATAACCAAAATATGAACCTATAGACCGTCTTCTGCGGGTCTTTAGCTACCGGTATTTACTGGTCTTTATTGCGAGTCTCTATGCTAATTTTTGGCGAAGTTATATTCTGAATGGGGGTGAGGCAACTGGCCGAAATCTCAACTCGCCTAGGACAAGTAGCTTAGGCGAAAACAGTGAGCCAGTTGTCTCACTGGCCAGTTGTCTCACCTTGTCAGTTGTCTCACCGGTGACTTGGAAAATGACAATTAATCACATTTCAAATCTCCTGAATCAAAATAAACACTTACCGACTTCAGATACTTTATAGAATATAGTTCGTTTATAAGGTGGATTCGGTGGAAGGAGCGTCCGTTTTCCGCACTCACGGCGAACCGCGTAACGGGAAATGACAAATATTGATACATTCCCTTTCAGAAATCAAAATATAATTTTACAATCTGTCTTTTGAATGTCTTTAGCTATTCACTGCTTCTTATCCCGAGTCTCTACCTCAATTATTCCCGAAGAAGAGTGGTTGTGGCCCATTAGATTATAGGTCAACTCTCGACTGTAGAAGCGTCCCAAGGCGCTATAGATATCATGTAAGGAGGTCAGGGTGAAGGTCGGGGTTTGCTGCAAATGCAGTCATTGGCTACTGAGACTTCTCTTTTCCTTATATGGCAGTGCGTGTAATGGGACAACTCCATGCAGTTAGAGAGGTCCATATAGACTTTCAGGTTACTGCATACAAACTATCCCTTCACTATCTGTGTGATAGTCACTGTGATATTGAGGACAGAGCAGGGAGCCAGTGTCACAGGGTCTTAGAGGTGTGCCCAGCTGACCATGACCAATCACTCAAGACCAAATACCTCATTAACCCGTTGGTGCTTGATGTGTTTGGATCCGAGACTCAGGCAGTTGCAGAAATGGCAAGTTGACTGGGTGCAAGTGGGTTACAGAAAACGATAAATAGACTGGATGTAATCCAAACCTTTTATTTGTTTTTAATCTATAATTGCATGCTCATTCGTCAATGATGAACATTTGCTCCTAGTTATTCACGGATTATGATCAAGTTAGATCGTTTGATGTTTGCTGACCATGTTGAGAGGTTGGTGTGGATTGCACGCACTATATACGTTGCACTATATACGTTGCCTATTAAAGGTTAGAATGCTCACACACACTTTCAGCGTGCTGAGAAAAGAGTCAGGGTGCCAGTGTTTCAGGGTCTCAAAGGCATATCCAGCTGACCATGACCAATCACTAGAGACCTCGTTGACCCACTGGTGCTGAAATGTTTGGATCCTAGACTCAGGCAGTTGCAGAAATGGGTTGAGTGGGTGCAAATTTATGATTGCACGGTCATTCATCAATGATGAACACACTATTTGCTTCTAGTATTATTGTCCTCTGAAGCCCCTCACAAACTCAACATGTTTTCCGACACTGAACTCAGGTATCTTATAAATACAAATATGGATATATACAAAGTTTATGGGTTTTTTTTATATTTTTTTATATTTCGTTCATCATTTAATATAACTTTTTAAAAAAAACTGATATCCGAATACGGGAGTTAGTAACTTAGTAGCATGTCATGGCAGGAGCCATTGGCACTGTCACCCTTGACAAAACGTGTTTCGAACCAGTATTATTGAGTATAATCCATTGTCTTTCAATGGATTACTTGTTTATAGGCATATCACATAAGGGGGGGGAAATTTGAAAAATCGCCATTGTACAGAGGTAACCAGCTGTGGTGTAAACTAGATCCAAGTATCCAGCGAATCGAAGGTACAGTCTGCTTCAAGAAGGCAATATCTAAATCTAAATTAGAGAACTAGCTTCCAGGGTGCTTATGTCTTCATCCTGTCACTTCATATCATCTCATAGCATTTTCATCATACCGTGCTAATCCCACTTCTTTCTTCCTTTCCTTTGTTCTGTTTCCTGTTATTTTCTTCCCTTTCTCTTCTAGCTGTTCTTCTATAAACCTCACTTTTTTCTTTTTGAATACTTATATACAATTTGGCATTACTTTTTGAAAATAAATTTGGTGATCTAGATGTTATGGTGGATAATGCCCATTGGTAGAACTGTCTGTACAGAAATGGTCAATAAACTATTTTTTTAAAGAAAAAAAAGGAGACGAGAAATTAAACTTATGTAAACTGAAGGTTTCGTGCTGTGTAAATGTTCAGGATCAGTGTGTGTGACTCTGTCCATACGCCGTACTTTGAACATATATTTCTATTGTGTCTATTCTTGCTTACATATATATCCATCTGCAGATTGCGTTTCTTATTACGCATCATCGTGCAGGGATCCTCAAGAAGGAAAGAACAGTCGGTATGATGCTCTGCCCCGATTCGGACACCAGTTTGTTTATTCGCTTAGGTTATGGTATTGATAATAACTAGCATCAAACGTCCTGTGGACTGGTCGATAGAGGTGTACAGTCAGAGAGTGGGTGGAGTAACACAATCTGCCATTCGCCAGGTAAACGTGTCCAGGTGGTCACCTGGCAAAGTCGTCTCTCTGCTCCGTCTGACGACGCTCGTCCTCCACCTGGCGCCACCTGGCGACGTCAGACCTCAGCATGTCTGACGTCACTCACTGTTCCTGCTGTCAGAGTGGTCCAGTCGGTGCCTAACTCTCCCTGAGATTATCATACAAGGGATAACTCCACAGAAACGGCGCAATGCCCTGCAGAACTGTCCCTGGAGGTTAATTGGGCCTGAGGGCAGGAGAGATAGGGATCAATCATTAGGTGGAGAAGGCCATACCTTGATTGATCCTTCCGGGATTCTCATACCTTGCAGATGCGGGATTAATCACTATCATGTGTCCTGCCCCTGGATGACTCAAGATGGCCGAGTGGGTGCTTTTCTGCTTGATCACTACCTGGATCTGGATCTTAAGCAATGGCGCTGATGGTAGGTACAAGTTTGTCACGACTTCATTCAGATCCATAACCCTAGGATCTGATACGGTAAATACTGCGTATGAATAATATTTGATACTAAGTTTAGTAATGGGATTACAATGATATGGGTATGGAATGTAATCTAGTTGAGCACAGAATTGCAAACATATATTACCAGGTGTTCTGGACGTTAGGAACAACAGGATATTCTGGCTTCTATATTGGAACCTTTTGAATCACCCCCAAGATGTGAAATAAGAGCCACATGAGAGATGTGTTTTGGAAATGCAGGGATGTTAGATAATCTATAACGAATATCTTAGATTGATAGATTGGTATGAGTTTAGATTGGGTTTGAAAGATTTTCTATCCTTTCATTTATAAATATTCTGCCTATTGCACATTAGTATCACTGTCGAATCTTTGATGAAAAACACATAACAGAGATGTATAATCTCTCTAGCCTAACTGACCTAATATTACTAAATACCTTTTAAATAAGAACAAGAGACAATCATTCCAAGTGTTAAGTTGAAGGTCAAAGAAACCACTGTGATTTTCACTTTCAACCTAATTCATCACAAATACCAAAATGACATAGCTGGTTTTTTTTCTCGAATTTCCTTCAAAATATAGAGTGCATAACACTGACGCTGACATTACTGCTGTGTACGTATAGACGTAGTTAATGCAGCAGCTGGTCCCTGACCCCTCCCCCACTCCTTTCACTCCCGCCTGGTCCCACAAAGACCGAAGGTCGACTATCTATACTAAATCAGCTCACTTGGACCTACTTATTCCAACTGGCACTGACGACCAATTAACCAGTTTTTAGTTCACCGTATGGGTTCCGATAAACCTGGTTAAGACATGTAAATTTTCAGTGAGATACCATTTCAAGCATTGCCTGTCTGGGATTCGTGTGCAGGAAGAGTTATCAAAGAATGGATTCTAACTCAAGGTTTTGGATGACTCAAAGAAGAACGCCTTGTCTCGTGTGATCATAAATATCCTGATGCCAAATAAATACAATATGCATGGATAATGTTTGAATGGTATTCCCTCTGTTAGTAGCTACTATCGACTAGATGATATATATTGTGGTTATTGTACAGTTTTCATACAACACATAACGCAATGTTAGAATGCGGGGTCATGGTTCGTCTACGTAGAGGGAAAAAGTAAGGGATAATTCGGTACTGACCTGTCTTCTTTGTAATCTATTCACTGTTAATTATGAACAGAACAATATTTATAACAATGATCTGCAACAAAAGGTGTTCCTTTCTGCCTATAACTAATAGCGACAATAAAAAGAACAAAACACACAAATATTTAATTTCTTTGATATTACTAGGTTAAATGACATAGAGAATAATTACTTGTTTGTGTACGATGGCCGTTATCTCGTATATATATAGTAGTAGCATATGTGCGAATATGAAGAGATTACAGGCCAATCTATACAAGACCAGTCGTTATTGTATTTATTACCCACCTCCATGGTTATTATCAAGAACCAATGACAAATTGACATGAAGGATGACTAGAAAACTGACGAAGTTTGCTGTAACATTTGTCTAGTTCCGGGTCAGGCCATAAGGACTTAGCACTGGTGGTAATTCAGTGAATATAAATTTCCCCATATTTTCATTTATTAAGAATGCAAAATGTTCGATAACTTTGTATTTCTATGCTAGATAGGATTAGTGTGACTGATTCTAAAATGTTAATTACACATAAACATTCAGGAACTGTATTTCGAAGTAATGATTTTTCGAATCAATTTGGACTTTTTTAGAGGTCGAAATCATTTGGAGATTATGTGTGGTCAAAGTCTACGTTAGAAGAACTAGCCTACTGGTGCCCCATTGTTTTTTTCAATGGCGACTCCGATAAGACCAGCAGAGATACGATTTAATGGGCGATTGAAGAGAATATTTTTGAAAAATTGAACATATTTCTCTGGTGAATGAGCACCTAAAATTGTCATTGATTAGGTCGGTGCCAAACGTACAGGCAGGTGGTTCATGTGTGCTCTCAATAGTCAAATGGCCTTGTCATAATCTATCGGAACCCCTATACCCCTCTTACATCAGGCAAAATGGTTTAACGATTTATTCCGATTTCTGAAGGATGTATCTGCTTATAACTTCCCATAGTACGATTCTGGGCGTTTCCTTGAACCAAAAGTTTTATTTATTTAATTTTTCGCCAGCTATACCTGTCATTATACATGTTTGGAATGGTATACACATGCGACCTTCTTTATACCAAACAGTCGATTTGAACAAATATATTTTGCCCTAGAATTTTTGAAATACCTTTTACTAAAAATGTCATTATCATTTCCTGTGCCAATCGGCCGCCTGTTTTATAACCTACTGTAAGTCTTGGCGTCCACCTACTACGATAGAAATTTAGACCTATCGATATGGCACCGATACAAAAAGTCAGTATCGGAGACATATCGGGAAGGTGCAAAATCGTAGACATATGTCTAGACATCCAACTTCACCAGGCTTCGTAAGGTCTTTTTGGTGCCTAATCGCAGAAACGTGGCCAACTGCCCCGATATTAGGTGACCTTCCGATGCGATTTTGATTTTTTTTTATCGGAAGGTGCATCGTAGACCATATCGGAGCCATATCGTAGTATGATAGCATCACATGCTGAAATCCCATGCATTTCCCATCCCCATAGGCTGAAATTATATGGGTTTTTTTTTGTTTCAATGATCATGTTTTCTTAAATAAGTAGTAATTGAACCAAATTTCTCTTTGCAAATATTTTAGTAATATTGTTTGAAAATTCGAGTCAACTCCTATGAGTGATTACAATTGCAAAATGCCGATTCAAATCTAGTAATCATTTTAAATCATAGAGGGCACCAACCGACTGTGATAAAACAGGTGAGATCGGGTCAAATTTGAATAGATTTTTTTACACTTTTGGGGATGGACTGCATCATGTGTAGTAAGATATTTTGCGATTTTGCCCGAAATCTAGAGACAGCTACCGTTACTAACAGTTCATTACTAGATTCCGCTGGATCTAGGGCGTATTCGATTAGCAGTGGTCCTAAGAATGTGGGTGTTCATGCCCCATCAGAATTGGAACCGTGTACACATACATACGATTCCACAATGACGAAAATAAACATGTTTGCCCTATATCATGGTTATTTTTAGGACGCTTAGTTTGCACTAATTTTGCATTACACAAAAGGAAGATAAACATTAAGTTACATTACAATATTTTCTTTGGCTATGCATACGATGTGCAGAACCATTTGACAATTATACACATATGATAAATAACATATATGTGTTGTTGGTTAATCATATATGAGGAGTTCTAAGCTTCTAGTTTGTGTCTGCAACAGCCCATCCATACAGTAAATATATATCTGACTCAACTCCAAATCAAGGGGTTAGATAAGTCAAAATCGGTGTTTGGTGGTAATTAGTCTGCTTTACCCTAGGGAATTACCTGGCCTATGACTGCTATGGCAACGTGTTAAGCCTAAGCTGTAGGGCAGGACATCGAATCAAGGTCGTCGATGATTTCTTTGGCTTCAGTCCTAGAGAACTGGGAGAAGAGGATCAATGCCGGTAAGTCATTGGTAAGATGGTGACATAAGGTTTACATGGGGTTATACCAGGCCTACCTATAGCAGAAAAAATTGAATGTAGGTGACAAAGATTAGTGTCGGATACCTACACATGTATACAATTCTCCAGCTGTTGAATGAAAAAGAAAAGGGAATAAGTTGTTAGTTTAAAAAAAAATCTTTTCCCGTTGATGCATTACATTTTGGTCTAGTGTTTCTTCGATATTTGCACACGTCCAAACATAATAAGTTGTTAGTTTGTCTATTATCCAAGGAGGCATCAATACGAACGACATCATTTGTAAAGACAACCGCGTAGCTGACATATTATCCTGGAAAATTGTTCAAAATACGGAAGAGTTGCAAATTCCTGCCATTGGTTCATAGAAATCATAGATTTAAAGCCATTTGGATATTGCATCTGGGTATTGCAGAGTACTGGCATTCCGGTCATTTATAGTGTATTTTGTTGGTTTAAAAAATGAAAGTAACTTTAAATTATCTCTAGAGATTATCAAATCTCTTAGCAGTTCGTACGTTTGTAGAATTGGCAGATGTATGTAGGACGTATGATGCGTATATCAGAAAATGGCCTCTTCATATAATCTGACAACAATGTGACAGGTACAAGAAGGGAGACTGCACGGTGACGAATGGTCGCTTCACCTCTGTCATTCACCGCTACTGTGAAGGCAAACAGACGTGCACCAACTTCCAGGTGGACAGGAGATTTTGTGGGACCAACCAGACCAACTACGAACAGGTGGAATACCAATGTATACCAGGTGAGTCTATGTAAAAACTCCTGTGGAGTATACCGAACCCCGTGTACCTCGTTGAAAACTGTAATCTGACAGATTATGGAGTTTGGGAGACACTGCGACAGATTAATTCACTAAACTTGAACTATTCTGTAGTTTACATTGATTGTGACGTTGTGTGATTGTCTGCTGCTGTCACTGCATGTATTAGTTTGTGTTTCGCCTGCTAGCGGCCCGATGACGTTTTGGGAACTATTTCCAGTAATCTCCTGATTTTAGAGTCAGGAGGTTACGGGCCTCAATAATCTCCTGGTAGCCAAATACTCACACCCAATGCTATTCCTATGGAGACTCCGTATTAGGTGGATAATAGAAAATAAGATTGTCCCAAACTACACGGGTATATAATAAAATATGAATAGATTCCGGATGATAAATCTGATCAACTGTAAATATAGATATGTATGTTCAAAATAACTCTGTTTAAATTTCTCCATGTCGCTGATCCCATAATCTTAGACTCTGCATTTATTTTACGAAACTCTAGCCTTGGACAGTGCAACTTAAATTTCCTAGAGATTCTTTCCCGGTTCTCGCAGCCATACTCTCCTTTTAATATTTACTAACACACATTTTGCATGTATTTCCAGGTAGATATATACTTTTCATTCACATTATTACTAAGGCTAGTCATTGATGCTTAGAGCCATAATGTTTTTGTGGTGGAATACAGGGAAACCTCTCTATGCCTCGTGACCACTAATTATCATTCATTAACTGACGGCACACTTTACATACGGATAGTTGATGGGTAGACGACCAGTCACAGCTGATAATCATTAGGAGTAACGAGAACTAATAATGACAACGAATGTCCCAATAACCTCAATACATAATATGATCTCTTACCTGGTTGATTAACTACTATGATTCGAGAGACAATGAACATTGATATATATACTGTAGATGGGTTCAGAATCTTTTTCTTCCCACCGTCCCATGCTTCTCTTCGAGAGAGTCGTCTTGGTTCGATGAATCGAAAAAAAACATGCCACATGATGATAAACGAAATTTCAACATGATGAAAAAAAGATGAAACCTTCCTATCGAAAAGCACGAGGAGAAAACATCAAGCAAGGCAGAATATCACGTGCAACAGTTCAAACGTGATATACTGCATTGAGTGCAAAACCTGTGGCAAACAGTACGTAGGACAAACCAAAAGAAAAATAAAGGAAAGGATCTCGGAACACCTGAGATCAATAAGGTTACATTCACACATCAGTGATGTACCAACACACTTCAATACATCAGACCACAATGGCATTGAGAATGTGTGGACTTTTGGACTTCATCTACCAACACCCCCAACAGCAAGGGTGCGGGGAGACTGAGGGATAAAATCGAATATAATTGGATCCACAGGTTATCAACCTAGGCTCCACAGGGTCAAAATACTATGGACAGTAAATATGGGTAGGTCGTATCCTAATGCCACGTCAAATTCTTTTGACACAGATGAAGGATGAAGGAATGAAGTAGTAAGAGTTTGTAGGGTGGGTGGAAGGTAAAATGTTCCTGAGAGTCCTTTGGAAGATGGCTACTGAGTCGCATGGGAGGGAGAGGTCACGTGGGTGGTGAGAACAGCAGGATCACAGGAGCGGACGTGTATAGCGAGTTCGTCGCCAGCCTTCGCTATGGCGAGGGCAAGGGGTGAGTCGAAGGCGGAGGTGTCGCCCCCCGCGAGACCGACCCTGCAAAGAGTTAAAAGTTGGTTAATTGCTATTTCAAATATTTCATAATATGAAAATGGTCTAATCCATCACTTGGTATAGTGTGTGCATTAAGCACTGTGGGTTGATTCACATAAGTAATTGCCATATTGCCATGTATATTTAAAGTTTATATAGCGAATTTCCCCTATTTTCCACGCTGCTAAGAGAGTTGCAGAAAGCCATTTACCAGTAATCTGAGAAGGTAATTTTTTGTTACAATATAAATATATTATGGTAGTTAAGTGTGGCATTCAGTAAAAAATGACCATTATGGGAAATTGTATGATTGCCATTTGGAATTGCCTAAGTGAGATGTATATTTATATATTTGAAGGAGTTTTAAAATTTAAAATTACCCCCAATTGTCCATGCTGCAAAGAGAATTATGAATTGAAAGCCACTTAAGAAAAAAACCAACCATATTCATTTATTTTTTTAAATATTAGAGGGGGGAAGGTTGGATATGTTATAATATAAGATTTGCTTAAATTAACACCAAAAAAATTGCAAGCTTGGGATGTATATTTATTATTTGAATAGTGCTTCTAAACAAATTGTCCACGCTGCTAAGAGAGTTCTCCATATCCATTTAAGAGTAAGAAAGTATAATCTTTTCTTGAAAAAAACAACAAATTTGGAGTGTATTAAGATTACATTTTCTTTTTAATATGTCTAATATCGGGTATGGCTCGATTGAGATTCTTTATCAAGTTTTTAAAATGTATATTTATGATTTTTATTGGTAATCCTCTCTATTGTACACGCTGCCAAGATATAGAAAAACGCTGTAAGAGATTAGAGAAAAAGTGTAAAAGTGACTTTATATGTGAAATTTCCTTTGCTTTTCTATTTTTTTGGGGTTACATTATTTGCAGATGGGTATAAGTACGATAACTGTTATAATAGGATTTCTTAAGTATTTGAAATTTAAAAAAACCCAATGATATTGAGTAAATTTCAGGTGTTAATCAAATTGCAGTAAAAACAATGGGGTTCGAGTCTGTACATTGTAATTGCTAGAAAAAAAATCTAGAGACAATAACAACTTGATAATAGCAAATAGTATATGACATTATTGTCTTAACTTTGGTAATAATTCTCTAATCATATTTGTTACTCATAATAAGCTTCGAACGTTCGAACGAAAATGACACTCTGTAAGAGATTGAGTTTCACCAACCTTCCCCTACATACCATTTAAAAAAAAATAGGTTTATTTTTCCAGATTTTTCATAGAAATGTCCGCTGAACGCGGTTTCCTTAGGAAAAAATACAAAAACACCTTCCCATATGGTTACATTTTTTTTTTTGGGGGGGGGGGGGATATGTTCCTTAAGTGATTAAGGGGTTCATTTTTGGTCATTTTTGGCCTATTTTCACCACCTGGAGATCAAAATATTCATATTTAAGTAATAAAACCTATACTCCCCCTGGAGAACTCAACAACATTTAAATAAGAAAAAAATAACATATAATACAATGGGAAAAATCTAGAACACAGGAAACGACTAAAAATGGAGTTGCACTGGTTTCGTGAGAATGAGCCATAATCACAAATATTAGCAATAGATCTCCAATACAGATGGCCTACATGTTTTCTTTTATTTTTCGAGAAGTATTGTGTATTAGTGTATTAGGACAAACACTTTATAGTCCAGTCGAAATAAGCCCCAAAAAATAGCCTAGCTGTAAATGTACCTGCTGCGAAAATGTACCTGACCTAGCCAATAGGAGGCCAGCAAGCATTATTGCATGTTTATAACACCCCTCACCTCAAGGGTACTTGAGTCCCAGGGTGATTGTTCAATGTGACTATGTCTGAGATTATGTACCAGGTGTGTCCTTCCATGTGAATCAAATTCGCCATTTTCCCCTGTGACTGATAAAAGCACTTTGCCATGAGAATTTTGTACCAACCGAGAATTGTCTGAGACTAGGGGAAAGGTGTGAAGTACACCAGTCTCAGGTACGTGGGTCCCTAAATGTGAATCCCAGTTTATGAAAGATCCGATGGGCATGTGGACAGACCCACTACAGGTGGCACCACAATAAATCCCCTAGGATGTGGCACACTGAAGTTAATACGAGTTTCACCAGAAGGTTCTTCCTCCGTGGTAGTACAAGGGGAAACACTCAATGGAAAAATAAAAATGGGCAATTTGCAACCTTCTCAGCACTGAGATCTACGGCTTTGTTGCTGGCTGGGAATGAGACCTTGCAGATTGTGCACTAATTCTAACCACAGAAAGGGCCACGCAGCATTTATCGTATACTTTCGCTTCCGCTTTTCAAGACATATCGGTAACAGATTAATACATTTCTTATTTGCTGTTTCGTTAATGAAGCCTAATGTATACGTTTTTTCGCTGCCATCTATTGTCGTCTAGACAAGACAGCCAGGGGCTAATCCTTGTCAAATAACCCGTTTCGTTTTTCTCATCTATCAGATTACATATTCTTTCGTTGAATATGCCAGTCCTCGTATTACTTGAAATATTCAGAGGTTTGATGCATAATGAATTAAAGTGATGAATGGTAAGGTTGGACTGTACTTTTAATGGTGCTTTTAATGTATGTCAAGTATGAAGGCTGATATATATGTGCTATTATAGAAATGTGGCTAATGTGGAAAATCCGATGTTTCCATATACTCAGGTTAGTCACATTATAAGATATGCATTGTTTAGCATAAACCTGCTTGAAACTTGGAAACCTTAAGAACTGGACAAAGCAAAACGTCCGTAACTCGTTATTTACCAAATACTCACGAAGTATGGAAAGTGCAAAGAAATGTAATACATCCCTACACCTTAATTCATCATAGATGCTGACGTGACAAGTTTTTGTGACATGGCGGCTTACTCGGCCATGGAGGGTTACTTGTCGACGCCCGGATTCCCGGGGGAATACCCTCCGGACCAGCACTGCAGGTGTTCTCTAACTGCCTCCAGGGCCGACGTGCGCATCCGCCTGGAGGCGACCCACTTCATTGTCAAGTTCGACCACCCGTGTAAGGACTGGTTGGAGATAGCCGTGGGAAGACACAGGAGGAGGCTGTGTGGAGCATACAGGTAAGTTCTATCAGACGGGGATATCTTGTGTACCTGCGATTCATCATCAGGCCTGGCGTCCACCTACAACGATAGAAATTTAGACCTACCGATATGACACCAATACAAAAAGTAAATATCCGAGACATCTTAGACAACATTATTTTAATCGTTTAATACCATATGTGCTTTCAAATAAATAATATTTATAAATGTTAGGCAGGGGGGGAAATGAATTTGTCTAATTCTTTATACATGTACTCTCATAATCTTTCTTAGATCTTTCTGTTTTATCAATCGATCTTCCAGTAGAAGTGATTTGAGTCTACGTTTAAGAAAATGTTTAAAACATCAAGTTTCATTACATTGTCGGTTTAAACGTAAAACATTCTCCCCATGGTCTTGAACGTTTGGAATGGAAATCTGTCAGCTTAAGTAGCAGCTATGACTTTGAGTGTGCCTATAGATTGTGTTCAAATTGTGCTATGTCTTGCAGATCAACACTTCGCAGCCAAGCGTTTAACCTGACTTTTCACAGCGATGAAAGCCATGGTCATCAAGGCATCTGGCTTCACTTCTCACGTAAGATGTCTGGATCTGTTTTAATCTAAACCAAAGTGGACATATTGGATTATTTGATATGTCTAGTATTGATATATTTAGTACCCGAAGTCTATTCAGTACAATATTTGGATGACCAGTTGAAATGAGTAGGCAATCAACCTCAGAATAACATCCCATACCAATAACAAGGAATATCAAATGTCTATTTGATAATCTATGGACGGTAATTAGGCTGGACGATATAATCTTTGAGGCGATGTTAGACCTCAGGGACAATATACGGAAAATATTGTTTGATAAACGTGATCGGAGGATCACCGTTATATCTCTTATGAAATTATCCCAAATTTGACGGCGGCACCACTGAATGATTGGGTACCTATTATTTTTGGAGATCTATTTTTATTCCTTCATTATTAAACGACCCCATACTAGAATATCTCAAGGAATAAGTTCTGGGTAAACATAGGACCATATAGCCGATATAGCACATAGTTTATCAAACGATATCTGAAGCTTTGCCTTTGATCCTATTGTCCATTTTAGCATAGCTGTAGGACCGTGACCGTAAATTAATTGTACCTGGCCTAGAACCTTCTTAGGATCATTTCTATTATCGGTCTTTCACTCCCTACTCTCTAAATGTGTATACATAGGTCTGTCACTCTCCTTGTAGTCTCTCCTTGCACTATTTCTCTGAAGTATCGGGCTTTCTTACTTAGGGTCACTCTACTATCCTTTGCACAAAATCTGGAGCAGGATCAAATAAAATACATGTATGTAATTCTCTATTAAACAGTTAGCCCAGACGTTGAGAATGCTACCATCGTTGTTAGATGTTCGCCTTTGTCAGATGTCACAACAACAACCAACATGATAACACCAACTTCTGAGGAGTATACAAGTACAACAGAAGCTATGACGTCACCTTCAGAAATGGAGACATCGTCAACAACAGGAGCGACACCAGAGCAAACGTCAACTGTTCCCTCTAATGTTGGGTCCTTTCCTGGTGAATTTGATCCAACAGGTCTGACTTCCGAGGAGCCTACAACACAGCTGTCAGGGCCTGGTGATAAAAGCCAGGCCAATGAATCTGAAGATCCCCCTGGTGGGGATGTGCTGAGAGCCAGTAGGTTGTTGCCCTATCAAACAACTTCTACCACCTTTACAAGTTCTACTATAACCTCTCTGGCCACTGATCCTTTGGCCAACTTGTCATGGTCCTCTATAGAAACTGTACATGCTTCTGCTACTCCTGCGTATACTGTCTCAGAGTCTACTGTCACTGAAACTGTCACTACTGCTGCATCTTCTCCAACTGTCATTCTGTCAAGCGCGGACACTGTCACTGCAGACACAACTCCGTCCTCTACCGGAGTTGACAGTACCACAAAGTCAAAGGGCAAGGTCCAGAATGTGGGTTATGACCGTGAAAAAGCGCACAACGAGAAGGTCGCCAACATGAGAAAAGGTATTTAATAATGGTATTCACGTTCTTAGTGTGATTTCTATAGTCATAGAGTAGCTCAAATAGAAAGGTCTTTGTATCTAAAGGCAACTTAGTATGATAGTTTGTAGACCTATATGATTAATCTGTTTTATATATGGGACCATATGTGGTTCAACGCCACTTGCCATATTCTTTGTGATTGGCTCATGTTAGTTTCAGCTGCATTTTCTTTCAAAACTTTATTACATTAAATGATACAAAATTTCTCGAGTTGCCTGCAGAGCAGTATAGGCATCATAAAATAACCAAATGGTGGTGCTCTCCCATTCGTGATTTCAGTGACATGCTAAGACCTACTCGTAACAACTAGAAGTGCGAAATGGCCAAATTCTGAGGTATCTAATGTGGGGCATTCACCTGAGACAGTTTAAATAGCTCAAATGGATTAAATCATTCAATAAAAACAAATCAACTTGCCAGGATCCACCAGTATCTGTTGGCATAACCAAGGAAATGCAGCAGAACACACTGCGGCGCTCCAGTTTATTCTTCCACAAACTTTCCCGTAAGTTACACGAGCATTGCAGTGTGAGGCCGGAAGCTCTCCGAGCATATCCTCTGTTAGATGCTTGACTTGTCTCAAGCGTTGTACTTGTTACAAAATCCACGTTACGGTTAGAAGTGCACAATAACCAAATATCAAGCTATCTTGCGAGGGGCATTCACATAATA
Source organism: Alentia gelatinosa (assembly GCA_950022655.1). Classification (NCBI taxonomy): domain Eukaryota; kingdom Metazoa; phylum Annelida; class Polychaeta; order Phyllodocida; family Polynoidae; genus Alentia; species Alentia gelatinosa. Next base: position 30,023,563 of record OX465580.1, on the reverse strand, counting down.
CCATTTAAATAACTAAAATATGCAAAAGCGATTGATCTCATTTGTTGGGGGTACCCAGATGTGAACAAGAGTTGAAGTAAAGGTTAACTTGGTAACTAACCACGGCAATATGATGTTGGCAACGGGTACCACCATCGCTTTTGGGGTTGGAAAAGTTTTATAAGCTTCCTGTAATGAATAAGACTGGGTGATCACTAGAATTTGAAGTACCTAATGTGGGGCTTTCAAGTAATACCCTTTAAATAGCTTAAATATTCGGAAACAATCCATAACACGACACCCACACGCCGCTGTCAACAAGAGTTGAAGTATAGATTAATACACAATTCATACACTGCATTGTGCTGCCTGTTGCAGGCGTTTTCTGCTGTCTGGCTGTAGTGAATGGCAGTGGTTTTGTTCGGGAAGGAGGGGGTTGAATCATGGACCAGGAAAGTTAATTTAAAACGATGTTTTAAACAAGTAGGAGGTATATAGTAATAAGGAAACGTAATGACTGAGCCTGTAGGGTCCGTTCTCGGTCATTTGATGAGAAAATACGGCCCTCCTGCCTGCGGTGTTGGGCCGGGTTTTTTTCATCAAATGAACTCAAACGGCCATCTGTACAGGGTCAGTTACCACGTTTTCTCATAGTCCACCTCAAAGTAAAACAATTCCATGACCAAGTACACCCCTGTTTCTAACAATATACGAACCAGAAAACTGCTGTCACTAACTATAAGCAGCTAATATCCAATGAGCTGCCAACCAGCTCTTAATGCTTAACAGGCCAAATAGATGATGATGAATTGATGATTACTGTTACAACACATACATGTATTAAAGGCATGCTAGTAGCTAAGAAAAAAGAGAGAGGGTGATTTTGGATAATAATGACATTTAGATACAGAGAGGAACATCGGTGCTACTTTAAAGACATCATTAAACTGCTGTGGTCTGTCTGTATGCATGTTTCGTTCTTGTAGGTTGGTTATTGGGTAGTCAGCATTATAGACTCTATTTCTTGATGAAAGGTGCAGGGTCTACATGTTCCCAAAATGAGAAGAAATATTATCGATTCGATCTCTGCTTCCATAGCATTGTATGCAGACCGTAATACATATAATGACAGTTTTTTTCGGACTAAGAACTTTAAAATTATTTGCACATTTTTAAAAATTGCATATCATTCATATAGATATTTATCTTGCAGGTAAAATCGCCGGAATAGGTATTCGAGCCTCAAAGGCTTCATAATTTAACTGATTCTTTAAAATAGTATTTTAACGATTTTTGTTAAAGATTGGGAAATGATTTGAGGCACTATGAAGTTTATTCGTAAGAAACGTGTAATTCATAGTGCCCCTATATATATGCACTTCTAAGGAAGCAGAAATCCCGGAGAGTTTTGTCCTTTTTGTGATGGTAATACCATCTAGACCATCTAAGATATGCTTGTATATACAAAACAGGAGCAGAATTTCATTCTATAAACACAATTTCGTTCCGTAAAAATAGATTTCGAGAAGATACATTTTAGAATAAAACGTTTCTTATCTATATCCTCAATTGCCATTTTCACCTTTGCCTCTTGGTAACTCATTTTCAGTAGCTGAATCAAAGAATGCAATCAGGCGACAAAATAATCGCATTACAGGTAGAGTTTACTTGCATTGATTTCCCGGGTCCTTTCGTCTTACACCCCAACTTTCACTCCTCGAAGACCCATTTATACAGCACCCACTCACTTCTCAGATGGGTTTCAAAGCAGAGGATATAGATTTGCCACCTCACGTTGGGATCGCCTCTGGTATTCTTATGAATTTGGTTGAGGTGATGCAAGAATGCATTTTCTTTCAAACATTTTAGGAAAAGGTGTTTTTGGGTATGGACCAAGGGGTGTTATTGAGATAAATTATTGAAATAACAAGGAAACAAATAGGTTGAATTATGACATTTAGGGTGGACATTAAGAGCTCTAAATGTTGGAATGAAAATGATAAAACAATGCTTCAATGGCATCGTGATGCCAGTAAGTCCAGGTGTATTCTTTTAGAACAAAAAAAGAGGCTCCTGGATACAACCGAATATGGTAGGAAATTGCTATCTCATTACACATTTCATATTTTACTCTCAAAAACAAAAAAAACTAAAAGAGAAAAGAGGTAGACATAAATTGAATACAAAATGATAATGTATATATATATATATATATATATATATATATATATATATATATATATATATATATATATATATTTATATATATATATATGTATGTCAGTCTCGGGCATTAGTGTCATTGTACGCTGCCGGCATGGTATACAGGCCTCTGCTGTGCAACAGACGGTATTGTACTGGCAGGGACCGCCCCAGTGATGAGTGAGAGCAATGTCAATGATGTGAGACATATGTAGGACCTCTGTCACGTGACATGTTGTTACAGTCTGTCACCAAGCCGGACACACATAGTCACAGAGAGGAGGGTCGTGCCACCGCCTCACCACCTCACTCCGCTGTCATGTTGTCACAGAGGCGACCCCTACGGGCGCTCAAGGACACTAAAGCCGGATCGGGACTGGTGCCGACCGTATGGGGAATTACGTGTAGTCTTGGGAACTGTTCACTCTCAGCGCAAGGTGTGTCTTTTGTGCTAGCTTTTTCATGGATTTGGCATGTTATATATTTCTTTCATTTTCTACTACTCTCCATTATATGTGCAGAATTTCCCCTTTCACTGCCCAACCAAACCAGCCTTACCAACAAATCACCGAAGTCTTGATTCTCCTCCCTTTAGATTGTTTGTTTTTGTTTGTTGAGACATTGTATATGGTTTTCTCATGTAGTCTCAGTGCATGCGTTTTTGTCATTTTGTTTAATAGCTTAAGTGAAACATTTCAGAAAGCCATCTAAGAATTGAGATTTCTGTCTATAATGAAAGTAACCTTTGTAATACGATTCCTTTCTGGTATCCAGACTGACGCCATATGGCATGTATCTATAGACCCTGTACCTGTAATTATATCGACCACGACGACCATTTTCAAGTGTATCATTTTAGACTTTATAAATTCCCACAAATGACAAAAGTTTAAGAATGAGTATATTGTGAGTGTGGACACCATGTAAAACAGCAAATGTTTTGAATAATCTTAACTTGAACCTATCAAAAATAAAACAACATCATGTATTTCTGTTTTCAGGCATTATAATCATATCGATCTGTGTAGGAGGAATTATACTACTGATAGTCATATTATCAGTGCTGTTATGTATCAACAAAAGGTAGGTGACAATTTTGTTTATTCCACTTCTAGACAATATTCTTTTGCATCTGCAGTATATTTCATTATGTCATAGTTGCAAAATAATGAGTTGCACGGGTTGCTGTTCTCATTGAATAAACGATGAGTCATCTAAAGTGTAGACATAGAATTGACCCAAAGGCAGGACAATACTTCCTCAGGTAAGGGCTGATTAATAATTTTATTCAATAAGAGAGGGGTGAATTGTTTTAAACTGGGGAGTACATCGTTGGAATGTGCCGTTATGAACGCATCTCCTAGCGTGGGAGTTTACATTCTGTTCACCTTCTTTTCTTTTTGCTTGAATTAACATCGCAGTTGTAGATTACTAAAATTTACATGGTAGCATAATTCTGACATACAGTTAGATATCACAGTCCCTGCCGTGTACTCCTTTTGATATAGTGAGTTATTTACAATGTTGGTAGGTACACGGGCAGCCTTATAGTAATAAGAAGGAAAAATTCAATTAATTAGTAGCAAAATAGATACCTTGAAAACTGGAAGTAATTTAAGCAAGATTTTATTCCTTCAATAAAAGCAAGATTTTATTCCTTCAATAAAATTGTTACTCCACATAAATTTTTCCGAACCACAGATTGCCGTCAGGTGATCCAACGGAACGAAAAAGTGACGCAAAAATATCTCTTGGGTGTGATCCTAGGTGGGCCTTGCGAACTTGGGCTGGGAGTTGGATCCTCCAACAGCACTCTAACCCTAATAAGCATTTCCTTTCTTCAAGGTTACTAGTAACTAGAATCACAGGCGTTTCATCGCAACCCAGTACTTATTACATCACACAATAATTTGATTATACTATGGCATTTTTAAGGAAAGTGCCAAGATATGAAATAAAAAGTATATCGAGACATTATTTTGACCGGAATCCTTTTTGGTAACCTAACGTCGTGAAAATAAAGAACCGCTGATTACCAAAAATAAAGCAATTAGGGCGCATCACAGTTCTTTTTGGAACAACAATAGCTGCCAAACTAGATTCCTCTGGATACAATATCTTTCGTGATTGCCTACCTTATATAAAAAGGCATATTTTCAAAAGGATGAAAAGGAGTGTCATCTGCACATAGAGACAGAATTAAACAGACCAAGGCTTTCTGACGGAAAAGCCATGAGAGTGAGATTCTCGCGTAGAGAACAACACAAACCTGGCCTGGTTTTCAGTGTCTATAGTTAAATGTACTTTTTTTGTTATGATTCATTTCTGACCATCACCAAAAGAGAGTTTAGTTCTGTTCTGATCGCCTTTCAGTGAGAGCAGCATCTAGAGGCTGGGTTCACATCTTTTCTACTTGGTTACACCACGCCTACAGCCAAACAAACAGCTGGCAGCATATTCTTTTGCATTGAATGATTGAGTACATGAGCATTATAAAACTAGTGTACAATATCTCCAGAGAAAGTGCAGCGATTGCATTGTATTCTGTGGTGTTCCAGCTCCAGTTTGGTGTGTTATACATGCATACCACCTCAACAATACTCTAGATATACCTTGGATAACACAGGAATACCAAAACTGGATATACAATGATACATTTAAAGGCCTAGCTATCATATGTTTATCTTTTTCCAACTTAAAACAAAAGAAATCATCAACTATGAAGTTTAGAGAGCCCATACTCATTGATGCAATGTCCGAGTATGCTCTAGCAGTCTGACCTGTGAAAAAACACCACTTCTGAAATCACACCCACAGGTCACAATCTCGATGTGATTGCTGTATATCTCTATAGGCATATGTTTGTCTGAACGACAGCGCAACTAAGGAACTCACCGTAAGGTGGCGCTGAACAGAAACAAATGTAATCCTGTGCTGCTACACAACTCCCTTCAGTGAAAAATAACATATACAGCCTACAATGGGTCAACAGTAGCAATCACTGCAGCGCTGAAATGGGGTGCCAGCAACACCACCAGGGACCTGTTTCACTAGTTTCGTGACATGTCTAGATGGCGTCTAGATGGTGTGTCTGGGTTCATAAGAACTAGACATTAGACTTCGTTTTGTCCGTTCTTGCTTGCACTGTTGGTGCCGCTTTTCATGCCTGTCTAACACTTTTGTCACGAAACTAGTGAAACAGGTCCATGATGGGTCTAGATTTGTCAAATTCTTATGTTGGGGTCTGTCTTTTACTAAGGGCAGCTACTTGCGTTGTCACGAAACTAGACTGCCCAATCTGTCTGTATGGTGTCACAAACATGTTACGAAACTGGTGAAACAGGTCCCTGGTCACTGCACCTTGCTAGAGTAACTGTGAATTCGATACCACAACCGTTTCAGTCGCTACTGCGACCAACTGTGGCCAACCCTGACTAACCCCTAACCCTAACCCTAACCCTAACCCCAGCCCTACCCTGACCCTTCCTGAACCTAACCCTATCCCTACCATAACCCTATCCTGACCCTAACTCTAACCTAACCTTAACCCTAACCCATCCCTAACCCTATACTGGACGGACAAACTAGCCACACCGGCGAGTGGGCCAGGAACCATAATGGTATAGACCCTATTGAGGTATCCCATAATTCAGTCTGTCTACAGGTTCTGGTGTTCGCTGGTTGCTGATGTTGTATGGTGATAGACCCTTGAACCGTAACCCACAATCATTGCAGATGAACGGTTTTTATAAATCTTCAAATTGGAAATCCGATGCCAGAAATGGAAAACTCTACATGTAAATCTGAAATTATATTCAGTTTCTCAAATTATAGATGGGAGCACTATGGTTCATGAAGTAGTGGTATGGCCAGCCAGTCGTGAGCGGAACCTTTACTTACGGGTCCGGGGCGATAATAGGGAGTTTAGTAAAATTGCAGTGGTAGCGAATTCACCGTATACCTCATGCTCCCATCAACTCGAAAGGTGTGATATTGGCGGCAGGTGGGTTGTAGGTAACGAAATTGGTAATATGCCTACAGTCTAACTGGGCACAACCATGTGGCTAGCAATTATAATGATGTTAATAAACTCTCGAGGCAGAGTCTGTCAGTGGGTTTCAAATCGTGAATCATTCATACACTATGAAACAATAAATTCCCTGAATTGGAACTTTCTCATTTTCCAGAAGGCAGCCAAAACGTCAGGCGGAGAAAGAACGAAAGAAGCGTCTTCAACAGCGTCTGAACTCGTTGAGTTTTTACGACAGCATACCACTTTACGACAGCATTGGCCGCAAAACGGGCGCCGCCGTCGCCGACAAGGCCAACGAGAACGTCGCCGTTCCCGCCAACGTTCCCAACGCTGGGAAAGATGTCGGGAGCACAGCGACAACAGCACCGGCAATAGACAGCGGTAGTGGACGGCAAATCCTTGACCCTAAGAGCCTAGACTGGACAGATCCGAAAGAGCCTGAGAAAGATGAAGGTGAAGCTGCGGGCGCAGCAGGCTGGTCGCCCGGCAGCGGTGTTGAGGAGTCCGACCATGACAGCACCATCTATTCAGAAATCGGCAAGTCAACTGTTCCTGCCGCCAAGACGCCCCCAGTACCGGCAAGATCATTGCCTAACGGCGAGGGGCCACCAGGCTATTCTCTGCATCTGGGCAGTTTGGATAAAAACGAAGACATCTATACTCATGTATAGTCTTCATTGATTTCTATGATCTGTATTGCTTATGCATCACGACAATTAATGAGGACCATCCATCAAGTATGTACGCACAATTCCTGAAAAATTCCCCCTCCTATCTCCATCTTGTATGCAATAGATCAAAAAGGGGGTGTACGCAACATATCCAAAATTATACATGTACCACCCCTTGACTGCGTAAAGTACTCTATGGATGCCCCCGTGGCCTTTAATAACACAGTGGGTATGTTTCATATCATAGTGTCTCGTGAAAGGACATCATTATTCTTTTAATGATCTTTAAAAGCCAAGAACTGGTATTGCTGCCTACAACTTTCAACATATTTCTATCATTGTCATAAAACCTGTCAGTGAGAATATTCTACAATTGACGGAGGACTTACACAATACAGGAAATGGAAGATTCCATTGGATGAGAGTCTGAACATGGAAAAGGAAAGGACGGTGTCTCTAATGACATTTTGACCTCGAGATCTCATGAATGGCATAGTGCACCTCTATCTCTAAATCTTTGCTAACCCAATGAGTAAAATATGCTTTACCGTAATATAGCAAGAGTGAGGGTTACACTTCTATGCCGCATCAACATTCAAAAATACACGCACACAGAGAAACAAAAACAGTAAAAGATGTGATAGTTTTCGCTTATTGGATTTGGGGTGAGTCTCATTGTTCAAAGAGGGATTGCACACTTGAATCAGATTTCACATTGTTCTCCAAAGGATAACACACATGTAGCCAAATACAGATATCTGGTCGTTCATCATTGTATTATCCACCTGTAAACTACATCCAAATTGATGATTGATAAAGGAGAGCAAGGCTCGTATATATCAAAAAGAAAAAAAAACACATGTACAGCGAATGGGCACTTATTTGTTGGGAATATTCTCCTTTATAATTGTGGAGGATACTACAAGTAAACAAATATTGATATTTACAGTGCGAGTGATACCTTTTGAATTCCCTGCCAGGGAGGTTATTGTAAAGAAACCTCAACAACAAGAGTTTTAATATTAACGACAGCATATATCGATACATTTTGAGCGATCACGTATCGTTGATTATGAATGCCACTAAATAAACATCTCCTGATTATGTAACTTTAAAGAAATAAAATCCTCATTCAGTATCTATTTGACAAATGTAAAACCTACAATGAGAAATATGTATCTGCAAAAGCTTTCTGTGTTTATGTTATGGATGTTATACATTTGCACGCAGCAGAAGAGAAAACAACCGTATAACTACGTAATTTACCTTTTAGAAAATTGAGTAATTGTTATTATGAGTAAAATAAACTTATCACATCATTCTATGGAATTTAACATCTCTTATATAGTTACTAGAATACCTACCGTACAAATCTCTGCTAATTTTACAGGGATGCTACCCTAGTATACTTATGGTAATTTGTAAATTGGGTTCCAGTTGAACATTGTACAATGCAATGCAATAGACGTTAGGTCATCCTCACACGTACCTACATGTATACTGTGTGTATAATTTGTTAGAGCTTTGCTACAGTTGGTGTCTGTTGGTGCACCTTTCATGAAGTGTGACTAATGTGGTTGTGTATTGCAAAAATATAGCAACAGCAGAGAAGATGTGGTTTGCATATCATTGTTTCATGGTAATACATGCTTAATTTAACTGTACCCTTTACTAAGCAGTGGGTATGATTATAGAGTTTTATACCACAAAATGTATACTGGTAAACAAACGATATGAAATAAAGGAATTATAATATACTTCATACACTCCTAATACTGCTTACCTTATTGTAGTGTACAATGTACATGACATTGGGGAGGGGTTGGGGGGGCAGAAGTAAATATACATATAAATATATATATATATATATATATATATATATATATATATATATATGAAGCGGGGAGGTTTACTCCGACAGAGAACTTTATCGGTTTACAAATAGTAATATCGTTAGTTGTCTTTGAGAGAGCAGGCTGCTTATTGCCTTCACGAATATTCATGATATAAAAGTACAAATATTTAGGTGTTAACTTGATATGTTAACTTGATATGTTAATTTGATATACAATCCCGAACGCACAACTCAGAATTGTTCTGGGTGAAGTATAAGTACAAGTGTACTTTCGATCTTCTAACTTAAGAAACCTCTATTATCTGATTTCACTCTCAAGCCCATGTTTCAAACCTCTAGAAACAATTAGATATCATCAAAAACACCTTTATAACTAATGTGTATGTGTACTAGCAAACCCCAGCCATAAGCCCGAAAACCTCGGACTTCTTTTGGGGGGAAAATCTGTTTCAGACTTATGAAAAAAAAATCCAGAAAATATTACGAATCATTTTCACATTTTAAACTTTAAGAGTCTAATATCCATCAATATTTGTATTCTTGTTTATCTCGGTAAACCCTAATATTCAGACTGTATCGTGCAATTAGACCGAATCTATAACTCTTGAATGATCGCTACCCTGAAGTCTTCCCCGAAGTTTTTCAGGGGGTGTTCTGGGGCGATTAGAAGGGGAGTAATGGGTAGCTCGTTATGTATCATCATCCGAACGAAGCATTGCTTGAACGTGCTTCTGGTGGCGTCCTCTTGTGGGTCACGGCGCTTAGCAGCCGAAATAACGCCTTTGAACAAGACGTGATGTTGCAACAACAGTGACGATATTCACGTTACTAATAAATATTCCTTAGAAAGCATATCCTTATCTATGGCTGTAGATATGGATTAGAACAATCCCTCTGATGGTACATTCACTAGACAGCCAATTATTTTGTTTTGGAAAAAACTTGTGTTGTTATTGACAGTACTGTGACAATGTTGGCATTATTATTCCTATCATTTTTGAAAATAGGCAGTTGTATGTTCCATATGCACCGAGTCAGAGAAACGGCTGTACTATCAAGATTCAGCCTGGTACTTTTCTAAATGGTTATATAAGGAGGAGGGAGTCTGTTCTGTAATGCTTGACCATTTACTGGCCTTTGGGGTGCGTGCGGTAGCTGTGCGTGGCACTAAACATGACAAACCAGTCTCCCTCCAACCCACAGGCCGGGAGGGGAACGTTCCTAATGCAAAATGGCCGCCGGCTAGACCAATCGGATGTCTGGGCGAGCGGAAATGCCTACGGGTCGGACGACGCATATTGTCAAAGGGCATCATTTGGGATTTCTACGTAAGCACTATCTGCATACGATATACCAACGAGTATAGAGACTCGTTGGATATACTGAGTCCACGTTATGATGAAACCCTTTGGATATTATCTTATTTCAATTCAGTAGTATAGATTCTGACTCCAATGACCCTAATAAAGTGTAGTGATTTCAGAAGGAAATAGATTTTTTGTACTATATACCCATGCCGTATATATACTGTAAATACGTACCGTTTCGCCATATAACGTAAAATTACAGTGTTCCGCACGGGGAAATACGGAACACTTGTTTCCTATACGTAGACTAAAATATTAGTTCTTAAGCAAAATTAGATTAATGATTTTTCTTAATTTCGGGTACATAGAAAATATAACGTCCAACCACGCTTGTACATGCCACAAAACTCGATGACAATTTACGGTTTGCACAGTACTCAGCATTTACAGGATGTTCTATATAAATACCAATCGTGCTTTTGATGTAATAACATAGTAAAGTCCACCTGATATGGGCAAGACAGGAATCATGATAACAAATATGGGATTGTGAACATGTAACTAAAATTTTGAGCTCACCAACCTAGCTCACCGAATACGTACCTCTCTAGATGTATCAGTGTTAAAGTGATTACGTTATGTATCTTTTAGAAAAAGTGATTGCTATATAGGTATTGCGTTATCTCAAACAAACTTTCATATGAGTGGTAGCAGAAAGGCTGTCCTGGTAGCTATACCGGATATGGCAGGTGAGAGTGGCCTTTTTAGCAGACCAGGCAATGGTCGGGAGCTTCATGGCTGGACCTAGGCAGGCATACCAGTGACAAATCAATAAGTAGGACTGGACAGAACTCCAGAGGAATTGTACGCCCATGAGAGGTGTGAACATTTGATGAATGAGGGACCAGCTCGGGTGTCAGCCTCCCAATGACAGTGCGCACATAGCGCCCTTTGTTAACAGACTTTGAATACCAGTACAGCTGTTGTTGTCATCATACACTGTAAGATACTGACAGCTGTATCAACACACTGGATAATACGTTGAACCTATTATTCAGCAGCGCTAATTGATATATGTCACCATTTGACATATGATGAGATCTGCTTAGATTTCCACCTTGTGTAAAGGGCATCACTGTTTCCTTCGGGGCTTGCTCAAACTCAGTGTTATGTAACCCCATGCATATTGACCGAACCATGAGAAAAAAAAGTTTCATGGGGGAATCGATTGAAACCAGCAAACTATACCTTACTGACGACACTCCCTGCTTTGTTGTATCGAGCGAAATTTCTGAATGAGGTTCGTATATGTAAAGGAAAAAAATGGAATACAATAAAGAAAGTTGTCAAAAAAACAAAAAAAACTCATGTCCCAGGAGATTTGCCGTAATTAATTGGAAAAATGAGATCTGCTCCAGATTTTCAACCTTTTAGTCCTATCCCAGGCCCAGTTCGAGACAAACTTAATTCCAGACTTACATAGGGCTTTTGGACTATGGTAAAGATGTTTTGTGCTAATTCCGTTGTTGAGGATGAAAGTTTCACAATGAACGTATGGCGTTGTGTCTTTTGTGCTTAATATATATATTCCAGGGTTTGAACAGTTATTGCTGTATTATCGAACCAGTTGAAGAAGCCCCAGCAATCCATGACCTCTACAGGCCAAGCGGGTTAGATTGAAAATTAAATTCATTGAAATGAAATTTGATTATGATCAAACTTCGGGACCTGCGGTTACGGCCGCCCGACACTACAGTTCCTCTTCCTGCTCTATCTCGGATAATATAGTAATGCCGTATTCCAGAACCGTTTCCATTCATCAAACTTCTCTGGTTTGTTCTCAATGTGGCACATGCGTTTCTCCATCAATAAATATTATTTCGACTCAGCAGACCAAGCATGTACATCAGGATTACCACCATCAAACAGTTTCTGCCTATCTATATAATATTTTGTGAAGGAATAGATCAAATTGTGGATCATTGCTTCATTGCTTTTCTCAAGATTTCCAAGTATTATAGCATTTTTGTCTAAAGATTTGTTTATTTTAATGACATTGGCTATTTTTTTTAATATATTCCGAAAACACTTAGTTTTCTGACATGGAATGAGAAAGTGTCTTACTGTCTAGTTAGCCTAGTATATTTAAAATTCTCCTTACAGACTTTTTACCATTGGATATCCATTCGTAGAAGGACATTCACCCATCTAGCCTGACATGCTGGAGGGTTCAGTCTATTAATTTTATAGTTTTGCTTGGGGAACTTGACATTGAAGACTTTTGGCCCGTGACTATGTATTAGAGTCTATGGAGATAGAGTCTTTCGCTTTCTCCCTGGTCGTGACAGGAGGACTATACTGAACAACATTCTACAAATGCTAATGAATTCACTCTTCACAGATTCGTTTATAGCAAGACTTGCTGCAATTGTATTGTAAATTACAAACAATATACACTCTGCATTGTTCATTGACATCACTCCAGCCATATAGCTGGAAAAAATATACATGATTGGGTATTCTCAAAACAAAAAATTGAGAAACCTGAGATCTATCTTTATCTGTGCTCCTAATGTCGTACCAATTACCCTACATAACACGGCCATTCTTCCTAAGAGTCACTAAAATAACTATTACAAGCCTTAATAATTGATGGCGTTAATGAACCAATCATTGTGACTACCAATGTCTTCTGTGCACGCTACCCGACATGCATCATCAGGTGACGCGTCCTCGTTTGCTCAGCCATTAGACGCAATGGGTTAACATGTGATTGATTTCTGGCCAAGGGATATATTTAACACAGAGATTATGGTAATGGGGCGTTGTACTTACGGCACCGCTGTTTAAATTGCCAAGACTCCACCCACTCAATCCTGAGATAAGCGGGTGATGTGAACTATCACCGACGGTTATTGAAGGAGTAATTACATGTGATATACTATAAATACAGGATGCTAAAGTCCTGGAAATGTCATGTAGCTTGCGAGATCATCCCAATTTTTGCAAGTTTAGTAAAAAAAATTTAAAAAAAAAAAGACCCTTTAAGAGAGACTTTATATTTCTGTGATTCTGCTGATGATGTAAATGTGATATTTAATGACAGATCAATATTTTTCAGATATGCCTCTTTATTATCATTTTTTTTTATATAAGCATTGCTCTATCTATCAACCGTTTTAATCAGTACATGTGTCTCTCAGCCATCAACAGACTAGCAGCCATCCCCAAGGCCCCCAATAGTTTCAGGCTCATCCCCAAAGGGAGCAGGCCAGAAGGTGCATCTATAAATTCCTTTGCAGTCAATGATACCTTCAGGTACCAGAGCCTTAAAAAAGCAGCTACTTTCATCAAAAAGGGGAATACATAGCCAAGGCAGACCTGTCACATGCTTTGAAGTGTCAAAGTCCACCCCACCGATTTCCCCCCCCGGTGGATCTTAAGTGAGAATTTACTCCCAGTGTCTACACCAAGATAGTATACACATGCCTCATGCTTGGTGCAAGGCTCAGTCCTTCAATTTTCAATCGCCCTACTCAGTGCATCAGATGGATTATGGCCACCTAAGGTTAACTCAGATGTCTGTGCTTATTAGACTACTTTCTTGTCAGGGGGCAGACTAAGGATACCTACGGTGAGGCCATAAATACTCTAATGATGGTGCTGAGGGACTTGGGTTTCAGCATTAATTACAGCAAGGTGGTGATGCCCATAGTAGAGGAGCAAATGGCCTAAAAATGGGTAAAATTGACCCCCGAAAGTCTACTGGCTGAAACTTGCCATATTAGTCAATTATGACCTCAGGAATCTGAATCTGATACTCGTTTGTTCCAAAAAGTGTAGCATCATACTCGTTTCCATGGTAATAGAAGGAAAACAAAATTTAATACATACTGACACATAATACATACTTTTATAAGAAAAGGTGAATAAATGCATTTTTTCTGTCGGTAAAATTTATCATTCTTTGGCCAAAAGTGTACAGTATGGAAATATGCCATTTTCTGTTTTCTTGGAAGAACTGTTGCCATGGTAACATTCCAATTTGTGGGGGAACCCCCATTTTTGGATTTCTCATGGTTATTAAAGTTGGATAAAAAGAATAATTTTATGAATGACACATACAAATTGATAAATTTAGCAATAACACACAGCATTGATAGGTACCACCATTTTTTGAAGCCATTCAATTGTTCCCATGGCAACCATAACAAGGTTTTTTCTATGACCAAAGCAGCCAGATAATGATACACTAACTGGACATTTGTATGGCAAATCTGCATGACATGGCAACTAGTAAAAGAGTATAGTCTCAAAAAGGCCATTAGAGAGTCCAAGAAAACAGAGGGTGACAGTCTACTCGGACAATCAAGTGGCTGTTGCCCTGATTAACAAAGGGATAGCAAAGAATTACCATGTGATGGACAGCTTATGGCAAGTATTTTGGCTGTCAGCAATATACAATTTTAGAGTGAGAGCACTGTACTACCCTGGCAGGCACAATAGTCTCACAGACACAGCCAGCAGAATTAATGAGGAAAGGGTCTAGCCCTCCTCAGAGAGCTTGGTAGGTGTGCCTACTGACACCACAGACATTGAACTTGTTTGTTTGTTTTGATAGTTCCAATTTGTTCAATTTGACTCACTTTGGGTTTAAGCGAATCTATGAGATGAATGTGGGTAGAAATCACACCACTACACATTTACCGAGGTGAAAGTTCTTGTACTTCCCACACCACATAGACAAGGTATGAGAAGAATTGACCTTTGCGATAGCAGTAAATCTACCACTGCTGGGGATGAAGGAGAAAAGTGGCTGCAGTGAGACTCGAACCCACAAAGTCCTACAACCCTGGGATTACAAGACCAGTATAGTAACCACTGAGCTAACTCCCCACAAGAAGTCATATATATATATATATAGTTTTGCAACATCTATAATCTATACCCCTTGCCCACGACCACACAAACACTAATTAGGCATGTTGCCTTCTTGTCAGCGAGGCTAAAGTTCTCCATCCAAAAGTATCATGGCGTGGTCTCACACATGCACAAATAGGTAGGCCTTTGTGCCCCGCTTAAGGATAATTATTGCCTGCTACTAGTAGTGTGGACTCTGGGAGATGCGGTCTCCAGAAAGGAACCAATTACCCCCAATTACCATGCTGCTAGTACTCCACATTAAACATTTCCAGCCCCAGATAGGTATCAGTGTGGGCAAGAGCCTTAATCATGTTTTATGCCCTTTTGAAGAGGTCCAACATCTTTTCGAACTCACTGGAGACTTATGATCCCTGCAAGAACCTGAGGAGGTGGGATGTCAGGGTGACCACAAATGGAATAACAATCACAGTGAGAAGGCCGCCAGATGGACAGGCACTTGTGTTATCAGATTCCAGCCCTCATGCTTCCCTAACAGTAAGTGCTATCACAGCTGGAGTGATGCCAGCTTTAGCACTGACATAGACACTGCCCCAACGCCTCCCACAGTTTCAGGAGGGGTTTGGTGTGAGCTATTTATGGCAGATCAGAGTACCAGAGCCCCATATCCGAAAGTTAGGTGACTGGGCTTGCAATGCATTGACACTTTTATACTATCAGCGGCCCCTTGAACCTGGGGGCCCTTACCAGCGAGAAGGCAGCGGCCTTGCCATGCACCTCTTCATGTCTTCTCTAACTACTCACTACCCCCTGGTGGTTGGAGGAGTCAGAACCAACTTGGACTGACATATTCCTAACCTTGATAAAAATCAAGATGGTGACACAGGCCAATAGCTCTATGGTGGTCTGAATGAATTAGAGAAATCCACTTTACACCTTTGGGGAAACGACAAAATACGTCTCAATTTCAGTGGCTTATGTTGGTCATTTGTATAAAGGAATACCTTGACCTTTGAAATAACTGTGGCTTTACTATGGTATGGCGTCAGTTATAAAAACAATTGAAATTCTGTGTGGAGACATGGAGACAAAGGCTGATGACTCCATGGTGTCTTAATCCTTTAGCCAAAAATCTAAGAAATCAACTTCTAACATTTACAGAAAAATGGCTGAATCTGGAATGGCCGAAGAGCCTGCCTTTGATATATTAGAATTACTGTTATACTTCCATGAAAAGAAACACCTTGAGTAACCAGATTTCAGGGAGCTGAACCCTGACTAATAGGATATCAAGCTCATACCTCAATACACCTGTATATAGAGTTCTTAGCTTTAAACAGTTACATATTCTCATGGAATACTAGGATAGCTCTCTGAATAGCTATTTATCAAAAATTATTCATAATCTTTGGTGTTTTCTCCCTTTACCAGAGTCATAGGTTGCATTATCTTAGTTCATTGAATACATTGTGATCGACTGTGGAGACTTAAGCCTATAAGACACCAACCTGACGGCTGTGCCCGATTCTACCTTTGCCCGACGGATCCGTCGGGTCTGTGACAATCTGCATCAATCGGGTTGGTGTATGCACTTCACCGACCCGATTTTATTCCTTTTCCCGACGCGTCGGGCATTACTACCATGTCAGATATGACCGACTCTGCCCGACCTTAAGATTCCGGTGGACGCACTTTCACCGATTGTTACCGATTCTGAGCATGCCATTTAAAGAGCGTTGCTATCTATCCCTCAGTCCGATTTACAAGTGTCTTATATCGATGTGTAGGGGAGAAACAAGCGATCATAGATCTGAAAACCGTTTTGTGATATTTTAAATAGACCAGAAGTCATTAAACTTTGCAGTCACTTGTTGAACCAAGTCAACCCATGCTGTCACTCTGGAGTACCAGTGTCAGAGTTTTGGGCATTTTGAGTGTTGTGACGCCCTTATATTTCTGTCATGGTTTCGACTGTTATCCAGTCTCATCAGGCGAAGTGCGGTAGATACTCTTCTGTGGTCTTCCCCTCAGTGCCAGGGAGGTGGATATGTCAGTCCCACTCGTTATCGAGCTGTGAAAATATCTCTCTATATTGTGTAGTCTTGACTGTCACTCAATCCTTTCCCACTTCCCAGTGTGGTAGCATTTTGATGTATTTTTTTCGTTGCAATGGACTCGACGGGTGGTTCCGTGGTAGGAAAAAAGATTTTGACGTGGCACTATTGGGTAGTCGGTCGGGATTGTCCAGGGTGTTGAGGCCATCGGGAGGGTAGGTCTTCAGTCAATGTATCCAGTTGAATTCTATTTTGTTTCGTAGTCTTGTAGTTTCTTTTGATTCAGGATGTTTGTATATGTGGTCTAATACATACACTTTGACATCCTCTGTCCCATTGTGGGATACTTGGTTGAAGTGGTTCAGTACTTCGTTCTTCATGACATGTTTTTAATGCAGTTCAGGTGTTCTCTTATTCTGTCTTTTATTTATCGTTTAATGCATATTGTGTACAGCAGGTCTTGCACTCAATGCAGTAAATCAGGTTGGAGCTGTTGCAGGTGACATTCCATTTCCTATGGTGTTGTTTTCCCGTGGTTTCTGATGTGATGGTTCCCTCCATGTCTAGTCTCTCGCAGTACTTGCAGTCTGATTTTGTGCATTTATTTCTTGCTTGGTTCTTGGATTCTGGTGGGCTTGTTTCTTCTCTTTCTCGTCTTTCTTGAAGTTCGTTCGTGCTCTGACCAGATCACGTTTTTTGGTCGTTTGTATCCCTTCAATATCTTCTTCTTGTGGAGGCCTAGATGCAAGATATCTTGCATTATCACTCAAAATTGTAGCAAATAACGCTACACTTGAACCCCAATAGAATGATCCTAGTCTACCTGTTGCCAAGGGGACATTCTGATGTTCTATTTTAGAATTCAGAAATTTTCTATGGAGCCCTCTTTTATATGTGATATCAAGCTATGTTCAATGAGTCATAATTCTTTGCACAATTTATGGCAGGGAATACAACAGAGTAGGACCTATTTTAGTGTGTTTGGTTGCCATGGCAACCATGTAAACGATTTTCCTGAGTCAGCTGATTCAAATTTTAGATGTATCCATAGCCCATTGATATAGGTATAGAAAACTACATTTTGACACTGTAAGCATATGAAAATTCAGTTTAACATTAGGTTTAGGCCCAAAAATGTTAATTTGTGTGGTTTCCATGGAAACAGAATTTTAACATAGACGGTCCACTTTTCGAACGAAAGTAATATCAGGAATGAAAAATTCAGCCAGAATCACCACTAAGCAGCCATATTCCAGGGTGTTTACAAGCGTTTGCCACGAAAGTGCATTTCTAGGCCTCTTTTCAGGATCATGTCTCTAACTATTATAGGTGGTTTTAGTCCGGGTGTTGAATGAGTGGGCGGCACAAGTCGTTTAACCAAATACAATCCAATTTAGATGTTTAAGCAATTTGGCGTGGTGAAAAGGAAATATTTGCAAATATATCAAAATAAAGTCCTCTTTCGGCACTGCTGAAGTGAAACAAATCATCACGTGGGATCTTATCTAAGGTAGATTTGATGGGGCAAGCAATACCCTGTCGCCCCGTTCTCTCAAAAGCTTCAAGTCCCATGTCCGTGTTCTATTCCCATAATATGGTCTTTTCCGGCATATCACCCTTTTTTCCTTAAACAGTCGAAAGTATCCTTGCTTTACTGTCTCTCTGTAATGTCTTCTGCCCAAACCCTGCCAAAACCCTCCTTAAAAAGAAGAGGAAGAGTTATCTGAAGGGCTGAAAGTAGGGGTTTGGAAAAGAACATATAGATCTATATGTATATAGTTTTGAAAATCAAATTTTGGAAAATGAGGGGACTTGCCACAATAAATCGAGAGCGATACGTCCCTCCCTGCTCGAGGTGGTTATGTATCGCTGGGCAAGACCGACTTAAGAAGGCGGCACAGTAAGTGATCCATACGATGAATGTATTTATATAGGAAACCTACAGTTCATGATAAAGTGACTGTTGTATGTGTTACATAATTCTTAAAACACACGTTGAAGTTGTCTTTAAATAGCTATATACGACTTATCTAGAAAACATGAACTATCTAGTGGCCTTTGTGCGATATTGTCAAGAAGTGTCTGCCTGGTCAGGGATGGTTTGTAGCGCCATCCTGTGGATACAAGACGAACTAGTCTCGTGCGCTCATTGGGCAGGACGCTAGTCAGGTACCTTGCGCATGCGCAGCCTACCACGCCCAATGTATTACCTCAAACACCAGTCACCCCCGACACCACCCACGCCGGTCCCACCGTGCGCCAATCAGAGACTCAGTCAGTAAGCTATTCACAATTCACCTTCGACCGGCGCCCGCCCGCCCACAGGACCGCCTGCCCACCATCAGTCGCCGCCGCCCACCCCCGACCTGCTCCCCCCAACAGCGGGAAACGCTGCGTTGTGAGCGTGCTTTATCATTTCTCGAGTTGTTCAAAGTTACGTGACGTGCAGTCGATCGGCGAGCGAGCCACTCACATTTTGTTGCTGATCGCCGCAGTTAACAATAACCATCCCCCTTCTTTGGCTTGTTTTGCGCATTGTCAGACTCTCAAAGCCATCCCACCACGCCCCCACACCACTCTGTACGGTACATCCCCGCCCCTGAGAATCCCCCACCTACCCCCTCCTGGGTTTATAAAGGCGACGTCACGGACACCGCGGTGCCACAACTCACCTTTGACGCCCTCCAAACCGAGTGCCAACTTTTGATGGAGAGTTTCCGAGACTCTGTCATCGAGAAAGTGAAGCGGCCCGTAGTCTGGTTCCAGGAGAATCTGAAAGAGCGAGTGGCCACCGCCACCAACAACAATCACAAGGACCGCCCAGAGCAGGAACAGGAGAAAGACCAGCAGAAAGGGAAGGAGGAGGACAAGGAAGAGCAGGGGGAGACACAGACAAAACGAACATCCCTGCCGTGCAACATGTCCGGGTCCTGTGAACCAGACGACAAAGCGGTGTGCCACGACACGGTCAAGCGACGCCTTGCCTACCAAAAAAGTTACAGCCTCGAGGTAGGAATGCCTAGATATTTAGGTAGAATTGGGTATACTTTTTATTTTGTTTGTTTTCTTCTACTATCGACTTTTAACCGAGACCTAGTTTTTATTCTATTCCGCCGCGTTTCTGAGCGTGGGACAGGCTAAGGAGATGTTCTGTAGACTTTCAGGGTGCTCTATAATCTAACCCTTCACTATTTGACGGTCAGGCCTGTAGGATTGGTAAAGATGCAAAGGACCAGTGTTGTAAAAGACCTAGCCGCTAACCAGCAGGGTAGCGCAGGCCCGAGAGTGGGTGAGGCCAAGCCGTAATTTTGAATAGATTTTAACTTGTTACTTTTAGTTACCTTAATTAAACTCCTCAGGCTTGTTTGATGTAGTGCCTCCCCGAGCCTGTTTCAACTCTCATTTCTCACCGTCAACCTACGAGCCATTCGGTGGTTTGCTAGGCCACGCCGGTAGGTCTGGGAGTCGAGCTCTGCTGATGTTAATAAGGTTGTACCGAAAAGTATCACATGACTCTAGTTGTTGACAGCATGATACTAAATCTCAATCTCCCCGAGAGCAGCTTGCTCCCGTCCTTTATTTCACTCTTAACATAGTACATTTACATATATTAACATGCGAGGATCACGTGTGGAGGCTTTTGGCTACACACGACACTTGTTTGACGTCATTCATTAACAGTAATACCCCTCTTCCGGGACACCCCGCTTAAGGGGACAATTTGTTCGGAACGGAAATTTTTCCCACTATTAAGAGTTTATTTTAACCCCGCTTAAAGGGACACCCCACTTAAGGGGACACCCCGTTTTGGGGACAGTTTTTCGGTACGGAAACGCTTAAAAACCCCGTTTAAGGGGACAGTTTGGAAGGAAAACACTGAAAATCCACGGGACAGACAGAACAATATAAAGGTGGATATACCTTCCTTGTGATATTCGCTCCTTTTTATACCCCCGGTCAATTGTAAGGTTGTCCTGTACTTGACCTCACTAAGTATATGATATTTTCCGTTGGAATCATGAATCATTATCAAAAGGCTCCTTAATGGTTTATGGACTGCCTGCAGCTAGAAATCTCAGTGTTACAATTCCATCATTATTCAGAAATGTTGAGACACATAAGACGCATTTACTTTTATATGTAATTAAATTCAAACAACCCTAACTGATATTCGAACTCCTACTTGATAATCTTAAATATAATCAATGCCACTGGTGTACCGATGTGTAAAGTATTCTATGTTGATGAGATACCAATAAACACTTTTGTGACCAATGGATTTGACTATGTATTATGTGAGAAGTATAGGTACATGTGACTTTGAACATGGCAAAGCGGACTATATATCTTTCACCTTCCAGCCTGTATGACGTCATTCAGAGGTTAGAATAGTCACATAGACTTCCAGTTTGCTGGAAAAATAACCCTTGGCGCTCCATATGCCAACTATAAAGGCTTGGTAAAATGGTCAGGTGTGCAGTCTCCCAACCAGACCATACCGGCTGCCCCACTTCTGACTTGGCTCCTAAAGATAGAATTTTGGGTTTTAAGTCTTTCTGAGGACAGAGGATTCACTATGTCAATTCTTTCAGTAAATAATAGATACTTAGTTATGGATACTCTAATCTGCTACTAGAAAGGAAACTATTCGCTGATATTAATGACTGAATGTGCTATTTACATTTTCAAATCTGATGAGACAGACCGAAATACACAATATTAAGACTGTCAGATCTAATTGGACAGACTTGACTACATAGTATTCAGAACCACTTTGTACATAACTTTTAACTGAGACTTGGCCATAGACTTGCTGAAGCCTTTGAACATGGACTTTCATGAAGACAGACGGAGATGGATGCAAACAGATGAATAATCTACTAAGGACAGAGACTGAGATTGAGAGTTTGACATACATGTATACAGAGAGAGAGAGAGACACAGCGAGAAAAATAAAGCGTGTGATATGCATACTAGTTTTAGGGACTAGTAAACAGACAGAGATTCGGACATATAGAGACATGCACAGAGCCAATGAGACAGGGATGCAGAAAGACACATACAAAGAGAACTAGGAGCTAATGTTATTCTCAGTTATAATGGAAGAGCGTGGTGCACCTAAATTACTTCATGAAATAAAAGTAAGAGAATATCATAAGAAATTATATCTGTCTCCCTGGCACTGTCCCTGTCTGTATACCGTATGGCTGACTATCTCTGTTATATCTCTGTCTCTGTTCCTGTCTATACTTATATATGTCTTATTATAACTTTTGTCTCCCTCATCATCTGCATCATTTTCTGTCTGTCTGTGTCTCTCTCCCTGTCTTCATGAGGGTCCATGATCGAGGGTTCCAGTAGGTCAATGGTCAGGTCTCAGGTGCAAGGTTTTTACAAACTGTCTGGGGGTCGTTGCTCCTGGAAAGCGTTGCTCCAGTAATATCGGATCGTATCGTGTAGTATCGCTATTTTCACGTTGTATCGCTATATTTTGAAACACCGCATTCTCAGTGTGATAGGTAACAGGTTCATTGGGGTTTTAACTGGAAATAGATAGCGACATAGTTATGATGCGATCCGCAAAATATCTGGAGCAACACTTTCGACCTCGGATCGCTATTTTGCGATCCGCAAAACGTGGAGCAACGATCCCCAGGGGTGTACAAAGTGGGTCTGAATACATTGTTGTCAAGTATATTATATCAGGATGCAGTGTATTTAGATCTGTCCCATCAGATTTGAAAATCTAAATAGATATGGTCATTATTTTCATCTAATTGTTTCCTTTTCTAGTAGAACAGAAAAATCTCCACTTTATCTAGGCACCCCTTTATGGGACAGAATTCCGAAAGAAATACAGCAAACAAACGATGGTTCTTATTTCAACAGAAAAACCTCCTCCTGATAACTATACTGAAAATATCGACCAAGCCAACCAACAACTTGTTTTGTCCTGTATATCTTGTCTATACTTACCTGTTCATCTCATTGAGTAAAATTGAAAAACGCCCATACAGGGTGAATCTGAACGTCTTTATACTGAATTTAAAAAAAATGTATAACAAAAGGGTTTCAGCAAGTCTATGGTCAAGTCACAGGCGCAAGGCTTCCTGGCAGGGTTGAAGGGAGTAAAACTGGTTTTTCAGGTCTGTACAAACTGGGTTTGAAGTCTGTCCCATCAGAATTGAATACAGTGTATTTCGGTGTGTTCAGATTTGACCATTTATCTCACCCCTGGTATTTTTTCTCCATAGACTTAACATTGGAAACTCCTAATGATAGCCCATTAGTCAATGTAAAGGGTGAGATAAATTCAGAAACCCATTCAAGTTTAGTGTTAGAGCTCCATCCTATCTTGTTTGAATCACTACGTAATTCACATGGCTTCGCCTTGTGAATTACTCCGTGATTCAAACTCGATGGGATACGAGCTCAGACCCTAAACTCTCATAGGTTTCCTCTATAGTATAGCATATTTAGTCATTATTTTCTTCTAATAATTTCCTTTTCTAGTAGCACATGACAGTATCCATAACTAAGTGTCTGATTTAATGACAGGATTGATATAGCGAATATTTTGTCCGAAAAAAAGACTATAAAATAAAATTTCTATTTTTAGGAACCAAGTCAGTAGTGGGGCAGGGTTATGGTCAGACTGGGATACTGGAAACCTGCCCATTTCGCCAAGCCTTTATATTTGTTGTATGGATAGTGAAGGGTTAGTTTCTTTACAGTAAGCCGAAAGCCTGTGTGAGCATTCTACCCTCTAGATGACGTATATGAGCGCAATTTCCCACGCTGAACAAACAGGGACGAATGAAGGCTTAGGTACAACACTCTGGCTCACTGCTCTACTACCTCTCTACAATGCATGTACATTCATTTTTGTTAGACAGACCTGACTCTATAGCATCAGAACTTCCATATCTAATGGGACAGACCATTCCCCATGGTAGTCAAATGGTTTTATCTGATGGGACAGACTTATACATAGAGAATTCAAACCATATTTATATATCAGAGATGGGGAAAGAGACCCATGCATAATTAGCTCCACCAGATTGTGTTTGGCAGACATACAGACAGAGAGATAGACAAGGAATGACAGATCCAGAATTTCGATAGACAGAGAAAGGCAAACAGACACAGACCCATTAAGGAGGTATGGGGTTGGTGGAAGGGTAAGCATATGACTCCAGTCTATTGAAGGGTAAGCGTGTGACTCCCATCTACCTCAACCCAGTCACTCCCTACTAGCACCCCTTCCCCAACCACACACCTGTCACACTCAGATTCATTTAGGACTTGATTAAGAGACATTTACTGCATTAGGATACATTTATTTCGATCCTAGAAATGAGTTTCATTACGAAACCAGTTCCCATTTGTTTGCACATATTGATTTCTATATCTTGATTGATATTCCTGTTGATGATACTTAGGAACAACTATCAAATCCATTATATAGGTTTACTGAAACATTCTTGATACCTGGCTCTTGATCAAATACAAATAGCCCAAAAACATAATTTCACATGGTATTCCCTTACTTTATTTGATGAAGTGAACATTAGCTCCTAGTCTTTCCAACTGCTGGACAGCCCTTTAGGACAATGCCTGATCTATAACCTTAGTGAACCCAGCACTTAACGGATAAACATATTGCCGCCCGCCCACCTTGTCCCGTCCCGACCACCCACTCATCGTGAGGCCGGGGTCTTTGAAGTCTCATATAATTATGGAAACAGAGCAATCATTACCCACCGTCACGTAATGGTGCATCGACCTTGACCGCATGCCGGCTACCTATCAAGGCCGACCACTCCTAGCTAGCACCCACTCTCTTCCAACAGGGTGCCGATACAAATTTTAAAAGTATGCGCAGGTGAAAGCCACCTTGAACTATCTAGCCCAACATGATCTTTATATTATTTCCTCAAAAGACAACAATTCTACTCGTTTTAAATTTGACCAGAAGATGAAAATGTGGCATCGGGACGTCAGCCATGTTATCACATGGCTAGTCATATATACGAAAGTGTCGACAAGATTCGTTCGTTAATGTGATATGGATGGACTGGCTTCATAAATTTGTTTGTTGTTATTTAACTGAATTTGTTCCAATTATTTTTATTGAACACCTATTTTGATCAATCAGTGAACTGACTGAAATCGAGTTATAGGTTAATTCATTAATTTACTGTCACAGAAAAGAACTCCCAGCAACATCTTTCCATTGTTCCTTGTATTGCATGCACACCTGTATTGAATGGTATGCTATAGATTGTATAATCGTAATAGGGAAATGATCTGGTGGAACGACAGGGTCATTACCCGACATGAATTATAGATAAGGCATTCCTAGGCAGTATAGACAGTGGTTTATATCATCCTAGATGGGGAAAAAGTACAAACTGAATTGAATATCCTTGTTCGAAACATATAAAATCCAATATTGTTGAATATATGTTTCTCGGAAACTTTGTTATTGTTCACCATGAGTATAAGCTTTAAATCCCATCTACCGGTTATGGAAAATCCTATGAACTCTATATATCGCATGCAATAGATTACTTACCGGTACCAGTTATCAGCCTCATAGAATATGACTGCATGAGCTTGTTCAAGTTAGCTGCATAAGCTTGCTCAAGTTAGCTGAACCAAGGTCAATGTACTTATATAATTTCATATCATCTTAAATCCTTTTGACATTCTCTTTAATATTAATAAACATTTTTGATGATTTATTAGAAATCAAAATAGGGTTCATGAAAAAGAAAACAAAAGAGCATTATATTTGACTTCACATTTTTAACACTAACCAGACTCACCTTAGGTGAGAGACTCCCATGTTGCTTAGGTAAATGCGCCATGTTTATTGTAGTAGTCGGTCAATAATGTTCAGCCGTAGTAAATTGGTCTCCTGCCGTGTCATTATAGCTCTGATTAGTCTGTCCAATAAACGAACACTCTGAGTTGCTAATGGGTACTTAAAGCCAACGCCAATAGTATTTCTCTAAATAATTAATTAGACGCATACCCTAGTTTTGTATTGAATCTGAATGAGTAGTCCGAACGAGATATATCATATTATGTGTGGTAAACACTCAAATAGAAAGCTTCATTAAAATAATAAATTTAGAGTTTTCTCCTGAATAATATCTATCAAATTATTTTGTGTTTGAATTGATAACATATACATAGGCCGCTGAGTGGTACATCCGAACAAGACTGGTATCTTTCTTATCTGAAAAATCATATCCCAATGAATATTGTGAGGAGAGTACTTGAGTTAAGCATACATATCTACCACCACATGGCTTCTGTTAATGATTTTCGTTGACTGAAGTAAGTTCATTTCTGGTATGTTTCAGAACAATTTTAACAATTTG
This sequence comes from Alentia gelatinosa, assembly GCA_950022655.1. Taxonomy (NCBI): domain Eukaryota; kingdom Metazoa; phylum Annelida; class Polychaeta; order Phyllodocida; family Polynoidae; genus Alentia; species Alentia gelatinosa. The sequence continues at coordinate 29,997,189 of OX465580.1, read as the reverse complement.
GGGTCTCAGGTACGACAGAATAGCAAGATGGAATTTGAATTCAATTATAAATGTAGAATGGCTCGATCGCAAAACATGATAAGGAAACATAAAGGGAATGACTCAACAAAAAAGGTCCAAAAACACAATTGAATAGACACTAGTAGTGGTGGTCTGAATATTTAAATAAGTAAAGTTGCCATTCCATCTGAATATTTCCCTTACAGTACTCCTTATGATTGGAATGTGGCATTTCCGTCTGTCGATAATAACCATCGATTATGGCATTTCGCGCCGCCGATCGATTATGCGACACATTCTGATAAATAATCGTCAGGTCGAAACAAGAAATGGTGGACAATTTTTCTCTGCTGCTTCATGCAATAGGGCACCACCGACCGATTTCTGACCGTCCGACAAAGTGAAAGTGCATAGAATTAAACGGTGGCGGTCTGCACTGTACTACCAATAAACGATCGAGCGATTAGGTGCCACCAACCTTTCACAAGGAGAATCACCGACCGGCAGTTTAACCACGTGAAAATTATTGGTAAGTTTTTCGTCGGCATGTAGAAACATCACACAACCGATGGGATTGTTATTGCCAAAACACAAGCACCAAAGAAAAACGTGCTCATGTGTTGTATTACATCACAGTGGTCATGTGGTATGGAAGGCTGACTGAACATCATGTGACTTGTCATCTTCAATTAGAGAGACCATAGTCTGGGTACACCAGCTTGCGTGCAATGTAACCGGCAAGTCATTAGTATACCATGTCTGGATTGCTGGCACCAGTGTAATCTGATCCATTCCTATTCATAACCTTATTATGTTCCTCCCTCTTATTGTCCACTACCCCTGCTTCAACTCTTCACCTCGACCACATCATAATATTTTCACGCGTGTTGTTTGTAACGTCAGTTTAGTCTTTGTCATTGGTATGACACATGCATTGAACCAGGCGACCGTGTCATATCGATGTCCTTCTCAAATTCGGATTCCGAGCTAGTATTCCAATTGCATATTTGCAAGACTGTACTCTAGATACAGATTTAGCGACATATACTAAGTTGCAATATGCAAATTCAAGGCGGAATAGAAAGCCATGGTAGCAGCCGATTTGAAAGGAGGCCTATCGTCAGGCCTTTAGCGACGTCACAGCGGGCTGGGAGTAGAGATGGGGTGATGGGAGCGGCCTAAACTGGCTCCAATCCCTGCATCCTATGGCTACCCTCTCCGTTGAGATACAGGATTCATGGGCCAGTCAGAGAAGGATACATAATTTAATGAACTTTATTCTTATTGTGCTTAATCATTTAATAAATGTTCATAATCAAAGACTTGAGCAAGTCTAGGAGCGGCTCGGCGAGTCACGTCACCCAGAGTTACCGAGCCCCCTCTGAGTACGGCGGTCATGTGAGGAGAGGAAAAAGCCACTGCATCCCGTTGTGGTCGGTGATCCAGCGTTTGGCATCAGATAAATAGTTTCTGGCCACGCCCATTGAGTTGAGTGAGTTTGCTCAAGAATGGATGTATGATATTATTAGCAGGCCTCGAGGATGGTGTTCGCGGCCGTGGTTATCACAGGGTGTACAGCGATGACCGCCGGCCCAAGCGTTGCAGGCAAACACGGCCTCGTCGAGTTTATCCTCCGGAATTGACACCATCATCATGACCATGTCAGCCTGGAAGCCCTGCCAAAATTAAGTAGCCAGGGAGGCACACTTCGTCCCGGCTAGGCAGAGGCTGTATTCTGCGACCTGGCCTTCTTGCCTGCGTCTTGTTCTTCCTTGTGAAGCCTTTCACCCTCCAATTTGGATATCGCGGTCCTCAGGTGCAACTGTCCTCACTCCAACAATGCACAGTTGTAGTCGACAGAATCCTCAACTACTTCCCTAGATGTTGGACGATTCATGGTTTAATGGTAAAGTCTCTGTCTATCACATTGATCAGACCTCAAAGATAATCTTAGAAGTTCAGAGATCCCATTGATGTTTTCTCCTTACAAAACTCCCAAGACATACAAAAACGATTGTGAATGCGTACCCGTAGTTGGATGGACGGTGTAATGTTTATTCCTCCAGTATGTTTAAGCACAAACGGTTGTTCCATGGGGAATCTAGTTTACAATGTCCAGTGTTATACATTGATAAATGACATATTAATATGAAACAAACTGTTATCTAGATATCTAGGGACCTGCAGTCTTAGTTGAGCCGACTGACAGTCTGTCTATGCGTTGCAAAGTTAGGCCATATGTTGTCAACAATTCATAGACAGCATTACTGTGATGTGTCTGTGCATTGCCCGCTGCGAAACTCGTCAAGTGAAATTGTTCTTATCGATTAATTTCACATATTTGAGCTATTTGATAAGATGATATGAGTATGAGTCAAGGACAACACAGTCATTTTCATTGCGGTATATGAATCCCGCCTAATGTCTAATTTCAAGTTGTCAAGAGAAGACAAACATCACAGGTATAGATAAGGTGGTCTTATGGGATTATTGATTACAATATAGGACGTCATTACATTGCTAGTCCATGTAAATAGTTACCCATAGTAAATAGTAAAAATGCCACGTGTATTTCAAATGGATTCAAATATTGAATGAGAACATACTCTATGTATGTGTAAAGCGTGCTATCTCTCTGGGATATCTGAATCAGATTCTTAAAACGCATTGTATTTTAGTCTATTAATTGAAGTTGCGTGCTACCAAATAAGCTCATGACAAGCGAGAATTAATATTGGGCTGTCAACAACATACCGGGATAGGGCTATTAGTAATCACAGATATTAGGGCCCCTAGATTTTTTGGCTCACATCCCCTCCATCTGCATTCCAGTTATACACTTCTGCATGGTTTGGGCCCTCAGTGAAAGTTGCGGGATGGCTAATGGCATCTTAGTGAATTGTTGGGATCTTGCTACTCCTTTCTCATCTAATCTAAAACTTGGTTTACGCACATATCTATACCTAGGGCTATTCATTCCATTTTATCTTATCGGAACTGGGTTTCAAAGCACTGTCTCAAGTTCTTCTTCAATGGGAAATGGTGGATAAGTTGTTTCCTCGTTGGGAAATGTAGCTCACCGTCTACATCGACTCAACCACTACCGCTTTAGAGATCAGGATCTAATATAAATCACAAGTGAAAGGAATATGTAGGATATCATTGATATATCTTTATCAATTGAGAGAACAGTTGATATGAGCTAGGTATATGCTCCTAATGTAGAAAAGGGGTGTACCGCAATTGTCATTCGAGTCGCTAGAAAAGATCCAGACCGCAAGTAAAGGACAAGCATGAATCTAACTCCATATGCGCACCTCATAATTCAACTAGATAACTCACGAGGGGTGATTCTCCGGAACAAAAGCACATCCTCCTCCTTTCATAACCCGCTCCGCCTCGTTATCTAACGGGAACACTGTATGTGACGTCACTCAGCGACTCCATGCATAAGGAATGAAAGCCGTAGCCGCAAGCTGCACTGACCATTCACGGAGACCGGAAGTGGGTTCCCCGGAACGCCGCTTCACCCCGCCGGCTGGCACTCTCCACACTGCGCCTCAGTGCATGGGAGATCACTGCAGCGCTGGATAGTAGTAGATCATACCAGTTGTTACCTGCACGTTTCTCTAACCACTGGTCTCTATTCATCATGGATTAAGTGCATTGATACAGACAAATCTGGGATCTAGGTGTGACCTCCTAACATAACGTAGTAAATCCTCTCTGGAAAGAACACGATTACCCTAGGATGAGATGAGCAATATTGGTAATTCTGAATCAACAGAAAGATATATAACTTAGTATAGTTATGTTATAGTTAGACGCTGGCTGGATCACAGAGACGAATAGGCTAAAGCCTAGAGTTATCAAAATGCCAATTGTACTCGAAATGGCTGAATCTTTGTAGTTTCAAATCTAGTTTTGGTTTTTCGCAAGAGCTTGTGAGGATTTCCCAAGTTGTTAGAATTACATCTAACGGTTTATATAGTACTTGGAATAAACCTTATTGACAACAGAGATGCATTGAAAACAGAACATTCTATTGATATCAGGTTTTAAATCAGACAGGTGCAGATAACTTTCTTTTAGTTAGAACCATCAAGAGCATCGAACAGCTTTGGAAATGTTTTCTTTACTGATCTGGTAATGGGAGTTCTTTAATCATATTTGGCTGGAGTGCATTAAGATACTCTTGCAATCAACGCAGAATTTAACCTTCGAAAAACCTTATGTATAAATAAGAAATCAAATATAATAACTTGACCGAATAGCTTAAAACATCCATTTTACCATATCTACCTAGGTGTGAAGGACATCTATAAAGGACATTGAATTGACTCCAGTAGTAGGCGTCTGTTTCCATCCAACCTACATGAGGATTATCTAATTCCTTCCCAACACCTACAGCATTCCTGTGCCTGTTGTACACGGCCAGCGGTACTTTCTATGAAATGTTGATGGTGTCTGATAATGTTATTTACCCGAGCGATCGGTGCTCTTTGTCATCCAGAACACGAAACACCCATGACCTTTATCAGTCAGAACAAAGCCTCATAGGTACACAAAGATACAAGTACCGTGGAGGTTCCGGTCGCCTTTTACCACTAATAACCCGAACTAACATATACGCTGGAGGTTCAATTGGAGAGCAGGGTCTCTCATATAACAGCAATCAGTCTATTCTCTGCTGGGTCACCACAGTTATGCCTTATTGAGAGAAGTGATAGTCTTTGTGTTCATCTGACAATGAGCACATTTGGTATCTAGTTGAGCATGCATTTACATTATGTGCAGTGCCGGGATATACATTAATATATCATGCTAAATGATAGACCATACTGATTATACTTGTTATACGTGTAAATCATATTAGTTGTTACCTGTACGTTTCCCTGACCAGTGGTCTCTATTCGACATGGATCAACAAGTAAGTACACGGATACAGACAAATTTACAATCTGGAAATATGGTTGCGAATCCAAACGTAGTGACTGTTGTGATTTCTTTTAGGTCAAATGAGATTCCAAATTGGACATTTATGTTATTCTGTGTTATATTGAAGCAGAAGACCCCAGAGGGGGATGAGGGCTAATTCATCTGGCATACATGGTCCATGGGTTCCTTCACCTGTCCCAGCGGGCGACATCCCCTGCGATAACGTTGGTAAATAGAAATAACAAGAACCGCCTTATTTATCAATTTAAACCAGTGCAAATATGGTTGTTATTGACTCAAATACAATTTGGCAATGTTATGTGGAGCATGTCTGAAATATTTATTTAGATTCATTTATGATTATAACGCGAAAGTAATTTATCAAAAAGGCCACTCCAAACTATCTTTCAAGCCGATTTGTCCTCGGGGTCCGTCGAACGAGATTTTAACGCGATTGACGAGCTCTCGTCGGAAATATCATTCTTAGAGTTTCCATCGTCCGCACGCTAGTCCCCCAAGAAACTTCGAAACTTAAATGGCCCCAATCTCATGAAAATCAGTGAATGCGAAACCACCCGACTTAAAGACTTTCAAGAAAATCTTGTAATATGTATTTCCAAGACATATCGGAGGATAACATAGCCCTTGACCAAATTTGATGAAACATCTAAGTTTTATTGGAATCGTATTTAATAGTATACAAGTTATTACAAAATAGTTGTGTTTAAGCATTGTGGTATAGCCACAGTCAGCCTGTTCGTTGGTATAGCTATTACTACATCACGATCAATCCCAGTCAATTCGGAACCCAATCATCCTGCTTTGGGATTAGAACTGCTTTTCAACTGTTGACCTTCCCCCATGGCACAGCAACTATAGGTGGGCAGCGAGACGTAGTCAAACACTAACTTCAGGACTTCACCCTGACCTGCCCAATGGCCTCGAATGGCTAAAGCGCCACCATCACGCCAATACACGACCGGAAGCGTGGGAGAGGGGGCCGAAGTTTGACCACCTTAGCAAAGCTCCATCGAGAAGCAGAGCGTGGTGAATATTATTGGTGGCTTACTGGGAAAAGCCAACAATGGCGAAGTGGTCGGGCAATAGACAGGACGACTGGTCAATAGCTGTTGTTGGTGGGACATATTGGCGGGGGTAAGGCAAGCAGGAAGCCTCGATCAATTAGAACGTGGACATGAACTGGTCCCCTGGTCTTTAATGTAAGGGTACGGGGCAGGAATATCGTCACTGGACACACCTCGCGGTCGGAGCTTCACTTTTATCGCGATGCCTATGTAAACACAGCACGAGTTCACTCTTGACATCTGTTTGTAGGTAATTTCCAGGCGTAATTATGCATTTCCTCTTCATCGATTGGAAATCTTAAGAATCGAAGTAAGGTCTAATAACTGGATGGACATAAAGAGAAGGGTCCCATAAATATTAGGTTTTCGGGTCAAATCTTATCACATACTTCAAAACCCTTGGGTTTTTGAGTGTCAAAACAATTGCTATTAAGCACACATCACGAGAGTCCTTTGTTTTACATAGGCCTTATTAGCCCTGTGGCAAAATTATGAAAGCCAAATCAATCGGTAAACATAAGTGGTCGATACACTGCATAACTATCAAATAATATTGGGCTTTGTGAATAGCTTTCAGGATTTGAGAGGAGGTTGCTGTTCAGTTGAAAGGAATAGAAAACACACGATATCTAAGGGGTGAATTGTTCGAGATTGTAGGAGATATTGCAAGGGAAACATACCTTAAGAATCAATAGTTTTTATTATGAATTTCCGTGATTGATCTTAGTAGTATAACCCGGTATTTACACTAGACATTTCTGACTGGTATCCCCTGGCATTTTGCAACTCTTGACGACTTTCAGCAGTAAAATTATAGAAATCGTTTAGTGTAAACGCCAAGCAATTATTATATTCAGTCAATCATGTTCGATGTGTAACATCGCTCTTCCACATAAATATGCTTTGTCGTGTATACATTTTTTGCTTCATATGTTAGAGATACATACGGTATTACATGAGGTTTTACATCAGAGATTGTGACTGTCGATATGCTTACAATTCTGAGTAGGTAATAATGAGTAATGTAGTACATAGTATCCGGTACAAGGATTCGATAAATGTGTGTCTTATAAACTAGGTTGTACGAGGGCTGTTATCTATGTTATTTTTTGGCCTTATCCTGAGGGCCGGGTCTTATTGGTCATCCTGTCATAAAGCTGGTCATTATTGATTGCCAAAAAGGTTTCGGATAATGTTCAAAAATTCTTTTCTAAAAACTCGTTTTGTTTTTGCTAGGCAATGACTCACACAGAAGCACTGGTATGGACATAAAATTCATTGAGTACAAATTAAAGTGGAGATAATTTTATAGTTCCATAATAACATAAAATTAAGAGATAAGAGATAGTTCACGAGCCATTGAGAAGCCCTACGGAGTAGGAGAAGTTGAGGAGTGGAGATAGAAGAGTTTTTGTAGGGTGGGTGGGTGGCTCCTTCCTTGTTGGCGTCCAAGGATTGAAGTGGACGCAGGCGGGTTGCGGAATGGGGTGGTCACGTGACCGGAACCACGTGACCGGAACAACGTGAGTCGGAGTGAGTCCTTAGCGGCCGTGCTCTGTTTCGCATTAACGCCAACTCTTCAGTTAGCCCTAATGGCATATGTTGCACATTCTTGTAATGGTAACGTTTCTCCTTTATCGCTTTTGAAACATAAAACTAATTTTTCCGATTCAGATTTTATTACTTTGTTTAGTTCTTTCAAGGTCATGATTTTGTGATTTGGTCTGCATATTTTTATAACCCTACTTTCGAACTCTTCTTCCATCGTTCATAACTCGTTTATCTGTACAATGTACATATATATATATATATATATATATATGTTCTGTCGGGTCTAATAAATCCGGTTAGAGTAGATTATATATTTTCATACTTGGAAAACAAACTATGTATATCTATATGACGTACTCTGAAGCCTTTATCATTTCAAATCGAGTTTTACCAAGATTAAATCAATATGGACAGTGTAACAATAATAGCCCGCATAGTCAGCATAGTGGTTCATATAAACTAGAACAGTGCAGGGATGATTTTATATAGTTGCGGCATGTTCATGGGCCTGTTGGACAAGGAACACTGAATGACAACCGGCGTTTTTGCTGGACTCTCCTGAAGTGTTTATCCTATTCATAATACCAGATTCAGATATACAGTATGGAAAATTGTTCTGTTGCTTGTGGACCGCTCCACCATCATTTTGGTATACCAAAGTATGGATGGAACGGAGTTCATAGTCACAGTTTGTTTCCTTACATTTCGGTATGTAGCCCGTAGTGGTATTGTCCGTGTTAGTTGTCTAGATAGGGGGCATTCTTTGAAAACCTATAGTTGTCAGTGCAAACGCTCGGGTAAATTCTCAGGTCGATGGCTATTGCAGGGAAATTGCCACCACCTGAGGACTATTGGCTTGACGATCTACAGTCGCCACGTTTTAGTCGTCCAATGTAAACGCCGGATATGCATATCATTCGGGTAGAACTACACCCATAAATGATCCAGTATAGCATGCGAATACTAAATGTCAAATACCATCGAATGGAATGTCTTCTATACAGTAATGGTAATCGCAGATCAGATAAACATAGTATTACAAAGTCAGAAATTGAATGACATTAGAACAAACAAAGAACTCTATTGAATATTATTCTCATTTTTCTGCAATCACGCTAAGTGTGCGACAAGCTAGGACAACACGCCAAATACTCCGATAATCCTCTCAACGCTATTTCTGCATAACATTCCGGGAAACGCAGCCAATATGCCCGTTGCGACCTTTGATGGGGTAAACAGGCTTTTAAAACATTGACTCAGATCTTGGCTAAAAGCAGGCGCTGCGACCGTCGTCATTGGCCTCACGGAGTGGCGTGTTGCGGGCGGAGGGCCTGATCACTCTGGTCACGGAACCGGAGTGGCCAACCATGCCGGGCAAATGGCTGCTCACACTGGCACCAACCATGCTCAACGACTCTGTTAACTAGGTCACAAAGTGCGACACCCCAATACCACCATCACCATCATCACAGCAATATTGGGGGATAAAGGGTCGTATCGATCTCATTCTCTAGATCAAGATTAGATTTGTTATGTTGCCCAGACCAGGGTGTGACATTGGGCGTACGGGTATTTGAATGGATCTCACGTAAGATGATTTTGATAATGTGTTCTGTTAACATGACTGGTATGCAATAGAAAGACATCACAAGGTCATATCTATATGAATCAAGTTCCACTGTAAAATGTACCATATTCACCAAATTATCTATTCTTTTCCTTATGTCGTGAAATGATGAAATTATGTGGGTTATTTGGTAAAAAGTAACTAATAGTAACCAATGAGGGAACCCAAATCAGTCACTGATGATTTCCCTTTTGGGTCAATCATTGATTTCGACAGAGACAAAGTACTTCCTTCATAATATGAATTAATCTATTGCATTTCATATTTGAGGTAAATAATGATTCAGTACCTTTGAATTTCATGAAGCAGACAGATATTAAACAGTGGTTGTCGAGCGAAACCTAGAGTTGTAGTCGATGCAAGAGTCATCCACAAGCTGGACAGGCTCCCTAACCTTTACCAAGAATTTGAATGATTGCCATGAGATGCATAGCGTTTATGTTTTGCAATACACCAACAGAAAATTTAAATCTGGCATGGATCGAATTGGACAAGAAAATTACTGTGAGGAGTTCATTTCTCTCTATCCACCCAAAATAGAAAGCAGCTTCAATGATATACCAATAACAACTATGTTCCAGGGATGGAATACGTAGACAATAATCGATGTTTTTGTGGATAGGAGGCCGTAAACCATGAGAGGTTGACGCGCAGTAATACACGAGCGCTAGCGAGTGTATTACGACGTCAACCTCGAGTGGTTTACAGAGCCGCCTATTCACATAATCATCGTTTGTTGTATTTATTATCAATTATTCCGAATGAATTAAACCCAGTAATTGCCATATTAAAGGGTATAACAATAGGGACTATTTCTTTGCTCTATAGCACAAAGGGATTATTTTTCCCGTATACCATAGTTTTGAGGCCGTATACCACAGGTTTGAATCCGTATAACACAGTTATGGTATCTGACAGGTTTTATATAATGGGTCGTGGTTAACTGAGTCCCAATACATTTTCAATGGGGACTTTGTATACGATGGATAATAAAGAAAGAGGGAGACACGGTTATGCGAAGGCAATGAGCTGTGAGGTGACAGAGAGAGGGGGGAGGACAGAGAGGTTACTGAGAGAAAGCAAAAAAAAATCAAGTTTACATAACTTTAAAGTACGTTCGGAGAGCCCTGCATTACATATGAAACGTTCACAAATGGTACATAGGGTCTGATAACCTTCAAATTGATTCCAGAGACACGCGGCCGTAAACCACGAGGGGTTGAAGCGTTGTAATACACGAGCGTAAGCGAGTGTATTAAGACGTCAACCGAGAGTGGTTTACAGAGCCGCCTGTCCAAAAAAACATCATTTCTTGTATTTATCACCCAACTTCTCCAATAGGTTAAACTCAGAAATTGCCATGCTAAAGGGTATATCACTAGGGACTTTTTTCTTTCTCTATAGCTCAAAGGAACTATTTCCACATATATCATGGCTTTGAGGCCGTATGTCACAGTTTTGAATCCTTATGCCATGGTTTTGGTATCTGACAGTTTTTAAACAATGGGTAGTGGTTTACTGAGTCCCCATACGTTCTCAATTGGGAATGTGTATACTATGGATAATGATTATCAAGAGTTATGTCTATGGAAAAACAAGCAGCCACATCATCATACATTTTTTTCGATTTATTCGCTGATGACATCAGGGCCTGAACTCCAGGGCCTCATACTTCAAATAGTCCCTTAGAAACGTATTATGTAATGAGGGTTTTAGTCCATCCCAAATTACCACTGAGGATGGGATAAGATGAAGGTGCTTCCCCCAAGGTTTCACTTTTTAAAACAGTTTTTCTAAGTGTTTTATTGCAATTGCGCACAAAAGCCTATTAGTGCCGTTCTTTGAACCTGGCATCCTAAAAATCTTCAATCAAGTACGTCATGGTACTTTATTACAATAAGATCAATCTGATTCAGTACTTTTTATCGTTTAAACCATATAACATTAAGTGCAATTTGATGCTAAAGGACCGGGAAGAGTTATTTGACTAGTTATATTTCTTCAACCATAATCTGAGGTATCATGATCTGAAGTATCTTAAATGGGATACATTGAGCAATTGTTTTTAGTCAATCCATCGTGGAAGGTAGACCATTGTGGTAGGTGGGGGCTGGCCTTAATGCATAAAAACCTATGACGCCTGTTGCCGAATTATTTGTGATCGATTGGTAATTTCAGACCGGGGAAATAAGTTAGTGGGAGCAAAGTTCTGTTTTCATTTAGTTATTTGATATGTAGATTATTTACAGCAAACTGTTATCCATAAATTGTGCAATTCTTTGAAAGATATATAGCGGTGCACATCTTTTACATATGTAAGTATTACGTGCTGAGTAATTAATGGAACATTTATTTTTGGTGGGAGTTGTATATAACTATATTGAATTCAGGTGTTCTTGCGAGGGCAACCCATGCTATCTTTTAGGGGAAATTCTTATATTCAATATATTTTCCACATAACATGATGGTTCATAATCAACCAATTACGTACACTAAACCTCTGCCTCAGATAACAAAAACTGCAGCTGTATAGTAACAATATGTTGCCATGCCTATGGAATAGATTATTGAAAATGTATTAAAAACGAAACACACACAAAGACCTAAAACCGTTAGGTGGGATACATTTGAAACCGCATGGTGAAGTCAGAACGACCCAAGTCTCAGCTTCAATTACCATCACCTTTTATACGTATGTGCTCGCTGCTGACGCTCCCCCTCCTTCTCACCTGGTTATATGTGGCAGGTGAGGGCGCGCATTCAATATCCAATATGAGTGTTTGCCCGTCGCTGTTTAGAGAGAAGAGGTGGTGACGCGTCCCCTCCGATACCTGGTGTGTGCTCAGAGCAGCTCAAAGCATTCACTCTCCAGGCAAACTACAGGCGTGGGCGGGTGGAGTGGAGGAACGGTACTTGAATTTATTCGCACTCACAGAGACATAAGTGGGGGTGAATATCTAAAGATCCCGTCGGTGGAATTACACCACAAAGAACAATTGGACTTGTTGGTCAATGTAAATATTGCCTTGGAAAGCACTGCAAGCAGTTTCACTGATTTAATCATATCTTTAGTTACCAACTACAGATAAATTCTGTATCAGGTGATTACCGATGAAGCATTATATTTGTGAATGTATGACACAAATCGAAGAGACAATCCACTTATCTGAATGTCGTTTTCCAGCGATTTCACTCGTGCCCAGACAGTGAAAATCATCATATGCTTGAGATTGAACCCTTCTATTTGGATTCGTTTGAAAATTGTATTTTGATCTTCCAGGCACTTTATGCTATGTTAAATATCATATACACTCACGTGCCTTGATCATATTACGTTAAAGAGATTACGTTTGAGATTTTATGAAAGATCATAGATTTTATTCGTTATATTTACCTTGGAAGTATAGTGTGAACTTATATACAGATGTACTGTTATTCCCATCCCCTGATACTTGTCCAAAGCATATTTTTGCCGACTTTCTTAATCTATTTTCGTTTCCTTTTTGTCACTTACATAACATATTTTCCTTGAGGAGATGTGGTAGCCACACGTATTTGACCGCGGTAGATCATATTCAGGCCTGCCGGCGAGCGCACAACCCACCTACCCACACGCCCCACGCAATCCATGTCCCGTCATGCCTCACACCATTACCGGCCCATTGCTGCCACCTACCGGATGGAAATATACCGTGCCCGTGCATGCAGGCTCACTTTCCACTCAAAAGGGCCCTCCTGTTGAAGAGATTCCCGACATTTTTTATAACCTATAGATCTGTATGTGTATAGATCCTTAGTTGTGCAGTAGACTTTGTGCAATTGAATGGACTGGAATATGTAATGGAAAGGTCCCTAATGGAGGAACAAATAAGATAGATAAGATGTTGACGGGTAAAAGACACTGTCGGGTGAAACAGAGCGGCTGTGATTTATGTAATTATAGGGGTGGCGTTGAAGGTAACGATATTAGTGGTTATATAGATTGTGAGCCATCTTCTCTGAAACATGCAGGAGTACTTAACCTTCTAGAAATAAACTTAAGGTAAAATATCGGTATGCTCTTTATCTTTATCAATCATGGTCTACCATTGGTTACAGTAGTTGGGGTCAGTTCTGAGAATTACGGCTGGCCGTATAGGGTATCCAGCAGGTGATTTAGACACAGCGCCCGTGTAGCTGGAAGTTAAACGGAGTCGTGGGGCGGAGGTAGGCGGAGGAGGAGGAAGGAGAGGTAGGGAAGTAGCCGGGAGGCTGTCCAGTCTTATGCACAGTATCTCCGTAAGGCGTTGAATTGATGAACCGCGTCTCGATTGCGCCTGTCACCCTACATCAGTGCCCCCATTACGGTGCCTGCCCCCTGGCGGCGATACCGCAATGACCAAAGTGCCCTCAGCTGATGACCCGTCACTTAGACTGAACAACCTCAAAATGTGGTGTTGATGAAAGTACCGCCCGCCGCCTGTCGGTCCGCACTGCCGGCTACCGCCCCCGGCGTGCCGGTCACAAACGCTACTTCACCCGGTCTCCCTCCACCGCACTGTACCCACCCCCATCATACTCCGCCCCACCCCTTGGTCACATACGCCCCAACATGGCCCTTCCCACCATGCTATCCGAGAAAAGCAGGGCGGATTGAGAACGCCCAATAAGAAAAAGGCGATCCAGTCAAACAACATCACCTTGGTTTACCGACGACAACAGCGTGTGGAGGTGAATATTCATACAATATCACAGTTTATTCCCATGCTTCCATGATTGATACAAAATGAGTATATATATATATATATATATATATATATATATATATACATATATATATAGTACAATAAAATACTTACTTAAACAAATTATGTTATCTATCCAAGTTTACAGACATTAACTCATTTTCTATGTAAGTATATAAAAAAATATAGAAGGGGGACATATATTATAATAAGGGTGACCTCCATTTCAAGTTAATAGCCCTACGAAGTAGAATACATGGGGGGGGGGGGGAGTAGACGACGCCGAGGCCGGTAGGTTGGGTCACAGATTCAATCGAAGTGCCAGTCTGGACCGTGGCGGGAGTTCTAACCTTGGCCGATTAATCGCCACCAATCTGGAGTCGGAACAGTGATCAATTTTTGGGTCACCTGGGGCAAGTTTGGTGTATGGAAACAGGCTGGCATTTGAAATGGTCCCCGATTAATTTGGCGAAAACTATGCAGTTAGGGCACCATCGACTCACTTGGTCCACGACCAACATGATCAAAATGTTTTGATTTCAGCGGTGGGACTCACGGTTTCAGCACGAATATCAAATCGGTATGCACCTGTAAAATGCAGGAGGAACAAGGTATTTATCCTACCCCTAATATAAATTCTCATAGGCTTAACATTGGGTTTCCGTATGCCACGCTGACTGGCATACGGAGTTTTATATGCCACTAGTGGCATACAGCATTGTTATCACGTAATATTCCAAAATCAAGGAGATAGGGTAGGATAAAATCAAAACCTGATTCGTTTTAATCTTGGCCACCGCATTCCACTCCTGAAGTTTTGGCTCCGGACTTCACTCGGCTTCGCCTCATGAAGTCACTTTGCCTAACTCCAGTCGTGGAATACGGTGGACAAGATTAAACCTCATCCAGTTTTACGATAATACTGCACCCTAACTGACTATTTGATATCCATGTGCATTCGGTAGCAGAACTGACAGACTTCAAAGGAAACTCAATTCATCGGGGATGTTTCCATTGGCTAGTGAAAAATGGCTTCAAATTGAGTAAGTGTGCTCGCTGGGTCCCAAGTGTTGGCCCGACGGTCTGCAGTAACTAGAATGAATAGAAGTAACAAGGTGAATGGCTAATAAATTACTAAATAAGCTTTGCAATTTAGTTTTCCAGCAGCTTTTATTCCAGTAAATAATTTTGCAATATATCAATATTAGAGCAGTACAATCATGTGAAAACTCATTACATTTTGAAATTGTATAGTGGTCTAGTTGACCAGTCGTGGTCGCACTGTGAAGTGCCAGCCCCACTGAGTTGGAGCCGGCCGCACTATTTTTGGCACAGTGTTAGAACCAGTCCAACCGGGTTATCTGGCCATCTGGCAGGTACCTAGAGTATAGGCTAGTTCTGTGGTAGTGGGAAAGGTCCTAGCAAAGCTGAATGGTCAGCTGGGTATCAGACTCACACAGACAAACAAGTAGGGACCCAACAGGGTTTTGCACATTCCCAGTTAGACCAATAGGTATATATATATATATATATATATATATATATATATATATATATATATTTAAGCGGCCTGGTCAGCTCAGCTGGACACATTGGTGGAGGGACTATGTGCAGTCTCTCCAAGGGTTCTGTCTTTGTTCTCTGCCAAGGGTAGACCTTTGGGTCCCTTTGGGCGGGGTTAGAGACTCCTGCTTCTCTTCCAAGGGTTGGGTCCTCCCTTTGGACAGTGGTGCTCAGGAGGAGCCTCGGTAGTACCTGAAACCTGGCCACTGGAGTGGTTTCAAAAATATATAACACTTCTCCAACCTGGTGTCTGTCTGACGCTGCGTGATGCCTTGCAGCATTGACCGGGCATGTCCAGGTGATGCATTGAGGCATCATTTCTCTTATCGTAGTGTATCGGTACCTCAGTGGATGCTGGGCCTAAATCTACATAACAAGGCAATCATTTTGGTACCAAACTTAATTGTTTTCATCGGGTAGAACATATCTTGTTTTCATCGATTTCATGATTGAACCTGTAAACGCTCAGACCATGGCGTTATCCAGCGCTACGCGGTTTCCGCCGTGAGAGAGTTAAGGATGGATATGTACACAGGGAGGAGGCATGCACTCGCCGTCAGGCTGTAGCATGTACCGCATGTTTATTGTACCACCACCCTCCCCTCCAGCCCAGCACATACATTTATGTCTTGTGACTTTGGAGACCGGTGCAACCATGGAGACTCTTAATAATGAAAGACATGGACAGACCCCTCAGGAGTAATATTACTACATGATATTAACCTTCTAGTTATTATTCAATATTGTTTTTAGTCAAGATATTATCTTACTCATAGTGACAACGTTGATGATCATAAGTGCAGAACACTATACTTATAGTAATAGAAATTACTTTTCTAACAAGGCGAATGACTTTAATTTGTTTCTTAATGTATCCACGAGTAATACGTGAGGTATTAAATACTTGCCTGTGTCGTCTTCATTGTAAATATTATTAAGCGAAAGTAGAAAGTGTTTATCATAAGCCTCGTTCAACCAACCAATAAAGCAATCAGTCAGCAATCAGCTTAAAAAACACCCATGATCACAGGATTTTTTTCACTTTGTTAGGCCAGATTGGAGGTATAAAGAGAGAAGAAATTATTTGTCATGAGCGTTCTTCACCCATTCGGTAAAGCAATCAGTTGCTTAAATTTACGGCATTTTTTCTGATGCCCTTCGCATTGCTTGGAGAGAGAGCAAAATTGTTAATGCAATTTTATGGTGCAATTACGGCCTGCTGCCTCTGATCCTTTTACATGGAAGTAGTTACAGACATTTGGCAAAAAAACTGGATTCAGCTGGTAGCGATCCTGGAGCTTAAAGACCTATAGTAATGTACATGACTGCTTTTGTCCTAATGTCTTTGTCCTAATAACAACTTGTTAACCGCCAGTATACCATAAAACATGGCATCCAGCAATGTGTATTGCGATTATGTGGCATTTATTCGAGGATCAGTCCAGTATACCTCCATCTCCTGCGCAGCTCCTTGTACACACTGCTCCTAATATGCACGCTTTAGAATTTATAAACTTACTAGGTAAATCAATAACGTATATATACATACATGAGGCGCTGGGTGTATACAGCCACTTCATTAGGTAAATGATATGCTTAATTGTTCGTATATACATACACAATATTGACTGGTTTCAGATTTGCTCCGAGGAGTTGACGCGTAGTTATATCCGAGTGTATGCGAGGATATTGCAAGACGCAACTCTGAGGAGCATACAACTGCTTTTACCTGAAATCAGTGTATAATGTTTTTATCATCCACCTTTTCCTGACAAGTGGGATACCCACATTAGATTAGTTCATTTAGAAAATACATGCTGCCCATGTATTTTCTATGGACACTATGCATAAGGTGGGTATTATATACCCAATATCATTATGATTTTTATCTCAGAGGCAGTTTTCTCCGCGTAGTTTATACATAGTAGAACTCCGAACGGTAGCGAGGAGTATTCCGTAGTGTCAACTAAATGGATAAGTGTAGTAGTGTCAACTAAATCATGGTAGTGTTGACCCAAGCGCAGTACATTGTCTGTATAAAATAGTTTCTATAGTGCTCGTCGGGTGGCAGATAAAGCTGTATCCTAATGAGTAATATCGTAAAACTGGATGAATTTTAATCTTGGCCACCGTGACTGGGGTCTGGCATAGTGAAGTCCGGAGCCATTACTCCAGGACTGGCATACGGTGGCCAAGATTAAAACGAGTTCATCAGGTTTTGATTTTATCCTACCCTGACTCCTCGATTTTGGAATATTACATGATACTAATTCTGTATGCCACTAGTGGCATATAAAACTCCGTATGCCAGTCAGCGTGGCATACGGAAACTCAATGTTAATTCTATGTGATTTTATATTAGGGGTAGGGTAAATTCCTGAACACCTTGATCTGTAGCGATCTATAGATTCCATCGGTTTAATGTGGAGACTCCTTATTAAGTGGGTAATAAAAAAGGAGACTTCGTGTGTATATGCATATCAGTAAGCAATTTGATAGTGGATCTATGGACACATAGTCCAATCGGTAAGCAATAAAAAATATCAGTTCCTGTAGTCTCTTCTTTAGGAGAAGTTCAAGGTCTTCTACAGGGTATATGCACCTCAAGCATGGCGAACATTTATTCCATAGTTATGGACGGTAGTAATTGATGAGGTTAACACTTAATTGGAATGCTTTGATATTTATCTAATTCTATTTCCCTTAATGAGATGTGTAAATATAATTGAAGTGGCTTGTAGTATGTTAAAAGGTATATGTAATGTACAATGTGAAAAATGTGATGTTAGCGTACCATATATTATCTGAAGGCATATCGGACAATTTACCTTGAAAAGTAAAACCCTTGTCAATTTCTTAGAAACTGAATATGAGGATCTCCAAGTGCTATAGAAGACATTGCTGATTTTTAAAAATGGGGGGGGGGGGGGGGTCACCCTGCTGGTTTTCGATTTGGAGATCAATATTATGATAGAATGTATAGAAATTCTAAAACGTCATTTTTTTACATAGTAGAAACCCATGCGATTTTCATCAAACTTTCACTGGATATTGCAAATGTATAGGACTACACATTTCAGTTTGAAAATCATAGGTCTTCCTCCTTGTTTTTGAAAGAATTGAACGAAACCGTATTTTTCAGGATATTTCCTTTATAAATTGAGCAAATAACAAGAGGTCTATTTTATCGATTTAGTTATGACAAACAGGATAAATCTTCATATTTGGATTATTTGGCATTATAATTTGTCTCAAGGAACCAATTTGAAGAAAGAAATTGTCAATATTGAAAATTCACCAGGTGACGCCGCTGCGAATCAAAGGATATGCCTTTAAGAGCTGTATGACGTAGAGACTTTTGAATAAGCAGGATCTGTTGGGGGTGGCGGTTGGAAGACGAAAATTGCACGGCTTGCAGCGTTTGTGAGCTGGAGGAGAGTTGAGGGCAATGCATTATATAAGCGTTATTTGGGTTCATGATGGTGAGCTGCGCTGGCTTGTAATTAGCCTGGCAGCCCGTAGACAGTCTGCAGTAAATAAAAGAAAACAATCGAGTGGTTAATACATGATACAATGAATTATTTTCCAATTCATAAAGTTTCTGTGAAACATTCATTTTAGTAATTGTTTATAAAAAAAAGATCTAATTAATGCTGTCACGTACAGTAGCTAAGGCCTAATCCTATAGACTAGCTAACCCAGTGACAAGAAAAGAGAATTCAGAATATCTTCTATACTAAATGAAGAAGACAGATAACCATACACAGATATGTATTAATAACATATATTATAACAAAGTATACAGTTACATAACAATTCTCATCACCATACAAAATCATATACACTTCTGTAGTGTACATATGATATAAGTCCTCTTGGTCTAAGCAGTACTCACAGTCTATCACTTTCAGTTATTGTTCAATGTCTCCTTGACTTGTGGATATAGATGATCCAAGTAGTGGTAGCAGTCATCAGTGTCTTTTCCTCCAGTGCTGGGGTGATAGTAGCTTATGGAGAAACCCAATCCTCAGTCAAGGCCTCTGTAGCATAGAGTCCTATGGTGTCTCAAGCCTGACACTGCAGTGGTAGTAATGCTGAGTAGCATGGAGATGTTGACGCCACGGTGTCTGGGTTCCAAGTGAGCTGTGAGTTGAAATCTGCTTCCTTATATACCCTATCGGGGGGTCAGTCCAAACGAAGACAGGGGATGGTTCAAACGCTGGGGGTGGCAGTCCAAACAGTTAGGCCTTAACCTCTATCTGGAGCGAGGACCTGTTAGGAAGCACCCTGTGATATTCTCAATACATACATCACACCTCCCTCCTTAAACAAAAAAAAAAGAATTTTTCTTTTTTTCTAACGTCATACATCAAGAAATATGTAATACAATGTAATATATGGCATTCTGCAACATACATTTACCTTTTGTCAAAATCACATTTAGTACCTTTTACCATCTTTGGGTAATAACACTTGAAATCACAGTATGTACATAATAAAAAATAGCATTTAAGAAGCTCGTGACAATGCATCAGAACAGACATTGTCTACACCTCGTACATGAAAAATCTCAAGATTGTATTCTTGCAACAGCAAACTCCAGTTCAACAATCGCCTGTTTTTGTTTTTCATCTTCTGCAAGAATGTCAGGGGGTTGTGATCTGTATACACAAGTACTGGATCTAGAGGGGATGACACATAAACACTGAAGTGTTGTAAGGCCAACACTAATGCCAAAGTTTCCTTTTCAACAGTTGAATAGTTCTTTTGGTGACAATTGAACTTCTTTGAAAAGTAGCATACAGGGTGCTGAACACCATTGTCGTCATTCTGCAGTAGCACTGCACCTACCCCATGGTCACTTGCATCAACCATCAAAATGAACTTCTTGCCAAAGTCTGGAGCCGTCAGAACAGGTCCAGAACACAAAATAGATTTCACTTTATCAAAAGCATCATCACATTCTTTGGACCAAATGAAGTTTTCCTTTTTCTTTAACAAGTTTGTCAGTGGAGCAGTTATGTCAGCAAAATTCTTACAGAACTTCCTGTAATATCCAGCCATGCCAAGAAATCTCATCAAACTTCTCTTGTTTGCTGGAACTGGATATTCAACAATACTCTTGATTTTGGCTTCAACTGGTGCAACCTGACCTAGACCAACAACATGTCCAAGATAAATCACCTTTGCCTGTCCAAACTCACTTTTTGTCAGGTTTACAGTAAGGTTTGCTTGTTTGAGCCTCTCTAACACAGATTGCAGCCTACACAAATGATCTTCCCAGGTGTCACTGTAAACCACAATATCATCAACATACACCTCCACGCCTGGCATACCTTTCAAACACTGGTTCATCATTCTTTGAAAAGTTGCTGGAGCATTCTTCATACCAAATGGCATCACTTTGTATTGATACAAGCCATCAGGAGTAACAAAAGCAGACACTCGCTTTGCTCTGTTGCTCAAAGGAACAGCCCAGTAACCTTTGAGTAAGTCACACTTGGTGATATACTTGGCTTTGCCAATTTTGTCTATACAGTCATCTATTCTTGGAATAGGATATGAGTCTGTCTTGCTGAGATCATTTACTTTGCGAAAATCAGTGCAAAATCTAACAGAACCATCTGGCTTGGGTACAAGTATACAAGGAGATGACCAGTCACTGTTGCTTGACTCAATGATGTTATTCTCTAACATGTAAGATACCTCTTTGCTCATTTTCTCAGCCTTGTGTGGGCTAACTCTGTAAGGATGTTGTTTGATAGGGAGAGCTTCTCCCACATCTACGTCATGGATGGCAATATCAGTTTGACTAGGAACATCAGGAAAGTCTTCCTTATATTCTCTGAGCAATATGCTCAATTCCTCTTTCTGTACTGGAGGCAGGTGCCCTAACTTGGCATCTAGATTTGCAAGAACATTTGAGTTGTTCAGTTTTACACTGTAGTCTATAGGTACAAAATCAGTTGTTTCTTCCTCATTACTCAGTGCATTCATGCACCCAACTGTCTTGACACTGTTGGAACTTTCTCTGTTATAGTAAGGCTTCAACATGTTGATATGACACAACTGAGTAGATCGTCTTCGGTCAGGAGTTTTGACAACATAGTTCACCTCACCAATTCTTTTGACTACCTCATAAGGACCATGGTAACGAGCCTTGAGTGTATGCCCAGTAATGGGTAGTAACACCAGCACCTTGTCTCCCACAGAAAATTCACGCTCTTGGGATTTCTTATCAAATTGGTCCTTCATCTTTCTTTGGGCTTCTTTCAGGTTTTCACGTGCTAACTCACAAACACGAACTAGCCTGGTTCTAACTTTGGAAACATAATCCAAGACATTGTTGTTTTCAGGGTTATCTCCTAACCAATGTTCCTTCAATACCTTCAAGGGACCTCGTACTGTATGACCAAAGACCAGCTCAAAAGGACTGAATCCCAATGATTCTTGAACAGACTCTTGAGCAGCGAACAACAACATACCAATACCTTCATCCCAATCTTTCTCATTCTCAAAGCAGTAAGTTCTCATCATGTTCTTGAGGGTGCAGTGGAATCTTTCCAATGCACCTTGAGACTCTGGATGGTAAGCACTGGACTTAACCTGCTTTATACCTAGTTCATGAACTACTTGTTGAAACAAGCCAGACATAAAGTTTGAGCCTTGATCAGACTGAATCTCTTGTGGAAGGCCAACCAGTGAGAAGAAATTAATCAAAGCTTTGACTATCTTTGGGGCAGAGATATTTCTGAGTGGTATAGCCTCAGGAAATCTTGTAGAAGCACACATTATTGTGAGCAAGTACTGATTACCAGATCGAGTTTTGGGCAGAGGACCTACACAGTCAATAATGACATGGCTGAATGCTTCTCCTACTGCGGGAATGGGCCGTAGTGGAGCAACAGGGATCTTTTGATTAGGTTTCCCAACCATTTGACATGTGTGACAGGTTCTACAAAATTGGGCAACATCTTGCCTCATCTTAGGCCAATAGAAGTGCCTCATGATCTTTTCGGATGTCTTGTTAACACCCAAATGACCACCCATGGGTAGTTCATGTGCTACACTGAGAACCTCAGAGCGATAAGCCCTAGGAAGCACAATTTGGTAAACAATAGACCAGTCCTCTGATGCTGGGACATCTGGTGGTCTCCATTTTCTCATGAGAACACCATCTTTAAAGAAGTACCCTGTGGAGACTTTGTCAAGCTCTTCTTCTGAAAGTGCATGGCGGGTAAGCAATGAGATCTCAGGATCTTGCCTTTGTTCAGTAATTAACTTACTCCTGCCAAGAGGGACTTCATTACTCAAGTTAGTCTTGTCATCATTTTGACTTGACCCTGGTTGAGAACCGACAAAAGAATGACCTTTAAGGTGTTCATCCTTTGAGTTGATAAATGTCAGAGACAAATCAATGATATCATCCTCAGTTTCAACATCCACAGAATGCTTTTGGCTTAACTCTTTTGCCTGAGCCCTAGTCACAGCACAAGAGGGATAAACTTAACCTATCTCCTCATCAATGACATCATCTTCTGATGACAAAGTGACTGGCTCAAGAACCATCTTTGGTTCTACAAAGACTTTTTCCCCTGCTAGATCATTTCCTAGCAACATTGATACACCGTCAACTGGCAGTTCAGATTTTACTGCAACTTCAACAGACCCTGATACCAAATCAGACTCTAGTCTGATTGTGTGAAGAGGTACACTCATGAAACCACACTCAACACCACGAATAATGACATATTCACACGTGGCTGAACTTGAACTGAAAGGCAAAGCATTTTCTAAAACCATGGATTGAGATGCCCCAGTATCTCTCAAGATACGAATGGGTACAGAATCTGCAGTGTCACTACCTAGAGACACATTAGCTTCAAGTACAAATGGTTTGTATTCTTCTCTGATATCAGTTACCTTATCTGTAACAAATGGCACAATAACACACTCTGACTTTTTGGATGTTATGAATGCATTTGGCTTGGGCTCAGCTTTCTTCTTTTTCAGTGCCCAACACTCAGACATAATGTGACCCAGTTTGTGACAGTAATAACATTTTAGACCTGAACTCCTTCCTGAGTACTCACCTTTTGGCTTCACACTAGATTTCAGATCTTTGCTATCACCACCTTTTGCTCCAAGACTAAAATTGCTCCCTTGAGGTGCACTCTTCTTTTGTTGAACACTAGTCTTATGGGTTATGGCATAATCATCAGCAAGAGTGGACATTTCATGCAAGGACATTACTTTCTTTTCATCGAGATAAGTCTTGAGATCATTGTATGTGCAACGCTTAAATTCTTCAACAAGGCACAGTTGTCTGAGTTTATCAAAACTATCCTCCACTTCCATAGATTTGCACCACCTGTCAAAGTACACTTCCTTTTCATGAGCAAACTCTACATAGGTTTGATTATCTTGTTTACGGTAACTCCTAAACTTCTGACGATATGCCTCTGGTACCAGTTCATAAGCCTTGAGAACAGCAGCTTTGACCTTTTCATAATCTAGACTGTCATTCAAAGATAGTGCCGAATAAGCTTCCTGAGCTTTACCCCTCAAAACACTCTGTAACATCAGTGCCCACTTCTCTTTTGGCCATTTCATGCTTTGGGCAACCTTCTCAAAATGTTGAAAGTACTTGTCAACCTCATTTTCATTGAATGATGGCACTAGCCGTACATCTTTACTAACATCACAAATGTTCCGTTGGTTTGTCCTCTCAGCAGCAAGCTGTAGCTCCATTTCTTTAAGCCTAAGTTCTTTGTCAGCCTGAATCCGATCATGCTCTCTTTCCTTTTCAGCCTGAATCTGAGCAAGCTCTCTCTCTTTTTCAGCCTGGACTTGAGCAAGCTCTTTTTCAGCCTGAATCTGAGCAAGCTCTTTTTCTCTTTCCCTTTCAGCCTGAAGTCGAGCATGTTCTACTTCCAGTTGTTTGAGTTTTATCTCTCTCTCTAAAACCTCTTTACGACCTGCTTCTGAGGAACCACTAAAATCTGATTCATGTAAAACATCTTCTGGTAATAACTCATCATCAACCAATATTTCAACAACAGCTCTTTTCAGTTCAGCTTTTCGGCTAGACCTTTTCACATCAAGTTCTAACTCCCTAGCTATTGCTAACAATTCATCCCTTCTGAACTGTTCTAGTTCCTCCACAGAGGGTGACTGTAGAAAAGCTTGGTACTTAGACATTTCAATTTGTTGTACTTATCATCAAGAGAACAGTTTTTCATAAATCCCGGACAAGCCCCCAATTTCTGTCACGTACAGTAGCTAAGGCCTAATCCTATAGACTAGCTAACCCAGTGACAAGAAAAGAGAATTCAGAATATCTTCTATACTAAATGAAGAAGACAGATAACCATACACAGATATGTATTAATAACATATATTATAACAAAGTATACAGTTACATAACAATTCTCATCACCATACAAAATCATATACACTTCTGTAGTGTACATATGATATAAGTCCTCTTGGTCTAAGCAGTACTCACAGTCTATCACTTTCAGTTATTGTTCAATGTCTCCTTGACTTGTGGATATAGATGATCCAAGTAGTGGTAGCAGTCATCAGTGTCTTTTCCTCCAGTGCTGGGGTGATAGTAGCTTATGGAGAAACCCAATCCTCAGTCAAGGCCTCTGTAGCATAGAGTCCTATGGTGTCTCAAGCCTGACACTGCAGTGGTAGTAATGCTGAGTAGCATGGAGATGTTGACGCCACGGTGTCTGGGTTCCAAGTGAGCTGTGAGTTGAAATCTGCTTCCTTATATACCCTATCGGGGGGTCAGTCCAAACGAAGACAGGGGATGGTTCAAACGCTGGGGGTGGCAGTCCAAACAGTTAGGCCTTAACCTCTATCTGGAGCGAGGACCTGTTAGGAAGCACCCTGTGATATTCTCAATACATACATCACAATGCGGTGTTTATAACATTTTAGCAGCCGACTATGTCAAAGTGCGTTGAGATGATAGTGGACGGAATGCAAGTTATGTCATAATTTAGGATGCAGGCACCTCTACTTTTCATAGAAAAAAGCGTCTTTCCTTCACTGACAACGATTTTCAGCATTGACAATCATAACCCTTTTTTCCATAAACAAGAACCCCGCCATTTAAGATATTGCTTCGGTTTTAGAATAAAAGTTCTATTCCCGTGATTAACTCTTCATGTGAGCAGGCCTGACCTCATAGTTTGACAGCTTTATGACGTGATAAAATAAATTGTCCTTGATACTATTCGATTTGTTCTTACAAATGTTTAATGCAATATTACGCCTAAGCGACTACTTCAAGCCGGCTTCAAATAGTCCTCATCCGTCAAGTGGTTTACATGATCGCCAGGTGGTGCCAGATAGCACAGCCCGATATAATCAGACGATCTGAAGTCGCCATGCACTTGGCCTTTACACTTGACAATTTCTTGCATTCTACGGCTGAACAATGTCAGGTGATGCTAGATTCAAGAATCGCCTCCTATAATCGTTTAGGGTGAACGCCGGATGATTCTGCAGACCTGTTCAATCCCCCCTTCCCTCACTCATACCCTCGCTTATTGATCTATTTGTATATATCTATACCAATCTCTTGCAGCACGGCTCAAACTGGCGTAAGAGAAGTCTAATAGAGGATGCCCGATTCGACACCGTCACCAATGCCGAGTTTGAGCGGCGAGAGCGCGCGTCCGTGTCCGACGACGGTAACGATGTCTTCCCCACCGTCGTCGAGAACGGCTGCGAGCATGCGCACGAGGAGGCCCGCAAACCGGAAGCTGTGCCCAACAGGAAGTGTACACTCATCTTCTCCGTGCGCGACATGAGCGCCCTCTCGAGGGTGTTCAAGATGTTTGAGGTGAGTGGCGCTGCCTTCTGACCAAGGACCACAAATATTTGCTTTGGTTTATGCGGTTTATTTTTAGGCGTCTATTCCTATCATCTCTATTCATGCTATCCCGACACCATTGGTCCTTTTTTGGGTGCGCACTTTTATTGCCTAGGATTTGATATACACGGCACCGGGTAAACATGACATGTCGGTCAATTAGGAAATAATTTGGCTTGTCAAGATGTGAGATGCCTTATTGGCGCTGTTCTCATGTTGCCCTCTGAGTGTGTGTATAGTGTGATAAGGCTCGTTTCTCCACATTCTCTTATTCCTTCGCTTTCACCTGAGCACAAACAATAAAAGCACTCTAGATAAATCCGTGTTGAACCTAATGTTTTCACCTGAGCCCTAATTTCCTCTGCCAGAAAGGAGGAGCCACATATCATGCAATCACAAATTTTTTCACCATGATTAATTAATTTTTTAAACGTTTGATTCTTGAGAGCAGACTTTTGTTCCTGAGTCCCGGCTTCCACCTACTACCGTGGGCATTTGAAACCTCCAGATGCACTGCAATGTATAATGTCACAAAACATAGATGATCGGGAACATCAAGAGGGGAACTTTGACGTGTATCATAATTGGTTATTTAGGAACATCGTAAGGTCTATCGTAGTGGATTTGGAGCTAAGTTGACGCCGGGCCTTAAAGGGGTATCCCACTATCACGATTTGAGCCTCCGACACACTACGATAGCCTTACGACAAGCGTTCCGATGAAAAAATGAAATTTTTATCGGAAGGAACGGGTCCATCGTGAAAGCTAGACTCGTTCCTTCCGATAAAAATTTCCTTTTTTCATGGGAATGCTTGTCGTAAGGCTATCGTAGTGTGTCGGAGGCTCAAATCGTGATAGTGGGATACGCCTTTAAGAGTACAAATTCCCAAACATGACTATAGAAACAAGCCCATGGCATCAACCCTCGATCGGGCAAAGTATACATCATAATATATGGTCATTCCAGTACCTTTACAGCTATATTAGGTTTGGCAGAAAAGGGATCGATCGATAACGGGTTTCATTTGAACCACAAGTGGTCTTCAGAGCCACTTGACCACAAAACCACTGTTGTTTTATTGATTACTAACTTTTAGGAATAGATTCAAATCAGGAATCGATCATATCATATCGGCCCCTATGTCTGTTAATATGGACTTCATTTTTGCTCTCCCTTCATATGTTTAGCCCTTTGAATAAAAATGTGGCTGTTCAATAATTCCGATCTCTGCATTTGGGGGACACCACTGTTGTTTTTATTTCATTTGCCATTAACCACTCAAGTCTGTAATATATGAAAAATGCAATCTTATATTACCAATTTATGTTATAAAACTTTTATAAAAAGCTGATTGGGTATCAATTGATAAATTACACATAAAAAAGCTGGAGAGATGGGGAAGGGGGGTACCCTACCAGCACGACAGCACAGACGAGTGGTCAGAAATTGAAGGGGGGGGGGAGACAGGGTGTCAGGGGCAGGGTAGTTGGGTGGAGCAAACTTTTATGTATTTTATAAGTATACATACATGTATATATATACGCCATGCGTATATGATTTGTATATGACTGGCATATATGTCACACACAGGATATTTCTTCTTTTATACACTTGGCGGGAAATACAGCCATTATGCTTCCGTATACATAGAAAAACACATTTGTATACGCTACATCTGCTGGTGTGAAATGTGGACGTATACAGATGAAAACACTTCAAATTGCATCTGATACTATGGAGAAAACAAACAAGAGTTAGCCATATTGTTGTTTATCGCACGACTGCATGATCATGTATTACTGCGCGAGGCGAAGCCGATAGCAGTAATATGCGATCTTGCCGGAGTGCGATGAACAATAACATGACTAACTCGAGTTTGGTTTAGAATTTATCCTACCCACCCGTCTAAATTACTTCTGCATTAACAAATGACGTCATTTGTCAAGTGTATCCCACTAGAGCAATATTTTTCATTTTTCTGAACTCCAAACCGAATACACTGACCCAATGTTAAGCCTATGGAGTTTTTTATTAGGGGAAGGATAAATGTATTCACGCGGTGGCATATATATAAAAATTACTAGGGGGTTTCAGGCAGTGATAGAAAAATGTTTATCTGAACAAATCTTTATAGTAAGACAAGGTATGATAAATGATGTTATGATAACCAAGTTTGAGATCGAGCACACCACTGACAAACTGAAAAAAATAATCCAAATCTATTTTGGAGTATTTCATGCAAACAGAAATCGAGGACAAGAGAGAGACTGAACAGTCACATCAAAATTATTGGCACATCACGAGGGCATTCTATATAACACAGCTTACGCATGCGTCTGACGCTCTCTCACACTGGCGCACTGTATGGAATGCGCATGCTCAAACAGCTGATTACTGGTCTTTCTCCGAGCAGAGGCCGATACTCTCTACATTAAAGACATTAATTGTCCCGGACAGGCTGGTCGCTTGCCACTTTATGCTCAAGTTGAGCGCGCATGCGCAGGATAGAAAGAGAGGGACGTCGCACGCAGGCTCAGGACGGATGTTTCCGCCGACAGAGTGTCGCTACGATGGCGACATTGCGTGCGGCGCGACCCGAACAAATATCAAATTTCACCCGCGACGTTGGTCGGTGGAAGGCTTTGCGGGCGGGGCAGGGTGGTAGAAACGCGGATGGTGACTGTATAGATGGTGGCGAATGATGACCGGGTGGAATTGAGGGGTTCGACGAATGAGGAATGTTGGTTGACTGTAAGCGGAGGGAGGCTGGCAAGAGGCGATGGGCCGTGAGGGGCGGATAGGTACCGCCCATTACGTAATGCTGCATATCGAGCAATGTGAGGCTGGAGGTTTGCAGTCCATAGAGTGGGGCGTTGGTTCGTGTGGGTCGGGGCTATGGACGGGCGCGTTTCAACAGGACTAGAAGGCACATAACATCAGGGGAGCTATGAACGGATTGAGTAACAAATCAGCATATCAAATCATTACCGGCACTATCGGCAGGCCATGCCATATTGTGCGTGCAGCCAGTGGTGTGCCTTTCAGTGAAGGGCTAGGGGAAGGATATCACGAACAGGCAATAATTTTACTTTGACTAAACAGGTCGCAATATTACAGTAGTGACTGGGAAAGCCCGGCGCCCACTGAGCTAAAAACCGTCTACGATAGGCTTTACGATTCACCTCCCGATAAAAAAAATCAAAATCATAATCAGGGCAGTTGTTTGCCTGTCTGGGATGAACCTACTATGCACACCGTCCGATCTACGATTTGTTCCAAATGAAAAAGTTGTATCGTAGGGTGTCTACTACAATAGAAATTGACGGCCTCCCAAGGCACTAGGATGCAGAATATATATATATATATATATATATATATATATATATATATATATATATATATATATATATATATATATATGTGTTAGGAATATACCTCGGTATATTCGTATATAAAGGCTCAGAGGCGCCACTTAGCATCAGGAACTGTATCTAACTATTTCACACCACACCTGTACATGCGTCATCGGCGCCAGTCAAACTCTTGTCTTTATATATATATATATATACAGTAAGCTAGTCTACGATAGTCTACATCCATATATCATCGAAAAAGTCATGAAAGTATTTAGGTCAACTATATTTATCAGTTCTGCAACTAAAGCACATTTCATATGAGTGTGCAACATAACAACTCCTCAGCAGTCTGTCACAGTGGGAAATACCAGAGGACGGGCATCAAAGTGAAGGCTTTGTAGCTCACTCCAAAAAGGTAACAGGGTAGCGGAAACTCACAGAGGATCATGACACCAAAATAGGGGGTGGATTCGGGGGACAGAGGACGGAGTGGCAGGTCTAATGGTACTTGATGTATGGTCTAAGTGCAAGTAGGAAGGTTGATGGGGGTGATCAGAAATACTGATTGAGGGAATTCATGAACTAGGGACGGAAGGGAATAGCTGGCGGATGGAGAGGATAAAGTTGACTGGGTTCCATTACTCGGAATTTAGTTGAATACCCATAAATACTTATTAAACCAGTTATTACTTACAGACTTTTCACAACCGAATAACGTATCTTAAGTTTCAATGTATCGATGTATTTTCGGAAAGGAGCAATCTGCTTGTAATTCAATGTATGGGAGTGATTACATTTAAAGAGATGAATAGATAAGTTGTTTTATAAATAGTGTTTTTCTGTATGTTACGTGTATTTCTATTGACTATGGAATTTTAAATACATATGTATTATATGTATGTATATAATCTTTTTTTCTCTATAATTTTTTATCGCTTTTGAAAATTCTAGATATATATATATATATATATATATATATATATATATATATATATATGTATATACATATATATATGCATATAGATATCCTACTATTCGCGTGTCAATGATAATATACCTTCCCCTCTCTTCAAAGCGTGATCTACCATGCTACTCTATTTCTGTCAATCACCCTACTAGCCCCGGGCCTACAGCTTCCATATGCTCTTTACTCTGCCGGGCCCTTTCGACATGGATTACTACTTAATGCGAAGCAAATCAGATTTCCTACCTTTTAGACGGTGCTCTGCAAAGAACAACCTAACCATGTCTGGTCAGGTAACTAGAGGGACCCAATAAGATTGGTGAGCCCCTGCTGCCCCTCACTGGATGCTAGGGCGTCGGCCCCTACCCTACTTCCGGTCCTGGAGCGCACTCTCTTGTACGACGTCCGCCGCAGAAACAAAGAGAAGCGCAGGAGATCCCGACGCCTAACGCCATTCAAACTCTTTCACTACGACGCGACGCGACCTTCCCTACCTGTCTCAGTATCAGTTGGTTGAAGTCGATGACTTCACACTGGTATTTCAGATATTCAAAAATACCCACCTTCTTTTAGGTACGGTTACGTCACACACTCTAGCCGACCAACGGCCAGTATTTACCAAAAACATCACTGTCGCCAACATGGGACTGCGCGTCTCCTGTTCGCACGTCACCAGTTTAAGTGAGATTAATATATCTCACAGAGGTGTAGCCTACTTCACACCATTTCCCAAGCCTCCGACAATTCTCCTGTGGTACGAAAATCTCGGATTTATGGTATATGGTACATAGTCTCACACAAAGTTCCTAAATTGGGTTTCACACGAAGAGACCCATGTACCTGAGACTGGTGTACTTCACACCTTTCCCCTAATTCTCATGGCAAAGTGCTTTAATCAGTCTCAAGGAAAAATAGGCGAATTTGATTCACATGGGAGGACACAGCTGTTACATAATCTCAGACATAGTCACAGTGACCACTCAGCCTGGGGCTCAATTATCCTTGATGTGAAGGGTGTTACAAACATGTAATCATGCTTGTTGGCCTCCTATTGGCTAGAGCAGGCACATAGTCGCAGCAGGTCCAAATGGTTGCCTCACCAGAATGACCCTCTAAATTTCAAACTTGTTCAAAGTCAAAATCTCAAGAGATTCTTTTCCTTGTTAGGGGTAATTGTCGCCGACAATTTCAAGGAACCCTATAATTCAGACGAGGTACCGAATCTCAACAGGATTTGTCTCAGACAAACACCCTGTGAGGTACATGAATCCCATCGTGTGAATCCCTCTTTAGGGTAGGGTAGATTTTCCTCTAAATGCTCAGCTTGGGACCCAAGGACCCCTGAGGTGAGAGGTGGGAAAAACATGTGATCGTTCTTGCTGGCTTATTATTTGCTAGATTGGGTGTTTTGTCGCCAACTCAGCGGTGGGAAAATCTGTCTCACCAAAATGTCCCTATAAATATTCACGAAATCTCATAAGATTTTCTAACTTGTTGGGGGCAATTGTTGTTGACAGTTGCAGGGATAAATTTTGTCTCAGAGAAATGGCTCTCTACCATTCAGACAAGGAGATTTTATTACACTACATAATCGATCTCAATCATTCATTATCGAGCTCAATCGTTTGTCGTCAAATGTATTTGTTTTGTAATTATTACAATGAGTCATATTATTGACAGTAGCTTACATCCTATATTTCAATTGTGCATTGAGCCTGCTAAACCAATCCAACTTTTCCCCCTCCTCCTCCACAAATAGTCCTTATTTCTAATGGGTTTTATGTAAATATACAGGATGAGGTTTTGATGAAATCATCAGGATAAAACACTCCAACGCGAGTCGAGGCGCAAGTCTAAATCCAATGATCGTGTCGCTTTGTGCGAATCGAGTCAGTGAACCACGGATGGTGTATGAGGTTCCTTTCAAGTTCCCATGACACGTTCCTGTAATTAGTGCCTGATTTCACTATCACGATACTGTATGTCATTTCAAGATCGGATTTTATAACACGAGATGGCCCCAAACCCCATGGGTCTAGCCCCAAAGATCCAGCCCCGGCTTTTCCCTGAGGTCTCAAAGTAGGTAGGTGTAAGCATACCTCCTTCAAGGACAGCTAATCAGGCTACCTACTCTAGGTTTATTGTGGCCTGATTCTTCATTCCTCCACACAGGGCGGCACTTAAATCTCTACCTTGTAATTAGATCAGTAATTTACTGCCATCACTAAGACAAAAAGTCTTTCGCCTAAAACAAACTTCCCCATAACCTTCACAACCTACTTACCCGAAGCTTTCATAGGGCTTTTTACTGGATGCGGGAGAGTATTGATTCTTGTATCATGGCGTATGAGAGGCTGGGAAGCCGAGGTACCCTTTAGCGGCCATTTACAGCCCATTAGAAAAGCAGCTATTTCCATGGGTCCATTAGAGGGAAGCTCTGTTCGTCCAGCCTTGATTTATTGCCGCCTGCACGGCTTTCTGACCATCCAGGCATGTCCTCTGACACAATCATTAATGCACACACCTTCCACGCCCACACACGCAGTCACGGATACATGCAAACACCTGTTCGGATTCATTCACTCAACATTTTCTGTACTGATATGAAACACTCAAACCACACCCACCAAAAGATTCCAAAGGCATCGGCTCTTCCCGACATTTACAACACTAACCACAAACAAATGTGGAATACTGGAAAAGCCTGATGTCCGCTTATAATTTAAGTCATTGGGGAATAGGGAACTCAGGTTTAGGTGGATAATGTATTTCTTGAGACTAGATTATTCAGTAAATCGTCATTCTACATATTTGGAAATAAGCTAGCAACATGCAACATGTTATAGGAGAGGGAGTTCGAGAGAAGGAGAGAGGTTGAGAAAGAGAGAGAGAGACACACAGACAAACAGACAGACAGGCAGACCGACAGAAATACAAACAGACAGACAGAACGACACAGGGGGAGACAGACAGAGATAGCTAGCATTTACGTGAATAAGTTGACCTGCTTCATAGACAGTGATTGTTTCCTTGTATTTAGTAGTGAGCACTAAATTTGTAACTGTCTTAGTGAGTGAGCCAAGCACCTCTCGGTCAGAAATCATCAAGAATTACTATTAATGTAAACATCATGAAGTTTTTTTTGTCTGCAACAGACATACATACAGTTTGCCTTTACACTGTAAGCAACATGGAAAAGCTTGAACCTTCTTCATACTAGAGACAATCTCTCTAAAAATGGAAATGTTCTTAATGCACTTTCCAAGGAGATGTGTGACCAGTGGAGTAAGTGTACCACGTGCATGGTGTCTCAACCCCTCCGGTTCATTTTTTACTACTTTACTTAATGTAACTTAGATAAATAACCCGACAAATACATGCGATGAATTGTTGGGTCCAGCTGAATTTATCGGATGATACATGATGAGAACCTGAATGATGAAGTAATACATGCGATTTATTAATAAGTTCGTCCCGTACATGCTAGGCTTTATTGTAATGATTCATAAAATTAAGTACCTCTTTAAATCGCAAATGGAAATTATGAGCAAGAGATGCAGACTGTAGAAAACATCATAGTAGATGAAATAAATCAATATATGTCGACTCGAGAATCGCAAAAGTAGCAGGGTAATGGAAACACGGTCTTGATAACAATTAAAGATGTGGACGAAGGTAGGTGATGAAGTAATAACCAAAATGTTTCATGGGATTTAGCACTGGAGAGCACTGTCCACCCATGATTTATCTCATACTACCGTGATGATACATATACACAGCGCATGGTATTATTGCATCCTTGATATAATTTGCCACAGAAATAACATTGATACCATATATAAGCAAGACCGTATGATATAATACAATGCATTTTATATCACATGGCTCTATGCTATATAAAATTACTCATCATGATCAAACATGCATGAGGGATGGTTTCAACAGAGCCGATTTGAAAATGCAAGTAAGATGTACTTAGATTCCTATGAAGGTGGGAATAAAAGCAAAATCCGATTGAAGCTGTCAAGAGAACAACATGTGAAAAGGTAACGTATAAAAAAGTTCAATGTAGGAGCTCACGAAGCGGGAAGACACTAATAGAGGACTTTGGGACTGGTTTGTCTGTCTCCGTGTCAGTTTCTGTTTTGAAGAGGAATATTGAATAAAACGAAAGGCGAGCGGACAGTTCAGAACATGCAACAGTCAGATCAATAACCGCAGGTTCAATGTTGACTGATCTTTCTATTTGCTAACGTGGGCCCCGAAAACCCGTTCTTGCAATCATTCATTAACATGAGATGGCGTAAACAGCGCCTGGATTGGCGTGTTCAGGCCAAGTACATTGCAGCCCGCGGCACCTGTCAATACCTCCATGGAAACCTGTGGTAGGGCAGCATTTAGAGAGGATCAGGAATCATAGGTCCAGAAGAGACATTGGTGTTAGAAAAAACTATGTTTTATTGGTACATGTATGTATAGATCCGATTACGAGGGAGCTATGGAGACGCATGAAGGGGAAGCTGTCTCTTTTTTTTATTTAGGAAAAGCATCACTCAATTTCAGATTTGAACATGTTGATTGATAATCATACAATCATGAAAATGGGCATTGAAATAAAAGGAAGTAGTTTAAGTTAATGCCTAAATTGCATAGAGTGATGATATGATGTAGGATGAATTATGAGTTCCCTGTTATTAGACTTGAGAAATTGTACTACAAGCTTCTTGATTTGAGATAAATTGGACAGGTGATACAAGGAGGCCGACAGACAATCCCAGGCTCGTGGTCCTTGGTAATAGGGAGAGTTCAGGACCTGTTGACTACGAGTCATTTTAGTGTGGAATCTTATTTTGAATGAGTACAGATAACTTATATATTCTTATTCGGAGACCTTAGAGGCAAAGTTCTTTGCCCATGCTGGTAAGGTATTGGACATATTGTGATCATAAGTGGTTATGGATGGATATCCTGTTAAAGCTGCATGTACACAAAGTCACTGAAAAGGTCAAACAACTAAGTGAAAAGGCAGCCAAATGGGAGAATATCCATATCAAGGAAAGTCTGTAGATATATATGCTACAAATGGTTTAGTGCAACAGCAGAGAGTGCTGTCATGCTTTTCTGGTGATTGAGAACAGGTTTATGCCAAGGATGCAAGATGCCTCTTGCCATGTTTTCAACTGGTGATGACATCTAGCACCACCCACTGACTATTTGACACTTTTTGGAAGATAATCAGGTGGAATAAGGGATAGCAATTTCAGATACTCTCTCCAATATTAAGCAATTTGGCACCACCAGATGACAATTTGGCTTACTGATTGAATGTATCTGGGCACATTTTGGATTCTTCAGTGGTCACCTCCCATGAAAAAGAAGGCCTTTCCCTTAACGATGATTAATTCTACCTTTAACCCTATTTGCACATATAGGAACCCCGCTAGTTTGTCAATTAGAAATATATACTCAGCTGTAGCTTAGGGGAGGATTATACCCTGTGTTTTTCTGTGAGATGGAAATTGCGCTCCTACGACCAAGGTAGTAAATGTTGAGCAGTTGGAATGTGCAAATGGCCTGTTATCAGGTAGATGATCATGAACAAGGATAGATGCCATGTTTTTTTTAAAATCTGGTTTATTGCGAACTCTCCCCAAAGCAAGTTTTTCAGTTCCAATACACACAGCATCAGCATATCACAGGTGATAGCAATCCATATATTCATATTTCAAAGGAATTGATTAATTAATGAATTTGTAACTTCAGCACTGCATATTACTGGTTCCAAGGTCTAAAATGACAATGGCTACCGTATCAATGTCTTTATAGTGATATAGGAAATCAGGAGCTTTATCTCCCTCTAGATTAATGGTGTATCGCAGTAGTTTTGTCAAAGATGTAATAACTGCTATGTTGTGCTATCTTGCATACTAGAGACAATGGCGGGAAGCGGTCCCGAAAGTGTGACAGGTTTTTTTGGTTGTTGTTTTTGTTTTGTTTTTTTTTTGGGGGGGGGGTCGAAATGTGTGACATAGTATGACGGGGGGGCCTAAAAATGCCTTAAAGGAGTGTGACGTCATGTATGGACAGACCCTATAAGCTTGGTTGTGCAAGCATTCCAATAAAAGTTGATCCTGTTTTTTCATACACTCAATGATAAATAAATAATATTCAAATTGGTTTGGTATATCTGTTTTGCATAATCAAAGGTCAGGCAATTAGAAGTTTTGACAGTTTAGCTGATAAGCCATGTGATGAGAAATACCATGATAAATGTGCATAGTAAAGCTTTTCCCTTGTGTCAATCTTTAATAGATATTAAGTACATGGGAATCTTCACCTGGAGATTTCGCTACCCGAATGCTCCATGGGAATCATATCAGATCTTTCCTTTAAAACAAAATTATTATCGAGGAAGAAGGCTCTATACCTGGCCTTATAATTCCTAAACACACATCGTCAGACTAACAGCATAATGGTTGTGCCATGGCACGGAGGTGCAAGGCCACTTCATCGCTGCCCCTGTCCCCCACCTGGCGAAATTCCCCGACACTATTACATAACTACACAGACCCCACCTACCTCAAATACCATTCACCCACAGGCGTGCCCCATAAACCCACACGCTTCCTTCTATTTCAGAAGTTCCGCCATTACACTTAGCCTGGAAGCCTGGCCTAGTTAGACTATAGGCCAGGTAACGGGTTCCATTTTTATAGTGCATTATTGGTAACGCCTCCTGGTTCCCCGGTAGTCCGCTAGAGGGCTCGGCGGGGCTATAGGTGTATAACAATCGGATACCAGCCAAACCACTTGGCTGGTTCCTGGGGTATCCCCTAGTCACAGGCGGGCACCAGCCAAGGTTGAAGGTCATGCCTGTGGAACCCGTTACCTGCCCCTTATTCATATGGGCAGGGAACCAGTCTACCATTACACTCCACACTCACAATCATTTGGACTGGTTCCCTGCCCTAATGGTATAAGGGACAGGTAACGGGTTCCTACAGAGGAGGTGTGAAGCGCAGCACCCCCTATAGTGACTTGGGGCCCGTTTCAATAGAATGGGTCACTAAACCACTTAGTGACATGTTTAGTGACTCAAATAGTGACAGGAATAGTGACAAAATTTAATTCTCGTTTCAATAGGCATGTCACTATTGGGGCGGTGTGTCTGTTCACTGTTGGCGACATAGTGACATTGCTGCCTGGGCCTTACAATGGATGGTGTTAGTGCTACCAGGAACAAGTGCTGTGAAGGTGAGGTCACTGCATAAATTAGCGACAGTGCTTGAATAATTCTACACTGGCCACCAGAGCAACACTTGTTATGACAAAATTTAAATGTGAATATCTCTGGATTGCATGAGTCGATCTCCTTCATATTTGGCATGTTTATAAGTTGTATGTGTCCCTAACTGGGGTTAAAGTTTCACAGCTTAATCCCTAGGGGAAGTAAAGTTACGCGTTTGTGACAATACAAGCGAGAGGGTATACCCTCTCGCTATTATAGACACTATAGTGACCCTTTTAGTGACCGGACAGGCACTTCTGAAATGGTACAAGCCACTATTAGCGCCTGTCTGCAACAGGGACTCAAGGAATGGCTTGTCACTAAACTACTGCAACGCAACTTGTCGCTATCGTGTCACTACACCCAATAACGGACGTCCTACAGACTATTGAAACGGGTCCCAGGTTCATATATACGGTCGCGGCTGCCTCACAGCACCACTTTCAAACATGCCAGCAAGAGGGAAGGAGCTCTGAGAAGAGCCCACACCAAAACATGCAAAATGCAAATAGCTCCAGTGTCATGAATAATAGGCCGATTTTGATAAACAAAACATTGTTAGAAACCTAAGACATGGCCCTATTTAGTGATACACATATCATATACCTGTGCTATGGTTAAGGTTTCCTGTCGTAGGTTGAATATTGGAATTTGTGAGAAATAAGGCTGTATTCCACAACACAAAACAACCATAAAATGTGGAGCTCTATTGAGCTCTATTGTGGTTTGGAATAAATTACATATTTTCTAAATAATGACACTCCTAAAACAAGCATTAGAGCAATAAAACAAAGTAATATGGACCTTTTGGTGGCGAATCCTCATCTAGAAAAAATCTAAAACGTCTGAATAACTGATTCTGTGTGAGTTACATAGCAGCCTGTCAGAGCATTCGTAGTGCTTTGTTTTGTTTCTGAATTATCGCTCAAAACTATAGGGGGCGCTGCGCTTCTCACCTCCTCTAGGGTTCCTACGTTCTTCACAGGCACGACCTTAAACTTTGGCTGGTGCCCGCCTGTGACTAGCGGATACCCCAGGAACCAGCCTAGTATTTTGGCTGGTATCTGCTTGTCATACACCTAGTTCCGCCGAGCCCTCTAGCGGATGACCGGGGAAGCAGGAGGCGTTACCAATAATGCATCATAAAAATGGAACCCGTTACCTGGCCTATAGTCTAACTAGGCCAGGCTTCCAGGTTAACAATCATTCAGTTCTTACCCTCCCACCCAACACCACAACTTCATTTCTTTACTTTTTTTATTTTTTATTATCCATACAATTCAATACTTTTATTTCTCACATAT
Organism: Alentia gelatinosa; assembly: GCA_950022655.1. NCBI lineage: Eukaryota > Metazoa > Annelida > Polychaeta > Phyllodocida > Polynoidae > Alentia > Alentia gelatinosa. The sequence continues at coordinate 29,957,897 of OX465580.1, read as the reverse complement.
TTTGTTATCTAATTATTTCATCTCATAAAATTTATCAATCAAAATTAATAAATTTCATTTACCCAATTGAACGTCTCTTCTCTTTCTTTCGCGGTTGGTGTATGGGAATTACAGTAACGACAAAGAAGATTATTCAACAAGCAGGATCCTATTATTAATTGGTTCACACTTCTTCTCGTTCCTTTCTTATCATTTCATTTCTTATGGGGAATTGGAGATTTTGTGGAAATATTCGCAAGAAAAAATATGATAATAATATCACCAGAACGTTCACGTTCTGTAGAGACTACTGAATGATTAACGCTCAGACCCTGGGCAACCACCACATAGCCGATGATTTGCTCGTTAGTCGCGAGGCCGCCTTGTTATACACCAGGACACTATTATTAACCAGTATTGATGATTCGTATATTTTTAGATATACCTGTCGATTTATTCTGAAGTCTAGAATTCTGATGTCTAGAACATGTTCTGCTGAAATAAATATACTATATATATTAAGATAATGCATCATGAATGTATGATCGTTTGCCATCAAACAATACTGCCAGCTGAGGGCCGTTGAATAATCTAGGATCTTACATAAAGACACTTGTCTGTACCTTTGTAAAAGTGTTATCTTTTGATAATATTTAAGTTTGTTTGCTAAGACAGTATCAGACATCCATCAGGTCGTCCATAAGTATTGAATAAAGTTGACCCACTTCTTCCCTGGCTGTCTATGGCATATAGAAAAAGGGTCTTTCTGTAGGACCCTAGATTATTCAACGAGGCCCATCATATAACGATGGCCATATAGATCATATAGATTGGCCATATGTGTATTTGTAACCGGGTATATTACCACGCTCTGGGAGTACAACAGGGTGTTTGTGGAAACAGGCACACAATGAATGTCATGAATGATCATTCATGAAAAAGATCAGCTTGTAGAAAGCAACATCTTATTGAAACAACCAATTGTTACCTACCATATATAAAAAGCACGTTTTCGACAGGATCTGGTTGGTGTTGCTCCCCCACATAGAGACAGACAGAACCAGACCTATGTATGGAGACTGAATATCACGAGAGTGAGAATCTCGAATACAGAAAAACTTGATCCTGCTATTTCTTTTTATTTGGTATATACTCAGATTTTCTTCATATCTTATGATTTATTTCTAGTCATTTCGAAAACAAAATTTAATACTGTAGTTTTCAGATCACAATACCCTGATGAGTGTGTGACTTCCTCAGCTATTTCAAAATGGCGCAAGGTTTACTGGTCCCTAAATCACACCGAGTTCGGACAAAGTGTTGCCTATGTATTTTGCATGACCACCCCTCTGCTTATGAATATTCAAGGGGGGGATATCCCAATGCACATAGGCTGCAGTGGTGTGACGTCATTCTACCCGCTGACGTTTTCCACTGGTTCACTCAGATCGGGGTTTCTCAGTCTTTGGTACCAGAGCATAGGAAAGCCTACTCTCGGCAGGTTGAATGACGACTAATACTTGCATGGAAGGCCTTTCTTATCAGAACCTTTTTTTAGCTTTTCGTTATGTGGGTCCTGGTGCCGAAGGCGCTAGTAATTGTTCTATATTTTTCTTTCATATTACTGTTTTGCAGAATATTCACCTATCGGCGGCAGATTTATTAAAGATTAGGAGGGAGATTAGAAAATCTGTATAAAAACTCGAAACTCTTTCTTCAGTAAGGGCACAATTCCATTGACACCCAGGGAAAAATGAGCATTAGGTACTATGAGGCAATGCAAGTGGTTAGTAAGTGATTCAATACTAGATGATAATAATTTGTCCCTTGAGAACGATCAGCACAACATTGCCGTGTCGCTATTTAGAAAAGGCACGCCACTGTCCTGTCACTGTCCTCAGTTTATGGATCTGTCCTGCAATACTGCTCATTCGTGCTAATGTCGTATAGAAGTCTGAATAACAGCTGTCCATTTTTGTTTGTGATATCTTAATAACGTTGCCTCAAGACAGCCAATTGTAACTACAATATTGTTAGTAATATGAGTTTTAAAAGATATGACCTTATTGCTGGCCAAAAGGACCGCAGTACTACACATTGTAATGTAATAACCAATCAATATCTTTCCTCCATGATACCACCATTTCCTTTTCTTCCACTAGTTTGCTATTCATAATACAAATATCGTATACCTCATGTCTATCATATACAGCTTCACGATGGCTACAATGTTTTCATAACTAGAATCAAATAACCTCACAATAATGTTTACGCTCATCCTCAGGTAGGGCGGACACATTAAATTCTGTTTTTGAAGGAGGGTTTGCATAGAGTGTTTTTTTTCTGTTAGACGTACAATGAGACTCCCAATCGTGTCGATAGAAATTAAAGGTAGAATCTCAATCCAGCAAACAGTCTCCGCACACCATCCTCTCTATAGATATAGGTGCAGCAGGAGCAATGAGCTTTGGGTGATTGGGCATGGTTTGCTAGGCTCATGAATTGAGTAGGCATGGCTAGGGAAATGGGAGCCATACCTACTGTGACTAAAAAGGACCACTGTGTTTACATACACTCGTTGCTATTGATTTGTATCGACGAGACGGAATACTCGGAGAAAGGAACCGTCATTAAAGAATTACCTTAATTCAAGCAAGAATCAACAGTTTAGCGTACCCTGGGCATTTATAGATTGGATATGAGGTACATATATCATATGAATATAACAAACTTATTTCTTTGCGGAAGGAAACTATCCTATATATATAGTTGGATGCTAGTTTCAACGATAAGTATAGTCAGAGAGACACTTAGAAAACAAAACTTGATCAACAGATAAATCAAAAGTAAATAGCCTGAATCAGCTGCATTTAACCGAAAAACTAGATGCAAGTCAGGAAAAGGAAAATTACAGGGCGATGAGTTAATCATATCAACAAATGTCATGTTAAATTCAGAGAAAAATCAATATCAAAATAATTCGATCCGAAACATGATACCCTTTCAGCAGCATCTGTACGCCCTTCCAGGCCGCCGTAGGTGATAGAACGTTGGATAGGTGTTGGGGGGGAGCAAAAGGAGGGTTGTGCGCAAGTCGCATAGAGGGTCCACTAGGCAGGTTCGCTTTAAGCCAGCAAAGTAGTTGTTACCTACTCATGATAGGATACTGATGGAGACGCATTGCACCTCCTGGTTCCACCTAGCGACGTCAGTGGTCACTAAGTGAGTCCCTCAATCGGACGCTGAGAGCAGCTCCCTTGGTGACAGAGACGGTGTGGAGTCACTCACTGAAAGATAGAGACGACGTGGCCACAATTACAACCCACTCTGAGCACTTCTCTGAGCCTGACTGAAACGTTAAATCTAATGTGTGAAAAGACAGCATATCAATACTAGTGGTGTGGATATCCTACTATATCTGGTGTGTATGTCTACAACGTGAAATAGCGTTAAGACCGACTAGAACTATACGTTGGCAAAAATGATTTATGTTGTGAAATCATTTTAGCACGACGTAGAAGTAATAAAGATAACTGTGTTTATTCCGTTATGAAAGTTATTTTATATCTCGCCTAATGCAAAGTGTCCTTTGCGATCGAATGGGACTATCGTTTTCCTAACTAGAAGCCATGATATGTATTGCTAACGAGCAACATCAATAAAGTCACCGTTTGATTTACTGGCTTGAGTGGGATTCACACGATGGGACAAATGGACCTGAGACTGGTGTACTTCACACGTTTGCACCAGTCGGCTACTATTTCCAGCTGGGTACAAAGTTTCACAGATTGGGATGTATTACAGTCTCAGGGTAACATGGCGGATTCAATTCACATGGGAAGAGGGTACATAGTCTCACCCCTACACCCCTACACAGGGTACACAGGGTACACAAGGTTCACAGTCGCGGACTCAGGGTATTTCCCCGTGTGAATAGGTGTTATTTCAGACAACTCAGACTCACAGATTGAGGGAGAACATGTGAAATACATTTGTCTCACCAAAATGCCCCTCTAAATTTTAAACCTGTTTAAAGTCAAAATCTCATGAGATTCTGTTCCTTGTTAGGAGTGATTGTAGCCGACAATTGCAAGAGGAAAAAAATTGTCTCAGCAAAAAGGAACTCTGTCATTCACACGAGGAGATTGTGTTCAATTCCCGAATCTCAACGGGATTTGTCTCAGACAAACGGCCTGTGAGGAACATGAATCCCACTGTGTGAATCCCACTTCAGTTTTGGACCACATGTGTTTTGACACGGCTTGCCATTAGATGTTACATATATCTTATATCGTACCCACACATCGTAGCTCAGTGTGATCTCATGGACGGAGCCGATAGGGTAGAGTTGGTTCTTCCTTGTGGTAGTTGGTTCCCTTACTGGTATGACATAAAGGACCAACAGAGGTGTAATGTCAAACCAGAATTTTTTTATTGAGAAATTACATTTATCCAACCTAGTTGTTTGCCGTTGTACAAGTCCAGATGTGAACCAAACCAACATTCAACCACTCCAATAGTTCACATGACTTCAAGCCACATGATTACAAAGTATTCATAACAACTTCACTCAATATTGAAAGATAACCCAAACTATAATATAGTCAAAAGTTCCTATGTGTAATAAAGATTTTGAAGTCTTTATTCAAGAGTCATTAGTGCAAGTTATTTAGCAAAGTAGAGCCCATCGTCGTTGGTGTGAAAATCTTAGTTGATTCTCTTGGTTTTAATAGAACTTCGAGTCCGTCGGGAACAGTTAGAAATTTAACTCACAATGCATGCACCACTGGAGCCTCGCTACACGTTAACTTCCACTCGAAACATCAACCAAATCCACCCTCGCTTTCCGCTTCCTTACTTTCCTCACACAATTACCAATCCTTCATACAGCATAATTAAGCTTTATCTATGAAGCTGAGTAAATACAATAAAAATAGTTTTGTGTTTGGGCGACTGGAAAGAATTTAATGTTGGCAATGTACTCCCTACCCTCTACATTGCAGGTGTATTACCCTGCGTGAACACCTTGTTGAACAACTTGTTGTTAATGACTCTCCGTCAACAAAACCAATAAACATTATGTATCATGTAAAAAAAAGTAAACAGGTCTTTCAATGAAGGATGAGGGTGGTAAATGGAGAGAAAAATATAAATATATTTTGTTGCCAAATTACCCTTAAATATATGAGTGCTCGTCGTCTAAATTTAAAAAAAAGCAGAGATCTCTGTATAAAAGCGCATAATTTGCTTCTGAGGGTGAAGGTGCAAATTATAAAGGATTGTATTCGAGAGTAGAGGGCAGATCAATTGCCTTATCGTGACCGCAACCTGGCTACAGCTGAAGCACAGATTAACATGACTCTATAGAGGAATGTCGGATGCAGATTTGGTGACTGTGTCACAGGATGTAACATACGCGTTCTAAAAGATCCCTTTTGGTCATACTTTGTTCTCTTACAGTTGGTCCCTCTCAATTATACGATCGATCTTAGACCGGCCACACAGGCAGATGTCGTGCCCAGTAAAAGGCTTTCTCATATTATCGCTCACTCAGAAAGGATCAATGCAAAACCGGAAATCGACCGAGACGCTTCCGGGGGGGTTGTGAATGGTGGAGAGGCCGAGTGACGGGCATAGTTATGGGGGGCTAATATTGGCGCAAACACAGTAGGGGTTGTTGGGAAAATAAGAGGCGTAGTGCACGGGTGGCGGAACGGCTTCGGCAGTCATTATAGTGGGAACACACTTCTGCCATTTCTGACTTCGTGAATTTCGCGATCTCCCTAACTCCGCTTAACTCGGTCCTGTCTCACCCTATAGCTGACTCTGGCCCACCTCAACGGTATTTGGCCCACAAGGGGTCTTGCTAGCCCTTATGCGATACCCTTCTTATAATCTGCCCATTAAAAACACCATAATCATATGAGATCTTAAAAACACCCTACCTAATCCTGCCTAACCCCTCTAGGTTTAAGCCCGCTATCCACATCCACTTCTGCCCAGTTCTGGTCTGTAACGCTCTATATCCTACCTTGCTTCTTTCCTTCGTCATACAGGATCCACCCTACTCTTGCCCACCCCAACCCCCCTCTAACCCACCCCATTCGGGCTTGCCTTCGTTCTATTTGCCCTCACTTTCATTTGTACTCTTGGAACCACTGCCCCATGAATTCCCCATATCTGCCCACCCACCACCCGGCCGTCAAATATGGCCCAACCTCTGCTACACAGTGGCCCTGGACCAAATATTAGCGCAATTACTTTCTCTTTTGGCGGCTTCCTCACATTTGGATGCTGGTCATAACGCTGGGTGCGGGGGTCAGTGACCAACACAAATGTAGACTCGAGGAAGACAGCTGGATCATTCCAAGAGTGGTAAGTCATCCTGGCTAAGGTGAGATTTTGTTTGTCTAAAAGTAGGTGGAAAAGCACCACGAGGAAATAAACACAGTGAGGACTTGGTGGATGTTATCATTGATATACCAAGAATTGGTAATGGTGATATCAAAAATATGTCCGGCGTTTCGCTGATATTTAAACAGTTTCTTCAAGCAATTTCATTTTTCTATGATTTATTCCCCATGGGCGTGAAGATTGGTTATTGTTAATTGATCTCTTCCCGTTTCAGTATTCCTTCAGTTGATATGATATTTCCTTTGTTGACGAATGCAATGTTTTTATTATCAGTGCTCGGCTTTATAGTTTGTTTTCTAGACATTCTTTATATTAGTTTCCTGAAAATCAGATTCTGTACTACATGATTCTGCCCGATCTCTAAATGGAAATTAACTCTTAAAATACCATGGGAAATGGCAAAATACCTTTACTGACCAAATACAGTGTTGTAATACCTAGATGTCACATCCATACCATGAGAAAATACTGGGGGGAATCGGTGTTCAGAATATGAAAAAAACAGTCAGGGAAATATTTATATTAGTTAGTTTTTAGACAGCAATTACTGAGTTGTTAAAAATAAGCAACACTTTATTTTGTATACTAATGAATGCCGTGTTATGGTTTCATCAATGATATAAACAAAGGGAAACTTCAAGACAATTACTCTGTGTACAACGAAATGAAATGAATGCAAGATTTTTCCTCGAAAAAAAGGAAGAATAGAAGTCAGATCTCCCTTGGTGGTATCTGTATAGTCAAGAAAACAGAACAAATGCTGGCAAGTTAGAAGGGTTAAGCAGTGAGTCATGCTTGTCACGCTTATTGCCCGAGAGCAGTATGTGTATCTACAAGGTAACCTGTCCACATGTCCCAATTCATATTGGTGTGTGCTGCTGTGTGTGACAAGTATAGTGCGTGGAATAAACCTTATTTTGAAGTCAGAACATTAATTTGAATACTCGTGGCCGTACCATAAAGCTATACGGTGATCTTACTTTGGTTGTTATATTCTCCTGCCTTTTTCTCGTCTCTATCCACGAACTCTGCTTCTAGACCTCTCTCACCCGCGGCCCATGCGTCGCCCGCTTTGCCATAATGCTTTTGAATTGAGCGGCCTTTATTTTAATACGACCCACCTGATCGGCCCGCCGACCCACTCCCGCCCCTCCCCGCCAGGGGCAGCGCACTTCCGGTGAGAGTGATTACCGCCAATATGGCCGCCGATGTCTGAAAGCCATCTATTTCTGGGCTCCTACACCCCCTCCTCCAATCATGGATTCTCGTGGAGGCTGGCATTACTGCTTGTTGATAGCGGTAGGGGGCGCTTATGTAACGAGAGCTCAGATGCCCTCTGGTGGGAAGGGTGCCGCACGGAAGCGGCCTCCAACGGCGAGTCTGGAACTGTTTGCAATGCGCATGCTCAGGTGGAGACACGCTTCTTTCAGCTTTATATTCTATGTTCCAACTGGTTTCCATTGGGGCTTCAAACCCTGGCTTTGCCTATATTATGTGTGTGTGCTGGTTAGAGCCATACATAGCATTACTGTGACTGAAAGCAGATATGTGACTTACGGTATAGGTAAATGGTGTGGGGAAATCTTTTCAATCATTTGAGAAAAGATCCCACAAAATATACAATCTAAATAGCAAATCCTTATAACATGTATCGAGAAGCATTCTTCCAATGGATGCCGAAGTGAAATAGATCGAAAACAGTTGGTTTTTTTAACATGTATTTAAACTGGGCCATACTCAGACCAAGGACTGGTTTCAATGGGCGCCTCTAAAGCATATTTCCTCAGATCATTTATAAAAACGAGATGCATATTTTTCTCTAGAATTCGCGGGCCACTATACAACATGTGGAGTCACGGAGGTCGCGGAAGAAAGGCTCCCAGTACGAGTTTCTCATCCACTTTGAGGCCGGTAAGGAGGACCTGCAGACGGTCACGCTGGCTCTCAAGTCGTCGTCAGCCGTCACTGACGTTGTCATCGTCAGCGAGAAGGATGCCGTAGAAAAAATAGGTGACAAATCATTCTCCTATGGTAAAAATTACCACAGACTGATGAGTAACCTGTGTTATTTCATTTCCAATTTCTGAATTCACAGCGTCATAAATCTGTTAACCTTCTGAAAATTTAGATACCTATGTCATAATGAATATCCTACCTGCAAACAACCTAAAATACTTCAGCCGTATCTAATACCTCAATTAGTATTTAAAATGTGTAGATTGAATGACTCAGTTAATACCTTAGTACAACAATCAACTATTACCTACAATAAACACCCACATCCTTTCAATATCAACAATCCTGGAGTCAAAAGTCTGTTCACCAGGTAAAACTTAGCACTACTACACAAATTACGACATATTGAGAATGATAGATGGCAACATCACTAGTCCATTAGACTGCCCATTTAACCATATTACAAAACACGAGATTACACAACCATAACTACACCATGATGGAAATCTGATCTACAAACCACATATAATTAGTACTTAACCAATACCCGTAAATTAACGTCTCAATGTTTACCCCAGTATAAACCAGTCATAGATTGATATTGCTAAAAGCAATGTGATAATCAAAACATTGATTCTACAAGAGATGTTTTTACTTCTTCCTATATACCTATGCCGTATACTGTAAATACACACCGTTTCGCCATAAAACGTAAAAATACTGTATGGAACAATGTTCCGTACGGGAAAATACGGAACAATTTCGTAAAAGTTTATTAAGATATCAGTTATTAAGCCACATGAAATTAATGATTTTTCTTAATTTCGGGTGTATAGTGGATATAGAACGACTTACTATGCATGTACAAGCCACAAAACTCGATAATGATTTACGGTTTATACGGAACTCATTCTGTACGAACCGTAAGTCAGGTGACTAACTTATTTAAGCTGCATTTCATAATACATGTTGATCATATTTCTTTCCCCTTCCAGTCCCCTGGTTCCCTCGACATATCTCAGACTTGGACAATTGCACACACCTCATCACAAAATTTGATCCAGAACTAGATTATGATCATCCAGTAAGTACGTCAGTTCTCGCACAACACATACAGCTGTATGTAATAGAAAATGTATGCATCATGATCTAGTAAACTTATGTTTGATCCATAAGGCATTATAATCATTGTTGTACGTTGTTCTATAGACAGCTAATCATTACAATATCTGAGATTATGATTAAATCATAATTTGGCATGATATATATCCTTTTATATATATGCCATCACATAATTCATGGTTAAGGCAGATACCGACATGCAATGGATAATTTGGCTTTCCTATCCTTTAATATCTTTATAATTCCTCCACTTTGTCCAGAAACTTATATTTTGAAAGAACTGACAATAAATTGCGGATTTCTAAACAGGGATTTGCGGATGCGGAGTACAGGGAGCGAAGGAAGAATATTGCAACTCTAGCATTTGACTACAAATAGTAAGTTAGAAACTGTACATGCACTGTATGAAAGCCTGTCAATTGTAATGTATTCAAATGACTATTTTCCTTTGTATATTGACGTAATATTCTTGAGGTCATCATACAAAGCATATATAGGAATTGAAGTCACGCAGACGTTAATTGATTGCTGCAAATACTTTCTTGGTAGATCGATATTTTCCATATATGGTTCAATGATAAATTACTCGTTCATCCGCAGATATTGTAAAATTGTATCCTGATTATTATGTTACCTTTGTTTCCTACAGTGGATTTCCAATCCAAGGGGTAGAATACCAACCTCAAGAAATTCAAACATGGTAATTATAGCTCTACAGTCACTTCGTCGTGAGTTACTTGAATTCTAAACAATATCAAAACATGTATACACTGCGAATAAAATAATATGATATAATCATAATCCCAAAAATAATTGGATAGAGATGAATCTTAGCTCAGAGATGATTACTAAAAGTACACACATTTTTGAATTGGTGAGGCAGAACGTATTTACATTGTAGGTGCCTAACTTACCTATTGGTGTCTAGGTCCTCTCATTCAGCTGCAAATTAATTCAACGACGTCGCCCTCTAGTAGGGGGTAGCTCAACTGAACTCAAAGCAGCTCAGAACCGGTTTTGTTCTCTTGTTCCACACGAGAGGACTCTACTGTAGAACATAGTGTTGCTACAAAGGCTGTAATATAGGTAAAAGGACAAGGTGTGTTGGATGCTTATTTAATACATTGCGAAAATGGGAAACAATTTATTTTCTTGGACATCTTCTTTTGGTTCGCTTTCTTTAATTCTGAAATTAAAGTGGTAATTCGTTTAATCCCCTCCCTACAGGTTCGACATATGACATCAATGCTTTTGATAAACCTCTTTGGATACTGAAGCGTTTGTTTGATCGAAATCCCAATTGTTAATAAAGTTACAATTTAAAAGTATCATTTGATTATATGATATGTAGCCATATTAGGGGTCATTCAGTAATTATACTACAGCCACGTAGTGCCATGGGAAAACTGTCTTGACATATAATCTTTGAATTGTTACAAAAAACTCATAAACTGGCAGATACTTGCCCCGATGCCTTTATGCGGAATATATATAGCAGGTGCGTATAAAATTTACCAGTCTGTGAGTGAGTTACAATTTACCGATTACATGCCTGGTCTGTTTTCCTTTTATCATTCATCTTCAAATGTTTTAAATTTACAAGGAATTACCTGTAATCGCCATTCGAAGTACAATTTGGGCATGTAGAGCTGGTTTGTTTATATTGATACGGCCCTGCTACGCCTGTGCGATGTAGTTTCCCCCGTACCTGTTATAAAGATTTTGATAACATAAACATAATTACAAAAATATTTCCTTATCAATTTCAATGCTATGCTATTTTTTTGGCTTCTTTTTTGCGCTAGATACGCATTCACGGCTCGATGCCTGTATTGTCAAAATGGGCCGTACATGCCACAGGGGTTGTACATGATTTTTTGTTACCACTGTGAAATATTGTTTATTTACGATACATTGGCCGGGGTCAATAACCATAAGAAGGCTATTTACTGGTGTACAATAAATCTACTAACTATGTCTGATGTTATGCTGGGTCACATACTTAGGTAACATAATAGAAAATGGCAATTCTTTAACTAGAATGTGTTCGGGGGAAAATGCAGCCTCCTAAAGTAATTACAGGTTAATTGCAGAGAAAACAGATGAAAACAAATTTATACGAGATATGATATCCCATCCATTAAAGAGATACCAAAGTATCCCCTCGTTGTGAACCAAGTTTGAACTCAGTATAATGTTATAACCTTAACCTCATCCTAAATGAAACACAGACGATTGAATAACATTGATACCAGGGTGCAATGTCCTGTCACTATCACTGTAGTCTTTATTGTATCGCGCTACTGTAAATCAATTATTCAGTGATTAATGAGTAAACATTCCATTCCTTGTGTATGAGAGCGTATGTGTCAATAATCATTCGAAGAATGTACGATATTCTCATTCATTTTCTTGTTTATTTTCCTCGTTCTTCTCAGGGGGGTTGTGTACAAGGCATTACAACAGATCTACCCCAACAATGCCTGCAAGGAGCAAATCCGTAACATCCACTTGTTAGAGAAGGAGTGTGGCTACAGCCCTCAGCATATCCCCCAGCTCGAGGACGTCTCCAATTTCCTCAAAAGTAGGTGCATTTACCAAAATAGAAAGAGAAATAAAGGTTTGATGAGATCAAACCCCTAAAAAATACAAGAAAATGAAAGCCGACAGATAAGGTCCATACTTCATCAATATTTGTGCGAAACTATTCCGGAAGTTTTAGGGCACATTGTAACAAAAAATATCTCTCTTGAGCCTTTAACTATCCCTTCCTCTTCCCACATTTTCTGTGCATTCTTTTAATGTCTTATCCTCCGTTTTTCTCCGTTCATTATTTCCCTCTCTCTCCTTTTTCCTTTCTCTTTCCTTTGTCTCACTTTCAGTTATCTCTTCTCTCTATCCTCTTGTCTTTTTAGTGTTCTGTCTATTTTAATTTCACCTCTCTCCTTTTCTTTTCTGTCTTTTATCTATCTCTCACGAACTTTCTCCCATCCAACTACTTCCTACTGCCTCTATCGTTTCTCTCCTCCTCCCTCTAGTACTTTGTTACTCCTCTCTTCCATTGTTCCTCTCCGCTCTATGAATAACTGTGTATGATTGGTCGTTATGACGATTAAGCCTTGGTTTGTTTCAGGACGAACTGGCTTTCAGCTGAGGCCCGTGGCCGGCCTGTTGACAGCTCGAGACTTTCTGGCGTCGTTGGCATTCCGAGTCTTCCAGTGCACTCAGTACATTCGTCACAGTTCCAAGCCTGACCATACCGTAGAGCCGTCAGTATCTCACACTCTGCCAATGTTAATTATTCATTCCACCTACCTTCTCGTTCACCAGGTAGCAAAACAATAGTTAACTGAATCTGCCCTGTGTAATTATACTGGCCGTTTACAGATACATATAATCATCGAAGTTGTTTTGGCTTTTATTATCGCCTTCTGCGTTTTCCATACCACACCGAACCTGTGTTATGTAGAGACGGATATATGTAGCTAGGGAATTAATGGATCTCTGAATACTGGCGATGTTCGAGCTTTACAGGTCGGTATGTTTTCACCAAGTGTTGAATGAACAACGCTATTTTGAGAAAGCCTCATGATAGGCGAATGTTAAAGTATATTATTCTATAGGTAAGATTTAATTGTTATCTTTTTGTGAAATGAAACCTTGTTGTGACTCATTTCAGGGACTGTGTTCATGAGCTGCTCGGTCACGTGCCAATGTTGGCTGACCCGACCTTTGCTCAATTCTCACAGGAGATCGGCCTCCTCTCGCTCGGTGTATCAGATGAGGATATTGAGAGATTTTCTACGGTACGTTTCTTTCATTCTATGGAGGTCATTTATACTATTCCTTATTGTGCTTTTATAGATTTAACATCTGGTGTTCCTCACATTGCCTTGGTAACGCTACAAAGGTCATTTAACTAAAGCAGATTGATACAGGAATGTGGACTATTTGGAGAAGAAAATGTTGAAGCTGAGTAAATAATTGGGTGTGATAGGGCAAACATTGATCGGCATTACAAAACTATTGGACGACATTAGATTATAAATACGCCACGAGCGCAAAGAATGGACAGAAAACCCCAGTTAGCGATAGATAGCACAATTAATGATAAAATACTCCGACTTATATCATGCAGGATTGTAATTACTAAGAAGAAGAGAAAAATTTGTATGAATTATAGTTGAATATGGAAATATATCTATTGTAAAGAGTAATTAGCGAGGTAATCAGTGAGGTAATTAGGACTCCGTCACTCAGATTGAAAGGACCATAGAAGGGTAAATGAAATTCCTATACCTATGAGCGAACAACCTATGATTACTTAAAGCTGCTGGGGGTGGAATAACTTTTGTTTACTGCCCAGGTTGAAGTTACTGCCCAGGTTGACGTTTACTGCCCAGGTTGACGTTCATTGCCCAGGTTGACGTTCAGAGACATTCGCTTTTTATCGATATTAGCCGACAATTGAAGGTATATAGGAACAGGGAAACCACGTACCAGTGAAAATAAGTCAAAGCTACTCGGTAAGGCTTGAAAAAATTACTGTCCGCGGCTACGCCTTAGGCAGTAATTTTTCCAAGCCTTACCTCGTAACTTTGACTTATTCCCAAGGGAACATAGTTTCCCTCTAATATTTTTATTGTTCTTGCGGGTGGGTTGTATCCCTTTTCAGTGGTGGTGCGGGAGAGGGTAAGGCCGAGTAGTGGTGGTCACGTGGGACGGAGGCTTGCCCACGTGACTAGGGAGAGGGTGCCGTGTGCAGCTAGCGTTCTTGGTAACGGCACCGTCTCTCCCGCTCCTGCATTAGCGCCAATAATGCTTGCCATAAAGATAGCGCCCGATAGAAGATTTTAACCATTTCCTCGATAGTTTATATAACGTGGCAGTAGTTTTGTATGAGTTTACTGTTATCCCTTACGTTGTACCTATGGTGCTTTCACACACAGCTCTATTGGTTCACGGTGGAGTTCGGGCTCTGCCGTCAGGAAGGTCAGGTCAGAGCATACGGAGCAGGACTTCTCTCCGCCTTTGGTGAATTGAAGCACGCCATGTCGGACGTACCGGAGAAACGCGAGTTCGACCCCGAGAAGACGTCCATACAGCCGTACCAGGACCAGGACTACCAGGCCGTCTACTACGTTACCAACAGCTTCGATGAAATGAAGGAAAAAGTCAGGTAGGGTTTTATGCAGGAGGTACGGCAAAGCCAAAATCTTAAGTTGAATGCATGAATAATGACTCCAAGTAACAATGCATTGTAAGAGATTAACCTAAGAATATACAACGATTTTCAGTTTAATGTAAATTATTTAGGTTTTCCTAGTCCTATTTAATTATTTTAAACTGAGGTTATCATACATTAATTGAAACACTTTGGAAATACTAAAGTAGCAACTGCGTTGAAGCACCTCTTGTGTGAATCTAGCTTATCTACCCGTTTACAATATTGGTCAAACTCTTCACGATTTAGCTTTTACAATAGACAACGTTTTAAGGAGTTCACGGTTTAGGTTTAATTCGTACGGATTCACCAAGTGTATTTCCACTATAGAACTGAAATAACCAGCACCTTAACTGATACACGAATGATGTGTGTTATTTTACTTTGCAGACAATGGGCTGCCAAACTAGAGAGACCGTACACAGTAAGATACGACCCATTTACACAGAGCATTCAACTTCTAGACAACCGTAACTCAGTACAAGAAGTTACCCGCGTTCTCAAGGCAGAGATCACCAACCTATACAACGCCCTGGACAAGATACAGTCAATAGACATTAAATAAGAACAACTTCATGCGCACCTGTTAACAAATTAAAGGAATTTAGATTTATAGCCATAATGCACATGCCTTTATTCCTGATAAATACGTGGACCTCAGGTTGTAGGCGACACATATATATACTGGGTACAAAAGGGAGGTCCAGAAACGGCATTTGTGTAGACTAGTTCGCAAATAATCGTTTGCGACTCAGTGGGTCATCGCTCCACGTTTGCGATACATGTGCAGATCGCAGAGTAGGGACCCGACGGCCTAAATGATGCTCCCGAAAATGAGGGGGATTGTTGTGTAATCGTACTGCCGCACCACCGTGTAAAATACGGCATTTAGCGATAATTCCTACACACCTTGGCGGATCGTGTGCGGATCGTATCACTCCAGGCTATTTGGCTAAAAACGACCTAGTCTGATATTCTCAATAACGATAGCAAATAGCTATGCACAGCACTAGATGACAATCCAGTTTTAACTATGGTGCCATCTGTATTTAATCACAAAACTAATGAATCTTCCCCTGTCTCATCCAATACTTATATATATTTTTTGATAAGATGTTTATTGACATAAATCAGATTTACATATGAGATATATGTTCTTCAATCGAGCCTGACATAGAAACGAAGACAGAGATTACAAGAAGCTTGTACAACAACATTACGATATTCCAGGGGAGAAATGCTTATAAGTTATAGTAAATTATATACTTCACAGCGCGATCATAAATCATAAGTCTGTAAATGAGACTACCATAATACACACTAGACTACAGGCATTACAAATATACCACCCTGAGTATAAAATGGAAAGAGTTTAGGATTTAGACTCGGAATACAAATGCATCAACAACAGCAGTGACAAACTGGGTACAAATAGTAAATTTGTCATAACAACAGTCGAAGCCCTCTAAAGCAGAGGCCAACCAGCTACTTCGCAAACCTACATATGATTTCAATATCGATCAATATGTGCCACTGGATTGTTGTATCGTTATCACATCATAGAAAGCAGCGATACCACCTGAAATGGCGATACCACACAATATCATCCGATATTACGTTTTCCAGTCGGATCGCTAAAATAATTGTAAAAACAATTTTACGATCCGATTATAGCCTACGATACCACAAAGACAGAAGCAACGATCCCTTAAGTGGTTAATTTGTTCCTCCCCATCCAAACTGACATCACTGAATTAAACTATGGTTCCGAAGCAGATAAACTATTGAAAACCAAACTCGATTTACCCGAAGCTATGGTTCCGAAACAGATAAACTATCGAAAACCAAACCCGATTTAATAATGTACATGAAATAATTATTTATGCAGCGATGAATACGGTACGATTTGAGACTAATCCGGTGAGGGGAATGATACATCCTCCCAAAGGAACGTGACAGAGTATATGTGTGTAGATACTAGGAAATATTAGTGTATAGGACATTGTTTTAGTGACGTACTGTAATCTGCATCATGGGTACCATGAGGTTAATGTTTGTGTATTTGTTAAATTGACTGATTCCAAGACTTCTATTCTTGGTTCCCACAGACATTACGTGTCATTTACCAGTAATGATTTATATTCAGATCTCAAATCTTGAAGCGTATGTATCTAGAGATAAGCCATTCACTAGTATATTTCTCAATGTACCTCAAATGGGTGCTATAACATGAATATTCTTGGTTACTCAAGACG
Source organism: Alentia gelatinosa (assembly GCA_950022655.1). Classification (NCBI taxonomy): domain Eukaryota; kingdom Metazoa; phylum Annelida; class Polychaeta; order Phyllodocida; family Polynoidae; genus Alentia; species Alentia gelatinosa. Next base: position 29,940,947 of record OX465580.1, on the reverse strand, counting down.
ACAGTAAGTAGAAGGTATACCTATTAGCTGTACTAACACAGAACGCTAGGTCTGATGTGTCGAAAATGAAAAGAATGAGATAGACATGAACCATTATTTATACTGTGTTGAAGATACCATCAATTTAGAACATACACTTAGTTAAATGGAATTCCCCAAAACATGCATAAAACACGGATATTGTATTTATGTTGAAATTAGTCAATCTTCTACTGGTTTCCTCATACTTACCTTCCTCTTATAAATTGTCATTTGCCAAATTTTGTCTTGTGATTACCTCGCGGGTCTAAACATAGAAAAGATCTCTCATATTCATGCCCGCCCAATTCTACATTTGTAGAAATGGACGGGTGGAAGTCAATTTTTGAAAACATTGCACATTTTTATGCAAGAGCTGTGGTTTAAGCTATATCCGTTAAAATATCTAGTCGGCATAGAATTCAGGTCAGTGGAAGAGAATTTCGGCTGAAGAATGCTTGAATTCGACAGAGAAGAGGCAATGCGTCTGCCAGCGATGAAGTGTTGCCGCTCCACTATGCTGAATGTAATGTACAAAGAGCAGCCCATGGCCCATGGACGAATGTAACCAGGTTCATACAAGATGCCTTCAAGACATTTCTTCTTAAAATTCAGGGTAGTTGAATGAGTACCTTCTGGTATTAAGATGACATTGTTCATAGTAGACCTCAACAGAAATGAAGTATTGTACCCAAGGTTCATTCAGATCCCCGTGTAGTTTATAGATTGAGACATAGACAGGACTCATTGTCGTTAGGATAGGTAATGATATTGTCTTAGAGATAAATAAAAGAGTTAACTGTAATTTATCAGCTTCTCGGTTTCTTATGTAGACAAAAGCTGTGATATGCACCAAGCCCCAAAACTGTAGTAGAATGTACTTGATACTGTCATGAGGTGTACTATATGTAGAAGTCCACTAGAATATAATGTATTAGTGGTGTACAGTGAACCAATATGGATAGAAACTTACTGGAATAAGAAAAGGATTTATGAATCTGCATTAACATCAGTGATGTTGACACGTTAAAAAGCAATGTATATAAGTCTGTTGTGTCATTCGTATTTAAATACTATGACGTTCCATATAGCGCAATACTGTGGCTTATAAGTTTGCAGGTTAAGCATAGTGTTTGAGTACTTCGGAAAAAATACACATATGTAAAGGTTTTAGCCTCATTTGGCAGAACCTCCTGTTCAGTGAATTACATTAGATATTAAAGGTGTTGTATTTCCCAGAAATATATGCAGGCTTTACCACATTGCTGATTCTAGGTATCCTTTGAATACAAAACGACTATACCCTTCGTTTCGATGAAGAAACACCAAGTAATGAGAGAAAACCTGGAGTTCTTAAAAGTTAGTTAACCTTCTACGACACACTCGAAAGGATTTATCTAGTTGATTATGAGTGTAGTCATTTACCTGATGTTCGAACTTAATAATCAATTCCAATATTGATGGAGAGGACTACATTTTGGCGGCTTCTATGGTAAGAGAATGTTCAAAACTGAGGGGGAACATTGAAGAAGATTCAATTAAAAGTATAGAAAAATGTTGGATCTGAATATCAAAGCAGTTCCGAGGTGTGATTTGGTAATAATTTGGTGACAGTAATCACGATGTATATTAAAAAGGCACAGAATGTACATGCAAATCATGCTAATTTGCCAACGTAAATTATCTCATCATTCTCTGGCCTCCCTCACACGAAAAATCACAATTTTCCAGGTGTTATACATTTGAATCCTTAATTTGAGATTTGAGGAATTTTTATTAACAACAAATTAGGAATCGTTCGCTGTCTTATCTTAATGGTAATAACATCATTTCATATTCTGTGGCATATATTTTGACACTGCCCTTCTTAATATTGCATCAGAGAGAGCCCATCCCTTTAACATTTCATATCAGTGAGATAAATACATTCTCTAGATATGCATTCTGTATATTTTAATATATATTGCGAAATGACCTTGGCTCTCTAACTAAAGATTTATGACATGACCGTTTTAGACATGTTGGAGGGGAGGGGTTAATCATGCTATCGTGACCTTGATGGGGGACAGGCCATGGAGATATTTAGCTGGTAAACAGAATCTTTCTCCCTCTCATCTCGTGGTACGGTTATAAATTCCGTTATAGACGGGACCATGGTACAGTTTCTTATCCCTCCCGAGAAGGACCATGATACTTAACCTACACGTAGAAGTTACACATTTTGAAATCACTTTACGATAACTTCTATAAAGGAAACTGGACTCATAGTCTCGTTCTCCAATGGGAGTTCAACATATTGGTACTCTATGTTTGAAATGTTCGGTATACGCATAAAAATATAAACAAATATAAAATATGCACCGAAGAATGAATTAAAGTTGTACAGTGTTGGCGTGGCAAAGGCAAAGAGACTTGACAATGTACGTAGTCGGGGAGACTTCCTGCAGGCTTTAGAACTTGTTGTACAAGACTGATATTTCTCGTGATGTAAACAAGGCTTGTAGATATAGAATTTAGCTCGGCTAACTATAAACTCTACTGCAATAAACGTGAAATAGTCATGGCGTTTCATTTACTTTTTCATTTGGTGTATCCAGAGACTTTGAGGCTAAGTTACCCAGAAAAGCTACATCTCCCTGAAAAAAGCTGCATCGTGGAACATCGGAAGAAGGGTAATTTCTGGGTCTGTGTACATTGTAGGGCATCAGAGCCAGTTTAACCCTTTCCCTACAGCACCCAGTTCCCTACTAAGCATTAAACGGCAGGCATAGCTTGCATAAACAGACTTGCTACAGCAGGCACCTTTTTGGGGGAATAGCAATGTCACATGATGTGTTATACAATATAAGTGATTTAACTTGGTAACTGATAATATTTTGTTATACCAAATCAAAAGTTAATATTGCTCTTATACTTTGTCATAGTTTCTTTCAATTCAAAGAATTTTTTTTTTTTATTGAATTTTGTATATCAGTATCAATGATGCCTCTGAAATGCCTAGAGGCATCTTCCTGCCATAGCCAGGGGAATGCCTGGAGGCATCATGCTGCAGTTGAAGGGTTAAGGGGGGTGCTCACCAAGCACTGCAAAATATTATTGTATCAATAATAACAAGACACACATTGATCAATCCACGTTACGACGCACTCTATGATACAAAATCAAATCTTGTGTCGGAATTAAAGGCTGTGTCAGGACAATGGACCAGGGTAAGGCCTGGAACCCACAACACGTTGAGGCAGAAACTCAGACATTCCGATGCACCTCGATGACCATTCAATTCAATGCAATTGTGCGTCACAATAACAAAAACATCTTAAGGCCCGGCGTCCACCTACTACGATATGGCACCGATATGCCTACAATGCACCTCCCGATACAAAATCAAAATCGCGTCGGAAGGTCACCTAATATCGGGGCAGTTGACCACGTTTCTGCGATTAGACACCGATAAAAACTCCATACAATGCGTGGTGGATTGGCATGTCTAGACATATGTCTACGATTTTGCACCTTCCCGATATGGCACCGATTTTGTCATTTTCTATCGGTGCCATATCGGGAGGTCTACGATTCTATCGTAGTAGGTGGACGCCAGGCCTAAAAGAAAATATTCCAACGTGTGTAAGAGAAAAATGCAACCACAAGTTATTTCACAGGCTTTAAAAAGAATACCAATCCATTCAAGGAGAGATGCCAGATGCCTCCTTTATTGACATATAAAATAAATAGTGAAATGTGCCGAAAGCATAAAAGGATCGATAAAGGAAATGTTTCTCAAAAAAGAATCAGAGAAAACAACATATGATTCTTGGATTGAGCACTTTAGAAACATATGCTATTGATGTTTTGGAACTGCTCCATGACATGACCTGAGGCTTCAAAGAAGAAGTATGATGGCACGAGCAATTCCCTATTAGTCCAACTGCAACTTCTGTTTCTGGTTCTTCCGGGTTTATCATCAGAGAAAAAAATCATGATATTCAGTATTGAGCACAACATACCTTCTTAGGAATTTTACTATATGACGAAAACCGCAGCTTAAAGTTAAAACAACCTTTTTAACCATGAATCATGTTCTAGGCAAATGCTAGATCACTGGTGTCTTATGTTCGTATGATGTATGTAGACTGTATTGTAATGACTAACCCAGGAGCACGGTAATGGATAACAATTCATTGAGTTAGCTTGAAAATAACGGAATATGTTTTATATAGTAATTAGAATATTAAATATCATTAATGATATAAAATCGCATGTCACAAACTCTGTGGAGTAATACTTTCATGTAGCGCAAGGTTTTGTTAGATACAAGATGGGAGGGCGGTACCAGAAACATACCTATTTCTTTAGCCAAAGCAAGTGTAACACGGAATATCTGGATGTTCAATACATTTCGCCATAATACAGGGGAAAATAATTCAGTCCAAAGCAATAGTGTCCCCGTTAGTGGGATTTCTCCTGGCCAGGGTGCCCGATAAGTTGGGTACTACTTTATATATATATCATTATTATATAAACCCGCTTATGTATATATGAATTAAGCCAATGAGCTACTCGCATTTATTCACTGCGGGAACAGAGCAGCTCGCATCTGCTCACATCATTGTTATCTAGGTATCTGATGCGTTAACTAAAGGTAACACGGTAACTAACACCTGGATAACGGCCATTCCGTTGTTAAACCTTGTTCAATCAACACATGTTAAATACATATATATTTGTGTATGTGTGTGTATAAGTTGAAGTGAGCGTTTGTCATATCTGAAGTAGTGTCGATATTTGGGAATTCCCACCGACAGCTATCAGAGAGTTGTTGTTAACGGTAGACTTAACTTTATTGGAGTCTAGCCAGAAACATGTAGCCAGTTGAGCTGCAGTTCAAGCGTGACTTGGGTGGAACCTGCTCGTTTTTACTGTTTTATAGCAACACCATAGTTTTGTCATGGTTTCATGAACAATATACGTTCACGAAAAATCATATGATTCGATTTATATCGAGGTGTTCCAGCATCGCATCAATGGGGATTACAATATCTTGGTGTCACACACCTGCTTTATATACATCAGAGAAATGATATAAAAAATCGTATCTACATATTAACCTTAATATGTCAAGCGAGCCGCTGCGAAAATCGCCAAAAGTGCCAATAGAACACTGCCTCTTATCATTGCAATCATTAGATTATTTTCGGATCGTACGATTTATCGATGCATGTTTCAAGTATTCTACCGAATCATAGTACTCAGAAAAATATGACAGGAATATAATTGGCATTTCATTAGTTGACCATTCATTGAAATCATTCGGAATATGTGATTAGCAGAAAATATATTGTTGTTATAGACGAGGAAGCAAAATAAGCGTTTTAAACAAAGCATGCATGATATACAATGTAGAAGAACCATGCACATTTATTGTTTCCTCAACCCAACGGAACAATAAAATACATGTATGATTAGTTAATTAAAGATGTAATTTATATTACTTTTAATCAAGTAGTGCCGATATCGTTGAACCTTACTGATGAATAATGCCAATCGGAGCACGGATGGGAGGCGGGGTATTTGGATGTGCAGAGAGGGGTGAAGTGATGACAGATGAATAGACTCACATGTCCCCCCCCGTATCAGCTGCCCACCCCTCTGGTTTATCTCCGTGGTCGGTGCAAATCGTGACGTATCGACCAGTGCCTGTTGCCCTCCTGTTCTCTGGTGTGTATCTTTTTTACATTCACGTATGGGGGTGTGATGGAGGGGGCAGCGGCATGGTTATGGAATGGGGGTGTGATACTTGGGTGGGTGCTTAGCCATCAAAGCCACTACCCCATCCCATTCACCGAAACACCCCATTCCCCGCCAACACACCGGCTGGACGTTGCGCCCCGCCCCGTCCAGTACCCGTCCAGTACCCGTCCAACAATACACCTCACACTGTGCTGAAAAGAGTGGAGCTTCAGAATTTTACCTGCGTCAGTCGTCTAGTCGCCTATGCCCTGCTTATATAAAGGTAAGTCTCCAGGGTTCTTGTTATTTGTGCCCTCGCTGTTTCAGGGTAGCTCTTGCAATTGGTTCCTGGCGGGAACAGCATTCCACAAACGGCATTCCACAAACTCTGGTGCCTGCCAGACATGCATAATATCCATTGAATGATGACCTCCTGATAGAAGGTAGATTGCAATACTAGAAGAAAACTGGGGGCTGTTGAATAAAGTTCGTTCCTTTCTGGTGCTGGTGCAGGCAATACGATAACTCCAACGATAAACAACATCATTTACGATTTCTTCCATTGCATGACAAGACAGAAGATATTTTCTAAATAAACCTATTCTTATACCGCACCTTGTAAAACCTTTATGTTACTTTTATCATCGATACATCTTATGATAACAACACATTATTTTTTTACAACATTATTGCCCCAAAGACAATTATAAGATACTTTTTTGTCGTTCGTAGTTTATTCGAGTGAAGGAACGTTACGAGGTAACAATCTAAAAACATAAGATAACGAGGCCTAGGCCGAGTTAGGTAAGTTTTTAGACCCCACTGAGTAATTCTGATATTCTTGCTCCGGGAATTGTTTTCCCTATTACGTTATACCTTCAAACATTGATGAAAATGGCAATCTTGTCCTCCAATCGGTTGGGCAGCCATGTTTTCTTCACGCATCAAAGCATTGAAGCTTCAATGGTTGGCCTATATGGTCTAACGTGGTTAACTCTGGCATGAAATGGCCAGCCTAAGTATGAAAACGTCAGCCTCGGTAGGAGTGTTTGTAGGAATTATGTCAGGTATGTCTGACTCCATACAAGAGGTCTAATTAAGCATGCCTTCAACATTATGGCTAACGGCAATTAGCGGTAATGCATGGCAGGAGAGGGGGCAGTAGCCATAGACACTCCCAGTCACCTGCGGTCACTCAAACCAGGTCAAGGTCAGGACGTGAAATGTGTAGGTAGACGAGACATATCAACGTTCACAACCTTCTCCCACTGCTTGAGAGCACTTAATAGAGAGAACAGGGTGTTCCCTAGTTTTCACGAGTCTGATTGGCTCAGGCGAGCACGTGACCCTCAGCTGTTGATATCATTGGTTCTCAGTCATGTACGTTTGGCATATTCAAGTCAAGCGGCAGACTGGGTGTATGGGGCGCCCTGTGTTTGTGTACACACAGTGCCTGTAGGGTTCTAAATTCAAAGAGCCCTGAAAGACGTTCCCTATCACCTAGCTTTGGTCAAAGCTAGGGGGAAGCTCAGTGCTTTGTCTGTGTACACTCCCTTGCTGAAACCTTGTCAGACTGGGTTGTTACTTCGACAGCCTGTGCCGAACTATGTGTGTAGCGAGGGATTTACCCTCGTATTTTCCTCGTGGTTTCGACTGTTATCTAGTCTTGTCAGGCAAAGTGCAGTAGGTGTTCTTCTGTGGTCTTTCTCCCTAGGTTTTCACCCCATACAGCATATGGTGAATGTCTTAATATCAGAATGGATAACCCAATTGTGTTGAAACTTTCAGGTATCACAGTTAGGATCTTGGTCATCATTTTACAATAAAGGAAAATAATTTCTCACTATATATTTCATTAGTTTTGTCCTCTGAAAATCAGGATGTCGGACAACATGCTTTATGGGTCTTTATGCTAGAAAATTTGAAGGTCCTTGATAGTTTTGACCCTAGGTGTTCTTCTGTGGTCTTTCTCCCTAGGTTTTCACCCCGGAAGAGGATACTGCAGCCCTTCCATTTATATTCCACTCTTGTGAAAAATAGTCCAACCCTTGTGTTGACACAGTGATTCTTGTAATATATTTCGTTCCGCTATAGTTGAGGCCCTCATGTTGAGGAAAAAAATTTGACTTGGTATTTTTGAGCGCGGGAAATCGCGCTCATATACGTCATCTAGATAGAGGTTAGAATGCTCACACAGGCTTTCAGCTTACTGCAAAGAATCTAACCCTTCAGTATCCATGCACTAACTATAAAGACCTGGTGAAATGGGCCCCACAACTGACTTGGTTCCTTTTAATAGAACTTTCATGGCTGAGTGACCATGTGAATGTGTGTGCGATGTGGTGTAGCAAATCAACAGAAATCACATATCAATGGACAGAAATCACATATCAATGGACCATGATAATAGTGCTGAATATATGGATGTTCCAGAAGATGTATCCCCATCAAAAGAACTCTTAGAAGTAGAAGGAAAACAGATGACAAATATGTTGGTAAGAGGACTACCAAGAGCACTAGTAGTACTCCAAATGAAGTACCCTCAAGCCAAACAAATATAAGTGCATCAAGCGCTAAGGGGCTATCAGAGAGCGAACTGAGTGGCATAGGTGACCCATTAGCCAGAGAAATAGGGCAGCTGACCAAGACACTCGATGAAAAATTCAGTCACAACCGCAAGTTGAATGGGATCCATGATATGCTAGATCAGGCACAAGTCAAAATCGAAAATGGCTTACTGATCAATAATTTCCTATTATATTCTCTTAGTTTTATTTGATTAGATTTTGGTATACCGCGCTCTTCCATTATGAATGGAAATAATATTTGCTCCTAGTTCATGGACAGGACTTTGGTGAAAACTGCTAGCCATACCTGTTGTCCAAAGTGTTGAGGCCATCGGGAGAGTGTGTTTTCAATAAGTGTATCCAGTTGAATTCTATTTTGTTCTTCAGTCTCCCTGCTTCCTTTGACTCGGGTGTCTGTATATATAAAGTTGAGTATGTGTACCTTCACATCGTCGGTACCGTTGTGTGTTTCTTGGTTGAAATGGTTGGGTATTTCATTCCTGCTTGTGTTTTTCCTGATGCAGTTTAGATGTTCTCTGATGCACTCCTTTATTTTGAGTTTAGTTTGTCCTACATATTGGATCTTGCAGGTTTTGCACTCTATACAGTAGATCACGTTGGAGCTGTTGTATGTTACATCCTTGTCATCGGATAAGTCATTTTTTCTTCTGTTGTTCTTTTCCTTCAATCCATCCCATTTTGTTCCTCCTTCTTCTCTAGGTTTTGTGGTTTTGTCCGTGGTTCGTTTGCATCTCAGCCCCATTTGTTCCTTGTGAAGGTTGTAGTTGGTTCTAGCTGGTACCAGGTAGTCCCTGACGTTCTTTGGCTGTTTGTACCACTTGATGACTTTCTTCTTGTGTATATCTGGGATGGATTTTTAAAACCTGCTAAAGTGCGCTTTCATCCTGGGATCAGACACCCAAAAAATAATTTTAGAATAATACTTTTTTTCATATCTTATATTACAAGTACCTTCCAGAAAAAGTTTATCCCAACAAAATCAGACAAATGGTTTAGATTTGAGAGCCTTTTGAAATTGTGTATAATACTACATGTTGTCCAACCCCCTAGAGTATTTGAAATTTCAAGAAACATTATAAAAGCTTATAATTTGAGAAAAACTATTATTATATGGTGACATATGTTATATTTGACTATCAGTAACTACAATCCTTTATATTCTTAATGAAGTGATAGAAATCTACATTTTTCAAAGCAAACAACTCAATTACTGCTAAGAAATAACCCCAAAAACATGACTTATATCAGAGCATGTTGTCCGACACCCCGGGGTGTCGGACAACACGTTTTCAGTTTTTGAATCACAAAAAGTATAGTTTTTTCATTTAGAAAAAAAAACAACCTGGCTATTTATAAGTGGTAGGGACGCTTAACATATAAAGGGATATTTGTTCTTCTATTATTATTATCATTTCTTCTAGACATCTTTTAGGCATGTTCTCTAACACCCCAATTTTTGGAAAAAATATCATCATGGAATCAGAATGACTTAATATCAGAATGGATAATCTAATTGTGTTGAAACTTTCAGGTATCAAAGTCAGGATTTTGGTCAACATTTTACAATAAAGTAAAATTATTTCTCACTGTATATTTCATTGGTTTTTTCCTCTGAAGATCAGGATGTCGGACAATATGCTGTATGGATCTTTATGCTAGAAAATTTGAAGGTCCTGGATAGTTTTGACCATTTTAATATTTTTTCAAACTTTAACTAATTTGCAATTATCTACACTTCTCATGACATATGCTTTAAACAAGTTGATAGAATTAACAATTGGCTCAACATTGCACCTCCCAGATTTTGATAAAAACACTAGTTTTTGCTGATTTTCGGAAGGAAAAATTCGTCTGAGCTATACAAAACCCTATGTTGGATTGAAAGACTATCAAGAAATGCACCAAAAACTGTCACTTTTACAATGAGGAGACAACATCAGCCTTAAATAAGCCTATTTTGGCGTATTGGGTTCCAGTTTTAACGATCATTAAGCTTTTTGGTATTCAACCCATATATATAATATGATATATATATATAATATGATATATATATATATATCTTATATTTCTTATATCTTGTTTATTTCTTACATCATCAATGGTCTTAAGTGATTTATGGAATTATAAATGAAACTAATACATGATTCAACACATATGACACCCTCTAGAGGTGTCATACGTAAGGACGATTTTTGATAGAAAACCAGAAAAACATTGCTGTTGAATATAAACACCTGCTTTATTAGAAGTCAGAAACCTTAGCTCCAACGTTCTACTCTGCAATAACAACTTGTTCAACATAAATATCTCAATGATGGAATATCAGCAAGGTAACAGATTCGATTGTCTTCAGCATTATCCAGCCCCTCGACGACACCCTGTATTTCTGTGAATATTTACAAAGTTTTTGGGGTCGGAATACAGCCATGTTATCACAGATAAAAGTTCAATGGGTTTAAAGTACCACTACTGCCAAGGGCGAGCGGAAGATTTGAAGATCTATTATAGATCTCCTTCTTGAACACTTAATGAGGTTTCGCCCCAAATTAGTCATTATAGATATGGACTGTTACATACCAAGATATCCTGTACTTCTCAATTTGCATCTCAACAATGTCCGTCACCCAACTAGATTCTCCTCAGTGCATGTCTCCCGCTACAAAAGAGACCTAGCTCTGTTTGATCACCCTAGCATTTTAAGATGGCATGTGCACATGGAGGAAGTGGATGGTAGAAAGAAGTCATTGTCCTGATATCCAAGCATGATCAGACCCTTATTTTAGACGCACTCTATAAGCATGATGCAGGGAACTTGGTTTTCAGAGAGGAAATGTGAATTGCGTGCATGCCTTAACCTTTATAAAACACTACCCTGCTGTCCCCGTGGGCTCAAGAGGAGTCTAGACTGGAGTCCTCCTTCATGTCCTCACAGATTGAGTCCTGTTTAAAGATGGAGTCCTGTTTAAACACGCGCTGAATTAAGCGTCGCGAGATGGAGGTTTTCCGCTTAACAAGCGTCGTAACTCGTGTCGTTGACGTCACCATTGACGTCGACATGGCTGCGTCACTGTCACTCTCACTCTTATCCTCACTCACGCCAAAACCGCCGACCGCCGTTCCCCGACTGAGCATGGGCGGACTGAGCGTCTTATTCGACTTGCGGTTGGCTTTACATATGAAGTAGACGTCGTCGAAGAGGCTCTTTACTTCCTGATAGGACTCGCGAACCGAGATCTCGTGAAATCTTGCGCAGCCGAGATCGTCAGCCATTTTCTGGCCGTCCTTGAAGCTCACCATCCGGTCTCTGTCCAGGTCGTTCTGGTTGCCCACCAGGATAACCGGAAGTGCCGACGATGACGCGCCTGCGGCACGGCGGGGTCGTCGACAGTGGTTGATGAGAAAGCGTAGGCGCGTGCACTCATTGAAGCTACACCTGTCGGTGACGGAGTAAACTAATATGTAGGCGTCTGCCCACCGGATGTTTTCCTCTAAGTGCAAGGAGTCTTCCGACTGGAATGAATAAAAAGGACACGAGTTTAGAATAGCCACTGGTCAGGGTTAGAAATACCCATTCATCGCTTATTGAAATATATGCCCCCACAGTATTCAATTTTTCGGTACTAGGCAGTCTTCTAGATAATTATGATATTAAGACTTTTTATGATTTGCATTCTTTGGTCTTATAGCGAACATTTCTACTCATAGGTCCGAACATTGGTTAACTCCCATATGATGTTATCTAAACGAAGAATTCTAGTAGTATATTGCAGTTAGTCTTTATGACAACTGTCAATGGTATGGACTGTCCCAGTTGTGTTCTAGATATAAGGGAATGGATATAAAAGTTATATACGGTGAACATGCATAACGGTTCGAAGGCACTAAATCAATTTTTAAACCATATTATCAATCAGATCGATTATCTTTGAATTGTGGAATAGATTTCTCACCTGTCCAGCTGTGTCGAAGATTTCAAATGTGACTTGTTCCGAATCCACTTCAGTAGGGAACGTGTATTTTTGTTCTGTAAAGGAAGTTTTAGGAATGCAGTCAAAGCAGTCAAAACAGTATATCATTACCCCATGAATTTATCAATAATGCATCTTTTGTGGGGAACGTGTCCGAGAATACCTTAGCCTTAAATAGTCGTTCCTAATTATTAATAAGCAAAAGGAACTGATCACAATGCTGAATTCTATGTATCAATAATGGATATGAAGGCTGTTTAGACAAACAAAGTCGAAAGGATTGTTTGTTGATGTATTTAGGTTTAAAATGGCTACTATCTCTAGATTGTTTAAATGACTTACCTAATGTGGGATCGTACTCTCCTATGAACCTCCGTGTGATGTATCGCACCGTTAATGCTGGAAATAAAAAAAATAGGAAGTTGAAACCTCTAATTTCCCAACAGTTGCCAATCGAAACATTATTGCAATGCATGCCATCATAACATCCTAATCCGACTTCCTGGCTTGTCATCCTATAGGTGGTGCCATGGATCATACCCAAATTTGAGGTAGTGGCGCCATCTACATTGAGTCATGAACACGTCGTACAGAGTTGGACGTACGTTACTGAATGGAATCTGTTCAGAGATATTTTGGTCAGAAATACTTACCGAGTTCGAAGAACGAGGTGAGTATTTCTAACCAGAATATCGAGGAACAGATTGAATTCAGCTACACTCACTGTGTCCCTTTGTTATTATATATACCTAGTTATCATTAAAAATGCCATTCTAAAACTTTCTGAATAGCAGAATGAGTGGTCACGTCGTACGGAGGGACGTATGGATATCATTTCATCACTCGGAGACGAACGGAATTTGTCCTCCTGGTCAGTAAAAAGTAAGACATTCGCCTATAGGTATATAGTGATAGTGATTAATTTCATATTTACTACACCTCCATGCAAATAATTCTTTTACAATATTTGAATTATTAAGTGTATCAACTTGCTGTTATTAAAATGCCAGTGTATCAACATTGACGGAAAAGGAGATTTAAGAATAGCTTTTTTCGGAAGATCAAATCATATTGCGCTATAAATAACGTCTATGCTCCGCTTTATTCAATAAACTAGGACCGCCCTAAGGGGCTTATAGCAATCAACAAAGCCGGAAGTATAAACTTGCCAATTAGTGAGAGACATCGGCCCATAGGTTGTGCCAGAACACACACCGAGAACCAGTCTGTGTTTGGATAACCTAGTTCAACCCTGATCCGCCAGAGGGGGGTGACCGACCAGGAGAGCAAATCAAAGCTTGGTTGGGTGGGAGTTGTCTGTTCAGGGACGAATATGTTAAGTGGCATCATCAGCTCACTCTTAGCTTAGAAGCATGCCCATCTACTCTGCCCTCTCCAAACAAAGTTTAGCTTTGGTGTTTTTTTAGAAAACCACCTAGCCTGAAAACAAATAAGACCTTATACGAATATACTAAATTGTTTTTCAATCAAATATTAGATAACAAACTAATGAGTACAGTTGCGTTTTGGACAAAAATATTGTTCTTTGAGTGTTTGCCAAGCGTCTCCTCTTACGTTGGATACATAACTTGGTCCATCATGCCATTGCAAACAAATATTAGAATTATTTTCTTCTAATACAGAAATCACAGAAAATCATCTGATTCATTAAGGTTGTATAACCTTATTTATGATAGCGGCAGTGTTTATAGTATGTGACATTGAGGTAGGCCAAAGTATGCATGAAGAGTCGTAATAAATGAGGTAAACAGATAAAGTGTTGGTCAACAAGCGAGCAGTGAGCATAGGAAATATGTGTCAGGCGGTTTTTGTATGTGTCGCTCACATCACCTCGGTACAAAAAGGTGACAGTCGTGCACACTTTCTGGAGGGAATTTCGATTTTATACTGTACAATATGTATAATATGCACCAAAGACATATAGACCCAATGAGAATATATCACTCAGAATATGAGTAATCGATAGAAAAAGGAAATATCATGGCATGAATTTGATATGATACTGTCATAACACTTATATACATGTATGTGTAACTGTAAACTGTGATATCACAGTCCTAGGGTTTAAAATGTGACAGATTTCTCATAAAGGCCCTATAACAGACGTGCCAGAAGGGTCTTGTAGATTGCTTGTAAACATGCAATAATGATCCTGAAGGGGGCATGCAGGTGATACTGGCTCTCCTGGTGGGTTATGACGTCAGGAGATAAGGATGCCACTCACACCCTCATTACCAACATATCAACTCTTCAGGTTCCCGAGATAACAAAAGCAAAACTGGGATCTTCCCGGAAATGTTGACTCAGTTAGTGACGTCATGAGATGGTGAGGAGACTGACGTCATATCGTTGAACTTCGGATCAGAGGAATGTGCCTCCTGACAATCCATGAGCTCATATGAGCATACATGTATTTATAATTTACTAAATACCCTCTACTACGCGAGACGTACATTTATTCAATAGCGCCAGGTCATCTGTATTAATTGGCTAATAAGGCAACTGCAATTCCCACTTGCATATTTGTTCAATGATGTTCTTTATAATAAGACGAACATAAAGCAACAGAATTTTATGTAGTAACATAAACCCAGTGTCGCATTAAATTGTTTTACTATGAAGGTCACTTCCTTGGAGAATTTCTTTTCGTGACCTTCAAGCTATAAAAATCATAAATTATCGCATCTGGCAAAATATTTACCGACGCTAATGGACATACACTAAGTATATTTCCATTCTTGGCCTTGATAAAGTTTGCGACATGGTGTTGACTTTTTCAGATGATACCGACATATACCCTCAGGAATGCCTTGCTGGTATACCCATATCTAACTGACCTGTCAAGGATATAATGATTGGTATGTTCAGGTAACTAAACGCCTGTCATGCGGGTACTGGGTGCGAGCGTTCATTGCCTGGGTGTTATCTGTAGGGCTCTTTCCCTGACCGCAGGCTATTAACAGCTCCAAGATTACATGTGGGGCCGTGCCGGAATGATTATAAACTTAAACTAGGGATACGTGTGAAAAGGAGCCAGGATGGTCACTTATAATAGATAAATCTGCGACTATCCAACAAAAATAGTAAAATTGATCTCTATGCGATCGCATCTGGTGCGCCATACTACGCCATGATTTTTCTGGTGATTCAGGAAATTGTAAGTTGAAAGTTTAGGTTGGCCCTTGGCTATCTTATATACCAAATACTATCTCATAGGGCTATATATCTTAATTATTTTTCAAAT
Organism: Alentia gelatinosa; assembly: GCA_950022655.1. Classification (NCBI taxonomy): domain Eukaryota; kingdom Metazoa; phylum Annelida; class Polychaeta; order Phyllodocida; family Polynoidae; genus Alentia; species Alentia gelatinosa. The sequence continues at coordinate 29,925,381 of OX465580.1, read as the reverse complement.
TCTTTTGAAGAGGAAAACGTTGCTCAAGGTTTTTGTTCAGATGATATAGAGTTCAGTTCTTTGCAACACAAATTAACACGATTATCTGAACATTAGGTGAGTGCTATTTCATTTCATGTCTCATATTTCTTTCTACTTTTTTTTTACGAATGTTTCGCTCTTTCCCTGATTACCACCTACTGCCTTCAATTTCCTATTCCCAGAAATTCTTTTTCTATCATTCTTATTCATCCCTTCTCTTTTATCTTCTTTCCGTTTTATAGGACTTACCACTGTAGTCTTACTTCTTTACTTTCTGAGTTACGGAAAAAAAAACCTAGGCGATAATTTGCCCATTTCATTCACTTTTAGGAATTTACCAGAATGATATAGTGGTATAGACTGCGTAGCCAGCTTGTAAAAAGAAATAGATGAGAACTTTAGAGCAGAGCAGGGGGTTCCAGGATCTCATATAGCCCCCTGCGGAGGGTTTCAGTGGCTCCACCTGACTGGTGGCTCAGTACAAATAATTTAGCGGTGTACACGCTGGTAGTATGGAGGGGGGAGGCTGAAGGATGGGTCGACTTGTTGATTTGACTCAGAGAACTGCTTGAGTAACTCTGACCAGCTCACACTAGCTGAGGGTATAAATGTCAGGTCTCTCTAAGTAACCCTCGCCTCTAAATGAATCAGCTAGAGTAAATATAGAATCCCGAACGGTGAGAAGGTTTGGCCACCATACCTCTCTACTCAACTGCTACATCCTCAAGGGTGCAACAGTCTACATGTGTACTTCGATATACTTCTGAACTTAATTATAATATACATTCCTAGTCAGAGCTTAACTCAACTTTTTATACTATACTTACGTTAAGTTGAGATATGTTGTGTTTTTTTTCTTTCTAATTACGATTGACAATCGTTCATCGAAATCATTTATAGAACATACATGCAGTTGTTTAACTCAATATGTGTAGGATGCGTACATATATGTACACCTTATTTGAGACATTATTCTCGGTTAGTAAGTGGCGGCACAAATCGACCAGTCGGATTATTCAAATCCGGGTACGAATGTTCTATGATTGTAATAATGCTAAGCTCTTTTGAATAACTATGTGTAGTGATAAGATGGAAAGAATCCTATGCGATTAGAATACTGCAAAACACATAAAACAGGTAGAAGTGATATTTGCCCTGGCTGTTTACACGCTCCAATTCCGTTGGGTGCTTGGAGGGGCGGACTGTATCATGACATTAATCAAGGCATTTTTTTCTTTTCGGTTTACATCGTGAAAAGGTAAGATGCAAAATTCTGTAGACTAGAGACTATTTATAATACATGTAATTATATAATTCATATTGGTGTTCTCCCTGAATAAACGTTTTATTCATTTACATACTGCTTTATCCCCCCCCCCCTTCCTGTACAAGACGAATGCATTTCATTTTACTAGGCAGTAGGCTATTCCTTTAAAGATCTTTCATCTAACGTCAGAAAAAATTCTTCAGATACTTTACAACGGATAAGTTAAAATCCAGAACTCTGTGAAGTACGGTGTTATACAACCATTGAGTAAATGTCATTGGGGAAAGGTTAGACAGAAATAATGTTGCTGTGCATGTGGATGGGGCCTCGTAGTGAGTTCAGAGTGTTGTACATGTACAATTTAATCTAACCACATGCGGCGCAGTGTTTATTTTGGCGTGTTTGCTCGCCGCTAACAAGAACCTGACACTGACTCTTGAACTAACATAAATCTTGCAAATGTAAAAAGACATTGCACGGGAGGAGGAATATCTAGAAGTGATAGAGACATGAAGCGTGTGTTTCGTCGTACCTGTCTTGCCCACGGCGCTCTGGCCGAGGAGGAGCACCTTGAGCGGTCGGATGCTGTGGCCGCGGGTGATTCGCCGGAGGAGGCGCGGTGAGGACATGGCGCCCGGCGCCGTAGGGGAGGCGGCGGGGCGGGCTGCGCGGTGCACGCGGGCGGTCAGGTGGGTGAGCACGCGCGGCCGGAGAGGTGAGCTGCTCGAGGCGTCAGAGCCGCAAAGTGAGTATTCGTCCTCCTCAGATAACTCACTACTGCTCACAGACTGCAATGAAGAAAAAATGGATGGGATTATTATTAACCATCAGTATATATTATGTCATGGTTCGGTGACTTACTGTTTAGGATGATGTATGTGGTTAGTATAGAGTCAATGTGAGGGGTGAGATAAATTCAGAAACCTATTAAAGTTTGCGGTTAGAGCTCGTATCCCATCGAGATGGAATAGCGTAGTTATTCACAAGGTGAAGCCGCGTGAATTATTTGGCAGTTCAAATAAGACGGGATCGACCTCTGCCAGTATTTAAACTTGAATAGGTTTCTGAATTTATCTCACCCCTCACATTGACTAGTTGGCTGACCGTTTATTTTTTTTTACATAATCCATCACTCCATGGGCATTGAGCGTGAGTTCCCAATGTTGAGTCTATGGGGACCAAATACCAGGGGTGAGATACTATGATATGACTTCGCTATGGTAGAGCTCGTTTGTAAAATATGAGATTCATTCCACTGGTGAAACAAATAACAGAAATTATATATCTACATATACATAGAAACAAATTGCCAATAGAACGTTGATGATCTCTGGTTTGTGGGAGATAAATGACGCCTGTGTGAGCTATGAAAAATAGGTTACAGAGTTCAGTCCGGAAGAGTGGTAAGAGTGTTAGCCAGAGATCCGGAAGTTGATGAACTTTAGGCCTACAAACCGTAGCGAATAATAAATTTGCGAGACTTGTATTACAGCGATATGAATATATCCAATGCAGTTGTGTTCTCTAATGTCATCATCTTGCCGAGCATTTCCAACGCAATCCTGTATTGCCATGCTTGGTTTACCGGTACGTTTTCCTCGTTGATCCCCACATTACTAGCGAGCACTAAGTAACTGGGAGACTGTTTTACCCTAGAAGATTTACGGGACACCCTATATCACATCATATGAGACTTGAAGTTGGTTCTATGATAGAGTATCATAAAACCATGTGTGCATATCCACACCTTCACTGTAGTATCCCCAGATAAATATTTGCAGTATAAAGTTTCTTGCCTTGCCCCACACATGATATAGGACGAGTAAATGACCCTGTGTGTCTTTCCCCTAGAATGAGTTGAGTCTTGTGTCTATTGTCCATAGCTTTCACCGCCGGTGTACATTCTCAGGAATATGAACGGATGAGCAAAATGTTCTCAAATATATTCCATCGGCATCAGCGTCCGTCTTTTCCATATCCTTTGAACCACAGTGAATTGTAAGGAGCCAAATAGATAAACATTGATCTGCCACAGGGATGCAAAACGGGTTGTAACACACACACTCTGTTAACACTCACCTGTTAGTCTAAATGAATATTATCCTGCAAGTACTGGTCAAGGCGTATAGCTACAGCTCAAGTAGTGTGAGAGTTGAATGCCAGACCAGCAGGTCTGAACGTGTAGACTACACGACTGACTGTACTCCACTGTGTTGGGCTGGTGTGGGGGAAGGCGGGTGTTTGCCTGGAGGAGCGCGGGTGTGGGTGTGGGAGTAAGTGTAGTGGAGGCGGCAGAGGTAACCATGTAGGAGGGGGACCCACCCCCTGCTGATCTCCGACCTTGAGCATCCCCAGCCCCCCCCCCCCATTCCTCCAGGGCTTGCAGTCTCCCTTTGGTATGTATACTATTGTTGGTATAAAGGTAACAGGTCTGGAGTCTCTGTTAGAGAGGGGAGAGCGTTGCCCCCTCACACGCCTACTGAAAATTCCAACCACCTGATGTTACTGATGGAAGAGTTCACTGTGACACATCCTTTACTCTGGCTCTCTATACATTTTTTCTGGTGTCATTTCTAATTTTGTTACTATTTTCCCATTTTGTCCTTCAGTTGTAAAAATATTAACAGTACGTATCTGTTCTAAGAGAAACATATATAATATAAAGACTTCGATACTAATTCTTTTTATATTTGCTGTACGCATCACCCTCTTTCTTGTTATACCCAGTCACATACTTAGAGAGACTGAAAAACGTGAAAAGCACTGCGTTGAATTAACACTCGTTGATGACATGGTGGCCGATAACACGTAATCTACAGCCATTTTAGTCTGAGTTGGAGGTGGAAAAAAAGCAAGAATATATTTGGGAACTGTTTTCAGGTATCTTATAAGACCCAACGTGATTTAACTTTTCATCAGTTTTTATGGAGAATTATTTGATTCTTCGATATTTAGTGTTTACATTATTGCACTATCTTTCTTCTGGGCAATAATGATAGAAAGAAAAAACAAACAAATTACTCTGGTTAACCATTGATAGTTATAGAATGTCTAAGTGGCAATATTGGATAGAATTATAGTATCCAGCACACCGGGTGGTGTATTCAGTCGAGATTGGTTCCCTTTTATTTGATTGACGAAATCCCTGTCGGCATTTCGGATCTAAGGGGCCCCGTGCATCCGGCATGTTGACAGTATTGCCCTCTAGTGTGAAGTGACTAGCTTGCCGAAATCCCCGTATACTTTCATTTCTTTGTTATCTTTTTTTTTTATTTCCTTTTTTTGCTGCAGAGCAGGATGGTGAAATAAAAGTGCAGTCAGCTGTGTAACCCCATCCACATGTTCAACCTCAGACATTTTCTGGAGTTGCTTCGGATACTAGGTCAGCGGAGCTGTCACAGTAGAGGGTAACGGTAGTATTACATGGAGCAACAACGCCTAGACATGTACACTAAAACACATAAAGCCTGACGTTTGGCCATTCCCCAAGAGCGGAGGATATTATTAAGAATACCAATTCAATTTCAATTCCACGGGTACACGGTTATGAATTACTTTTTTTAATTCTCCACCTGACCTTTGCAATAGCAATAGAGTTAATATTGGTGCAAACAATACATAGATATGGGCTTCTTCGAAAAGGTGTCTTTTATCAACTCTATGAATCACTTATAAAAGATGAGCGTGATTATTTATCATATTACAATTGCCCTGAGAGACTACATCGAAGCACGACTATCTTTTATGGAAATGTTTTAAGTTTGATGAATGTGATAGATTCCTTATATACAAGGTTAGGCTCCTCAGATGAAGAAATAGCAAATATGCATGGCACCAATCAATCTCTTAATACTCCAGTGTTGGTAATTGATCATTAAAGCCCGAATCTATGAAGGGTCATTGAGACCCAAATCTTTAAAAAAAATCAAAGAGTAAGGGATACGGCGTAGAATAATTCTAGGAACTATTCCCCAGATATATGAGTAATCTGTCAGATGAAATACCATCTCTGGGGAAATTTTCCAAACGGTAATGTATCAAAATGACACTTTAAAATGGGAGATTGGCCGTAGCTATAAGAACTATAATGATTCACGTTGACCCAGTAAATCGACCCATTTCGTTAACGTCGAGGATGAAGCTAATACATATTTTTTATCTGACCATCGAGCGTTGCCTTACCTCAATGGAGCCCCTCCTGCGTCGCTCCATCCGGAGCATCTCCCGGTCACGGATGCGGCAAGTGGTACCTCTAGCGGCCTCGGGTGGGGGACTTCCGCCACAAAGCAGCTTGAATAGTTTCATGGCGTGTGTACTGTATATGACAATCCCTCTTCTTTGCCGGTCGAGGGAATAATCCTTAAGCACCGACCTAAATCAAAGTCTGGCAATTGTCAGCTGCCAATAACCAGTGGCGGTCAGTGGTCTAGAAATTAAACCGTATACTAACTTGGGTATTATTAGAATGAATCCGGGGCGCAATATAGTCTCAGCGTAGAATAAGTCCAGTGACACATGGAGTAGTAATGAGGACCGTGAAATGTTAAAGGTGGAGCAGACAGGTGTACTCAGTATCGTCCTCCAGAATGCTCTGATTGTAAGCTGGACAGCATGGTAAATATGTCTACCGTAAGGTGGGTGGGTGGGGGGGGGGCGGATGTAGGTGTGTGCAGGTACAACGGAGGTGGGAATGCCCACTGGTCGTTAGACGCTCTCTGATTGGTCGCCTGGTTCTGTTTCCGCGAGGTGAGGCGCTTATGTCGCACGGTATAGGCTGACCCGCCCTGGTCAAAGCATCCTCACCTGGGCCTGTGTGTAAGGCACCTCTATTGTTTCCGTGCCAAACCCAATTACCTATTGATTATTAAGCTCATGCTGATTGCCTCTAACTTATGACTTTTAATGGCGGTCTCCAAGGCGCGTCCACTGAAACATGGGTAATACCTGGCTAAGCTACAAATGAATGGTCACGCCCTGGAATTACTCTGAGGAGAGAGATCAATATAATTATAGCCAAATGCACATTGTGACTATAATCTTTAAAGCCTGAAATCGGGAGATTACAATGATTAGCATTGTGGTGTGATTTTTCACACTGGATGTGTCTATAGTATAATAGAAGTCAGGCAGAGAAAGTATGTTGCATAACATCTCTAGCTCTATTGTTTCACTTGATTTGAATCGCATGATTGGATTAATCACTGAGTATTTTAGCTGGAATAGGTAATTTTGGCATTGTATACCTGAACGAATTGGCGCCAATGTAATCCTTGACATGTCCCGATACCTGCAAAAGCTGTCTGCAACCTAATGATCATTTTTCGCTTTCTATGGGATTAATTATTATTGACATTTTATTTATGTCAATTTATCACTTATACATATATATCGTCATACAACTTGACTAGATCCAGAGGTGACAAATCTAATATTTAACGGATTTTCTTTAAGAATTACCGGTGAGGACTAGCATAAAAGATCTCCTTGTTTATGTATGCGTTTCACGGAGAACTATCAAAACATCGATTCGTCCTTGTTGTACTCATAAGGCCTTTCCCTGTAATGCATTTCGGAGCTGATATAAATTCCGCTAATTCCTTTGAATAAACATGTACCTGTATCATTTTTTGTAAATTGTCAGATTATCTCTCTATAAACAAAGTGTCAAGACTTCATGAGTTGCAAAGTACCTCTATGGCAGTCCATTAAATAATGATAACTTCCACTTGTACATTTGGTGTAATTGTCTAATTGGTTTGGGTCGGTGATAGTAGGCTACCCTACAGGGCGAACAGATAGCATCGTAGTATGATTACTTTCCGATGTCTATAACTAGATGCTGGGGATGCACAGTTATCTATATCGCTTTGAAGCTACCTGAAGACCTTAAAGACAAAGGCCGCCTGGACAAAGACTTACTGTTTATCTATGTATATGTTTGTGTCACCCGCATGTCACAAGTTGCGCGTAAGGGAACAAGCGTGTGAGACGCAGACATTACACCCGCGATGCCAGACAAGATGCGGCGCCGTGGTGCATCCGGCGCTTCATAGGGGGCGCCTAGTTCGGCTTGCCATCGCTAAGCGTCTGCATTCACACCTCCTTTGGACACCACCTAATGGTTAGGTGTTGGGATAACGGAAAGTAGAAAGTGCTACCAAAACCTATTACCCCGGTTAGGTCGACGTCTAGGGAGGTCTTACATAGGGCGAAATACAACTGATGATCAAGGGATGCTGGTCGTAGGAGGCAACCAATAAGGTACCGTAAGCCTTTATCAATCTGACTGTGTATATCCACCGTAGAATGCATTCAGCCATTGGGTACCAACCTCTCAGCTAGACTCGTTGGTCTGATGTGATCTGACGCAGGATATCCGTGATCTTCATAACATCGTAACACAAGAACCTTAGTACGATTTACATATGTATTAACAAACGTGCATATATTTATAAATGTACCTGATATGAAGCGTATGCACGTGAGATATTTGACCTCGTATGCAAGTTATGTGGCCGGAACTATGTAAATTATTTGGAATCATATTTACTTAGAAAGTATGTAACCAGCAACACTCTATGGACATAGATTTATAGAGTTGCTATGCGTCTCCCTCGTGACATGGCATTCACGGTATTTTGATGATAATCGCAGATATATTGTAACGATGAGGGAAATGCATAAGAGTAATCCAAAACAGAGAAATATTTCCGTAAATAGGTAATTCTATATCCACCGAAAACTCATAAAATATGGAGTTATCAATATGCTATGGAACATGCATGTTTGGTTAAAAATTTATATCGAATGGATAACGAAATATACACAGCTGAAATGGAGAGGTTTAGGAAAATATTTCACTCCTCACAATTTTGAAAAAAAACACAGAAAGATCAAACTCTTCTCTTTTATGTGTCGTGACAATTTTTCGTTATTGGCCATTTAACTTCACTCAGGAAACTAATTAAGCACTTTCTGGAAATTCCCTTTGTGTTATGCTACACAATAACACGATCGGATGGCTAGATTGCACTTGGATTTACTGTGAATGCGTTTGGTAATTACTACTACAACTATGCGATAATATAGCCCATATACTCCATCGAGGCGTAACAAGGTCTAATGAAATTTCATTTCACACATGAAACAATGCGATGCCGTTTCTTTTATTCTATACCAGAAACACGCTTGTCATCCTCAATTAAAGGTAAGGGTCAATTTAAGGGGACAATATATGTGTAGTTCAGGTAAAACTGAGTTTGGAATGTATAATTTACTCTATTCTGAATATGATTTGAAAAATAAACACAAATGCATGAACAAAATAAGCCGATAGACAATGCCAATTTCTTTCATTCCTTGGGCAGGATTGTAAAGAGACAGCGTCCATTTCTATTAAAAACTGATGGAAATCAACTTAAGTCAGATGATTGACTCTTAATGACTGTGTTCTTTTCCCGCCTCCAAACTCAGAATCAGGGTAAAAACTTCGACAGGATCTGAATAACTTTGGAATAAGATTATTCACGAAATAACACTTCTATCAGCGAGAATATATATCCGAATTGGCCATTGGCTGTTATTGGCCACGAGTGTTTTAGATCATCGTTTGGTATTCTTACATTTAATCAGAATCATCGCATGTGATTGGGAAATAATCGGACAACATAACTCACTTCAGATATTTCTGGCTACAGATACAAGATTCAGGAAATTGAATCCTTTCCACCAGAGGTGAATGTGGAAGGGGGCTTTATTCGAAGCCCATGTTTGCCCTTCAGAAGGAGGGAGAAGTGCATATTGCTCAACATAACACCATCCCATCGAAGTCGCACTACCTGACTCTTAACTAGACGCGTTGTCTCGCGAAAGGGAGGCACCAGACGGCCTCTCACCATTTCCAGATCTCAGTTTTCTCAGACTAGACCAGCCAGCTGGATTAGACCCGTACCGAGAGACCACTCAATACCCTCTGTGCCATAACACAATTTAGTTGTTGAGCTATTGTCTTCGATAGCGCACTATGCAGCGTCAACTGTTAGCTGTATTCTTTTAGTAAGAAACGCTTGAATAGGCATTTTACCGCAGGCCGCTGTCGCACCTTATCTGCATAGTTACACCATGCCTGAAGCCAAACAAACGCCTGGTAACATATTCGTTAGCATTGGATCACTGAGTGTATGAGACCTACACATTCATAATATTCATGTACATTAATTCCATAAAAACAACAGCGATTGCATTGCTTTCTATGGTATTCCAACTCCAATTTATGTGTCATCCATGCAAATCTGTTCATTTCACCAAAGCTGGATACACACTAATACATTGGCAGGCCTAGCTATATGCTTACCTTTTCCAAGGTAAACCAAGATAATTATCAACTATAAAGTTTAGATAGTTCAGACTCGTTGATACAATACCCTAGTATGTTCCAGCAATTCAATCTGTCAAAAAACAACACTCCTGCAATCACACCCACCGTTCACACTTGAGGTGTGATTGATGTATTTTCCTATACACATTTGGCCGGACTCGGCCGTGTTTATCCGAGCGACGGCCTAAGGAACTCACTTTTAGGTGGTGCTGAACGGCAACACCTGTATAGTGTATTGAGACAGACGCTGTGTGTGACACGGATCTTTGGTACATGGATATAGCTAGACATCTGTGCCTTATTTTCATTACATCAATATGGATTCTCATAATCTCCCAACAGAATTCCTGTTTGAATGACGGGCATACTTTACTTAGCCGTATACTTTTGTAGATGTCTAACCATTAAAACAAAACGACCTCCCTTTATATCATCTTAATAAGAAATTCACCCTAGTATAATGTATACAATATTCGTACATATATTACAGGCAATTGGACTTACGATTGTTGTGACACAAAACGCCCCAATGCTGCTGCCACTCCCCATCCGCGTCCCAATTAGGCATGGTTCGGGACGATGTTCCCAGGGGGTGCTTAGTGGCAGGGACCAAAGGCCAATGACAATTAATGTGGTCAGGAGAGTGGCTCATAAGGCTATCTCGAGATGCTCCCCGCACGTTGGCCAAGGTATGTTTACATTACCGTGTGTTTACATATAAACCTCCTCATAGAAGGTGATGTAATTAGATCATAGCAGTTCTCTTCACCGAGGTGCGCCCATAATAAGCACATTTCAATAGTGTTTAGTGATACATTACCAATACCTACAGCGTGATATCTTAAAGTAACTCATTTTATTATATTTTGACAGTTATTCTGGTATAGGGTCATAGCAGAATTCTGTTAATATACTACGGTAGAGATTGCTAGGGTCATGAATGAATTTAGATTCCCTTTGTTAACATGTTTGATTCCTATGGTTGAACTTGATGTTAATGTACAAGTGCATTTAGTATCTATATACTATCATCTGTTTAAGCGAGAATGAATTTGAAAAAAAAATCCAAATGTCTGGCCACTTTTGTAGAGAACGGTATATTATCTGCTATACAGAGCGGAAATAGATTTTGGCCCTTGTGTATCGGTAAGTGGACCACAAATAGTCACTGTTAACCCTCGTTGGTCTGACGGGCGCACGCTTGTTTATGTAAAAAAATCTATATCATGAGTACCCCGGCGCTAATAAGTAATGGTTATTTGAGTGAAGTGATCCTCATCTGGCAGAAAAACTCCCTTTTCTAAAATAGAATGATCACAAGTTCGGCTGTTAAAAAACACCGTTTCCTACGAACAGAGATAGTTACAATCAGAGATATACTAGATTTTGTTCTAAAAAAAAATGGAAATATTCATTTTAAACAAAATGGGTTCGACACTGACTCTGGGGATAAATTTTGAAATAATCTGGCTTTAGTCATCATGAGAGTGAGACCCAAGTGGCGGCCCACTTTAGGGCCATGTTGCACCAGGCTAACATCTCTGACAGGTACCCACGGTGGATCTTATTGGGCGAGTATTTAAAGAAGGAAAATTAATAGCGCCATCAGGTCCGGATCTTCACGTCAGGCCCAATTGACAGGGACTTAATTAGTCCAGAGTATTTGCTTGGCATGAGCTCCCCAACATTTAGTGGAGAGTGTGTTCGGAGGGTGTTATTCTATAAATGGAGATGATTTTGATTAGTCTATTTCACTGTATTAATATCTACCGATGAATACATCATGCCCCGATACTGCAGTGCATGCCTACACGATAAGGAAGAGCCATAAAGCTGCATACTGCCCAGTATTCTTCTCACTGAACGAGTCTCTAATTCAAAGTTTTCAGTGGTCCCATTGGTGACTTTGAAACCCAGATTTGAGAATTCGAACCTATACAGTTGCTGAAGTATAGGGCTAGAAACCTTTTACTTGCATATAAAGAAGGGGATGTCGATAATATCAATATCACATTATAATGAATAACACATAATCACGGTAAAGGTAAAAAAATATTGAGTTACACTTAATAACAAATAAATTTGAGTAATTACGATATAAAATATAATTAAAACATAAAAGAAATGTCACGAGCTATTAAGATTGCCCTACGAAGTAAGGAAAATTGAGGAAATGGAAGTGAAAAGTGTTATTTTTTGTAGGGTGGGTGGGTGGTTTCTTTCTCGTTGGCGTCCCAGGTTGAAGTGGTCAATGGCGGTGTGTGGAGCGGGATCATCACGTGACCGGAACTACGTGACCGGGACCACGTGAGTAAGTGTCCGTAGCAACCGTCCTCTGATCACGCATTACCGATAACTCTTCCAGTTAGCCCTAATGGCACTTGAGACTAAAACACATAGAAGCGGACAAAGGAAGCGTCATGGCAGAAACTGAGGTACCAATAGTGACAATGAAGGAACGAGTACTTAAGAAGGTGTCCACTGAACTCCCAACACACTCCGACACACTCCAACAAGCCCCTCTGACACAGAATCGAATGTTTTGAGTTTTTGTCGTTGCAGTGGACACTCCATACCGACACGGCGTTCTCTCATACTCCGATATGGCTACGACGCAGCGCCCTTAACGTAGTGGTGTTGTAGCATTTCAGACACTCTCAAGTTAAAGATGTTTGAAAAATTGTAGAGGCCGATTTGTGTCAGAGTGAGTCGTGAGCATTCTGTACTAAGCATAAGCTTTTGTATCCACCCCCACACACATGCATCTTTATAAATATCTTACAATATAATAAATACAAGATTTTATCTTCTATTTCATAGAGATATGCACTTCCAATGGTTTCTTGAACATATTCAGGAACAGATATGATAAATGTTTTTGATAATCATATACTTTTCAGATAATAATAAGGGTTTGATATACATGGATATTGATATTCGTTTGGATTTCTAATACTGTTTATAAAATACACCAATTTACTAAGTCTTTCTGGAGAATTTTTCAGCATAGATTAAGTCCTGCGAGTGAGCTGGTTGTGTCGGAGTGTGTCGGTGGCAACCTTTCTTTTCCCGCCAAACACTTACGACACACTCTGACAAGGCTTTACGACACACTCCAACACACTCCGACTGAGCCCTTCCGACAGGGATTTTCTTTGTTCTAGTGTGTCGTCAGCCTTATCGGGGTGTGTCAGAAGCAGTGGATACCACCCTTGAGAGCAAGGTTCAAGGACACTTCAAAAGGGTGGGATATTTGCCGACGCCCTTCTACCTGGGGCCCTGCTGGGGACAAGGCAATCAAGGAAGTGGGCTACAACGAGGACACCGAGGTAGGGGAAGAGGAGGTTACCACGGCAATAATGGAAATGCCAGTGGCCTTGCTAAACCTGTCAGAGGATGGGGCATATAGCTGTAGACTGTCAGTTTGGTGATCCGATGGTCCAAGACACAGTGGATGAGGTGGTAGAGTCCGCCCAATATCAAATATCCCCGGAGCAGGGATATTGAGGAGTGCACCAGACAGCCAAGTAACCTTCCCAATCGACTCTTGGGTGACCCAGGTCCACATACTCGTTTATCAAATACCAGTCTTGGTAGTTGATTAACTAAACCACAATTTTCTGTTCTTAAGATTCTAGAGGTACAACTAAAAAACCATAGTTCTGAAAGGGATGGGGATAAGCTGGGGAACACCGGATAGAGAGAGGTTGGAAATGTCAGGGGCATGCATAGAGATAGATGGGTGGATACAAAGATATTTTCTGTTGCCGACAGAATTTATTTATGCTGATAATCTTGTTGGAACCAATTTAGGAACACCAGCCAACGATCTGTCGGCGACAAAAGAACATCTCTGTGGGGGCTTCACTAAACTCAGGCACACGACGCGTATGGGGTGCCACATCTACCGATTAGGGTCCACTAGGATACCTCGCTTGAGACAAAAGTGCCGTTCCTTTGTCGTCGACATACGTGGAAGGACGGTTGTAGCCAATATTCCACGAGGTATCGTCTATTTGGGTTTTATTATCAATCGCCGGGCCGGGATACCTCGTCTATAGTCTCCTTCACCTCTCCTGGCGGGCGACACCCCTAGGGGTATCATGGGTGATTCATCATCACAAATAAAATCTTATTAATTCATTTGAACTAGCAAGTATGTTTATTATGACTGAAATACAAACTGGAGATGTGAGATGGAGAATTACTGAGATATTTAGTTAGATTCATATATAATTACAAATTATGAAATGATTGAAAAATACGACCATAGGTGGGAGATTTCTCTCTCTATGGACGATAGGGGTAATTCAATGTAATTAACGAGCTCATGTAGAATGTGTTGTCCGTGGAGGTCTCCTTTGTCGGGATTGTTCCATCGAAAGTTAAAGGTAAAACGGGCCCCAGGATTCAGTTTTAGGGAGGAGGATGCTTCAACACCTGAAGCTACCTTGAAAGATTGACAAGGGTCCAGCAGTAATGCCTCTGAAAGCACTTGGATTTTAGATATTATTCTAACTGCTTCCCAAATTTTCTTCCGGCGATAGGGGCTGGTTATGCATCTCAGATTATCTGACAGTGCCAAAACCCCTCTGTGTTGTCATTGGGGGCACGACTCTAAAAGTACTTTCATTAAGAAGGTGTACAAGCTGTATCCAGGATTTTTTTCAGGGGGGGGGGGGGTTATTACACGCCTAAATTGTGCCCCTTGTCCTCACCCCAATATGGGGGTCAATATTTCATCCTACGTAAAAAAACTAACATTGGTGTATATTGTCATAACCTTAAAATATCGAAACAAATTTAGTGTGCGTCCTTTAGAAAGCTAGCCCAACAAAAGAGTATTTTTTCAAGGTCGGCCTCAATCTGCCTGTGACATTATGGCATATGGTCATGGCAATGCGGACACCATATAACTGTTTTTATCTAGTTTCGTAAGAATTATTCAGCTTCGTATCTAAAATTCTATACATCAGGACAATGATAGAAATTTTAGTGAACATTAAGTGTTTATTACATTGAGTCCTACTTGACTGTTTAGTTCCGCTAGAGTATACGAAAATCGTATCATATGATGGAATATTATTAGTAAAACATATTGTTTTCAGAACAATGAGCTATGGAGGACACAGTCGCAATGTACTTTCTTTTCGGAATTCAAACTATAGCACGGTGTAAACTAAAAGTCTGTTAGTATAACTCGATCTATCTAAATGTAATCTCGTAAGAAATGGTTAATGGAAAGGTTTGCAAGTAACCAATATGAGCACAAGATGAATTGGGAATGGGGTTATTTTGTCCGTATATATTGCATCAGCATCTCTCTCTATATATATAACCATTTTTTTAGGAACGTATAGAACCTGCTATCGCCCATCTGGACATTAGCATACTGATCACATTATGGAGGCATGCAATCAGTGAAGTTGTGTTAGGTTGAACTTCAGTGTAGGGTCAGTATGTAGAGTATAAGCTGCCCTATCTTGAGGCGTGCGACAGGCAGGTGTGCGGCTGAGCATCGTCAATGGCGGAAATTAGAGTTAGAACACACCTTAAGATGGGTGATAAGTCCCATGCCTCTCCTCCTCCAACCCCTCCTCCTTCATCGCTCACCACTGCTTCTTGCCATGAAGCAGCCCCAGATGGCGAGGGTTCTTCCAGTGTTGTCGGCGATGAACAGGAGTAGCGGTGAGTGTGTCTGTGTATTTACACGCATGGGGTGGGGTGGGGTGGGGGGCTTGGTGTGTGGGTATGAGCGTGCGTATGTGTGGTCAGTATTGATCACAATGTATGCTCGGCCCATGTGGGTGCCAGGACAAGATCCAGAGTCAACAGACTCTACGCCTGTCGGTAGATGGAACACAAGCTTTTTGAACATCATCTACATTCTCTCGTGAATCCATAGATAATGCCTGTATACAAGCAGATTATGTCTCCTTTGTACACTATTTGTATATGATAAGTGAACAGAGACCTTGACCAGCATGGCTGTTATAATATCTTTCTGGCTGGACAAACAATTCCTCCTTGACAGCACCATAGGGGAAGCACTGAGATACACGCCTATGAGAAGGGAAATAAGAGCATTCTATCCATCACATCGCGGCTATGTATGATTGAGCAACCAGCTTTATTCATGGATAGGAAACGAGAGATTGAATTCCTGGTGAGTTCACTTGTTGAATATTCTTATTACGTTTCATAAACTAACAATACAGTGGGTAGTTATTTGCGACAACATACTCGTCGTGTTGCGGCAAGCACGTGTAAGGGAGCATTCATTATTCATGGCTGTGAGTGGGGGGCCTTTTCTTTTTTTTGGGCGGGGGGGGGTTATTCGGGGGAGGGGGGGGGGGAGAATATCTACACATGTTTTTCTTTTACATGGGCATTTTTCTTTTGCTATTTTCTTCAGATATCTCCCCTGAGATTAGAAAACATTAAGCTATCCAGTATTTTTGTAGAAGGCCATCCATTTTTGTTATTGTCTCGGCGCAATATGCTGCATTCTCAGAGGCTCTTCCACCTGTTCATGTTAATGGAATGTGTACAGTGTCTCCATTTCACAGGGGCTTTTGCCAGGCTTGTTTTTATCACTGGTTGTCCAGTAACTATTTACTCACACAGCAATACTTTCATTACTTACAGAAACTCTAGCAGTGCCTGCAGTACCTGCTAGTACTTTATGAATTATTTTGATATCGTGATGCTATTCAATGTCCTTGAATGGGGTGAGGTAAATCCAGAACTGCACTCGAATCGTAAGATAAACAATACTTTTCACTCATTTGGCTGCACTGTAATCGCTATTGGGCTTCATCTAGATGACGATGATTGTACATCCAAGCTCATGGAGTATTGTTTATTTATGATTGCCTCCAATTGGACTCAAGCAGCTGATAACCCATTCAGGGCGGATAATGCCTTGAGAGGGCTACTGATGCTTCAAAGTATTCCCCATTAGAAGGCCATTGGTGCCTCAAGGCATTATTTACGAATTTTACAATAACAAACATAAAGCTTGTACAATACAACACCATACTGAGGTAAAACAAGAAATACTCTGCCCATAAAGGGATAAAGAAGGGTGCTGGAATGGGGCAGCATTATATATTAATGGGCCAGGTATCCAGCAGGCCTGCCGCTACTATTCCATAAAGGAGGGGGTAGTCAAATTTATTTTCAAGACTTGCAGGGGGCCAGCTTTGTTGTTGTATTTCTGAGGGTTGGCCTTTTTTTTCTTTCTGCATTTCCGTGGAGGGGGGCTATTTTTACCGTTTCATGTCGCAAAAAGTGTCCCCTCCCCCAGCTATAAATAATAAATGCTCCCTAAATATGTGCGTGTCGCTGAACTTACATATGTAGACAAACAGCTTGACAAGGTAATAATCATACAACACATACCTTCTTGTCGTTTAACAATCAATGCTTTGTCCAATAAAGCAATTCGACGTTCCAATCTTTATGCGGGTTCGAGTATCACTGAAGTCATCCACCTTATAAAGACGAACTGTCGATGAGGGTAAACATGTGTAGTTACACATTTTATGGTCATCGTATTTGTATATAAGGGAACAATTGATAACTGAATAAGATATTCTCTTGACAATGTACTACTTCTTCTATTCAAAATCGACCCACTTTGAACGTTAAATGTCTTTATATCATTTGTCTGTGTAACCAACCATGAATCTTCGCTGAATAGCTTCTATATGAAAAATGACAGCTCTATTCTCTGATCACGAGACACAGATGCAGATACAATACCACCTTTGTATCCACAAATTGGAAGGATACTTATTCATTTATCAAAAAGATTGAGTCTAACAGACCACCACACCGTTTTTCAAGTCCGAACCGTTTCCATTCATCACAACTTATTAGTGCGCTCATTGTCGTGGCTAACAGTTCCTTTTCATTGTGGAATATTAAGTTCCAAAGTCCTGTACAGAGTACAAGGACAATAAAGCTAGCCAAGGCCTACCAAAGAAGCAGGTAAACCGGCAAAAATCGTGATCGCGTTTCGGTCGAGATGCAGTGATTTGTAATTGAGACGTTAGGTCCGGTAACCTATGTCACTTAACACAACTGTGGTCTTGGTTGGTGTTGAGGTTTTAATGCTTGAATTTGGATCACGAGTCAATTCAGGCACCCACCAAAGCTGACGCAGAAATTCATACATGCCGATGCACCCCGACGCCCATTCAATTCGATGCAACTGTGCGTCGTAGAGCGCGTCGTAAGGCGCGTCGGTGTGCGTCGGAAGCATCTTCTCGATAGAGGGCGTGGTGGTTACGGCGTAGTGTCCGGTGTAGACTTGCTCAAGTCTTTGATTATGAACATAAATTCAATGAATAAAATGAATATCAATGTGTAAGGTTCCTCTGACTGGCTCAGGAATGCTCAAGTCTTTGATTATGAACATAAATTCAATGAATAAAATGAATTACAATGTGTAAGGTTCCTCTGACTGGCTCAGGAATGTGTCAGCCAGGCCAAGGGGAGAGTAGGTGGAGGGGAAGGAGGGCGTGCGGTGGCGGTAGGCAGCAGTAGGAGTAGGACACAGGGACAGAGGCTAGTCTAGGTCCGGTGGGTTTAAGGCATTACCACTCACCTCGTTTCTCACAATGATTCTAGATATTTTTACCTGGGAAAATATTTCCATGATAGGTCTAGTTGAGGTTAAATCTATTCGTGTATAGATCTCTAAACACTGGAAATGTGTATTTCATGTCTATGATGTCAGCGATGCCTGTATCCATACATACGAGTCATGCCGAAGTGTTTGTGATAAATTCTCACTCAATTATAAACAGAGACTCAAAACATGAATAATTTTCCAGGTGTTTTCGCTGTAGTGTATTTACACATTTACACACACAGGCCTACTTACTTATACACAGTTTTAGCTTTACTATATAAGAAAAACATAGATATATTTATATCATTTAACTCATTTAGTTTTACCATAGTTTTATTCAGGTGATTGTGATATTTATTTGCATTTTTACTATTGTACTTCGCCGTATTACCAGAATACATATTCTGTATAACGATATACTTCAGTGTGTATTGTTTATGTACTATTAGTGTATACGCAGATCAATGGACCAGATTCAAATATAGATAACAATCCTACTATGGAGCAACCGTGATACGACGGAGGCCATTAGATCGGGTCGTCCCTATATATATGTTTATATATATATATATATATATATATATATATATATATATATATATATATATATATATATATATATTGAATATATATAGTGGAGGAACATGTCTCTCAATGGTAAGGGAAGTGAGACTTGCAATATTCATATGATAGGACAATTACATCGACTAACCTAAAGACTGGTTATCTTTGTGGCTCCCCATAGTAATTGTCCTCTGAAAAAAAATCCAAGGTCCAATGGCATTTTATCAAATGAAAATATAAATGGGATATTTGTAAATGTATTTCTTCAAGATCACTTAACTTCTGTGCATAAAACTTGTCATGCTGAAATACGCATCATTGATCTTTCCATTGGTTTCCGTCGTAACAACTCAATTTGAACACTTAACATTAGGAGACTCCACAGAGTCTTGTCATTGTCAGGGATCATTGATATATCCCCACTCCCCGTGTAACCGTGTTTGTCTGACTCAATCTATCTAAAAAAGAAACAATAAAGTGCGATAACATTTGATGTACATGTAGTTGGGATGTCAGGATACTATTCTTATGCCTTGCTTGGAACCTTCTTTTGTTTGATAGAAGATGTCATGAATGGTCTCGATTTACAGTAGACTACGCAGGAAGGTAATCTTATGCCGGGTGTTACTCGGTGTGTTCTCTTGCATAGCCATCATAAAATGGGGTTTGTGAATGCAGACTTGCCCCAGTTGATTGAGGTAACGGTCAACGATCATCGATCTTTTTTTTTCAGATACGAAAAAAGAAATGTCACTACATTATCCACTTTACTGGGCATTTAGATATCACCTAACTCTTCTGGAACATCAGGAATAAAGCAGACGTTTGTTCTGAAAAAGAATCGGTGCGGATGTATCCTAAAGATGCCAATGTTCAACATGAAAAGAGTTGGGAGAAACCAACATGGTGAAAGAGTACGAGGGGAAATGGGTCATATCGGAGGCACACCAGTCCGTGTTGGTACAAAAAGCTACCTTGGGTAATAAGGAAATCCGTTAAAAAACGCTATCAATAGAAGGCAATAGAAACCAGAGCTAAACATTGATAGCAGTGATATGAATGGTCGGAAGGTGTTGATGATGATAAAATTGTTTCCATATGCCTGCTGACAGGGTTCGTAGAAGTCAATAAGTAGATAACCGATTGATCCATTGCTTAAATGACCAACTGCTGCTTTTCTCAAGTCCAGCCTCTATGTCTTTCCCTAAAAATAGCAACCTACGTGTTTTATTCATTAAAGAAGAGAGAATAAGATAAATCGACATTGTCAAGATGCTTCATGTCGTTTACTCTGTCTACAGCAGATAATAAGAAGGGGTCGAGTATAGCACAGTAGGTTGAAGTTGGATTACGGATTTTCGACCCGCGGAGGTCGCATCTCGAATATTTTTTCAACTGTGCCAAAATGGCATGATTTTCTGCCATTTTTACCTTGCAAAACATTGAGGAATAAATACAACAACCGTCGCCATAGTAAAATGTCACTTCGGAACCAAGTTTGATTAACTAAGAGACGTTGCATTTATTTAATGAGAAGCCGCATCATTTAATATTAAACGAATCAGAGGTGTGTGTCAGTATTATACAACCAACGGAATAGTGTTTCGTGTGTACTGAATTCTCTGATTTCCACTATATCTTCTTTATTTCTTTAGAAAAAATATGGACTCTTTTGGTATATATATACATGTATATATATATATACACACACACACACACACACACACACACACACACACACACACACACACACACACACCTACACACACACACACACACACACACACACACATATATATATATATATATATATATATATGTATATATATATATATATATATATATATGATCCTCCTTCTGGTAGGCGGCATGTCG
Source organism: Alentia gelatinosa (assembly GCA_950022655.1). NCBI lineage: Eukaryota > Metazoa > Annelida > Polychaeta > Phyllodocida > Polynoidae > Alentia > Alentia gelatinosa. The sequence goes on along the minus strand of OX465580.1, from coordinate 29,904,636 downwards.
AATTCCGTTATCAATATACTATCCAAATAAATGTGTATTGGGAAATTGTTTTCTTCAATATCCACAGTAGCCCCGGGGCATGTATTCATGTTCTCTCCCACACCTACGCAAACTAACACATGTCCATACTTACAGAATATACCTGTATACCCCACAGGTGAGATGATGACAGGCTGTGACACTTCGTCCATGCACATCCGCGTTTGACGTCATAGCGTCACCGTCTGTTGGGTGCCACTACCCCTACCACCCCAACTCCACCCCCTACCTCACGACCCACAGACACAAACCACCCTGGGAGACCTGTCAACCACGACAGAAGTCTTATTACCACGGCCACAAGAAGGGGCATGTCCCCGCTCTGTTCCCGCTACTGTGTCTGCATGTGATTATCTAAAGGTGAGTGGATTAATTCGGCTTTAATTTGATTTAGTATTATTCAAGAGCAGGCGAGACGGGAGAAACGGAGCTAGTGCATAAGTATACATATCCGAGATAAGACCTACAATTCACTTGAGAATACAGCTATACATGACGTTGTCTTTTTTTTCAAATGGTACTATGCTATCTGCGAAACTGATATGCCACGTGACGGGCCTTCGGATGGTATGAGCATAATTAAAGTATCTGATGGAAGTTTTACTGTCTATTTAACCTCGTTAGTTAACCATCCAACAAAGCGTTTAGGTGTCCTAATTCCTTTACCTTTAAATTATCTTAAACGAATCCACCAGGCATTGCATGCTTTGAGACCCTACGGTGTATATATACGACTAGCTTAATATTTTGATGCGTTCTAACCTTCACGTCCAGTAAAATGTGTATTAGATTCCCAAATGAATCTGATTATTTCAAGAGATCATTCTCTTCTGTTACGGTCACTGAGCTACACAATTTTTGGGATTTAATTCAAGTATTTACATTCACGTTATATCTTTCCACACTGCCCCAGTGAATAATTCATAAGTATAGCCGGACGTAGTTATCTGGGCATTGGATAGACTTTGATAAATAGCTATCGTGGGGATTCTTAAAGAAGAAAGTTGAGGCAGAATTTTACATAAAGTAGCCTGACCATAAATGTGGAAAAGGGAAGGTATGAGAACGACCACATCCGGGGTTCTTTCTAGCTGTCGTAAGCGGTATTGCCAATGTGAAATCCCTCAAATCTTCGTTATTCGCATGCATTATACACCCATCTTCAAAAGGGACCCAAAGGCGAGAATATAGATCATTAGCCTATAGTAAATAATGGTCTGCTGCTGGTAGGGAATCTACCAGATCAAATGCTTATAATGTAGTAAATTGTGTTTCGACTATATTTGTAACTCTATTACTTCTACTTGTTCTAGCGAAGGACATGTATTTCGGAATTGCTATGTTGTAGCACCAAGCTCACCGTAGTGGTGTTCTGGCTCATGACATGTAAAATAAATCTGGTATTCATATCGTCTGGCCATCAATATTACATTGTACACTCTTTGGTCTGACCAACAATCAGGAAGGAATATCACTGAAGATGCAGTAATTTCATAGACGTCAGGAATCATGGTCAATTCACATTTACAGTGACAGATTTTTGAAAATAAATATCTACATGTTTGATTAAAACATGTAACTCATGACTTGGTGTCAAAAGATAATGACAGTTCTATTGTACCAGCTTTTGTAGTAATCCTCTTCTCATGACATAGATTTATGTGTTCAATTATAATGGTGACTTTAAAGCTGTCATAAAAGGTCACACATTGAGACTTTTACCACAAGATGGCAAATGCAAATGATTTGATTTATCTATATTTTGTTTATGTTTATTTTATTCCATTTTTATAGCAAAGAAATGTCATAGGTGGGGAAACGTGATAAATATGCGGTGAAATACCAATGGGTTATTCATAAATTCATTTTCCTCATAGTACATTTTCTACTTTGTAGATAAATCTTAATAACCGTGGAATGCTACTACGTGAGGCTAGTTCTACATTTGCAAGACCATATTGATGTCATGTATATCATTTGAAATCTGTTCAAAAAGAACTACTCTATTTATCCTATACAGAGGAATTGCATTCATATTTGTTCCATTATATCTTTTTCTGAGATGCCTGCATTTTCGTAAGGAAGAGCATGCAATCACATTTTCCTATATGCATTCTCTATTGCAGCCAATATCATGGCTTCCCCGGAAGACAGTGGTATTGTCCTGGTAACTGGCGCATCAGGCTACATCGCGTCGCACGTAATTCTTCAGCTGCAGCAGGCCGGCTACAGAGTACGCGGTACCCTGCGCGGTTCTCCGACCGACCACGGGAAGAAGGAGGCGCTGCTCAAACTGTGCCCGGATGCCAAAGTACCACTGGAGCTGGTGGAAGCAGAACTGAGGGATGAGACCTGCTGGCTACCCGCGGTACAGGGATGTTCGTACGTTATTCACGTGGCCAGCCCGTTCCCGAGCAGCCCGCCCAAGAACGCCGACGAGGTGCTCAAACCGGCCGTGGACGGGACGTTGAACGTGCTCAGAGCGTGCCGAGCCACTCAGAGCGTGCGCCGCGTGGTCATCACCAGCTCCATGGCCGCCATTGCCTTCGGCCACAGCAGCCGCGAAGAGGCGCCACTGACGGAGGATGATTGGACGGACACGGCTCGGTCCACGGTGGACGCCTACGTGCGTAGTAAGACCGTAGCCGAGCGTACGGCCTGGGACTTCGTGGCCTCGCTCAGCGGACCCGAACGCTTCGAGCTGGCCGTCATCAACCCAGCGCTCGTTCTCGGCCCGGTCTTGCTGAAGTCGGAAGGTACCAGCGTGGATATCATCCGCCAGCTGCTGGAGCGCCGCCTGCCGCTTCTCCCGCGCATTAATCTGGGCTTGGTTGACGTGCGCGACGTAGCGCATGCGCACATCAAGGCCATGACGCTGCCTGAGGCGGTCGGCCACCGTCATATTCTGTGTAAGCAGACGATGTGGTGCGTGGACCTGGCACGTATCATGGACGCCGAGTTCAAGAAACAAGGCTACAAGGTGCCCACCACGGTGGCACCGGACTTCCTGGTGCGCGTGGCCGGCGTGTTTGACCGTACCGTGCGTAACATTGTACACAGCATCGGGCGGAAGCGTGAGTGTGACAACACACGCATGAAGAGTGTGTTGGGGGTGATGCCGCATGACGTGCACGACACCGTCATCGACATGTGTTACTCACTCATCGAGCATGGACTCGTCATGCGCACTCCCGCCTACCGGGGACCGCCTACGCCAGACCACCAACTGGACATCCGCCACTCATTTGACGACGACTGAGCGCCGTTTGTCTGGCGTACCCCTGACCACTTGCGGCGTGCTCCGGGTACGCTGGCACACCTGTGCCCTTATGTCCTCTACGGAGGCCCGTTTCCATTAACCGACGAAAAGGGTTTAGATTTTTTGTTTTCTCTTAATAGCCTATTTCTATTTCCATTTCCTAATAGCTTATTTCTATTCACCATCATCGATACAGTTAGGGATGACCGACGGACCTTCAGCACTGCTGATGCAAAATGTAAATAGGCTATTAGGAGAGCACAAAAAATCTGCACCCTTTTCGTTGGCCAATAGAGATTGCCCTGTAACAGTGTGCACTGGTGAATTCCCAGCATATCATCGGCATGTCCCACTTAAACACTTTTAAGCGCCTATAATATAGCACTCTAGGTGTGACAAACAGTTTAACCTAAAACAGGGCACTCTATGATATGTAGCCATAGATCTATACGAGGCTATTACTGTAAACCATGATGTACGGTTGAGATCATAGAGAAGAGACCTGCTGTTAATGTTCGATGCATTTCAACATCATCATTTCCATGCATTATCCTTATTATTTGTCATTCCATATTTCAGTTGCCTTTGGGTGAAATGGTCCACGTGTTTTTGTATAGGTACATGTTTTAGGATAGCACAGTTACAATATTAATCTTGAATGGACTCGGAATTATCAGGCATTCCACGACGAATGATGTCACGTATCCACGATTCTAAACCATTTCCAGAAAACTTGTTGGTAATTTATACGGCAATAAAACGGATTGTCATACGCCCTCGTCCTTTCCGACGTGGCTTGTTTTGATCGGATGTCACAACATCTAAAATGACATCACCTAAACATGTTTAACAATTAACGCCCACAAGGAGTCTATCTATCAATTATGCGTTTCCTGCTCAAATTGAAATTCTCTAGGACATCATTCCTGAAAAGACATAGTATAAAAGAGATACCGCTTCCCTCTGCCTACCACTACAATATATGTATGTCTGCCACAGGTGGATTAAGGGACGTAAATGAGCATGAACACAATTTATTATCAACTACAACGGACACATCCTGTTCCTAATCCACTGATCAGGGCTTTTTATGCTTACAGAACATCTTTATTTATATCAGCAGTATGTGTTTGACTATCAATTCATGAAAAACTTAGGGGAACCCACAAAGAAAATCACTAGAAATGTACCATCTACTTTGTGATCTTTTAACGATGGTCATCAAATTTATGATTCGCCAATAAGCTAGTCTAGGGCTTTCGTTGCCGTAGAAATGAATCTAAAACTTGTAAACTATTCTATAGGGGTAATGGGAAATTTTGAAAAAATGAGGCAGCCCTGTTATCATCAGTTGAACCATACGCACAAAATGATATTGCTGGTATCATCACCAACCACCAGGTGGAGACTCTAAATAATTCATTTATTTACAATTACTCCTTGAGTATCTTGATTACGAAAATAAGGCAACACAATCGATTGTAATAAGCAATTGTACCATGTTTGTCCATAGAGATCACATCGTGTGGGTTGTAGATCCTGAAATGGTGTGCTGTAAAATTTAGGTACATGTACTTCCAAAAATCTGGATCTTTGAGGCTGAATCATATACGCCCTCCAGAGGTTACTCGTCTCCCTATTATCGCCCAGGGTAAACACAAGTTCCGCTCGCGAGTGCCTTGGCACACTACGATCGCATGACCCACAGTTTTTCTATTTATATTTCAGTAACCTGAATATAATTTCGGGTTTACATGTAGAAATAGCTGAAATTTCCATTTCTGCCATCGGATTTCCCATTTAAAGATTTTTTTTAAACCGTTAAAAAGCAATGATTCTGGGTTACGGGTCTAGGTTGATTACCATATAACGTCGGTAATCAGCGCACACCGGGAACTGTAAACAGACTGAATTCTGGGATACCTCAATAGGGTCTATAGCTGTACATGCGCAATTGTATGCTTCCACTCGAAGGGGACACTTTTATTGGAGATCAGGGGTACACTATTTGCAGATCTTGAGAAAAATACATTATTCATGCAGAATCGGACTAAGTTTCCGCTACCGCTCTACAGTGTCATTGTTAAAAACTGGGCCTTGTGTCATCACTCTTCAAGCTTAGACTGAGTGTGACTGACCTGTTGCGCACTCATGCACATGCGCAGCTGTATACTTCCTCCGGAAGGAGGCCAATTTTCGCAGGTACCAGAACTTTGCATGATTCCGGAAACGAAGGGTAGCATATATATCTAACATTTTGTAAACACTTGATATTCCGTTTACGTTTCTTTAGAAATACTAAGGTATTATTGGACATCGTACTTAGTTTTCATGTATTGTATCATATGCCATTTAGGATCCATCCATAAAGTATGTACGCAAAATTTCTGAAATATTAGACCCCCACCCTCCTACCAATCCTGTATGCAAAATTTCCAAAATTCTTGACCCCAACCCCGCCTTAGTGCGTACGTACTTTACGGATGGCCCCTTATTAACCTAGATAACGGGAACAGTGTTTTATAATGCCTGGCAAATATTCATTTGGAGGCTAGAGGAATCTTGGTCTCAATTTGTGAACCTTCGCTCCCGGTCTAGCAACGAGTAAGAACAAAATCATGTAAAATGTCATTGGAATAGTTTCTTTCTCGTTCCTCATCACATTCTAATGAACACGCATTATACGAACTCTTTCCTAATATTGGACTTTGTCCCAATGTAATATACACATCAAGAACTTTCTGCCCACAACTGGACTTTTTTCAAAGTGACTGATACTGGTGTTAAAACGCCAAATCTCAACATCACTAAGAATGTCTGTAAAACATATGTATGTACTCATGCAATACTGCATGAACACTAAAACCAGCTCTGATGCTGAAGTTCATGTAGTTTAAATATCGAAAAAAAAAAAAAAAATTAGTGTCCCCTATTGTCGTGACTAAGTAAACTTATTTAATATTACTGGTGCCTACTGTATGTTACCATATTTGGGAATCTAGTCTTGCGCGCTGAGTCAGTTCCTCGTCTGCACGTATCGCGGCGCCACCCGTATCGATAGCCTCCCTTCCTCAAGTGTTGTCCACTTCTAACAATAAGGGTATATGAGGGCTTCCTGGTTTCATGTTTGTGGCAAATATATCGCGGCCCTTATATGAAGGTAGGAAGTAATAGGTCCCTATATAAAACGTCTCAAAATGTGTATAGAAATGTTCAATATTACTTCTAGTAATGATTTGTTATTTGATATTTATAATTTCAACACTTTACATGAGGAATGTAATTGAATAATAAGGAATTTGTGTACTCTCAAATGTGGAATACAGATAATTATTCAACGATGCAACTGGATGGTAAATAGTCTCAACTCACCGAGAGAGGATTGAAGTTTCAAATTCTTCCAAGCATACAGTAAAGGCTGATTGATACAAATAAAATCGGTTTCTTTCTTGGAATAAAAAGTAAATTGTATAAAACAAGAAAAAAATCACCTTATTAAGCGAATGAAACGGTGCAAATGGTTGTGAATATCTATCTGTGAATGGCATGTGGTATATAAAAAAAAGACGAATGATTGTTTTATGTTGAATCAATCGTTGAATTGTATGTCGATGAATTGGCAGTATCTAGCAATTTTATATTGTTTGTGAATCATACATAATCGAATGAAACGAATGTACACCTCAAATATGAAGAACGATTACATCTATGTATACCAATTTAGTACAGCAGAAAACATTTGACTTAGGTCAACTAGAGTATGTATTTTGAGAACCGATCATAATTTCAAGTAATTTTTGGGTATTTCAATAAAGAATACTACTTAATGTAATCTATTACATTTGTTGTTGTTTTAGTTTTTTAAATAACTAGCAACTTTGTCGCTACCATGTAGACCTCCAAGTATCTGTGTACCATCAAGCTAGATTGAGATGCCGCATCGTGAGTAGGGATGGTATCATATTCTTGACCTGGTAACTCATGCGTACAACCTATAAGATCCCCAGTTCCTTATTGAGTAAATAGTGTGGGTTTACTGCCAGTGAGATGATGATGACTGCAGGCTTGGTGTCAAGATGGATATTTTTGTAGCCACATAAGACGGCCCTCAGAGACCCCATAGAGAGACATCACATTATGTGATGACTTGAATGTGTGGACGTGACGTCTGAGATGTGAAAAAGTTACTGCCCCTGAGGAATAAAGGCCCATTCCCATTGGCCCATTTCCCATCACCGATCTAGAGGCAGGAACCACCGACAGACTTTTGGCACTGCTGACCCAAAATCGGTCAGTGGAAACGACCCAACTCGTGAAATGACCCACGAAATTTTCTGCTTAGATTATGCTATGTGGCACCACCTACCACCTACCGCAGGCGGAGGGACGTATTTATGATATCAAAAGGCCGAGAATGGCACCCCTACGGGCTCAGTAAATACATGTTCTTATTATTACATAGCTAAATATCAAGAAAAACGCTATTTTGTATGCTTATTTTATGTATCTATTGATCTGATTCATTCAGGTGATATGGTCACAGTGCGCCCGAATATTCACTACGGGCGCAGTGCGCCCGAACATTATTTATACGGTACCCCTAGTAGCGGGTAGTATTTTATAGACGTTCGGCCATAGGTATGTAATAATAAAACGAAACTGACGTTATTGGTATTCTGCACCGCAGAATTGAGGTCCAACGTTCGTGTGCTTTGCTGTAATCAACATGCCTGACATTTTTCACAAATGTATAGAGAATCGGATGAATGAATTCAGAGGCATGTTCAAGGTACCACAAAACACGTTGACTGATTTGTATCGACAGTTGTGACACCGTCTCTGTTGGCCCGATACCAAAACAACTGAAATTTCTGAATATCCATGCAACTTTGTACATGATAAACGTACTTGGTACATAGGACAAGTGGGATGAATGACATGGTTACCCTTGTGCTTGTCTTCCCCGCTGTTGCATTTGAAATGTATTAAAAGGTATATCCTACAATTAGCAGTGGCGCAACCTGGTGATACATTAAAATTGGTAATTTGTGGCATATTCCAAACTCCAAAGAGCAAAATTTGAATTTTGTCTAGTTTGACCTAACCCAATAGGTAAAATAGGCCCACATTCATTTGTTCGATTTATATAGAAAATGTACTGAATAACATGGTTTTCTGGAATCAATTCAAAAACAAAGTCGGTGACCTAGAGTTTTTAAAGATTAAATGTGCAGTATGATACATTTCCTACATTCTGTGAAGGTTTGCAGAAAATGGGTTGCCCATGGCCTATGGTCAGGGGTGGTCATTGCCCCCCCTGGTGAAACCACTCTCCACTCGCGCATCCCTGCGCCACCTCTCCACTCTCGGCCGCACTAAACATCAAAGTGCGTGAGGTCGACACTGTCCTCTGTCTCATTCGCTTCTCAGGTCTCCTACACTCAACACATATTTTTCTATCGCTCCTTGGCTTATCGCCCATCGTACCTCCGGTCTCCATATTCCCCGAATATCGGCAGACGAGGACAGGGATACCAAGCGATTCAGTGGTTTAAGGATATATCGTGCAGTTATGTTGACCAGAAGCGCTATGGCGGCATCCGCATCCGCGGAAGCAGAAACGGACTCGGAGATAACCATATGGCAGCAGCCTGCGGCCGAGAGCAACCACGTGGACTCGGTCTCTCAACAGGGTACGAGTGCCAGCGGACGGTCTCGGGCCTCACGTATCACAGCCCTAGAGGCCAACCTCGGAGGGGTGAGGACGGACGTGAACGAGGTAAAGACGGATGTCAGCGAAGTAAGGACAGACGTGACAAAAATATCTCGGCAGATGGACGGCATGATGGACGTGATCATGCAAATCTCCCGGCCGGCATCGCGGAGGAGCAGCTCACGGGCTTCATCAGCGGCCGAACGGACAAGGGACTGGGCCCAGGAACAAACCGATCGCCTACTTCCCCCACCCAGGGCACTCCGGGAGACCTATACAAGTGAAGAACACCTTCAGCGGGAATTCGGCCGTGAGGCCATGCGCCACGACCGCACAACGGGTAAGAGCCTACTTTCTGATCTTAATGCCCGGAGGCCGACAGCGAAACCGTACATGTTCATGGACAGGGACGGGGTGTACACGCTGCATCAGAAATTGGACCTACGGTTGAGCCTCGGGCCTCTCGAGTACATTTCTTGTTTTGTGGCCCTATTGAATGACGAACGCGCCTTGCACCCCGAGGATAAGGACCACATGTTCAAACACTTATACCAGGTAACGGTCGACGCGCAGGCACGGCCGTGGGCAGGCGTCAGACGCTGGTCAAACTACGTTTTCGACCAAGTCGAGTCCGGCAGGATGCGGTGGTTAGATCACGGCCGGATACAGGAGGAGCGTGTCCAGCTCGCGATGACCGCCGCCCACACCTCTAACGCCAGTAACAACACGGAGACCGGACGTGCCCGGGGGAGCGAGGCCCCGTGCCGGGACTTCAATGGGGAGAGGGGGTGCCGCCACCGCAGCGACCACACAGAAGGGGGCATCCGATGGTTGCACGTGTGCACCTTTTGCGACTCGGTTGGCAGGAAGTGCGGTCACTCGGTGGACGCCTGCAACCGAAAGCTCACTTACGGCCACGGTTATGACAACACAGTGGCTCCCCCTGTACCCACACCACGGCGGGTACCACAGGCGGGGTACCAACTCCAGTCGACTACGCGGCCGGCGGCAGCACAGAGTGTAGTACAGCAACCCCAGCCGAGTTAAAAAAACGGGCAGGCCGCCCCCCGCCAGTAGACGAGGCGCGAAACACAGATGAAAGGGGGGCCGGCGGCACGGAGTGTTATGTAACTAAGCCGGCTCCCACACGTGACGTCACCGCTCACGTGACACCCTCGGCACGTGGCCGAGGGGTAGTGGTAAACAACAACAAAGGCGCGGGGAATACACTCCCGGAGGAGGTACGCCCCATTCCCGCAGCGCCGGCAATCCTCACCTAGGCGGCCGGTGTTAGTGTTACTGCGCCGGGACAACGAGAGGAAACTAACACTCCGGATTTCAAGGCACTTAAGGAGGTCTGTGAGACCGGGGTCCACCGGGAGGGCGTGAGGACGGACCCGTTCACCTTCCGAGAACACCGCCGGGAGACGTGGCCGGAGTTCACGGCCGTGGGGCCCGCGAGGCATGCGGAGATCTACCGGACCGTGCGCGACACGGGAATCCCCAACGCTCTCGGCGCGAGGATCGAGGTTCCTTCGGATCTCAACCTGGCAGCATGGGACCGTTTCCTGGGGACCGTGGATGGGGCGCAGGAGCTACTGGGATTCCTCCACTATGGCTTCCCCCTGGGATACCTCGGACCGGAGACCGACACGAGGGGCGTGGCCAACCACCCCAGCCCGAGCACTCACCCCGTACAGGTGGAGAAGTTTTTAAGGAAGGAAGAAAGCTTCTCAAATATGATGGGTCCTTTTGTTGAACCACCGTTCAGCCCGTGGTGTCACGTGTCGCCACTCATGACACGGGAAAAACGTGGTTCGGATGACAGAAGGATTATCACAGACATGACTTTCCCGCGGGAGTGCAGCGTGAACTCATTCATTATTAAGAACTCAGTCTACGGGCTGGAGCGAGATCACGGCCTCCCAACGGTGGACGAGTTTGTCGCCAAACTCGTTAAGGCAGGCACGTCGTCCTACATGTCGTCCATCGACGTGTCACGTGCCTACAAGAATTTCAGGTGCGATCCCCTCGACTGGCCACTGCTCTGTTTCACGTGGGAGGAAGGGCACTACTGCGATACGGCCATGCCGTTCGGTGCCCGAGCCTCCTCCTACCACATGCAGTGTGTGGCGGAGGCCATCGTGGGGGTAAAGGGATCGAAGGGAGTCACGGCCGCGATGTACCTCGACGACCTCATCATCCTCTCCGAGGACCGAGGTAAGGCGGCCGAGGACTTCAGGATCGCACGTGAGCTTTTTGCGGAATTGGGCCTCCCCGAGGCACGCGATAAAGCCCAGGAACCCAGCCAGAACGTCACGTGGTTGGGAATCGAGATCGACGCCCGTACGATGACTCTCTCGATCCCCACGGCCAAGCTGGAGGATATCCGTGGTCACGTGTCGGCCGTAGCGAAGCGCCGGACGTTGACGAAACGGCAGCTCCAGTCCGTGCTGGGCAGGATATTACACGTGGCGAGGTGTATACGACTGGCACGCGCATTTGTATCGAAGTTGCTCGAGGCACTTAGAGGGATGAGAGGTTTCTACATGAACATCAATTCGGAGATGCGCCAGGATCTGGATTGGTTCGTGCAGTTTGCCGAGGGCTGGAACGGCCGCGCCCTCATCCCTCAAGGCCCGCCAACGAGGAGGATCACCGTGGATGCCTGCCTGTCGGGTGTTGGAGGAACTGATGGCCGCTTCTCCTACTCCGGCCAGGTGTGCCCCGTCCTCGACCCCGTGGAGTGCATCTCAGAGCTCGAGGCTCTGAATACCATATACGCACTCCACACATTCATCACAGACAGGGATCGGGGATCACGGATTGAGGTGTTCTGTGATAACCTCGGCACAGTACAGACCCTCAATAGTGGGCGTGCCTGCAACCGAGTCCTGGCGAAGTGTGCCCGCCAGGCATGGATGGTGCAGGCACGTCTGCAGGTGGAACTCGTCTTCAGTCATATCCCCGGGGTGCAAAACATGATCGCAGATGCCTTGAGCAGAGCCCATCTGTCGAGGACGGAATACGATAGGGCCACCTCCCTCATTCAACTTCATGAGCTGTACCCTATCGTACCATGTACCCATGCCTCTTTTGTACCCGTACTCCATCTCTTCTGCAGATCGGGCGCTTCTCTTACTCCAGGCGAAGGCATCTGCGAGGCAGTCAGAGGGGCGTGCCCCAGGTACGCTCGCCAACCAGCGGTCCGCAGTCACCACCTACCTGGCATTTTGCAACCGGATGAGGGCGGACCCCGGGGCACCGACCGTGAGCCTGATCACGTGCTTCTTGGAATACGTGGCCGACCACACCCCCTCGCCAGCTACGGTCGCCAACCAGCTGTCGCACGTCCGTGCACATCTCCGACTGACGGGGGGGGGGACATGCGACCGAGGATCACCGCGTGAAGCGTGCCCTCGAGGGCATGAGGAGAAACAATGACTACGTACTAAATGTGAAACCCCCAATCCCCATGGAGGTATTCCGAGCAGTTCTCGAGGGCCTCGGGCCATCGCCCCTCCATACGGCGATGAGGGCGGGCCTGCTCCTCATATACTACGCCGCTCTACGGCAGGGGGAGGTGGCACCTCAATCGGCGTCCAGGTTCGACCCGGCACGCCATCTCACGCGGGGGGACGTGGTCCTCGGGCGCCGACACGTGACTATCACCGTAAAGGCGGCCAAAAACCTCCAGCACGTGGGGGAACAGAAGGTGATGCGCCTGGAGGCCGCGGAGGATACCAGAGTATGCCCTGTGGACGCGGTTCGAGGTCTGCTACGGGTTCACTGCGGGACCCGTTCCTGACGCTGCCCGATGGAATGACCATCACTTCACGGCTGATGACGAAGGAGTGGGACCGCCTCCTACAGGCCACAGGCCAAGCCGTGAAGACCTACACCCTCCACAGCCTCAGGAAGGCCACTGCCACTCAGGCCTTTGAGGCCGGCATACCTGAACTTAACATTCAGAGGTATGGGGGGTGGAGGTCGCAAGCTCACAGGGATTACATCAGAGTCACGGACAAAGAGACTGTCAACAAGTCTCTCATTGAGTCTCTCTCCTTCAAAAAGTGACTATAACAAACTTTCCCACCCTCCTCTTCCCATAACTATTGGCTTCTTGGCTATTTCTATTATTTTATTATTACATGTTCTGTATAACTATGTAATATTACATAATCTTCATTTATCTTATCACAAATATTTTCACAATTGACAAACACATATCTATGTGAATTTCAATATTTGTCATCTTGTCACAAATCTTATCACAATTGACAAACACATATCTATGTCAATTTTAATATTTGTCTTATTATTGATATTCATGTATTTCTCTTATTCATATCAATAAGACTCATAAAATTAAATAAAATTTTATAAGCCCACTACGGTTTCCACTTTGTTTCATTGGGGATCTGGGGTAATGGGTTGCCCATGGCCTATGGTCAGGGGTGGTCATTGCCCCCCCTGGTGAAACCACTCTGCACTCGCGCACCCCTGCGCCACCTCCCTACTCTCGGCCGCACTAAACATCAAAGTGCGCGAGGTCGACACTGTCCTCTGTCTCATTCGCTTCTCAGGTCTCCTACACTCAACACGTATTTTTCTACCCATCCACCCACTCCTTTTTCTCTCCTACTCCTTACACTCGTAGGGCTATTTCTATTATTTTATTATTACATGTTCTGTATAACTATGTAATATTACATAATCTTCATTTATCTTATCACAAATATTATCACAATTGACAAACACATATCTATGTCAATTTCAATATTTGTCATCTTGTCACAAATCTTATCACAATTGACAAACACATATCTATGTCAATTTTAATATTTGTCTTATTATTGATATTCATGTATTTCTCTTATTCATATCAATAAGACTCATAAAATTAAATAAAATTGTATAAGCCCACTACGGCTTCCACTTTGTTTCATTGGGGATCTGGGGTAATGACATGGGTTTTGCTATGTGAAAAACAACCTTTTGGAATTTCTATTATAAAACCATGATGAACATTGATTCATAAACCCAAAACTAGCACGTTGACCCCAGACTTTTAATTTATATATGTGTTCTACAACACTTTAGGATCATCATATTCAATTTTCAGGAAAATGACATGGGTCTTATTTTTCAAGCCATATTGAGCTCTTTAGAGACAATTACCAGGTTGAAGATGTGAAAGATACTCAATAACAACAAGTTTGTATTGTTTTAGCAGATGACGAAACCCCACGATAAAACACGTACGTTTTCATTGTTTCGGTATCATTGACTTAACCTATCTTCATGGAACACATAAGCAGTTGGTAAACAATTGTATCAAGCTTTGAGATTAGTGGTCCGTAATTTCTTCTCGTTAGATGTGAAGAACTCTACCCTCAAGGTGAGCGACTGTCAATATACCCCTTACTATTCGTGAATATGATAATCCTTATTTTTGAATTGAATATCCCTACTTTACTCAAAACTTCCTCGAAGCTGATTTAAGGAATAGTCCCCACGTGTACCGCGGGCTCGGCCACATGGAGCCACCTGGTGAAAGGATGTGTAACTAACTAAACATAGTTTGTGCTTCTTAGAGTTCTCTAGAAAATATTGGCCCGCGACCAAACCAGTGAATTCGGGATGCTAAGAAATCACCATGATCCAAGGATACTCTTCATGTAATCAAAGTCATTTAAAAAGACTACACGTCTTTACAAAACCATACCATCAGTACAACTACATATAACATCCACGAAGAGTATCTGGAAAAAATGAAGCATTCGCATACACTTGTATTAATGTATAAAATCTAAATGTCTCTGTGTAGGATATGGCTACAAGATCAAACGAGAAATGCTAGACCCCAATTCGGCAGTTTACGCATAGTAATATCCGAGTGACAGCGAAGATATTATGTCATCAATTATTGTAATTATCATCCATCTAGTAGTCCCAAATTATGCCATAATGCCAGAGCAGTGCAAGCATGGTGGAAATACGGTGTAGACATATGTAAGTTATGTAGTTCGCCAGTAATATATATAAACATAGTTATGACGCCTATACGATGATACTTATTCGAGGTGAAGGCCAGAAATCCTTCCGAACGAGTTCGAAGAACTCGTTCGGAAGGATTTCTGGCCTTGCATCTCTCCAATACTGGTAATGGGCATGCCTTACTCCCGCACCCATTCTTGCCGCTTGATGTCTCTACCTCCGCCCAGACCTTGGCAGCTTTTCTCAAGGCTTCATGGACTTCACACGCCTTCCTCTCAACATTCTTTGCCTTCATCTCGAGGTTGCTTCTCTTCACTGCGGTGCCACACTGGTGCCTAGAAGCTCCTCATCTGCACCACCGCAATTCATGATACCCACTCCTCCCTATCAATGGCTACCCTGCTCGTTGGGATACAGCATTCATGGGCCAATCAGAGAAGGAAACATACTTTAATGAACTTTATTCTGATTGTGTTTGATCATTTAATGAATGCTCATAATCAAAGACTAGAGCAAGTCTAACTCCTCCCCTGTGCCTAGCTCCACGGCCGGCTTCTTCCATGGCTGCCTGCGGCTCTTCCAAGACGTGGGGATCTCATAGGGGGCCAACCCCGGGAGGTCATCAGACCCCTCACTCTGTATCTGAACCCCGCTCCAGGCTTCGGGTGCACGCCGCATCAGCCTACAGGTCTACTCGCTCTATGGTGCCCCCTATCCACCCGCATCCCCCTGCCATCTTTTATCTTACCAATATGAACTGTTTATTTCCTTTTACACTTGTTCTCAACCTCTCGTCTGACTGAGTAATTTCATTGTTCATCCGCTGCTGTGTTGAGCCAATCATTACCACCACAATCTCGTGAAAATATACAAACCGCAATCTCAGAAGAAAATACATAAATACATACATGTGTATGCTAACAAATAGGTAAACATTTATGAAAACCATTGAAATTTATGACGGTTATTCTTCAATAAAAATATGTTGAGAAATCTCTTTTGTTCTAAGAACACGAGGTCTTATTTCTTTGTCATCATACATAAACGTGGAATCCATCATTATGATTTAAAGTAGGACTGAAGTAAGTAGAGTTAACCCTACTCACATTGATCCGAAACCACATACAGAGTACAAAACCAATTAATGAGCAAGGCAAACAAATATGATCAAATCAACTTTATAAAGATTACTTCCATCTCATCCCATCATTATCCAAGCTGATTGAGTACTCACCTTGCTAATCATATACATACTGAGCAGTAGTCCCAAATGACTATGCTCGTATCCCATGACGTTAATTTACAGCAAGACATGATCTATAAGAGATAATACAGAAAGGAAGATAACATATGATACAGTGAATCGTATCAGAACCTTGTTGAGAGGATGGAGTCATTTGGTACAATGATTTATTTTTAGTTCATTTATTGACAATGTAAATTTATATTACCATTCAACAGATTTGTACTTATTCTTAGCGTATTAAAACCACTACCATTGTACTTACTCCATGGAAGACAGGCCTGTGAGCCTAGTGTGTGTCCAGGATAAATAAATGAACTAAAAATAAATCATTATACCAAATGACTCCATCCTCTCAACAAGGTTCTGATACGATTCACTGTATCATATGTTATCTTCCTTCCTGTATTATCTCTTATAGATTATGTCTTGCTGTAAATTGACGTTATCTGTCATTACGGCCAATAACCAAAATCCATTAACACTTAGCCATAGGCGCTTCTCAGTGAGTTAAATTGGAAGATATCGGAACCAATGGTTCTTTAAGCAGGTGTGATACGCTTATTGAAACCATAGAGTGGCGCCGCGGCAGACGGGGACTGGCTAACGGTAAGTACAGGACACCAAGGGACGCGGTGATATATCGTCTCTAGAACGCCCTAGGTCTGTGATACATTCCCCATGTCCGGCATGGCAGACGGAGACAGACGCCAGCCCGCCGGCTGGAGGGCGCTGGGTGAGCATGGCCGGCGACACCCGGCGTGCGGCGGCGGCCGAGCACAGTGTGAGCTTACCAGGGTGGGTCGCCGCCCCTCTGCCGTCGCCGCGCCATTGTCCAAAACCCTGTTCCTCTGTCGCCGCTCATAGACCGCCGCCCACCGCAACCCAGCCATGGAATTTTGACCGCCGCGTTTGGAATGAAGTCTGTGGCTCTAGGCATTTGTAGTATACCACCTACTACATACCATCTTTATCAAGTTCGACTATCATTTACGTGTAGGCTACATACTCAAGCCACCGACTATCACAAACTGCCACATCCGGATGTCCTCCTTCAATCGTATTTTTCTCACTCGACATCGACCATGATGCCCTGCATACTTACTTTTAAATAGTAGGCCTATCTGTTGGCTCATTATTCCGCACATCACAGTTCATTATTCACAGTAATGTGATACCCTGTCACTAAGCTCCTTCCGTAGCATCAGAATTTATGTCAAGTAGACACTGTCACTCCATTTTCATCTTATTTACTTCTCTTCATTCGACACCTACACATGTATAGCTATCATGTTATGTCTCTCTTGTAGATACGGCTTCCTTGTATATTTTACAATAAGCAGCTCACTATCTGCCAATGACATTTTCAATTGCAACACAGTTTATTATTAGGTCCGGCGTCCACCTACTATGATATGGCTCCGATTTGGTCTACGATGCACCTCCCGATAAAAAATCAAAATCGCGTCGGAAGGTCACCTAATATCAGTGCAGTTGACCACGTTTCTGCGATTAGAAACCGATGAAAAACCCATACAATGCGTGGTGGATTGGCTTGTCTAGACATATGTCTACGATTTTACACCTTCCCGATATGGCACCGATTTTGACATTTTGTATTGGTGCCATATCGGGAGGTCTACGATTCTATCGCAGTAGGTGGACGCCGGGCCTTACTGTGTCTCACATGTCAACCCCATGCCTCCACATCAATTAACTCGTTATAAAAGGGATGTGATCTTCGGGAACATTGATCAAGTTGGAGCATGAGTAAATAATGATTTAAGAATGAAATGTGAACGATAGGGAAACGAACGAGTTTCCTTGTGTAGTCCAGTGCTAATCTATGAAAGCAATGAGGAACCTTATTGACACATTATGACCTTATGTTCCTGGTAGGCCATCTGTGACGATGATGCTGATTGTCACAAGTATTGATGTGTCACATCTCCTTTCTCTTTCTTCTTTTGACAGATGAGCATTTTGGTTATATTTTAATCGTCACCAACGAATTTCTCTGGCATTAAGGTTTGCTAAAATTTTGGTAATCATTAATGCTGACATGATGGACGTTGGGAAGTCTTGACGAATGCAATCATAATACTGACAGGTGAAATGTCTATCCGAGATATTCTACACTTTGTGAACCTTTGGTACCGATATATATATATATCTTTGAATATATATTCTAGTAGAAAGAAGATAACAGGGAAAATGAGTAACAATGCCCCGCAGACAAGAACATGTGTCGTTCACAACAGAATGACGTCGAGCTTCCACATCATAGTATCTGTTGTATTTTGGCTACCGAAAATTATTCACAATAAGACAGTTTACTGTATTGGACTAGTTCGATAAGCCAGCTTTGTGTTGTGTTTTCTTGCGCTAGATGCCTATGTAATGTCAAAGACTCTGTTCATCTGTACCTATAGTGCGCATGCATTGTCACTATTGTCAAGGACTATTAGTGCCCCTGTAATAGGTTTGGTGCTATTTTTCTCCATAGGCTTAACATTAGGAACTCCTACTCCACGGCTGTGAGGTTCGTGTACCCAATACTCAATGGCTAATTTGGTGATTCATTTCATCAATAAATAATGTTATACGGAGTGAGATAAAATCAGAAACCCACTCGATGAAAATAACTTGGTCTGCACTCCACCTCGTTTGAACTCAGAGTGATTCACTCAGCTTCGCTTTGTGAATTACTCTGCAGTCAAACTCGATAGAGTACGGACCAAGCTATTTTCATCTCGTGGGTTTCCTTCTGATACATCTACTACCAGCTCACTAGTATAATTGTATTGCTATGGATCTTCATGATGTATGCATGAGTGTCATCCACTGTAGTAAAGCTAACCACTAGGGACAAAGGCTATAGAGGAAACCTTTGAAAGTTTAGGGTCAGAGCTCGTATCCCATCCAGTTTGAATCACGTAGTAATTCACAAGGCGAAGCCACATGAATTACGTAGCAGTTCAAATGAGATTAGATTGAGCTCTGACCCCAAACTTGATTAGGTTTCTGAATTTATCTCATCCTTCACATTGACTAATGGGCTAATATTTGTGACATAATCCCCCATTGGATATTTTTCCTAAATATCCCATGGGCGTTGGATACGAGATCCCAATGTTTAAGTCTACGGAGAAAAAAATACCAGGGGTGAAATTAATATGTACATACCAACTTAAAAGGGTGAATGCATCGATATTTAGGATAGATAAGAGGTCATACTAACTTTACAGAACTTCAACTTTTCTTAAGATTTTGCCAATCTTGATTGGTACACCTTTGTATCATGTCTTGGCGTGATAACTACGATCACCTGGAAGCATACAAAAGTGATCAGGAGAATTTACAGCAGATTGGTATGTTTCTGTGTGTGTATTTTCGTACTGTTTGATATTCCTATTGCACACAACATTCGGGGATTTTCTCAAATTCAAAACTAAAATTGATTCCAGGAAATGTCAATACCATGATGGCCAATCTAAGCGTAATGCTACGCGTTTTTATAATTTCTTCATGCAAGATGTTCGTTGATTTTTGGCAGGGTAAGAGTGATAAGTTTCCCCGTCGCCCCTTCTTGAGATTATTTACTCAGACTACACCCTTACCCCTTTGCTTAACACTCACTGGTTTCAGACTGACACGTGGGACTGACAGGCTCATCACATGGTCACTTTACTCACCCCTCTCAACGAAGTGGCGGTAAGCCGAATGCTCCTTTGATAAGGTGGTCACCATCTCAGGTATTCTGGTCACCCTTTGAAGCTGACCGCCGTCGCGCGGCTGACCACAGCGATCGGACAGTCGGACAGTGGTCAGGGAGACCCGACCAGGGGCCCGGGGTTCTACCTGCCACCCGCGGTGCTTTAAGCTGTTAAATGGCCGGTATCAGGAGGGCCGCCTCGGGTACGGCGGCTTAGTGCTGACCGATTGTCCTGGTAAACAAACAATGCTCTTTCCATTGACCACACGGGGCTGACCGAAGTTGTGTGCAGATAAAGGTGTTGATAGGTAATTGTTTTCAAATAGCCCCCTGCCAGTTCAGTGGTGGAGGAGGGCTCCTAAGGGCAAGGATGTGTTTAGTGTGGGGTGAATGATAAAAAGAAATCGCCCGCCTTTGGGTGGTCGGCAGGGCGAGGAGTCAGATCTCAGACTTAAGACTTCATATTCCTCCATCACCCTATTATAGGCGGTTCTTTTGGAAAGGTATAAATTAAAAATCCAGTCTTCGATCTTGTTCATGGTCTTACAAATCAGTGATCTCTGTTCTGAAATTCACAAGCTTTTCAAAAAGCCATTCAACTCAGACCTGTTCCGTTTAAAGTACAATGTATTTCATGGTTTAATTTCTCAATATGTAGCTGATTTACTTGTAGTGTGACAGCCATGTTGTGAATTTCTTACATGGCCCTCCTCGTTTCTTCTTAAATCAATGTCACAAATGATAATTTGCTTATATCCCTTCTACGACAGAGCCCTCTGGAAAATCCTGAAGATGGACAGTGTGAAGCTTGGACAATACCTAGTTAGAATTCAATAAATATTCAGAATTGATACTTGTTTTCTCCTCTGTCCTCTGTCAATCGATTGAAAAATCAGTTCGATAAAATTAAGGCCAGCCATAGTAGTCACAGGCATGTCATTTATAAGATAATTGACATAAGCCTGCAGGCTACATCAAGGTGAGTGGTCTGTAAAATATCTACTTATACACACAAGGACAGTTCCTGAAATCAGCGTTGAAACTGTTCTACCTTCGAGACTCGCGATAAGAACCATGTGCCAATAATAATAACATCCACATCTTATTACTGAAATCTGATATATACGAAAGTTATCAGACTACATTGACATTCTACATCGAAGCAATAAAAATTTGAGAATAGCTAAGATCGTTTTCAAAAATAATTTCTTGGCTGTTTTTAGGAAACACAGCCCCTGTGGTTTTGGAATAGTCAACCTCCTTCAGGCTGGTATTAAACGTCACCCACCCAGCCTCCATCTTCACGTCACTACAGCCCCAGGACGTCACTGACCTCTGACTCACATATCAGGCATCATTTCAAAAGTCACATCTTGTCATGTGACATGGGTCGGTATATGCGCGTCACGGAGTCGTCAGTGTCATGTCACATGCAATAGGATGGATTCTATCACTCCATGTCAGCACACACACATGCATACGTGTGTGTAGCTTTAAAAGAAGATTGTGTCTTTTTCTATAGTCATTACCTATTGTATACTGCAGCTGGTTTTCTTTATATTGATTTCATTGCATTTACATCACACTGAATTCTTTAAGTATTCTATGTTGTATAATAATTATAGCCATCTAATACTTTTTCGGATGGTACAATGCATCAATAAATAGAAGTCTTCAGATTTATAGAACTGAACTTTATAACGAAATTTAACGTGGTTTTTAATGGTGTTTTCCCAAAGAATTTAGCTAGCCATGATTTTTGGTGGCATTTTATTTCTTTCGCGATACACACTTCTGCTGGATATTACACATTTCCCGCGAACTTAGTCGTCCATAACATGCTTCTACAATAATATTCATCTGTGGTCTCTTTTTTATTTCATAGTTTTTATTTCAAGTATGAGATTGTTTCTTAACTATATACTTATCTGTGATCTTAATTCATATTACGTATTGAGGTACCACACTTTTTTCGACTCAAGTGGCATTGCCGGTAACGTTTAAAAGAAGGTCATACTTTTCATCTTTCCTATAACATATCCTTAAGCTTTTTCATGAGTCTCTGTGTCTGTGTTTTTTTAAACATTTATTTATCCTGGGTCGTGCTCAATCTTACGATTGGTTTTAATGCACGCCCAGCCTTGTTGGTTACAGCATTGGTATCTCGATTTGTTTTGCATAGGACAAGTTAACATATATACACAGATTACATAACAGTCAACAGTAATACATATCATTATATAACAGTCGTATGGCATATGGGTAGAGATGAGCTAACTGAGGCCAAGAGGGGCTAGAGTCCCGCTCTAGAATAGGTCCAACAAGGTAATGTTCGAAAAAATATACATTATGTGGCACAGTGAAGATGTTGAAATTGTCTATCACTTCAAGCTAGGAATAATCATAACCATGTATCAATAACAGGCTAAGTATAGAATTTAAGGTATTTTAGAGTTCAAGTAAGTTTTTTGTACTTTCTTAAAAATGTCCAGTGTTGCAATGTTCCTTGTTTCCGGTGGGAGTTGATTCCACAATGTAGCACCATAGGACATTACTGAGCGTTTATATGTATTAGAGCGAGGTAATGATATTTTAAATAGTGGCGCTGTACTTGCTCTTGTAACCCTAGTCTGTTCTTGGAGTAAGACATTCTCCTTTGATTTAACAAATAGGTAGTTTAAAACATGAGTCTTTCGTCGGTCTTCCAATAATGGCAGTTGGGCTGAGCGGTGTAATGTGATTATATGAGTGCGTGGGTGTGCTCTAAGAATAGTCCGCAAGGCTGCATTCTGCAGAACTTGCAGCTTATTCCGTTCACACTGGCTACAGTTACTATATAGAATATTGCCATAGTCAATAATGGGTAGTAACATAGTTTTATAGATCTTCATTGCAGCATCTTGGGTACTATATGGACGTATCTTCTTTAACAGATAAATTTTGTGTAGTATTTGATTAGATAAATTCCCAAGGTGAGCTTTAAAGTTCAGGCATTGGTCGAGAGTCACACCCAGGTACTTATATGAGGGCACCCATTGTATCATTTCTCCGTTTAGTCTCAGGACACAGTCATCACGCCTGTTTCTTGAGATTCGGTGTGAGGTCCCATAGATTACAGATTTAGTTTTTTTTGTATTTATAGTTAGTTTATTACGATCACACCAGGTTGCAATATTGTTAAGATCAAGTTGCATGTTTTCTACGACTGCGTTTAGACTGTCTCCTGAGCCAAACAATACCGTATCATCTGCATACAGTATACATTGGGTGTCATCGTGGCCCATATTCCTCTCCACACATGCTTCAATATCATTTATATAAGCAATGAACATCATAGGGCCGAGGATTTAACCCTGCGGGACTCCACATGTAATTAGTGCTTTAGTAGATTTGGTATTGTTTGCAAGGGTTTCCTGGGTCCTATTGTTCAAGTAGCTTTGGTACCATTTTAAAATTTTGCCAGAAATCCCAAGTTTGGCTAGTTTTTTTATAAGAATTTTGTGATTTATAGTATCAAAAGCTTTCCTAAAGTCAATATAAGTGCATACAGCTAGTTTATTATTGTTTATAGCGTTAAAAATATAATTTGTCAGTTCTGCAGCTGTGTTTATGGTAGATCGATTTTTCCGAAAGCCATTTTGATTATTTGAAAGTAGATTATTATCATCAAGAAATTTCATTGTATGTTCATGCATTACCTTTTCCAGGATTTTACCGGGTAGCGGGAGGAGGGAGATGGGCCTTAAGTTATTCACATCACAACTATTTCTTTCCTTTTTTAGTGGTATAACAATAGCATGCTTCCATAGATCAGGGAAAACACCAGTACTCAGCGACTTATTAATTAAGAACGTAAATTGGTTTACCAGTGCCAATAATGCATCTTTCAAGTACACAAACGATAACCTGTCGATAGCAGATGACTTAGTAGTATCAATTAGCTTCAGAATTTTCAGAACTTCGTCTTCATTTGTTACAACTTCCAGTAGAGTATTGGCGCTGGTGCGGCCAGTGTAAACCCAAGGTTTAGTATGGGACCTTGCCAGGGTCGGCCCTATTTCGGTAAAAAAACATGTAATATAATAATACATCACACAATATATTAAAAACTCAACTTCCACCATTGAGGATGCACGATGAGGATGCACGATCCACATATTCACAAACGTGTGTCATCTGAGGGGCAGGAAAATGATCATACGCAAAAGTCTAGATTGAAACATCGGCGTGCATCGTAATCGGTTTTAGGAACATTGTAAGGCCTATCATAGACTTTTTGGAACTCAGTGGACGCCGGGCATACTAGTAATGGGAGTACACGTTGCATGGAATGAAAAATATGAACAACCCGTTCATGATCACTGTTTTTACTTTCTTTGACATCTTCATTTAGAGGAATCCCCAACGTTGTCCGTAATTTTGCACTCAACAAGAATTATGGGATATATCAATATCTTGAAAATAGCACCAGTAGTACAAATCAGCTTTTATCAGAAAATGACTATTCGACACAGAAAAAATAACAGCATGATATAATATATGGGAATAACACCCCACTCTTTGAAATAAAATAACATATTTCAGAAATGTTTCTCGGTATCTTCATCATTTCAAAGGTCGCTGCATTTCTTCATATTTCCTGTGATCAATACTACACTGGGTCCCGATGCTGCTCATTCTGCTGGCAGACATACCTGCCCAAGGTGTTACAATTATTAATTACCTTGTCAGGAACGGTGAAACTTGTGTTTGTGTATTTTTGTAACGTGTACCGACACCTAGCCGAGAGTCATCAGAATGTTTCAGAAGTCAACCTGAACAACTTAATCGTCGCGCCCGGTGGCCGGTCTTTGGCCAGGTTGTCGCCGTGTTGGGCGTGCACAGTGCCCTCGGGGTGGGCTCTGTTCCTAATTACATTTTATACCCAGACTTCACACTGCCGGACGTGATTCTGGCTCCCGCCCTAGGGGTGAAATTGTCGTCTGCCCGGCTGTCCTAATTGGTGAGTGGTCCAGAGGCGGCGAAAGAGGGTGAAAGGGAAAAGGACGTTTGCATATAGGCGGGTAGAGTCAGGGGGTGGGGGTGAGTGGAAGGTAGGGGTTTGTAGAAAGGGGTGTGTCCCGACAGGGGAAGGGACACCCTCCCCCCAACCTTTCACGAGATTCTGGTAAAAGGCATTGGTCAACGTGTATGGGGAGCAGTCCCTCACTGGCAATGCTCAGGTGAAAGTAGCCGTCCTGGAAAACAATACTATACCTAGCACCCCTCTCTGCATTGGCCGCGCACTGTAGGTCCTATTACCAGAGGACATCATTGCAACCCCTCGGCTGGATAGAACGAGAGGTAAACGAACAAAAAATACCACATTAGATTTTTATCAGCTAGGAGTTTGGAGACACTGCTGTCATACACAGGCTCAGTTACCAGTGATATGGGATCGAACGACGAGCCATGCGTGACCACCTCCGGACGTCTCGACACAGGAGGACCTGCTGACCCAGCACTTGGAGGAGGTATGGCGTGTGGCGCGGTGTCGGAGCACGACGTGCGGGAATTCAGGCTGAAGATCAACCAGAGAGAGCGGATGAGGATGCACGATCTCAACTCCGCCCTGGACGGACTGCGAGAAGTAAGACAACCCTGCCTCTAACTTATAGACACAGACACAGCCGTGGGCTTTTGCTAAGACCAATCTGAATGATGTGGCATGTCTCTGATAAATATGGCCAAGTATTCTCTGATAAAAATCTAGAATATGATAAGTATAGATTAGCATACTTCTGAATGGGCTTCCCCGCCCCCACTTGAGAGCCTCCCCCCCACGTTATAAATTACGTATACGTTTGCTAAGATGTAATGCGTTAGTAATCGCTGCCCTGATCAAACCAATCTCTGAAAGGTGGAGCATTGGAAAAGCAATGAAAACGCCCCGTAAATATTCGGGTTTTCCGCCCAATCTTGGTTTTCATATTTTATTTTGAGGTAGAAACACCTTCTATTCCTTGATTATGGTACAAACCTGTCCATGTTTCTAATTGGCTTTATACAAACATTTATAACTTTATCATATTAGATTTATGCATCAATATGTTGTTTTTTAAGGTGATGCCTTATGCAAACGGTCCCTCTGTGAGAAAACTGTCTAAGATCGCTACCATGTTACTCGCCAAGAATTACATCCTCATGCTGCAAAGTTCTCTGGAGGAGACAAGGAAGTTGTTGTCTGAGGTGTATCGGAACAACAGAAAATCACCACGAATCGAACCTCAGGTCAGTTTAAATAAAATCATATAAGGTACTGTTGGTGATCTGATATCCACTAGGAATTTGTTTAAAATGCTGATCCGTTTGTAAACAAACAATTTTAAGATATGTGTTGGTTTTTAATTAAAGGAGAGACATTTAGAAAAGAGGATAATTGATGTCAATATTAGCAACAATACAATCACTATTTTGCTTGGCGAATATACTCTATTCCTTAGTTCTAAAGATAAAACCGATTCAAAGCTGCCAAATAACTGAGAAATATACGTAGTTAGTGGATACGGAACTTATTAGATCTAGGTTAAACGAAATCATATTGATATTATTACAGATTGGTCGAAAGTGTATAGAGTATGAAAAAAACGTTTGTCCATGTAAAACTCTTGCAATTGGCCATGTGTTGTCAATTATATGTTATGTGTTCCTAGGTCTTAAGGACAACCAACATTAAAAACCATTATGTAGTGAATATTTCTAGTCAATAGTCTCTCTTTTTCAAAAACGAAATAATAGTGTAATTTGATGCTTGCAATATTCAAAGCAGAGGCTTGTGACTTTGAAGTATTGGTGAACCGAACAGGTTTGGGTATCCGTGTAGCAATATTGCAAAAAACGCTTAACTTCATATTCAAAACTATCACGACTAACACCATTTTCTTTGTGCGTATTTCAGATGCCCATACCTAGCTTATATCATCATCTGCAACACTTGGAAGGGCATCCAACAAAGCCTCCTATCTCCCCTCCTGGTAGTTCTTCAGTGCATGAGACCGGGACAGCACCGTCGTCGTCCGCTCTCCATCCTCCAGGCTCCATCCACACTGCTCAACACCTCCTGACGTCCGCGCCCAACCTCTCTCCTCCAGGCGGCAGCACAATACACTACACGCCAGCTTCTCCTCCAGGGACGTCTGCGGCGCCAACTCCAGGCGGCGCCACTGGGCTATGTCGCCCGGTCCCTGCCAGCCACACTGCTCCAGGGCTGGGCACGACCGTCGGCGCCAGTTTCACCCTAGTGCCGGGCTTCTCCGGTATGCTGCCCCCACTCCCACCTCTTCAGGCTCCTCTTGTGCATACTGTCTCCTCCATGGCACATCCACTGCCCACACCAGCCCCTGGAGCGCTGCACACCTCTATCGCCGTCCGCGGGTCGCTAACCACGAGTCCCTATACGCGCCCTGGAGAGGGAGGACTGCCCAGGGCCCTTGTACATAAGTCAAGTGCATTCACACCCACGTTGCATCTCCACAGTGCTGCAACGTGTCCCTGTTCACACTGTAGGTTCAGCGCCGAGGCTTTAGCTCAGCCTGCTGGAAAGTAGGCGTAGGCCTATATAATGAACACTGGAATGAGAAATCACGGACCAACTGAACAATTTGAAACTGCTATTTACAATTTTATGTGTTTCAACCAGTTGTCACTTCATTCTAAAATCAAAGATTCGATTTTGTTCTGTTAAGTTATGCGACCAAGATGTGGATATTCGAGAATTGAAATAAACGTTATCATGTTAGTTTTGAATTTGTGAGTCTGTCTGTTTGCTTTCTTATGTTATTATCACGAATGACCACACAATAGTGAATAAGCATCATCCCGACGAGAGATGCATTCTTTAGCATATCATGAGGCCAACATTAGAATGTAGGATACAAATGATGGATACTGATCACATAATTTGAATTTACATTCTGTTATAGTTTCTTCGATAAGTTAAATACTCGAGACGATTTTCGTTAAATGTGCGGATGAAAATGTACATACGTACCTTTGATTTTAATAGTCACTTGTGCATTGTATGAGTGAAGCAAAAGAGTCAATGTCTTTCCATATTCAATCAGAAAAACCGTATATCCCCCCAAAAAATTCATTTAACATTGCATATATATATGCCCTCTTTTAAGGGCACATTTATCTTATCAAGTCATCATATTTAGAACGTGATGTCATTTCTCTCATGAAATAGTTCTAACAAGCGGGATGCATGATCTGGGGAGTACAGATATATATGCATGCTTCAATCAGAGAGGAATCTTGATACAGTTAGTTCATTTAACAGGCATGCTGCTATCCATATGGCTACAAATGCAATTACTGATATCTCCCATAAGAAAGTAGGGAAACCGCCATGGACATGATAAACAATTGTTTATTCGCATGCCTACTACCCCCATACCCACTGTCCCGTGAGTATCATAGATCTCATGCACGAGACATGTCCCCTCGCCGTTCATCTGACCTTGTGCTGTAGGTCCTGGAAAGGGTCGGAGGCCTTTGTCAGTGGCATCGTGCGCCATGCGAGCTAGTGTGACCTGTCTCCGGTAAGGGGGCGCTGCCGTGTGTCTGTGCGGCCATCAGCGCCCCACGCGGTGGTCATCGGCGCCTTGGGCAAGACCATTGTAAGGCTTTTGATGGGCGGCCGCGTGGCCACGGGAGTGCCTCAGGGCTGCTTACTGGCACCCATTGCCTCAATGCTGCTGCCTGCCGCCCGAGGACCTGTCGTTAGCTCACAAAGTGGTCCATCTGTTTGTTTTTGCTTTCGACACGGTGTTGCGGAGGAAATTGACCATAATTAAACTCTTTATGGTGATGGTTGTCACGGTCGGCCATCAGATGGGAGAGGTTGGCTAGGAAGGTGTCACGGCAAATAAAAGCGTTTGAACAGGGAGGCCCCCTAGGCAGAGGGCATTATACAACATCTGAGGGCCTCGTTAGCGTAAAGGGCGACCTGGTGGCCATACCCCCACCATACGTGCACCACCTTTGAAGGGGGAGGATCTAATGGCTCCAAGGTGACTTCTGACATCATTACTGGTCTGATACGGGCACATTTACCCCAGAAGTACAGAGGGTTGCAGGGGAGAGGACTAATAGGCTCGACGGTGATTTGTCAGGCAAGTGTGTCATAGAAGTACACAAAGAGCTCACTCACTTAGATGTGACATACCAATCTCTTAAGTTATTCAGAATATATATATATATATATATATATATATATATATATATATATATATATGAGGTAAAAAGTGAAATAAAGTAAGACATGAAAGAGCACCATCTGAGCAAGATTCATTTATAGATTTCCACCATAAAATGTATATCATGACTGCTGTGAAGTATTTCCTTCATAACTTACGAAGAAAGCATCCCACTGCATAAGTACTTGAAAGCTAGAGACGATGATAAACTATGACCATGCAATCTGGTATCTTAACAGAACATATGAGATAGATACAAAGTGCAATAGATATGTGTATAGGTTCGGTGTGTGAAGCTGAACATCTATAATGTGCTCTTCCCAAATTTGACTATAGTCAAATGAACAAAATAGAGCAATATAAAAATTATCCTGGATTGAATGAATTATAGAGTTCTTGTAATAGATTCGATTGAAAAGTGTATAATGTTGGCCGAAGCAGAGGGCAAGCTGTGTGTGCATACCACATATGACCTGAAGGTGCGTACATTCACTATATTGATCTGTACCACATACAGGTCATATTTGAAAACTGATGTCTGAGCTTATATCCTACTGACATACAATCATATTCAAACCGTCCAATCATAGAATACTTGATAAGGAGATACCATGTCAATCATACATAACTCCGCCCACACGCCTCCCACCGGCAGGGCCCCGGTGGAGGGTGATAAGGCCTCATATGATCCGTTACAGTCCTCCCTCTTTCAAGCGAAATCTTACTAACATCTTGTTACATTCATTGTTACCTATAGCACAGTAGTACACATATTCATATAATATGTGCGAGTTAATTTGATATTATGACTTGAGATCCATGTTTCACCCTTACTCGTGCCGTAGTCTCCTATTCCGCTCCTTTATCTAATGCCGCCTCTGGATACATTGTAGCATTCTGCGTATGAATAGGTAACAAAGGTATGTCCACCACGGGCTCTTGGACTAACGTACGTTGGATATCACTAATCTTGTCTTTCACCATCTTGAGAACAAATCGCCGTTTAGCGTACACATACCAAAAGATACATCCTACCACAATCAATACAAAATCCAATAATCCTAGCGAAACCCCAGACACCACCAATTTGTCGTATACTGAAACTTGCTCAAAAGGTTCGACTGCCCAGTCCCCCAAGTCCGTTACTGACCTGGTCAATGATCATAATTGTCTTAATTGTTCAAATACCTTATCCTCAACATCTTTAGGCCAGGAAACGGATACTGCAGGTAACCTCAGAGGTTTTGACGGCACCAAGTGCACCTGCCTAAATCCTATCTGCACACCTTTCACGGTCCAGTCTTTGGTTTCTAATCCACAACGTTCGCCTAACACCAGCTGTGTTATATTTGTCAACACCGTCCTTCTGGCCGTTACCCCCACACACCGATGTACCACCATTAAGGTTTTGAAAGGTACTATCGTAACTACGAATGGCTTGGAGATGTCTCTGATCACAATCGAATCGACATCGGGTTTGGTCCTAATAGTCACGTTACATCGATGCCCACCTTCTCCGGCTATCAATTGAGCCTCGCATGAAGGTCGATTATAATGAATGGCAGGAAAACATAGCGCGGGTCGCTGACCCATACACACATCTTCTCTTGGAATAAACGATGCTCTCGATTCCGATGCTACCGCCACCTTTCGTCTTCCTTCGATGGTGCGAGTTAAGTTGTTCGTTAACAATATGGGAAAGTAGCGCAGTTCATACATGAGGTACACATCTCGACTCACCGCTGGTAACAATATCTTATATGCCAACTTGCCTTGTCGAATCCACAGATCGTCTATCTTCACGTGCCGGTAGTACCAAGTCTCCGGTAACACTGCATGTCCTTGATGCTCTAGTTCTTTCAGTATCATTCTTAGTTCTCCGGGAAATAGAATATCTCGAGAAAGCGCACCTCTTTCCAACTGTAGTATTTGCTGATGAAATAAGTCGGCTGCCCTTGTGAATCGTTCTACTTCTAATTCCATCACGGAGAGTACTTGGTTGACGATCTGATTGATCTGTAATGTCTGGATGGCGAATATGTGATCATTTACCTTTTTGTTGATATTCGTGAGGATCACTTGAAGCTGTGCAGTATGTTCCTGTAGCGCTTGTAGCTCTTTTCTCGTTTGCACCCCGTAATTCTTGGTGATATTTAGTAGGGATAGTAATTGTCCTTCATGTTGTTGTATCCTGTGAACCGAAGATCCGAGCTGACTTATCCTTAACGCTAGATTGTCAACCTGATTTTCTGTCGCCACTCCCAAACACGCTCTCGCTAATTCCGCTAACACCGATCTTATACCGCGACGTTGTCTCCCCGAATTGTCCTCCAATTCCTCTTTGATTTTTTCGCCGCCTTCTTGTAGTACCTTCATTGTCTGTGCCATTCTTACGTTCCATATCGCTATTGTGTTCTCCTCTACTCGATCTACCGAAAGGTTACTATAATGTTGTACCTGTCTCACTAGTCCGGATAAGTCTGGCATGCTGGGTGCATCCAGCGTTACCACAATTGTCCATAGCGCGGATATCACTCTCACTTCTCCTTCCACTGTTACTAATACTCCATCCGTTTGTAACAGCGGCGACGAGTCCGTAGCGGTACACAGAGCCATACTACACGCTAACAACAGTACGCTGATCATTGTCCGATCCTGTGTCTTCCGATGTTGACGACCACTCCCGGTAATTAACACTGGAGTGTTGGGGTAGTCCTTGGATTGATCTATGTTCTGCTCGTGTACGTGCCGTTCGTATAGAGGTGCTTGCTGCATCTGTGTCCACTACGATCCCGTCTGCGTTTATGTAGTCGGTTTCGAGTCTTGATGTGTGACACGTGGATTCGGCTTCAGTCGCGCTCTCCTCTGACTGGTGTGTATTGTTGTCCGTTACACTTCTTATCGATTCCACATCATATTCTGAAGGATGTGTATTTGTCCCGACGCTTGACTCTGCGCTGTCATCCGTGCCGGTTACGTAATCCCTCCCACTACAGCTGAAGGGGTCCATATCTTCTGTTTGATGTTCCGCCCTTTCTGTGATCTCGCGTGTTACAACCATATCGTTATCGGTGCCTTCGTCTGTTACGCTCTCCAGTCCCGTTACCGATTCGATACTTGGACTTGTCGACTCGTTATCGTTATCGTTGTGTTCATCCGTCGATGGACCATCGTTCCTTTGATTACGCCACAGGGGATCGTGCGTAATCCTTTGAGCTTGAAGGGGTGGTATTTCAGGGTGGTCAAGTTTTACCGATAAGCCCGACAGTTGTTCCGATAGCGTCGATGGTGCTCGTTGACATGTCGTGGATTTGCGACTGCCTAGACTAGGGGTTGTTACGGTGTCGCGCCCAATACCGGTTCGGTGTGTCAGTGTCGTGTCCCCTTGATACCTGTGATATCGGTTGTTTATCACTCGTCCGTTTGAAGGCCTCTCCTGGTTATCACGCGTGGATTCACACCGATTGTCCTTTGTGTTCTGAAGTAGCGTGACATGTCTTCTCTCAATCCCCCTTGACACTTCTTTTGTGAGCGGTAGATATGTCATTTTTTTGGGCACAGGCTTTAATCGATCGATATTAACTCGTAATATTTTCCCAGTGTGATGGTATAAGGTCACAACATTGTTACGAACTTTCCGTATGACATAACCATGCAAGTATGGTGCTTGAAATGTTGTCGTTCTTACATTGTGCAGTAACACTTCTTGTCCAACTTCGTATTCTGGTGCTGTTTTTCTTTGGTCTAATCTCTGCTTGTTTTTTGCTTGTAACTGCATGGTGCATTGCTTCGCCTGTATCAATGCCTCTTCTCTTTCCTCTATTTGATGTCTCAACACTTTCAATTCTTCTCCGGGCGGGGTCTTGTGCTTACTCTCCAAAGTTGGTGGCTCCCTT
Source organism: Alentia gelatinosa (assembly GCA_950022655.1). Taxonomy (NCBI): domain Eukaryota; kingdom Metazoa; phylum Annelida; class Polychaeta; order Phyllodocida; family Polynoidae; genus Alentia; species Alentia gelatinosa. The sequence goes on along the minus strand of OX465580.1, from coordinate 29,871,532 downwards.
CCGTGTTGCAAAAAGTATGGTGAAAAACCGGTAACTGTGGAAATTGACGATCGATATGCCCACAATGCAGTTGGCAACTTCTTTTCCCATTCTTCCGGTTTGCCCTCAACTAGTTTTGACAACATTGACTTAATGGTTCCATTGAACCTCTCGGTTTTGGCATTGGTCATTGGATGATATGCTGTTGAATATCTCCAATGTATCTGGTGGTCGTGACACAATTGCTTCACCGATTCATTGAGAAACTCCGTGCCTCTGTCGGATATGATAATGCGAGGTGCGCCATGTCGCATTATCCATTGTTCTTTCAAAAACTTCACTACCTGCACTGCTCTTTTGTCCGGAATTGGCAGAATTTCTGCCCATCCTGTCCCATGATCAATACACATCACGGCATATTTGTTTCCTCTTGATGATTCGGGTAATGGCCCTAATAGATCAATACCAATGATCTCGTTTGGGGCCGTGGGTGTGGGCAACGGTTGCGCCGGGGGATACGATTTCATGGGTCGATAAAGCACACACACTGGACAGCTTTGTAGTATTTCGTGGATCTGCCTTCTCATGTTTGGCCACTTATACCTCAACGCTATACGTTGAAATGTTTTCTGCATTTTCTGGTGTCCCAGCTCCTGGTGTACTCCTAATACTAGGTTATTTACCAACTCGGGTGGGACCACTATGCGTGGAAAACTTTGCCCCATCAATGGATGTAACGCATACAAAACACCCTGTGTTACCACATAATCGTTGTCTTTGTTCAGTCCCTGCCGATATTCGGACCTCTTGCTTTGACACCTTATCAATTCTTCCCTGTTCAGAAAATGATCATCCCATGGACCATCTTCCGTGCTGATTGTTACATTAGGTGTTGAAGGTCGAGATAATAGTGATGCTGCCTCTACCCAGTGAGACTGTGCATCATCAATATCACATGCATGAACTGGCATTTCACTTTCATTGTCTTCTTGTTTTGAACGTCGAGGTGGTAGACGAGATAACATATCGGCGCGAATCTTGGACACACCTTTCCTGTACTCGATGGGTGCACCGTATTCCGCTAACAATACCGCCCAACGTTGTATACGGGAATTCCGTACCTCTTGTTTGAAGAAAGAGACCAAGGGTTTGTGATCCGTTATAATTAAGAAGTTGGCGCCGTAAAAATACGGATTCAGCTTTTGCAACGCATAGATGATTGCAAACGCTTCCTTCTCAATTATTGCCCATTTCTTTTGACTGACGGTGAGCTGCTATGTATTGAACCGGTCGCTCTACACCCTCAGAATCAACTTGCGTGAGAATTCCGCCTATGCACGTATTGCTTGCGTCGACATATAGTTGGTAGGCTCGCGTTGAATCCGGAAAAGCCATGATTGTTTCCGAGGTTAACATGGTTTTCAACTGCTGAAATGCTTTTTTCCTTCGCGTTGTCCATTGAAACAGTTCGTCCTTGTGGGTTAACTCCACCAGAGGTTCCACCGCCTCAGCGAAGTTGGGTATGCACTGGCGGTAATACCCCGCTAAACCCAAGAATCGCTGTACTTCCTTGACGGAACCAGGTACAGCCATATCTTGTATTGCCTCGATTTTGCTCGGGTCCGGCCTAATGCCGTGTCGACCTACTATGTATCCCAGTAATTTCACTTCGGGTTGTCTCAACTTGCACTTGTCTGAATTGATGGTGAGTTTATGTTTTGCCAACAGCTGAAACACTTGCTCTAGATGGTGTGTATGATCCGTCTCGTTTCGTGAATACACAATGATATCATCAAGATATACTAATGCTGTTTTGTCTAGTAGGGGGGACAGAACCATATTGATATAGCGTTGCCACGTCGCCGGGCTGTTGCAGTATCCTTGAGGCATACGCGCGAATTCATACAACCCACCGGGTGCTGCAAATGCTGTAATTTCCCTACTTTCTGGTGTTACCGCTATCTGGTAATAGGCGTTTTTCAGGTCAATCACTGAAAACACCTTGGCGCCAGACAATGCATCAAAAATATCTTGAATATGTGGAAGGGGGTGAGCATCTTTCTTACATAATAAGTTGACCTGACGGAAGTCCACACAACACCGAATACCACCATTTTGTTTCGGCACTATCAACAGGGGCGAGGACCACGGACTTCTGCTTGGTGTGATCACTCCAGCACACAATAACTTGTCTATTTCCTGTTTTACTTGGTCTTTCAAAGCCAGCGGAATACGGTACGGTTTCTGTCTTATGGGAATGTGATCTTTTACGTTGATGTGTAATACTACCTCAGGTGCCGCCTGTAGCTCCCCATACGCGTTCTCAAAGATCTGAGGATAACGAATCCTCCACTCATCCAATTCTACCCGTACGCCTGCTACTTCCGCTATGGAGTCTTCGCATGCCCCATAACAAAAGGGCTGACCATTCAATATTACCACTTTATCCGCACAATTTAGTTCACAACCCAGTATCTCCATGGCGTCAATGCCCAGCAATAAATCATGTTTTAGTTGATCACACACGTACACCGATATTTCTTTCTCCAGAATAGCAATTTGTGCAACCCCTTGTGTCTGTATGGTATGACCAGAAAGGGAGTGTAGCGGCACACCGGGTAGCAATACCGGCGGACACTCAGATTCTTTACACAATGTTTTCCACATACTTGTCGTTACCAGTGATCGTGACGCGCCAGAGTCAACCAACGTGTGAATTCCCATACTGCCCTGTTGTACACGAACACACACATGTCCATCTGACGCGGCCACTAGTTTCCCTGGTACTGACCTTGATACTGGTTTTGAGCGTATCCTGCGTGTCCGTTCTGGGTTCTGTCGGTGGTCTGTTGATGTACTGCGTTACCTCGATTCCAATCTCCTCCATTGTGGTATGTCGTGTTGTCCTGCTGCGAATATCCCAGCCCATTTCGATTGGCACAGTTCATAGCTATGTGACCATAGCCTTGGCATTCATAACAGCGCGTGTTGGCAGATGATGTCCTGTTACCTGCACTGCCGCCTCCTCGTCCCCTACCCCGACCTCGTCCCCGAGGCTGCGAGGGGGGCGCTCCCACATAGAAGATGTTCGGTGCTGCTGCAGAGGCACCTTGCTCCACGTAATGAGGCGCTACCTGCATCGCGGGGTAGGTGGCTCCTCCCGTCATAGGGGACGGATTCGTTGTGGTCGTTTGTACAGCGGCTACCTCTGGCGATTCTTTAGTTTTACTCGGTTTTAAAGCAACTACTAGGGACTGAATTTGCCGCTCCAACGACTGCAATACTCCAGCTACTTTCTTCATAGAGTCCTCTTCCTCGGTGCTTGTCGGTCTTGCTGTTGGGGAGATCGCAGCTTGTTCTAACTCTTCCACATCTAAGTCTAATACACTCGCATTATGGTTTGCAGCCTCGATAGCTTCATCTACATTCTCCGGCCTACTACACCCCACGGTATTTCTTAATTGAGTACTCCGAAGCCCGTTAATAAAAAAGTCTTTCAGCTGGCTCTCCACTAATTCCATACGCTGTTCTTTGAATGTGTATGCCCGATGTACATCTTCCATATACCGCTCACTGTACTCACGTACCTTTTCACACCCGCCTTGCTGTGCCTTTTCCACTTTCCGCCGAAGAGACTTCATTTCCGCGGGACTCAAGAATTTTCTTAGGATGGCCTCCTTCAGATTGGTCCATATTACTACTACCGGAGGCTCTTGTGCCGGTAATTCCTCCTTAACACTGTCTATATACCGAGCAAGTCCACCTTTGGCTTTGGCCGACACAGCTTCCAACATCAGCGCTTCTCCGGGCTTCACGTTACGTTGTGCATAATCCAGAGAGTCCACCCACTCACGCAACGTGGATCGGTCACATCCATCTATCATGGGTACTCCTTTTAAGAACTCGTTGAGTCGTCTTCTGGTCGCTTCTACTACCGCTAAATCTAACTTCTTCTGTTCCGCCATCGCTCACACACTTTTCCGCTTATAGAAGATTCCAGATCCTGGCAAGATCGCCAATTGTAACTACTCAATAAATAACGCAAACAGCTGACTCCTAGTTTAAGACTGACTCTTTAATTCTCTGCAGCCGCTTATATCCTACTGACATACAATCATATTCAAACCGTCCAATCATAGAATACTTGATAAGGAGATACCATGTCAATCATACATAACTCCGCGCACACGCCTCCCACCGGCAGGGCCCCGGTGGAGGGTGATAAGGCCTCATATGATCCGTTACAGAACCCTGTTCAAAGACGTTTGGTTCTGGCGGAAGAATCCTCCCTGGATCATGCCAGCAATCCAAGAGCTATCTTAAGAGAGAAGACCATTGCTTTTTAATAACTGGTGTTGACCGTGTGGAGGAAAATTACAAACATATCACTAACAGAAAAGGAGCGCGTCATAACTGCAACGTCGTTGTAGCACATGTTTGAACATGAGGACTACCTCTTTTCTGCTCTATAACACAAAAGGACTAATCTACAATGGATTTGAATCTATATACCATGGCTAGGGTATCTGACCGTTTTGAAAAAATGGGTAGTGGTTTACTGAGTCCCGATACATTTCCAATAGGGACTGCATACGATGGGAACTGCATACCATGGATAATAACTGTGAATACCATTTTCATAGAGTATGTATCGAGTATTGAAGTCGACTATATCGCAATAAAATCTCCGATTCGAAAACGCCTGCTGGGATGGGTGGCTTTGTTGAAAAATGGAAAATAAACCTTTCTCCTGCTTAGCAATGCTAGGCAGTAATTTCACCTAGCATCACCTCATTATTTACCAAATAGAACTTAGCCTATAATTTTAGCAACATTTGTCATTATCATATACCTACGACAGGACACTTCTTTGTTACGTACCGCTACATTCCAAAATTATTCTTTCATCTGTGACCAGTTTTCCTCTATTATTATATACATGTACGTATGCTGGTAATCACACAGATACCAAGCTCTGCTATGCCGGTGTCGTGGAAATAGATACACACATATTCCGAATACGCAATTGATGCAAGCGAGTATAGCAGTGTAGGGAATTACTGATAACATATAGAAAAAAGAAATATCACCGTAAAAATACACAGGCAATGATAGTAAACAATCATCAAACATATGTTGAAGAGAATAAAATGATCAAATGCAAACTAATTTCTTTTAGGAAACTAAACATCCTTGCTTGGAGTGACTTCTGCCATACCCGCACACTCTGGATAGTGACTTTACATAGTCATGTTTTGGGTTAATATTTCAATATTAATTTTATTCAAATTTTTAGGTATATAATAGAAGCAAAACATATTGACCTGGTTGGGACGTCCTCTCGTACCAGGACTCTTTTGATAAAAAAAAATATCAAACTCGCTCTACGAGCTCCTTTAAATATTGTTTTGTCAAGAAACATGATACGAGAGGTCGCTCAAACAAGGTGAATACATTTTTACTAAGTTATAGAGGGCCCGGATGGAAGAACGGCAGTAATGCCGAATCCGGTGTATAAAATGTATAAGCCATTTTCCCTAATAAAAAGTATCAACAAAAATTCCCCTATATCTATTTCAATTGTGTTGTTCTGTTTTGTGGACATCCCTGGGTGGAAATATACTTGGTGTAAATGCGACGCTTTCCGTCTATGTTATGACATTGCAAGTTCAGAGTGTCTTCTGTAATGAGTACCTGATCCCCCACACATCCACTATTTAGACATACATACATTATATGTATACATTGTTGTCGTGTATCATTTCACAAAGTTAAAAGGAATCATATCATCATTAATCAAAAGTAAGGTTTTGAACGAGGGATTTTTGTTGTCCTCATAAATAGTATATTTGTTCGACCGGTCGAGGCGAAACCATTAGGGCCTGTTTAAGATGTATCCAGCCAATGGAAACTCTTTGGTAGATTGAAGAACATTCTTTTCTTCAGGAGATGATTTCAGCAACTACCTTGTTTCATAACATTTTTTTCTTAAATATCTGAAACAATTTTCTGGTATAGAGTGGTATGGATACATCTTGCAGTCCAGTCTACAATCCACAACAATATTAGAAAGTAAAGTAAGGTGATAGGTGGGAACAGGGGTGGGGAGTAGGGGAGAGAAGAGCTTTACCGCAACCCCACAAGACACCACACGTGTCACCAATTTTCCACATTTTATGCTCGTTTTGAACCCACACAGGCAACTGTCGACGGAGCCACGACACTTACAATATATATATACATAGGGTGTGTCGGACAGTGGGCGGGGATGGGGCCGCGCCGTGCCCCCGAGCGCCGGCCGCCAAAACGACCTCCTTCTAGCGGGCGCGTGTGTCCGACGCCTCGGGGAGCTGCAATAAGCGCCAGCGCCACGTTCGCATTCAATAACGAAACGCGATCCGGCGAGACATTAAACAAACAGTAATTACAATCCCCGACTCTGTCACTACGTCAATGGCCGGACGAGGGAGTGGGCACTGGGGGGACTGAGTCAAGGACACACGCTGTGATAATCACTGTCATCGGCCGTGGGGTGTGCAAATGGTACCGCGGCGGGCGCCGTACCTGCGGCTGGGGGCTGGGGCCGGGCGGTCGGGCAGTACAGGTATTTTACTGACCGGAACCCGACGTGACGACCGGGCCAGAGCACTCAGACGCCCGCGTCCGCAGCAGGGGTCAAACCAGACCTCAGCAGGAAAAGCAGTTCCTTCGTCCTGCTAATTGTTTTGATTTCCATTGATTGAAATTCGCTTTCAAAATGTCTGAGATGTGTTTCAAAATAGACTATTAAGATCTTGGTTCATGAGTAATGTCCAGTCAATCTGTGGTCTGGATGTGGGAAGATGATTATATGAAGGGTTCGCTATAAAAGCTTTTAGCGTTAAAGGATTTGATCAATACAAGGAGTCCAATCAAGAACTATTTTATATTCAAACGTAGAATGGAGAAATTGATTACAGTCAGTTATCTTCTTGTACTATCCATCTACCTTTACTTCTCGGATACTGAGGTATCACAGATAGCACAGCCGCCTAGTTCTAAACTTATATAAAGGTTGCAAAATGTCATCTCATCAGAAATGCCAATTTTTGTATGTGAACATAAGTAGGCATCATTAAATCAATGAGAAAACAATTAAACTAATTAACATTCTTATTCATGCCCATCAATATAAGATGAAACATTTCTCTTAATAAGAAATTCATCGTTCATGAATGAACGTGAAAAAGGTGTTAAATTCACTGTCATTAATACTTTGACCTCTAGTTTTGACCAAGGAAAGCTGTTCTCATGCATAATTGCACGTTCTACTCTTTATCCTACCCCTCATATAAATCTCCATAGACTTAACATGGTGGGCCTGTATGCCACGGTTATGCCATAAAATATTTATATGCCATTGGTGACATATGAAGTTAAAAACATGTGACAGGGTAGGATAAAATCCAAACATAACTCAATTTCATATGATTGCTTACATGCCATGCGTTATCTTCTGCGACAGATGTCACTCAGCTTCGCTTTGTGATATCATTCCGCGAAGACAACTTATACCATATAAACAATCATATGAAATTTTGTGATGTTTCAGGATATTATCCTACCCCTTATATAAAATTCCATAGGCGTAACATTGAGTTTCCGTATGCCACGCTGACTGGCATACATAGTTTTATATGCCACTAGTGGCATACAGAATTGTCATCACATGACCAACAAAGTAATTCATGAGACCAGACCCATCCCAAACGCCATTTATATATCAAGAATAAGAATGAACTAAAGGAAATAGAGATTTTATCACCCACCAATGTCACGCTAATATCTAAAAATGGTACATTCGTGAATCCCTGGCAATAGTTCACACGATTCCCTTTGGAATTAGGTTTTGAAATTTATATGCAACTTAGGTGAATACATAACTTAAAACATATTAGAATATCAAGATGATTGGTTTCTGCTGAGATCCCGCCGGGCAGCCTACAGTTCAAATCCATTTGGCGCTATGGTTAATAGTAATATCAATCCGGATAGGTCACACACATCAGTGTATTCGTCTCCTTCTAGTAACAGTAAGGCTATCAGATCACTGTTGCAGTATAAATTGAATAATCCAACTTGTTTATAGCCCCACGTTGTGAGTCTGTCCAAGTCGCCACAATGGTGAAGCCGACGTTAGATTCGTGGCCGCTCATGAGTATCATTGTAAGGCATCGAGCGACATTGAAATAGAGCCTGGACAACGGTTTTAATGATCATAATAATCTTTTATATGTTAATGTTAAACTGATTAAGCTATTTGTATCCTTTTAGGCATTAAGATTTGAGTATCTGCGGTAAAACCAACGCCAACTATATGTCCTCTCCTCAGCAGACTCACGTACTGCAGTGTAGGTAAATATCTTGGGTGCAAAATATTATGGTGCATGAACTGTCAATAACAAGTAGCGAATAGATATCCTGCACTCATTTCAGGTTGGTCGTTGAGTTTGTAGTCATTCTTTTAGTAATCTAAAAGCGTAGAGAGGGGTACGATAAAATATTGACCCCAGTCAATTTCATATAAATGATAGTATGTAATGAGGTATCTTCTGCACTGGATTTCACTGGGCTACGCTTCGTGAAATCTATGCGAAGACACCTCGTGAAATACTAACATTTATATGAAAATTCGTGATGTTTCATCTTAATGTGCACATAATCTATTGTGCAATATGTTAGTGATATATTTATAAGCATATCAAGAGGGACTGTTTACCGTAAAATGACATTTATGTACTCCCTGAAGGTCTTGGTGTAAGAATACTGAAGAAATTTTTAATTATAGGTATTGAGAAAATAGTGTATATAGTAAATCGTAGATTAAATACGCAAGAGTTCCCAAAATGCTTGATTACTGGAGTAATAACCCCTATACCTAAAGAAGGTGACCTTGGTAATTTTCAGAATTGGAGACCCATAACGGTACTCCCAACCATGGCCAAAATAGCTGAGAAAGTCATACACAAGAAGCTATACACTTTCCTACATGTGAATGGAATTTTAAATTGCAACCAATTTGAATTTTTGCCAAAAAGAAGTACTTCTCAAGCGAATTTTTAGGTAATTCATAAAGTATTATCGAATCTGGAGGCAAATGTGTTAATGTCTTAAGTTTTTTTAGATCTACGCAAAGCCTTTGATTGTGTAAACCATGAAATATTATTATCGCAGTTGATAAAAATGTGAATGACTTTTGAATTCATAACATTAATTAGATCATATTTAGGATTCAGATTACAAAGAACAAAAGTTAACAATATTGTATCAGGGGGAACAAGTATGAATTGTGGTGCCCCTCAAGGGCCCGTATTAGGCCCGTCATTATTTATTATTTTTATAAACAACATTACTGAAAATCTAATTTCAACGAAAGGGTATCTTTATGCTGATGATTTGATTGTAATAGGTGTAGGATGATCTCAAGTTGAAGCCACTATGAGGATGAAAGCGGATTTGGAGAATGTTGATAAATGGATAACCAGAAACAAACTATCAATTAATCATTATAAGTCTAAAATAATGTGGGTGGGGCATTTTTCTAAAACAGATTATACTCAAGGGATAGATTTAGGTAGGAAAGTATTTAGGCGGTTGAGGGTTATGAATATCTAGGAATTATATTGGACAAGAACCTCAATCTTAATCTGCAAGTAGAGAAAACACTAAAGGAATTGAATATCAGGAATTTTAAACTTAGGAGAGTTAAATGTTATCTTACAAGTGATGTTATAGTAAAGATAGTTAAGCATATGATAACGCCAAAATAAATTGCGAGAAGAGATATATCATATGTTCAAAAATGAGTGTATAAATGTCTTAACTTGTATGAGGATCAAATAACTTATGGTATGTGAAATGAAAAATCTAGTGGCATTATGACTGATGACGTTATATTTGTGCCTGTCATATTTGTTTCTGTACACTGTCAATGTGCCTGTGTCATGTCTTGAAACGTACTGTCTTGGGAGGAGCTTTGTTTTTCCTTTTTTACTATTACATGGAAGAACGCCCCAGTGGCGAATATGATGTGTCCACTGCTTATGTAAATGTATTATATTGAATTAAAAATAAAATTAAAATGTTCTCCTGAGCGACAGCAAATTTTGAAATGGTTGAAATTCTCTACTTCCAGATAACTTTGATGTAGTGATTGTTTGAATAAAATTAAATGGATACAGAACGTGGAACAGATGAGGATAGGCTGACTCGTCCAGGCATCACATCTACTAATGGAACTTGCGATTGTGAACCAGGTGTTTTATTATAACAATGGTTAGAGTAGGGAGACCATGTGCGCTCCTGTAGTATAATCACCCTTCCCGAATAAAGAAGTCAATATGCTGCGTCAGTATGTGGTGTGAGTTATCATCATCAGCCATACGTAGTACTGCATGTGCCAGAGAAATCTGACCATCCTTTAACATTTCATAAGCAGTGTGTTATTAGATTATTCTATTTTGGGAGTAAAACCTTTTCAGGATTTGAAATCTTCTTTGAATAACTACTACTGCAGTTGAAATATGGTGTTAATCTCTCCGAATGCTATATAACTTTTTTTTCTCTTGGCATAATAACTTCCATGTTTCTAAAACTATCCCACAGACAAACATTGTTATGGTCTTTAGTTTTAGAGTTCACCAGTTAGGCCGATATTACTACTATTGACTAGTTTTATGAAATCACCTCACATATAAGGGGAAAGGGTGTCTCAGAGTTGACTTCAAGCTACCTTAGTTGTCAGACAGACCCAAAGCAGCCAGGTTTTTAAGCAGACCTCCTCATTCCGGGTAATTTGTCGGCTGCCATCCACACAGAGGCAGGAAAACAGATAAGATAGCGGCTAATCCTCGCCCGAGGCCAGGTACCGCCTGCTGGCCTTGTGGTCAGATTGCTGATGCTGACCACCTTTGACCAATGGTCACTTTGTAACCCCCGCCGTCCATGCCCCACTACGGGTGACTGCACAAGCTGGAGGGTGGGATAGCGAGGGTCCACTTTACTGTAGTGCCCATTTTATATACGGCTTTCACTTTAATTGAGTTTGCTAATTGCCAGAGTCTGAAACTATAGGGAACAAGTAGACAGAGGTGAATGTTTATCAAATTTGTTCAAAGTAAATTTCAACATATAAAAGAAAGCATTTTAAGTTTACATAAAATAGAAAGGTGTTGGTCAGGGTAGCCATGGCCGGCCTCGTTCTGACTGATGGACCACCAGGTCATGACGCATGCTCCCTCTTCTCTCAGCTTCGGGTCAGTGGACTACTGGTGGCGCCCCTAACGGGCACTATGTAAACTAGCCATCCCCTGCTACGACCAGTGGTTACGGTTGCCAAGGTCAGATGACTGGGTTTCTAATGTGCACCTCAGGGCAAAGGACAAGTCGTGGGCCACGCCCCGAGCAACCGTTCAGCATGGTGGTTATATAGCTGTCAACTCTTGTCATATGAAACATGCTGAATCGGCGTGTAATGGACCACCCTGGTGCCACTGACAGAGCTGTCCTCGGTGTGTGTCGATTATCTAAGCAGTCTGACCACCGAGTGAGATTCCAAGGATATCTTTTTAGATCGATTGGGTACAATCGTAGCCCGGGTTAAAGGGAAACCACTATTTGGAATACCGTAGGCACGGAGACACTAAAGGTACACTCGAAAGAAACTTTGAAGAAGATGGCTCTAGGAGAACGATGTCAAATTTGAATGAATTGATAACGTCTAACAATAAGGAAATAATGTCCTGAAAAAGATGTATCACCTAACCTCATAAATCGTCAAAATCATCATTTATTATTTTTATCAAATTGAATTTCCAGAGTAATTTTTGAATTGATTTTTCATAACTTTTTGTTTAGGAAATTTCCTCACAACAATAAATTGTAAAGAAGTATATGTAGTAATATGACGAGGAAATACATGTACATGTGTGTACGTGTATATCTGAGCTGAATGAATTCGCTTTGAACAACTCAATTCGGCATTATCTTGATTATACTGTCTGGATTTACTGATATGTACAGGCCTCCCATGAAATATTAGCCTTGCTTCTTTGGGATATGCACGAAAATGAATTTTAAACTGAGAACCTTCCCAAAAGAGTTAAAGTGGGTCTGCATGCAGGGATCGTCTTTCTCGCCACCGGCTGTCGAGTCTGGTGAAATGACCAGTGTCCAGCCGCCCAGTGGGCAGGGCGGGGCTGGGTGGAGCTGGCGCCGGGCGTACAGCACAGAAATACGCCAGCCAAAAAGCCTGGCTAATTCTAGAGGTGGACCATGGACTTGTGATCCCAGCCGGCCGCAGGACGGTGCAGTTTAATGAGGCGAGGTTTCGGTGTGTATCGTCTTACCTTATATGGGCTAGCCATAGAGACAGACAGAGAGGGGGGAGGGGCAGTAACAATACACTCCAACCCTGACTCCTCGTCTACCGACCAGTGACCGGTCAATCTAATCTCCTCCCGGACATGGCCACTAGAATAATGATGGCTCTGCTGCACCTCAACACCACGCCACACCTTCAGCCTCACTTGGTTTCCAATATGGTACAGTTACCTACCAACAATTTAAGTGATCACCTCCCAAACATACTTTATTCATTACAGTATATCTATACAAAAGTAGTTGTTTAATATATCATTGTATCTCTTCAAAAGTAATTCACAACACATCAAAAGTAAGACACGCATTTAACTTTGTTGCACACTAAATAATAACATATGAATATTTTTGTATGATCTTTTATTTTAGTTTAATACACATTGGTTATTTCACAATTGTTACAACTATCAGTCACTCATGTCAGCCACGTGAAACAGATATTATCAGTGAGCTCTAGGTTCATGATTTTTAACAAACTTCGGGTCATCTGTAGCTTTGGATAATACGAAAGATACATTCATATAACATAAATGTAGCACACGTATTATTGAAGACAGAGTTATCTTTAGATATAAAGATCCACTGTACGAAAGAAATGTAATAGATACGAACCAGCTTAATTGCTTAATGTAGGTAACAAAGGTAACTTCATTCTGTCATTAAATTTGACATGTATATGCATTTTATCTCACACGCAGCCTATAGACATTTACTGGAGGCAGCAAAGCAAGTGTCACATTGATATGGATGTGTATCATGAAAACATTATAGTGTGTTGCGGACAGGTGCAGATTCCCTTTTTTTAATAGTAATATAATAGACTTATTCATCTCCCTTTGTTTTGTCTCTACAGAGTGAATTATTGTGGAAATGTGACCACGAACCAATACTTGGTATAGATGTGCGGTATTTCTAACATTGTCATTTAAAAATTAAATTAAGAAAGACTTAATTAGGACTTAGTTATGAATGATATTTCAAACAATTTCATCCATTATGTTGAGTCTAAACATCAAGCAGAAGAACATTGTCGGGGCTATTGTTCCAGTGCTGAGGCCATGTCGCTTGAACAGAGGGACGTTCCTTCATCAAAAAGTAGTAGCGGCGCAGGCGCGGAAAGCGGCGCTCGTCCAACATCACTCCCATCCTTACCAGGAAAGCCAGCGTCGGGAAAAATATGATGTCAGCCATACTGAAGTCAGGGCCTGCGATATACGCTACACCCGGTTCCTGTAAAAACCACGATAAAGATCCTATTAGTGTTTTCGAATCACACACGTTACATATTTTATCTCACCCCTGGTACAATTTGCCACAGGAAAAAACACGATAAAGATCATATTAGTGTTTTCGAATCACACACGTTACATATTTTATCTCACCCCTGGTACAATTTGGCACAGGAATAACATTGAAATATTTTATGGAATGATAACCCTCATAAAGTGACAATACTACGCCATGTTCGTGGCAGAGTGATGTGAGATGATGTCATAATCAACTGGCCAATGATTGGCCAGGATTTTACAGAGCAGACAAAACATCAACATGGGATTTATATGATCCTAACTGAATTTGCGAAATGATATTTTATTATTCTCATATTTTCATGCTATTTAATGTCCATTAGAGGAGTGATATATATCCAGAACCGCACTCAAATCGTAAAATGAACGATAGTCCACTCATTTGGATGCGCCGTAATTGTCACTTGGCCCCGTCTCGATAACGATTGCGGTCCATGCAAACTTGTGGAGTATCATCTATTTATACAATTCTTGATCCAGTTCTATATGAAATTATGAATGTTCATGTATATGTAAAACTATCACTGTAAAATACCAAACCATTTCAGAATGTCGCCTACCTTTGACTTGCCGTCGCTAAATACCTGAATAAATTATTTCTTTTAAATGTGTATACATAATCATACATGAAGGACCCTACATTAGTATATGGCTTGGTCAACCAAAAATTGCAAAGAAGGGTGGAAATGGGTTGCATAGGGTCTGTATAGTCTGTAGCTAAATCTTAAGTTCAACTATCAGATGTGTATCCCACTTAAAGGTATATCCTACAATTCACAGTGGCGCCACCTGGTGATTTTCAAATGCTGACAATTGTCAATTCAAACTAGTTCCTCTGATTTATTCAACTAAGAAATGAATGATTTATAACATATCATCAAGTTTGACCTCACCCAATACGTGAATCAGGCCAACTTACATTTGACTGATTTACATAGGAAATGGGCTGAAAATGTAGTTTTTTTCCCAATTCTCTCAAAAACAAGGATGATGACCTATGTTTTTAAAAATCTAAATATGTAGTACTACACAATAAGTATATTCTGTAAAAGCTTGAAGAAAATTACATGGGTTTTGCTATGTAAAATCAACTCTTTTAGAATTTCTATATATTCTTTTGTAAAGTAATCATAATATTGATCTCTAAATCAAAAGCAAGCACAGTGACCTCCGTTTTTTAAACTAGATATGTGATCTAAAACACTTGGAGATCATCATATTCAATTTTCATATTGACAAGGGTTTTAATTTCCAGGACAAATTGTCCGATATGCCTTTAATGTATGTTCCCCTCTGACGATTAATGACTTGCTTGCACTCATGAACCATGTGTGTGACAATATGCCTGAAACATACTTCGCTTCTGAGACATATTCGGCGAATATGGCTGCAATTGAGATCAAACCTTTCTTATAGCAGGGACGATGGAGGGAGGGTTTAGAACTTGGAAAGGGACGTCGGGATAAGCTCAAATTCTTACCTCACCTACGCCATTGAATTACGTACACGTATTTCTGTGAGACCACATTAACATCATTGAAATATGGCCGAGTCGTTTTACAATCCTTGGATAAATACACCTCTGATGCAGGGAGGCTGATGTAAGCCCATAATAAACTAACCTAAAAGTATTATTTAAATTTTATGCTTCTAAAAACAGACTTTATTTGAGTGTCTTTTAATGGTACCATCCATCTTTTCCCATCTTCTCCAGTCATCACATGACAGGAATGACGTCATTATTGCGTCATTATTGCATCGTTATCCACATTCCTTAATCACGTGATGTCGCGCCTCTTTTTCCCACAAGTCTTTGGTGGCATTTACATCGACCAGTATTTACCTTCTCTAGGTGTTTTTCCCAGATGGCCAGCTCCAAGGCCAAAGCATCTTTCTTCTTCCTCAGTACCTCCTGTCAACGGGAGAAAAAAGTTATCTTAAGTTGTTGGTCGTAGGAACAGACTCTGTGAAGACCACACCGACAGCCGCCATGCCGGGAGTGGATTTTGTGCTGATGCATGACAAAGGTTTCCTTTTGTGACATAAAAATAATCAGGGATCTCATGAAAGACAATTCTGTTTAGTGGTTGAGATGGACTCGAGACAAAGGGAGAATCCGGTGGCGTTGTTGTAAAGGGGACGGTCTGTGTTCGAGGGGCATACTTTGTATTTGGTATACAGAGACGTCTTCAAATCGAGTCTGACCAATGTATGATGTGATATCATGATTCCATCATGAGTTGTGTTTCAATATGACCTTTTAAAGTTGTTAGGGAGGAAATTTCAAATATTTAGCAATGAGGCACACTACCTAAAATCACCATTATCACCGATGATATTACAGAAGTAATAAAAAGAACCATCATTTTCCAAATACATGTGCATAACTTGCTTGTAATCTATATTTGAACCATTTTTCTGAACCGGCCGTATAAAGCATGTACACATATTTTAGTGTATGGCTAACTAACCAGAGGTTCATGATTTAGACGGGGCACCCACCAAAGCCGATACACGCCGATATACTACGACAATTGATACAACTTCAAAATCGCTTCGATTTTTATTTGTATCGGGAAGTCAATATGGGCGTGAATCGGTGTGTATCGGGAGCCTGGTGGACCCCCCCCCCCCCCCCCCCTTACTACATATTTGCAACTTACGTTCGTCATCTCCTCTGGTTTGGCACTCCATGTCCAATAGACGAGGTCTTCGTTTCCTTTTTTGAACAGATTTAGTGCCTAGAAATAGTTTTTTTGAAGAATGAATATATATATAGTCGTGTATATAAAAACTGTAGTCACGCAATAGCACTAGAAGTTGCAGGACTTTATAAACATGCCAAGTGCTTTATAAAACACAATAATTATATAGATTTTTTCAGCTAACATAATCTGTGCGCGTAGTACATAAACTGGAACCCACCTCATATTTCCTTTGAGAAACCTTTGCATACTTGGCCTCATCATCCGGCAGAAGTTTAGTTCCCCTCTTTGGAAATATTTTCTAGAGTGATGAAATTATAATGTTAAACGTTGATATTATCATACTGTGCTTTACAGAACTTATTATCGTGTACAAATATATCATATAATTTTCGTAATTCCTATTTATTATGTTGGTAGAGGTACTTATATATTCAATTAATCGAATACTACCACCTCTACTGCTATTATTAGCAGTTGACTTTAGCCGGCTATTACCACATAATTTAAACAGCTAACAATTTATATAATTCAATGACACCTATGCTTCTGCATCAGTTATATGAAGCTCCATCTTCTTTTAAATTCCCTAATCATAGAGAATGCTCCAATACTTTCAAAATGTACGACTAGCTCAGATCTTAATTCATATATGATTTTGCGTTATCTATACAATACTATGTACGAGTACTGCACTCTCCACTCTGGCCACGCCCAGATTTCTGTGAGTGACTTTGAGAGCGCTACCAAGGTCATGTTGAGCACGTGTGATGTAATACGTGCCTTGAGCAACTAAAGCCATGCTGCAATCAAATTTTGGTCTCACTGAAGTCAGAAGGAGAACATGCTCACCTCGAGGTAATCACAGATGGCCATTGATTCATTAACCAGACGATCCCCGTGGTAGAATGTCGGTAGCTGTAACAGGAAAGACAATGCCATATAAATATCTTCAAAATTGATAAAGGAGGATAGCTCATTATAGTTTGGACACTATTTCTGTACTTCCACCATTGTTGAAGAATCCATCGACCGCCAAATATTGTGCTGAAAAGAGGCACGTTGTGTGAGAGTTATATCACAAGTTATATCGGACAAGACTTGACAAGGAAGTTTTCCCTGCGAAATGGAAATTAGCCACTGTGGTGCCGCTCCCGAAACCAAGAAGGAAATAACTTGTAAGTTCTGGCAGTAGACACCACTAACATACTACATCGTCATTATTTCACCCTTGTACACACTGAATTGAGGACGTACAATCTTGATGTAACCTGCTTTATTCACTGGAAGAACTGTTAAACTAAACAGAAGTGAAATAAGATTTTACACAAAAAAGAAAACCCTGAAAAAATCCGAAAATTGGCGATATTTCATAGAAAACCTATGGGTGATTTGGGGAAAATTAGGTTCTGAGACCATTGCAGTTTGGCTATCAAAAGGCAAGAGGGCCCCTGGATGCTATTTATGATTTTGTTAATCACCTGTATTTGTCGAGAGATAGTAGAGAGCTGACGCGAGACATTTCTTTTACTTGGAAGAGTCTTTCTACAGTGTGCACCATGGTAGACTCCTTGAAAAATTCTTGTCTTTAGATTTACCAGAAGCATATCATATTTGGGTACGCGTTTATCTTAGCGTTAGAATGTAGAGGGTCCGTGTGGGAAATAGAGTATCAGATTGGGTGGATATTGATTATGGAGTACCACAAGGGGCGGTCTTTGGACCTTTACTTTTCGTTGTTCATTTATTATATAAATGATGCCACTATTCCATTTGAGGGGATGGACCATCTTGTTTTTTTCTACTGGAGCACTGACCCTTACAGTTGTGACAACAAAATTGCAGGAGGCAGTGGATCATTTCTTTAGTTGGTGTGCATCTGATTTGTTAAACGTTCTAAGCATGGGACCGAATTTTACCTGTAAAAGATGCCTATGTAAAGGGGTGGATTATGTAGAATATCCAAACATAAGAGCTGAAAAATCAAGCCTTCTAAAGAATTGTAGTGGTCGCGAGCTAAGTTATCCATCTAACCTCTGATGATTATAAGATGAGCAGGTAATTAGTGTGTGCTATCCTACGAGGAAGTTACACCTGTAGGTTGTTCGGGAGAAAAGCCAGATGGATGAACTAACCCTAGTCGCAAAAATCCAGATACAGACAATTTAATCGAACAAAGTTATATCAATTACCGGTATCTACACAAGACGCCAAAGCTCTAAAGAGCAACACCTATTTACCGAAGTAAATCGCTCAGACTCAACCACTCAGACTCAACCACCGAAAGGGTATGAGCGATCGTACCCTTTTCAAGATCCTAAGCAGTTCATTAATTCTTCACAGAAGGAACATAGCAAGTGACCTATCGATGCGCTGCAGATATCCATATCGTAGCAAAATCGTAGAGCTTATCGGAGCAGTTGGTCAGGTTTATACGATAACGTTACCGACGCGCTACGACGCGAACCGACGCGAGCCGATAAAAAAACTATATCGTAGAGGGTCTACGACAATCGATCATGTATCGATTGTCGTAGCGCGTCGGGCCGCGTCGGTGCGCGTCGGTATGTATAGATGATACTTAAAACGGGAAATCATATGAAATAATCGATGGAAAATTATGAAATTTTACGAATACCTAGAATATATTATGCTCATGCGGTTCTGCAAAACTGGTGAAAGTTGATGGTAGATAAGGGTCTTAAATCGATCAATTTATACTTTAACTGGGAATTAATTTTTTCATTAAATATTATTAGGCAATATCATATATACTATTGTTTTGTATTTACAGGTATAATATCAACCATATATATGCATTATTTCTGGAATTATAAAGGAAATATTGTTAATCACGCTGGTTGCGTCGTGAGCTATATCGGGGTGTATCGGGACCATTGTACCTTTTTCATGCACCCTCCCAACACGTTACGACGCGTCCCGACGCGGCCCGACGTGCTACGATATGCCTCCCGACGCGCTACGATATGCTCATTTTGTATCATTTTTATCATGAAGCCTTTTTAAAACCCTGTTAAGTATCTTTTGCTCAATTCCACCAATAAACCCATCATTCTTTTGCATTCCCCCCCCCCCTTTTTGATAGATTTTACTTTCAAGACACCATTTTTTGTATGGTTCATGGTAGGTAGGTCTATAAGGGATAAGGTGTCATCAGAAATTGCCCCATACAACAACCGCCACCGCCACCGCTGGCGCCGCTCCACACAGCCGCCCACGCAACCGCTCACAAAACCGACTACACAGCTGTCTGCACCCATCTGCCTACCCAAACACCACACACTGAAAAGTGTATAGGCTACAGAGAACTGTGGTTAAAACCTTTTTTCTTTTATCTATATATAAATATGTGTACATTCGAGAAGTGTAGGTATATTTACGATAAATGTTTACCACTATGTACTACAGTTTATGCCAAACATAGGTGATGTATTTGCGGGGGCGTTTGTAAATGTAGAGGAACCCCAAAAATGATATCTTGATGCGTTGGCAGCGTTTACAGCCAAAACGAACCAGTAAAATACTTTGGAGACCATATTTACGCCTTAGAGCCGGCCCCCACCTACCACGATGGTCTACTACATACTTCCCGATAGCTACGATTTGAAATGCCCAAATCGTGACCTATCGGGAGGTCTCCGATAGTTTTAAATCGTGGACATGGTTTGAAATCGTAGAGCGTAGAAACGTCTTGGGAGGACCAAAACATAAACCATGGTCACGATTGGCTCACGATTCAATCGGTGATTCACTGTAGATCTCATGCATGATTTTAATATTGATATATACTATAATCTTGGAAATATTGAATGAATCCGAATAATTTTCTACAGTTACCTACGATATATTATGACATTATTTTCAAACACTAAAACAATCAAATTGAATAATATAACTGTGGTAGAATAATAATTCTGATATAAAACTATAATTTTCAGACACTTAGACTTCATCAAATAATATCATAATTACAGCGATTATACATCTACATGCGCCCTACCTATTTCCAGAATTACATAATTCTTCACCAATTATTCCATCCACAAGAGATATTTTCCTGTTAAATAACTTCCAATAGGCTACGACAGCCTACGAAATTTCCAACATGTTGGAAGTTATCGTGACTTCTACGATTGGCGTTTTCTATCGCAGCCTATCGTGGGGTATCGTAGAGTGAATCGCAGAAACCTGTTCCACCTACCACAATTTAAGCTTAACTCGCAATAGAATCGGAATGGTGTCGGGAAAGCCATCGTAAGGCCAATCGGGATCAGAATCGTGGTAGGTGGGGGCCGGCTCTAAAACGCCAAAAACGTATTAGACCTGAGATGTATGAAAATGTATGACCAGCCATTATCCTGTGTCATATTTCATTTATCATATCATCTCATCCCATCCCTTATAGATATCTACTTTCTATGCAATCAAACGTTTTTTATATAAAGTAATTTTATACCACACATGCCAACTGTATGGAAGAGTGTGGACATTTTGTTTCAGATTCCCCACTATCTAATATAAAACAGAAGGATGGCGCTGTGCAAGTCAAACTCGAAACCCCAGGTACATATCCTGTCGAGAATAACAAGCGAAGGGATAATTCTATTGAATACAACATCGATAATTATTCTTTGGTTGTGGGGCTGTCACACTAACATTGGCTAATGTTATCAAAAGAAACCGTTTTCGCCGTGGTGGTAGGAGGTCTGGTGGTCAGTCAGGCTGGGTTAAAACCTTACGTATATATTGTAAAAGTACCTGCACGGTTACACAACTCTCAACTAGGGTGAAAGGAAAAGTTTTTTCATACAATGGGGTCAAACCTTATCTTCAGTCTATAGAATTGACCACAACGCTCCTAATCGTACTAAACTCCGAGATCAGGATTTATGTTGGGTATATCTTTTCTGTTAATTTGAACACATCTATACAACCTACTGGTCTATTTCAAACGATGTTACGACGCCTAACGATAAATCAATAGTTAGGGGTATCCCTGGAGTATGTAAGCCAATTGTCGGGATATATCTAGAGAATGTTTAAAGACTACTCCAAAACTTCGCATGCTGTATGGTTTGTATCATGGTTAGCTTGTATAGCGCTAGACTGGCTCCAGTCCCTGCATCCTATGGCTACCCTCCTCGTTGTGATACAGGGTTTGATTCAATGGTCTGTCAGAGAAGGATACATACTTTGATCAATTTTATTCTTATTGTCTTTAATCATTCAATTAAAGTTCATAATCAAAGACTTGAGCAAGTCTAGTATAGTATAGTATAGTATAGTATGGTATTGATTCAATGGCCTGTCAGAGAAGGATACATACTTTGATAAATTGTATTGTTATCATCTTTAATCATTCAATTAAAGTTCATAATCAAATACTTGAGCAAGTCTAGTATAGTGCCTAACATCACAGGCTTACCTCCCCGCGCGGGTTGAACCGGAGGAGATGCTCAGTCTTGTGCTCGTTCTTGGAGAAGGAGAGCATCTCACAGTGACATTCTCCGATCTCCTTCTCCTTCACGACGAGCAGTGGACGCCAGCAGGGAGGAGACCCGGCCCCCCAGTAGAGCTGCATTGGACGCCCAGTCACCGGTCCCGACATCTCACACCTACATTCAACACATATATAGCTTTTAACAATGAGATGCTCATCTATAGAAGTTGATCCAGTATTTACGTACACATAGAATAATCTTACAGCTGTTAGTTGTGTTGTGTGTTTGATGAGATACACCATGAATGATTACAATGAAAGGTCATTGTAACAATGTACCAGAAACTGTAGGAATTACGTTGTTATTAATAACCAATGTTTATTACAGCAGAGTTTTGCCCAGACAGCCTTACAGGACGAGACGTCTGTTTAATTTACCCTTATGTACACGTATATACATACTTACTCAACCATCAACAAAACCCTCATATTTGCGTTATCTTACGTCCCCATCTGCATAGATGTGTGGTGGTCGCCGCCTGTCTAGCAGGTTGGATGACCCCAATCCGGAACGCTAGTTCCAGGCAGGATCCCACCCTACGCACTTACGTAGGTTGGTTCGGTTTTCGGTTAGTTTGCACAGACCTATTCACACATAACACAACAACGTCACTTAATAAACAAGGATGTTTATTAATAACTTACTTCCCGGAAAGATCTGGAAGATCTTCCCTACAAGTACAGTACCCTAGCACATGGGTGCTAGGTAACGCTGGATAGGCCAATCCGGAAGATCAGCCTAACCACCAGGAAGGTTACAAGAACCCGCCTGCAAAGTGAGGGCCCAAGGATCCGTTCCGTAGAAGGGACGCGCGAGGACAGCCTGTCGACCTACTGTGAACGCTGAGTATATATACTAAGCGTTACGTAATCCCGGTCTCCACCGCGCCACTCTCGTGTGCGGCGTTGTCCAGAATCACTGCACAGTAAGGATCGGCATATCGCGCCACCTTCCGTGAAACAAACGAACACTGCTGGATTCCCGTCCCACTACATTACCCCTCCCAGTTTTTACTAAGGGGGGAACCAAGGCAGCCATTTTGCTGCTAAGGGACTACCCAATTAAAAATTACAACATATATCCAGCAGTTCTTGGTCTTCTCTCTAGCTTCCTGGTGTTCACAAGAATTCACTGATACCAACGTATAAGTGAAAAAGGTGGAATTGTAAGATGGAGAAATTATTAAAAATATGGAAGATATGACATTTAGGAAAGAGGAAACGACATTTGAAGAATGAAGGACTAGCCTCGCTAGCACCTTGAATAAATGTGATATTCACCCATCTTGAGCCGGGGAGCGGGTTCTTGAGCGTTGGGCAGGGAAGACTCGACAGTCGCGGACCTACAGGTGGTCAGCCCGGCCTGTCGAGCACTCTGCCTCCAGCTGTTCCAGATCTTGTTGAAGTCCTCTGTTAGCTCCCGGCGAGTGAAGTGTCGTTCTCTTTCTCATTTTAAAGTATCGAGCCCAGCTGGCCCATCGGCGTAGCAGACCTACTACATTCAGCCCGATGCCGACGGGTGCTGGGCTTCCCACTGTTCTTCAAGTTGGAAGACATCCATATGTAGAGAAGGGTTAGCCTCGCTAAACACCTTCCGAGTTGAAAGTTTCCGAATACGGAAATAACGGCCAAAAAGGCAAAACAATTCTCCATCCACCTGGTAAGAGTGTGTGGTATCAGTGTTCTTTCATTTTGACTCCAGCTATACTGGCATATTTTTTTTCTCGGCTCGAATCGAGTACCAATTAAGGCCCCAATTCTAAGCCGGATTCAGAACTTACGATCACCGACCCAAGGTAGAAACAGCCGGCGTAATCCATCAGATCAGGGGTTACGCCTACTATCTCACTATCGAGTCGATGAACTCACTTCCGACACAGACCTGGTAAGTCAGATCTATACCTGAAAGGCACAATCTTCCTTACCTGGTACCCCACCACAGGCCGGAGGTTTTCGTGATGGGGGCCTATTACGGGCCTGACCATCGAGAGAACCTTCAGCCGTCTGAAACCAGGGTTGTGCCTTAGGGAAGTCATTTTACTGACTTTCCCCAGCCCCAACCCAGGATCGCTTATTATTGGTTACTCCTAACTTTCCCTTTACCCCTCCCAGCGATCCTTGCGGTTCGCCGAGAAAGTGCAGAATTCTGGCTAGGAGGCCACATTCTGGAAGTAGCTAGGTCGGAAAAAAAATTTCCTCCCTGGGACTTCCCATACCCGTCTGACTTCGGATCCAGGAGAGTTGTTGGCTCTGCCGGTTCCGAGTTTAGACGGCGTCTTCCCGGCTTGTTAGGCACCAGCCGAGTCGGTCATTGTCAACCCCTAAATATCCTCGTCGGAGGATATCCTGAGGTCGAGAAGGTCCGACTGGCTTGGTGCGCTAGCCGTCGGTGGAACCGACGTTGCCAGGGCGGTCCTCTCTGGTCGCAGTGGACTCAGCGCAGACGTAGGCTGCAACTGAGACATCAACTGCTGTAGAGAGGTTGGTCCGGTATCTAAAAAGATTCCAGACTCCAACGGGATGATGTTGGCATTCACCCCCAGTGCCCCACTTGGTTCCTCGGGCTGATCTACCGGCTTAGCCCTGGAAGGCTTTGCTGATTTTTCAGCCCGTGTCACGGCGGGAGGCCTACTCGGCTGTAGGACTTCAGTCTGATCCTGTGGGGTCTGACCGGGTCCTGACAGCGGAGTATCTACACTGACATCCATGGGCTGAGCCGCTATGGATGTAGTGTCCTGTTGGGAAGTTTCTTCCACGGGTGACCATCCCAACATGCCAGCGAGTTGCTGACGTGTCGAGTTTGATTCTTCCGTGGTGAACTGAAGAAAACTTCCCCGGCTCCTTTGACGGGCCAACCACGCTTCCTCAAGGGCTTGCGGGTCGTCACCGATGTCATAGAGCGACATATCCAAGTGCCGAAGACAACGTTCATCTTGGCGATGGGTCTGGGCTTCTGCCCGGGCAAACCTCGACTGGGCCGTGGTTTTTGCAATACGCGCGTCCTCTAAGTCCAACGCGTATTGTTTAGCCAGGCCTTTCGTGGCTTCTCTTACCTCGAATCGGGCTAGGTTCACTAGCTCCTTAACGAGGCCTTCATGGAGAGACTGCGCGCCCGTTCGGACACGGCCCTCCAAGGTGCCACCTATATGCGACTCTAGCTGATCCGCCCGTTGGACGTATTCAACCGACATCGCACAGGGAGAGGAAGTCACCTTCGACGCAACGGGTGGTTGTGTCGTTGGTTTCTTCTTTACCTCAACAACCGGGTTGGCTGGTGGAGGGAGTGCCGGAAAGGCCTCTTCTTCCTCAACTTTCCCGGGTGCTTGGGTAACACCTCTGTTGAGCGGGGAAACTCCCGAGAGACTTGAGCTAGGACGAGTCCTAGCTGGTTTTTCTACGGGTCCGCGGGCTTTTGAAGCCGTTGGAACGTTTCCTTCACTCAGGTCTGAGAGGACTTTCAATCCCCCAGACAACTTTGGCCCTACCTGGTAAGCAGCTTCCACCACGTCAGCGATGGTGTGCTTACCCGGAGCCAATTTCTTTCTGGGCTTCCGACTGGATCGCTCAGAAGTGTCAGTCTCGCTGGACGAGGACGATGACAGCTTCTTGACCCGTCGTTTAGCCTTCGAGGACTTTTGAGACGGTTCCTGGCTAAGGGACCGTTTCTTCCTCGACTCTTTTGACATTTGTCGATGTTTTGATGCGGATAGCATCAGACTCCCGAACCAGCCAGGATTCTTCTTCCATCCGATCTTAAACAGTCGACCGTCTGTCACACAAGTCTCGGGTTCCGGTTTGCCTCTTTGAGTCTCGGAACCTAAGTCAACGAATCTCTGCCACAGATTCATGACCCGTTCCCGAGCAGCAGCACCAGCAGTCCGGTGTTCCCGGGCAATGTGTCTGACTAGACACGAACGCCTGGAACTGGCACACCCAGCCTGACAAGAACCACCCTTCTTGCCAAGGCACTGTAGCCATGGTCGTTCGGCTAAGTGTACCTCTACGAGGTGCCTAGCGTAACGACCTTCAGTCGCGTAGGTCGGTGACAATTTCTTGTCCCTCCCATGGCAACTCAAGAAGACACAATGATTGCCGTTCCCAAACTTGTGCCATGCGTACGCGATCCGGTCTTTGACCTGATCCTCGTACTTCAGCCAGCTAACTCGGGAAACTCCTTTCACCCGGTCTATGTACCAGGCGTTGGGAGAACCCTCGTCAACTAGCCACTCCTCATCATCTGAGGTTCCATCTAAACCGACACCATCGGGGATGTAATGTCGGTTTCCATGACGGAGATCTTCTAGGCAAGTGTAAGTCTTGCCCAGCAAAGAGGCGGGTATCTGTCTAGCTACCGTTCTCTTCCCAGCCCACTTTACGCCAGGTTGGAAATCACCGTCATCATTGTCGGGGTCGGATGGGACCAGGGGTTTAGCCTTGTCCATCTCCGTTCCCCAACACTTGACCTCTCCGCCACCCGTGGCACCTGTTGGGGTACTCGGTATAGCGTCAGCCACACTAGGTCCAGCCTGCGCCGCGGGTTTGTCCGAGCCTTTCGACTCAGCCCCCTTCGACTCCTCACGCTTCCCGGTTTGAGGTTTCCCTTTTTCCGAGTCACGTGATTCCGGCTGACCTCCTGTCCTTTCAAGCTCCGCCTCAGCCCGTTTCCGGGCTGCACGACGGAGTCGCTTCCGGTTCTGTTTCGAAAGCTGCGGCTCAGTCTTGTCAGCTTCCCGAGGTTTTGACACCTCAGTCTTACTGACAGACTTCCCCGGCGCGGGTTTAGCCGGTGTTGACACCGGTTTCTCACCTTTGCTGGACGACCCTTTTACAGAGTCGTCCCCAACTGACGAATCAGTCTCCATAGCCGTCTCTGTCCCAGCCTCAGACTTTCCGGGTTTTGCTACCGGACCCGGGGCCAAAAAGGTCCCGGCTTCCGCCAGCTCCACTCCGGGTGGAGTCCAATTTTGGTACATTGACTGTACTATGGCACGCGTTTTGGGATCTGGGATCCCAGCTAACATTTGTTCCAGGCTCTGGGTTGAAACCTCATGCCTGGAACCCATCTCTTCGGAGGACTTCCTCGGAGAATGACGACGCGGGCGGGCTCGGCCTCGCCTCGGTGTATCACGCTCCGATTCGGAACCTTCGGCCATAAACACATCCGAGTCAGAGGCCTCAGTTTTCACTGAGCTCGTCTTCGGACGGGCACCAGAAGAGCCCTTAGCGGCCGGGGCCGCCTCAGACTTCTTCCCGGTGTGACTTTTTCCCTTTCCGGGTCGTTCATCTCGGGTTTCCCCAAGAAGAACAGAGTCCGCAGACTCGTACCCTTCCAGGTCAAAATCACCATCATCTGACCCGATGAGCAAAGCATCATCGTCCAGATCTGCCCCCCGCTCAGCCGAAGCTGAGGATCCGGGCAGGGGTGAGGGGAGCTCGCGCTCACCCTCCGTAGACGGGGCACGGTCAGCCATGCTGCTACCGCCCGACTCCTGTGGTGCTAGGCACCACTCCGATCACAGAGTGAAGACTACTGAAAAAACAGGGTCTTATATACTCCTAAGTGACCTAGATTCACTGTCGCGAACCAATCAACCGTGTCGAAACTGGCTCATCTTGAGCGTCTCAACACCGCATGCGTGAAGAAACCAAAGGTCAGCGTTACGCTCGACTTGATTCGTTCACGCCTTCAATCACCCAGCACAGGTTCCGGAACCCGGGGAAACCCCTTTTCGAGCTCCACCCCGAGTTCTCTGTAGTGTGGGAATTCTTATCGCCGTCATGTATCTCGCTGATAGTATGGGAGGCTTGTCTAATTTCCATGTAAATGGATCAGACCTTTCAGAGCGTTCGGCAATTCTGCAGCCTCTAGAGGGTCCTCGACGGGGTCCCTTAGAGCAACGTCTGGGCTGCGGCACATAACGACTGATTTTAAGGTAACTATTTGATCAACATTCATGTATAATCGACATGTCACCGACTACCAACGATCTACATTTCGTACCATTGCTTCTCGTTGTGTTTTCGACAACCCCGGCACCACTACTCTTTGTAGTTAACCACAGCCTTCGATTTTAATCAAGAGCTGTGGCGGGGTTTTGAGTCTATTTTAGACTCCATTCTACATCTCGAACCATGTTTATTATACACGGCTCGATTTGTAGCAAATTTAGACTTTTCCGTGTCAGGTTTTTCTTCTACCCACACTTCCCTTTTTAGGTTAGCGTAAGTAGGAATCACCTTCCGGGGACGTCCCGGTTTTCGCCGTGTAGGCGAGCACCCACTCGGAACCCCGGTAACCTATGACCGGGACTTCCCTATCGGGGTCTGCCTCCGCCGTGTTGACGGGGGTTTGACGCCCGGCTTCCCGGCTCTTTGAACCCGGGACCTCCCTGGTTTCCCAGTAGGACCCGTGTTCAGTGACACATCTCGCTTTGTGGCAGGGTGTGAAACTTCAAAGTCGGAACATTCACGCTTTCCTTCCCATAGTCGTAAACGAGCTACATGGGATTTATAACGCCTTCTTGACCATTCGTCTTCTATCACTACTGTCATTTCTGACAATAATTGAACAATTCTGAATGGTCCGTCCCAGTTAGGAGCGAGTTTTACATTTACCAACGGAGTGTGGTATCGTACAACCCGGTCTCCTACTCGGAACTTACGTGGTTTAAGATTGACGT
Source organism: Alentia gelatinosa (assembly GCA_950022655.1). NCBI lineage: Eukaryota > Metazoa > Annelida > Polychaeta > Phyllodocida > Polynoidae > Alentia > Alentia gelatinosa. The sequence goes on along the minus strand of OX465580.1, from coordinate 29,842,923 downwards.
CATGTCCAGTCTTTTGCCACTCTGCTGCTTTCGTCAGATTTCGTCTCGCAAGGTAATATCCCTCTACAAAACGTTCTCTGAGTTTTTCGACAAATCCTATGGGACAAGGATCATCCGTAGACATTCCAGGAACCCCATAGACTATGTCCGCGGGCATTACTATTTCCTCGCCAAAGACGAGTAAATTAGGTGAACACCCCGTGCTTGAATGAATGGTCCCATTATATGCGTGAGCTATAAATGGTGCTAATTCATCCCAATTCTTCTGATTTTCATCTACCAGGGTCCAAAGACACTGGATCAATGTCCGGTTGAATCTCTCTACCATACCATCTGATTGGGGACGATATGGATTCGTATGTGTCTTTTTAATCTCGAGTATCCTACACATTTCTTTCCAGATCTGGGATTCAAATTCCCTTCCTTGGTCGGAATGTAGTACGCTCGGAGTTCCAAAAGGCAACATCCAGTTTTTCACTAAAGCTTCCGCACACGTGGCAGCTTTGTGATTTTTCATGGGATAGATCTGCACATATTTTGTGTAATAATCCATCACCACCATCATACAGGTATTTCCTTCCTCTGACTCGTCGATACCAGATATGATATCTAGAGCGATTCTGGCAAACCTGACACCAAATAGTTCCTGTTGTAACGGCATCTTTCCGAGTCCTACCCCGGGTTTGACTTTGCTACATATGGAACATCCAGATATCCATCTTCGAATATCTGCACCCATTCCAGGCCAGTAGTAACGACGCCTTATTCTGGCTACCGTTCTTTTCCGTCCTAGATGAGCTGCACACCTATGTTCATGACATAGGGTCATTAGTCCGGATCGTAATTCTCGAGGGACCACTAGTTGTAGAGCACGTTTAAGTGGTTGCAATGTGGTTCTCCATCGATATAATACTCCATCACGGACCTCTAGCTCTTTCCATTGACCACATAGATTCCGAAATTCTCGGTTTTCAGGCGAGATCTCGGGTCCTGTAGGCCTATGGAGTCCATTAGCTATCAGTTTAGTTAACCGGAACAAATCTGGGTCAGCCTGTTGACTTTCCTTAATCTGTTCTAGTGTCCACTGATAGTTTAATGGCGGCTTCACTTTCTGGGAACGTAGAGTAGCTATGACTGCTCTATGCTCGCCACAATCCCGGCAATCTGGTCGTCCACATTTCCGCACTGGTCTCCTTGAGAGACAATCCGCATTAATGTGTGACTTTCCAGCCCGGTGTTCAATCTGGCAGTTAGTCAACCCGAATTCGGAGAGAGCTGCCAGCCATCTTCCAATCATTCCCTCGGCGTCTTTAAAGTTAAAGAGCCATTTGAGAGAAGAATGGTCAGTACGTAGGATGAAATCTCCACCTGCTAAGAAGTGTCGATATTTTCTTACATACACCACAACCGCTAAGAGTTCCCTCTTAGTAGTACAGTAGTTCCGCTGACTTTTACTTAAGCTGTTGCTGGCAAAAGCTATTGGAACTTCTATACCATCTTGTATCTGAGACAAAGCCGCTCCAATACTCTCATTACTAGCGTCAGTGTCGAGAATGAACCGACCCTGGGCTAGAGGGTATTTCAATACGGGGGTCTCCGTAAACTTTCTTTTTAGTCCCAGAAAAGCGTGTTCAGCTTCCGGAGTCCATTGGATCTCTTTTTGCTTCCCTGGCTTATCTAGTACTACATACTGTTGCATAGGGTGTGCAATTTCAGAAAAACCCGGGATAAAGTCACGGTAATACGAACAAAATCCTAGGAAAGACCTTATGTCTTTTATATTCTGGGGGCGTGGCCAATTAGCCACTACCTCCAACTTAGAAGGATCTGCCCGGATTCCATTTCCGGAAACTATCCGTCCTAAGTATTCCACAGATTTGCGAAACAGCTTACATTTTTGAGGTTTGAGTTTCAACCCATAAGATTGAATACGCTCAAATACCTCTCTCAGGTTTTCTAAACATTCAACATAATTCTTTCCGAAGATGATTATGTCGTCTAGATAAACCAAACACTTTTTCCACTGTAGACCCCGCAACATCTGATCCATCATGGATTCGAAAGTTGCAGGAGCGTTACAGAGGCCAAATGGCATTACTGTGAACTCGTAAAGCCCTTGATGAGTGGTGAACGCCGTTTTAGACTGATCGCCACTGTTCATCTTTACCTGCCAATATCCAGATTGGAGATCCAGAGTACAAAACCACTGGTTCCCTCCCAGAGAGTCGAGACTCTCATCGATCCGGGGTATTGGGTAGGCATTCTTCCGGGTGATACCATTCAATTTTCTGTAATCAATACAGAATCGGCAAGTACCATCCTTTTTAGTAACCATTACCACTGGACTAGCCCAAGGACTTGCACTGGGGATGATTACTTTCTGGTCCATCATTTTCCCTACTTCCTCTTCTAAAGCTTCCCGTTTTACCGGAGGTAGCCGTCGATAAGGAAGGCGGAAAGGTTGATGACCTTCAGTGTCAATCGTGTGTTCTACTCGATCCGTTCTCCCCAAGGGATCTCCAGGTCGAGTAAAGATTGACTCCATCTTTTTCAAAAGAATCCTTAGTTCATGTCGTTCCCCACTGTTTAGTGCGTCTGTCGTCTGAACTAAAGTTTCCAGAGTTTCGTGCAATGGACTCGGAACTGGAAGGGATCCCGTTCCTGTATCGATAGCACTAACCCGCACTTCTTCATAATCATTTCCTATTAAGTCCGACCTTTCCAGTTTAGATTGTCCATCTTCCCCGGTTATTTCGGAAACGGGAATAGGTGTGATTCCCTGTGGACTGGAGTCCACTAGGCCATTCATGTTGCTAGAGTTACCCAGCCCAATGTATCACCCTTCCTTAATTTAATCAACCCGGAGGTATGATTACTTATAGGAATTGATCCTTCTCTGGCACTTCCGATCAGGGTATCCCAGGCCTGTATTCCTTTTTTAGAAAACAGTTCTGGATCTGGCTCGTAAGTCACCTTCCCCAGCTATCAGGACATTAACCATCTGCTGGGGGGGGATGCCCACATCTTGTCGGACAGAAATCAATGAAGAGATCCGTCGACAACTACATTCCACCTCCATTAACTCAGGAAATTTGAGTCGGAGAGTGCCATCGGATAGATCTACAGAGCCTCCATAGAGGGTGAGAAAATCTACGCCTAATATTCCACTTTCTTCGATATCACTGAGTATGGGACCCCATACGAATTCAGTGTTACCTATTGAGACTGGAATAATCACACTACCATAGCACCTCATATGAGTACCATTAGCAGCTTTTGCCGAGGCTCCAGGAACATGACATTCCTGCGCAAATCCAAGAGACTGATAGAGTCCGTTGTTTAACACAGAGCGACTAGCACCAGTATCCAACAATAGATCCACTTTTCTTCTTTGAATTCTAGCCGGCACATACCAACGACGTCCTCCCAAAGGGGACGGTTGTCTTATAAACCGTGAGATTCCATCTAAGGTTCCAAGATCCCATCCGCGTTGACAAAGCCATTGCAGACAAGGATGCCCGGGTGAAAGATACTTACTACAAATCGTTGCAACCGTATTTTGTATCTTCCCCTTTTCTGGTAAGTTGGAAATTTTTTCCTCCTTATACATCTCACAGGTTTGTGTTTCCTGGCACTTTCCTTCCCGGACCGCAGTGTTGCCACTCGCTACAGCCCTCCTTTGTTTTCCGGTTCACTCTGAGAGGCAACCATCAACGCAGGCAGACTACGAGATGTTTCCACCGTAGTAACGTTCCGGGTTTCTGGACAATCTGGAGAGATATGTCCCATTTTGTTGCACCGCCAACAACGTCGGACATCCAGCTGGTTTTTCTCCACCTGATTCAGTCTTTCATTGATTTTGGTCAACAACTTCATAACCTCTGAGGAATTTCCTTCAGGATCAGTGGTTATTGGTTTTGCCTCTGCCACAGAAGGTACATCGCTGTTCCTTCCAAAGCTAGGGGTTCGACCTCTTCCACGTCCCCGTCTATTGAAGCCTCCTCTTCCGAGTACCATCGAGCGGACATTAGAGAGTATATCCTCTATTTCCGCTTCCTGACACTCGTAGGTATCTTCCTCTACTTGTGACCAAGTAGAACCCACTATGTTAACCCGAGAAGTTTTCCCGGGATTAGCATATTTTCCGAATAGTATACACCGTTGTTCATAGGCATCTACTATTCGCAATACCTGCATGAAGTTCATACCGGGCTCCCATTTAGAGATGACTTCCGCTCTCACGTCATCATCTCGAAGTCCTTTTACAAACTGAGTTTGTAGATCTTCATGCAGCGCAGGAGAATCTAATCCCGTCCCTGGGTAAACCTCTAACAACATTTGTTGCAAAGCTAGCCCATAGGCGCGAGTTGTCTCCTCTTTTCCCTGGATCCTCTTTAAAAAAGTGGAACGGGGGTTCAGCGTTACCAACTGACCACAGTAGTATGAGGCTACCTCCACTAACTCATCCCATTCCGTACCACCGGAACGGCGAAAAGCGCGAAGTGCAGCTTCCCCGGGTCCATCTCGCAATGTTCTTTTGAGGTATGGCAATGCATCGACTTTATTCCAGCCATTACATTGTATGTCCTCACAAAATCCCGCGAACCAGTGTTCCCACTCCATTCCTTTCCCGTAAGGTTTTGGAATGACAGCGTTTTTTCTGGCTGCGTTCTCTGGGCGCATCATCGGAACCTTGTCAGCTCTCGCCATTGACAAGTTAAAGATCCGATTCTGTTCCCGGACTTGGTTGAACGAGTTGAACCCTAGTTCAGCTATAGCTTTACTAGTACGTTCGGAACTCGGAGAACCCATTCTTGACTCAGAGGGTAGCCGGAAGCTAACCAAAGGAGTCTTTACACCCTTTGTTCCAGATATGAATCTGTTAGGGGTCTTCTCTGGATCCTCTACTCTTCCTGGTGGGGAATATAGATGATCTCTCACATTACTCCAGCCAGCTTGGGACATAGGCATCCGTTGGGATGATTCTGTCTCTGCTAGTCGAACTTGGTCCTTCATGTATTGTACATGTTGGTCCAAACGCTCGATTTTTTCTAGAGTCTCAATCTCGCGAACCGAGAGTTCTTCCAAGTTATGGTGCCTTTGGGCTACCTTCTCGGCGATCTCACGGTTTCGAGCTTCTAGTTCCCGACACATGTCTCTGGCTTCCCTTTCCCTATCAAACTCGGCTAAGAGTTCGGGTCCAAGGAAACCTACAGGAACTTCCTCGGAAGATACCCTTAAGGTATTTTCCGACCTATTCCGGGGAGTACTAGACTCTCCGGGACTATCTGTCTGAGACCCAATTTTACTGAGTCCCTCCAGATCCCTTGCGGGGCCATGTCGGCTGTCGGCCGCCGGACTGAAACTCTTCAGGACCGTCGAACTCAGATTCTGAGCGGCGGTTCTCTTCCGAGATTTCTCCTTGCCAGACTTCTGGGTTTCACCCCCTCCCTCTGGTTTTGGAGACTTGTCGTCATTCCGGGCCGGAAGAGTTTGTTGAGAAGTTACCTCCCCATCTTCACTCTCCTGTTCAGCCTTAGATCTGGTTTTTATTCCAGATCCGTGCATTTACCGAGAATCCCGGGTTGTGCAAGCAACCTGGGATCCTGGTCACGGCACCAGTGTGGTGGTCGCCGCCTGTCTAGCAGGTTGGATGACCCCAATCCGGAACGCTAGTTCCAGGCAGGATCCCACCCTACGCACTTACGTAGGTTGGTTCGGTTTTCGGTTAGTTTGCACAGACCTATTCACACATAACACAACAACGTCACTTAATAAACAAGGATGTTTATTAATCACTTACTTCCCGGAAAGATCTGGAAGATCTTCCCTACAAGTACAGTACCCTAGCACATGGGTGCTAGGTAACGCTGGATAGGCCAATCCGGAAGATCAGCCTAACCACCAGGAAGGTTACAAGAACCCGCCTGCAAAGTGAGGGCCCAAGGATCCGTTCCGTAGAAGGGACGCGCGAGGACAGCCTGTCGACCTACTGTGAACGCTGAGTATATATACTAAGCGTTACGTAATCCCGGTCTCCACCGCGCCACTCTCGTGTGCGGCGTTGTCCGGAATCACTGCACAGTAAGGATCGGCATATCGCGCCACCTTCCGTGAAACAAACGAACACTGCTGGATTCCCGTCCCACTACAGATGTATATGTTAATCCCTGGGCTAGACCAGTTAGACTAACTTAAAGTGATGTTAACGCAAATTTTCGCAAATTTATGCCACCTTTTTATTTTCCCGATCTCTGCACTTAGAAGACACCACTGCTGTTTTCATTTCATTTGCCATTAATCATTTAAGTCCATGTTATATGGAAAATTCAATCTTGTATTAACAATTCCTATTATGAATTTTGTCTAAAACCCTATTAAGCATCTTTTGATTCGTATGTTTATGTGAGTGTGTTTGCCTCCAGCAGCAATTATAACCATCACAACTTTTTCAAATCTTTATATTACCGTTTAGATAAAGGAATTAAAAAAAGACTAAATGACTAGTTTCGACATTCTAAGACAAGCTAGGCCAATTAATGCATGAATCATCCTAGTATAGCCATGTAGCGCAATTTCGCCATATAGCGTGTAGCAGTGGTTTGGGTCGTTTGCGATTAGTTTCATGTTGTTAACGTACTATGTATGGGCGCAAATTAACGGCGATATATCATTCTACTTGAATTCTAGTGTCACTTAGCCACGATGTAAGGCTGATCCTTTAACTTAGCTCAATATAGATTTTAACATTTTGATGGATAACTACCAGTATAAGAGCTTTTTATCATGCATCTTCTGGATTTTGACCCAAATTAGAGACTTTCCTTTCTATATAATGTATTCTTTTGGTGTGCTACACCACACGAAAATTAATGTTTCGTGGGAAAGGTATTACATGTACATATAGTTTACTAAGCCTTCTATATAATGTATTCTTTTGGTGCCCTACACTGCACGGAAATTGATTAATGTTTCGTGAGAAAGGCAATACATTGTACTTCATACAAGATCAATACCTTTTTTCAAACAAAACAAACGTGAAGTGGCATAAATAACCCATCTAAGCTGTATGCACTTATAACTATATACTTATTTATAGATAAACATATCGGTAACCTTTCGTTACATGTCTACCTCCTGCAGGTGACGTTCAACGTGAATTATATGCAGCCTTGACAGAATTGAGATTTGCCAAATGTTGTGCTTTCTTACCTAGTAGTTGCAGGGTGGTCTTAAGTGGTGGTATATGTATAGTTGGTCACCTGTTCTTCAGGTAGGATTCCTTACTCCTCCAGCGGCTACCTGCACACTGATGACAGGTGTTCACCACACAGGAATATCATCCCTGCTGAATGGGCGTTGGCTTCGTTATATTACCTGCCAAAGTGTAAGCTCACAGGAAACCATATGTGTGTGGAAGGTGAGAGTTTAGGATGCAAGCATTATAGAGGCATTTAACCCTTTCGGTACAGGTGCATCAATGGGTTGAGCAGTCGTATTGACAGGGTTGTAGTGGCACACCCATCTTGTGTAGATCTATATACTGCTAGTCTATATTGGTATCATCTATATGAAAAAAAGAATTTGAGAAGCTGCATGGAGAAAGCCTCGTATACTGACATTATATTAGACCTATTTTAAGGTTTCTAATGACATAAGTATGATCCATTTTTAGCTAGTTCACACTCGTTGTTACCGTTCATCTACCCTTTAAGACTGGTTCCCTCTCCAAATAAATGATAGGACAGGTACCGAGTGGTTTGAAGCTACCTTGAATTTTGCAAATCAAACCTCTGTCACTTGAGAGATTCTCCAAATAACTTAATCATACTGGTTTAAGATGAATGTTTGGAGACCAGTCCATGCTGTCTTTTAAATATAATTTTGTACTGCTATTGACGCATGGAAAGGGTTATTGGTTTTCTCCGTATAAAAGTGTTGTATCTAGCCCAAGACAAGGATCATAATAGTCTAGTAATGAAATGGAATATATATAAATAGCCCCTTGTAGTACAAACAATAAGACTCGAAAATCCTCCTTCCATAGGAAATTAGTACAATATGATACAGCTTCTTGGTGTCAGTTCAACAGCAAAGACCTAGGAGAATAACAGAGAGTTATTACCACCAATATTGCAAAAGAAAAACATAGCCAAATGGCAGACAATGCTTCCTATACATGTATTACTTTTTACATAAGGCCAAGGTTATATGCAGCTATCAACAGCTATTTAGTGCATATGAAACAAGCGAAAAGAAACGTATTTGTTATCTGAGTCAGGACGCATTCTATCCGCATTCTAACACCTCTTCTCCCCCTCTTCCTCTATCTATCTAGTTATCTATCTATCTGCCTTCTTTAGCAATAAGGACTACATAGATGGTAGATCGTTGCGATGTCATGATGAATCTATTGTTGTCAATAAACACTTCTATAAAAAACAAAAATCTATCTATCTGTATTTTCCTATTCATCCCATTAACTCTCTCTCTTGTCCATCTCTTCCTTCCACCCCGACTGTCTCTCTGTCTCTGTCTCTGTCTCTCTTTCTCTATCTCATTCTCCTTTCAGTCATAACCTAGACATGTACGTTCAGGTTTATATTTCATAATGAGCTATAGTTTATTCTGTAGCCCCCCTGTATGTCATATTTCTGCACTACTCCCATTTGGAACTCTTCAAATATAAATAGGAATGACTCAAGATTCTCATACCAAAATACAGAGATACACATACTATATATGAGTTTAAATAGGAGATGATAGGGGGCGCCAGGGCTGTCACCTGTGGGTGACAGAGCGAACTTAACATGCTTATCTGGCTTATAAACTACAACCAACCACAACAACATGGTTGATAAACTAGATAAAGCTGGCCATGAGTTAGCCTCAGCGTTTGATTTTAGGACATGAGCCAAAGCTTCTGGATTGAAAAAAAAGACTACAGAAGGAATGAGCAGCGGTGAGTATGCAAATTACAAGGAGCTTCACAGAGCCTGCACCTGACAAGATCCAAAGCGGTGAAGACAAACCACTGAAGAAGTAGAACAGTGGGACTATGATGCCCTGCTCAACTCGGCAGCAGGGTGGCAGAAAGTTATCCAGACCCTACAGGAGCAGGAAGACAACCAGGACAGCGAGGTCCATGTGAACGGGTATGGAATAAGAGCGAGCAGAGGAGACAGCAGCTATGACACAGCGAGTCTGCTAACAATACGTTCTATTGGCAAGAAGGCGCTGAAGGTCATGGATTACGTGTTGGAACATGTGAAACTATACATTGCGAAAAAGATGAAATAGAAACTGCCCATCACTTCTTGTATTGAAATACAGAACTCAAATTCATACCTGAAACTTCATTAAATATATAACATTGCTATTCCTTCTGAGCAATCAGTGGTATAAAGTCTCAGCACATCCCCACCCCTCACTGGTCTATCATAAAATCTTGAGAACATTGTGACTGTCAACAAACTGGCCTTACTCGAAATGTCAAGAACATAAACATTGGCCTTCTACGCCACACTGGTAGCCATGTGTCTGCAAGAGTAGGGGTGTAGCTAGACTTAACACCTGCATCCGACAACACACCTCTCACTATCTATCTGTGAGATAGTATCAACTGCAGCTCTAAAGCTATGTATAGACAGAATGAGTGTCATCCAGATACTTCTCAAACTTCATTTGTTTTTAACGTCGCAGAAAAGGTGATAACAGAACCATGCACCAACTCCCTGCACAGTATGTCTTCAGGGATAACCATAACAGGGTCTGCAACATCTGACCGAAAGCAGTCAGAAATAAGATGCAAAACATCTTTGATAATTTTTCCAATGTTAGTTTTGCTATTGGTCTCCAATTAGACACTTTTTCATTTTTATTATTTTTTATTATTAAGGTTAGAGGTAACAATGGTTGTAATGATATTGTCTCTATTGCTAGTCATAAAATCTTACTGCGGTAATGATATCCTAAAAAAACGAAGTATCATTGTATAAATTGGAAGATCTGTATGCGTCATGTTTATATTGTCTAAATGACCGTATTTGTCTTCTTGACCGTAACAGGAAAAAACGTCTTCGGACGACAGTATGTGTCTGTTCTACTTGGATAAAGAATTAAAATTCAATACCACACAAAGATCCCACAAATGGTAGTAGTTAGCTCTCTGTGGCTTTAAATTACTTAAACCCAGTACCTCAATGTCAGTCTATGTTTACCTGATGTCACACCATCTATACTAATAAATGCCAACATACAAGATCTAGTCGTATTCAAATAACATTAACTGAAACCAGCAGACACTAACAACTCGAAAAATACATGGCACTGATTCAAGGAGGATCACAAAAATCAAGCCCATTTAAATTTGCAGCCCTCCCCATTTTCTAACAATCATAGAACACATTTTCCTTGTTGGCTTCCCCCATGGAGCAATCATCATTCTCCACTTTTCCTCTGGTAAGTCCAAGATTTCCACAAATCTGTTATATCTTTACAACCAGCAATGTGCAATTTCATTGAAGTGGAAACCACCTGTGGTCATCCCCTAGTCACTTCAATGTACACTCCCCTACTGGTGTCCTCAGGATCCTCTGAGTTGGCCCTCAGTAGTCTAGACCATGGTTGGGATATATAGCATGGCACCACCAGAATCTCACGTGGGCTTTTCCTCTATAATCTTCCTCACTGTTCTGCCAATCAGAGAAAAATGGGGAAAACAAACCATTAATTCCCATCCACAACATGCTTAATGCATCCATGGATGAAGCCATCGATTCAGGCACAAGAGTTAGATAATCACAGCATTGTTTATTAAGCCTAGTAGCAAGCAAATTGAGGCCAATCCCACCTAGGCATAATTTCTATCACTACTCCCGGGGTTGGAGACCATTCCCCCGATGTTTCAAATTTCCTGGAGACCCTGTCAGCCTCCACATTTTCCCCAGTCGGGCAATACCTTATCTTCAGGGTTATCTTCTTCCAAAAGAATCAATGACCTGTTCAGATTCATCATTACAATCTACTATTCATGTTGATCCTCTCTTTCTGAGGCAAGCTAGAGCTGTCATTTTGTCTACATACAACAAGACATACTTCCCCGCCAGCTTCCTCTCAAAGTGCCCCAATGCAAATCGCACTGCTCTGATCTCTAACACATCGATATGAGCCTCTTGCTCCAGGTCCCATATCTCATCATATTCTAGACCATCAAATTCTAAATAGCATCATCATCCCATTAGCGATGCATCTGTGAAGAGAGTGGCCTGAGTTTCCCTGTTCCCAAACCTGTCTTCTGCATGATTCAACTGAACTTGCTATCATCTCAGCCTCTCCTTAACACCCAGGCTCATCCTCAAGTTTGCATTATAATGAACTTAACCAAAGTCTTTTCCTATACTAGAGCTCTGTAGCTCACAGCCTTCCAACCAGAATCGAGAACTCACTGATCCTCATCCTTCTAACCTTCAGGTTCCTACGAATTAAATCAAGCAACTTGCTACTGTTTATAAATTTGGAGAATTGTTACCTTCTGCTCTACCAAGTCAATAATGAAACCCAAGTACCCTATGCTTGTTATGGGCCGCAATCATGACTGTTCTAAATTCCCCATGAAACCCACGTTCTGCAATACCTCTGATATCAGGATTTGTACATTACAACTTACTTCATCTTAAAATGCTTATATTCAGTGAACTAATTGAGATATGATAGCTGCAGAATAGGACAAAAATACCCATTTGACTTCTCCATTAAAAATAAGTGAGACGCTTGCACGTTATCCGAGACATTCGCCACCTCAATCACCCTTGGTCCAACAGTTTGCACTCTAGAAGGTCACGCGGGTTAGATTGACAGCAAAAATTTCCTTTTGACACATGTTTTTCATTTTACAGTCATAAAATTTGTTTAAAAAAGTATGGTTCTCATGAATTAATGTTCATTTACTGCTTCTTGTCCATACACTTTAAGTTTCTGATCCATGATTGGATTCCTTTTTTAAATGTTTTAGAGTAGACTATCTATGTTTACACACCTACACAGCGTCTTTTACATATCATCTCTGACCCAAAGTTCCTATTACCCTACATACCATTTTGTAAAATGGTATAACTGACCCAAACATCGATGTCTTTTCAGCTTTACTTCTATATTTAAAGAAATAAAACAAATCTATCAAAATATATGTGACCCATGAAGCCCAGAGATACCATTCAGATTTGCTAGGGAACGGCTGGAAATGGTTCAAAGTTCCCTCATGCAGACGTCGTCTACCCACGCCAGCTTCTAAACTCTTTGCCATCCTCCTCCTCCTCTTCGACCTTGTCTACCTTCCCCTTCGTGCCACTCTAATAATCTTGCACGGAGAGATCTGAGAATTGACATCAAGGCTAGTCTCCCCATCTCCTTGTTCCACTTTACGTCTATAATCTCCATATTCGTCTCCGTTCGCTCAGAGTAACGTATTTGGTCGACCAACACACGACTGACTGTGATGGTAGAGACGTGACCAATCCGAACATGAAAGACGGAGGCTGCTATTTGATGATGGGGCCTAGATGTTCTTCTGTCGGTGAGATAGGCCGTTGTGGCAGTGAGACAGCCAGAAACTGGTGAGACGGCCTATGTGGCAGTGAGACAGCTGGTGAGATGGGGAGACGGCGGGTTACATTGTTGGTAAGACAGATCGTGTGACATGGGTGGCACTCACATAGCCTGTGAGCGAGTGAGGTGGGATATATGAAAGTAGGATTATCCATGTGGCAGTGATATCGGCTGTGTGACAGTAGATGTAGATGAGGGACTGTGTGGTAGTGAGACAGACGTTGTGGCAGCGAGAGGGATTGTGTAGTAGTAAGACACATTGTGTGGCAGCGAGAGGGACTGTGTGGCACTAAGACAGATGGGTTGAGAGCGAGAGGGACTGTGTGGCAATGAGATGGATGGTGTGGCAGCGAGAGGGACTGTGTGGTACTAAGACAGATGGGTTGAGAGCGAGAGGGACTGTGTGGCAATGAGATGGATGGTGTGGCAGCGAGAGGGACTGTGTGGCAGTAAGACAGACTGTGTGGCAGCGAGAGGGACTGTGTGGCAGTAAGACACATTGTGTGGCAGCGAGAGGGACTGTGTTGCAGTAAGACACACTGTGTGGCAGCGAGAGGGACTGTGAGGGTGAGGCGGCCCGAATAGCAGGTGGTAGGCCGGTCTGTAAAGTAGTGAGACGGCCTGTTCCGGGGTGCGATGGCCTGTGTGGTCCACGTGTACCGGGAGTCGTTCTGGCGACAGGCAATATGAGTAGAACGACTGCATCAATACCAGACAGATCAAAGCTCCGCCAATGTTGACAGGCCTGTGATTTCCAGCAGTCAGAAGGAAATCTGCTCGTTTGTAATACTAATAGATGTGTCGGCTGTGGTGCGCTACTTTGGTTCCTGGATATCATAACATAATTGCCGGAATTACCTATCATTTTCCGCGATCGTGTGACCAATTATCCTCCTCGTAAAAACAGACTAGCATTACTAAAAGAGAACGAAGTTGGAATGGCTACCCGGACATTATTCAGAAATATTTTCATTTTTCTGGAAATTGGAAATGTGACATAACCAAACTAGCAATCTTGAACATAGATCTACAATTACTCGTGTATTTGTATATTATGATAAAAAAAATATAGGATATACTTCTTTGGCTTTTATCAAACCCCCGACACGCCCCGGTAGAAATTGGCAGAAGCAGGGATCGTGTTATCTTTATCGGTGGGGATTATGTTAGCGATAGGGGCATTAGTAGGCCTAATGATTGCGATATTCACATGGGTAGGGACAGGGGTAGGGACAAGGGAAGGGGTATTGGTATGGACATGATATGAGTAGGGATGGGGGTAGGGCAGGGCTAACTATATTACCAGAAGCTTCGATCAACAACTTTTGTGAAAGTGTCTGGTCCTGAAAAGGACCTAGAATTTGTGGAGGTAGCTGGAGAAGACAATCTCAGAGATCACCAGAAACGTCCTCCCACTCAATATCGTGTTCCTCCCTTAGTTTATCCTCCAGGGCGTCGAGCGTATCGGCCTCCTGGTGAGCGTAAGCCGTGAACACATTGCGCACACCCTCCATTGTGCCAATACGCAATCTCAGTGGATACCGGAAGCTGCGTCGCTCTGACTTCACTGCGCGTTCGAAGCGGCGTTTCACATCCCGGATGTTGTTGTTCATCAGGACCAGCTGGCGGCAGATAGACCGGAAACGACGATCACGACGGCGCATCTCGAGAACAAGATCGACGGTCGTGGTGTACTCAACGTCCATGGTTGTTCGATAGAGGTAGAGCGGTAGTAGTCTCGTGTTGTGGTGTGCTTGTGGTGAATGCCAAAGCAGGGTATGTCTGACTCCACCATCTTGGTGGCGTATTTATCGGTGGGTAGATGACACTGTTCTCTGCTTAGTGTCGCTGGTCGTCACTCCATTGGTGACGTCCTGGTGATGTGAGACGTGCAAGGTGTGGCACATGACACGAGTCACGGGGTGGGTGAGCCGTGCGGTGTGAGCGCGAGTCGCGCGTGCTGGGAGGTGCGGCGCCGGCGCACGTGCCACAGAGGGAGGTGAGCTGTCAAGGTGTCAGGGTGAAGTGGCTCCAGAATATTCTATGGGTAGCTGTTTGACAATATGAGTATTACTAAGTATGGACCACAGGCTGACATTTTTAGTAAGTCCGGTTCTCAGATGTGCTGTAAGAAGTAGGTTTGAAACATTGGGGATATTTGGGTCCGATTCCGAGACATCTTGTGTATTTTTCGACTCACTGTCAGACGACCGTCATTCATGACAAACTACTGTTGCGAACAATACTGGATAGTTTGCTAAATCAGCAATGGAAAGTTATTTCGACGGACTTGCATCTATGGTATGCCCTGATCTACAATGTTTCCGGTTGCAAACGTATACATATACATGTAGATATATTTGAAATAAACACCAATATAAAGCACACTGTTCTAAGTTTATTCCAAACTCCATATCGCCCATTCAGACATCAGTGTGCCCGTTGTTTTTTGTCCATTTTTCCCCTTTTACTAAGCATAGCTTTACTAGCGGATAAGCTAAACCTTCCTTTGCCTGTCATGTAATACATGTGGCCCTTCCCCTCCTCTGATCCCTTCGGCTGTCCGCGTTCGCCGTTTTCACACCTATACTTGTAGCCCACTGCCGCTATCTTGGTGCATTCCGTGCACTGCCAAATGTTTGCGGCTTGCTGGCTTTCTCACAAGGCCCGCTGCTCACCAGCCGCTACCAGAGTCAGTTATTACCCGCCGGTACCCACACTGACCCGCTCACTTCCCAGTCCTCACCACCCCTGGTCACACCGGTCACCCGCTCGTCAGCCACATTTCTTCTGCCGTTAAGCGTTCGCCTAGACTTGTTCAAATCTTTGATTATGGACATTTATTAAGGGATCCGACTATTTAATGAACTTCCAAAACACCTGACAGGCCCTGGAGGTGATGTAGGTAGATGGGTAGCCATAGGTGTGGAGCCAGTCCACTGTCTGCCCTAGGTCTATCGCTGCATTTTACCCGCTGTGCGGCCTTCGTATCGACGGGAAAACAACAGTAGAATCCCGCGTAAGCGGCCACCCTCCGTACCGGGCCAAAGTGTCCGCTAACGCGGGGTGACCGCATACGCGAGGTTAAATAAACATCTAATAGAAGGGAACTGTTCCGAGCAGAGGTGACCGTTAACGCGGGGTGACCGCTTACGCGGGGTGTCCGTTAGGTGGAGTTCTACTGTACTATTAAATGTATCTTATCGTGTAGATGACACGTGCGTATGTGACTGTGGCCAAATTCTGACAATACAGATTTAGATTACTGAAACACGAGCGTAGTGCCACTCTGGCGAAACAAGTATTACATATTCAACTCAATCAGTATGACCACGAAGAACAGTCACTGTATATTGAACTAAGAAAAAGCATACCAACAGTCGAGTTTTCTATCATTAATGATTTCACGCATTAGTGATATAGTGTCACACCAGCGGTTCTGGCCGTGATAGAGCAAAGCTAATTTATCATAGATCGGGAACCTGCCGATGGAAACTAAAATGTAAATAATTATCGATTTTTCTTCTTTTTTTTTCTTCTTTTTTTTTTATTGTGGAGAATATTTTATTTTCAACTTGTACAGGATATATATACACAAGTATTTTAGCAGCCATAAAGAAACAGATACATTTCTAAATGATACAGGGTTGTCATGCACTGGTAAATTAATCTACCCTGTTTCTACAGATTTTCGAAATACAACTTTCATTTTTTTATTTACATTTCCGTATAAAAGACACAAACTTTCTAGTATTTTGAAGTAATATAGGAAATTCAGCACTTCCTCTTTTTTAAGATCTTTATTTGCGCTCAGTGGATTTACATTATTCTTCCTGACAAATATTATGTGGAACATTACATAACAGAATGAAAAATGACACATGTAAATACAACGGTCTTGATAACAAACTATGTTGTAAGGTGTGCATTCGGATATATTATATATCGATCAGTAGTTAATGGTATCTCACATGATCGTCCAAGTAAGCAGTGATGATGTACATTAGTCTCTAAGTACGATTTGTAGAACGTAGATTTAAGACTAATGGATATAAACGAAGCCCAACATACCGGGGCATAGGCATCTGGAACAAGTTAAGTGTTGAAACACAACACGCACCAACAAAGCACGTGTTGAAACATATGGTGAAACGTGAGTTAACCTGTATACAAATCTTAACTATTACTGCCTCTGGTATAAGATTACCTATGGCCTGTGTAGCCCCACCACATATATGTTACTAGCCTGATGATATATACTGTACCTTAAGAAACTCCTGTATTTTCCTATTATTTATCTCAACACTTTGTTCTAAATGTTATTAGCCACATGTTGATGTACTTATTCATGGAAGACCTGTCAACAGACAGATTGAATAAAAGCTCTTGAACAAAAAAAACACATCTTAATTCCGTAAAGACCCGGCCCCACTGGTGCGATGCGGCGATGCCCGTCGCATCGCACACAATCGCTCCTGTGGGGCCGGGGATGTGCGTGTGTGCGATTGTGTGCAATGCGACGGATCCATCGCATCGCACCTCTTGAAATGTGCATGATTTGCGATGGATTCGTCGCACAGGCCTTCTATTGTATTCATATATAATTATACTTATATCTATATGTTCGCCCTCTTTAGGTATTTGATAATTTATAAGTTATGAGCCTTATATCGATTTCATATATGATAATATTATTGTGCAGGGATATCAGGTGGGTAAGAAAAAATAAGTGGAAATATTTATTATGCGAGAAGCACAAATGGTATCATCTTTGTTTTACACAAGGTAAATGGATATTTTAAAAGAAAATATAAAATCATTGTATACAAGTGACATCAAAGGCAAGATTCATTGTTACACATAACAAATCTTGCCTTTGATGTCACTTGTGATGGTTCTAAGAATTGACCACCATCTAATCCGGGCGTACCGTAAATAAAAACGATTCACAATGTTAATGTTATGTATATGCATGAAAATAAGTCCTTCCCCGAGGGGACATTTACCTCCAACTCAATGATCGCGTTTGTATGGAGGGATCCGATTGAAACCAGCCAAACATACTATGGCTGACGGATATGCCCGCTTTATGTATCAAGAAATTCGATATGTCATTCATGTTCAACATTGTAAATGAAGGAAACAAGATACAATAAAGAAATCTTTAACAAAAAAACTTTTTCCATAGGTGCTACCACACGAATCCATCGCATCAGTGGGGCATACCCTGGATTTTCTTTGCGATTGGGTTCGATGAATCCATTGCAATAGGGGTCATAAACCCTGCAGAGGAGGCGTTTATGGGGCTATAAGTATGTGCGATGATCGCATCGCATCAGTGGGGCCGGGCCTTAACGCAATTACTTTTACCTACTGTCCTTATTTAAAAACGTACATCACACATGGTCCACAGATTCCATACAAACAACATCGGTTTTGTATCACCATCACCTATAATTTTTTCTTACCTTTACATCTGAAAACTCACCCTGGTGAGAGATGTCTTGATCTAATAAAAAAAAAATTACTTTTGAAGAGTTTCTTTGAATTTACCAGTAATTTGGATAAAGCGTTAGATATGCCTTTATGAATAACAAAATGTCTCCCCTTTTTGGTCTGGCTAAATAAACGTCTGATTTATCTTGAGATCTCGTTGTTACTCTGTTATTATCAATCTTCTATGTTTTCTTGAAATCCCCTTGCCTTATAAGACTCCTTATGATTCCAAGTACATATGTGTAGTAAAATATAACCTCTTTTGCCAGGTACAACCACGCCACATCTTTTTCAGTAGTTATAGTTCACTGTGCTTATAAGCAACATCCAAGTATTATATGAAAAAAAGTCAAGATCTTTGTTTTTAAGGTAATGAGGAAAACTATGCAAATTTCATTTATAAATTAGGGAAAGATAAAGAGGTCTATTTCGCATACTATGTTAGGACAAACGGGACAAATATTATATTTTACTCATTTGGTATCATAACACATCACAAAGAACCAGTTTGAATTGGCAATGAAAATATTTGTTAAAAATCGCAAAGTGGCACCGTTGTGTTATGCCTTTAAAGGTTAGGTATTGGGTATTTTGGCATACAAGTGTGATTTCCAATAATTTCTGTATATGTACACTACTATAGATTAAACGAAATGCGAATCTTAAAAGTATGATAAATATCATTTATTAGTTCAGCTGATAATTAAAGATTCTTTTTTAAGATTAACAGAGCATTGATCAGTAACTTTTTTGAGAGTGTCAGGTCCTGAAAAGGACCTTTAGCGTGAAATGAAGTTTTTGAAGATGATGACCTTAGAGATCACCAGAGACATCTTCCCATTCAATGTCGTGTTCGGCCTTCAGTTGATCCTCCAGGGCATCCAGCTTATCCGCCTCGCGGTGGGCGTACGTTGTGAACATGTTGCGTACGCCCTCAAGTGTGCCAAGGCGGAGTCTCAGTGGATAGCGGAAGCTGCGCTGTTGCTTCTTCATGGCGCGATCAAAGCGACATCTGGTGGACCGGATGTCGTTGTTCATCAACACCAGCTGGCGGCAGACTGCCCGGAAGCGGCGATCACGACGACGCATCTCCAGCACCAAGTCGACGAGGGCGGTCTGGTCACAGTCGGCCATTTTGTCTTTTTTGAAGGTAGGCTGCTGAGTAGAGATCACTGGTTGTTGTAGTGGTAGATGTGGATGGTGAATCCAGAATGCTTGGTCCTCCATCTGGGCGCGGTATTTAACTAAGCGCGCATGACACTGATTTCCATGTCAGGTGATTAGTGGTGTCAGGTGATTAGCGGTGTCAGGTGATTAGTGGTGTCAGGTGATTAGTGATGGCATAAGTCACACTGGCTAGAGGTGTGATTTAGCGACACGTGGCACGGTAAGGGCGGCCGCTGTGAGTGACGCCTGTATCAGACAGGTGAGGTGTGACAGAGGCGATAAAGGTGTGAAGTGCCACGTAGCCTCTACAGTCCAGGGCATCCAGCTTGTCCGCCTCGTGTACCCAGGCAGACTTCACTTGACGTTAACTTTCAAGGTAGCTATCTAATCCTAAACACAACTGTAGACACTAGTTATACATATGGTTATTTTCAACACGACCACCATGCTTGTGTCATTGCATTTTCTGATGGCGCCGATATATCCGTATCTCTTTTCTAATAGAAATGCGTCACATGATGATTTCCAAAATGTATGTATGTTGGTGCATATCATCACGAATTTTACGGTCGCATAATATTTTTATGTGTTTCATCGAACGCTCCCTTTGATTGTCTGCCCGATTTGGGGAAAACAAATCGTTATTAAACATGAAAGGTGTAAACAAACACACATTTATTCCATTAACGTCCACCATTATTATATAATCACACATGTATATTTTTCATTGATAAACCATAAATGACATGCAGTTGATTTTTTTTATTTATACATTTCAAAATCACCATAGCTTGAAAATAAATGTAAGGAAATTCTTGGAACAGGACCACATAAAGTGTACATGTCAAGATACTATCAGTAATATGAAGTTATAATATAATTCAGTTTGGTGTTCGCCTCTATCCATTGATCCGAATTCCACGTAGCGAGAATCGTAAAGGTCATCAGCGTAATGGTATTGAGCGTTCCGCACCAATACACAATTAGTTACGCTCCATTTCCTTTATTCGTGGTTGGCATTTCGTATTGGTACCCATGTGTGACCGATCTCGTTTTCCTCTTTTTTTCTGTCTCGACCCTCGGCTCCACAGTCAACGTAACACACACCTGTACCAAACTTTATCATTCAATAACCTCTGTATTTAGGTACACGTATTTGTAGAAATAGGTACCGCTGAAATCTAATTTTGCAGCTGCAGAATTCAGTAACGCGATATGAACTACAGACACAACATCGGCATACTCATCAATGATAAAGTGGACGTGGATGTATTGAATTTTCCTTATCAATCGATCAATACGGGATGTTGCATTTCATACACGATTTCATGAAATTGCCAGACATACCATGAAATGGAATGCGCATTCTGACAATGGTCTAATACCGTATCAGAATTTATTACATCTATGCCGTATACTGTAAACACACACCGTTTTGCCATATAACGTAAGAAAATAAGAATCCGGAGCGTGTAATTTAATTGTTCTATGAAATTCAGGTATATAGTTATATATAAAGAACAACCCACCATGCTTGTACAAGCTAAACACCCGATTGGTACGTAACTCGGCGTGACGGCCTCGTTCCGTAAAAACCGTAAATTATCATCTCGCTTTGAAGCTTGTACAGCATGGCCAAGTTGTTCTATGTAATTACCTTCTGCATACAGCCCACCTTTATGTCCGAATCAAGCTCTCAAGCTCTCATTGGTTTGCTAACGATAGGTGGCAGCACATTACGTCGATGCGTTCGAGCATTCATGATGTTTAGTGAACTTGTAGTGGTACGCAACTGGAACTTACAATGTTAGCTTTAAGAATATACTGTCTGTAAATAGCTGCATATTGTCTGGGTACTGATGGTCATATAACAATGCGTACGTTACTTTTTTCACCAGTTAAATGACGCTCTTGTATTACAGATGTCACAAAATATCGACACATTAGAGCACTTTATTATAGAATGCCAATCTGTGCAGACGGGAAAAAGTCATATAGACTCCAAGCTCTTTTGGGTTGGTATTTTGTCTGTAAACCTTAAACGGGATTCACACGGTGGGATTCATGTACCTCACAGGCCGTTTGTCTGAGACAAATCCTGTTGAGATTCGGTACTGGAACACAATCTCCTCGTGTGAATGACAGGCTTTCATTTTGCTGAGACAACTTTTTTCTCTTGCAATTGTCGGCGACAATCGCCCCTAACAAGGAACAGAATCTCATGAGATTTTGACTTTAAACAGGTTTAAAATTTAGAGGGACTTTTTGGTGAGACAAATGTATTTCACACGTTCTCCCCCAATCTGTGAGTCTCAGCGGTCTCAAATAACACCTATTCACACGGGGAAGTACCCTGAGTCGGCGACTGTGTACCCTGTGTACCCTGTGTACCC
Source organism: Alentia gelatinosa (assembly GCA_950022655.1). Taxonomy (NCBI): domain Eukaryota; kingdom Metazoa; phylum Annelida; class Polychaeta; order Phyllodocida; family Polynoidae; genus Alentia; species Alentia gelatinosa. The sequence goes on along the minus strand of OX465580.1, from coordinate 29,821,261 downwards.
TGTGTAGGGGTGTAGGATTGAGACTATGTACCTGTTAAATCTTCTCATGTGAATTGAATCCGCCATGTTCCCCTGAGACTGTAGAACACCCCAATCTGTGAAACTTTGTTCCCAGTTGGAAATAGTAGCCGACTGGTGCAAAGGTGTGAAGTACATCAGTCTCAGGTCCATTTGTCCCACCGTGTGAATCCCATTTTAGGTCCATTCACACTGTGTGACAAGAGGGCTTGCGACTAGGTATTTCTAGTCGCCGACTATGTGGACGTTCCCAATTGTTTGCGATTGGGTGTACAGTGTGAACGGGGCACCTGGGACATGAAGAAGAAATCATCAGAATGAATTGGACCTATATCGATGGAGTCTAGAGTTGAAAAGTGGTTTAAAAATAGAAAAAATAATATGTAAGATAAAACCGGGAGAAGACAAGTTAAAACAATTAGAAACCGCATCACATCATGTGCTCTACGAATAAGGTTGATTTTCTATCTGAAACCAATCGATCTGGATGTATGGCTGAATTTTTACAACATTAGTATCCGACCATTACAGAATCAGGTATACAAAGAAGAAAAACTTACGGTTGAAATAGAATTATGAAAATTTATTGACACAGTAAATTTTAATGATTTGAATTCCGCATGAGGAATAATGCCACGGGCACGGGCAGGATTTTAAGGCCCGGCGTCCACCTACTACGATAGAATCATAGACCTCCCGATATGGCGCCGATACAAAATGTCAAAATCGGTGCCATATCGGGAAGGTGCAAAATCGTAGACATATGTCTAGACATGCCAATTCACCATGCATTGTATGGGGTTTTTATTGGTGTCTAATCGCAGAAACGTGGTCAACTGCCCCGATATTAGGTGACCTTCCGACGCGATTTTGATTTTGAATCGGGAGGTGAATCGTAGGGCATATCGGAGCCATATCGTAGTAGGTGGACGCCGGGCCTTAGTCAGAGCCCTATCATGATGCTGGGTCTGATTAAAACCAATGTCAGGCATGGTGGTTGATCTGGAAGGGAAGCCACGTTCCTCCTGTTGGGGAAAATAGAACCATGCCGCTTGATGATTGTAGAAAAGAGCCTCCCCTGAAGAACCCCATCACGAGTGTGCGATGCAGCGCACCCCATCTGAAGCCCATACATTAACCTGGCCCATGGTGATAAGGAGCAAAGGGCTGACCCAATAGCTAAAACTATAGGCTAGGATGTCATGGGGAGGTAACAATAACGCAAAACGAAAGACAGTGTGGTGCCCATCCAACAAGGTGGGTCGGTCACCATATAGATCTCGGAAGCATAGCAGGAACTTAAAGGATCATCCTGCAAGCGCAGAGGGAGCCGTGTAGAGTTGATCCTGGTCATCGGCTGTATTCACGTAGGAGAGGTGATTCTAGACACAGTAAGAAGTTGTGGCGGGATGGAATGGCATTTGAGACAAGGTGACGGTGACGTCTTGTCATCTGAGGGCGTGCGACCTCCCCACCCCGAGGTGTGAGGCAGGAGGAGGATCGAGTCTCAGAGAAGAAGAGTTCGGAGCACTAAGCCAAGGTACCAGGCAAGCATGGATGCCGGAACAAAATTGTGGTGAAAGGTTACAACTGTCACATGGCTATAATTTTAGGGCCAAGGACAGTGTAACATAGTGCAACAATTGTGGAGAATAACAGTCGTGGGGCATATATAGAGGCCCAACCACCACCAACTCCCTCCAATGGAGCCGTGGTGATGTTCAGTTGTGGTGCCACCTGGCAGTTCATCTTGAAAACAGCTGATGTGACAGAGACGTTATCACGGTTGGTCATTTACGGTCAATTATCAGACAATATCTTTGGGAGACAGTCATTCAGGACATATTTGCGTGGGAAGGCTAGTTGCATACCTGTATTGCCCATGCGAGATGGGTGAGTCGTGAATCAGACTTTCCACTCGTCATGCATGTTGCGTTGGGCCGTGCTAGCTATTGTTGGGGATTCAGTGCTTTGACGACTGCCACCGAGTGCCAAGACTGGCATAACTGTTGCCTGTGTACATCTCGTGCTTACTGCGACACCGTATATTTGTACCCTGGCTGCAGGTCGCAGGATACAGCTTAGTCTGAGGTGAGAGGCGGCCATTTAATGCTACAACCAGGTCTGCATTTCTTTCTCCCTCCCTTCTGCAGTGGCGTCAGAATAGGGGGAGGCAGGGGGCGACTGCCCCGCCACCCCATGCCAGCCAAAAAAAGTCAGCAGCTTCAATTTTTACTCAATCAAGTGTAAAAACTGTCTTGACTTTTCAGCATCGAAAAATGTATAAGTCTAACATTTTAGCATGCAACAATGGCTAAGCCTTGACTTTTCACTGTTGAAAAATGTCAAAGTCTGACTATTTAGCATGTAACGATGGCTAGGCATTTACGTTCCATCATGGAAAAATGTCAAAGTTTGACTTTTTAGCGTGCAATGATGACTAAGCCCTGACTTTTCACTTTGAAAAAATGTCAAAGTCTGACTTGTTAGTGTGCTATGATGTCTAACCCATGACTTTGTACAGACTTTTCACAGATTCACGGTAAATCCCGTGGAACAGACGGATGTCAAAGTCTGACTTCATACCAAGAAAGAAGTCAGCAATTTTTCAGTTTTGTGCATAGCTCATAGAGGCCGTAGAAATAGTAGTTCTGCCTTTGTATGATTTTTGGCGAATTCGCAATTCGTCTCAATATAGTATTGCCTCAGAAACAGTGAATATATAAAGGTTAATAAAGTTTCAACTCATCATCGCTTTGTGGGGATAGGTAAAAGGGTCTCTTTTTTTGGTTTTTTTTTAATGATGTACAATAACGCTTCGTCGATCTCTAATTCATGACATGCATAATTTGTCGGATTCTTATTAGTAATATGCCATGTATATTGTTCCTGTTTTGAAGCCATTTGCAAACAATACATACTAATCTGAATTTTCTGCAAATATGATCTCCTTTTCTTATAAAGCACAATTTGGCATGTTCATTACTTCACAATGTTATTAATATCCCTTTATATTAGTTGTGTTAGCGAGAAGTCTATTATGACACCCTTTATTTCTAGGAAACCGTTAGAATGAGCACCCTGGGACATGACGTCAGTGATGCCACAGGTCAAGGATATTTCTCTCCAAGATATCCATAGTCAATAAGACGTCCCTCAGACGCTGCGGGTTCTGAATGCCACCGGTAATGACGCTGTATGCCAATACGTCTACCCATTTACGACATGTCGTAATCTCAATGGTCTTTCTTAATTATGTATATAAATACCTGACAGACTTAGTGAGACTAGTATTGTACAGGGATCAATAGCTGTCTAGCATCAATGGCTCAAATAATTTGCGGCATGGTTTCTTTTATGATACAGGTTATGAGAGATCATTGCGAATACATATTTATCAATGTTAGATATATGAAGTCAATAGGTATTGATAATTTATGATCTTTTAAGTGGTCCTTAACGTCTCCATTATTGTCTCATAAATCATTAGTACTTCTATTATCTTACAATCCTCACCCTTTTCCCAGGGTGTCTATGTATATGGAGAACATGTCAGGACACATCCTTTCCAATCACACCTATATATGTCTTACTTGGATATGTTCTAAGAATATCTGTACCAATTTCCTCTTGCTTATCTAATGTCATGTGAAAAGTATAGATCCAACAAGACAGGTATCGACCCAGCTTGACAACGTTGAGAATCCCACGGCTCGGGTTGTTTCTCAGGCCACTAAATGGGTAGGAGTTAAACATGAGTTTTAGTTTAAACTGGAAGATATGGTTTGTATATCTGTAGGGTCCCAAAGCACACAATAGGTTCCTAACATACGTTTATCATCTAAAACAAAAGGCCGGTGGGTACCCTCACTGCATGCAGTCCTCTCTCAACCACTACGGCCGCCCCTAGTACTCACCGCTTGAGCAGCTCCCTGTATCCCCTGAGCAGCTCTGAGCAGATAAGGCCGTTATTTTGATACCCGCAGCCTCCGGCGGGCACAAACATCATTGATCAGCGGGATTATTCCCCGCGTCGGGCCTGTGTCTTTTATCCTCCCGAGGACTGGCCTAATCCAAAGCGGATCTTAACGCGCCGATGCGACAGTCAAATATTTTCCTATGGGCTCGATGCCGAGATGCTATAAGAGGTAGGGCCGGGAGCCTGGGTATAGATGGAAACGGGCGGGTGGGCAATGAGGACGGCCAGCCAGGGCTTAGACGTAAGGCACGCGTCTATTGCGAGGAGACACGGGGTTAAGGGCCGACTAGTGCTTTTTTGGCACTGTGAAATGTGGCGGAAATATAGACCGTTCGTGCCAGATTTCCGACGTATCCAAGCAAAAGGAAAGATCTAAGTGCACCTAGTGATAATTAACCAGATGGACTATTGGAGTTGGCCGGGTGTCAACTACATTAGTATCAGCATTGATACAATTTTAGAGGGACAAAGATGTCAGCGCTGTAAAGCAACGTTTAGGCTTTTTTTAAACATTTTAACTGAAGTCACTGTAGCAGTTACCTAACATCGTACTTCACATATGAGTTTCCGTCTGTGTTATTTGTATTCTCTTGTTATGTGAGTAATAGAAGTTTGACCTTAACCTCTGTTTCATGTCCAGTTTCTGAAGAGTGGATTCATTAGGATTCGGCACAATTGCATAGCTTCCATAGACATAAAGGTGTGTTGAGTAGAACCCCGCTTAAGGGGGGCATCATGTGTAAGGGAATACCTTTGCTGGTAATGGTTCCATCTATTTGATATTTATCTTTAGCTCGGAAGGAAGGATTTCCCCTTGTGCTTCTGTTTCCGATTTGTACATACACATGTATATGGTTTGTTGTATTGGTGTGTACACATACAACACATACTCCCTTCTCTTTGATTGTTTATACAACAAAAAATTTGCTCTTCACAAGGACACGAAGGAAGGACGCGGCCCCCAGCGTCCGATGTCTGGTGGTCCTATCACATGTCTATCACGTGCAATTCACGTGCAATTGGCTCCCCAAAACGCATCGTCATCATCAAGAGGCAAAGTTTCGCTTTGCGTGTCATCCTTGGACGGGGCCCTCCGATTGACAAGGTTATTTGTGAAGACAGGATCTTTTTCCTCCCCGATGACATGACGTCACGTGAAGTGACGCGTCTCAGAAGAGGTAAGCCCCCTTACTCTCCCATCAAAGAGGTAAAGAATACTGGTTGGTTCATTTAGAAAGGATTTGCACTGTTGTGTGTATATTATAAAAAATAATAATAATAGTAGTAGAGTCGCAAAATATTAACTCATTTCGGTTTAGTGATGGGCATCCCACAACGTCATCGCTTAGTCAAGTCATCCTGTCGGTATTATGTTCATCACCTGTGCATCAGATATGCGAAATATTTGAATTTATGATAAAGTAACTAATACCGATCATATGCGACAGCTGTTTTGTCAATAATTCCAAAGCATATGGCAGAACCTTATTGTTTGTATCCCACTAATATACTGGATTGATAAACACTGTTCAATAAAGAACAATATGTTCCATGAGAGGGGACATCCATAAAATATGTATACAAAGTTTCTGAAAATTTTGACGCACCCCAACCCCCACCCTTCTCTACAATATATACATAGTAGCTGCAAAGAAGAACTATAAATGCCCTATTGATGATATATCACGAGGTTTGTGTATACATAGCCTGCTGAAAATTTGTGCCCAAGCAATGATTTTCACATAATTTTTCGTTACCATAAATCTACAAGGTAGGAAGAGATATTACCGAGCAGTTAAATGCATGTTGAGAAAGAGTTGCTCACGGCCTTCCTTCTTAACATGCTATCACCTAATGTGGGTAATTCAATGAGTTGCATGCTGGCCTTTAGGAGTTAAAGGGAGTTTCTCCTTTTTCCAGAGAAGGCTCATGGCTTTAGGAAGTCCTCGTTATTGAAAGCCATCGAAGAGCCCTAGAACCTTTTTACCTTATAAACATTGATGTAAAATCTATGGAATATGTTAGTTGCGTGGGACTTGGAACACGCAATTGAAATCTGACACTGCTCTTCAGTACTATGAGTGACAAAACCCCTATACCAGGGGCATCTAGAGTTTAGTATCAGAGGAGCACATGACTAGATGAGAGATGGGGGGGGGGGGGGAAGAAATGGCTGAATCACAGGATTGAAAGGGACAAGAAGTTCCACCAAAGAGAAAGCCGAGACTTACATGGCTACAGAACTGTTCGAAACCAATTGTAATTTGAAATTCTGGCTTTAACCTTAAGGGAAACACACAAGATTAAGGCCCGGCGTCCACCTACTACGATGTGCCTCCGATATGGTCTACGATGGACCTCCCGTTACAAAATCTAAATCGCGTCGGAAGGTCACCTAATATCGGGGCAGTTGACCACGTCTCTGCTATTAGGCACCGATGCAAAACAGGCGTCTACGATTTGGTACCGATGTAAAAGCTGTATCGTAGGGTCTCCACGACATTTCAACATGTTGAAAACTGTGAAATTTTGGAATCAGGTAGACAATATATATGTCCGTACGCCCTGCAAATTTGGTGATTTTCGATCAGGTTTAAGTATCTCAAATCAATATTGTTTTAGTTTTACTTGAAAAAGAGCCTTTAGTGCCTGAGAAAAATACATTGTTGTTTTATGTGTCCTGGGAAACATAGTAGAGGAGCAAAGTGTCAAAAAGGTCCTTAAAAAGGGGTCACAATGACACCCGAGAGTCTCCTGGCTGAAACTTGCCATCTTGGTCAATTATGACCTCAGGAATCTGAATCTGATGCTCGTTTGTTCCAAAAAGTGTAGCATCATGCTCGTTTCCATGGTAACTGAAGGAAAACATATTTTGATAATTAATGATGTATATTAGATACTGACTTGCCAAACAAATATCCAGTTAATCTATCATTATTTGGCAGATATGGTCATAGAAAATACATTTTGATGGTTGCCATGGAAACAATCTAATGACTTCAAAAAATGGCGCTGCCCATTATTGCTGTGTACTTTTGCTATATTCATCAATTTTGATGCATTGTTCATAAAATAAATCTTTTTATTCAACATCAAGTAGCATAAAGTACCATAAGAAAAACAAAAATAAGGGTTCTCCTAGAAATTGGAATGTTACCATGGCAACAATTCTTCCATGAAAATGGAAAAGGGCATATTTTCATAGTGTTTACTTATAACACAAGAATCAATGATTTTCTTCACAGAAAAAATGCATATTTTTACCTTTTTATATCAAAGTATCTAATATACATCAGTAATTATCAAAATATGTTTTCCTTCAGTTACCATGGAAACGAGCATGATGCTACACTTTTTGAAACAAACGAGCATCAGATTCAGATTCCTGAGGTCATAATTGACCAACATGGCAAGTTTCAGCCAAGAGACTCTCGGGTGTCATTGTGACCCATTTTTCAGGTCATTTGCTCCCCTACCAACATTATCGATCCGATATTACCTGAATTATAGTGTATCGTATATCTAAAAATGAAGATAACACCCCAAGGTATGTACTTTATCCCTTGTAATATCCTGGGGCATATCGGGACCATGATCACCTTTTTTTACCAATCAACCCCTTACGATGCGTGGTGAATTGGCATGTCTAGACATATGTCTACGATATTGCACGTTCCCGATATGTCTCCGATATTTTCTTTTTGTATCGGTGCCATATCGGCAGGTCTAAATTTCTATCGTAGTAGGTGGACGCCAGGCCTAAGGGGATTTGAATCGTTAAAAGGAAAATCAAGGTCTCTCTATTTGCAGATGACTTATCATGTGGTAAGGGATATTCAGTCAATTCACAGGATTTTGGTTATTATTGACAGATTTGTTCAGTTCTCTGGTCTTAGAATGAATAAACAAAAATCACAAGTAATGTTAATAGGACATCATTATAATAGAGCCTCATAAAAGCTTTGCCTGAGAGAAGTAGAATCCACAGAGAGTCTAGGTATAAAGGTAATGAATAAAATGTCAAAAGGATGATGAATATGAAATCCAATCATAAAAATGATTGATACAAGATATTGAAATTAGTTCATAAAATGTGTTGAAATGTATGAATAAGAGGGGTTACCACCACCTTTACTTGACGGATCCGTCAATGAGCCGTTTATGTTGCTGTACGCAATTCACAGACCTGATTATAATCGGATCGGGCTTTCCCGATCGTTTTTGTCAATCAGTTCGGTGAGAATCTGTGTTAGATGTTGCTGCCTTATTGGCTCTCACATGTATGTGGGTCACAATCGCACTTGGGTTCAATTGCATATGTGTTCAAGATGCCTCTTGTATTCAATCTCCCTTCCCTACTCTAAGGAAACCTGATATGCTTCGATTTTATGGCGAAAAGCATTGCAAACCTGTGAAAATATACCTAACATGGCTGCACTAGTAGCAATTGTGGAAACTCTAATGCAGGAATGGTGTATTAATTATGAATGTAGATTATAAAACATTGTGCAGTATATCAAGAGTTCACTTTCTTTTCAGGATTATTATTACTGATTATGTGCAACCTATACAAAAGTCGGTCGGTGGTTCTATTTGAGAAATCAATAGTGCATATAATCGGTGGTTGTCAGCAAAACTATTAAGTTTCGATGGAAACTGAGGTATTCGCCGACCGATTTCTGACACTCAAGTTTATTCCGCCACCGATGAATTCAATGCAGAGACATTTCGTCAGTGGAACAAATAAATCAGTCGGTGGTGCTAGATTATGTAATGTTGAAGGAAAAGATCGTTGATCTTTTTTGTTTTCCCCAGACAATTATCGTACCAAAGGTGTGACATGATCGGTCGGCGATGCTAAATGCCATTTTCGGTGGTCATAATGAGTAAATAGATACGCCATATTCAGCAGTGTCGTTTCAAGACATGCAAAGATGTCACAAATATTAGCCAATTATTCAGAATAGGGGTCAGATCAAATCTGAACCGCACTTGATCTGGTTACTGAAAATATACTTCTCATTTTAGTTTGCTACATAATCTCACTCGGCTTTTCCTCATAAATTTTCTCTGCAACCAAAGCTCACGGTAGTTGAAATGCAGGGCAAAAAAAGCTGCCTACTCCATTTTGAACATGTATTCAGGCATTTGATATCGATTACAATAAGTGCGGATAAAAGCAATCGATCTCATCTCGATAAAAACACAAATGATATTTTACATTGAACTGAACAGGTGAGTTCAATATGCCTCTGTCAGGCGAGAGGCAGGGGCAATGATTGTAACGTTATTTTGAGAAGCTTAGTTCTTATATATATGGCAGGGAGTTGTTACCTTGAACTATCAATGTAACTGGTGTAACTGACTACTTGGTTAATCAATTAACTAAGTTAATCAAATAGATATATCAGTTGGGGATCATGGAGTTAAAGTACTGAGGGGTTGGACTGGAGGAATGGTAACGTGTCTATGGGATGTATTCATACTGTTAGCTCGGCGCTGGGTTAGGTTGGATGCTAATCGGAGGGTTCGGGGGTTCGGCGGCGAGCAGGCCGGTAAGGGCGGGTCCAGCAGGCATTGGTGACGTGCTTAGTAGCGGTCGATACACCGCCGTCACCAGATGTCAAGTGACATGTTAGCGGAGGCTGATAATCCAAGGGCTTTATTCTGGTCGCCCACAGAGTATGGGACGCCCCGTGCCATCGAAAACCACCACCTATATGCCTTTATCTCACCCCTGGAATAAATGTCCATAGGCTTAACATTGGGATCTCGTTCTCCATGCCTCTTCAAGTATTGCAGTCCGTTCTCCATGGTCTATATCCTCTTTGTTGCCCATTCTTTCAGTGTGTACAGGAGTGAGATAAATACAGAAAGCAACTCGTTTTGGTCAAAGAAGTCATTCTCCAACTCGTTTGAATGCTATGTGATATTCACTTGGCTGTCGCCTCGTTCATATAACACCGCATCAAACTCGTGGAGAACGACGACTTTGACCAAAACTTGTTGGTTTCTTCTTTAGTTTCCAATGGCCGACGAAAAGAGTGTAGATCTTCTGAGTTACCCAGAAATTCTGTCAGTGGTGCCACTGATTGTGCATCGGTAACGAAAAGTCTGTGAGGGTAGTAGATTTCACTCTGTGACCAAGCTTTCATTCAGTGGTGGTTGGTGCCACATTGCATAATCTAAGCAGAAAAAGTCCTGGGTCATTTCAGAAGTTCGGTTGTATCCATCGACCGATTTTGGGTCAGCAGTGCCAAAAGTCTGTCAGTGGTTCCTGACTCCATATCGGTGACGGGAGATCGGCTAATGGAAACGGGCCTTATATGCGATCATAATACACCATATACGAGCATCCTCATCCGGGATTACCGTTTTACGTGTAAAATATACCGAGCATAATGTGAATTTCATGCCAGACAGATTTAACTATCATTCATATATTGTATGAAGCACTCTCACTTTAAGGAGCTTTAATAGCTAAGGTCATTCTTTTTCATTTGAGATGATTCACATATTTTCACAATCAAAAATGGATGGACTGGAAATCCGGATTACGTACGTCACCCTTGTAATAACATATTGAAAAGTCTCATCGTAATTAGAGCATTTTCTGCGTCAAATATATAAGTAAATGAGATTCGGAGACAGCAACAGGAATGACAAAGCTTTTGTTTGATACGTTGAACAGACATAAAGCTAGTAGAATAATTGAGGAAACAAGTTGTTTTATTGGATATTTTATTTACCGGGGGGTTAGATAGGACAGTACCCTGGAGTAACTGACTAACTGGAGTTCACTACTAATACATAGGTGAGTATGTGGTATCTCTAGACAGTCATTACGATGTTAAATCATCATATGGACATAGTTTTTATATATTAGGGAGGGTCTGTGGAAAATCTTTTTCTAGTGCAACGCTTTGGGTTGAAGGGGAAGATGTGGTATATTGTGGGGAGGCTGTTGTACCCATCAAATGGTGTGGTGTTGATTCTTCAATGTCTACGAGGGGAGGGATGGGTCATCACAACCATGACCGAGCAAGGGTCCAGCACATAAGCTCAGAAGGAGGTGATAGTAGTCTAACTCTGTTTTGCCTTTGCCTTCACCATGTAGGTGGCCTACCCACGTCCATGGAATGTAATCCCGGGGATTTCAATAATGAACTAAAGATAATTAGACTAGACGGTACGATTCATGAAGCTAGAGGACGATACATACACAATAATGGCTTGTAGTTGACGACGTAATATCCTTGCTATTCGCTCGGATATTACTACGCATCAACTACTCGGAGATTACGGCCACTCGTATACAAAACCAGTTGTTATTGTATTTATTACCCACCTTCAAGATTAATAACAAGTCTATTGCAATTAAAAGGGTCTGTAAGCCATTTAGTTCCAGACACCACAGCATTGTCAAGCGTGGCAGTAATTTGGTGTATACTTACACCAATAATGTAGTTCGCCATTAACCTGTGATTTTAGCATGCAAAGTATGTTATGACAATGAAATCTGATGGTAAATGAGATTATTATGATTGATTCTAAATAATTAGCATCGAATAAACATTCAAGAAACTTATTTCGAAGTACATCATGATTTAACCTCATTATGGACAGGACTATTTTTCCGGAATCTCCGGGTATCCGATTCCAGGCACTCTATACATTTCTTATGGAGACTCCGTATTAGGTGGGTAATAAAAGGTAAATCTCGTTCAATAATGCTAGTTGTGGGTATGGTGTCAATGGGAAAAATACTGAAAATACGACATACCTCTTTTATCACGATAGGACATGATACTTATATATGAAAAGGCTGGAAGAATAATACCAACATACACAGGTGGCGCCAACAAATAATTATCTTTCATTCATTATCAAACGAGCCCTGGAGATTACTCTCTCAAAGAATAGATTCTGGATGAAATAAAGGCCTATTAAAGTAGCATTTTACTTTTTCACAAACTGTCATTTTCATGATTCAATACGGTCCCATCAGTATTGATAAATACTTGTTGATTAATTAAAAAGCGACACCCCGATGTCTTGTCGCCTATCAAGACACCTTCTCGCGAGTTACGAGCACATCAACGTGATGTCTTGGCTTTTATCAAACCAGACTTAGCCCTCCTTGTAACGGGCCCCAGCGTGGGCGATATACATATATCTCTAATAATCGGTAATACAGAAGGGCGATGTTCGATTAAAAATATCAATTACAAATGAAGAGACAAAAGAGGGTGTCAGTTGGAACTTGGCACCTCGTTGAATTTCTAGAGCTGCTATACAGCCCCAGGCGGTAATCCCTTCAGTTAACGATCAAGTGTCAGCTCACGTCCCTACCACTGGCCGTAATCCAGCGACATCCGGCTCGGACCGGCCACCGCAACTCACGGTGATCCCCTCCATGGGCCGCCGTGTAACCGACTCACGGCCCGACAACCAGCTGGGGCGCCGCCACCAGGCAGGAGACCGGGTGAGGGGAAATAGGGAATGGAGAGTCACCGAGAATCATGTGATAGGATTGAGGGTGACGAGACAACATGGAGGGGCACAGGGCAGGATGTAGGGGTAATAGATATGGTGAAGGGGCATGGGATAGGATGGAGGGGTAAGGATAGGGCGAACTGACGATATCATTACACCGGAGTTGGAGAGAGAGTGTAGTATAAGAAGGAAAGCGGTAAGAGAAACAGCGAGTCAGTATTTGATAAAAGACAGAGATAACTACCACCGATTTTCACCGATTTATCGACGATGATAATCGGGAACAATAATGTTGCTCTCTCATACCCTCATATATTGATGAAGCAATTCTCCCTGATCACACCTCCTCCCTTTATGTAACGATCAGGTGGAGATCAAAGAGATCGACCGAGCCCAGCAAAGTGTGATAGTTCTGTTCTATCTATCAGAAAACTGCTTCCAGACCTATAACCGTCTCTGGTTTCCTTACAAATCAGTATATGATATTGTATAAAGAACGGCAATAGAATCCTAGGCAATAGAATCTTAGGTCGGGCAGAGTCGGTCATTACCCCCATGCTAGTAATGCCCAACCCGATTATAATCGGGTCTGTGAAGTGGTACAGCAACATATACTCCACCGATTCTGACCGACCGACGGTTCTGTCAGGCAAAAGTGTGATCGGGAAGAAGCGGCGTGTCATGTCTGCTACAGGAAGAGAGAGAGAGGAGGGACATGGTGAGGGACGAAAATGAAGAAAGAGAACGAGAGAGCAGCAGAGTAAGGGAGAGATTGGAGTGGGATGGAGGGAGAGGAGAGAGGAGAGAATGAGAGATAAGACAGAAAAGAAGCCAGTAAGAGCAGAAAAAGTGGAACGAAAGAGAGAGAGAGACAGATGGAACAAACCTCTAATGGCCTATCTCATAAGGCCTTTCCGCTAATCAGCAGTCCTTGACATGACTTTCAGTGTGTCCTTAGCTTTACCGAGGTAGTCAAGGTACCTGACCAAAGAGCTATTGTCCTTGGGACTATACGAAGTGGATTACATATGTTGCTTTTATACGTGCTTACTATGCTGTATTTCCTAAAATGTTTCTTGATGATAAATGTAAATGTTAATCTATTTCATTGTATTTGTTATTAATATTAAAACAATCATATGTATCCTTAGGCCTGGCGTCCACCTACTACGATATGGCTACGATATGGTCTACGATGCACCTCCCGATAAAAAAAATCAAAATCGTGTCAGAAGGTCACCTAATATCGGGGCAGTTGACCACATTTCTGCGATTAGGCACCGAAAAAATCCCTTACAATGCGTGATGGATTGGCATGTCTAGAAATTTGTTCAAATTTCTACGTCGGGTTAGTACGTAAAGACGTCTATTCCCTTGGGCGTAAAAAAAGATTTCTAGATCGATGTCTAGAAATTTGTCTAAGATCTTACCCCTTCACGATATGTCTCCGATATTTGCTTTTTGTATCGGTGTCATATCGGTAGGTCTAAATTTCCATCGTAGTAGGTGGACGCCAGACCTTATCACCAGATATATCGTAAGTACATATATTGCGTATATATTGTAGAGGAAATATTTTCAAATGTATGACATCACCACCACGGCCTGGTCTGATAAACTTGGGAATAAATAAATAAGTTCATTTGATATTTTGATTGGCGGATTGCAGAAAAAGGTATATTCGATTGAAAACTAAGTGGCACCACACTAGAGTCGGGGTATGATTTTGACACGTTCTCTATCACTCTCCTAACGAGCCGCGGCGATTGCCCATGATTGTTGTCTGATGTTTCAAGGAGGCAGACGGATTACAAGGGCGTCTTTGTAGTCAGGGATAATAGGCATTCCAGAGCCGCTGCGTTTTAGTGAAGGCAAATTGATTTTTGTTACACCAATCAGCTTCTCTGGGCACATCCTTTTGTTTGGGTGGTTTATTGATTGGACTCCTGAGTGGCAGAGCTGGGTGGCCGTATGGGAGCTGACCTGTACAACGGTGCCATTTAGCGTCGTGACAACCAAAGGTCACATGCACACATCTCTGCACCAATTTGTCAAGACGAATGTCGTCTGCTATCCTCCAGCTCTTAAACCTGGACAAATTTCCTGCTCAAAATAGGACAGAGGTCGGCACTGTCATACTGATGGGCACTTTATTGTTTTATCTGTTCCAAACCGCTGTCGCCCTAAGTGAATGTATGTCTTATGTGAATATGTATATATATATATATATATATTGTGTATGTGTGTAAGCAGACATTCAAATAAATAAGTGCCTTTTACGGATTATTCTGTAATTGTATATTTCATGAAATACGATTAAATAATGGATGTATGAGTGATTGTTTACGTACTTGAGGGTTCCCGACTGTATGATCAGGAAAAGAAAGATTTACATTAGAGAAGAACACTTCCGAAACACTGCTATTGCAATGGCCTCAATTGACTCCAAATATGGTGATAGTATTTTGCATTGCCCCCTAATTGCCCAATGAACATTAAAATGCGAAGCTGATTGTTTTTGTCATGTACTTAAAAGACGATATTAATATGTGAGCATACATCAATATGATATATTTGGCCATAATACACTGGCTGAGTCTGACTTCACCTGTGTCGGCTGTTATGGTTGGTAATCAATACCCTTTGTGTGCAGAGCTTTGATATGTGACCCCTTAAAGGTACCACGCACATCATCATTCTACTACAGCCCTTAGCAGGTTCCCCCTGTCGTGATTCCTTACGCTTATGTAGTATAGGACTATATATTATTATGTACCGGAACACGAAAGTCTCATGTATACGCCCTAGTAGTAATGATATCATTCGTCCACACTATGGCGTAATATGTATAATACTGGTACACAGTCATTTCGGCCCCATCGGCATCTCGGACCCCTTTTTGTGCGGTCATGTCGGCCCCCTCGCGGCCGCGTTCCGCACTTCCGCTTTCGCGGGTTAAGGATAGGGTTAGGGTTAGGGTTAGGTATAGGGTTAGGGTTAGGGTTAGGTATAGGGTTAGGTTTAGTGTTAGGGATATGGTTAAGGTCTGGGATAGGGTTAGGGTTAGGGTTAGGGTTATGGTTAAGGTTTAGGATAGGGTTATCACACATGTATTGTAAGATATGCTTTTGTTTTGTAAGATTCTTTATCGTGGATAATAGACAGATAATATATTAAAGCAAAGCTGGGAATCCGTATTTTGAGTAAGTAATCACATTGAAAGACATTCACCGTTTTCGCGCATGAAGGCGTGAAAGCGGGGGGCCGAGGTGCCGATGGGTCCGAGGTGCCGTAGGGGGTCCGAGATGCCAAAGGGGCCGAGACATCCGGGAACCATAATACTACCCTCCGTACCACGTGACCACTCATTCTACTATTTAGTGAGTTGTAGAATGTCATTCTTAGTGATTTTTAGGTATATAATAATAAGACATAGTGAGTGTGTCTGAATTGTATCTGTTCCTCGATATTTTGGTCAGAAATACTCACCTCATTCTTCGAATTCGGTGAGTATTTTTGATCAAAATATCTCTGAACAGATTCCATTCAGACACACTAACCATGTATTTCTATATAACGCTCTCCAATTTTTAAAACCATTAATAATGCTTTCAGGAAGTTAGTATAATTGTTTTAGGAACGGCATTATAGATGCTTGCTATTGTGCATAACATTTCATATTGCAATATTTTAAGTCTACCCGTGGGATTACAGCTGTAGCGTTGTCAGCTTTCTTTAGCCGTATTCTACGTTTGATTTAAGGCGACCTACTACCCTCATTTTACACATAGGTTCTACTATGAATAACCGATGTTTTGTAGCTGAAGAAAATGACAGGGAAACCTTGGACAAAGGCAGAAATTAATCTTTTTTAATGTATTAAATTGTCAAGCCAATAGTAACAATCCTTGGTGGAAAGTATTGAAGAAGTCCCGAAGTATTCCACACATATTTGCCTGTTAACCGAACAAATTGTACTGGACTGCCTGACCATAATGGGGAAATTGACCCAGCAGTAGAGGTGTTGGGTCAATCTAACCACTAAAGGCCTACTCCCACCAACGCCGATTCTGGTCCAGATAGGCCTTACGATTGATTTCCCGACAGGAAAAGGATTCTGTTGTGAGAGTTTCATATCAGTTTCATGACGCCCGAAACGTAGACGCGTATAAGAGGTGTATACAAGTATAAACAAGCCACGATACAGCCGATACGTGCGTTATCGCGATGGCGTATATATATGTAAAATAGTGGTTTTCGTGCAGTGATAGACACCCATGACCAGGATTACAATTATGGGGGACCTCCCAATAGGCAACGATTTTGTCATTTCCGTATTTAGTACGCAAATACAACGCTTTTACAACTCACTGCGCAATCCAGTCACACTGGCGTACATTCTGGCGTTTTTTACTACGTATTTGGAACGGTGGGGACCGCGTATTGGCAACGGATTGTGAACTTTTCTATTTGCACAACTCTTACGTTCTTTTACGTTTCTTAACGTTCGTCAGCATCCAAAATGCGTAGAGATAAGTTAAGCAATTTCGAAATTCATTCTGACACCACGTTTTTTCTACGTTTCTTTTACGTTTATTTACGCATTCCCACTTACGTTTACGTATCTCCGCGTTTTGCGGCGTTTTTGGTGCATATTCATATTTCAAAATTTGTAAAAGAACGTACACGTGTGTACACGGGAAAACGCCGTTTTTTACGCCAATGTGACTGGGGCATCATGAGTTTAGAATTTTAAAAAGTAATCTTGACAATGTGTTTTATCCGCGTTATGTTTACGTTAGTTTACGCATTCCGATTTATGTTTACGCAAATCCACGTTTTACAGCGCATCGCTGCACATAAATTTGTAGATTTCAAAATATGTGGGAGAACGTTTACGTTCGTAAACGGGATAACGCCAGTGTGACTGGGGCATTGGCAGCCCATGGCCGTAGGGTCAGGGGCGGTCATTGCTCCACCTGACGCACTCCCCTCCTACAAGCGCTCCCTGCGCGCCCCCTCGTGCAACCCACGTGAACCACGGGGTCACGTGGTATGCCACCACACTCGCTTCTTCCCATTCTCTCGCTGTTCTCCACCACGTACGTACGTACTCTAAATTTCTCCTTTTTGGCCTTCATCCCTCGCCGTCCCGTATACTCCACGAGTATCGGACCGAGCCGTACGAGGACAACTACGGGTTATTTGAACGAACAGACAGAGTGAGGAAAATGCCGAAGACACGGGCGACGCCGGGCCCCTCGCAAGCACAGGAGGGGGACCAGGTCTCCGACTCGACCATGAGGGCCAGCGAGGACCAGGTGGAATCAGTATCCCAGGTGGGAAGCGTGAGGTCCACGAGGGCGACGGCCGTAGACGCGAGCCTCGCGCAGATGAGAGCTGATATCAATGGCGTGGTGAAAACCATAGCTGAACTCACCAGGGCGCGGTCCCAGGACCGACGTTCCAGGGCGCCCTCGGCACGGTCGGCGGCTGCACGGAGGACGGAGGACTGGGCCGAGGACCAGGCCTCCCGGGTACTCCCGGAGCCGAGACAACTCAGAGAACGCTACGCCCCGGACGCCTACATACAACGGGAGCTGGACCGGGAGACGATACGCCACGACCGTACGGCAGGTAAGCTTTATTTAGATCTCAATATTGCTCGCCTTACATCAAAGCCGTACATGTTCCTAGACCAAAAGGGAGTGTACACTCTCTCTCAGAAGTTGGAGTTGAGAGGGAGTTTGGGACCGATGGAGTACGTCAGCGCCTTCATCGGACTCTTAAGCGACCACCGAGCCGTGGCCCCGGGGGACCGGGACCACATGTTTAAACATCTGCGCCAAGTCTCGGTCGACGCACAGTCCCGCCAGTGGGCCGGGGTGCGTAGGTGGTCGCAGTACGTGTTCGACCAGGTCGAGACGGGCCGACTCGCGTGGAGCGATTATAGCCTGATTCAAGAAGAACGAGTGCGACTGGCCATGACAACCGGGACCACCCAGGCTAGACCGGAGGCGGGAAAAGGAGGCTCAAGAGATCTGCCATGCTGGCAGTATAACTCGGACTGGGGGTGCCGCCACCTGAGCAGCCACGAGGACGGGCCGGTGAAATGGTTACACATCTGCTCGTACTGCGATTCCGTTGGGAAGCAGTGCGGGCATTCCCTCCACGCGTGTAACCGCAAGCTAGGGTACACGATGGGCTACGAGGCACAGCCGGCTCCTCCAGCACCTGCAAAAAACGGTTACGGTGCGCCCCGCGAGTGATTGGAGCGCACCCCCAAACAGGATGCTCACGTGCAAGCACCCCCGAGCCCGGGGTCGGCGCGTACACAGCACGTGAGATCACACAGGATGTACCCCCGGATGCTTACGTAACGCCCCCCAATAAACAGCGAGCCAGGACGTGGGCACAGGTGGTGAGCGGGCCCGGACCGGATACGGGCCCAACGGCTGCGCCCCCCCGGGGCATGCAGACCGGGCAGGGCAAGACCAGTGACATCAGCCCCCATGTGACGGGGAGCGCACGTGGACCCGACAACAACAATAACACAAACACCACGTGGCGAGCGGCCACGCCGGTGGGCGTCGCCCCCCAGCACGTGAGGAGTGTTAGTGTTACCGCGCCACATCGAGTACAACAGAATAACACTCCAGACTTCGACACACTAAAGGAAGTGTGCCGCACCGGAGTTGTTCCCCCCGGAGTCCGGACGGATCCGGAGGCCCTCCTACACCACCGCTGTGCAGAATGGCCGTCTCTCCATGAGTACGCGCCCACGGCGCATGGGCATATCTACAGGGCCATTCCAAACGCCATGTGTGCCAAGATTACGCTGCCCACCGACCTGAATCTACGGGCATGGGAGGCGTACCTGACGGGTATGGAGGGTAAGGCAGAGCTTCTCGGATTCATCCGATACGGCTTTCCCCTCGGCTACCTCGGGCCGGCCAGCGATACCCGGGATATACCAAATCATCCTAGCGCCACTGCTTACCCTGTTGAGGTGAGCGACTTTGTGAAAAAGGAGCTAGGGTTCTCGAACCTCCTCGGGCCGTTCGCGGAGGCGCCGTTCGGCCGTGGTGCCACGTTTCTCCCCTGATGTCGCGGGAGAAGCGGGATTCCCGAGCCCGGAGAGTTATCACTGATATGACTTTCCCTAAGGAGCGTAGCGTTAATGCGTACATAATGAAGAACGCAGTGTACTGCTATGTTTCTCCTGGGATGGCGGGTACTTCTGCGATACGGCGATGCCGTTTGGTGCCCGCGCATCGTCCTATCATATGCAGTGCGTCGCCGACACCATAGTGAAGATTCTTGCCCGGGGGGGTGTCGAGGCCGCCATGTACCTCGACGACCTCATCATTCTCTCCCCAAGCAAAGAGAAGGCGGCATCAGACTTCGCCGCAGCCCGCAGACTACTCAAGGAACTAGGTCTCCCCGAGGCCCGCGAGAAAGCGCAGGAGCCCAGCCAGACTGTACGATGGCTGGGGATACAGATCGATGCAGCCGAGATGACACTCACGATCCCCGAGGACAAGCTGGAGGAGGTCCGACCGCACATCGCGGCCGTGGCCCGCAAACAGTCTCTGACCAAGAGGCAACTACAGTCCATCCTCGGGCGGATACTCCACGTCTCCCGATGCGTCCGCCCCGCGAGGCCCTTCGTCAGTAAGTTGCTCGAGGCCCTATGGGCGATGGAGGGATACTACATAAACGTATCCTCCGAGATGCGCCAGGACTTCGACTGGTTCTTCCAGTTCGCGGAGGGCTGGAACGGCCGTGCCCTGATCCCCTGGGGACCGCCCACAAAGTGTATAACGGTGGACGCGTGCCTGACCGGGGTCGGGGGCACCGATGGCCGACGTGCCTACTCAGGACAGGTGTGCCCGCTAGACGACCCTGTGAACTGTATATCGGAGTTGGAGGCACTGAACACCATTTATGCACTAAATACCTTCCTGACCGACCGAGACCGAGGCACATGGGTCGAGGTGTTTTGTGACAACCTGGGCACCGTCCAGGCACTGACGTCGAGCCGGGCACGAAACAAAGTCCTCGCCGAGTGTGCCCGCCAGGCCTGGATCGTGCAAGCGAAACTACAGGTCGAGCTGGTTTACACTCACGTCCCGGGAGTGCAGAACTCGGTCGCGGACGCACTCAGTCGGTCCCACCTCTCCTCAACAGACTATCGAACGGCGGCGTATTACATGTCATTCCATAATCTTGTCCATGTGGTACCGTGTAATCACGCTTCATTCGTCCCCATTCTTCGGCTTTCATGCAGATCCGGCGCTACGCTATCTCCAGCAGAGGGCATCTGTGCGACAGACCGCGGCTCGTGCCCCAGGCACGGTTGCAAACCAGCGAAGCGCCGTATTGACATACCTCGCGTTCTGCCGGAGGATGGGGACGGACCCCCAGGCACTGTCCGTGAGTTTTGTAACGGCCTACCTGGAATACGTCGCCGACCACGCCCCCTCACCAGCGACCGTGGCGAATCATCTCTCCCACCTACGGTCACACCTACGGCTCTCCGGTGGGAACGTCGCGGCAACTGAGGACGTACGGGTGAAGAGGGCTCTCGACGCAATGAAGAGAGACAAGACCTATCAGCCGAACATCAAGCCGCCGATCCCGATGGAGGTGCTCAGAGACGTTCTCGCCGGCCTCACAGCCACGCCCCTCGACTGGACACTGCGCACGGCCTTCCTGATAGTGTACTACGCCGCACTCTGGCAAAGCGAGGTCGCGCCACCAACAGTGGGGGGCTTCGATCCGGTACAACACCTTTCACGTGGAGACGTGGCGGTCACGTTAACTCACGTGCTCGTACGGATCAAGGCTGCCAAAAACCTCCAGTGTGTTGGAGAGGAGAAACGGGTGGCCCTTCAACCATCACCGGAGCCGGCCACGTGCCCCATCATGGCCGTGAGGGAAATGACCGCGGCAGTCCCCACACAATCCGATCAGGACCCGTTCCTCATGAATGAAGACAGGACGCCGATAACGACCCGGTCGTTAACCAAACACTGGACTAGACTAATCACCGAGACCGGCCACCCCCCAAAGACCTACACCTTACACAGCCTGAGAAAGGCCGCCGCCACCCAGGCCTTCCAGGCCGGGGTACCAGAACTATTAATTCAACGTTACGGGGGGTGGCGCTCAAACGCTCACAGGAGCTACATCCTGGACGCTAATGCCACTGAGGTGAACAAATCACTAATCAACTCCATCAACAAGTGATTTACAAACTTTCTTTCCCACCCACCACTCACCATTCATGGTATTTTTGGGTTATTTTATACATATTATACAAATACATATACGTATTACTTCATAATACTTGTATACCTATACCATAATTGACACCTGTCAATTACCATATGTATTCTTCCATATGTATCTTCTTATCATATATCATATTTACCAATATGTATATCTTTGTATCATATTTACCAATATGTACTACCTTATCATATCATATTTACCAATATGAATATTCTTATCATATCATATCTACCAATATGGATATGCTTATCCATTACGATATTTCTACCATTGTATAAATATCTCACGTCTAATTGGTTTCATAAAATTGAAATAAATTTTATTTATCCCATTCTAGACTCTCTTCTCCTGTGTTCAGGGTAAAGGGTAATGGGTAGCCCATGGCCGAAGGGTCAGGGGCGGTCATTGCTCCACCTGCCGCACTCCCCTCCTACTAGCGCTCCCTGCGCGCCCCCTCGTGCAACCCACGTGAACCACGCCGTCACGTGGTACGCCACCACACTCGCTTCTTCCCATTCTCTCGCCGTTCTCCACCACGTACGGACGTACTCTAACTTTCTCCCACCCACCTTCTCCTCTCTTCCTACTCTCGTAGGGGTTATTTTATACATATTATACAAATACATATACGTATTACTTCATAATACTCGTATACCTATACTATAATTGACACCTGTCAATTACCATATGTATTCTTCCATATGTATCTTCTTATCATATATCATATTTACCAATATGTATATCTTTGTATCATATTTACCAATATGTACTACCTTATCATGTCATATTTACCAATATGAATATTCTTATCATATCATATCTACCAATATGGATATGCTTATCCATTACAATATTTCTACCATTGTATAAATATCTCACGTCTAATTGGTTTCATAAAATTGAAATAAATTTTATTTATCCCATTCTAGACTCTCTTCTCTTGTGTTCAGGGTAAAGGGTAATGGGTAGCCCATGGCCGAAGGGTCAGGGGCGGTCATTGCTTCACCTGCCGCACTCCCCTCCTACTAGCGCTCCCTGCGCGCCCCCTCGTGCAACCCACATGAACCACGCCGTCACGTGGTACGCCACCACACTCGCTTCTTCCCATTCTCTCGCCGTTCTCCACCACGTACGGACGTACTCTAACTTTCTCCCACCCACCCTCTCCTCTCTTCCTACTCTCGTAGGGGTTATTTTATACATATTATACAAATACATATACGTATTACTTCATAATACTCGTATACCTATACCATAATTGACACCTGTCAATTACCATATGTATTCTTCCATATGTATCTTCTTATCATATATCATATTTACCAATATGTATATCTTTGTATCATATTTACCAATATGTACTACCTTATCATATCATATTTACCAATATGAATATTCTTATCATATCATATCTACCAATATGGATATGCTTATCCATTACGATATTTCTACCATTGTATAAATATCTCACGTCTAATTGGTTTCATAAAATTGAAATAAATTTTATTTATCCCATTCTAGACTCTTTTCTCTTGTGTTCAGGGTAAAGGGTAATGAGGCAGTATGACAGTTCGCACGGCCGTGCATGACCCTGACTCGTCTTCATATGCTGCGAACCACCAACAAGGTTAACTGTTCTGGCCGCAGCACCTCCTGATATACTCCTAATATCAACGTACCCATAGGACTTGCACCCTCGGGTTTACAAGTGTTAACTGGGACGGAAGTTTAATGTTACAATGTTGAAGAATTAATGTTTTTGTCTCCACTCTTCTAAGTAACACGGGGGCATTCCTCCGTTCGCATTGAGGTAAGGTTGTGGACCGGATAAAAGCCTTCGAAAATTTTACGTTTGTCCCTCCTCTAATCCATTGCATACAAGATGGAGAGAGGGGTAGGGATCAAGTATTTCATAAATTTTACTACCCACTTGGAAGACTGACTCCTTATCCTTATTTGCGGAATGGTACAGAAATTTTCTCTCAGTAAAACGCAATATTATATAGAGACATAGTTAGTATCACTGAATGGAATCTGTCCAGAGATATTTTGATCAGAAATAGTCACCAAGTTCGAAGAACGAGGTGTGTATCTCTGGCCAAAATATCGAGGAACAGATGGAATTCAGACACAATCGATGTGTCTCTTCATAATTATATACCTAGAAATAATTAGATATGCCATTCTACAACTCACTAAATAGTAGAATGAGTGGTCACGTGGTACAGAGGGACATACGGATATCCTTTCGGCACTCGGTGACGAACAGAATTTTTTACTCCTGGTCAGTAAAAGTGAGACTTTCGCCTGTAGGTATATAGTAATACCTCCGTTCAGCGTAAATCAATTTGCCCTATAGTAAACTAAAACATTCTTGAAATTCCCTGAGAATTCAGCATGCAGCATGCAAGCACCAGGGATAATACGGATTGAACATTTGAGAAGGGATTGAATTGCAACTGGCTCTAGGAACGAGAAATGAATACATGTACTTTGAAACGTGATATTCAATAGAGTTTACTTTCATTCTGGAATGGTGCTTGTCATGTCAGGCTGAAGAGCACGGAGGACAAGGTTCTTGCTGTGGTGGAGCCAGCACGCTTTGTCAGTCTGAGCCATGATTTCATCAGTAAAGTAACTCAGACAATCGCATGTCAACATGATGAATTTAAGCTAAGTGCTGACATTATGAGGTCAGATTTGGATGTTGTTAATGATGTGGTTATATGAAGGAATGGCAATAGCTCATTGTATATTCAGAATTAGAGGACATCTAAATAGATTTATATACTCGAGGTTGTACTATTGATGTTCCCACTAGTTTGATGAAGTAATTTAAACTTTAGGATTTGGGATTAAAGGCAGTCTGAAATGCTCTTCTTTGTTTAATTCTATATATATGTATGAACTAGCATGAACATTAGAAAAGACTCGTGGAAATATAATTGTGATTTTCACAAAAGTTGTACCTACTGATCCCCTGCTTACTTTGACAGAGGTAGATACTATGAAAGAGATTCAGGATCTCGAAAATGATAAAAGCGCAGGTATCAACTTTATTAATATATTTTTTTTATAGAAAATTCTCCTGAGCACACCAACTATGATAACAAGTATACTTAACGACATGGCAAATAGAAACCTGTTCCCGCCATCATTGAAAAAGGCGTGATAAATGCAACTCCCATAAACAGGGGACTTAACAAAGCCAAGATCCTTATGCGTTCTACAAGCAGTATCGAAGATAATGGAGAAACTATTACGTAAGCAAATTATGAGATCTATCACTGAGAGGAATGTCATTAATAAAGACCAATGAAGACCAACGATCTACCGCGCGGGCTGTTTTTTTTTAGGATGATAACACAGATAAACAGAAGTTTAGAAAATCGTGTGCAAGTGCCTTCATCGATCTACGCAAGGAGTTTGATTCCATAAATCATCAGGTATTAATAACAAAATTAGAAGGCATAAGTTTTGGTCCATCAGCCTGACAATTAACTAAGTCATACTTAGGTAATAGACAGCAAAATAAATGAATCAATGGTAAGATGACAGCTTACCTTCCCATTCACTCCGTGTTAGGCCCAGTCTCATTTATCCATATGGCTGGAATAACAATCTATGCAGACTATCTCATATTGCTGGTAATCGGTCCAAAACGTAATGTCATCAGAAACAGGATGAAACAAGATGCAAAATGATCTATCTCTGATACAGGAATGGTTTAATACAAACCGCCTAACAGTAAATATAGAAAAAAGACAAAGATAATGTAGTTTGGAAACCGCAGTGTCGACCTACCAGATGAGACCTGTTTAAAAAAACAATAAGATACACCTATTGAAGTGGTTGAAAATTCCAGATATTTATGTACTACATTTGTGTATGATTTTCCGGGAACAGCTAATAACACCGGAGGGGTCATATGTCAAAAACAAAGGAGACTCAGAAGAGTTGTTGATGAACAAGCAGCAACCATTTTTGTGAAGCAGATGATTCTTCCTAAGTTCGAATATGCGGACTTTGTGTATTGCATGGCAAGCAAAGCCTAGAGAGAAAGACTGCAAATAATCATAAAACGCTGCCTCCGCATAGTTCTAGAATACAATCGTCAAACAGATGTCAGAATCCCAGACATACTAGAACGCTGCAAAATACGACCACTATTCTATAGAAGAGCGAGACATCTACTACATCTGGCGTAATGGTGGGTGTCCTCACCAGGATAAAAAAGGTTTTTCTTTCAACAAGAATACTACAATATATTGGGTGACCTCTGAGTCAGAAGGCGAGGACACTTGTAATTGCTGAGTCAAAAGACCATATTACAATTGTAGATCTATCAACTAAGACAACCGAGTTCTACTCCAAAAACCGTGCTTCCTTAAAAGCTGAAAAAGTAATGAATGTTGTATACAAAAAGTATTTCAATTATGGTGCATTTCTTCTATTGGTATACATTTGTCCTGTATTTCCTTGTCTCCTCCTCTTGTATCGGCTGTATGTCTTTTGAAGAGGGTATCACATGACCATTGAAAAACGTTTTTATATCACGAGATTCAGCAAAACCTATGAAAGATCTATAAGGGAATGTAGAGTCACAAGACCTACTAATGTTCTTGTATGCTACGGTTTATACCGTCTTCGTTTAAATCAGTGCGTTGCTTGTTGGGTAGTACAAGGAAGCACGCTTTGCATCAAGCGATTGCATGTTCCTTTTTACTTGAATTAAAAAAGAAATATATATTCAGATTGACCTTCGTCGTACATATTTAGAAAGTTTATGACATAGTTATCGTCTATTTCTTAAGAAAGGCAACCAAGCGGGAGCCCGGGGGAATGTTATATCAATAATCATAGCGTCTTCAATAGCACAATAATATTTGACCACTTAATTCCCACTTAATGTCCATGACCTTGTACTTCAAACCTCTACGTTAAGTACATATCCGAATAGATCCGTATTGAACGCGTGACGAATGCCGTGTTTACGTTTCCCTAGAGTCTCTACAGAAGCGTAACACCATCAGCGCTGAAAGTTCAATGAGGTGGCAGCCATTTTATAGCTCAGGAGGTCAGGTGATGCATGGCCAGGGGCCAAAACCGCTGTCCTGAAAGAGAAAAATTGAGAGCATTCTTTTGACCAAAAATCAATTTGAAATAATAATCCAGCAATAAATCAAAAGATGATGCTCTGTTTTAACTTGACCTTTTGATGACACTCTCTCGGCCCTTGCACTTCATCCCCGGACCGTGCCAGAAAATTCAATTTAATTTTCACGTGCTTCTTTGAGGAAAGTTTGCCAATTTCTCAGTGAAAGGACACATCGACCAAAGAAATTCGAAGTTATCGATCTTCAGCAGAGGCAAAGGGCGAAATGTGAAATAAGGAACAGACACGACAGGGAAGAACAGAAGGGAGGACCAGCGGAGACAACCACAGGGACATAGTTTTGGTGACGCAGAAGTATCACTTTACCCGACCATTTCCAGTAACAATTCCAACTTCTTGAGCTTTCAAACGACATCGTGAAGTTATGCTGTTCTTTACAGAAATTAACAAATGAAAAAGGTAGTTTTCACGTAAACCTCAAGTTTTATCGCAAAGTACATCACATGTAGTGCATTCCTACGAGATATATTACACTCATTTTCTGATAAATCTAACGGTACATTTTGATAATCTGATTGTTTGTATTACTAAAATGCCATGGTTCTATGACTTGTATTGTTAACGTAAACCATTAATTAAAGTAAACCTCCATGGCTGTATATGCAATTTTTTTTTGCGTAAACCACCAGTAAACTACCATTCGTCTATTAATGAGAATTATGGAAATGGATTATGGAAGACGTCTAACCATGCAGTACATATCTGCAGGGTATATCTAAGTTATATCAGGCGATCAAACGATGATGATGTGGTGGGTCTGTTTACCTGGCCCTACAGAAACTTTATCCTCAAGTCAGTATGGCAACAGCTGTATATAGTTCACATATAAAGATCTCAATCCCTGTTCCAGATTCTTAAAGCTGGATCAAGAGCTTCAAGAAAGAAAAGGTCAAATGACCATTGCCCGCTGTTCTTCAAAGCATGTCTTGTCCGTACACGAATGGTAGAGTTGTGTGGACTTTAGCTTACCTCCCGACGCAATTAGATTTCCCGTTGGAGAGTGGTGCGAGGTACCGGTTTGTTTAGCGATCTGGTTACTTCACTGAGAGACCAGTCATCAAGGCCTGGCACCAATGGTGGCCGCCTCAGGCCAGCCTAATAGGATTGCCTCAGCCAACAAGCCACCAGAAACTAGCAACCAACAGCGTCTACCCTCGCAGTGCACCGAACCCCGACGCGCGCCTAAGACGCTCTCTGAAAAGGAAGGTAGGAAACAGACTGCACCGCCAAGCCACCGGGCCTGCGTTTAATTAATATCAGAAAAGGCCATTTAATTTACGGTCGAAGTTCCTTGAGACGAGAGGGGAGGGGAGCCGAGCTTACTTAAGCCTCTACGGTGGCCCTTCAGGACAAAAATTACAACCTGCTTGGTGACACCTACGTTCCATGGGGGTCGTTGCTCCACGTTTTCTGGATCGCAGAATAGCAATCCGAGGTCGAAAGTCTTGCTCCAGATTTTTTGTGGATCACATCATAATTATGTCGCCATATATATCAAAGTAAAAATCAAATGAACCTTTCACCTATGTCACTGAAATTATGGTGTTGCAAAACAACATGAAAATAACGACACTACAGGACACGGTCCGACATTACTGGACCAGCGCTTTTCCCACATTTCTAGGAGCAACGATCCCCCGCTGAGGTATCGCTGAACATCTAAAAATTGTCTGACTGTGCAGCTTTATGTCTGGGCTGTTTCTTCATTTTTCAAGTGCCTTTCGAACCGTTCCTGGTTTCAATAACGATTGTGACAAGGGAGTGCGTCTAACAGAAATAACTTAAGTACATTTGGACCTTTTATGTATTTTTATCAAGTCAACGCTTTTTTCTTTGGGCCATACGATGGCATCATTAATTTTGGCAAAGCGACCACTATGCAAACCTGCACCTGATCTATATAATTATACAATCAATATTCATGGAAATGCCATCGGGTATCATAAACATTGTTTGAAGGAACAAGCAACAAAAGTCACACAAGCTTAGTAAACTAACCCAATATTCAAAACTATGTGTGAAAATGAAAAGTAGGAGGAGTGGTAGTGACCAATATCATTCTATTAAACATAAAAAAGCAACTATGTTTTAGATGACAAACTTGCGATGCATACCACTTGAATTCACCAGAGCAATTAGCAATCTGAATTATGAATTAACACATTTCAGTCCATATATCCTTAATAAGAAGTTGCATTACAGTAGACCGTACAGCCACCGGGGCCACCGTACTCATCCAGTCCACTGAGCCCCACCTTAGGAGCTGCTCTGAGTCTATATTGTGCGGAGGAAACTCGAGGCTCCCTCAAAGCGCTGAGCACAGGGTGGGTGGGTCAGACAGGCCCAGCCTATTTCCTATATGGCCTTTAATGTAAGTAATGCCGTTGCTTTTGTCAGCCTACCTGTGGGTACAGAACGCTTATACAATTAGACAGGCCTAGAAAGCCCGATCGATGACCCAACATGCAATTGCTTTTATGTGGCCTGTCTTCAGACTGGGCTTAGAGACCGAGGCCAGGTTTAAGATTCACGTGGCAGTGCGCATGCCCGAAACCCTACGTCCTCGCCAGGAGGCTCCCTGAACGTAAACGAGGGGGCCCTAACTGTCTGATGTCTTAGGTATTTAGGTTTAACTCATTACCCTTGAATTCAATTCTTTAAACGAAATACTGATGTTAGGAGGTCAAGGTAACACCGATTCAGCTACAGTATTTCACAAAAAGAACAGCTCTTAATTTCTTCTTTTACATCAAAGCCAATTAAATCTAAAATTGGGCTATTTTACGTCTTAATCTCGTGAATAAATGTTTCTCCGATATTTGGTTTGTGTCCTTTCTTCATCTTACTTTACCAGTTGAATTTGGATGTATTCACTGAAATTTTACAGATTATGTCTAAGTATGACACAAAATGTATCATCCTATTAATAAAGGAATATCGCTTCATTTATTCTTGTTTTAGTTTAATATACCTCATCTTAATTACATCACGCATCCATCTTCATCCAACCAACTCAGGACTACATCTTATAGATACTGGGATCAGAGGCCATGAATGTGAACGGAGCAAAACTAGAAGCAGGATTAAAATCAAATATAAATCGAACTTGACTTTAAACAAACTGGGATGACGAGACAATGAGATCATCTCATTACATTTCTCAGCCTTGGCCAGCATCAATGACGGCTGCATCACCCTGCCAAGTTAGAGCTAATTTGATCCACACTGGATTGGCAACAGACTATAGGCTCATAAGGCGGAGAGAGGGGAGAAGCAAGATGGTGCAGGGGGTTGGGGGCATGGGGTGTCGTAGGAGAAAAGGAGGGAGGTGTGCAAGGTGGGTGGCAGGGAGGATCTTCCATGAATTCTATCTGGAGTTGACAAAGACGAGCAGATCGCTTGAGCTGGCTCAGATGAATAGCGTCGGCATTATTCTTACTTAAGATTGTGATCCGCCCGTCCGACGTGCACCAGTCTGTAGATTATAACCTCAACGTCAGGGCAGCCCCGAGAGGCCCGGGAGCTGGCAGCTACATTATGTGAGAACGGCGGCGGATCACTTGTCACCGTGCGTAAAGATAAGAATGGTTGATTAGATGGTAATACAGTTATCAGACAGCGATCAATGGACACCGCTGTAACGACGCGGTCATTTTTATCTCGCGCTCAGCCCGCCGATTCTATTAGACGACTCCAGCGCCGGGGTGTCCCTGCCTGATCAGATTGAGATCGTCTGCTTGCCGGGCGCCCCTGCCGGAAGTGCGCCGCGCGCGCAGGCGGACCGCCCATGACGTCACATGAACGCAGAGAAATGTGGTGGCGGGAAGCAGACGACATTCTACATCAGACGACATTTATCTGCGAGGCGACGGAAATGGTGTGCTTTTAGGGACAGGACGCTGGCATGGTGGAGGGTGGAGGTCGGCACAGGGGCAGGTCACATCCTCTCATTATAGTTCTTCGTTAGGAGGATTGACGCCTCCTCCAATGGTATATTAGATTTGTCGACACTCCTTCCGGATCTACCAGAATTGCAAAGTACATCAACGACATATGAATCCTATGAATATGTATCTTCTTCAACAATCCTATTTTCTTAGCAATATCCAGTGTTCAAATCACAAGAAACTACAACAAAGGGCCCTTTATATGTGCCTATAAAACACAAAATACATTGCCCTATTTATCGAAATTCCAAGCAGAGAACACCAGGACAATGCTGAAGTGATGTCATAAAATACTGCCGATCCATGCATTTTAACTTGATTAAATGTACTTTTAGAGGCCTGCCAATTTGTTTGGCAATCATCAATTACTTTGCTATCAGATCAAAACACGAAAGATAAACGTATTTTTATTTCCTGCCGGGAAAGAGACCATCAATCCAAATCAACAGATCCTGTTGTCCATCGGCGACTTGTTGATTTTATACGAGCAGACGACAACAGGGGCGCTCCTGCTGATACCAGGCGGCATCTCGGACAGACGTGATGGATTGACGCCATGGACAAACGCCCCTGACTGAGACACCCCCAACTCGCACCTTTACTTCCAGTCGACCAACTGCTCTTCATAAATCCTCACTCCCACGCACCCAAACGGGCGGCTGGTGGTCATTGGTCACATGACCCGTGGGAGAGCTCTCTGGTGACTGAACTTGTGTAATTAGGGGCTTCCGGTATAACCACTTCGCGTGCGCTACATATATCAGCCTGTCGCAAGAAGAGGCAGGCAATTTTCCCACCGACACAAATTGAGCCATCAGAATCTAGCCCATTTAGAAATTCACACTAGAATGATTCACGTAATAAAAACATACTCTCTGAGAATAAGGAAACTTAAGACGGACCTCAATCTCAATTTGCGTAAAGGCACAGATCCATATGTTTAGATTTTTGCGAATAAAAATTAAAGGAAACTTAATCTTGCTATTCATTGCTTGCCTCATGACACGGAACAGGGAGGTTGCGTGCTCGTCCAATCCGATTCAAAGGCAGGAACTGCTTGGGGCTCCTCTGGTAAGATGGCGGCTGGCGGCGTGAGGGCTGCATATCTGATTTCTCTTGACAACATGTCGCAATCTCTACGATCGATCAGAAAGTCTTGCCACCTCACACAATAGCTGCCTTCCCCCGTTTCAGAACACACACTGTGGTGCCAAGAGAAACCTTTTACACCTTAAAGGCGAGTCTAGTAGTTGTCTGGACTCGAAAAGGCCCTATCTGGTTCCCTGCTTAATGTACGGAGAGCGAAACGAAAGTATGGTCTTGTCTAATAGAAGCCGACTATTTCACAGGCGTTCCCCTTTGTAAGCTTGGGGAATAGGCTCCATGTCTATCATTAATACATAGTCTAACCCCAATCTGTTCCATCAAAGTGGAATCTGATGAGATGGCCTGTGCAACTAAATGGAAGACTTGCGTTGAAAAGACCCCTACGCTGAAAGAAATCAGTAAGTAATTGGAAATTTAATTGGTAGAAATACGATATATCGGTGAATAAAGCAATGGCTATAGTGGATTTTGGAGGTTTTTTGCGCCGGGCTTGATTATCATTGATTTGTTTTGGTGACTTCTTGTCAGATGCAATGGTTAAATAACTAAGGCAAAGTTGATAGTACATCTAATGTTTCAGGCTTTATATAAATATGTTCCGTCAATAGTAAGTTTGGGGCAAAGGCAATTACAATATCTGAACCTCAACTTGGATTAATTTCAGCCCTAGGCATAGGTGCAGATACGATCTCGTGCATTCATTTACCGGAAATGAATGTCTATCAAAACCTCTGATGATATTACATAGATGATTTTTGGTCTCAAGATGTCTACTGGTTGCAGAATTTCTTTAATTAAAAGCTCTTGCAACTCCTGCAAATTCAGAACCGAGAGGAATTCCTGGAAAGCTCTGATGGTAAACCTGTAGTCTTGTTTTCATTAATTGCACTGTGCCATCTGCTTATCCTATGGACTTTTCTTATACCTCCTTTATTAACTATAATGGTAAAACCAACCGGAAATTTACAATCGATGGAAATTTTCACAAACGCATTCTATAGTGTACCAATCACACACGGTATCATAGAATAATGTACCAATCAGCAAGTAATAATGGAGGAGTGAATTACTTAAGAATGCGAAGTCATACAGAATGGTAAGTATTCAATATTGGAGGGTCAAAGATACCTTGTCGCCTTATTGCCTCAAATACCCCCTTTTTCTTATGAAAACTGGCTCGACCATGCCATCATCACTAATCAATGGACTCAGCCTTATATCACTTTCATCACTATGGGTGGTAACCTAGAAAAAAACTAGAGGAAAGTGTATCATAGAAACATAACTATTGTTTATTCAAATAGTCATGTCGATCCTGCAGACAGAAATAATAACTTGAATTTTCAGTCTTTATTTCACGTGGGTTTCTGTGACATAATGACTGGTTGTGCAGTAGGAAAGGTCTGCTTCTCCGCTTTTTCTCTAGCGAAACGAAACTGATGAATGATCATGAATTCATGAACGTTGTATGTTGCCCGTGACGTTTCTACATTTCCATATACTACTATGGGTGCTTTTCTTATGACTGCGCTTCAGTTGCGTGTACTACGACGCTTCTTACGTATATTGGGCTGAATTCTACCATCGCTGTCTACTCTATTCCAGACGCAGGGTCTGGTTGGATGCATGAGGTTTAACACCGTAGGAAATGCCAGGATCACATTACGGCGAAATGGAATCAGGCCGCAAGGTGTGAGCTGAATTAGGTAACCCATGGAGCCGAATATGCCCAAGCTTCTTTAGACCCTACCGTGCAACGAGTTACAGACACATTTATATTAGTTTCAAGCACCAACCGTCAAGTCCTAAGTTTGTATTTGAGCATCGCCATAGCACGTATATCTGTTGAGACAGCCACGTGAATTTCAATAGGTAACTAAACCTGGAAATGCCATAACTCGGACCTGCATCATTCTTTCTATTCAGGGCTTTCTAGGTAAGAAAATCAACATGGATGTCTGTAGTGACGTTGATAGCGGTTTTTTCCGTCTTAACATATGATATCAGATGAATGACGGGAATACATTAATTAGTCGCTCGCAACTCGCCACATTTAAGTAAACTCGGACACAGACCTGTCAACACTACATCTCTTTACATATGAATATTCTCTCAGGCACGCGTGTCCCACTTCACCTCCATTCTTGATCTGTGAATTATCCTATATCCTGCCCAAAGCATATTACATGTTCTCTTTCCCATCAAGTTCTCAGTCTACCACCATCCTGCATCAGTCATCCCAGCCCCCTACCAAAATCTGCACCACTAGTGATACCTCTCCAATATTAGCTCCACCATACTGCACACCTGAATTACTTTGCACCTCTTGTGCCTAGTAGTATCAGTGGACCCAACCTCTGCCTTCCTTTCATCTCTGTCTATTCACCCACGTATAATACAACTATCCTTCTACAAGGTTCCTGCACCTTTCACTGTCGTGTCCCCCATAGTCCCCTTCGCTTTATTTATATATTCCCTTCCTCCCTATCCTCTATAACATCTCTGACTACTTATCTTCCTCTGTCCCACCCACCCCTTTCGCATGTGAATAAATTGGCTGCGTGCAGTCTGCCCCTCTTGTAGCTTGACGTTACTTTCTACAGAGTACGGAAATGATGCCACAGTCTCACAAGTTCTTGACAGCACTGACAGTAACTGACATGTGCACGCAATGTAAACCATCGGCGTACGAAATAGTCTGACAATAGCATTTGCGTTGCTGTAGGTGGGTAGTACACGTAAGTAGTTCCTGCTGCTTGGCGTAGACGTACTTCTATGAGAACCTAATATTCACCTCACTAATCGACTCGTCGTGGAAAACTCTCAAACAATGTCCTTTTACCCTGCTCCTACAGAGGATATTGCGAATGCTTTTAATCGAATCAACTACACTTGAAGGTTCTCCGGTACGATAGGAATTATTTAAGGCAAAGTAGCTTTCTGTATCGGTGTATCATGTAACATCTTTCGACTCATCGTTACAAGTTGTGTACTTTTACCAGCATTTGTACTCTCCGCAGTCTCGACTAGTAATCTACCTCCATCATACAAACGGTGATAAGCATATTTAGTGTAATAATCCAATATTTGATATAAAGCGATCTACTGTGAAATTCTCGTTTAAATAATACCATTCAATGGTGGGCCATCCTTTTGAACAAGGGAGTCACTAGTTGTGGAAAATAGGTGTCATAGGATGTAGGTTGTTGTGGTAAGTAAGTCAGTCCTATAGTTTATCTCACCCCTGGTACAAGTTTTGCTATAGGAATAACGTTAGAAAGAAATACTCAAAGACCACCCCGATTAAGTGACAATACTACGCCATGGTCGTGTGGTAGTGGATACGAGATGACGTCATCGTAATCGTCACTCGGCTTTGCTTCGATGACGATTGCGGCCCATCCAAACTTGTGGAGTATTGTGTACTTACACGATTCTAGACGCAGTTCTATATAAATACACCCGAAACAATAAATATAAAAATACATGGTTGAATCTAAATTCACTTAATTTGATTATTAGAAACTGGAATAAATGTGTCATTATATTCCCATGTCGCTGTATTCCT
This sequence comes from Alentia gelatinosa, assembly GCA_950022655.1. Classification (NCBI taxonomy): domain Eukaryota; kingdom Metazoa; phylum Annelida; class Polychaeta; order Phyllodocida; family Polynoidae; genus Alentia; species Alentia gelatinosa. The sequence continues at coordinate 29,785,673 of OX465580.1, read as the reverse complement.
GAACATTATTATTCTAATATAAGTTCTATTCCTTTTTCTTTAGTATACATTTGATCGATTCGTTTGATTGGCTGGTTTATTTGTATGTAGTTTGCACAGGAAGCGCGGGATCGGGTCTCAATGTGCTCTCTTTGTCTACTACACTTAACCTTCAACCACTAAGGTCATACTAGACCTCATTTGGCAGCAGGCCTCGGGGTATACTCCTTAGTTATCACTCACAACTGCCAATGCACATCTTGTATGCAATATTATGTCCCTTGCCGCCCACGTGCCGGCTCGTATTAAATTGTTGCCAATCGTTAGAAGAGTCCACCTTACTCCCTTTGAGGTGTGCTGATAATATGGAAGTTATCGTTGGGGTTGGGGGTTACTGCAAAGCGATGTGGGGGTGAGGAAAAGGGGGAAGGGGGCTGCCTTTAGAGAGCGACAGTCAGCGGGCGAAATCCGAACTTAAGTGCACCCGCAGCTACACAGAGTGCTCTCGTCGGTGCGCCGCACGAGAAATGAGAGTCGTCGTCCTTGTAGGAGTCGCGAGGCCTGCCGCGCCTCCACCCCAGACCGTCCTTCTAGTTGAAATCGCTCTCCAACATCGATCCTGGCACAGCTCGGAGGCGGCGTATGAACGGTCACCTTATCAGGGCTTTACGCTCACAGTGTTTGAGGATGGCCATCTACCGGCGCACGGCCGAAGCTCTGCTGGGGGCCATCAATGACTAGTGTTTCGCCCACGCCAAATGGGAGATGAGGGCCGGTAGAGGGCAGGGTATGGGGGTCAGGGAGCGGTTATCTTTCCTCTCGTAGTACCGCCCATAATCCTGCCGTTATCTCTGCCTTTCGGCGTTGAAAAGGAACTCTTCCTTATAGGCAGTAGCCGATTCTCCCTATTGAAAGCGTCTGATTGTAAGTCATCTGAATAATTTGGACCCCGGTCAGACTTTCAGCAGAACCTTAAGCTCGGCTGGCTGGTGGTAGGCGTCTAACGTAGTGAACAGACCACATTGCCGTATCTTACTACGGCGGTTCTGCCTTGACCGCGATAGCCTGGATCGCATACAAATGGCCGTCTTTAATGCGTTTAATACTTAGTAGAAACTGAACAAGAGTTAATAGTGTTAGTGTTTATTGCACGACGGGCAGGTCGCGTATTATTGCATGAGGCATTAGCCGAGCGCAGTAAGGAACCGTTCCGTACAAACCGTAAATTATCATCTCGTTCTGTGACTTGTACAAGCATGGTTGGACGCTATATTTACTATATACCCGAAAATTAAAAAAAAAATCATTAATTTAATTTTTAACAACCGATATGTTAATAAACGTGTATGGCAAGGTGGTCAGTATTTTAGTGTACGGATCAGCGGTCCGTACAGTATTTTTACGTCATATGCCGAAACGGTGCGTATTTACAGTATATACGGCATGGGTATATAGTAAATACTAACACTATTAATTCGAATCCAGTTTAGTATCTCTCCCATCCCGTCTCCACGAGTTTTTAAATGACGTCATTTTAATTCATTTATTACCCTTGGACAGTACATAACACCTTACTGCACGCTCGCCCAAGTACAGTCCACCAATGTTAAGCCTATGGCGTTTTTTCTAGGGGTAGGATATAGGGAGTGATCTCATACTGATACTGAGAAAGGATGGGAAATCAGGAGGGTAGCTGTCTGCGTAGATATGTTCAAGAGGCGAGAATGTTCGGCGTACAATCCACATTCTCGTCCTTGTACCCTCCACTACTTTATCCCACTTTAACTCGGGGTAATATTACCAGCATGTGGATTGCTTCACACAATACATTACACCATGATTGTACCAAGTTTCTAAGCCTGATTTATGACAGGACTTCGTTCGTGTTTATTTATCGTGTTAGCCGCGGCTTGTAATCGTATAAAATCATTAACATATGATTTCAAGACGACAAACTCATTATGAATAACAACAATGACACATTACATATTTTAAATGGCACTGAAATTCTCCCATAATGCCTTTAATGTTTCATAAAAATATACTGCAGTGAGTTTATTAAATGGTATCACATCATACAAGATTGTAGCCCATGGCCTACAAAAGGATAACTGCAAATCAACTGTTTAACTGCTCCATATGATAGAGCTCCTGCGCTTAAAACGCTGTATCCGTGATAACAATAGTGAGTGACACACGAATGGTTATTTTAGAGTGTTTTTTCGCTGCTGCAATTTCGTTGCTTTATACCTCAGGTAGTCATGTGACACGTATTGGTCGATATTAACAAAATACAACCAGTTCACCAGAAGATACATCACAACGCAAAGACCGGACATTACCTGCAGTCTGAAGATATGTTGCACGAAAAGGTTTTTAAAATACCAATATTTTCTGATGCATGTACAGCACCTCGTGGAAGAAGGACATATATGTGGGTTCGTATACAGCGAGGAAGTTCTGTTTAACACTAGATCTCTAGGCTGGCAGAAGGTGTTAAAAGAAAGCTATTTACGGTACAACTGCGTACTGACAGATCATGATTTATTAGTTCTTTCTAGTTGAAGGTGATCTGATTGGCGCCTGTATAAGTACAGTGTTGTAAATCTCAATCAATAATGGAGCAAACAAACCCTTGTAAAGAATATCATATCCAGTGTGTTATTTTCAACAAACCTGTTTTTGACAGGCATTATTTTAAAGTACTGTCAATATGTTAAATTTGGAAAATGCTGTTAGGTGTATATTTTACGTCTCTGACACTGAGGGGATCTCGTTCGGCGCCGTTTATCACTGGGGGTAAAATTCACATCGTATGTTTCTTTCTATATCGAATCAAATGCTATATGTACATGGGTACACAGAGAAGTATAACAATAATGCTGTGTATATAGGGTATCCATAGATGATCGTCATTTTACCTGTGGTAAGAGCAAATGGGGGTATTGCGGAATGTACAGTAAACCACTTAGAGCACAGTCACGCTTTCCCATCTAGTATGGGCTCAGGTATATGTTCATTTGAAAGTAAGTCTAGGAATCAATAATGAAAAACTGGCATGGTTGAAATTTGTATTTTGTCTACCAATTCAGAAAGACATAGCAATGCCTGAGGGGGTTCTAGATATCATGGTACGACTTTCAAATACTTGCGTTGGTGTCATGATAAGGGTCGTTTAGTATAATCGGTGATTTTACTTTTATTTCATGAAATGACCCCGAGCCAGATACTTTACTATCAACGTTAGTTTAACTCTTTTTTAGTTCATACTTAATTAGTTACTAAGGTCAATGAATTCTTCCAGAAAATTTAAATCTGATACGATTTCATTTTTAGTTAAGGATGGTATCAAGTGCTGTAGGTTGACTTTAGACCTGCCATCGACCTAAAGTTGTCTTATTTTTTTATATTTGTGGAGAGGTAGTCACAGGAATCAGTACGTAACAGCATGTTATATTGTCTCTCCAACCATAACATTTACTTTCAATTATAAATTACTAGAACATCATTTGAGCATATATTGTATTCAAATAAAATTTGAGCAATGTCTTAAACTTATTGCTATTGACTAGATAAATAATGTTGTATTTGAGGCGAAACCCATACACCATCACCCCTCATACGAGTGAGGGTACAAGTTCTCTTTCTCTATAGATGAACAACTTCAACAAGTCCGTATACGGAATTACACCAAAGAAAGGCAGGATGTACCCCTATTGCACACCTAGAAATACAAGACAAATAGAGGAAGATAATCGGTGTGTAGGCAGTATAAACCCATGTGCAATGCGTGTATTATTTCAAACATATAGGGGGTGGGGTGGGAGGGTTCTTTAAGCTAACCATTTCTGTGGTACCCATTCATCCTTCAAATATGTTTAAATGCAGATGGTGATGGCATGGTCGGCATGGTATGTAAATAGTATGCCGGCTCATTGCTGCCCCCCCCCCCCCTTCCCCACCCACCTGGTGTACACCCAAACACCAAACAACCATCCCCTCCACATTTCGATTACACTTACCACATTTCGGTTATACTAATAACATCTGCCATTGACCCTTTCTTTTCTGTCAGATGTCACTAACACACCATTGCTCCGTGTTCATATTATCTTTACCCTACGCCAAAAATAATTGTATCACTTTATCCGATCATTCAATGTTATTTTCATTTACGTATTTGAATAATAGCCTTAAAGACCTCATATCTTTTTTTTCTTATTTCACCGGATGGGGGCGGGGGGAGTAGATTTACAGTAACGGAAATTAGGAATCTGAAGTTGAATCCATCAATATGATAGATGAAGTTGTCTCTATCAAAGAAATTATCTAAGTTTATTCGGCTTTCTCTTGTATTTATTTCACTGTTGGTAAAAGGTAAAACCGACAAATCTAAAATGAATGAACCTACTACCTTTCCCTATAAAGACCCACCAGAGTACTATCTAACATATCATCACAAAGCATATGTGTTCCCCTTGCAAAAACCATATTTGGAATATTGACTGTTATTAGTTCCACACACACACAAAATCATTATGCGCGATCACATAGTAAATGTAATATCAGTTAATCCCACACCTAAGCCAACCACTTTTATATTCACGAAATCCCCTAGGTACATATCTGTATTGTAAAAATAATGCTTTTCAGGGTAACATGACGCACTATGTGTCAACTCCCCTGCCTGTGAAACATTTATGTAAATGTATCGACATTTCAGACTTCACGCCTTCGTCTGAAGAATACAAAAGGTAGAGCATCGGGACAATGCCTTCACGTGCGGAGCGATGCAAAGCTACCAATATCAGCAGCAATTAATTTCTGGTCTAGGAATTAATTAGCACCATCTGTGTAGGGAAGCCGAGATTTCCTTGGGTCGGAAATGCCGTCACATTATCAAGGATGAAGGCTGTGAGCAGGTTTGAGAAGTCTGTGAGGTGCTCTCCGGTCCGTACGCTCGTAGGCGCCGTGAGCTGCTCGGGTTATGACCTGGCTATCAGGAGCCCAGGCGCCGACCGCGGTACACCCGAGAAGGCGCCCGAGATCTGCGCCTTTTGCTGAGCCGCTCTGCAGGGCGAGTCAACGTGGGCGACACAACAGAGTGAGTCAGTTTGGAGCTACTCAATACAGTAGTGTCCTGCTCCAGGTGCTCCTTGTCCTCCTTGTCTTTCGCCATGGCGTTGTGAGCTTGGAGGAGCTTCGCAAGGCGGCCGGCTACATTGTGAGGGTACCTCCCAACCGCCGAGGTCCAGCGCATTTTAACGTCCTTCGCCTTTCTCTCCTTGGCTGCCGAGATGTCATTGGAACGCTGAATTATATTGTTGAGCTGTTCTTGACTGTTCCAAGATTGTTTTGGGGTTTTGTCTTCGTCATCGTCATCGTCGTTGTCGTTGTGCACAGACACTGGGTATGATGTGATCACCTCACCATCCACAGGCTCAGGCGCTTGCGCAGAGAGATCTTGAGAACGCTTGATGACGGCAGCTTTGTTGAGGCGCACCTGAATGAGTGTGTAAAGTGGACGCTTTTCACTCAGAACGAGATCGTAGACGAGACTGCTGATGCCGTCGGTGCCAAAGCGTAGCTTTCCACTGTTGAGCATGGTAAATCTAAGAGACAAAATAAGGGGAATTCAGTTGTTTTCATAAACCAATATATTACAATGAGGTTCTTAGGGTCACTAGTGAGATGTAATGTTCTCTTAGCATGGCCAATAAAAGAGGTAATGTGCCATATGATTTTAATGTGCATTGAGAATTGTGCTACAAGGAGAGTTTAGAGTTTCAGGTCCATAGAATATTCATTATGTTGGGGTCTGAAATAAGTAGATAAAAGGGCAACAACATCAAAGGCAGCAACATCAGCCCGCACCACCAACGCCGATGCACACCATTACACCTACCAATGCACTACGAAGCAATAAGTGTGTTCACTATGGAGATCGAACATGTTCGATTGTCGCAGATTGTACCAGAGACCTTCCATATGGATTTTGCATTGGGAGCGGGGCGCCACCGCATCCGTGTGCATCGGAGAAGCCTATTAAACTGTCCCGATCTCAGCTACAATTCTGCTGCGATATTGATATCGGTGTGCATCGAGTGCCCGGTGGGCACCCCCTCTAATGAGTTTCAAGTGTGCTGTGAGTGCAATTACACGACTCATGGGGTAAAAGCCAAAAATAATTGTCTTTAGTTTAGGAACAACAGAACAATTGATTAACGGCGAGGATAAAAAGAAACAAAAAACAATAGATTCGATTCATTTTTTTCGTATTTTAATGTCGTCGTCGTTTACAAACAAGAAACGGATTGAATTTGATATTTCTGGCAAGAGTATTGCATGTTTGGACTAGAAATTACGGTGAATGGCAATTTAATTACCAGCTTTTATAACGCTGGATATTCTTTCAAGTCTTTGGGTAAAAACGGTTTTCAGGATGCCTCATCGAAATGCAGTGAGGGATCCTCAGGAATCCTTTGCCTTAGTGAGAAAAAGATGCACTAAAATAAAGCTGAGAGATAACTAAATCAGTCAATTATTTTACCTTTCATCACTCGGCATCTCCTTTTTATGTGTCAGCATTCTGTAGCGAGCGATGTGAAGTGGATACCGAGTAATGTCAAGACCATGGTGTTTTATTCTGTAAAGGAAACAGATATTTAATATTCCCTTCATCCTCATTACCGTGTAACTCGGAGCCGACGATGAGCATCTAAATTAGCATTCTGACCACAACTTCATTCTTTTTTTAGGACGCCTTAACTATTGGTTCATTGTCAAGTTGGCGATCACTGTACAATACATACTATGAATATATATCTATATAGAGGGCGATTTCAGATGCCTTTGAATAACTAAGTTTTGGTATATCAAACAAGATTCCCCATCCTTATGGTTAGTTTGATATCTAATACATTTAAGGAGCTTGATTTATAATCAAAACACGGACTAGGGAATTCCTTGCAATTTTCACCCTAGGTTTGAGTACTACCAGCTTAATATTGTGGAAACAGATGACTTGGCAGACATTCAATTCCTGGGGTGGACCCAGTCGGTCTCACGACCACCAGGTCTGTGGATTGATTACAACTAATTTTCTTGAAATCTTTATGAATGCAACCTACAGAACTTCTCAATTTATCACAAGCGTTTCCACCTGCCGACGAACAACCCGCTGATTTTGTACATCCTGTACAGAAGTCGGTCGGTGGTTCTATTTGAGAAGCTATCGGTGCATATAATCGCAAGCCGTCAGCAAAAAGGCGGATTTCCGATGAAAACTGAGATAGTCGCCGACCGATTTTTGACACTCAAGAGCATTCCAACACTGTTGAATTCAACACAGAGACATTTTGTCTGTTTTACAAAAAGTCGGTCTGTGGTGGTAGATTATGTAATGTCGGAGACAAAAACCGTTAACCCTTTTTGTTTCCCCCGGACGATCATCTTACCAAAATGTTGCATAATCGGTCGGCGGTGCTAAATGACATAATCGTTGGTCATAATCGGCAAGTGGAAACGCCAGATTAGTCGTTCGGTGGCGGATCTTCAAATCCATCTTCCCAGCTTGAAGGCAAACAGGTACGTAACGTTTCCCTAAAGGCATTGTGACATTAGCAGAATATCTTAGGTACCAGAGGTAGAAACAGCTTGGACAGTGCTAGTATAGATAAAATCATTGACAGATAAATTTCAACCTGTCTGGTAAGAGAAGTGTGTGAACGCGAAGGTCGCGCTCCACTAATAAAAAAAATAGTTAGGTAGGGCACTCAGATGTTTTAGCCTCGCTGATTCCAGCACTATGACCAAAAAATCCTGCATCTTCCAGTACACATTTAACGATCCTAGGAAGAGAATATGCACGTCCTTACAAAGGGGAGTCCTGGTTGTACAAATGACATGTGGCATTGCCACATATATCTTGCCACCGAAAATTTTCAGTTTATTTAACATCTGGATGGATTTATATATTAAGCGCTAAACATTTATCCCTGCACTGTACACTCTAGGTAAATAGAGTTGGGCTTCTAATCACTCTTTGATAACAAAACTCAATTCTCAATGGTGTTCTCTTTACAAGAATCTAATTCTCCATTTACACAGATTTTGATGACAATAACAGCTGTGAACTACAGCAACGTGTGAAGATGGGATAGGAAAGAGATCCGTAATCCTGGATTATCACTTTCCACATCAAGAGTCGGATTTTTTTGATAAACCCAAAATAAGGATCTATGCATATTTTACCCGGAAACAATGGTGTCGATTTTCGATCAAATAAGCCACACCAGGTAGGGGGGGGGGGGAGGAGGAGGGACTGAATAAACCGCCTTGTTTACTGATTAGCTGGCAGAAGACCTTGTAGGCATGTATAAAGGAAATACCAATTTACCAATTAAAAAAAAAATTCTTCTTACTTTACTCTACCGTATTGAAACTCGGAAAATTCCACTAGGCATCCATCAGTGTATTTAGTATGAAATATTTTGTACTCACCTATTGTACATGTCATCGTCCTCTCCTCCCCACCCAAAGAAGCAGTTGGAGAAGCCATTAACAAGACGGAAATGTTCCGTCCTCAGGGCTGATACTCCTCCAAACAAACCCTGATATGGTAATCTGTAATAACATACAATAGATGAAAGTTACACACAAACATTTTCGACATGGCTTCCTGTCGCACATATTCAACAATCTGGTTTTAGAGATTTAGGGAATAGGCCTGACCGTTAGCCAGATAACATAGGAGTAAGCTGGTGCTATGATTAAAAAGAGTAATCTTTTTAATATGCTACATGATCTACTGACAGATTGACGTTGTTTAGGGGTGTTTGAACATAAACCGCATTACGAGACTAAAGAGAAAGACATGCTAAATAAGGAGACTAAGTGCTATTTTGTAACAGACATTAAACGTTTAGTTGATTATCAGTTGAACTCTTGTGTCGACACAACAACGTTGATACACGTCAATGTGTAAGTATCTTCTTATAGACAAATTTAAACTTTGCTGTGTTTCGCTTCATTTACCCTTGATATTTGCTGATAGCTACTGGCAAGCAGCCTCCTGCCATCCCTTCGTCTAGACTCTTTAAACTTTGAATGAAGGCTCGGTGAGCGGCTTATACTCTCCACATTTGCTCTAATATACCTGCATATCCTACATTTCCATAGCCTCCGACTTGATGTCTTGATTATGGCCTTATTGTGAAGGTATAGACTTCCTAGTAGGCTGCTGTCAAAGGAAAGACTTTTGATGACGGGCTTAGTGTGGAGTTGGTGAGGCTGTATGGGGGTGTTGCGACATTCAGGCTGACTTCAAAGTAAATTTTTACCTGTGCCTCTACGACTTACTTAATGACGGCACCTGTATGATGAGGCCGTAGGGAGTGAATCCCAGCATGGGTTATCATAGACCTCGTGGGAACTGAATTACCTCAGAGTCAGCTCTGACATCCGGGTAATATGCTCTACACTTATTTGATGCCGCCGACGGAAAACGGGAAGTACAGAAAAATCAGTTTTAATGGGACTCACTAATTGGTGTGCCTGATAAAGGGGCGCTTCTAATTAATATGAGTAGGCTCTTAGTGATCATAAGAAACCGAATTAATGCTGTAACTTAGTTCTTGACGTCGAGTCGTACTGGTGAATCCATGTTTATCAGGAGAGACAAAGATAATGTCTCATTGACAATGGGAAGCAATAGGTACAACTAATAGCATCTGCTGCCAGTCTGAAATAACATCCAACAATGAACTGTTACAAACATATATTATCGCCCTAACGTTCACGTTCGGTCTAATACCGACTTGATATTGCAAACATTTGTAAAATTTAGAAGTTGCAATATTTTCGAGCTGTTGCCTATGATACTACTCAACTGGGTTCGAAACAAATCCTTATTTGTCAAGGAGGAAGAACTGTATACTTGGCATCGTGCAATTTATGCCACACAGTAAGTAACACACTCTGCAGAATGAATAAATGCTTTAGGAGCTTCAATTGACCAATTCTCTCGCCATTCACAGGGGCGAATAGTCTATTGTATGCCTACCTCCAGCGCTTCTCTCAGGATTAATATCAATCTGATTTTCAGTAGGCAACGGCACGGAAAGGTCCTGAGAATTCTATGCAAATCCTTGTAGATTTATTGTTGGGTTTTGGAGGCGAGTTTGGGAAGAGGTCACTAATTATCCTGAACGTAATCACGTCACGTGGCGCCTGACGATTTAGAGACACGGGGCAAAAGCAGGAAGTCTTGGCAACAGCCTTCGTCCACATCAATAGTGGATAAATTACTGGTGTCTTGAGAAACTTAACTAATTTCGTTCCTTTTATATCTCTTTCTTTGTTGAACGTCCCATTCTTCAGCGGCATTCGCCAGAGGGTACAAAAGCTATTTTTCTCTATACAAGTCACGTTCTGGTCTTTATGCCTATATTATAGATCTATTCCCTTACATCGCTATGTGCAACAACCTAGGTCGACGGTTATATAAACGGAATATTAGTTGCTTGTGCCATATTACTTCAGAAACGATCATAAATCTCTTGGTAATACATTCATAACACCTTTATCCATTTATATGATAACTATTTAGATGTCAAATCTAAAATCCTCAGAGAAGAGGGTATACTGGTTTTTGTGTCCTGATAAATCGTTGCTTCATCACCAAACGTGTGTATATATATATATATATATATATATATATATATATATATATATATATATATATATATATATATAATGATATAAAAAAATATTGTATATGGGTGAGCGTACTTTTGTGTGTATGCCAACAATTTGAAGTTATAAGCTGCAGATAAGAATTAAGAACTCTTGTTTTCATTATTCACTTCCACGCTCCTCAACGGTAAGATCCAAAGTAATGGATAGGTCCTCATAAAATGGTAATGGCCTATGCTGCAAGTGCAAACATTCAGGTCTCTATATAAATAAATCACTGAGAAGGTAGTGAAGTGACCCAGGGTATGCTGTCTTCATATCTTCAATTCTAAACAGTGTCTGACTGTCTTTTCGTAGAGGAAAAATAGATCGTTTCGCCACGACGTAATTGTTATTTCATATCTTGCAGTGAACTTTAAGGGCTGAAGAAAGATGGCTCTTATACTATTCCTTCAACAATGACCTATATATCAAGCAATATAAAGAATTTACAACCTACGCACACATCAAGGAAGGAGGCATGTCTTTGTATAGAAATCGGAGATTAATAACTCTCACTGAATCAAGTCTATGCTCCTTTCTCTAACGTCGTTTCTTTATTCTCGCCATGCTAGCGTTTTTATGTCAAATTTAATACATTACATTCATTTTAGGATGATTATATGTAACATTCATAGGCTTTTACGTCAGTCTGTGAATTTTTACAGTATATCGTAGTCTGATGCCTACCTCATGTAGATTATACTCCGACAGTGTTAACGTTCGGCAGCGCAGAGACTCACTAATCTTCTGTCATATCCTCTTAAGCTGAAGGCAGTCTGCCTGCTATATTACTACGGAGTCACAATGAGCCGCCGAGGATCACTTCCTCACCCTTCATCCATGTTCTATTCTATCTATTGATATAAGATCACCATGACAACATCGGTGAAACGACATCTATGATCTCTCCAATAATAGGAAATTGCTATCACAAACTCAAAGCTAGCTACATATTGTAAATGCCCTGAATGCGGATAATCAATGTCATTGAATGAAAACCGGTTAGGATAATAGTTTGTTACAGCAGATTACAGTTACATGTACACATGTACACATGTCAGGCTCCCTAAAGAACCCCTACAGTGTATACAGTCACCTACAATACACAGACTCACAATACTTCTTTTCTGTATGCATGTACCCGAGGAAATGTACCCGATGTGGTAGCATATTACAGATCTTTATTGACTTGATTTTATCCTACCCCGTTTCCACGATTTTTGAATATCAGAAAGTAGTGACATAAAGAACACTTTATGTCACATCCGCGACATAAACAAATCCAATGTTAAGCCTGGTGGCAAAAGCACCAAAGATTGGAACATAGATCGGTCGCATTCCATATGGAGGGGGGGGGGATGTGGAATTTAAAGTCCCTCGGTGAATTTATCGGGAGGCAAATGCCGGCTTGTGGAATCAGGATATATGAGGTTGGTTGGAAGGTTTGTTTGTTTGTTTGTTTGTCCGTCTGTCTGTTTATTTAACATCCCAGTGAACCTGAGGGTATATAGGGGCTTACGCATGGTTAAGCTTTTTTCAATGGGAAGTGGGGATCGAATCTATGAGGTAGAAATCCCACCTACACATTTATCGAAGTGAGGGTTCTTTTATTTCCTACACCACATAAACATGGTGTGAGAAAGACTCGCCTTTGACATGGCAGCAAATCTACCACTGCTGAGGATGAAGGAGAAAGGTGGCTGCAGTGAGACTCGAACCCACAACCAGTGCCTTAACATACGTACCGGTAACCGAGTGTGTCAACGGCGGCTGACATATGTCTTGGAAGGTGAGGACAGCTGTACATGTTCTGGGCGATCTCAGGTAACAGGTCCACATCGTGGAACACGAAGCAGTCGTGATGGCGGATCTTCTCCGCCTCAGCGAACCCGATGTTCATCAACATGGCACGGTTAAAGTCAGTGCCTTCCGTCTGAAAGTGACCAAAATAACAGTTAGATGTGCTAGTCTCCCTCTCATGGCATAGGTAATAATCGTTATTTTGGGTATTGGCGGAGAGGACCGAGGACTAAACAAATGTTCCTGTCACAGGAAAGCGAAATTCTATTTATAATAATGTAACTAGCAACAGACTACTTTAGTTTGGGAAGGGGATTATAGCACGGAATCGGCTTATCAATGATCTATACTAATCGCTGTGGCATTAGGTGATCCACAACTCTTCCACTTTGTCCCCTGAAGCAGCTCCTCTAAGTGGCACTTCCTAAGCTGCTAATCTGAAAATTTCGCTCATTCATCCTTCATATCAATAGTTATTCTGTAATATTTTTCATTTTCCTCTGTTATGCTCTATTTGACTAGATATTCTACCTTACAATTCATTTGACTCCTCCCAATTGAACAAATCCTTTCTCATAGTCATTTCCGATGAGTAAAACCGAATCAGTGCACCACAAATGAGTACCTCAATCTCTCTATATATTACAACTCTATACATAGCTCCTCTCAAAGCGGTGTAGATTTTTTAGTTCTCCTGATAGCCTATTCATATTTTGCGTCAACAGTGGTAAAGGTCCGTTGGTGTTCCCTGACTGTATATCGGTGATGACCAATGGAAATGGGCTATTAGAAGAACACAAAAAATCCACACCGTTTTTGTCGGCCAATGGAAACGGGCCTTATGAATCAAAACCGCCCGTGTCGCGGGGTGCGACTCATTTCCTGCTCGCTGCGCGGCCTCTGATGGAGGTATGGCGGGACGGGGCCGGCGTTGAGCGATCTGCGATCTGCGCTCTGTGCCGGACTGAGCGCGCAGCGCGACCGGGCGCCGCGCGCCAGGGCGGAAATTACCGGGAGCCTTTACACGGGCCGCGCCCGCCCGTATACCTTTCTAATGCACACAAGACGCAATCTAATCTACCATCTTCACGTATTGGGAAATAAAAACATGGCGCTAAGCGACGGCTCGAAGAACAGATATGATTGATCTGTAAGCCATCCTAGGTGTTCGGTGTGTTAAGAGAGGCCGATTGCGTCTTCATCTAGACCAGTGGGGAACGGGTGGGGAATAAGAGACAGGTGTTGGTTCACGGGGAGGGGAGGGGTTTTGGCGTTAGATGGAGGGATGGGCGATTGGGAAATATAGGGACTGGGAAGGGGTTAGGGGCAGGAAATAAGAAGCAGCGTATCGGGAAAAGGCAAGAATCAGATGGGGTGGTGAGAACGAACATTTAAAAAGGAGTTCATAGTCGTTTTGCCTGTCTGGTCCAGTGGTGAGTGGTAAAGGTGATAGTAGGGATATGTAAGGCACATGTAGAGGTTGATACTGGGGATGGGTGGGGGCTGGCAGAGGGGATAGTTAAAGATTACCAACAGGGGCGGGTAGAAAAAAGAAGCAGCAAAGGTAGAAGGCAGTAATGAGGACAAGTAGAGTCTTACAGCGGCACATGTAGAAGCTATCAGAGGAGATGGATAGAGGGGGTGGTGCAGACAGGTAGAGGTTGGCCCTGGGGACAGGTAGAGGTTGGCCCTTGGGACAGGTAGAGCTCGTAGGTGTGGACCTGGGAAAGACCAGAGTTCTAGATGGGGAACCAGTAAAAGTGGCGGCTGTTTTTGCGGGAAACACGGTGTCTACTCGCCAACCACTGCTGCCCTCTGACGGCCGTCGCCTGTCCACCTGTCACAGACACAAAAAGCCAATAAGCGAAACCACCATGACGACTTAAGCCAAAGCAGTGCGGTGTCGGCCAGAGTCAATTATTTACCATAGCCCCGTCAATAACCAGCCCAAATCCATTACGTTTTCCAGGCGCCATGTCATGCTGCTACATGACAAATCCCCGAGTGTGACAAGTTGATCTCCGTTCTCCATGATCCAGTCCGACTTTATCGACAAACCGCCACGGATAAGGGGACCCTGCGCCATAGCTCCGACTTCTCACTAAAGTAGGTTTCCCGTGTTTGGGATGCGGTACGGATTCAACCATGACAGGGGATAATTCGCCCTTTCTGCTTATTTTACCCTTCTGATCGCCTGATTCTGAATGGTCCAATACACTGCAGTGATGTTGGACAGGTATCAAATAGGTAACTTTGGCAACCGATGAAGTCCTACAGATATCAATATATGCTTAATATCACACACTGAAGTACGATTCGATATCATTTAGCTTAATTTTTTTATTGAGCAAGTGATGTTCCCATTATAAAATTGCGTATTGCGAAGTCTTCACTTTAAATATCACGAATGTACATACCATTTTAAGGGCTTATTTCCTCAATCAAAAATTAGTGATAACTAAAACTCAGCTGTACAAAATACTGAACCATAAGGTGCATCTTTTCGAGAGTCTTATTTTGCCAAGCGATAGTTTTTAGTCACCTGTTCCACGACGTAGATGGTATAGTCAAGCATCTGCCTTTCCAGGAACGGGTGCATATGCTGGAGGAAGATCCGGAGGTGAGCATCCCTGTCTCGGAATGGTATGACCAGCGCCACACGGTGGCGAGCAGTGCAGTTCCGGGGAAACCAGTGACCTCCAGGGTTCATTTCCGGGTGAGATTTTGCTAAAGTTTCCCAGTCGGGCGCGGAGAATAAGACAGGTACTGGGCCTTCTGTAAGACAAGGAGATAAGGTGTAAGTGTTTTACATGGGAAAATACTATTCATCAACTATATTATCTTTCACAGCACCAGTGGAATTCCTGACAGAATCATGTATTCAGTTTTTTACAATGTCATTAGGCGGGCCGAACTAAAAACTCCTTTCTCTTGTATTGATTGGATTTCTATTATTTATATATACATTGTGCATTCAGTTTATTTTGTTTTGTTTTTCTTAAACTCTTGCATGGTTCATGCAGTGGTCTAGGTGTTCCCCTTCATATATACATAGAATTGTACAATGTAAGATATACTACAAAATATGTTTATTCACATGCCATCTTAATTACCTGTATCAGTAAAATAAAGTTCCCTAAGAACACTGCCTCATATGCATACCTGATCACATTGAGTATATCACAAAGTCATATATTCTGGTGACGCATAATGATTTAACTCCTCTCAGGAGCATCCAATAGCGCCCTTGCCGACACGATAACAACCCACACCTAGGAGGCCTTTCCAAAAAAGAAGAGAACCATTGTTCATGCTCGTTTGCTTATTCTACGACGCTCGTAAGTCTTTCCATGATGACGGTTACTGGCACAATGTCTGTCGTAAACTATCAGGTATAAACCAGACCCGGCATGCTAAATGCCTAGGTCCGGGGGATTTTTGTCGCCACCCCACGTGCCAGCGCCAAGTGGTTGGGCCGCTGAAACTATGTCAGACGCCTGCGGAAAACTGTATCCGGTGGCGCACGCGCACGGGCAGCTGAACGCCGGCCATACATTGCGTTGGGATGTGTTGGTGGGGGAAGACATAGTGGCTTGGGTGGCGCTATCCCTCACTAGTGTCCGGGGGGCCTGGCATGCATACAGACGTGGGTATTATGCGCCTCGCCCCATCCCTTATGTCTGTACCCATGCTTTTCCGCCCCGCCCCCGTATCCCCTCTACCTACGATTAAACTTATGGCCTCTATTTGACCACCGACCACGATGCCCACCCCCCACATAATGGTTTAGCGTTTACCCCCCTAAATACTGAGATTGGCCCCTCAGTCTCTAACGAAACACCCTGAACATGAATCGTCTTCCCACAACTACCACTGATCCAGATCTCCCAACCACAGTCTTACGGCATTTGCAAACACCATGCACCACCCACCGCCATGCCACGACATGTACATATATCCATTCCCCTTCCCCCTTCTCACACTGCCTATCTGGTGTCTACTAACTCTGTCAGTATAGCGTCGGATCGCAGGGTCCGGGGTTCGCAGCTTAGCCGTATCGCTGTGTTTCCTCCTTTTCTGTCATCATGCCTGAAAAATTCGATCTCGCCATGAGGAGTTATGACCCTGGCAGTAAAGCTCTATCAACTAAATATAGTTGTTCCTAAATCCGGATCACCTTGTACGGCTCTCTCTCTCTCTCTCTAATACCTTCGCACTCATCAATGACCACTTCTCAAACACTCTAAAGTAGAATTTACGCAGTGGGACTCATGTACCATACAGGGTGTTTGTCTGGGACAGATTCCTCTGAGATTCTGAACTGGGGCCTGTTTATTAATCTAGGATCGGACATGAAGACATCTTTCTGTACTTTGAACAAGGATTATTGTTTAATGATATTTAAGTCCGTTCGGTTAGACAGCATTAGCCGTCTAGAAGGTCGTCCATAAGCGTTGGATAAAGTTGACCCACATCATCCCTGGGTCCCTATGGCATACAGAAAAGGGTCTACATGTAGAGTTCTAGGGCCCCTGGAACAAAATCTCCTCGTCTGAATTGTCGAGTTCCATTTCCCTATGACAAGTTTTTCCCCTGCAAATGTCAGCAACAATTACCCCTAACAAGGTATAAAATCTCATAAGATGTTGATTTTAAACATGTTTGAAAATCTATAGGGGCATTTTGGTGAGACAAATGGACCCACCGATGAGTTGCCGACTATGTACCCAACCTAGCCAATAGGAGGCCAGCAAGCAGGACCTCACCTCAAGGACATTTGAGACCCAGGGTGAGTTTTCACTGGGACCAGAAGGAAGAACCAATAAGTTTTGGTCAAAGTCGTCATTCTCCACAAGTTTGATGCAGAGCGAGTATACGTAGCATTCAAATGAGTTGGCGAATGACAACTTTGACCAAAACTAGTTGCTTTCTGGACTTATCTCACCCCTGTACACAATAAGAGAATGGACGACACACAGGATATAGGCCATGGAGAACATGCTTTGATACTCGTAGGGGCATGGAGAACAGTTCCCAATGTTTAGCCTATGGGGAAAATTACCATGGTTGAGATAATCTCTAAGATTATGTACTAGGTGTGTCCCTCCATGTGAATCAAATTCGTCATTTTCCCTTGAAACTGGTAGAAGCGCCTTTCCGTGAGAATTTGTAGCAAAGGAAAAATCTCTGAGACTAAGGATAAGGTGTGAAGTATACCTGTCGCAAATGCATTAGTCTCTAAGAGAATACCGCATTACACAAACCCTGAAGTACTAAACTACTCATCTACCACACACCCGACGCCCTGAGACCGCCGACCCACCATCCCCGTGAAAACCTCCAGGCCCTCCCTCTCTCTCTGATCCCTACCATTCAACCGACGGACAGCTCCAGCATCCCCCTCTGCATGCCACTACAGGCTCGTAGCCCCCCACCTATCACCACCCCATCCGGTGCCACCGTCTCCCCATGGACATTCTTATTAGTTATAATCATTTAGGTAGTCTTTCATTGCCTGGTCTCAGTGCAGACGTTACATCACTAATGCAATTTCTAGCACAAGTCCCTTGGCGCCCAATCGTCGCCGGGCTGCTGGCTAATCTTGAGGGAAACGCAAAAAGTAGGTTGATAGATTTTCAGCTCTCTCTTCCCACTCTCCTTAATCATCTTTCAAAATGTCTTGATTGCGATTGTCACCATTTCACATTGGATACAATATTGGTTATGGCGGTGGCTGTTTTCTGTGGTGTGTGTTACTGTTACGGGGTAGACATGAAAGCTGTGTCAAAAATGCTTCGTGATTAATCCGTACAAAAAGTGTGATTTAAGTCCACAAACCATGGAAAATCACATATTTAGTACCATTTCCATACTATCATGAAACATCACGAAATTTCATATGATTGTTTGTATGGCATGAGTTGTCTGTAGCGGAAGACAACGAATGACATGCACAAACATTTTATGGCATAACCGTGGCATACAGGCCCACCATGTTGAATCCATGGAGATTTATATGAGGGGTAGGATAATATAAATCATTTCATCCTTAGACCAAGTTCATCTTTATCATATATGAAACAAGCTTTAGCAGTACTTTTGTAATCAACTTTATATGATTAGTTTGTCATACTGAGGCCCCTTTTCTAAGAGGCCCTTCTGCTTGCTTGTAAGAGAAACATCTTCGAATTGGGAACACGAGGTTGGCTTTGCTGAACTGCTTTTCAACTCATATTTCCAACCCACCCGGGCAAAATATGATACATTACTAGTACAGATTTAGTTTTAAGTGCAGAAAGATAAAGAAATTGTTCTATAGTAGTGGCGGGTCATGAACTTAGACCCGTTGGTACTACTGTGGGAGTTGTGGCGGAAGTCAGCGTGACTTTTGTCGGCCGGCGAAGGTCATGCGTGGACGGTGATGGGTGTGATGGGGGGGGGGGACGGGGGTCAGAGACACCTGATCAATATAAGTCAGACTCGTGAATACCAAACTGTGACGGCACGCCTCAGCCAATACAAGACTCCAGATTGCGGTGTAAATTGAATCCTAGCGGCGAAGAGTGCACCCAGGGGGTTTGTGGACATCGCCCGACGGTTCCACCCCCGTGCCCTCACCCTAGCCTTCTCCAAGATGGCCGCCGGAAGCTTGTCTCGCAGTGCCCCTGGGGATGCGTGTGGGGACCGGAGGGCACTTTGGGCTCAGTCCGCCTGCTAATTTCGCCGGCGGTGGTCACTGTCCGTGTCACATAACTGAACGGAGGACGCCTGCAGGGAGGCACGGGAATGACCCCCGCCATCATTATGTAGCGTAAGACCGGTAAGGCGCATCCTTAGGTACTCCTTTTCATCTAATATTCCAGCTTTATTGGGAGACAAGGTAATCATACTTCCTTAGCGTCTCAATCCCCCTTTCCTGAGTCCTTCCCATGTGCCTTCCGGGGGTATATATCTATTTAGAGGCAGAATGCCTGTAATTACCATCTGCATTTAAATGGACAAATTGCATTTCCATAGGCTGGTGTCGGCAAATTACATTTGCCTTCCCGTTCAGTTTGACTGAAGGCTATGGGTGGGCATGGGGATGAGGGGTGGAGAGTTCTTCCTGGGCGCGTCTGATGGATCCATAGAGACCTGGTTGACGGGGAAATGGATTTGTTTGTGTCTTGTGTAGAAGGCAGGATCCATACACATGAACGTGCGACGCATGAGAAAGAACCCAAATGACGAGTAGAGTGTGCCGGGGTGCGGGATCTGGTCTTGTGAAGTGGGAGACGCCAGCACTTCAAACCCTGGAGCAGAGGAGGCCCACAATCATCCAGTGCACGTACTCTGCTTACTTTCTTTACCTCCAGCAGCTACCGCTGTATGTGCCCTTCAGGAAGTCCAAGCAGATATGCCAAGGTCAGATACTACTCAGTCTGCCCGGATATCCCAAGGTCAATAAAAGTACTTCTAAATCTGTCCAGACATTCCGTATTCCAACCACCGTATAATCTGCCCAGATATTCCGAGGTCAATTTAGACACCATTGAATCTGTGCAGACTTTCCGAGGTCAGTTCAGGCACCATATAATCTGCCCAGACATTTTGAGGCCAAATATAGACACCGTTTCGTCTGTACCTCAGGTCAAGTATGGCCAACAACTTCCGAGTAGATTTAGTCACCTTCAGACTGCCTAACTGATTACTTTCTTTTAAATTCATATTAAACGGCTTGCCACAAAGCCAATCCCAACACTGAGAACCGCTGCGATCCTCAGTGGGGTAAACCACACGCGCACTGCCTTCAACCCCTTTCCTCCCTATCCACAGTCACAATCCTCATCCGACCACCTCTTCCCCTACGCACGACTGCCATCGCCCTCATTCATTCTACCGTGAGGTTTTATTTCTATGGGGAACAAGTATCCTTCACGCGACCAAGTAAAAAGCAACTCCCAATTGGCTTACACGCTTGATGGCTTCCTTGAATTGTTGATTCAGAAAAGTATCCGTAGGCGCTAACGAAGAAGGACCACCCCCTACTGACAGTCTTACTGCTACACATATACATAGAAGGCCGCCTTGATGACACCATAATGATTGTGCCATTAGTTATTATTGCCTTAATTCATGCAGATGTGACTGTCTGTCAGTGAAGTGGATCTCAGTTACGTGTTATGAATAGAAAACACTGTCCATAGATCAGTTACAAATGGAATAGGCAGTAGAGCAGCTCTTGCAAGGCTTGGTGAGTAGGCATCATGACGCTTCAGCGATTATATTCATTACAGTTCGTGTAATAAATGAAGATTCCTTTCAGAAACGGACCAACGCCATGTTACAGCACATATATTCAGATGGGTTGGCGTTTTCAAAAGGATGTGATTCCCGGGACCTTAAAATCCTCCCTCAGTTGAAATATATGTCCCTTCACTCAAAAGTCTTCAATAGTCTTGGGCATTTAGATATCATTAAGAGCCTAGGAAAATATCAGACTTACAAAATTGTACTGAAAAGGATACTAGCGGCTTTAAGACACTATAATTCTGCTAGTTGCTGTCAAACGATTTTACTATGATAATGACAACAACAAGCGGGATTGTGTTACATTAAAGGCTAGTGCATTTAGCATTTTCTTCTCAACAGACGTGCCAGCAAATAGTGCTGCACTGTTGTTGTACTATAGAGTATGAGACTGCAAACACTTTCTAAAGCAATCGTCTTGTAGCTGCTTGGCGGAGTCATTTGTCAAGCATTATGAAACCCGGCAGTCAAATATGGCTATTGCTGGTTCTAGGGCCAGTCCCTAGGTCGCCCCACGTGCAGTGGCAGTGGCTAGTGCCGGGTTCAAGCTGACAGATAATTATGTCGTTGGGCCTGGAGTGCCTTGTCCGGCTAATTTTGAATAATTGCTCGGCCGATTGGTGAAGGCGTGGTAATCTAGAGGAAAGACCGCTGGACGCCAGACTGTTGCTGCCCGCTTGACCGACGGGGTAGAGGGTGATCGCCATCTTGACAGGAGGTTGCGGCAATCGGGGGCTGGCCGGGCCTGCTGTCTCGTGGCTACTGGTGGGACTATGGATCACCGGGGTTGGATGTTGGGTAGGTGAGAGAAGATGGTGGGTAGATCAAAAGGCCATAGTGGAATCGATGTAGAATTTGGTTTAATGCGGTGAACATAGGGCTGGGCACTGACCACTCTAATACTTTGATGAGGTGTAATACCTCTACCCCCATCCAAATCCTTTCCCCCAGCCTAAGTCATTATCTATCCTCAATGTTGAGTTACCAACAGGTGACAAATAATGAACTGGTACTCGCTGCTGTATACCGATGTTCCCCGCCCTACCGAAAGATTCTATGTGTTCATATACGATTATCCAAAGAGTTATGATTTTGTTACCCCCTTTACATTATATATGTTAGGGCTATAGTTGCCCCCCAGAAATATACAAGCAGTACGTTTGCTGTTTGTACGTTTGTGCTACTGTGTCTGTATGCGTATATAAATGTCGAGTCCCTTTGAACGCGAATTGGTTTTAAATTCAGTATTGAACATGCCGTACCTTTGTACCTGCGGCTGGTTGCGAACATACTGTATGTAACCGATACTGCAATAACTGGTGGCGTTTGTAGACCAGTGCGTTGTGCTGAGATCGAGTGAGGGGCGGGGGGTGGTTATGGATGCGCTGGTAGTGGCAGTGGTGCTGGTGTATGGTCAAGGGGGTGCTCATGTAATATGCGCTTACACAGCACTGTGACTTGTGAGCAGCTCGCTGCTGTGTCCAAGCACAAAGATCCCCCAACACACAACAGATCCCACTCAAGAGAGGTGCCTGCTGTCATGATGTAAAGCCATTAGACCACCATTGTGCTATTACAGCGCTTGCACACGTACATTGATGTATGTGCAAACAGATGCCTCGCTAGGGTCGATAAATCTATATGTGAGCTAAAGCGAGCTGGTCACTATATTTGGTGGCGCTGTGCCCAAGCCCTATTATTGTACGTCACAGATGTTTGCGACTTGCCCAGCGGGTCCAGTGCAAAAGCCTTGGTGCTGCTGTGTCAGTCGTAATTTTAATGTAAGATTGGAATCACATCCCACAAAGTCTGTTTAAATGTATATGGTTAGATTCTAGCCTGGATGGAACTGTAGAATGGTTGGTTGCGGTTGAAAGTCATAGAACATGAAGACCATTGTAGTTGTGGATACACGAGATGTACGTTTATTGACGCGCCACTTTAAGAATATTGTCCTGCGCATGCCCTACCGACCTCGCATGAAAGCTGACCACGATTCTTTTGGTTATTTTTTGTATGTCAATTAGGCCTCAGTTCCTCTTGAAAATTATTTGCTCTTTCCAGGATATCATGGTTTTAACGTTAGATAATCTATTGCAATGTAAAGAGTGGCTTAACTAATTATAACACTACAAAATCATTCTCCTTTAATAGATTCTGGTGAAATTAATAAGCTTGGCTCTCAGTGCCATTGTGGATAAAGAGGATATGGGACTATTAATAGTTGCAGAGACCTACCATGTTTGACCTTTAAGTATCATAGCATGAGAACATTCTACTCCTGCCAGACTTGGTTTTATATGTTGATCTATGCATTCAGTTACTGCCTCCCGTTGGAGACAAGAATTTACTATATACCTACTGCCGTAAGTGACGTAATTACTACACGCTGCTCTCTACCATGTACTGCACAGCTGTGCACGGTTCGTTTTCAAGCGTCAAAAGACGGGATTGCGTCATCATTTCACAATGGCCGACGTTTTGTATCGTTTTGACATCGCTAACGTTAACGTTGCAATACATAATCAAGAGGCACCCAATTGTATTGAAATAGGAAATCTATACACAAATTACGGAAAAACATCAAAGTACGGAGATGAAAACGAGAATAAACATAGGCATTCACCTTAAAATGGGACTGCAATGAGAGAACAACTGCTATGTTTTCTTCCCGACAGTTTCCCGCTGGTTTCCAGCCGCATTTCACGGTGGAGGCAAAAGCTACGGTTCACGTCGTCCACTAAAAGTAGCTCCTATTTCTTAGATATGGTAATTGTATGAATGTTTTTGAGGTATATAGTAAAAGTAAAACGCTGTGCCTGTAAACGTAAAAGTTCCGATCCTCACACGTGACACGTGACGTTTACAGCTCGCTGTAAACACCTCGCTGTAAACGTCTCGTGTCACGTGTGTGGATCAGAATTTTTACGTTTACAGGGACATAGTTTTATTACTGTCCACGCCCCGTGCATTTCTGTTTTGGAGTATTAGTTATCATCGTTGTGTGAACCGTTCAGTGAAATCGATTGAAGTACTAATATGGTACAAAGGATATTATACTTCATCAACCTTGGTATAATTTGAAGGGTACCAGGAGTAGAAGTTGCGCAGTAATCCGAAGTGAGATTACGTCTTATCTTTTTTCAATATGTGTTCTTATCTTTAACTCATCGATATCACAGAACGTAGTGTCAAAATAAGGACGAAGGCAGAGGATACCTCACCGCAATTAGCGCCACCACCGTGCCAACCATCGTCTTAAGATCTGCACCGTCTTAAAATCTTTAAAGCCGTGGTAATTTTAGGTCCAGCCCCGCAAACCCTGAGAGACTCTTGCAGATGCTTTTGGTGACCGCTTGAACCCAAAGACATATAGGTGGGATTTTTAAAACCTGCTAAATTGCCAAAATAAGCTTATTCAAGGTTCATGTTGTATAAATGTATCTCATGAATGTAAAAATGAAATTATTTGGTGTATCTTTTGATAGTCTTTCTTTTCAACATAGGGTTTTGTAGAGCTCTGAGGGATTTTTCCTTCCGAAAATCAACAAAAACTAAGATTTTCTATTGATTTTTGCTTTGTTCAAAATCTGGGAGACACAATTTCGAGCAAATTGTATTTATTAACATGTTTAAAGCATATGTCATGAGAAGTGTAGACAATATAATTTTGAAAATTGGTAAAAGATTGAAAAAATATTAAAATGGTAAAAACTATCCAGGACCTTCAAATTTTCCAACATAGAGACCCATAGAGTATGTTGTTCAAGACCCCGACTTTCAGGGGAAAATACTAATGAGATATATAGTGAGAAATAAATGTTTCTTTATTGTACAATGTTGACCAGAATCCTGGCTGTGATACCTGAAAGTTTCAACACAATCGGATTATCCATTCTGATATCAGAACATTATGATCCCATGATGATATTTTTCAAAAAAAATGGGTTGTTGGACAACACACCTCTAAAGGATGTGTAAAAGAAAAAATAATCATAATAGAATAACAAATATCCTTGGTTATGTTCAGTACCCCTACCACTCCTGAATACCCAGGTTGGTTTTTTTCTAAATAAAAAAATATACTTTTTATTGTTCAAAAACTGAACATGTGTTGTCCGACACCCCGGGGTGTCGGACAACACGCTGTTTTACAAGTTATGATTTTGGGGTTGTTTTTTATCAGTAATTGAGTGGTTTGCTTTGTGAAATATAGCTTATTATCATTTAATTTAAAATATAAAGTATTATAGCCTCAAATATTATTTTTCTCATTGTTCTGAGTAATTCTATTAACGTGTTGTCCGACACCCCTCGTGTTGTCCGACACCCCTGTGTTGCCCAACACCCCAAATATGGTTTAGAGCTTTTCTTTTAAATCTAATATATGAAAAAGGTATTTTGGATAAAATATAATGTGTGTCACCGTATAATATTAGTCTTTCTTAAGTTATAAGCATTTATAACATTTCTTGAAATTTAAGATATTTAGGGGGTTGGACAACATGCAGTATTATACACAACTTCAAAAGGCTCTCAAATCTAAACCATTGATCTGATTTTGTTGGAATAATGTTTTTCTTGAACGTACTTAGTAGGTGAGTCACATAAAATATAAAAAGAAGTATTATTCGGAAAAAAAATTTTGCGTATTTTATCCCAGGTTCAAAGCGGAATTTAGCAGGTTTCAAAAATCCGACCCATATTCTCTTTTGAGGATTGTGGCACGGTTGAATAATACAAAGAAGAACTAATGAGGTGGGTTGTATTCAACCAATTATTAATCTAAATTCTGCATTGGTGCATCAACTATTCAAATTGCCGGTGCTGCCAATGACCCGTCCTTCTAGTTATAGAATGTCAAATATGGTTTCTATGGGCCTGTGGGCTGGGTTCTAGTGTGTGTATGCCATTGAAAATCTGATGAAATATAAATTAGATTCTGGGCCATTGTGTGAGTTTTCGCCCTGATAATGAGAGTCTTGGTAGGTAGCCAACGGTTGAATAGTCCACCTATAATACATTGATCGGATGTTAAAACAAATGTGTCAAATACAAAATAGACCTTTAGAATTAATCATATGAACTACTTGCACACCCGTATGCTGTGCTGCAGAGCGGTTGAATCTTCCTTAAAAACCATGAAGATGGATTACATTCAAGGTTTATTGAGTGCATAAAAATATCCTTGTTCCTCATTTGATGGTTCTCACTAGGATAATCTTGTGTGAATAGTTAGTACATAGTCTGGCACCTAGCTTTTACTAAAATGACATTTGCCTTGTTGTCTGCTCTGCAGTATACATCCGCAATATATCAAATGAAGTGCTAGCTAAACTAGCGAAGTATCTGATTGTATTATATACCTATGCCAGAAACTACTGTAAACACCAACCTCTGCTATAGAAGTGGTACATGTAGTTGATACCTGCCACTATATTGTGCCGTTATGGCGATGTACCACTATAATTTAAACGAAGTTCATAGATGAAAGTCACGTCTGCCCAGCACACTTTGAAGATCGGTTCGATATTTTGGTAGATATCACATATTGGGAAATATTTGAATAATTATTGATAGTTAGAGATACATAATACAAGGGAAACTTGGCCTCTTGGACATTGTTTCTATTGAAACGCGGTTCGAGAGGCCGTCCCAATAAGGTAAACATGTTTCACTAAAATATAAACCCAAACTAGGGAATATACGGGTACTGTAGCATTTGGGTAGTGGAGATGCGATATTATATTTGTATAATTGTTATTCTCGACATTTCATACCATACACAGTCAACGGGCTAATAATTCTATGATTGTTTATATAATTGCTTCAGAAGCCCAGCATGTCTATACCAAAGCACTAAAGATGAAATGGCCTTTACCTTGGTACTAATATTAGCAAAAGCGACTGTATTGCTTTTCAATATGCCACTGAAAGTAGTGAACAAGAACCCACTTTCGGATTATTACCCGAGAATTGGTATAGAGCACAGCAATAGGAGTATCTGTTCTCCAATCACATAGTTGATAGTGGTTGGTAAGCGATGAACACGTCGCAAATGACGTCAGATGACGCAATCGAGACACATCGTCACGTATTAGTGACGTGTTGGTGACGTCCGGAGAAATCAAATCTCCGTTTCCAATTCCACTGACGACCCCTTTTGAAGAACTTTCTTTAATCAATTATTGTAATGTTAAGCGACAATTTAATATTTTCTTTTGCCTTCCCCCCTCCCTCCGGAAATGCACTATACGGTCCGTGCTTTCCGGAGGCTGTCCTCCCATCTGCCTACTGGTGGTTTGGGGCAAATCAAGCATCGGTCGTGACTTCACATACAAAGTGCGAAGTGAAAGCACAGAATGACTTTCGACGCGACCACCTTGCCAACACGACAACCCAATGAGCTGCTCCCATGGACCCGCGCCTCTGAGCTGCTCATCCAATAATAAGCCTCGCGGGACCTGGTGCTCCGCAGGTAAAAGCGTATTCGGAACAGGGATGCAAAACCGGCGCGCGGCGTTGTAATGAATCGAGTTAAGGTGGACCCCATTCAGGGACGCGGGGGCAACAAAGCCACCATGATGAGACTGATTTGATTATGCAAGAGATAACGTTTCTCCCGGACCAGGCTCGCCGAAAAAAAAAAAAAAAAAGAGAAAAAAGGAGGACAACCCCTGCAGTGTTATAATGCCGAGAACACCTCAGAGTTTGTGTTCTGGTCAGAGTTATTTGCTGTGAGATATAGTATGGTAGATGCCGGGTGACTGTCTTGCTCTGAATAATAGCGAATTGGGTTAAGCTAATAGATATTATCAAAAGTGGGCGGGAATTGACAAATACATGTCATAATCACCGACAATTTAAGACAGCACGGGGCCATCAGGGTGTTACATCCGCATCTCCTGTCATGGAATTCAGAAATTACATGTGTTGATTAGCAACTAGGTGATCAATAGATGTGACGCCGATCATTGATTTGATTTAGTGGGGAAAATATGGTCAATTCGTAATGGTGTAATAGTTTAAAAAATATTCTACTCTTGATAAAGGCACCTAAACATCAGAAACGGTGTCAGCCTGCAAAATTGGGCCAACCATACAATCAATATGAGGAAGTGTTGAGTTGTACTCCTTTTATATCTTATCTACATATCTAATTTCAGTGGGTTCGGTGGTATGCAACGTCCTCTGCAAACAGGTGGTCATAGAACTAGGCCTGCTCGAAATGTTACAATTTACCTGTAAAAAATGATTAAACATTTGAGTTCATCGTCTAATAGTTGTAGAAATGTATGCATTAGATGAGTAGTGTACCCCTGCCATATCAGCAATGTGGCGTTCAATATGCTCTTCTTCAAGGTGTCAGTAGTATATAAAAGTTTCACCAGTGGGATCTGCTTTGGGGAGAGCAGACGACTTTTCTCTGAGGGGAGCTGGTGCGACTTGGGTCCAAGTTGGCGGGCGACTGCTCACTGGAAGTTTCCAAGCTCGGGTGTAAGCCACGCGTTCCGTGGTCAGTGCGCAGGTCACGGGGGGCGGAGGTGGGGGTGTCGCCTGGAGCAGCGTCTCTGAGGCCGCCATAATGATAATTGATGGGGAGGAGACAAAGAGCGCGGGTCCAGGCGGCGGCGCGCGCAGATAACCGCCGCCGCCATTCATCCGGGGCGTGGCGGCCATCACTCAGAGCGTTCAGCGGCCACTCTGGTAGCACGCGGCCCGTCTGCCCCCGCTCCCGGCACCATCCCTCACGTCTACCCCTCCCCAACGGCCACCACTGTAAGCCAATGGTATTTGGTAATCTGACAAACTTCTTAAAGACCCCCTCTGACATGTAAGGGAAGAGAGATTCTCCTCCGGCCTTTACACTTCACCGGCGCTGCTTCCGGCAAATCCGGTGTGCCGTACAAAATTGTGTCCTTCAATTTCGAAATGGTGTAACAAGAACGACAGTGTCCGACTCTTATTAAGTAAGGCCCGGCGTCCACCTACTACGATAGAAGTTTAGACCTACCGAAATGGCTCCGATACAAAAATCCAATATCGGAGACATATCGGGAAGGTGCAAAATCGTAGACATATGTCTAGACATGCCAATCCACCAGGCATTGTATGGGTTTTTTTATCGGTGTCTAATCGCAGAAACGTGGTCAACTGCCCTGATATTAGGTGACCTTCTGACGCGATTTTGATTTTTTATCGGGAGGTGCATCGCAGATCATATCGGAGCCATATCGTAGAAGGTGGACTACACTACCATATTTTGTTATTCCATAACACTTCCTCGGTAAAACAGTTTTATAGCGGTTTTGGTGTACAGGGACACTCACCGTTATAGTGATATTTGTCATACAAAACGATATACTTATATCGATATATATCGCTGTTTATACACATTTTTGTCTGACACCCTAGTGACGTCACACAACTGAAATGCGCACGGTGTGTCAATATCATAAAGCACCCCAAAAGACCATCTATACCCTCACAGTGTTGCAAGCACACTTTCCCTCTTACATAGTTCTACCATATCTGCTACCCTGTCATTCAGTGGCACAAAGTTACACGGTATAGTTAATTCATACAATACAGACACCTCATATCGTCATATCTCGACACTCTAACATCATTACACAATCTCATCATGACAGCAATACAATGCGATAATGCATCATCATCATGCTGTTACTATCGTAAAACTGGATGAGGTTTAATCTTGGCCACCGTATTCCACGACTGGAGTTTGGCAAAGTGACTTCATGAGGCGAAGCCGAGTGAAGTCCGGAGCCAAAACTTCAGGAGTGGAATGCGGTGGCCAAGATTAAAACGAATTAGGTTTTGATTTTATCCTACCCTATCTCTTCTATTTTGGAATATTACGTGATAACAATGCTGTATGCCACTAATGGCATATAAAACTCCGTATGCCAGTCAGCGTGGCATACGGAAACCCAATGTTAAGCCTATGGGATTTTATATTAGGGGTAGGATAAAACTTAATACCATCATACTCTCAGATTGTATCATTATACTGTCACGCTGTGACATTATTAAATTGTTACACGGTTATATCATCGCACTTTCACATTGTGATTCTGTTAGACCGCCACACTGTGACATCATCACACTGCCACACTGTGACTTCATCAGACTACCACAGTGAGACATCATCACACTGCCATACTATGATATCATCAGACTACCACAGTGTGACATCATCACACTGCCATACTATGATATCATCAGACTACCACAGTGTGGCATCATCACACTGCCACACTGTGACTTCATCAGACTACCACAGTGAGACATCACCACACTGCCATACTATGATATCATCAGACTACCACAGTGTGGCATCATCACACTGCCACACTGTGACTTCATCAGACTACCACAGTGAGACATCACCACACTGCCATACTATGATATCATCAGACTACCACAGTGAGACATCATCACACTGCCATACTATGATATCATCAGACTACCACAGTGAGACATCACCACACTGCCATACTATGATATCATCAGACTACCACAGTGAGACATCACCACACTGACATACTATGATATCATCAGACTACCACAGTGTGGCATCATCACACTGCCATACTATGATATCATCAGACTACCACAGTGTGACATCATCACACTGCCATACTATGATATCATCAGACTACCACAGTGAGACATCACCACACTGACATACTATGATATCATCAGACTACCACAGTGTGGCATCATCACACTGCCATACTATGATATCATCAGACTACCACAGTGTGACATCATCACACTGCCATACTATGATATCACATTATCAAACAGTAGCATCATTACATTATGATATTGTGTCACCATTGCACTGTCACATCGTTACAGTATGGCACTGTTATAACAAGGGATATGCTGAGATTTGGCCTGTACAAACTATCATTGGTAACATTGAGGGGATAGTGATAGAGGTGATGGAGACACTGATCAATAACCATGGCCGTGGATTATCACCTAGGGCTGAGACGAACCCCTGCTATATGCATCACAATGCCCCCATCCTGGAGGAATGCCAAGCGGTAGAGGTGGTTGCTGGAGGGGTGTGTACCGATTACAACAGCTACTCATTGTATACGTTAGTTTTCCATGACGCCCGAGCGGAAAATCCAATGCTTGCTCGAGGGATGGGACGAGGTGGAGACGCGGCGATTCATCACAGTACAGTTGACTTAGTTTTAATCACAGTAGTTGTGAAATACCTCATATGTCATTTTATCCGAGGGGCGGTGCTGGCAATCGTGATGGTAATTAGCCCCTGGTGTTGAATTACTGGACAAAGCCGCCTACTAATGACGACGTCAACCGGCGCCAAGTCCGCCTCACGCCCAGGGCCCCTCCAGCCTCTCCGCCCATCAGACCGCCCGCCCACACGACCAGCGGTCCCTCGGACTACCTCTCCACGTGACCGCCCAACCGCCCGGCCGCCCGCCCGCTTGCCTCCAGCATTTAAAAACCAGAGCTAAGTATCTCCTATAAATTTTGTTTAAATCAGGAAAGAATAATTTCATAAGATACAACTTTCTTATGTGATTAGGGATGTGAATAATATTCCCAGTACATTCTCCTGATGGATTATGTTGGCTAATCTTCATAGGACAACCTCTAGGATTTGCAATCAGATATGCTCCTTATCTGCTGTAAATTGTACCGTTGTGAAGGTGTTAGCAAGACTATGTTCAACTCTATGTAGGAATGGGCTAACCTGTGTGAGCAGTTAATGTTTATATGTCATCAGATAAGACTGCAGCAGGGGAATGAGATATCACCTCTAATTGTTTTAGAATTCGCCAGGGGTATTTATAGCATGCAGTACATGTTGATATAAGCATTTTCAGTGCTCTTAATATTTTGTCTGCTATTAGAAATGTTATGTCAAACAATAAAATTAAACTTTAAGAAACAAAACATCCATTATGGACAGGCCATTTTAAGCAGGCATATAGTATGGGAATTCATAACATAAAATGTCATATTCTTGTATTTTTATTTACCAGTTTATTGTTTAATCAATATATAACATAGTTACAAGTTATCAGTATATATTCTATGCATGTCAAGTGTAATATTCTATATTATTAAGCAACGCCCGGTTATATTTAATGGCATATTTAGTGAGGAACAGGCAACCTGTTCTCACGGTGTTTGATATATCAAGGGTGGTTGAAATTAACAAGGAGGCTTTTGGCTTTGGACGTGAATCCAAAGTACTGGACTGGTTGTGTCTTGTCTTTCTAAACTCAGGGTTATATGTCACCCATTACCGGTCACCACAATGACGGCGGGACAAAATGCATATATGAAAATAACTTTTTATGGACACCAAAATGCAGCCGACACTTAAGATTTTGAGGAGGAGCCTCAGTTATAAGGTAATATACCTGCCATCCTTGAGGGCTTTAAGAGAAGAAAATGAGTAGAGTATTGTTGAATATTCAGTATCTATATTAATGCTATTCAAAGTTATTCCCAGCTCATCTATTGATTTTATGAACAATGGTGCCAACATAAAAAGACCCATTGGATATTCGGAGACGGACACTCATAGGAACATTTAGCATTATTGCATTCTATAAAATAGGTAAATTATACTTCATCACATCATTTTAAGGAAATGGTCAGTAGGTCTGGTATCATAACCTGTACTAAAATCGCAATATATTTTTGTGAAATACGTATTGTCTTTGTTATCATGAAATCTGCTATTAAAATGCACAAATTCTATGGCTTTATTGGTCGTTGACCTTGTGATGGTGGGGGTGGGTGGGCGGGGAGGAGGTGAAGGGGGAACTGCGGTAATCGGCAGCTGCTTCCAAAAAGCCACGAGTTCATTCCAACACATCTGTCGTGCGTTTTCCCTCATTCATCACGTTCTTTAATCCAAAAGTCCCTCTGTTAAGTTTTTCTCGGAAATTAAATTAAGATAATTTCCAGCAGGTTCCAACAGGAACCATTTTTAAGGTTGTTTTCCCCTCCATCACAAAAAAACACTTTTAGTCGAACTTACAGATATTATCATATATAAAACAAAAAGGGATGATGATATACTTATTAACTTAGACTATCACAATAGGATAGAAATTGGAATATACATTCCCTATGCAGCAGGGTAGAGGGTATGGTCACCGAAAACAATAGAGTCAGTTCTTCATCGTAATTTACTACCGAGAAGACATTGTGGGTTGGGGACGGAAGGAAGGGGGCATGCTTAGTCCTACCCTGGGTGTGTCACTTGAAAGTTCCGGGGATTAACATGTCTTTAATTACAATTTCCGTGACAATTGCAGCGGCGTCTTATATCAATCATTTCCGTGGCGCTGCCTCTGAATGGCGCCAGTAGCGGGATGTGACGTGTTCCGGCATAATGAGCGACGGAACCGGGGATTTTTCGAAATGGAGCTATAAATTGTTGTCCGGAACAACACGCTGGGGGGCTTGGAATACATCACCATAAAGTATTCATTGCGTCAGTGGTGACGGCTGCAGAGTCCGGTAGGCAGCCGCGACTAACACCACCTTCCCGTCAGAATGAAGGACACAGACAGTGACCATACACAATAGCATGTTCTCGCTACTTTCCACATGGCTGGTGCTTTTAAGACCAGGTGGTGGTACACATTGTTATTCAAAAGGACCTCTGAACATATCATAAGCTTTATTGATAGACAGACAATGAACTTTCGTCACGATTTCTGCGGCTGATGGACCGGGAGAGGATGTCGTGTTTTAGTGGTCGCGTTCTCGAGGTTAGATAATAAAGGGAAATAACTTTCTGTACTTTGATCACTTTTTCTATGCTTACCAATTTCCTGACTGTGATAGCCATCATACATGAAGAACATCATTTTTAACACCTAGTACCTGATATTGGATCCTGATATAAAAAAACATATATTATCAGATTGGACCATTGTAGATCCAGGTTGATACATATTTAATTGATTTTAGTTCAACCTATCGAGTTCCTTATATCATTAATGAGGCGTGTGTCTTGCAGTACTGCTCAACAACTTTTATATATAGCATAGTCTGAGGGTAATCCTAGTTTATCAAATTTAACAAAATTCCGGACCTTGTATATGGTGACTTTTCAACAATGTCTTTCCTTTGGGAGTCATACAAAGTAGAATGGAGCAGATTTAAGATATCTGTATTTGATAGGAAGACTATCAGTTAAGAGATCTTCAAATTTCTCTTTGAGGTAAATCGCCTTTAGAAGTACTTTAAAGAATCACGTACTTTTATTCACTCCGGACGTTTGAACCAACGAAAACGGTCACACGGTGTGTTTAAGTAATGTTAGTCTCTGTAAAGGAAAACATTACTTTGGTACCTAAAGTAAAAACTCCAACTAATTTACCAGTGTACAAAAAAATGTAGGGTTTCTTTTGCAAATGTTCAGAAGCATTTTTAAGCCAGTGGTGCAAGGCCTCAAAAAGGGGCATTTTGCAAGGACTCTTTTCCACCCCACTCTGTCTTCGTAAAATTGCGTATTTCACTTTTTTCATTGTAATGAGATAAAAAGGGGACCAATTCCAGGTTTCTTTGTGGTGGGCATTAGGGGAAAGGGCTGGGGGGATGCCACTTGTAGGAGAATGCCAACCGTATACATGTGACGGCGGGGTACCAGGCTGGGAAGGGACTGGTCGGGTTCGAGGCGGGTCACATCGAGCAGACGACATCTAGATGACCACATCCGTCTCCCGCCAAAAGGGCACTTACCACAGGACCTGGTACTGCTGACAGAGGGCGCGCCATGTCAGCGACCTCCGCCTCACGTGACCGGAAGTGAGCGTCAGACGTCGCCTGGTGGCGCTCTGAGCGATAACTTGGGATGCCAAGGCCAGAGAGTGCGTCACAGGTAGAGACGCGGCACTTCCGCCCTAATGAGATCACTGGTACTTCGGTCGGGAAGCGAAGCTTTGCCACATCACATACTAGTAAATGAACTGAAAGCTGACTAAGTACATGTAATTGTGTTGAGTTCAGTTTGTGAATTGATGTCAACGCTATTACACGTTAGATGGCAGAATAGATCAAGTAGGCCTACGTGAGGACCTAGCACCTAAGACATTAGTGACATATGCAAGATAACACTTCATATTGATCTTGAATTGAGATAACTTTGAATGTTTGCAGAGATAAGATATAAGTACGGTGTAGTTGTGCTCGACATTACCTAACTAACTATGCACTGAGAATATATGTACACACATATATTATATTAACACATGTATACTATAATTGTACATATATTATATATATATATAATATATATATATATATATATATATATATATATATATATATATATATATATATATGTATATATATATATGTATATATATATATATATGTATGTATGTTTATGTATACATGTTGGGTTTTGGGTGTATATGTGGGTGCGTTCTAGTTTCCCTTTTGAAAGATATCTCTCAAAGGTTCTATTCGGTGGAGCCTCGTATAGGCCAGACGTCCGGCAGCACGCACCATGTCACGCGGTCGCATTAGCAGACGACATTTTCCTGAGTTCACGTTTTCTCCCATTAGGCGGGAAATTACGTTTGGCTGGCGGGTCGTGCCTGCCGCGTCGACTCTCTCTCCGCGCGCGGCGGCCATCTGTCAACGTCTACTTTACTTCAGACTCAGCGGCGTTTCTTGGGATTCTCTGATTTGTCTGCTGTTTGGCGGCCGGGACGGAAGCTGTCGTGTGCAAGTAGCTATCCGTCTCAATCCGTGCTGCCTCCAATTAAAGCACCGCCGCCCATTGTGACGCGCGGCCGTCCGCCGGCAACTTCCCGTGATGAGCAGCCGACTTTTAGCCGCGTGGTGTGCGCCGCCTCTGTTATATCATATGACCGAGTCTACGCACTGCGCGCCCTGAAAAGCCGCAATCAACATTCGGGACTCTACATGACAAAACATGGAGAAAAATTGCCTCTTTCTGATGGTCTATGTGCTCTTTGATCTATGCTACTGCAACCTGGGCTCACTTTGCTGAAGCTGCTGACAAAGGAGAGGCGACAGAATGGCGGGGAGGTAGGGGGATCTTCAGGTGTCCTAATGTCAAACGCATAGTACGCCGTGTCGACATTACAAAATCAGCGCGAATATTCGCCCTTCTGTATCAGCTTCAAGGGCGTCATTATATATGCAAATCTACACAATCAAAAATTTAGAGATACCTTTTTATGATTTGCTGGCGGCGCGATCAAGCGATAGTTTTAACATAAATAGTAAAGTGGTTAACCTGTGTGCAAAAAGGGAAAACGGTCAGGAGCGTGCACGGGGCCATTATTTATCATGTCACCATATAGGCTATAACATTTTTTTTTTAAATCTTTTTTATGTATACCTGTGTCGTTCACCCTCGTCCTCCTGCCGGCGTAGCTGCAAAGCTTCTAAAGATAAAAAAGAGCGATATACATCTATTTATAGACCGTACGCCCGATGTACAATAAAGGATATCTCTGTAGATCGGTTGTATCAGCCCCTTAATTCTATGAAGGGTGGGTGATATAATCGCGATTTAGTAGCATAAAGAACCGGGGATCAACTGTGGATAATAATGTATCCAGAAGCTTAATGTTCGCGGCATTACATTATTCTAGTTGGTCCTAAGAGTTCAATTGTATACTGCAAAACCATCAGTTTAGATGTAACAGGCATAGATCTACACAAGTCCTCCAGTGTCTCGTCTGCCGCTGAGCAGGAAATGCATCTACAATTCGTTTCCTGTTTGTTACTATTGCAACGCCACAATGTCTTTACACACCCGGAAATTCATTAGTGCACAGGTCGCTCTCTTGCCTCCGACTCACACAAAAACAAGGAGAAAGTCGAGTTTAAATAGGCTGGGTGGGTAAAAAGTCGGTCTGGACGCCGTGAGCCCCCCACCAACAGGAAGGCGGGCGTGCGGGCGGGAGAAATTCGCCGTTTTAAATCCCCTGACGATCTGATGGTAACCATGGCGATATCTAAGACAGGGTGATTAGTGCGTTCATCACGGTGTGTTAATTATCGCTTGATTCCTCCAGTAGGCAGAGGCCCGCCTCCTCCCAGCAATTAACGGGCACGTGATCGCCGAGGACCAGCGGACGCCTGCACAAAAAAGTCGTCTGCCCGTAATTATTTCATTCGGCTCAGAAATAAAACCCCCCTTAGGTGCCCAGTTTTGATAAGTCGATGCTTTGGGAAAGACGTCTCCCTCTGTAGACGTTGCCTCAATAGGTGCATGAGCTCTCGTTTTGATGACAGAGCTTAGACTGTGTCATACTGAACGGGAGAGAACGTAGGAGGTACGAAAGGAAATATTGCCTATTGCAATTAATAAGAAACCTGGTGCATATCCGAGCTACTACCTTACCCATGAACGTAGTAGGTTCATTGAAACAAATTGCGTCCTTCTCAATTCAAGGACTATGGATTTACTTATCAATTGAATTAAACGATGTGCATTATTATCAAGCAGACAATGTTTGTGTGTTGATTGACAATAAATATAACTTTTCAATGGTTATTATCCCACATCAAGTGGACAGAGGTTCGTTCACAAATAACAATTTTATATTTATGAATATCACATGTGTTGTCCGTTATCTATTGGCTTACATTTCTTATTCATTTGTGTGTATTCCTGATAATGGGCGGTGGACAGCATTTTTGCGTTCTAATACATAATTTACCATCACGGTTTAAAGTCCCTTATTCTCTGTGGTAGGTTATGGCGCAGTGTTTCTATGACTGACAGGCAATTGGACCGCATGGATAATTCAGTAATTGACATTACCATTTTCACATATGGGAAGAAACCATCATTTATGAGAGAAGAGCTCTGATGGGTAATGAGCCTGGTGAAAATGTCCATTTCGGTACTACTACGTAGTATGTCGAGATGGGACTGAGTGCTATTCTCCTGTTGATTGTATGCTGGAGACGTCTTTGTTGCAAATTGGCCCGGTGTCGTTCAAATGTTGTCATGACCAAATGTCATCAAGCTATCGTTCCCACAGGTCGATTTCATTACCTATTTGAGGGTTTGAGTTGCACAGGGAAACGTGGGGTGGAGCGGTAGGAATCCAATCTATGGTTTTTATAACACCCTTAAATGTTTATGGTAATTCTTGTTGTCATGGATTCCTAATACTTCCCTTATGATAAATCATTTACGACTGATGAATACAGAGTTTAGATCTTGTTTGAAAGTAATATGAGATGCTTCCTTACGGGATTGACCTTTTAGAGATTTGGTTTCAAGTTTTTCATTTATAATACAACTTTACCTCCACATATCAGATTATTATTTTGACACATGTCTGATCTCTAAACTAACACAGTGATTAATGAGATATTAGATGAACAATAGTGAAACTTTGTACCCAGCTGGAAATAGACGACTAATGCATGTGAAGTACACCAGTCCCAGGTCCATTGGTCCCATCGTGTGAATCCCACTTAAAAATGTTTAGTCAATGATAAGGGGTGAAATAAAGTCCGAACCGCACTCGATCTACAGCCACTAAAAGTATGCCATGTATCTTAGTCTAAATTTATCTGTATTATAGCAAATAACAACAATAAAGAAATAATTACAATTGCTTAAAAGAAGAATGGTTTTCCGACTACTCTAAACTCATCCAAGGATGTCTACTACAGGCTTTGATTGATTATTTCCAGTGTGGCTGGCTAGTTCTCTAACCAATTATTCAACCAAATTTCCAAGTCGTCTGCGTTTATCTATAGGCAATGAAATAGCAGACCGCTACAAGGTGTATACAATCTAGCGTTACTCTATTGCAGCCGTCAATCTATTTTCAACAGTTTGAAGTGCGTTGTCGCTATGATATAGGCCTACGTCCTGCAAACAGATCTACACTACAACCAACACCACGTCCAGAACTACAATAGCGCCTTTACCAAATGGCGCTCCTCCTTCTACGTTAGCGTCGTCGTTATCCCATAAAGCAGTGTGGCCCGCGCGCCCACAAATCAGGAGTAATCCACTCAGCCGAGCCGCCCGGGCACTTCCCGCCTCTATCAGTGACAAGAGGAGCCACAACGGAGCCCCCTACCTCGCCACCGGCTTACCGCTCCCGGCCTCGGGGTGAGGTGGGCCGGACGCGGGCACTGACGGGGTCAGCGAGGCCGGCGCCGGGCGCCGGCGATTTACGGACCGCCGACCCTCGCCCCCTCCCCTGCCCTGCTCCGGTCGGCCCCTTGGCCGCCCTTCCCGGACAAGCAGGCACGGGAACGGGGGCCGATGGGACATGGACACCGTCATAATGCCCGGCGTTGCTCACGAAGCGTGTAAAGCCGAGTGATTCATGAGCCACTCAGAAGAGGGCGTCAATGTGCGCTAGAGATGTTGTGCGAGGAGGAAAACACTTGTGGGTTTAGCGTGGGGATGAGCAGCCAGCAGGGCAGACGAGCTGCTCCGCCTGACCCCTATATAAGCCCCATCCCTGGAGCTGCTCCGCCTGACCCTGGGTGGTTTTGAACGACCCAGAGTGACCTTAACAGCCCGGGTCAGGTCCAATCTACGTCCAGTGGGAGCAGGCAGCTCCGACTTAACCCGGACATGTCCGACTGGGACTGAGCCGCTCTGAGCAGCTCTTATTGGTATTGTAGTGCCACTAAAGCCAGTCCTTGGAGGAGTCGGCGACGTACACGCTATGAGCGTAAAAACAACTATTGTCTTTTTACTGTCAAGATCGTACTTGCTATATAGGTTGGAACAGGATTGAGTCACCAGTAAGACTATACTTCAAGACATCACTACTGTTAGAATTATCTTTTTCTTGATGTAGAATTACATACTATAATGCATAAAAAGGAAACGAGCATTGCGTGCCATATGGTATACAGAAGCAATATACGTCAAATACTCTTTACGAATCAAGGTACTGATTATGCTGCCTCAATTTCCCCTCAATCATAGCAAAATCGCTGTCAATCAATTTGTAATGCACCTCAATACATTTCTCTCTTTTTTACGTCGTATAGCCTAAACGAAACACTATAAGAATTGGAACTTGTAATGTACTGTAAGATAACGATTAGTTCAACACAACCATCTTGGATTAATGTGCGATGACCTAGTGCAAACAGCGGATACTAGAGCTGTATTTGTTAGATTGTTTCGCCTTGTGAGTCTATCCTTCAGTCGTAACAGACCATGATGAAAACTATCGCCATAGGAATAGGACATTTCAGCAGCTCAAAAAACCACATCAATGCAATATCGTACTGTAAGATAAACGCAACAATCCCGTATGGAATTGGCGGTAGTTACGGTTTTGCGAGCAGAGCAGTGATGTGAGAGTGGCGGGGTGACACAGATGTCAAAACAGCAAAAAAACATTGTTCTACACATAGTCGCCGCATTGTAGTTACTCATTGGGGTTACCTTCATGCTTGGCGTGCCATCGACTCGTCAAGGGACCATTCATTGTTTGGATGTGAGATCTCTTCAGGGAGCATTATACTATTACATGTGACAACGAGGGCAGTGTGCTGACCTGTCACGATGTTTTAAGCTCTATGTACGTACATAGTCAATTCATGTTATACCTGCCTTCACTCCTACCTTTCTCTTTTAACACCCTCTTTATCCAGGGGCTCTTGAGACTCGGCAGCATCTTTAATCTTTTATCAATTTAGATTTTTTCCCTTTTAATTAGCTCATTTATCCTTCCTTCATCTCTTTATTTCTGTTCCCCTGATATTGATTTTTTCCCACTGCCTACCCTTTCTTCTCTACCACCCTCTTTTGCTACCCTTTTCTCCCTTCTTCTTTTCCCTCCTTACCTCCGCCGCTCGTTCTTTCAACGGTAAGACTTTTATAGTGATTACCAGTGATTAGGCCGGAGAGGAAAATATTTGGGTGTTAACTTTTTTCGTGTGGAGTAGGGAGCGATTAGAGCTGGAGGCGGGTTGCTGGTCTGTGCCGGAGGGCGGTGATGGAGGGGACCTCGCCCACAAAGGACAGGTCAGAGAGCCGAGCCACTCCTGAGCGCCTCATTGCCCGCCGCTGGTGCCGGCGGGTCAGCCTGTGAGCACGTTAATCAGGCTAACAGGTCCCATCACGGCTGCTGGTACCTAGCCGCCCGTCTGTGGCCCATCCGCCTAGTGTCCAGCTCTGATCATCCATT
The DNA here is from genome assembly GCA_950022655.1 of Alentia gelatinosa. NCBI lineage: Eukaryota > Metazoa > Annelida > Polychaeta > Phyllodocida > Polynoidae > Alentia > Alentia gelatinosa. The sequence goes on along the minus strand of OX465580.1, from coordinate 29,744,664 downwards.
CAGTAACCCTTCCCCTCTAACACCATAAACACAACCCCGTTGATTTTCTCCCCATCAATTTGAAAAAAAAAGTTTCATTGTGTTTACTCTTTACTTGAACCGGAATTTCACCTTTTTTTTCTTGTGTGATGAATGGCATCGGTGTAGAAGTCTGGAGAGAAATATAAAAATTGTATTCATTACGGGCAAAATAAAGGTGGGTAAACCCTACACATAAGTGTTATTTCCGTCGGTGATGGGTGGTGGTGTGGGGGCCCGTAATGCTTTCCGCTGTCCGTTGCGCACCTCCCTGCCCTGCCCCTGGCTCGACCTGAATGACCCGCTACAGGCCGACATTTCCGTATGCTACTACCCGGCCCGTGGAGAAGAGGGCTGAGGGAGCCATGTGTTTGCAACTGTCGGTCGCTTGTGGTTGCTTCTGTGGGTGTAGGAGTGGTATGGGAATGTAAGTATGATGTGAGAGGGGTAAGGTGCCATGAAGGGTAAGGTTTTGACAGAGAACGTCTATAATTGCCTGTTGTCTGTATGAAAGTGAATTTTGGTGAGTAATGCACTGCACGGAAACCACTATTTTATTCATATATATTATATACGCCATCGCGGAAGTGCATGTATTGGCTGAATATTGACTTGTTTTCATATATATGTATATATATACGCCCAGGCCTTATATACGGACGCGTCTTGGCTGTATTTCACACCCGGCGTATATGAGAGGAAATATCCCCTCCCCCCCAATGCCTCCCGCCCGTTTGTGTTGATAGAAGTACAGGTGTTCTCAGTAGGAACATCAAATAATGGAGGCTAATTGGAAATTACAAATAATTCTACGGGCGGAATTCGTGCAGTGATGTAAGTGGGATGTGAGAGGGGTAACATATGGTACTTGAGGGGTAAAGTGTTGAGGGTGTTGAAGGATGGGGCAGTTATATCTACAGAATGTATAAGGTTGGTTAATCAGGAAAAAGTAGTGTGTTTGACAGAAAGTGAAACTGAGTTTAGCATCAGCCATGATAAAAGTAGGCACAGGAGATAGCACGGGTAACTTCACATGATATTGATACAGGTGTGGATCCTGTCAGTACTTGTGGGATCAATTATGTGGTAAGTATGTCGTGGGAGGCGTCAGGTTAAGTGTGTCGTATTATCACACTGATATGATTCTATAGAATCCGTAATACACCAGACAATTCATTGGGTATTTTCGGAAATCAAAATGGGAATCCTCTATTTTTTATTCTTTGTTATGAATAAGTGTTAATCAACTCTCACAGAATTCGCCAAAGGAAAATAACTTAGGCTTGTAGAGGACGGAATTGAAATGTAGACGAGACAAAACTGATGGAAATTTTTCTGTTAATGCTTGTTCATTTGCAGTTAGTCATTCCATAAACTTTTCCTTCTGTGCAATTTCGATGTTTCTTGATAACGTCTTCTTCTAGGGGTGATCCACCTGTATTATGCACTTGTTCTTGTTTCCTTTTCTCTATTCTATTTTGTAATTGTCTCTTACTCTGTACATTAACGTCTACAATAAGTGATGACATTCCCCCTCCAGGTTTCAAACAGAAGCAGTTTGCTGTTAGCTGCGTTTACGGCTGGTAGAATTTGGCCTTTAGATTGTCGCGGCCGAGTCTCCAGCCCTCACAGCCTCCGAGCTGCTCGCAAAACGAGGCGGACAGCATCACGGCAGGCCGGCTTCATGTCCCGCGGCCCCGTGTCAAAGAAGGCGTCAGGAAGGAAATTATTTGAAATTGACTGGAAATAATCGCCTCATTGAGGCTAATAAAGATCAGCCCGGCGGCGCTGACGTCGGCAGCAATCAGCCGGGACTGCCCGCAGCCTGACCGCGGCCTGGGCGTCGCCTTCCTGCGTCTCCCACCCCAGTCACTCACGTCCTCACGCACACTCACACGGCTCCCTCCTCCACCACTCTCACACTGCCATCATCCCAGCTGCATCAACACGTAACTCCTCCTTCTTCTTATCCATCCTTCACCCAATCTTCCTTCCTGACCCTTCTTGAACCCGAATCTCGCCGAGGATACTCCGACAACGCAACCACCCCCTCCTTGTGGAGATCTTCAAATCGGTGTGTTGGTTGTCTTCTTTTATCCGCATCATGAACTGTCCTCTCCACTACTAATGTTCAGTAATATCGATCTGTTAGGAAGGCTCTTTCCCTCTCTCCTTCCATCTATCCTTTCTTCCATCATAGCCCGCGCCCTCTATCTCGCTCTCGTTCCTTCCGTCTCGTCCCTTCTCCTTATTCACGAGCTTTTTTCTTTTTTTTTGTAAGTTTTTATTTCGCATTCAATCATTACAATTGTTCTTCCAAGCGAAACATTTTCCGTGTGAAGACTCAACGAATGTACAATCATGGTGAATAGATATCTGATCCTATAGCTTTACAATGTTTCAAATTACAAGCTTTTAACTTAATACTATAGATCTATATTGCTACAACACTTATACACCTTTGTTACATAAATAACGAGATTCAGGAGAATCTTTTTGGATTACTGTTTTTGACATCGCAATATATCTTCCTATTACATATTGATCAAACATCTTACTAAATACTTATAACATATATAGTGGAATGAAAGGTGCCGTATGCAAGGGTTTTTCTAAATATCACATTACGATAGTCAGTTTCTGAGCTTCAAGTGAGTCCATTGTACATATAATCAAGCTTTAAACTTCGACACACCTCCACTACTCCTATATATTCTGCCTTCCGTGTCTACTTTGCTATTCGCCCCACCCCCTCCCCCGCTTCCCACCACACGTAGTCCACTACCATCCCCGCGCTCGCTCATTAGAGGTGGATTAAGGGGCGGTGTCCCAGACAAAAGACGGCCAGGTCTGGTTTGGCTGGACAGCTGCTGATCAGAAGGGAGCATGAAAGTCAGAGTAGACCGAGAAAAAGGATAAGAACTGTTGGTGTTGAACAGGTGGAAGCAGTCGAGACAAAACGAGATGAGTGCGGTGAACAGGTGAAGCCGAAAAATGGGCAAATAATGGGCGAATCAGGCGGGAGGGATTGCAACATCATGAATGACAGGTAGGTCAGGTAAGCGATATAGGATAGGAAAGGCGACCAGGAAGGTTTCGTTAGGGTAGCTAGGATTCTTTTTTTTTTTTAGAAACTTTATTCATTCTGCCATAGGCAGGTCTTCCATGAAGATTACAGTCGTTTGCGATTGTGGTATCATAACATTACAAAAAACAAATATACAGGAAATTGGTAAGTGATGATAATGTAGATGATATGATTACTCTGGCCGGAACACAGTATTTGTACAGCACCTGACGCGACAAAGTTCCAGATGAGAGCAATCAAAGTTACATATAGTAACGTGAGGGTTAACCAGCATGTGGAGAGTTGTTCACAATAATAGGCACCGATAACGACCTGCCAGTAATGTATATATACACTTATATATATATATTTTTTTAATTAATTAAGTAGAAGATGCCGTACCAATCAGTGCAGTATGCATCCCAATTTGTGTATATTTCCTTTAGATTGCCGTACCCAAGGGTCGTAGTCTGGAGGGCCCATACGCGGCATGGGACCGTGGGAGGTCGGGGTGAGGACGGGAGGAGAGTGTGGGACAAGCCCAGGTCAGAGCCTACCATAGAACCGAGTGGCGCCACCGCAGGCGGGAGGGGAAAGGGAGGAAGATGGATGGACGGGAGGGACAGCCTGGTCGAGCAGGTTAGGGACAGAGCAGCTCCAGTGAGCCGCTCTCTCTCGTGATCGCCAAAAAAATGCCAAATACTGGCGCCCAGGTATCAATTTGCCCGCGATGTGTGTCGAGGGGAGAGGCCGGCATTAAGCCCCCAATCACCGTTTACGGGCGCCCGGCTTACCACAGGGATCAGACCGGGTATGGGGCACTGATCCCCAGCCTCCTACCCTTCCCCACGCCTATAGGCGACTAGGGACACGTGTCCGTAACTGCCCCCTTTGTAGAACAAACCAGGGCACACGGCTAGCACTTTGTACTTCCTTATGACCATACCCTAATGTTCCATTCTCCAGATAGATGCCCCATTACTGTTACAAACCCCTCAAAGAAGCCAACAACCGATTCTAAATAGGATACGCCAATGCCTTGCTTCATCCACACCCGGGCACACACAGTATTTCGCCAATCCTCATTCTGCTCCTAATCACTAATATTCTCAATTGGATTCCCTCTTACTTATAAGATATTACATGTTAATGCACACCCATAGGCTGTCTCCTTCCAGAGCTGTAACACCTCGCCCGCCTAGCTTTCTTTCCCTTTGTTTCTGTATGATTTTCCCACACCCACACACATCCATCCAAACTCTTCTTTCCTCACACCCACATTCTTCAGGCACACATGTCACGGATTTGAGAACTTGTCATTGGTCGAAAAAGGCGTTCCCTCCCATACCTGTCCATTGCCCTTCTATCACAATACGCCATCGTTTCGGCTTAGCCATCTACCATCGTACTCCTCCTTGTCCCCTGCCTGCACCCCTTCTCACCAAGCGGACCCTCCCGCGGGACTCGTTGGTCGGCTGGCTTGCTGTCCCGCCCGAGCTGCAAACGGAGAACCCTCCCACAGGCCGGAGTTTGTACTAATGTGCCGGCGTCGCCCGGGTAATGTCCGTCGTCTGGGCGAACCCTTACCCCACCACACACACCTCCTTCCTCCTCTGGGGAAGTGGGAGTAAAGAAAAAACAATCTCCTCCGAGCTGGTGTCGAGCTGCTCGCCCAAGCAAGGCTCGAGGACGAGTGAGCGCCTCCAGGGAGAGGAAGGAGGGCCGCGGGCTGTGACTGGTAAGGGCGTGTGGCTGGGAGGGCGTTGAGCGCTGGCTGCTGAGGGAGGGTGCATGGAGGAGGAGGGTGGACGGTAGGGTGGAGAGCCACCCTTACAGTTAAGTACCCCAACGGTGGCGGCAGTGGTGGTAGGGATGCAAGTGGGAGAAAATAAAGACAAAACCAAGCATTAGAGGCGGAGATGGTAGGTTTCCGGGCGGTGTCGTTGCATAAGAAAAGCCATGTCGTGTAGCAGGGGAAAAATATGAATTAATGATTGGTGGCCGGCGAGGAAATAATCCATCACCGTAATACATCGGCTGTCACGACACAAATTGAGCAGGCGGGGAATCAACGAAGACCGGGCAGGGTGAGGAGGGTGAAAGGGGTGATGGGGGTGACGGGGTGAAGGAGGGGGGTTGCCGCTGTGACGACATCGATACCAGACTCTGGCTAGAGAGTGGCCTGAAGGGGTGTGGGCAGAAGGGGAGGTTGTATTTGTGTAACGATACAATGTTTATTGTGGTTGTCTTTCTGTTTATTTGTTTGTATAAGCCGCAGGAGTCATGTACAATAATGGTGTGCTTTTTGCAGTCTAGATTGCCTCAGTATACCATCATAACAAGTCTTCTGTTTTATGCTCCTTGATCCCTCAATCTATCTTTAATTAAACACTCTTCGGGGGTGCCTTTTTTATTCTTTTACTTTTGTTTTGTAATTCTATTTACTTTTTTAATTTCTCCACCATTTGGCTGCCAATACAAAAGAACAGACATAAATTAAGAGTAATCACTTTGGTAATGTGAATACAACCTTCGCTTTCTTCCATATTATCGATAAACATTCCAGCTGCAGTGCTCTTATATCCTATGTAAACTCTAATTCTAGAGTGTGGCATACTGTTTATTGCATATTAACTCCCCCTGGGTCTGAATTCTATTTTCAAATTGTAACCAATTGTCACAAGACAAATAAAGGAGCTGCTTTTATCGGTCAAAGGATCGCACAATACATATTTGAATGATAAAAAAGATTTTTCCAATGCTGATACCCGTTGGGTAGAGCAAACGAAAGATTTTTTCAACGTATTTGAATGATATACTGGGCAATATGTTTTGTGCATCATGTAAACTTCATAAACTATTCAAATTATAGAACGTGAATGTCTCTGTCGTTGTCTGTCCTCAGGGTGTGGCAGGGAAAGAAAATGAAACGAAAAATTGATTCCCAATATCATAACAACTTGATGACGGTGACGTTATTTCCATTGTCTACTCAGCAAAACTGATGAGTTTATTAAAAGCTCATAATAACGACATGTCCAATCATTTGAGTTGTTTGTCACCCTAGGGAAAACACATTACTGTGGTGAATTAATGTGATTCCATCTAATTCAGTAATTGTTAAAAAGGGAAGAGGATGTGAATGCGCGCGCAAGTGATTCGCCATGATACATCCTTACGCAATGTTTTACTAAGAAGAATAAATGTGTTACAAAATCACTCATGCAGCGGAAATGTGAAAGGAAGTCTTAGTAAGGGCTATTCTCCATCATATCATACTGTCAATAGTAAGAAGAATTGGACGCCAAACATCACCATGAAGTTGAAAACGATGAAGACTGTCTGCAATGGTGTTGTTATACTAGGTTAGTTTATATGAGAATTCTAAAGTGAATACTATTGAATTACACGACTGTTAACAACAATTCCTCGGGTGCGTCCTCGATTTGCTCTTCCTAAATGTAGCTAAGTTTAAAGAAAAATGATGATTATGAGGATGAAAGTGTTAGTTCTTGCTGGTTAGTTCGGATATTTGAAGGCACAGACAGTTACCAATGTTCCTTCTATGGAACCGCACAATAAGGTGATAAAAGGCACGTTTTCCCATAATGTAGGCGCAGTAACATGACCTCTATTGTTCCGATAGTAAACGCCTTTGTTTCGTACAGGCAGGGTTATTTAACAGGGAATTCAGTCGGTTTCTCCCACACCCGCAGACGCTCAACGGTGTCACTGTCGAGAGTTTACCACCACAATCCTTTTGGGCCATGCATCTTCTCGCTGACAACAGCTGTGTAAACCGATAAAAAAGGAATAAGTCATTGTCGCAGGAATGTCGAATTTACCACAGCAGTCATCAGGTGACCAAGGCATGTGTTTGAGTCAAAAGAAGGTCGGCGAAGAGACGCAGTCCTCGCCGATACAATGCTGTATTGATTCGGGACACCGGGGAAAGACCCCGCGAATGAGTACAGCCGATGAAGGAACGAACGGGCGACAAATTGCCGTCAATAAAACAACTAACATGGGTTCTTAGGGGGAGAAAAAGAAAGTTAATCGAAAAGGAATAAATGGGAGATTGGATTTGTCAGTGGTTGAGACACAGCTCATTTCGTTATGTAGATGGGTGGTAATAAATCGCTCCTAAGAACTCGTGTCATCAAGGGCGGATGCTGAGCGATAAAAGAGGATTATGCGGGGCTTTAGTTTGGTCATGTGGGTTCTATGCAGGTAACGCTCTGGGAGCGTTATGGGCAGGTCATGAGAAGGTTCCGGTTGTGACGGAAGAAAATATTACGTTGACGCATCATCATCTAACGAGCTACTCGCGTATACTAAAACCGGCGCGGCAGCGCATGTCTCACGTATCCTTAGGATGATCTGGATATTACCCAATGGTAGTTGGAAGGGAGATGTTATTGTAAAGTATCAGCAGGTGATGCGATGCTGTCTGGAATCCAGACAGAAGGGCATTACTCCGAGTGCTTACGTAAGCCAAACCTATTGTAGTATTTATATAGACACTGCCTAGTCTCATCATGAATGATCATTTCTTCAATAGAACAGAGAAAATTGTCATACATGAAACCTGACAGAACAGCATCAGGTAAACCGTTGGCCTTGAGAAAAATAGGAGAATGTTCTCATAATTCCATTTCCACTGGACATCATTTTACAAATTCCGAATTAGCACTCGATGCCGATAATTTGTGATTGGCAGCAACTCCGACCTTTCAGACCAAATGTCAAACCTCACTGGTGCAGCAAAAGTGAAATTAAGATTGTCGACCGATATCAAAAGTTTTTAATAGTTTGGTACTCTCATGTCAGAAACCGGTCCATTTGGTTTGCGGATTGAGTTTTACGGTTTCTCATCATGTTGTAGTCTGATGTACCGCAAATGAAGCATTGGTCGAGCAATTATCATCTACATATAGCCCGTCATTAGATAATTGACGCATATCAGCACCCGTTTCTCACAGGCCGCATGCAGTGTTCTTATTATGCTGGTTCCGTATTATCACAATTCCTATCCGCTTTTGACCTGGTGTGATACACTGACACCTAGCTGGTAAACTGTATAATACAATGGGGTGTAAGTACACAATTTGTAACTAGGGGTCATTTTATTTTTAACCACTTCGATGCTCTGGGACTGTAACCCGAACTTGCATCGTCCTTCCTGGTTTGTAAAGGAGAGAAACAAGGAGGACACAGATTGCTGGAAGCAAACTGGCGGTATCTCCACTCCCCGACCCTCACTTTGTAATGCTGTGAAATACAACAAAGGAGGTGCTTGCCAAGCGACCTTGGGAGTTTCTAAGGTGTCAGACTTGGCAGACTATTTTGGTTGACCTTGCATGTTGCCAACACCAAACGTTTGGTACATTCGATGTTTCAAGCACACTTTGGTATGGTTCAGTGAAGCTGAATTGACGTCATATTCATTATGTTTCAGAAGGTGGTCACTTTGAAAACACTTCTATTACAAACATGACTGAATCAGATTGCCGAAATTATCAACATCGAAAAGGTCGTTTCAGAGAGCATGTCTTTGTAAATCATAACATTTACTACCTTGTTTGCGACACATGTTTCATTATTTGATAACATTTAAGTTGCAATCGAGTGTTTTTATATATTGAAATATGGACTTAATAGGCAGGCGGAGCTTAAACGGTGGCTGAACTTCTTCATATACTGTATGATACTAACATGTACACTTATATGAGTTGTGGTCTGAGTAGAATACCATCATATACATAGGACCGAATGTTCATAGACACTGTTATGGCAATCCGTGGCATGTAGCATACACACCACACCATTCGCGTGTTGCGGCCGTAATTGGTATGTTGAATATGATATGATTTCAATATTTAAAGGTATATAACAATACGGGTGTCAGAATTCGGGAATTTCTTGATGACAGTTCCAAAATTTACATAGTTAGCCAGTATGTAATTTCTGAAATTCTAGAATTCGTTTAATCAAAATCACTTTTCCTCTATTGCAAAAACTAAAATGTACGTATAACGTTATTGTATGTGTAAAACCGAGATAAAAGAATTGTGTTAATCTACTCTCAACCTAAAACATTCGACACAGTTCAATAATCTCGGCTAACCACGCAAGCTAGCTCTTTCTCTTAGTGATTTTTCAGTCTTCTAATGACTGAGTCTGAGTAGGTCTGAGCTGTTCACAAAAATGTTGATGATGAACTTGAGGAGGAGCTCGCTCTCTAGAGACACCATCTACAAGACATGAGACAGGGGCATCAGTTAAAGACAGTGTTAAGAGTCGTATTCGTCCTTTTGCCAGTGGTACACCACCCTCTTCCACTCGGTCGGTTCTTTGAAATCCCCATCTGGTTAGAGCATCAGAGGGTCGGATAGTAACAAGCAATCTTATGTAGCGTTTACAAATCAGTCGGCAGGAGTACTTAATCGTAAATACTGCGTCGAAGGAAAGATAAAGGCTTACAATATTCTTAGGTTCAAGTAGGGATAGCGGGCAGGAGGCGCCATACAGAAACTTATGCTGAATGCACAAACTATGGATATTCACAAGTTAAGTACACTGATTTACGAAATACGGGGAAAACTATGATTGGCTAAAGGCTATGTGTATTTTGAAACACAATTTCCGTTTGAGTTTCTGTGCCAGCTCAGCAAGAAATGGTATTGCCACTGACTCCTGCCATAAGGCAATGACGCTTTAGCGGGTTTAAATCACTCTGCCAACCAGTCAGGTAATAGACTCATAGACGGCAAGCTATTTAGGCGGTTAAATTGGAATACGAAAGAGCCTAAGAGCGGATAATCATTGCATTAACAACGTCACGGCCGTCCCTTCCATGAGGGAGACGAGTCATTAGGACTGCAAGGCGAGCCTATTTACGTTTGCAAAATACCCACTGTGAAGACATAAATAATCATTAGAGGAAGGCTATTTTGGCTACTGAGAGAGCTGTCAGCATCCGACGACTACCAGACAGAAATGTAGACCGAGGGGAGAGACAGCCACAGAAATGTGCTCTTTGCTGGAAGCCTCTGTGTGCACCGGGAGCAGCTCGCTTCCAGGAAGGACCTCACAAGATGAAAGACACATAGAAAAAATTATGTTTGAACAGCTTCTATTCCCAACGATCACCTACTGATCTTGTTTGGGTCGTGTGTTTCTCTTGGTATGGGATTGATATTTCAGTTGCCCGCCCTAATATTCCTGTGCCGGACAAAAGTAATATACTCTCTATCAAGATAACACATTATAAAATGCGTTTGGTGAGCACGACTCGATGGGCTATGGGTTTGTACCTCATGATTCATTATAAATATCGACCACCAGGAAAAAGGGGAAGCCTCTGTTTTACCAGTTAACAGTTGGGCAAGCGGCAGTTACGAAACCCACAACGACGGATGAGGCTCCGGGGATGCTTCAGGGGGTGATGAAGGATGAGGGTAAGGCTTCTGTAGGATTTACATGAAACAACATGGAGTCGGCCAACCCAGAGGGACCTGCGATTTGCATATTACTATTGAGTCAACTTTATACATTTGGATGGTATCTCTTCTTAGACAACGGCGTTTCAGAATAGATGAGAGAATATTCAGCTTTTTTTATTCTCCATTTCCCACTATACTCCTTTCAAAGCAGAGAAACCTATACGGATGAATTTTCGTTTTTAAGACTCGATTCGGAAATTGAATGGCTACTAGTAAATTCATTGTAAATGATCGCGCAGTAATTGCATTCATACTAGTTCTGGACATATCTTAATATTGTCGGATTAATTTCGTGTCTGGTATCAGCACCCTCTGGAACACTTTAAGGCGTCTCTGTATGAATTAGCTCATCTAATAAACCTGACGCCAAGAAGCCTCCGGAGCTCTGCAGCTTGCATCCCACCCACCCACTCCCATCACCGGCCGACAAGCGTTGCGTGTGTGGCCCGTGATATAACAAGGGCAGAGAGGCCTTTTTATAGACAACTGTGATATGCTTATTGAAGGTCTATCACGAACAAGCTGTGACACAGGTGGCAGCGCTGGAATAGGGGATGTAGGAGTGTGGGGAGGGCGGTGATGGTGGTGATGGGGGGAGGGGTGTTGTATGAGGTGTCTGCAGGGTTCCCAGCAGCCTATCCCACTCCCACCAATTCTACCCCACTCCATCCTCCATCCAACTGTCCTCCCTTCCCTGCAGTGCCCCCGTACAGTGTTCCCGGTGGCGTTTTCTCAGGCACGCACGTGCATTGTTACAGAAGCCATTGCTGAAGCCATATGAATGCCCCTCTTTTTCGACTGGCTTCATGTTGGACTTCCGTCCGTACACCAACAGGTCGCCAGCCGACGGCAGTGGTGCCCAGTGTCTGTGTGCGCCTGTGTGTGATGGCATGGGGGAGGGGGGTGGGCGGGGGGTACTTTGGTGTGCTAGAGGTGGGGGGGGGGGGGGGTATGTGTAGAAGGCATAAAGGGGGTGGAGAGACTGACGGGGCGGGTCTGCTAGTGTCAGCCTGCACTCCCTGCGGGCCGGCGCCCAGACCCAAACGGGGTGATTAAGGGAGTGGGGCGCCACGCCACCTGTCAGTTCGTGTCTGTGTTGATTGAGTAATGTGGCCGTCACCGGAGGGCCTTGGGATTATTCCGGGCAAATATGAGATCAGTCCCAGGGTCCGGTGGCCCTCTCCTGGGTCTTACCACGCGCCCTGGAGGAAGGTGTCCGCTGGGTACTGGGGGGCAAGATGAGGGATGGGTGTTGGGTCTGCATGTATTCGTGTCCGGGATGGGGGGGGGGGTATTATATGGAGAAGCTAGGTGAAGAGATCTGATGGCCCTCAAAGTGGTCAGGGCGGTCCAGCACACGAGGATTGTGTGCTGGACCGCTGTCACTGACCGTCTTACACCCCGCTACAGTGTTAGCTTCTAACTCACCGCTGTTCATGACAGCGCAATATTCATCGTCCCCACACGCACCTGTATCAATTAGGAAGTCTTTCCGTCAGGCATAGTATGCCCACTGGGGTTCATCATTACAATATTGTCTTTTGATCATCTCTCTGGTGCGTTCTTCTTATCAGTGATACATCATAAATGTGATACATCATTAACCGAGAGAGACATGAATCAGGATCATTCTTGCTAACCCCCCGCGGAAGATCCACACACCACTCTGATAAATAAAGAAAAAATAATCAACAGGATACCGAGAGACGTTGATGGCAAGAGGAGGAGGGGGGGGGGACTTACGCAGGATATCAAGCGGGTAGGAAGGTATGTAGGCAGATACCACTACCATGGGATATCGCAGTGATTTTACCCTCTCCCATCAAGTTTACTCAGCACGGGACTGGCCTGTTCCGACCGGAGAATAAGTCTCTCCGCAACGTGATTTCGGTACACCCTGACATCTTTATAGCCAGTCATGAGCTGCTCAGAGCTTCTCAGAGCTGCTCACGAAGAAGGCAAGCAGGTAATATATATATATGCTGCACCATAAAGATGCTCTCCCGACATGGCAAAGATAGGGAGGGGTGCGTAAGGGTGGGTAATAGATAACAGACGAGGTGAGTTAGGGGTCGGTGGCCTTGGGGAAAAGATGGTTCATAGATATAACGTGAGGTAGGTAGCGGGGTCTGCAGCAACCAGGGGGTGTGTATAAGGTCTAACTCATCGGGATCTATGATGTTGGGTCTTTCTTGCCTTACACCGTCCCCATGGACGCGGTAGTGGTGGTGGTCGTAGTGGCTAAGTGTATGATCCGTGATAAATGACGAGCAGGTGAGAGCAAATCATCCGTCTCGGGCTGCTCGCTAACAAAAGGGACGTCAGACAAGCCCTTCTCGGCACGTCCTCCTCCTGCCTTGTTACATATAATGGAGGGAGCAGCTCGCTAACTACTCACTACAGAAAGAGAAGCTCATCCCTGCACCTCCCCATACACCACCCCCCACCACCACCCCAACCGCACAAATCCATTCGCTTTTGTGACTCCCCATCGCCACAGAGCAGGCTATAACCTGGTAGAGGCGACTCCGAAAATTAATTCTTGCCGGGGTATGACAGTGGGGGCACTGTGAATGTCGGTAGTATCCGGCCGGGCCTCGGGCCTCTGAGCATGATGCAGCGCCCCATCGCGTGTAAATCACCCGGTAACCAGCGGCGCATAATGTCGGCCGTGTTTCTGCCTAACTGTCCCTGGCCTGCCTAACTGTGTATCACAATGGAAAGTCACTGCTTTGGGGCGGCCCTATCCCTATCATCATTGGTATAGAGACAGCCCGCACCCATACGCATAAACCCCAACAGGGGTAAGTCACTCACCGAAGTATCGAGGCAATGACGAGTAAACTGCATCAATGAAACGACAGCTCTCTAAAGAGAAGCTGATTAATTTCTGTCGCATACTTGCAATTAGATTCACTCTGCGATTCACAGCAGGTCCTAATCGGTGGAGACGGGTGGGTGGCCTAGAGCAAGATCAACTCACGATTTGAATAGCGGAGATCCGACCATATTTCAATGGGTATTGTGGGAACTCTAGGCCGCTTTGATTAATGGTACTTCAGCGGAGATACCCCTCAGAGGGTAAATCCATGACCATCGCCACCCCCTTCACAATCCAGGCAGAGGGCCATGTAACTGATTAGGTTATGTGAAATCCATTATGACGTAAAAGGGTTGTTACGTAGAGGAAGCCATCTAAAGGCGAAATATGTTTAATTCCACGTTGCCTTGAGACAGTTGGTAACAAGGCTCACTAGTGTGAATATAAGCTTACGTTCCCAAACTCTCATTTCCATTAAATATCGTATTCTAATAGAACCAGGCGCCTATGTGACTATAGATCATGTGGGAGATTCCATCATTTGGTCTTGCAGTCAGCGTGTATGGTAAGTGTTAACCATGGCGTTGTTGCAGTGGGGTCCGGAGTAATCCAAGGAATGTCATACAAGGGATGTGAACCTCTAATCAGGGGTCTGTTTAACAATCTACGAACGATTATTAGGATGGGCGACAGCAAAGCCCACTAGCGAAGTGTCTTAGCTTCTATCAAACGAGACATCGCCCTCTCCTGGCTCTCGTATCCTGAGGTGGACGATATAAACCTTTATCAAACAAGACCTGTCCTAGAACCATCTTATGAACTTTCCTATTGTCGTTCGTAGAATAAGTACAAAATAATATCATAACATTATAATAGGGTTCGGCTTATCTATATTTCTATAACAACGACTAAGTCATGCTTACAATAAAGTCGATATTTGCAATAGACACTATGGATGGATCATAGATATATATATTTGTAAGAGTAAAACCTATTTACAACATATATAACCTACCTTGCATGTATGATAAAAGCCGAGACTGTTCAATCTTTCAAAGAGTCCCACTGTAAACTACAGTAACGTTCTTTTATTAGCTGTTCAATCTCACTGCACGCGGCATCGTTAGTCTTAAACAACAATACCTACTTTTTGTGTGGTTCATATTGTGTATATCCCTTATCAGGGGAATCCAGGGTGTTTCCCTTTCTTCCACCGCTGAAAACCACACACATAAACATGGCGCGGTGCACTGTGAGCCGATCTCACATAATGGAGGATATTCCCAGTCACTCCCCGCTGGTTCCTCGACAACAATGTACCCGCACTTTAATCGTCCACCATCACTAATATTGTCCGCCGAGCAGCTCAGTTAAAAAAAGACATGCTCACACCGCGAGCGGAATATAAAACGAAATAGGTGCGTCATTTTAAATGAGCAGAAGGGAATCTCCTCGTGGTTTCTACGCATGATCCGAGACCTCAATCTAGACTTAGATCATGGCATCTAAATTATTGGATAAATCTCTTCAATGTTTCTTAATTCTTTCTCATTTTATTTTCAGATACTCAAAAGTAATTGCGGGCACTGATGAACATTAATTCCCCAGCGTTCAGCGCCGTAAATCTACTCCTGGTCGGCAGAGGGCAGGCCATAATCCACCCGCTGGTTCTGAGCTGGTCGCTGTCTGCCTAGTTCATCACGTCGAGTATTCTTAATGACCGTGGTTAAAATGATCACAGCGGTGAAGGAAGTGGGCAAGCGGCATTTCCGGGCAGACAGCAGAGCTATGGCAGGATATTCTAGACTGTCCGGCAAATGGGATTTAGAGACAACTTTACGATGTTACAGATTCCCAAGCAATATATATCGGTTTAATAGCCAATTCAACATTACTAAATCATTGTAACTACTCTTTGCTCACCAGGGTGCTGGCTGAATAGAGAGAAGACTTCCAGTATATGAACCGTCCTTTTTAACTCCCTCCTGGGATGTATGATGCTAGAGGAATTCAGATACAAGCCTTTCCGGCTATTTCTAGACAGCATTATATCTTCCGATGAATTGTAGAATGCATTAACAAAGTATAAAGATCCTGGTTGTGAAGGCCAGTCAGTAAATTTTTATTTTCATATTTTGGAAACAAAATCATTAAGAACCACGACGGGCAAGTTTATTATATGCTGAGGAGAATGGGAAAATGAGTAGAGAGCAAGTGGAGTGATCCTACTCCTTTTAAAATCTGAAAAAATGGGAGTTTACAAGTTTGATAATTGGGGACCCATCGCATTATTGAATGTTGACTATGAGAGTCTTACGAAGATGTTAGCATTAATACTCAAAAGGGTTCTTAACCCTTTCCTTACTAATGATGCCACTATGGCATTCCCCAGCCACAGGCGAATGATGCCATATGGCATTCTCCAGCCATGGGCGAATGATGCCAAATGGCATCATTTGACATTTTACAATTTAGGCCCATAATTCATTAAATAATCAATATTATAACACCATTTTTACACAAAATATGTATTTAGATATGAACAACATAATTATTGAAAAAAATATGAAATGGTTGCCATAGTGACAAACATCACGTCACCTGACACCATTTTTGAAATTTGGTGCTCGCCCTTACCAACCATACACATGAACTGGCATCGCCGCCTACACGATGCATCACAAAATTCGATCGTAAGGATTGGGTTAACAAGCTTATTAGTTGTGAGCAAACTGTTTTCACGAAGGAACGACTTTTTTGGCACTAGCCTCCGTATGGTTGATGATGTAACACAGATGGTTGAGGACAAGGAGGACTCTCCTTTGTTCATGGGGATGGATTATTGTAAGACTTATTATTCTGTTAATTGGTCATCTATTCAATACATGTTTGGTATATTTCGTTTTTAGTGAAGTATTTGAGGGATGGGTGCAGATATTATATAATTACTCAGAGTGTTGCGTAACAACAATGGTTTTCCATTTAGGTGCTACGTTCCTATATCTGTATAGTATTGGGCTGATAGTACCCGCATTTCGATACTGAGAACCCAGGCAAAAGGATAGGAATAAATATCTATATTGACAGAGGCCAACTGAAGTATATTTTAGGTGAAAAGTAAGGCCATTTACATGTTATTATAGACTGGTCAGTAATGTATCCGGCCGCACGAATTAAATGGGAAAAACTATCAAGAGATTAGAGGGAACTATATTGCAGAGGAATAACGTGAATATTTACTGATGTACTAAAGAAACAAAGTTTCAGTCATTGTATTATCGCACTGTGAACAATATCATGATGTATAATGAATTGCTGTCTACCCAGGATATTTTAGATTTTTCGAATTTTGTAATCAAGAAGGTGAATTATTTCGTTTTATAGTAGAATATAACCATGTGAAGGAGTTGTGGTCACAGGTTGATACTTGGTGTGTGAAAACAATGAATCTGCAAATTTCATCCATTGATCCAATAGTTAAAATCCTGAGCCTTCCAGAGTTTCATGATCCGGTTAAATTGATTAATTATATCATGATCCAGGTGAAGACATATATATGCATTAGCATAGGCTGTTTGGGAACAATGTGATTGACATGTTGGCATTTATTGCTGAATTACAATACAAGGTCAAGGTAGAAATGAAGGTTGCAAAATTGGAAGCCTGAGATTCTTGAAGCCCTTACTCACAGGCCCTACCATTAACAGTCAATCTAAAAGGATGGTTTAAATCAGGAATTTGAGTAAAGGTTATGGGGTGCATATTATGTTTCATATTTTCCTGAACTTGATATAATATTTCCGAAAACAGAACTGAACAATAGATGTGAAACACATTGTCATGGCAAGCCATGTAATTTCTTCTCTGTGCCGGTTTCATGAGGATCCATATTTCGTTATTCAATAGGAATAACTTGGGATCCTAAAACAACATCTTCATATTGGCAAGTACAAAAAGGAGTCCTTTCAAGGAACAACCCACCCGTGCTGTTCGTGCGGTGACTGGTACGCTTTTAGGGCCGATGCGAGGCGAAGTGAGTCGGTGTAAGTATGCGGTCGGGCTGCGCTGAGACCATGCCTCCCGGTAACCCAATAGGCTGGTGCCTGCTCCACGCCCGCTGCCTGCCGCTCTTGTCGGCTCCGAGCAGCTCCGAGTCCCTCCACCATAGGACAAGTCACGCACCACTTCGGTCGGATAGATGTACTGCCTGTAAGGTTAGAAGGCTTGGGGGCAGGCCGCAGTCACTGGTTATTCTCCACCTACATGTTACACCAGGACGCAGACATGCTGTCACTGACCTCCACCAGAAGGCGAAGCAGTACAGGATGAAGTCACGGCAGGGAACGCTTCTTATTTTTGTTCTTTTTTTATATATAATTTGGTTCATAATCAAGGTATAAATATGTGCTTCTTGCTCTCGGTCACTGGTGTGTAGAACTGGGTTGTGCATCTGGTGATAGACCTCACTGTTGATGCATCCCAATTTTGATCATCATGGAATCATGTCTTGATTCCTCATTGTTCCAATTCCGATTCGCACGAGAGCAACAGCACGGCTACACAAGAAAGATAAGTGTGCAACAAATAGCATCGGTGGTGTCAGTGAAATACCTGGGGGCATGATTATCAATCATTATTAAGTGTATAGTGATTCCATGGTCAATTTTTATGGGTTTGGTTCGGGTTTAGGATAAGCTTTATCCTAACTATTTAACGGTTTAACTGTGGGGGAGACGTTTCACCTGTTAGCGTTCACTGTGGCTCAATTCCCTAGGCGAAGGTCACTTAACATTCTAATTTCACGTTTAAAGGTTTCTTTTTTTCTTCTTCTTTCAGGCAACTTATTCCATATCCCACAGTGACTTGTGGATATATTGAAAGTTATATACAAATGTTAAATACACTGTACTTACTGAAGTTTCAGGACGTATACTTTTCATGATCGACTATCAACCTGTATCATCAATAATCGACTATTTACCTGTACCATCAGCTAGTAGCAAGAAGAATGATAATGGCAGGGGTCTTTGAGAAGGTTTTACCACCTGCCTGTTTGCATGGATTGTGCGTATCTATTGTGTACTTGTATCGGGTGTGATTTGCGGGTGAGTAGCTCGCACTGCGCCTCATGTGTACCGGTAGCGATTTCATGGCTGGGCAAGCAGACCCGGTCCTAGACTTGCTAAAGTCTTTGACTATGAACATTCATTAAATGATTAAACACAATTAGAATAAAGTTCATTATAGCATGTATGCTTCTCTGACTGGCCCACGAATCCTGTATCCCAAGGAGGAGGGTAGCCATAGGATGCAGGGGCTGGAGCCAGTCTAACTCGGCCCCAACAATTCCTGGCCACAGTTTGCGGAAACTGTTTAACTGGCAGAACTTATGCGCACCTAAATATTTCCTTGTCACAGGAAAAGAAAAATGAATCGCCAGAGTTGCTCGCAAGGACTGTGTGATCTTAAACGTGGTTCAGTGAATTCATGTCTGTTCTTATTATGGATACTTGTCTCCAAACTACATAAAAATATCAAATCCTAACCATCGCAAGCTAGCCATAAAGATAAATTTTCTATTTTTATCGATATGAAAGGTTATTTAAAGCACATAAATGTCGGATATGTTATGGGGTATTCGATCAGATAAGGCACATCATCATCGAGTGAGTATATAAAACTGCCGGGACGTGGTACTTCCCTCGTTCCTCAGGAAGAAATTAGGCAACCTTCAAAAGTTGTATCCCCTCGTAAATATCAAACTGAGCTGCTCTTATGAGCGAGTTGACTTGGACGAGTTTAAGGACCCTGCAGGCGGCAGAAGAGGCATCACTTTTAATTTAAAGACGCTTCAACCTGACAATACCCAGCACGTGATCTGCCACGGGGCCTTCGCATTCCAGGCCACGGGCTGGGGGTGTTGAGGCCTCCTCCTGGCGGGACGCTTGATATCGAGGGGCCAGCGACTTCCGGTAAAGGTGGGAGTTGGGGTGGGGATAGGTGTGATGACCTGGGATGAGCAGGACGGGGCGGTGAGGGCCTGCGTGAGTGCCTGGGGATATGAGCTGCTCGGAGGGGTTGTCTCATGGGGGCTAGGGGCAGCGTGGGAGACAAGGGGAGCTGGGATTGGGGCCGGTCCGACCCACCTGTGCACTGGTGCGGGGGTGTTAACCCGCCGGCCCGGTTACTGCCTGCGCCACCTGGTGTTCCTCTACAGCCCTAAAGCCAGAAACCTGTATCGTCAACATTCCCGTACTTTCCTTATCTCAGAGCAACTCCTGGCGTGTTTCCTCCCTCTCTAGTCTCGCCCTAGAATATTTCATTGTTTACAAGGAATATAAACAGACCAGAGACGGTCTGCATAGTGTTGTATATAAACTGGAAGGAACAGTAATTAGCTGTGAATAGAGAAGTGGTGTATAACCTCGCCAACATCCCAAGTACACGGCCGTTTCAAGATCAGACTTGAATGTGTGTTAATGTATCACAAGGTACGACACTTTATAGCGATCAGATTCCCTTGTACCAAGATATTTTTGAAAGATTATTGAATAAATAAAGCATTAGCATAAATAGATAAGAGTCCGTTCACTTTACATGTCCAGTGTTCTCATTAGGGGCCATCCATAAAGTACGTATGCATTGAGGGGAGGTGGGGGGTCAAAAACTTTGGAAATTTTGCGTATGCTCCCTCTTTGTTCTATTGCGTACAAGATTGGGAGAGGGGGTGAGGGGGTCCAAAATTTCAGAAATTCTGCGTACGTACTTTATGGATGGCCCCTTACAGTGTAAGAGCGACTGGATCAGCAATATGCACATTTATATATTGGTTTTGTTACCCTGCTATAGAATATCTCTGTCAATAAATTCTTTTAGATACCAAAACATTACCATATTTCACGATTATGTCCTGCAGTATATAGAGATGCAATAAAAAATACTTAGCTGTCGACTGCGAGAGATTCCAATTTCCTGTTCTGTATAATGTATAATCTTTTCGTGGTGCAATCCTACAGGCAGTCTAAGAACAAGCTATCAAGGTCCAAAGGTGGTCTCTGAACTGTGTTTTGGATTCTTTCTGCTCATTTAGGTCCTGGTCCCAACTCCAACCACTTTAGTTACATCTTATCTGCCCTATCTGCCCTTTATCCGTCTAATAATTCCTCTCCCTGCTCGGACTGACAAACAGTCGCCATCTCGCACGATGGCGCCACCTGTTCGGGGTACTTCATGGCAATTACATATAGAGTGCTTGTGAATGAGTGATTGTGTAATGGATTGACTGCACACATCCTAGAGGCCTATTCAATCTCTCTTGGCATCCCTGTGTGTGGGCCTGCGGCGACTAACAAGAAATAAAGACAAACTACGTGAGCTGCAGAAATCCTGTGGGGGCACTTTCAATAGCTAACAAGGTAATACAGTGAAGGACATCCATTAGATCAGTCTCCAATACATGGTCTGACAAATAGAAAAACGACCGATTCTACTCCTCATGGGTAGTATCGACAAGAGGTTCTCTCAAAGACGATATGACAGAATTTTACAAGCGTACTACACAGGTGGTTTTCTCAATTATGGTGATTACAATGAGAATACCAATGGAAGTAGATGTATGTAATTTCAAAATCATGTAGACAGGTTTGATAAATGATTATTCCATTATGGTAATTGTCTGTTTCTAAATTCACGGCGGAAGGTTATGCTACTTTATTTACCGCACTTTTATATGTTCTTTATTTAACGGCAAAATAGCCAAAACATGTATCACTTGTAAATAAGATGGAGCACTGTGAAAAAAGGCACTTTATGGGCCTACAGAACCTCAGGAATAAACATCAATCTTAAAAAAAAAAAAAGATTTCTTAATCATTATGAAACGCTAACCCGTTTATAAAGTTACACACGTCTCTCAAATTGGGAGCTGTATCCTTGCCGAATCCTTTATACGTAACCCATATATATATATATACAAACTCGACTGACCAGGTCTCTGTGATGGGTATGCACTATAACCCATGACCTGCACCTTAAGGACGGCTTAATAATTACTTGCGATTCGTTTTTATATCTGAGCAGTGTTTGCACCGACTGGCATCTTGTGATGAAAAGCACGCCTACCAACACTGCCAAAAACGTACGAAAAATAGGGGTCAGGAAAACAAATCGTCATCTTGTAACTAAGTCGATACTGCTTATCTTGGTCCAGTGCAGGGACCAGTGTTTGTGTTGTAATCATAAAACTAGTTATAGACTTTGAACCTCCATCACCGCCCGGTCAATACTCTCCAAACATTCTCCTATGCCGTTATACATCGAATCAAATCTGAAGCTGCAGAAACAACATGCGGGTCTAGATTGATACGATGAAACAAAGAACACTACTCACCGAGATTTTTAGGCTGTTTGGGACATGGGACCAACGGTTTAGGCGTCGTGGCAATTGTAGATGGTAAAAGTCCATGCCTAATGTTTTTGAAAAAGTCCCACATAGACCCCATTACACTCCTCTTAGTGGACGTAGGGGCTTTATTCAAATGTGAGTCTGAGGGCACTTGGGTGTAACCTGCATTCTTGTCGTCGGTGTTATATTCCTCATTGTCCGTGTTCTCGTCCGACTTGGTGAGGACTGTAGGCACTATCTGGCTTCCCTTTCTATTGTGGTGCGTATAAGGCTTCCCTCCCTGACGGATTATAATGTCCATGTGGCTGTGTGCCACTTCTCCAGTGTCTTCCACCTTGGGATCGGTGGCTTTAGCCTTCTGCTTATACCGGGCGATGATATGTCCCTGTCCCTGTCCCTTCCGCTTGCCTTCATCCTCGAGCGATGCCAGACCACCGTTGCCCAGGAGGCCGCGGCGACCACTTCCGGTTGCGTTGGCGTCGTTGCGTTCGGGGGAGACGAGGTACATGACGTCATATAGTCTTGACATGGTGTAGCGTTGCGTCACCATGAGGATGCCGCTGTACTGGAGAACAACGACCATCAGGAACATGACGGAGAGAACCTTGAAGGCCGGGTGGCGCAGGCTGGAAATGCGTCCCACCATGTGGACGACGGGGCGGAACACACTCAGCATGGTGGTGGCGGGCGTCGATGGCGGGCGCCCGGAGGGGAGGCGGGGGTGGCGGAGGAGGCCGTGCCTCTCCGGGGAGTCACTGAATCGTCTCCGGGTCCCGTCCTCGCTCTAGCGTCTTGATATGCGACCGGAAACGCGCGCCGCCAAGATGGCTGCCGCATGGTTCCCACGGTCAGCTGACCATCACTTCCAGGGTCGTCATGGGATATTATTGGACGGGAGATGGGGTGGTTCCGGGGTAAGGCCCTCAACACACTACCCGCGTCACCGCCAGGTCGTCGTGCCCCTGGGTCTGTGTCACGTTAACTCTGGGTATGAACATGCCTTAACACCGGTCCTCGTCGTTCAACTAGCCGCCGGCCTCATCGTCGGGGGTTATGCACCCGCAGCCCAGCAGAAAGCCCGTCTGTGTAGTACACGCAATCCTTCCGATCAAACGCCGACCAAGATGCCAGGAATCCAATTGTTCAGTTCGAAGATGAGATCACACGTCTGTTTCAGTCTCGTAATCTGAAAAACCAAGATGGGAAATTGTAAGTGACAAAGTTTGACAAACTGCCTGAGATAAATCTCCTCAGGTGGCGTGTGAGCAGCTCAAAGAGCAGCTCGTGGCACCGGAGTCTCTCAGGGCCAGGTGTCCGGGGACGATAGGACCAACGGGGCGTTTAAGATGTGGCGCGATCGACCCTCCATAATAAGTGGGTGAAACGCGAAAACGGCCCGCCATAAACACGACAGGGAGAGTAAAGTGAAGAGGACGGAGGGAGACATAGGGGGCGTCACATGAACGTCGCACTGAACGCGCCGTTTACACACGTCACTAATGAACCGAGGAGATAAAACAGAAGAATTCCGTGTTATACATTGCGGATCTGTGGTATTCAGGTCCACAAATAACCACACAGTATTATCTCTGTATTCACTACAAAAATGAAAATGCATTCATGTGTATGGACTGAATTCATATACAGGGAATATGTATATCATTGGCAATCAAGTCATCCTCAACGTTTTACAGGAATCTGGCACTGGTCTATACAATTACTCAGTGCCAAATTGAATATCTTAATGAGATGGATAAGAATAAGTATAAAGACCACTGACTCATTCGCTTTAAATCTACCGCTTAGTGTTGCTTCAAGAGAATACCGAACGATTTTGAGGAGAACGACCTTTATTTAGAGTGGTAACATATGAGCGTACAAAGAAACTGTGGCGTTACCATGAGACAATTTGTAGAAGCTCTTCTCTTTGTAAATGTATTTCTTTCTCAAGCTTTAGCAAATGTATTATTAAGCAACAACTGTAAGGTTATATTACGGTGTTTTAAGACATACATTTGAAGGTGGTATACACTCGCAGTAGCACCATTACCGCACCTTCACCATAAACACGGACACCATTTGTATGTATGTGTTGAGGTGTGTGTGTGTGTTTGTGTGTGCGGGGGGTATAGGTCTGTATATGTGAGTATGAAAAAATAAGAGACATCTCCCATACTTACGACGACTGCAAAATCAAACTTCCTTCTGCATGTAGTATTCTATTTTGACTATTGATGATTGCGTACTTAATAATACACCTGGGTGATGATCCATAGTTACCCAATAAATCCATCTAATGTTGGTAATTCATTTTAGAACTCTCGATTGAGGCAAGTCTCGGGTAGATTCTATCCTACACATCCAACATCCTTGCCTTAAATAGATCAGAGCTGGCATAAGACAAACGAGCTGAGACAGTACTGGCAGGGAGTGGACTGTCTACTACCTACTGTTGGTGGCACAGAGCGGGTTGGAGGAGGGATTGATATGGTAAGTCGCTTAGTCGTGGATGATACCATTCCGACAGACGCTAATCGCTGTGCTTGATGAACAATCCTTTTTCCCATGCTCCTCTTATCATGAATTAGCCAAAATGGAGCACTATAGAAGAAACCTATTAAAGTTCATGGTCAGAATTCGTATCCCATCGAGTTTGAATCGCGTATGAATTCACAAGGCAAAGCCGTCTGAATTACGTAGTGATTAAAACGAGATAGGATCAAGCTCTGACCAGAAACCTGAAGAGGTTTCTGAATTTATCTCACTCTTCACATTGACTAATTGGCTAACATTTGTGACATAATCCCCCATTGAGTCTTTCTCTAAATACTCAATGGGCATGGAGTTCCCAATGTTAAGTCTATGGGAAGAATTATAAGGGATGAGATACATATATATTCTTAGGATTCAGATATAATCTTGAGTCCGTACTGACTGCTTTCTACAATATGAAGAAGTATATGCAAGTATAAGGTACTCACAGAGCTGCCATGCATAAATCTTGTGACCAAGGGACTAGAAATCCATAGCCCGGAGAAAGGTAGTGAATTTTGAGTTAGGATTTACATCTGACGAACGATCTGAGAAGTGATGAAGCCCAAGGCCTCTGCACAACGCTGTGCCTCAGTGATCAGGTAAGTAATTTCGTTAATGACCTTATAGTCCCACTGTACACAACAATATATCTTACAATTATATGCGTGAAGGGTCAATGTTTTGTGGACATAATTGTTTATGCCAGAGGGTAAATGTCAAGAACCATTAACTGCGCACACCTTATAACCAACCGCTACTAGTAATCTCAGAATCCAAAATAGAATCTATACCAAACTATGCAGAAATTATATGACTGGCTAACGAAGAATTGCAACTAATATCATATTTGCAGGCTCTACTTCAACGTCTACTGAGTCTAGGCTTGACTTCTTGACACAATTACCGGAGAGGCATAATTGTGGAGAAACCTAAGGAGTTCGTGTAATAAGCTACACGTAGAGAAAACCACCATTTAGAGATCCCATACAATATGCTGCGAGTGCCTGGTGAGCGACTCATTCTGAGGAAGCCTTACTATTTAGTGTTAGACCTGCTCAAGACAGAAACAAGACCCACTTTGAAGCACAAAGCCAAGGGCTGGACGAGACATGTTGACAGACCGGGAGCTGAAAAGGCTGGGGGAGCGTTTGGGGTACGAGGGAGAGGTGTTCTCGGCGGTGGATGTGGGGAGGGGTAAAATGGGCTAATGGATCGCTCCTCCTGCACCCACAGCTGTTCCTATGGCTGTAAGGCTATATACCCACGGTACCGCACCATTACCGCACCTTCACCACAAACACGGGCACCATTGATATGACTACCAACATCCGACCATGGCAATCGCAACTACAGACACCAGTACTACCTCCAATACTATGATTAACCAATTCAGGGCGAATATTGCCTTGAAACATTCCCAGCGTAGACTGGATGATGTATTGAGGCATTATCTACGATATATCTAAATATTTACGATACCACTGTTTGAATCATGAAAGGGTGAGCAATGGAATTTTCAGAGACGATACTTATGACATCATATTTGATCTTAGTGGTTAAAAGAAATAGTATAATCAAAGAAAACGTGTCATATCACGTAATCAAATATGGGTTTGGAGGAATATTGGCCTGTCCCTTAGCATTATACCCGTCATAATTAGTATTGTTCTGCCAAAGACCCACGACTGTAAAGAGTTATTATACTTCGCAAGTACATATGACTATATTTTTTATGTGTTATAGATGTATGATGATAAGAAAACGTAATGAGTGAACCCATGGTGATTCTGTTCTTTTGTCTCATGACATATATGCCTCTGGCGTCGAGACATATTATGGGACAAAACAAAAGACCTCGAACGTCAATCGCTACGGGCTCACTATCTACGTTTTCCCTTGTCGCCTCCAATATCTCCACCAGCACAACACAGAAATTCCCTCTACTGTAAGATAAAAAATCAAAATCGCGCCGGAAAGTCACCTAATATCGGGGCAGTTGACCACCTTTCTGCGATTAGACACCGATAAAACCCCATACAATACGTGATGGATTGGCATGTCTAGACATATGTCTACGATTTTGCACCTTCCCGATATGTCTCCGATATTTGCTTTTTGTATCGGTGCCATATCGGCAGGTCAAAATTTCTATCGTAGTAGGTGGACGCCGGGCCTTACTCTCACAGAACCACCACTGTGTACCGCACATAACCACTATTGATTTGAGTTGTTGCAAACTTCGCAATTGCCAATACTACTTTTCTCTGGTCTGACTAAGAAATACTTCCTTAGTTGTTAACCTTCTGAAACTGCAATCGCTGCATTATTACTGCATATTCATTTTACTGTGCAGTAGACCAGTACCAGAGCTATATCATCAACAACACAGCACCACCATCTGAGACCACACAATAAACGAGTGATTCATGCCGGACAAGCCTCTTTTTTTGTTTGTTGCTGAAGGAAATAATCGCGAAAATGTCTGTTCCATTTCATTATAAAAACCGAGGAGACGGACGTCAAAAAATACTAATTAAAGGCAGACTCCGAATATTGAACCAAAACAATAGAAATCCCTTTCGGGCCGGCACACCCACATGAAATGGCAGAGGGGAATTGATGGTAGCAAGCCGGAGGCTTTATGCTAAATATTTTTGCAATATGGAAACAACGAGAGCTGACGTGACTTGTTCAATCCGCCTTCTCTTATTTGGCATCTCAAGTCGATAAACACACGTGTGGTTTTGAGCCACCCTTGTGTTCTCTCGGTTACGAGAATAACACGGATATTTCATACTAAGTCATGTGTTTGTGTTAAATGAGGAATCACGTTGCAGGCCCCTAGCGGCTGAAATCCACCGCTATTTAAGTACTTCCAGTGTAATAGTGTTGGGCCCGATTCACTCCATGTGATCAGGGTACATGTGAGATATTCAAGCTGCTGGTACATTTGAGCTCACTCCATTTATGTTCTTCTCATAGACTTAACCTAACAAACTCCTAACAAACGCTCTTCCGAGTGGTGTAAAAGATACCCAATCAGCGTTGTGTACGATGATGTCACAATCGTTAGCCAATCAGTGTATCCAAAAGTAGGATACAAAATATATTCGAAACATCGAACCAAGACAACCATCTCGAAGAGAAGCATGGTGGGAAGGAAAAGATTTTGCATCAAAAGTAGGATACGACCCGCTCTTCCGATCTTTCATGTCCTGCTTATGCCAGTTGTTTACGTTTTAGTTCTTCGTAATAGATGGTAACTGTTATTGTAATGACGTCCTATATTAGAAGTGAGGGGTGAGATAAAATCAGAGCGGTTAGTCTTTGCCATTATACCGTCATACACCTATGGACTAATGTCTATGGAATACTACAGCTGCTTGGTGTGCCGAATAAAAGATGTTCGGGGTCACTGAGAGGTAGTGAATCGGCTATGGATAGATGACAATAAGGTCTAGCGTCCACTAAGCTCCCGATGCTCTCCAATGTGCCCTACGATGCACCCCCCGAGAAAAATTAAAATCGCGTCAGAAGGTCACCTGTAATTGGGGAAGTTGATCACCTTTCTACGATTAGGCATTAAATAGCAGATATAAATTCCCTTATGCACTGTAAATAAGGTGGTTATTCATAACCTTGCAGGTGTTCCAGAATTACAGTGTGTAAAAATCAAAATCGCGTCGGAAGGTCACCTATAATTGGGGA
The DNA here is from genome assembly GCA_950022655.1 of Alentia gelatinosa. NCBI lineage: Eukaryota > Metazoa > Annelida > Polychaeta > Phyllodocida > Polynoidae > Alentia > Alentia gelatinosa. Next base: position 29,716,606 of record OX465580.1, on the reverse strand, counting down.
AGTTGATCATCTTTCTACGACTAGGCATTGAATAGCAGATATAAATTCCATTATACATTGTAAATAAGGTGATTGTTCATAACCTTGCAGGTTTTCCTGAATTACAGTGTGTTATACATATTTTTTTAAATAAAATGCTGCCTGAAGATCTGCATAAATGTGCCGGTTACATCGTGGGGTGCATCGGGACCATGATCACATTTTATTTACAGAAGAAACCATTACGATGAGTGATGATATCTATCTACAATATGGACCTTCCAGATTATTCTACGATTTTGACTTTTGTATCGGAACCTGATCAGGAGGTTTAAATTTCTATCGTAGTAGGTGGCCATGTGGCTATCTCTGTACCTATTTCTACTCTGAACCCTACTGCCCTACCCAGGATGATCCTGGTCCCTCCCGCCACCACCATCCGTTTTCCCAGCCGCAGCCCCACCGGCCATGATTTATTGTAACCTGGGCACAAAAGTTATTCATCGTGGGAGTAAATCGTGGCCCTGGCGGGGCAACGATGATCTGCAGCCCGGGGCCCATCTTATTATAATGGGCCGCAATACAAACCGCCCGACCGTGAGAACTAATACGCCTGGCGCCTAAATTACTCCCTTATCTAACAAGGACGAGCCGGTGGCGGAGATGTTCGGTGCCGGTGGGAGGCACTCTGTGGGCAGCTCAGTAAGCAGCCCCAAGTGAGGCTCAATACATTGTACACGTGGAAACACGGACACATACACCGTATACCAAAATAGGCCTTTCGCCAAGCTGGGATCAACTACTACTGAACTGCCCGTATTATATAAGCCTCCACAGATATATAGATAGATATGTAATTAGTAATAATTTCGTGAAGAGTATATACCAATATTTATTACATACCTATGTACGAACGTCAGTCAAATACTAACCTCTCACGGGGGTGTAGTATATCGCGACTCCGGCCCACTATGGTGCGCTTCGTCTCACTGTAAGATTCTAACGTGTATGTAACTTACTCGACGCAACGCGCTAGGCGTGCGTATTCGACGGCATCGCAACCAAAAATAACATGGCGAACGACGTCGAATAGCGACTTTAAACTCGCGATACACGCCCCCCGTAACAACTACAAGTGCGTGTTGACCAAATATCGAGGTAGCATACGAGTGGCTCTCACCTAACACAGTTTAAATAGCTCAAATATGCGAAATCCATTGATAACAACAACACGATCCGCAGCGGGGGACGCACAGACACGCTTACGCTGGTTCCTGGTGCCTCCGCCTCCATACACGTCTTTTAAATGTTTGTAGTGATTCACAGGACTGAATATATACCAACAGATAGGCCCAAGTCTCAGCTTTCTAACAATGTTTGGTTTATGAAATTTGGCCCATTATTCACGACACAACAGCGAATTGACATTTCCAAGTTAGGAAAAACTAGTTTTTTGCTCCATATTAAACGCTTAGTTATATATAGTGGGGGGTTGCGGCGAACAGGGTTTAAGGTCAATGGCGACCAGTAGTATATCAAATGTTTCAAAGATACAGGCAATTACAAATTAAGCCTATTTAGTGTAAGTAGTATACGACAATGATGAATACTACGAATCATAAGATAACACCTTTATTTATATTTGTATCTGATATCATTCAAAATTTGGCGATACTATATGTAAAGATGGCTTTCGTATTTGCGTTAGAACTAGAATGGTTAAATACATGAGCGTAGCCTTTCTTGATGGGTTCTGATAAAAAAAGGTTTACCGTCGATAAATTGAATATAATTAATTCACAGCAAATGGTATACATGGCTTTGCTATGGCCTGAAATTGAGGAAAGATATCTAGTATTTCTTATACAATTATCCTATATACAATTATATTATTAAGTTCTATTGAAAGAACTCATTCCGGAGGAGGATCACGGAACTAATTAATGAGGACAAAACAAGGAGTGGCGCTCAATTACCAAGAACGAGGCTGCAGTATAGACGATTCCAATGACGGTGTTGCTCTTCCTCCCATGATCAGCGTAGGGAGAGGCGAGACATGGGCCTACTGCCTTTGGCATTTACTGAGCTAGCCGCGGGCCATACACGTTGAATTCTCTACGTCACAGTGCGCGCATGCGCGGAGCGTGTCAACGTGTGCAGAAAATACCGGAGCTAATTAAACATCATCCATATTACCTCAATTTACACGACCACAGGCGAGGGCCGTCCGCGGCGGACAACAGGCGCCAGGCAAAACAATGGTAGCTCATCGTTCAGCGCCCTTTGATGATTCATTATCTCAAGTCAGACTGGTGCAGAAGATACAGTTCATGTAGGCAGAGGAAGAGGTATGCATTGTCGTAAACGACAATCATGTTTCATTAGCGAGAACAAATCAATTAATGAACGACGAAAATAGAGATTGTTTCTTTATCAGACTCATTTCAGTAACAATGGTGTTACAGTGTAGTAAAACCATTTTCTTAAATTTGTTTCCCCTTTGTGTAAAAAATTAATATTCGTCGGCCCGAAATATCATTCCGGTCCTTGGAAAAAAAATTGTGTCAGTGGTTTGTGTAGGAAGTCTATGCTGCGTCTACTTAAATATTGTTTCCCCTTTGTGTCTATTATTATAGCCTATTTTTCACGAACAAATATTAACGATCAATTCCAGTATCGTTCCTAAAAAAACATTGTGATAGCGGAGTATACCAGCAACATTCATGGCTGAAATGAAAATAAATATGAATTCCCTCTCTCTGGGATTGTTTATGTACAGGGTGATTTCTGGGATATGCCAGTCACATTGGTCGTGTATATGTATGTATCTGGCTTCTAGTTTGAAGACGCACATAAAGTTTGCGTATGATAAATAGTGCAGCAGCATACTACCGTGTTCCAACAACGTTTCCTGTCCTGTTAGTGGTCACTGCTGCCGGTCCCGGTCCAGCCCCTTGTCCAGTGTCTGACGTCCGGCTGACCGCGGGTCACTCCAGCCTGGGGCGGGGGGTCGAGCTGGTGATGGAGGGGTGCAGGAAAGGGGGGTTGGCCAGTCTGCACCAGGGTTGCGGGCGGAGGGTCAGCTGCACTGCTGTCACCTAGTGGAGAGCCCGCGTGCACTCCGTTCGCATGGACCTGTCAGCGAACACGCCACCTGGCGGGCGTGTGGGCAGGGCGGGTAAATTCCGCGCATGCCCACAGGTGGACTGTGTTGTTGGTGGGTAGGTGTAATTAGGCGGAATTTTAGGATTGGTGAAAGCTGGGTGGTAAGGAGGGGATGAGTTGGATGGGATAGGCTGGGGCCGCAGCTTGCCCAACAAAACCCTTAACATCCAACCATGTTCTCGCCCCGAATTCTTAGACATTCTATTATCTCATTACCCCAGCTTGGATATGTAACGCATAGTATGTAAGGCCTAAAACCATAGACTAGATAACATAATGACAAGAAAAGAAAATTTGGAGTGGCTTCCATTCGTAATGAAGAAGACTAATAACCATATACAGATATGCATGTATAACATACAATCTAAATAACAAAGAACACAGTTACAAAACGATTCCCAACAACATACAATCAACTTCACTTCTGTAATATCTAATATAAGTCCTCTTGGTTGCACCTGTACTCGAGTCTATCAGCTCTCCTGATACTCCTCTTAGTAATTGTCCAATGTCTCCTTAATGTGTATTGCCTAGAGGCCAATGGTGTTCCAGCCTCCTCACTGTAGTGGTGGTGATGGTTAACAGTCCTGGAGATGTTGACTCCTGGGTGTCTAGTTGAAGAGTAACTGATGTGTGCCTGGCTGGCTACTGATATACTTCCGGGGAGGGGGTCAGCGAAAACGAAGACAGGGATTGGTTCAAATGTAAGGTGTGGCAGTCCATAAATGAGGGTCTCAACTACTATCTGGAGCTCCTACCTCTTAGGACGCACCCTGCGATATTCTCAATGCTATGTCACAAGTAAAACAAAGTTTATTTCAATTTCATGACTTAAATTGAATATTCAAAATGATGATAATTAAATTGATAATAGAATCAATGATAAGTACGGTTAGTTAGTATGATGAGAGATTGACAAGTGTAAATGTTTATTTGTAATGATGTTGGGTGAATTAGTAAAAATAATATGTGTGTGATTGGCGGTGCAGGTGTGGCTGCACATAAGCGTGAGTTGTAGTTTTGAAACATACCAAATATATAATTTCAAAGGATATTTTTTAAAAAAAGAGGTGAGACCATAACGTCATCACCTCATCTTCCGACCAGGAATAACCCAGTCTATCAGGTACACTTCTGATGCTTCTGATACAGGCATAAGGTTGATACAATATACATGTAATATCAATATAGGTTTAGATAGGTGCATTGTCGTATAGATCTCGCCAGTTTACAGTGTTTACATGCATTCTCTTTTGCTATAAATGTTCTCTGATTTACAATATCAAATTCCTACTACTATTGAAAACCCTTCCCGATCCGTGTGATTCAATGTTGGTAATTCCGAGTTGGGATTGGATAATAAAAACTGAGGAAACAGCTCCTATTCCAACAACTATGTTGAATTGTGTGTTCAGGGTATTGGTGGGTGTTTGCTATGTGTCCGCTAGAGAAATATGTAGGGACATTATATCACATTATGGCCACAGACTGCCGTCTAAATGGCGTGAGCGGGTCTGAGTAAATGTGTCTACGCTGCTATAATGTCGTACACAATACACGCAATGTAGGGCTATCCAGAGCGGAGAGAAAAGGGTTGATATAAAATCGTACAAGGGTGTCATCTTAAATTCCACCACTGCAATTCTATCTGTTGCTCAAAAGATGACTTCCCGCGGTGACATTTAGAGATACAATCACATCTGAACCATGCATGTCATACGGATTTATTAATCATGGCTAATGTAATAGTTTGTGGTATCATATAAACTTAACAAATATATAGGAGAAACTGCCTCTGCATATACTGATGTGTGCGCGTTTCAATAGTAGTTGAATGTAGGTTGAATTCATCCGTATAAATGCCAATCTGACGACTGTGGGAGGCTATATTTTTCTCGAAAATTTCATTTCCTCCCCTTTTCTCTTTCCAGATTGCACTACACATGTGGTATAGAAACTCGCTCAAACCCACTTACAAACACGAAATACATCTCTCTTTTTCAATTTAAGAGGTGATTTAATTTGAAGTGATCTTTATTCAAACTCTTTCTTAGTACGTGACTCCAGGTAAAGGTCTCATGCCTTAACGTATGTCTTCTACCTTGACTAATGGGTTAACAAGTCTGGTTATATCCGAGGCTGGAGACACATCCAACGTCTTGGTGGATTAGCAAGCCCGGGATGTGGTTGAGTAGGGCAGGGTTCCAAGGGAGAAATGGGTGAGTGATGACGTGGGGCACCAGGGTAAGAATCGATGGCTTTATCACGGGGCTGGCCGGTCAATTTCACTTTAAAATCGAAACGGGCCGTTTGGCGGGCGCACGCCGCATCCCCTGGTGGCGCTGCGCGTGTAACAGACCGCTTGATCAAATCTTCACACGAGCATTTGACCCGCACCCGGAAGTACTACATCATGGCGTTCGTGTCAGCCATGACAGTGCCGACGATTTTATTCACACGTTCCGGCGCCAGGGAGATTCGATTCTCGGGTCAATAGAGCTTTAATCTAGTAAATATTTAGAGTAGCGAGTAATTGTCATTGGTGACGACAAAGCTGTGTCCAGTCAGCTCGTGAGTTGCTCTCAGTAACCTGATTATTACCTCACTACTTTTCGCCGGGCTCTGGCTATGTTGTATATACATGCGATCTATACTCCTACTCCACTTTTCTCACTATTTATATATAGACCGTGTTTTTCCCAGAATTTCCCCTGGTCTATTCCAGTCCCACGTGAAACTTATTGTTTGGTGTGAATCTTGTGGCTACTTCTCTTCACTCAGACTTCCGTCCTCGAGTTCTCCTCTCATCTACCTCATTAACCCTGACTTATTTACTGTCTTTCCTGATAAAGCTTTCATTTCACACCATTTGTTACCATCCCGAAGCTTACTACCCTAAAACCTTGATAAGCTCTTCATAGGAGTAGAACTACTTAACTAATTCCCTCAATAACTACCTAAGACTTGGTATTTTCCGTTGTTCAACCCGGGTCTTCCTTCATCCTATAATCTTTCTCTTACCACCCTAGAATTCCTCTCTATACGACACGCCTCTTTGGATTTTACCTCTCCTTTCGTGAAACAATATTCTCTGCTCATTCCCCAAGCTCTCCTCTGGATAGATACTTCCATACTTGCGGTTCGTAACCAAACTTGTTTTCCAATCCCATGTTCAAAGTCTCTCGCCACGCTACTGATAGAGAAGAGGGACTTGGGCGAAGTGTATGAATGATAAACGCCGACCCCAGGATTGATGAGACAGGGTTGGCGGTAGGAGTCGCTCGGCCGTCCATCGATTCACCGGCCACACGGCGAGAATATTCACAAGAACGCTCGACTTATGCGGATACGGCATAATTAGTGCTCCCCATGGACTCTGGGTGGCGCCAACTGTGAAATTTCCAGACATATGTAGTAATCCTTTAGCTCATCCCAGCCTTTTTTCCGTGCAACCCCCATGTTGGTCCAGTGCTGAATAATTCAGTGCTTCTGTAGCGCCCTTTCGCGGCGTTACTTCCGAGCTGGTCCCGACTTCCGTTTCACGAGGGGACAGCCTCGTTTTGAAGGGGCACGCGTTGAGAGTCAGCCTCGTTATGATAGTGGCCGGTCTAAACGGACGCTGTCGGCAGTGTTGGTCGCCCACCGGCGCTGACCACATCACGGGTCCCGGGAATAAAACGGACCGTTTGTATGGGCAGGCAAAGTGGACGAGAGGTCGACTTGTCCTTGGGAAGAAAGCACCAGGCGGCATGGAGATTGTCGAGGCGTCGTAGTCGGTCCACCGGGGCAATAGAGGGGGTGAGGGTCCCCCATCCCCCTTGTCCCGGCGGGGTATGGGGCTTGTTCATGTAGCGGCGCCGCGGCTTCCGTTGGTCTCAGGGCGGCCATTTACAAGCTCTGACTGACCAACCCTCCTGTCGCCGACCCCCACCACCCATATCCTCCAGTACACCGCCTACCTTCGATTCCCTCCTCCCGTGTCCCTGATACCTCCTATAGACGACTACTGCCACTCCCATTCCCATATTTAGTACTCCAGTTCTCCTTACCGCTGCCAAATAAACGTTCTCGCATATGATGTATATATCGCTCTCGCGTTCGTTTATATTGCCAGTACCAGTACACTGATATTACTCTATTGCTGTCGCGATGCCACATATTTTTGTCGCCGGCCAGAAATCAGTTATATGTACCGTGTCTGTTTGGTGATACCCAAATGAAACAGCAAAATCAGCATTTTCTCTTTTATCTAGGTTCAACCCATCATGGAACATCGTACCGGCCACTCAAAAAAAACTTGTTCCTCATCACCAAACCATGAAAAATATGACGAGGGCGCTTTTATTTTCTTTTGCTGGATCAACGATGGCTTTTGAAGTGCCATAAAATGGGCTTCAGACATACTTACTTAGGTCTTATCTTGCACTCTCAATCCTAACTCCTAATATATCACTCATTTTGCTGTGTGTAATATGAAAATATATACAAATTGTTTTAACAAAATTTGACAGTCGAGTTCTAGGTTTTCGAAAATTTTCCGATCTCCGGAAAATCAGCTTATAAATTTTTGCCAAAGTCATGGCTCGGCTTATAACCGGGGTTTTTTTCAAAAATGTTTTTGTAATATAAACCAAATCAGTACATATATATAATAAAGTACCGAAAAATAGATATACAAATGTAGTAATTTGTCAGATTGCATGTGGTATCCTTGGAAAGTTCATAAATACGACTGAAAATTCTACGACCGGTTGTGAGTGGGGTAGGGGAGGGGGATTTGGGGGGAGGGGAATTGGGGAATGGGGGAATGGGGGCCAGGACCCCAAAGTGGGGGGGGGGGGGGGGACGGGGGGACGGCTTATAACCGTGGTTTTCCTAAATGTGAAATGCCCCCAGAATCGGCTTCGAATATTTTGCTGAATTTGTGGGTCGGCTTGTAAGCGTGGTTTTACGATAAGAATTTTGTAAATAATTGATCAATAATGATGAAACCTTCACAAAATGATGCTATAACACTATGGTAACGATTTCGAAATATTCATAAAATGATATCAAAGATCCCATGTTGTATCATGTGATCAAACAATTGAAGTATCACAATTGGCCTGAAAAGACGCATAGACGGTATAGATAGGGAGCCAAAGTGAAACCACAGAACCCATTAACAAAACACCATTTCAGGTGGCCAGTAGGAACAAAGCTTAGTGCTAAACCTATGGGGGTTTGAGGCTAGCCTTTTGTTTTTGGTCTCGTTTGTTACTTTAGAACTGTAGTTTCTATCGTCTCTGAATAACTCTGTCTCGAAGCTACGATGACAGTTGTTAAGTTTTTCAAAGATATGGATCTAACAGATTGGAGAATAACACATATAATCTCGAACCTACATAGTCAAAGTACTGAGGGCCTATATCCGGAAATGGTGTTTTGTTAACGGGTATCTGTGGTTTCAGCGGGTTCACTTTGGCTCCCTATGGGCACTTCTACCCGGTCCTACGGACAATGCTTTGCCACTGGTGATCGGCCTGAAAGGGTTAAACTGAATGGTATGAAGAGAGATATGAATACCAAGGTTTTGGGAATACTTAACTACATATAATACCACGTTGAATGCATCCCTAATATCAGAAGCTTTAATTTGATACAAAATACACATACCTTTCATAATTTCTAACAAGGTTCATTTCACTGCGCGAGAAACACCATTTTAGATATATATGCGCCTGGCATATATAGGTATGCTTTTGCGTATACAAGGTCGTCCTATTCCCTGTGTGTAGTAATTTGTCAGATTGTCTGTCATATTGTCTTGTTATGTTTTGTCCTGTATGAAATTTTTTTTTAAAAAATTAAAAATGGGGAGAAGAAATAATATTCCATGGGTGAGATGTGACACATGCATTGTATTTCGAAAATCTGTAGAAACAGGGTAGATTAATTTACCAGTGCATGACAACCCTATATCATTTAGAAATGTATCTGTTTCTTTATGGCTGCTAAAATACTTGTGTGTATATATCCTGTACAAGTTGAAAATAAAATATTCTCCACAATAATAAAAAAAAAAAGTAAACCCAGTATCTTTTTTGCCGTTTTTTGATAGATTTTACTTCAAAACACCAATCTTCTGTCATTATGATTCTGATACAACATATATACAGACAAGATTTCATCAGATATAACTTCCTCACCTTACCTCTACCAATACTCAAGAGTGCGGCGAGTGGGGTACTTTTTTATCAGTATACATATACGCCAGACGTATATAAAATGTATACGCCTCGCGTATACATGTTGCGCAGAGGATATTTCCTCTAGTATACGCTTCGTGTGAAATACAGCCAAGACGCGTCCGTATATAAGAGGAAACAGTCTTGTATATACGCTGTCGTGAAATATCGGCGTATATATATATATATATATATATATATATATATATATATATATATATATATATATATATATATATGATAACAAGTCAATTTACAGCCGATGCACGCCCTTCTGCCATGGCGTATATGCAATAAACTGGTGGCTTTCGCGCAGTGTTTCATTAAAAATATTCTTTTAAAAACATTTTTCTGATGCGCGCGGTGATAAGAAACAAGTATTCTTTTTTGAGTGGCCTAACAATACCTTTTCCCTGTACAATAAACTTCTGCAGCTACTTATCCTTCTTGGTATTATAGCACGAAAGCATATTCTAGATCTATCGCATAACCACACAATAAATACATTGTATTTCAAAGATCCCATCTGGATGCGATAAGATCCTGATCTGTTGTCAATGGCCAGTTTAAGTCACACATTGATATCCAGCAGATCTCTATGGTTCCCAATTATATCTTTCTTCTAGCTATCTGAACCCAGACTCACATAGCAGGTATAGACCTCCATGTACCGGACATCAGACAAATGGTATGCATGAACATACAACTACTTTCAACTACATAAAGTGATATACAGAAAAAAAGTTTTAAAAAAGCAAAATGTAGATTCGTACACGATTAATTTTCCTGAATAAAGGGCTGAAGGAACAGTCCCGTGTCCAAAAATTAGACAACGTTGAAATAGAACCAACGGACATGAGCTAAAGGACATAAATTGTGTGCCAAGTGAGTTTCCACGTTGTATAGCCACACAGACAAACCCCCTATGGCCACTGTTCTGGAACAGCTGTTTCCTTAATCGATAGAGGGAATACCATATAGCCCTGGAACTCACCAACACTGACGAATACAGTCGGACCTCCTCATGCACGCCGACACCCCTTCAATTCAATGCAAATGTGCGTTGTAGAGCGTGTCATAAAGCGCATCGATGTGCATCGGCAGTCCGTTTGGCTCGTGGTTGTCAACTACACTAGCACTGTACCAATTAAAGTTTGTTGATCCAGTTTGCCATGTCTAATGAATCAATTACATGTATAGCATAAAGCCGTGCTCCCACTGTCCTGACACACTACGAAAAGTGCTGCGATTGGGCTACGATAAGAACTTTTCGAATCGTAGACCTATCGGAAGGACTTCGCAGTGTGTCCGAAGGGGTTTAGCGGAAATAAAAAGAAGACCACGGTACCGACACGCGCCACGATATAAGAGGTGTGTCAACGTAAATCCCATGCAAACAATTAACAACACATTATAAGTATTCTTACATTTATTGAAAAAAGATAAACTTGCCTCATTATAGTTATTTGATAATGTATATATCGACCAAAACGCGGTTAACGAGTAATTGTCAAGTGACGCTCCCAGGGCAATTGTCCCATTACCACGTTACAGTTCTTACTGCATTACAATTCTAACCCCGCTACCATGTTACAAGCATTACCATTACCATAGTATTGAACCGCATTACTGTTCTAACCCCAATATCACATTACCATTCTAACCGCATTACCATTATAACCTCGTTACCCAATTTGCCATATAACAAGGTTACCGTATTACCATTCTACCCCCTACACTGCATTACCTTGACTATTTAAACTCCTTTGCCACGTAACCGTATCCGCGTTATCATTCTAACCCTGTTCCCGAGTTACCATTTCTTACCCCGTTATCATTCTAACCCCATATGCGTTGGCGCTGTAACCACGCTACATCCTAATCCTGTAACCTCATTACCACGTAGGAGTACCGCATTACCATCTCTAACCGTATTACCGCGTTAACGCGTTAATGTTCTAAATGCATTTCATCTCAATCCTGAAAACCGCGTTACCATTCTAACCCTGTTACCGACTTACCTTTTCTAACCCTGTTATCATTCTAACCCCGTTACCTCATCGCTGTGTTACAGTTACCGTTCTAACCCTGTTACCGCGTTACCATTTCTAAACGCGTTACCATTCTAACCCCATTACCACGTTACGGTTATAACCGTGTTACCCCAATCTTTAACCCCGTTACTGTGTTACCATTCTAACCGAGTAACCATTTCTAACCACGTTACTATTCTAACCATACTGTTACCGTGATACCATTACCGCATTACTATTATAACCCCACTTATTTTGTTACCAACCACGCTACTGTTTTAACTATTCTACCACATTACTGCGTTACCGTTGCCGCAGACTGGTGAGTGAGGACTGGTGAGTGAGGACTGGTGGGTGAGGAGTGTCGAGAGTGGACTGGTCAGTCGGGACTGGTCAGTCAGGACTAGTGAGCGGGGGGGGGGGGGGGGTTATATAACCTCGAACCCTGCCCTTAAATCGGAACACTATGTGAAGCGTGTTGGAAGCCTGGTTCCACTGTGGTTTCCAGTCATAGCACTCTACGATATCCTCCAGATACGCTACAAGACACTCCGATGGTATTTTACCACTCCGACAAATCGATTTTGTCGGAAGGCTTAGGCCCGGCGTCCACCTACTACGATAGAATCGTAGACCTCCCGATATGGCACCGATGCAAAATGTCAAAATCGGTGCCATATTGGGAAGGTGAAAAATCGTAGACATATGTCTAGACAAGCCAATCCACCATGCGTTGTATGGGGTTTTTATCGGTGTCTAATCGCAGAAACGTGGTCAACTGCCCCGATATTAGGTGACCTTACGACGCGATTTTGATTTTTTATCGGAAGGTGCATCGTAGACCATATCGGTGCCATATCGTAGTAGGTGGACGCCGGGCCTAAAGACACGGCATTTCTATAGTAGCACTATCGGGGTGTGTCGTAGTACTCATCGGAACACAAAACCCACTTCCACGGTAGAGCGGTTCTCTCTGACACAAAATTTATTTTTTCATCGGAATGCTTGTCGTAAGGCTATCATAATGTGTCGGCGGCGCAAATCGTGATAGTGGGATACCCCCTTAAAAGAATAAGATTAAGGGCGATTGAAATATTTAGATATGTGCAAAGCTTTTCTTGTTTGTTTAAAACGAGCTTTGTCCTTTTTTATTGCTCTTTTAATCATTCCTTGACATGTGCACCATCCGTAGATGATCGATAAAGTTCGAGTGTAAGGCCTGGCCCCCACCTACTACGATAGGAATTTAGACCTACCGATATGGCACCGATACAAAAAGCAAATAGCGGAGACATATTGGGAAGGTGCAAAATCGTAGACATATGTATAGACATGCTAAGGCCCGGCGTCCACCTACTACGATAGAATCGTAGACCTCACGATATGGCACCGATACAAAATGTCAAAATCGGTGCCATATCGGGAAGGGGCAAAATCGTAGACATATGTCTAAACATGCCAATCCACCACGCGTTGTATGGGGTTTTTATCGGTGTCTAATCGCAGAAACGTGGTCAACTGCCCCGACATCAGGTAACCTTCCGACGCGATTTTTATTTTTCATCGGGAGGTGCATCGTAGACCATATCGGTGCCATATCGTAGTAGGTGGACGCCGGGCCTTAGCCAACACGCATCGTCAGGTGTTTTTTTGGTGCCTAATTGCAGAAACGTGGTCAACTGCCGCGATATTAGGTGACCCTCCGACGCGATTTTGATTTTATATCGGGAGGTGCATCGTAGACCATATCGGAGCTATATTGTAGTAGGTGGACGCCGGGCCTTATACAAGTAGATGAAATTAGACTTATTCTCAAAGATCCTGTTTATGTACAAGACAAAAACGAAACAAACACATGGGACTATGCACGTCTAGTTTGATACAAAATGAGTCCAAAATGTTATGTTGAGAAATTTTTCAAATTTTAGAAGTTCTAATCTTCATGAAACCATTCACATTTTGCGGCTATATGGCTATCACACACCTACACACACACCTACACACACACACACACACACACACATATATATATATATATATAATGAACTGGAGCGGCTTGCGTGTGTATATATATACATCTATTTACAGTAACTATTATCTCTGAAAAACGCCACCTTTTTAGAGGCGCCTTATGTATCTGCCCGCTGCAATACCCGACCTTACCAACCATCCAAGTACAAGTTCCCAACCGTATTCCATAAAAACAAACCTCTGCAGTCTGCGTTGTCGGACGAATGATCGACCAGTGAATATTTGTTGTCCCCTCACGACCCTGGGGGATCGCCATCTAATGCAAACGCTGGCCATTTTGGGATTTCCCGACCCAATAGGATCAAAGGCTTATACTACGACCAGAGACCCGTCCAGAAACAGGCCTCCAGGCCTGTGGTGATATTTTTTCTTTCAATTTAGGTTCAGTAGAGGCAGGGAGATAGATACATACATCTCAGTGTCTGATGGAGCATATGGATGGGATGGAAAGAAAAAAGAAGTATGCACGTCAGGCTGGATAATCAGGGCTTGCGTTGCTGTTATAGGAAGCTATCGTCTGCTTGACGAATGCGATATGGAAAGTTATATTGTAGATAGCATCTAGGGAAGTGACATTGGGGAGGTTTTTGTATTTTTCTTGAGCTACGAAATCAAGGTTTGCGACCAGGAGTAAAAGATATGTATCGAGTCATGAATAATTCACCAACAGAATAAACTATAGTATCAAGAAAATACAAATCATGAAGCAGAAAGATTCTTTTAGTGAATAATGCTGAATAATATAAACGTAATGCTGAATTTTAAAAAAACCTTGCGTCTACATTTTCAAAGTGCACATAGAGGCAGGGATAAACAGCGACAAATTAAAACGTTCTGTTAGAATCAATATATTAGACTGCCATGCGTTTAATATACCACGTGAGACAAACGGTATCCTTCGAGAAAAGATATTATTACATACCTATGGCCGAACATCTATGAAATACTACCCGCTGCTAGAGGTGCAGTATAAATAATGTTCGGGCGCGCTGTGACCAGCAGGTCAATTAATACATTTAAAAAGTATCTAAAATGGCCTTTTTTATATTTATGTATGTAACGTAGTGACTGAGCCCGTAGGGATGCCATTCTCGGCCTTTTTATGCCATAAATATGTCCCTCCAACTGCGGCGTCGGGACGTATTTTTGGCATTAAAGGACCTCGAATGGCCATCCCTTCGGTCTCAGTGACCACGTTTTCTCTTAATACTGGTGAGGGCATCGTAGCTCACCAACTACCTGGGAGGAAAGTCACAATGTCTACCGATGACATAAGTAAGACAGTCAACTCTTAGATATATCTATCATGTCCCAGTCTCTATTTATTAAACGATGATTTCGATCTCAATAATCATGTTATGGACTGATGCCGTTAACAAAAGAATACTATTCAATATTCTTACAATAAAACTACAACACAAGGTTTAACATCCCTCTACCGTTCACTGCCTCCCCTGATCACACAGCCCGTTCGCCGATTAACTTTACACTGAGCAGCAATACAGAATTGCCGACTCGGTTATCTGCAATGATCCTGTTCGTTGCAGACATTTTTGTTGGTTGACCATGTGGCGAGTGGTTCACTAGACCGTCACCAGGGGTCGGGGTGTTTATTTAACCCCTCCTCTAGGAACGTAGAGATAACATCAGACCCTGGAGTTATGAATGAGTCACACGGGACGCCAGGGTTTTGCGGACAGAGAACAGGGGATGCCATAAATATATAATACTTTGGTAAATTTACAAGAGACAGGGAATATATATCGCCATACCAATCTAGGTATATTTATCATCATGGCCCATAGATACATTTTCTGTTGATACGATATCAATATTGTAAACAATATCGTATCTCTATTTACTGATTTAATGCCACGATGCGTTATTTGGCGTCTCCACCTTTGCTCAAATACATATATATATATATATATATATATATATGGGACCTTACAGTATAAGGTGGGCGAAATATATACCACGCGACTTCCTTTATCTAATCACGATGATTATAAAGTACGTGCCTCCGACCAATATTAGATTGTCCTCTAAGACGATACTGTCCAGGGTAGGCAGGCGGAAGGAGTCCAGAGGCCCTAGCGACCAAACTCGCAGCTAAACAATGATTGGCTGGGCAAGCTGATCACGACGACGGATCACGTGACCATGGCGGCGTCCCCTAGTGATCAGTGGGGCGTATTGGCTTCCCTCCTGGTCACTTCGCTCCGCTCAATTGAACTTTTATTAAAACCTGATCGATACCGATGACTGGATATAGAGACCCTTCGTCAACCGGCCAATGGGGTCGAGGTTCTGAGAAATTGCTACCTGTCCTTGGGGAGTCTGGGGTAGGGGACAGTCTAACCTCACCCTGCGTCTCTCGCTTTTATATTTTTTTCTCACCACTGACCTGTGCGCCCCCTAGTGGGAGGGGTGCGCCGGACTGACCCCACGGGCCACCTGGAGGCACTGATATAAGATATATTCCTCCACGTGGGTGCGTTGCCAAGATCGCATCTGTCAGGCCCGCCGATTGGCTGAGGCCGCCCCCGCCGGGCTCCGATGGTACGCCGCCTGTGACTGGCTCAGAGCCCGGTCACGTGGGTTCGGGGCGGAAGTGGCGCTACACGCGGGCGGTTAATAATCCCGATGCCGGTTTTCAATTACCGTCTACGACGCCAGCAAGATGTGAGTGGCCGTCAACTTCAGTGAGAGCCACCGCGCCAACGACTGGAACGCAACCTATTAAGATAGGGTAAGGGAGGGAAAGGTCTGGCGTGAGAGGAGGAGGGTGGGTCGATGGAGGCAAGGGAACTGTGATATAGGTAAACCAGCGATAGAAGCATAACTCAAAAACTACCGTCTGATAAGGTTTGCCTAGCTGTCAATCATAACCCCCCTCCCGAGACGTACGTCGTTCTGTGCCTCTCGGGTCCACCAGCGCTACCTTGGTTCTCCGCTTCAATGATTACCTGTGTTCCACATTTAAGGGGGGCTCCAGTAAGAAAGTTCAGCCCTTGCAGACGAATAGGTATGAGCTCACAGATTGATATATTGTGTTGTGCGGTAAGAAAGTTAGACAATCGAAACTTTACAATTTCTAAGATAGGGAGAGGGTTCTTAACTTCATATCCCAAGTGACTAGATCCGTAACATAGACCTAGGAGCGAATGGTAGGTTCATCATTTACGAGCGTGCAATTATAAATGAATAACACTTAAAAGGTTTAGGTTACATTCAGTCTATGGATCGTTTCTGTGACCCACTTCACCCAGTCAACTTGCGATTTATGCAACTGCCTGAGTCTAGGATCTAGACACACTAAGCACTAGTTAGTTGGTCTTGAGGTATTGTAGTATTGAGTGATCGGGCATGCATCTAAGTCCCTGAGACACTGGCGCCTTGCTCCTTTCCAAAGATCACAGTTAATAGCACACAGGTAGTGAAGGGATAGTGTTTTTTGTAGTAGCTGGAAGTGACCACTTTACCTTTAGGAAAAATATATAATGCATGCGAGCACGCTCTAATAAAGAAGATGACCAATAAACGGTATCTGCAATACTCCTGAAATATTTGTAAAGTAGATAGACACAATGTTGATACGACCCATTTTTTTCAAATATACTACCACTATATATTGAACTGACAGCATTGGCAAACATATCCACAACGAGGTTAATAATCGACAAACGACATGCTTCAATTGACATATCGTGACAGCAATGTCGACTCTACTATGCATCATTTCCTCTTCAATACCACCAATATAGATACTAAATAGCCATTTTATGTAAGCACATGAACGGCAGATGAATTTAATGCTTTCCTCTACTATATATAGATAGATAAATAGATAGATACTTCGTTAAAACAGTTGCGAGATATAAGTGTGTCGAATGTTGACTCAAATTGGTCACAGCAGTGAATGGATTTCATATACATGTTCTACTAGACCAAATTGTCTTGAAGAATCTTAATCGATGAATGTATTGATGATACTCTGAAATGCCGATCGCTTAAATGTTTACGTTTGGTTAGTTCAATTCAGGTTTCAGCCCTCTTGCCTGATCTACCATCCATATATGTATACGTGTGTGTAGGTGTGTATATATATATATATATATATATATATATATATATATATATATATATATATATATATATATATACATATCCCACCAAGGGACGCCATCAGCAGTCGGCACATGGTGGCGCATGCGCCGATAACTCATTGCCATGCGTGGCGGGGTTTGGCGGTGCGGACGTCCGAGTAAGCACACTGTGTAATTGGCGGAGAGTGTCGAGGTCGTGCTCGGTAATTGGGTTACACTTCAGCGAGCAGCTCAGCCACTGACCCGCCGACTCCTCACTTACAAGATCGGCTAACTACTATAACTTTGTGTAGTGGGTCGGCAAGTATGCATCGCCTTTTTTCTCATGGGTCTCTGTCTGTTTCTCTCTCTCCCTCTCTGTCTGTGTCTTTTCCTCTCTCTCTCTCTCTCTCTCTCTCTCTATCTCTCTCTCTCTCTCTCTCTCTCTCTCTCTCTGTCTGTTTGTTCGTCTGTCTGTCTGTCTCTCTCTCTCTCTCTTTCTCTCTCTTTCTCTCTCTCTCTCTCTCTCTCTCTCTCTCCCTCTCCCCTCTTTGCTTGACCGTTCCTATAATTCTGTCAGTCCAACCTTAGTTTCTTCCAAAAGAGCTAATCTTATAAACATCGGGGAAGTGGTATGTCACATTTTATCGCGATATACATTTGTTGCGAGAAATGACGTTTTAGTAGATTCATTCACTCGACCAATAGGGGTCCCATAGGAGTTATACTAAACCAGTCACTCCCGTGACAGAAGATTTTGTTATTTGTCGAATAGTGGAGGCAGCTGCCTCTGTTATTGCCTCTGTTATTGGTGGTGCAGAATCATCTGTTTCTACTCTAGTCAAATCGGGTTCTTTCAGGTCAACGGGGAGCAAGTCTCCTCATTAATAAGACCCGTCCCTATTCCTAACCCTATCTTAGGGTCACTGCTCACCTCTTCCTCGGCAGCGGTGGTTCACTGTAGATAATAATACTCGCCCTTGGTTAATGTAGCGTCACAACCACTTGTTCCGCGAGCCACTCGCCCCATCGCGAGTGGCTTGCACTTCTCCTTTGGGAGGTTTTCCCAGGATAAATCTGTTCCAAGCATCAACAATTTAAGGCCCGGTACACTCTGGACCGTCACAAATGAACTTAACCGACGTCTACGCTAGACGACTGGAAACGTGACAACAGTAGATCTTCCACCGAAAAGTCGTCAGGTGGTGCTTGATTACGCAACATCGTCGCCAAGAGGCATAGATGAGGAACGTATTATTTCCTGCTGTTCACCTAAGCCAGCGTTTACACAAGAGGATTATGGGTGACGATTCCTGAAGCTTAACCCTTCAGTTGAATGTATGAATTTGCCATTATTCAATCGCAGGTTACAAAAGCCTATGTAAAACATCGTAATCATCAATGCAGACCACACCTTTTTGGCCAAAAGAAGAGATGGTTAACGACTGAGCTTTAACAGAATTGTTAGGTTTCTCGACAATCAATTCAACCAGCTTTAACATAGTCGTCAGTGTAAAATTGTCAGGTGGTGCCATATTGCCTAATCTGACGATCTATGATCGTCACTCGTTTGGCGTTTATATCATACGATTTCTAGTCATCAACAACGCCAAGTTCTCAGGTGGTGCTAAATGCAAATATCATCGTCAGTAATCGTCAAGTGTAAACGCCGGGTTAAATAAACGATCGTTCCATTGACGTGTTGGCTGGTAGTTTCCTTTATTGTTTGTTTGGTTTGGTTTGTTTGGTTGGATTTAACATCCAGTCAACCATTAGAGGTCCTTACCAGACTTTCTCAAGGTTCCTTTACACCACGAGGGTGGTGCTCGAACCTATGTGATGAATTCAGGAAGAAATCTCACCTCTACACATGTACCGAGGTCAGAGTTCTTTTACTCCCTACACCACATGGACATGGTATGAGAAGGATTGTCCTTTGATAAAGCAGTAAATCTGCAACTGCTGGGTTTCTTTTTTACATTGACATTGTGTTCAGACTGTGAATCCTATTGAGGGTCCTTTCTTCATTGCTGCCTGATTGCAGTGTAAAGGGAATCTAGACAAGGGAACAGGTAATTGTTAATTGCAGTAGAATCCACCAGCACCTTCAAAACGCCAGGTTATTGGTAGCTAAGAAGGTACATGACTAATACCACAAACAGCGTCAAATTGGGTCCCCATGAAAAAGATTTGCAATTTCAGGTACTAATTGCATTTAGTCTCACCCAAAGGAATGAATCTTAGAAATATTCCCGGTTGACTAACGCTTTAAACATACAGCACCCAAAAGCAGGAAGTGGCCAATCTCCATAAGTAACTACTACAAATGTACTTGGATTCTTTGCTGTAGGAAACATCTCTCCATGTCCCTTGACGCCTAGCCTCGATTAGGTTTACACAGCGTCTACTTCCCGCCACGTGATCTTGCTGACCAATCACCTGAAGCCACCGGGTCACGTGGGATGTCACACACCCACGTGACCGCACTGACCTGTGCGTAGCCCCATTGCTCTGACTGGGAATGCCGGCTCCAATGCAGTCTCGTGAAGTAAACGCCTGTCTGTGAGTGGATGTGGATGGTAAGGGGAGGGAGAAGTGCATGGGTTGGTGGGATGGTGAGTTGCAGTACGAAGATTACACCCAGTGGACAATGAGACCCTAAAGGCTTCAAAGCCCCGGCTACAGACATACGGCGAATTCGGGCTTACAAGAAAACTGCATTTGTCAGAATCTGTGATCGTGGCCGAGACGGCAGCAGAGGGACATGCGGAGATCCCCACCCACATCCACCTCCAACCAGCCTCTTGGTCGCATGCCTGATTTTCTACACACACACCAGCATCGCCCTGAACGTCCAACCAAAAAAGTCGGGCAGGCGTAGGGAGAGGCATCGGAGAGGTGGGACTGGCGAGGGACGGAGGGACGCGGACATGGGGGCGGTTGTTTGATGTCGGAGCATTTCTCCAGAGTGTGCTACGTCACGGGGGCTCGCCGGCGCTCGGCGAGTAAATATTATAGGCGCTTTGTCTAGGTCTCTTACGGCGGAATCCCCGTCCCATAAAGCCGGGGAGCCCGGGCTCGGCGAGCGTTACTAGATGTCGGCTTCTAGGGCCACGAGCCAGTATGACGGGAGCTGAGTTGTCCACTCGGCTCAACCTACATGTTCTTATATATATTACAGGACAAATGATGAGACGTTCTTGTGATGTATCCATGGGCATGATGTACAGTCACAATCTGGATATGTATCGCATATAGTATCAATGTTTAGACAAGTTGCAGGATGATTTAACACTAGACGCCCCTGGTTTAGCAGGCCAAATCGAATACATCAATATAGACTATGTAGGGCCCCCACCCATCTCCTCCCGAAGCACAGGGCCAGAACTGCGCGGGCTACTCTCTGTGTACAATGCTGGTTCTGCTCCAGCTGCACACTTAAAGCTGTGTCTGCCCTCTCTGTATAATCTATGCCTTAAATATTTTGGAGCCAACATGCTGATTAGCACGTCCCAACTGTACCTATCAGAACAATGATAGCAGCCACAAAATAAAAAAGATATACGATAAATCGTGAGAAATTTACTATACATGAAAGATAAAAATTCATTACATGAAATATCATTGTGGTAGTCATATGATATTTTGACAATTCCTCACTCTTCCTTCGACGGGTATCTAGCGTTTTCAAAATACGGTGTATTACGGCATCGAGATAACATTCTTACAGTAAAGGTCTACGGTCAAAAACAAATTCAGTCATCTGTAAAGTTGTCGGTATTTTCCTGGCACCCCAGTTGTCAGTGAAATACCGTAATATTTACCGGATATCTTTACACTCTATGTCAGAGAACTATAGCAGCTTGAATAAAGCACAAACTCTTATCGCGACAGGTTCTTGATCGAAGGCCTTAACTAACTTCATTCAATCCCAAAGTGAATCTCACTTTGGTAATTGCATATCAAATCATCAGCTGTATCTTTTAATCTAGAAAAATGTGACAAATTACTGTGCTTTATATGGGTATAGTATGTGTGTGTGTGTGCAGGGGTAAGGGGTTAATAGATTATGCATAGGGATGGATATTGTCAGGGGAGACAAAGGCAAAACTTCTTATCGTGAGGAAAACTCCATGATTGAAGACTTGAACAAGTCTATTCTTACTGTCTCACAGGGATTTATCTTAAACTGAGTGTGTACATTGTCACATATTTTTTTCCGTGTTAAAGAAAAGCTTCATGGGTCTAATAACAGCAAGGTATGGAATAACAGGGGCTTGTTGGAGGGGAGGAAGTATCGGCGTTTTGGGCTAGGGCACCCTGCTCTTCCCCCACCCCTGGCTTCCCCTGGAGGTTGTGATAATAGACCCGTGCCGTGGAGGAAACCGGCCCCTGATGTAGGAGACAGGCGGGTAGGTCGGATTGGCCCCGGTGAAGCCCGCAGACGCCGGGTCTATAGCCGACGGGTAGCCGCCTCTGTAGCCAGTCATCAAATACCACGCCTATCTGCAAGCGGCCTATGACAAAGGGAAGTCTACTGGAGGGGGCCTGACGGCGGATAAACCGCCATTCGTTAGCACGCCGCCAGCCCGCCCGGCTTATCGGTCTTGGCCGGCGCATAAATATCTACACCAATGATGTGATGCGGCCGGCGGCGGAAGGCAGGCGCAGGAGCCGCTGGGACTCATTTGTTATGGCGAAGTGATCGCTATCGCATGCATGTGTTGCTGGGCGGGCGAAGGATTCCGGGGGATGGGGGTTGAAGGGGGTCGGTGGACCCTGCATGCCGGAGGGACCATTATCTAAAACAATGCATCACGGCCAATAAATAGCTGTTACTCGCCCAACGTGAGAGATGTGGCACGATGCGACGAGGCTCCCGTCACCGTCACTGGCACGAGCCCCGTCCGCAGCCCGCTGCCTGCTAGTCAGGAGGCTCCCTGCTTTATTGCCCTCCGAAAACCCATCAGGGGCACTCACTAAAGGGCTTTTATTCAGGCGAGTCCCTCGGCGCACACCGCGGTCCGCTTCGTCCAGAAGTGTGGCCAGGGGGTCGAGACGATGAGGGCATACTGCCCCGTCGTGTCGTAAACATGTAAGTACGAGGCATGCATTTGCCCAGCCCTGCTCCCACAAGCCTGGTTTCCTGGTATACCTTTTAGACTGGCTCCGGTCCCTGTCTCCTATGCCTACCCCTCCAACTAGTTACTTCACCCCTCCTCGTCGGGATAAAGGTTTGATTCCTGGGCCTGACAGGCATTAGGGGAAGTCCACATGTTGCATAGTAGTATTATCTTTTAAATAATGTCCATGATCAAAGACATGAGGAAGTCTAGGTATAACCTTACCTCATATCTATATAGGTATAACCTTACCTCATATATATAAGGAATAAATCCGTATCCTCTAGGTCTCTCCTTTAGATCTGTACTGTCAGAGTGTAGCTCTGTTGAGTAAAATGCAATACAGTAAAACCATGCTTCCAGGACACCCTGCTTAACGGGACAATTTGCTCGGAACGGAATGTTTTCCCTCTAAGAGTTTATTTTAACCCTGCTTAACACTTTCAGTCCGACATTCTAGCAGGAGGCCCACATGTCAAGTCCGACAAATATATAGGAATATACCCCCAGGGAACGATGCTCTTATAGCAATGGTACCGGAAGGAGCATTTAATATACATTGTCTTAGTTACATATAGAACACTCACACTGAATAATGATGCCTATAGGGTTTTCAAATAATTTTGAAAAAATTAAGAACATCTATGAATTTTGTCCCATAGAATAATGTCTTTAGTAATGGGCCTAAAAATGCCTGGAGGCATTCTTCGTCCCCTGCCTAGGAGTGCCTCAAGGCATTGCTCGGACTGATAGGGTTAAGGGACACCCCAGTTGAGGGGCAGTTATTTCACGGTACAGAATGCTTCCTTACCCCGCTTAAGGGACACTTTGGAGGAACACCTTATGAAATCTGACGGGGCGGTGTGGGGACAACACTCCAGATTATCTTGATTAATTGTTTATGGTGTGTGTTAGGCAGGTAGATTGGTGTCAAGAGAATCTAGTCAGTCTAGATTCCAAGCAATGGCCTGAGTAGACTCCTGTAGGTATCAGGTTGGTGTCTGTGGGGTTGTCTGCGTCGTTATAGCAGTGTTTCTATGAGGGGAGATATCAACTTCGATATTAGGTATTTCGTACACATTACTTCTTCACACTTAAAGCTTCAACATCGTAGAGTGGCAGCCACAGGCAGTTCTCTACGTTCAAGCCTAGCAACGGGACAAGGCGATACTATGTCCAATATCATGGTGTGAATTGAAGAAATAATAGTTGTAATATTCTCTATTTTAACTGGTTTATGTCATTTCTCATATTGGTGAGTGTCGATATAAGTTATTCGTGATACTATATATCATTCTATGTCAAATTGATCGTGTTAACATGTCAAGGAGCCTGGTTTTGCTGCTGATACTGGATCTTATCATGATTGATTGTATTCCTTTTCTATCATTTGGCCTCGCAACTTCTAATGCTATCTATTATTTAAATGTACACTGTCTAACATACTACGGCGGTACACTTTCTAGTCTTTTCTTATTACATTGTTCGTCTTTTGACGTCTTCTTCTCCCTCTCTCCCTCTCTCCATCCCTCCCTCCCCCCCCCCCCCCCCTCTCTCTCTCTCTCTCTCTCTCTCTCTCTCTCTCTCTCTCTCTCTCTCTCTCTCTCTCTTTTATTTGACAAATATCCAACTTGCTTAGACTCAAGTTTGATGCCAATAATTACCTACAAGAACCACCTGGTATAAATCTGTTTATTCAACATCCGTCGTCACATACGCAAATTCGTGTTATGCAAAAGATTGACCGGATTCATCGCATTTGCTCTTGCCTTATTATTTATGCATATACATGTATAACGGAATTGTCACATTCTAAATAGCCTCCCTGTTATCCCTCACTGGTCTGAAGTAGTAGGATAGAGTAACCCATACACTAGGGTTTGTAAAATAGCATTCCTCCTGTCTTTCTTGGAGTGGTATGTAAGATAATAATTTGACGTGTAAAACGATGGTGAGATAACACGGTATGGGAAGACCAATGCAATTATTTCTATTATTGGATATTCACCATTCATGGTACTGCCCAAAAATCACGGCTAATGGGTCCAATTGCCTATTCCTCCTCCCCCCCCCCCCCCCCCAAACACACACACACACTTTGCCTGCCATGATAGCTCACACCTCACAGGCAGTACAGGCAGGCTGGAGACAAAGGGCGGAGGGCTGGGCATGGCAGGAGCAGCTCACCTTCATTAGGGCGTCTGCTAATTCTTTGAAGGTGAAAGGAAGCAGTTAATGAGCCCCAGGAAAAGCACAAAGATGTCTTATTATCGCCCAAGGAGCAAAGTGCCATCGAGTTCCCAGGGATCCGCGGAGAGTCACACAACAGCGCAGATCACACACAGCCAGTGGAACCACCATGAATTATGAGTTTCCATGACCCAAGAGGGGAGGGGGGTATTTTAGGTCCACACTGATTGTGCCTTGTAAGAGCGAACCTCCTACAAATGCCTGTATACGGAGAGATCGCCCATCTTTATCCTTTCTCTATGCCACTGCTTGGGTCATCAATCATAGCGGGACTGCCTGCATGTCTTGTGCTATGATCAGAATGAGCTACAATAAAACTCATAGTGAGCTTAGACGGATCTCGGTTTACCCATGAAGATCGTGTTGGGGAAGACAAACGAGGGCTTGAACAAGGCTTGTTCAATCTGTGTATGGAATTGCAGTACTTTACTGGAACAACTTTATGACACTGCACAGGGATGACTACATGTTTAATCTGAAATCGAAGAGACTCTAATAGGTTACTGACCAATCAGGTCAATACTCGACGACTAGGGAAAGAAAGAAAGATAAAAGGAAAGAAAAAAAGGATTATAATGTGAACTATTAACTATTAGCTTATTTAGTTGCAGTAGACATGTGTTTTCATCGTGTAAGCTTTCGAAACTCTAGCGCTTTTAGATCCGATTTAGTCAGCCGAAAACAAAGTCTTCAGTTGACACACAATATTCGTTATACGCCTTGTGTAGAGATGAAGCAGCTGTTATTCGGCTTTAGATAAATAGTATATAGGGAATCATGTTACACCTAAACGAATACCAAAAGTCAGAGAGTGAGGTTCTTTCTAAAGCTATTTTTCAGCTGCACATGGGGGATAATTGATTCTTGAGATGGTGTTGAAACCAGATTCCCCAACCAAGGCTATGACAATGAGTAGCAGATTTTTCGATGATAGATACCTTTAGTGGCAACCAAGATGAATTGGCATACCTGTCAACACATCGTACATAGCTGTACTCAATCTGCACAGTACAAGCAGATTCGGGTGTCTGGCAGAATGTCTTGGAGGCCATGCCTCAAAGAGACCATTATTCCACCACAAGAAGAGAACAGTCATCCAGTAAATTCACTATTGTGAGATACATTTCGACCGAGACAGAGTGAATACAGATTGCACCCTGGGGAAAGGACACTCTCCTTCCAGATATTTCGCGGCTTGCTAATCTCTGCCTCAACCCAACGCTGGTTCCCTGGTATCTAAATAAGGACAGGGAAACCAGCTAAAATTTCAGATTCAAAACAAGGCAACTGTCAAAGGTTTTGAAACTCAATTAACTCATATATTATGAGTTGTAAAATGTGGGAATATGAGCTTCATAGACAATCCAGCTGTTTTGGTTTCAGCTCTATACCACTTTATCATGTGAATCCACAGTTGATTAGACTGCCCCTTCAATTGAGCACATGTGTCATGTTTACAAAACAAATCCCAATAACACATGAGGTGTTTTCCACTAAGGAAAATAATCCCAGAGTCTGTGTCTGGTTTGAAATAACAAATAACAGAAATGAGTGTATATTCTTTACCATATCAATATGTGTATCTCTACAGATAAATATAACACAAAATACTCCCCAAAGCTTTCAGAATTTAGGATATTCGAAAGAACTGGTGGATGGGACAGATTCTGTCCCAAACAGGCAGGTCGGTGCAGAGATACAAGCAGCCAGACGAAGTAGAGCGCAGGATATCTGTGAGCGGAGTGGGGAAAGGACTTGAGAGTGGCGTGAAACTGTAGTTACAAAATAACACACATACACACACTCCTTCCTTTATTCAGGTTAATATTTTCAATCCAAATATATCATTTTCCTTTATGATGTTGTAACCATTCATGATATATATATATATATAAGGCCCGACGTCAATTGAGCTCCCGATACACTACGATAAAGGGTAGTACCCACTGCTTCCGACACACTCCGACAAGGCTTACGACACACTACGACAAAGAAAATCCCTGTCGGAAGGGCTCTGTCGGAGTGTGTCGGAATGTGTCGTAAGGCCTTGTCGGAGTGTGTCGTAACGGTTTGGCGGGAAAAGAAAGGTTGCCACGGTACCGACACACTCCGACACAAACAGCTCACTCGGGGGACTTCATTTATATAGGAAATAAACTGAGAAATATGTTTTTCTTCAATTTAAAAAAGAAAAACCTTAGTAAATTGGTGTCTTTTATCAACAGTACTAGAAACCCGAACGAATTTCAGTAACCATGCATCTCAAACCCTTAATATAGTTTTAAAAGTATATTATCATTAAAAACTATTATCATATCTGTTCCTGAATATGCTAAATAGACTATTCGTGATGCATACCTCGATGAAATAGAGTAGAAAGTAGGAAATACCGACAGATGGCTGTAAAACTCGACACGGCTACTAGGCTAACCAACCGTCTATACAATTCCCAGGCACCCTTTCACGCCCACCTCAACCATTATGTTCAACCTAATGAATTGGGCTAACGTGCCTACCAATTAAATGCGGTCGACTGTTAAACTTATCATTAAACTAAACGTGATGTAGCGTTCTCATTTTAGCAACACCATAGCAGATCTATTTTGTTATCCCGGGTACTTAACTGGGAAAAGAGTTAACTGCTAGGTTGTACAGACTTGTTAATTCAACACTCATAGATGAATATCAATAGCCAGGTTGAACAAAAACAAACATGGTAATTGCATGTGATAACATGCATAACGGACCTGCGAATCAGATTTAAACAGATTGGAACAGATTGAAACAAACAGTTTGCACTTCTATCATACTATTTTCTTTTTCGGTACGTCAAGGGGGTGTCGTCCATATTCCACCCTCACTTTGTGTTCTCCTTGTTATCGGTTTTTACCATCACAATGTAAACACCTTGCTAAGCAGGCTTCGGAGTATAAAGGTTTGAACGTGCATGCGGAGTTCAGAACCTGACTCCGGTGCATTTCTATTATTTTTTTCAATGCAGTGTAAAAGCCGCCGATGGAAGATAAGACGGTTGCATCTGAGGCTCTATCTACCAGAAGCCACACACAAACAACAATCGCAAGTGGCACTGATAGTATTGCCTATTTACGCCCAGATATTTACCAGAAGTGTCGACATATTTG
Source organism: Alentia gelatinosa (assembly GCA_950022655.1). Classification (NCBI taxonomy): domain Eukaryota; kingdom Metazoa; phylum Annelida; class Polychaeta; order Phyllodocida; family Polynoidae; genus Alentia; species Alentia gelatinosa. The sequence goes on along the minus strand of OX465580.1, from coordinate 29,688,567 downwards.
GTTATTCTTGGTTGTGATCTGTATAGAATAAGTCTCCATACATATTTTTTTCTCTTCACAGAAGCAAATTATAATTTTGTTAAAGTCATTGATATGATTAATGTGCCAGGCAGAATTGTAAAAACATTGTTCTTTGAATGATAATCTTAAAAACTATATTTGACAGGAGAGGGAGAGGAAATAATCTCCTAAAAAATGCACAAGAATAGAACTTCATATCCTCTAATTTTTGTATCCACAAAATAACTTCCAATTATCCATCGCTGAGGTTTATTTCACAGTATAAAAGGGAGAATATCCTAAGGAAAGATTTCAAAGTGTGCGCAAGTTTGCGAGATTTTAAACCCACCTCCTGCTGGGATAACCTGACGCCCAAGCAGATTTTGTCGCCGACTTTTCCCATCCCTCCTGCTGGGTTGACCACACCCCCATGCGATACTCTCGGTTCAAAATCCCAAGCATATCTCAAGAGTCGCAAAGGGTGCGATGGCCTTGAATCCAGCCTGTGGGAAAGGGTCTATTCGTACCCCCACACCCATCAACCCCGCGCTCCACAACCCCCCCGTCCCCACCCACCCCAGGCCACACCCGTTCACGCCGTCCCTACAAGACAGGCGCACGCACGGAGCGACAGGCCCACCATCCATCACACTGATTACAAGAAACGTCACTCCCGGCCCATCCTCATTCAAAAACACATGTTCGGGGATTGAATTAAAAATAAATATGACGGAAAAGAGACTCCACCGGGGGGGTCTGGTTTTACATGAGAGTGGCGGGGTGCGCGGCGCTCACAGACGGAGGAGGGTCTGGTCGTGACAGTGTGCTGAGGGAGAGATGGGAAGGCTGCTTTCTGGTCTGTCTTGTCCTGGATCAAAAGCTGCCAGGCGAGACGGGAGTGTCTGTGGCGGTTGATTAAGTCAAGTGGCGTATTTTAGTTTCATGTCGTACTAAAGGCCAGACATGTCCTTACCATGGTATCTCTTTATCGGCATGTCCCAGATTATCAATATTGGGATGGCGTACATCTCTGTATCTCTGCATGGGCAGGGCGCTGTAGTACATGTATATTATCTATACATCTGAAGGGCTGTGTCGCAGTGTGCCGGAACGGTTTTTTTTTCTCAAAAAGTGACCATAGTACCGACACACGCCACGACATCTCAGGAAAATATTATTAACTGTCTTGAGGAAAAATCTCATTTACTGAGAAAAGGCTCAATTGTTAGATCCATGTTTTTGCTCAAAAGTGTGTCCAAGTGTGTTTGAAACAACGTTGGAACGCAGAGTCCATAGCTATGATAAAACCGGTCGTTCTCACAGAAAGGTTTATTCTGTGTCGTAGCCAAATCACTCTATTTGGTGCCAGGCTTTTAAGTGTCTGAAATCAAATACATCATGGTTTGACTTGGGAAAAGCTTTGTGTTTAAGAATATATGAATGATTTTGCTCTAGGTATACTGGTACCAATTATTCACAACCATGCGGATTTTTGTGAATTTTCGTGTATTATATTTCTAAACTAAAACACTACCTCAAAGTCCACATCGATGTATCGGGACCGTTATCATATTTTTAGTACTTAAAAACTCATTAGGTTACACGCCGACGTTTCTCGTCTAGATGAATGCCTCTGAAACAGACCTTCGCGATCTGTCTGCAACTTGGATCTTCCGCATCGTAATGTCGACATTTTTTTTTATTATATACATGTACATACAGATACAGTTCTAACTCGGTGGTTAGATTTTCCACATTCATGAGGCCCGTTTTCATTGGATGACAAACACTGTGTAGATCTTCTTTGTTCTCCTAATAGCCTATTTCCATTTTGCGTTAGCAGTGCTAAGGGCTGTCATTGGTCCCTCACTGTATATCGGTGATGACCAATGGAAATAGGCTATTTATAGGAGAACACAGAAAATCTACAGTGTCTGTCGGCCAATGGAAAAGGGCCTTAATGCGTACTAGGTGGACGTCGAGCTTTAGGTTAACACTCACCTTATTTAGAAAGTTTGTCTGGTCGTATAGGGTATTTTATCCGAAAGGGGTCACATTTTCGGAATGTGCAGTTCTTGAAGGAGGTATGGATGATAGGTGTATGGGCAGGAGAGGGGATATAAATGGCGACCAAATTGTCACCCATGTCTCATTGACAAAGTCCCTCAACGATAAGAAAGCATGGAAAGGTCAACCGTCTTGGAGAAAAAAATACTCTGCTCTGTAAAGGTCAACAATTTTACAGGTTCCTTCCCCAGCCAGAAAAGGAATTCAATTTTCTCTCTCAGGGTCCGGTTTCCTAATGTTCTCTTTGTGAAGAAGCGATGGAAATGTGATTTTTTTGATGTTACATTATCCTGCTCATTGCATTTAACTATTTTAGTCTGAATTATTAAATGAAAGGAGAGATCGGTCTCATTGATAGGTTAAGGCATTGAATGTGATATGTACATAATCCTAAGCTACAGTATGATTTGGCATATATCAAGCAGGGAGAATTACCTGATCATCGTCTAGGATGATTTTACAAAAATAATCTTCTTCCAGGCTGTGATTAATGTGATCCAAATCAGAGAATACGCCGATAGGCCTTACGATCGACTTCCCGATTCAACTAACAAATTCGATTCATGGGCCATAGTGTTCAGTTTCCCAATCGTAGTGTATCGGTAGGTCTATCGTCGTTAATTGGCGTCAGTGAGAGCACACTCTAAAATCGTAGGGTATCGGTGTGCATCGGAGAGTATTCTTTCAGGAAAACCCCTCTCACGTAAGAAATACTTAATAGAAAATAATAATTTCTTTTTTTAATTTGAACTCAGCTCTCTTTATTTCCATTATCCTTTCTGCAGAGTGTATTATACATATGACTTTCCCTCGTAGTTTAATTAAGTAAGAGACATATGACCAATTCTGCCAAGAAATATAATGGTGTCCTATGTATACTGATAATGATATTCAAAACCATGCAGTGTGAAGTATAGTGTATTAAAAATCTACTGACTAAAGAACTGCATGTGTGCAATGGTTGCATGGTGAGCTGTGTCGGGACCGTGATCACATTCTTTGTTACTAAAGATCGATCACGATGCACGCCGATGTGTCTTGTAGACATTTGTATACGACACGGAGATTCCTGATCGTCTACGACTCTTATTTTTTTTTAAACTTTTTTTCAACGTAGTAGGTGGACGCCGCGCCTTTTTCTCTTCATGCATCCTCAATGTACTCATGTCAATACTGCATGAACACTAAAACCAGCTCTGAAGCTGAAGTTCATGTAATTTAAATATCGAAATAAAAAAATACAAAAAATAAAATGATATTTTGTCAATAGGCTTTACTATGCAGGTAAAACTTTGCACCTGGTGACAGTTTTGATGGATTTATTTCAATGAAAAAGGAAAGCAAACCTGGTCTGTATGCATACTTATGACTGATATACGTGATAAAATACAAGAATAAAAATATCCCTGGTAGCAGCTGCGACACATCAGAAAGGTGGAGCACAATATCAATCCATTGTGTCTGCTTATCTGTCGATTATCTACACAATGTCACCCACTAGTTGCAGGACCAGCTGACATTTTTTCATCTGTGACCGGTCTATAATATTATTTACATAATGTCGTTTCACTCATCATACGAGCATATATTATCGCAAAATTATGGAGTTCGTGTTGTGCAAGGATGATGTGAATAGCAGGAATCATAGTTGAGTATTTGGCAGTTATCATATAGTATTGGGGTAGAGTATGCAGTGGAGGGTGAGGGAGGGGTCATATAATCACGATGATGGGTTTCTTCTAAACCAAATCATACATTATTTCTGAAAGTCAAACTCTCGTAGAGAAACAAATATCATTTTAGCATTAGAGGACTGAGTGTATAACAATTGAAAGTGCGTATACTAATGTACATGGGGACGAGTAACAATATTACGAAGTGTGCATACATTGTATGTTTTTAACTCATTGCTTCGTGGTCTATGAATTAAAAAACGAGAACCCCTGCATAATTCTATCCTCAACTTAATTATATACCTGGACACTATAATGGGATGAGAATACATGTCACCAGATACGCTTCTTAATTACATCCATTTACAGGAGCAGTCATGCTTCCTTTTGGAACAAATGACCCAATAATACTCAACGATATAATAGTCTCAAAGGTTAAAGGTATTATTCATCTAAGTATGTCTTGCGGACCGCTATGATTATCATATTTCCTTGTTAGCATGGTTATTATTTACTAACACTACGCAGTTGAGTGGCCATGGTTTACCATCATGAATGTAAGGGAATTGTGCGACTGTATATTTCACATCTGGAACCTCCTCCACTTACATGTCAAGTAACTGTCATGAATCTTGAAATATTTGGCAGGCTATATTGTCTGGGCATGGAACCGTGTGCATTCCGTTTGCTCGGTCGGTGTGAAAAAATTTGTACAGCGCAGTGATCATTCACCACCTATGTGTCTTGGCCCTATGAAAACCCTTATACCTTTAGTAAACCAAGCAAAATCTGGCAAGAATCACAGAGGCTGCTCTAATGAACGGTGCGTGGATGAACAAGCATTCTAAAGTTGCCTCTTATGAAAACCAATGAGCCCGTCTTGTATGGAAGTATATCTGCCCCAAACATATGAACTGTCGACGAACTATATATATATATATATATATATATATATATATATATATATATATATATATATATATATATATATATATATATAAAATCATAAATCTTGATCGGCACTTTGACAGGAGTGAACTAAGGCGTATGAGAAGAATTTATGTTACAAAAGATGGCACAATACTATAACAATGCAGAATACACGGAAAGGATTCACATGTTCACGATAAATATCATCAAGAAACGTCACGGAAATTCATATAATTGTTTATATAGAGTTCGTCAAATGAAGGTGTTCGTCGGTAGTTCATCAAATGATGTAGGCCGACGGTAGTTCACCGTATTAACCGTACATGTGCAAGTGATATTTTGATACAAATGATAATTTGACCAGTCTATTCATGACGAATGGTGGTCAGGCTATCGGCGAGCACGATTGGTATGGTTCATGGACGATTCGTATTATCCAAGTTTTACTTCCATTATACGATTTATGCTTCAATAGTCTTGCCTTCCCAACCTTTTCCTATCCTTCTTTTATTTGGATGTGAGAAAGACATAATGACAGTATCAAGGCTACATGGAAACCAGCTATATATAAGCTGAGTGCTTCACAGTATAAATAAAAGTCTTTTAAAAAAAAGGATTAAGATTTCTAGTTTTAAACCCACTGGCTTGCTTATTTATGCGGTATTTAAGAACCTTCGACCTTTTTTGGGTAAGTTATATGGGGTCTCAGAAAAAATAATCGCTCTCGTGGCAAGTGGACCATCCCAAAGTGCACTTCGGTCTTCTTCTTTGAAAAACTGTATGGTTATGGTTGTCGTGAAGGTATGGATCTGTCATACTACACAGATAACTAAAACTTTTCATGGTTTTCAGCCATTTAGTATACTTTCAAATCAGGACACATGCATTTATTGCAGTTTAAAGAACTCAGAGTTTATTTGAACTTCTCGGCCTGATGTATTATGTAACCAGGAGCCAAAAGTATGTTCATCACAGATGAATGAGCTTGCAATTATAAATGAATAACAATTAAAAAGTTTGAGTCAGATTTAGCCTATGGATAGTTTTCTGTAACCCACCTGCATCCAGTCAACTTGTCATTTCTCTAACTGCCTGATTCTTGGCTCAAAACATATCAAGCAACAGTGGGTCAATGAGGTATTTCGGTCTTGAGTGATTGGTCATGGTCAGCTGGGCACACCTCTAAGACCCTGAGACACTGGCTCCCTGCTCTGTTCTCACTATCACAGTGAACAGCATGCAGATTGCAAAGGGATAGTTTTCTGGAAGCACACTGAAAGTTCAATGTGACTACTCTAACCTCTAGATGATGTATTTAGCGAGTGCAAGCACGCTCTAAAAACATAGTAATGACGCCAATACTCACATATTTATTGAGGTGTAGCCAGATTGCTTGTAATTTGTCCAAACCGACCATAATTTGAAGGCGATGTCATGCCAGCACGATTTTTACATTACAATATGAATTGAGGACACAGAAGTCCAATACACTCACCTAGCAGAGGTTAGGTTCACTCAAACATTTTGCTATTCACAGAGACTATGACTGCAGAGGTATCCCGGGAAGTAGCCAAACACCAACTTGTCGAGTGGAGAGTTAATTAACTATTGTCTTCGCACCTGCGCAGAGGGCCCATCCTGCGTTTTGGACTCCTGGGTAAGTCTTGTACCGAATAAGGGTTCAGAGATGTGTTACAAACTCCCCGTAATGAATAAGAATACGTAATGCTTAGGCGTTGAGGTATATATCATGGGGTGTTCAAGCGACACAGGTTTCAAAGCATAAATATGTGAAATCAATCGATAACAACAGGTTCATTCGCCGAGATCCGCAGCGGTTGAGATAAACCGGAAGTTGGCGTAACTTGCCAGCCTATCTGGGTGCCAACCGCCGAGACATTGGCGAATTATATTGTTGTTATATATCAATTTAGCATATTATACTATTTAAACTGTATCACATGAATGCCCCATGTTTGATACCTCGATATTTAGTGATTACACACTTTTGCCTGTTACAGGGAGTTTACGAAACATATCAGAACACACAAACGGTAGCAATCCGCCATCTACTAGTTTTCCGATCAGACAAGAGCTTCTCAGCCAATTAGATTGCATTACTTTTTTTCAAAGCACGTTGTAGAGGGATAAAAGCATGCCGTAATGGGAGTCAAAGCACACCTTAGTGGATGTAAAACACGCATTTTGTATCAGATCACGAACTAATACACACTTAGCAACATATCGTTGATATACTATTTTAGTTATTTCTATTTCTTGCAATTGATTACTGGGACATTCTTAAACGTGAGCGTCAAGTTGTAATAACAAAGAAACATGCATTATCATTTGAGTCCCATTTCCTTTTGTTTTTATTTCACATCTTTATGTAATACTGATATTAAGACATATTATGTGAGAACAAGATCATTAGATAAAAGGCCTGATAAATCCGTGTACACTACATGTAGTGTAATCAGTGGATGTTCTATGATCCGGGAACGACATAAACAACAATTAATAAACAAGAACCTACCGGATGCGCAAAAAGCAACAAGTTGTTAACACTTGCTGATAGAGAGCAAGGGCTATCAGTATTACATTGTTAAACTGAGCCATCGTTCAAAGGACCTTGGCGTCTTTTTACATCCCCGTCCTCGGGGAGTCTCAGAATGGATTGAACCGCTAAAAGACTGCCTGGGCGATGGGTGCCAAGTGAAACATGAGAAGTTTGTTTCAGTAATTTTCTGTACAGATGCAGATGTCGCTTTTGGCGGTTTAAGCATCTAGTCCTGTTCTTTGCTGTAGCGGTCTCCATAGTTATCATTTTCAATTGCACCGCGTAAATGAGGCTAATGAGCGGTTAAATAAATACATTAATTAGTAGCCTCAAAATGGGGACAGCCAGTATTCTTTGAAAAAAAATAGGGATTTTGCCTGCACTGTCCTCGTGCGAAAGTTCTGTTCCGCAGACCTTACATTGAAATAAGTAATAGATGCTTTTACAAAAACGTAGTTAATTAAGTGACAATACAACAACTTACAATATAAAGTTTATCCAGGCAATACATAGTAAGATCTATCTATAAGGCATGTCTAAGCAGACACAGCAAGAAAGAGAGCGTCACTTACTCTAAAGTTTCACATCGCAGACCCTGTGGTTGTTTACTACTGTTGGGTTCTTGTCTGAACTGCTCCTTGAGTGCAGACTGCTCATAGAGCTGCTCCGAGCAGGCCATGGAGTGCCGTACACCCCCCACACACAACAGACGAAAACACAGAGTGCCTCCAGGCTGGTCTACAACACCACACAACGCCAGGCCAAATGGCTGACAGCAGTGGCGGAGAGCCTTCCCTCCCTCACTCCAAAGCCCAGTACTCGGGCGTTGGTGTTGGCGCCAGTTCCTGCGAACACCCCCACACTAATTCGCGTGATGTTGTCCAGAGAGTGTCCTGAGTGTCTTTCCGTATGTCCGCCGACCATCTGTATCTCCGGACTCTCTCCCCACGTGCTCCTGTTGTGATGGAAAGTGGGGAGGGGTGGTAGGGGGCAGGACAGGAAGGCGCTGGTTGGAGCAGACGACATTTACGCCACCCCGCAGCGAGGACGTGATGAGCTGCCGCCCTCCCACCGCCCGCCACCGCAGTGCCGTCTAGTGTCAAAACCAGGCACCAGGCCTCCGTGGCACGGACAAGCATCACCGAAATGTGTGCTGCCACCTAGGATGAGTTTTGAACCATTTATCGAGCATGAGCAGCTCACACAACATGGATACGTATGTATGTTCTACTTCTGTATAATAGATAATATAAAAATTTCCAAACGATGTCAGATGGAACTTGTGAATGGCGTGTGATAACATGAGTCACCAACCACCTCATTGTAATTACATATACATGTATGTGGTGCTTTGTTAGATTTTACTTCGTTCCAATAGTACATGCAAGAATGACTCCCACTATCAAACGGTATATCAAAAGAAGATTTGATAAACAAGAGGATGAGTTTTGTAAATGTACCGTCCATGATTGTAATCTGTGTTAATACTTGGTAAAAATAACATTCAGAGGAACCTCTGCTTTTAGCATCGGTTCATCTGATAGTCAATTCTACTACCTATTTATCACGTACAGATACAATATACCTGTTTTCATATCATATACCTCGTGATATCTATGTGTAGAAAGTACTTGTAAAATGTTTATAATTGATTATATAGCTAGGTATGGTATGGTTGCCCTTGGAGGCTGAGTGTTAGACGAGGATTATATGTTTTTATGTGTATTTGGTAAATATGTCTGACCTGGATTCCATCTGACTAGAAGGTCAAAGGTCATGAGGTCATAACCTTTTATATCAGAATGGGAGTTTCAGCCGCACCAGGCCCCGTCGAATGTCCATGCAGTGAACCCTAAATACTCTGGTTCTGCGTCTCACCAACGAGTATAGAGTTGGTCTCACTTGGCAAACGCACAGAGACAAAAAGGGCTGGATTTGATTTGCTGAAAATGTCAGCCCAAATATCCTCATGGGTTGGGTGCCAATGATTGCTGCGTGCCGCCAGAAGGTTTTTCCCTAAAGGATCCAGTTCCCAGGAATCTTTAGCTATGCATATGCACATCCACATATATATATATATATATATAGTATATATATATACATAGAAATATATCATTATATAATTCGCTTATGTAAATATAAATTACAGCCAATGAGCTACTCACAGGTATTCCCTGCAGGACCTCATCTGCGCCTCCTCCACGTCACTGTTGTTTTCTCTAGATAACTGATGTGATAACCAGTGGTTCCTTGGTTACTCTTTTACAATCGTTTTAATTCTAATATATATATATATATATATATATATATATATATATATATATATATATATATATATATATATGACGAATATATATATATATATATATATATATATATATATATATATATACATATATATATGTATATATAGATATTTCATGATTTTGATTTATGCAGTACATAAAACAAGATCACCTTCTGTTTGTTTGGTTATTTTTTGTTGTTTTTTATTTTAACTTCGGCGGAAAACAACATCAGAGAGTATACTGATATTTCGGCAGGAATAGAGGGAAACTATGTTCCGGTGGGAATAAGTCAAAGTTACGAGGTAAGGCTTGGAAAAATTACTGCCCAAGGCCTTGGCCGCGGGCAGTAATTTTTCCAAGCCTTACCGAGTAACTTTGACTTATTTCCACTGGTACGTGGTTTCTCTATTCCTATATACCTTCAGTTGTCGGCTAATATCGATAAAAACAGAACGTCTCTGAACGTCAACCTAGGCAGTAAACGTCAACCTGGGCAGTAAACGTCAACCTGGGCAGTAACTTCAACCTGAGCAGTAAACAAAAGTTATTCCACCCCCAGCAGCGGTAAGTAATCGTAGGTTGTTCGCTCATAGGTATATAGGAATATATCATATGCGAATATAGAATTCTCGGGTAAATAATTGAGTAGCAACTGAGATTTTCACATGCTTCTTTCATCAGGATCAAATTCTGACTCTTTTCATCAGGATCAAATTCTGACTTGATCTGACCCCGGTTTAGGTGAATCGATATATACCAGCTGTGGTCACTGGGTGAGCTGCTCAGAATACTTCCAGAGTCCAGAGTCTAATATTCTCGTCTCTATCATGGCGTATCTGTCCAGGATATCACACCGCGCGTGAAAACAATCCTCTGCTTTGTCTTTCCAAAGCGCTATCTAGAGACTCTTATCAGGCACCATGTGTGACAGAAGCGGCCGATCGCTCAGCTGACCTAGAAAATGCGTTTGACCTCGTTTGAACATGTGACTTGACTCCAGTTGGGAACCCGCTGAGGTTATATGTAATCCACATAGAAAATAGTACGAGCATTTATCACCAGAATTTATCAGAAATCTAGCGGTTAGAATAACTGGGCAATATATGAAAAAGTATTATCTAATTTGGTGTAGTAGAGAATAAAACCATTTACTATTGCCTAAATTTTAAGCTGGTGCCACAACAGTCCAAAGTCGCTGATGGGGAAAATCATGGGGTAAAGTGTTTCATAAGCATTATGGGCATGCCATAAATCTTCAGGATAGTTTTAGATTGTTCAGGACAGATTTAGAGTGTTCAGGCTAGTTCAAGACTGTTTCGCTTTGGTTAGTTCTCCCGTCACTGTGGCTCACGCCGTGTCTGATACTATCGTAAAACTGGATGAGTTTTAATCTGGCCCAACGTATGCCACGACTGGAGTTTGGCATAGTGATTTCACGAGGCAGAGCCGAGTGAAGTCCGGAGACAAAACTCCAGGAGTGGAATGCTGTGGCCACGATTAAAGCGAATCAGGTTTTGACTTTATCCTACCTCGTCTCCTCGATTTGGAATATTACGTGATAAAAATTCTGTAAGCCACTAGTGGCATATAAAACTCCGTATGCCAGTCAGCGTGGCATCCGGAAACTCAATGTTAAGCCTATGGGATTTTATATTAGGGGTAGGATAAAAGCAGATTACGCCCATACTCCTTATCTGGGCTGATTTCGCAGACCTTTTCTCTCCATTGTGGCTCATGTAGTGCATTGCGTGTACCAGGACTTTTACCACTGTCTAGTGTTAAATCCTGTCGGGATCCCGGGTTCCGGTTTGGAACCTATAGGACAGTGCCAGAAATAAATGAGGGGAAGGTGGAGAGGAGTTATATGTCAACACGGCCTTAAAGTACACTTCGCCTGACAAGGATAGGGTCTAATTGAGTGACATGAGTGCATCGCTTAAAATATGGAGTAAATTTGTATGAACACATGTTAAACGGTTGTGTTAGCCACACATGATAAACATGATAAACAAATAGTGGTCGGGGATAAAGAGAGAAAGGCCGATATTATTATGCGAGACATGCAGAATACAAAAAAGAAATCCCTTATAGTATATCATAAAACATATGGTACATACAATACTATAGGAATGTAGAGAAAGAAGACTCGACAACCACTACATACAAGGTCCGCATATGAAATATGAAACAGTGAATATATCTAATATAACATACATCCGTCTTTCAGAGTCCTTGTCTCTATATCGATTGTACAACGCACAAGAACAATGGAGAAGCACTGCTAATAACTTTACTGGTACTAGTTAACAAATGTGTACATTCTTTGGAATGTCTCTGCCTTTAGCAGTTTCTGGCAGCAAGTGCGCTGTCCGATTCGGCAGCCCAGCTCCAACTGGCCACTCCTCCTGGAAGGGGAGCTCAGAGAGGGGTGAGGGGGTTTTCCCTGACGCGTGCTAGAGGAACTACTTTTAGAGTAGTGACAGGCATCACCCACCTCCTGGTGGTTATCACATGGGAGGCGGCCCGGTGTCGCCACAGTATCGTTATCTTTCAGCAATATTCATATCCCTAATCTTATGATCAATATCATTGTAAATAGTGGTATAGTGTAGGGAAACAACATCGTTGTTCGATACTCTGTGCTTTGTGCTTTCAAAAAGGGAAGGATGTTGATGAAGAATCAATTTATATCCATATTCTTACTTCTTAGAGTCCATGTCCTATGGGCCGTATGAGGCAGGCCAGGGAACCTGCTTACAGTCCAAGGTTGGTTGGATGGATAGGAGCGTGTGAAATATTGTGTTATTCTGTGTATATATCCTAATTGATCAATGCTCCTAAACTTTTGTTGAAGGTTGTATCTTATTAATGACCAGCAATCCGGTAGGAGGGGAATACTCCGAGATATTTTAACAGAGGGTGTGTAACTGGATGCTAAATGGGTAACAGCAATAACCCACTGACTGGATACCACCTTTTAGTTGTTCACTTTTGGTTAGAATTCCACATCCAATCATCATTCATCAAGATAAGCATGCCATTTACCAATCGATGCAGTATTGTACTAATAAGGAAGCTTGGAGGTCGTTTGGTATTTTGGGACAGTGAGAAGGATAAGGAAAATGAGAGGAGAGTTTTCTGGAAGGATAATGACCAGGATGGGAGAGTCATCGTGTTAAATGAGTGTTGTCCATTTGTTATTCTCCTTCTCCTGACCTGAATCCCTCGGAATGACAGTTCACGGTGGAAGTCTTTCTCCGACTGGTTGTTCTTTGCGTCTTTACGGGGGCTATGGGAGTGCGCAATTAAAAACAGTGATAATCAGTTCAAATCCCGCTCAAATTCCGTTTTCCTGTGTCTTTTTCAATGAAAAATTCTATTCTTATCATTCAATGGAGAATTAATCTTTAATTTACATATAATTGTTAAGATTCTGAAGGATATGATACAAACGTTTGCATTGATAATATATTGGTTAGTTGGCCTATTAGCAATAATAGAAAGGACACCTATTGATATGTCCTTCCAGAAAGATAGTTTTCATGACCGAGGTAAAGACAATGGCAGATTTATTAAACAGTCTGGTTTCAAGTCTCTGTCTTTCGCCATCCCTGTATATTAAACGTGGGCCGTCCTATTACAGTCCTAGAACTATGATATAACAGTCCAGGGGCCCTTTTTAATAATATAGGAGCGTAAATGAAGACCATTTTCTGTACCTCGTACAAGGGTTATCGTTTAATAGTATTTAAGTCTGTGTTTAATAGTATTTAAGTCTGTTCGCTAAGGCAGTATTAGCCGTCCATAGAGTCGTTCATAAGTGTTGAATAAAGTTAGCTCACATCGTCCCTGGGTCTGTATGGCATGCAGAAAAGGGTGTACATATACGATCATAGATTATTAAACATGTCCCAGATATTAAACGGCCCCCTGGATTCGTTCAGCCGAGGTCGGTGCCCACAGAAATGTCCAAATCTAATATTATCATAGATTTAAACGAACTCATCCTAGATTTAAACACCTTCGTCCAGCGGCCTGGTGGCGATCATATGTGCCACAGCAGGTAGGGCTACTGCTTGGAGAGTGTCTTATGTCATAACCTCGAAGCCAATCCTCCATTATTCTATTTCCTTTCCTGTGATTTTTTTTTCGAAATACAATGAATATAAATCTTGGTTTCTTTACGTTAGCTAGGAATATTTCTTAGAGCCTACATAGGAAAAAATTGCTTGGTTTGAGGCGCACCCCGAGTGATCTCGTGTGTGATTTAACCCGACCAACCCCTATATCGTATCAGGGGTTGGTTGCCAAACTAGGCTATGCTAGGCTGCAGCCTGGTGGCATCTTGAGTCTCCGTGAGCTAACTCGCTATAGGAAACAATGCAAAGTTCGATAAATTTCGATCTAATCAAGATATCGGGAAACGGTTTTATATCATTGCCCCCACCCCCTAACCCCTTCAATGTCCGGACAATGTCAACAGTGATTCTCACAGTGTTAACAGTGATTCTCACCCACTCTTCCGTCGGAGATCTTCGATGTAATTTATTGAAGATCTATATTTGGTACACAGTAACACTATACTGTTCTGGGAGCCTCTCTGGGTTGGGATCAAAGATACGCAACTCGAGTCGGTTTCTCTGCAGACTATTTCTTCTCCACTGTCAATATACATATACATGTACATTCCCCATGTCACATGTACATTTCGGCATTGTGAATAGTAATGACAACATTGCTGATACGGAAGTAGACAGAAGTATGTCATTTCAGTCTGAATCTGCCGCCGACTGCGCTTCGGCCTTGTAGTCTATATATAGTATGTCCATGGTAAGATTCCATGGGCAACAGGAAATTAGGCCCAGTCTAAATACGCTCTATGTAAAATCTGTAAATATTGCTATTTCCAGCCAGAATATGGGCAGGTCAGTAATTTGGTGGGCGAACAATCTAGTTGCTGTAGACGTGTGCGAGACGGAAATGTATCAACTGCTGCCCGATAAAGATTCTGTTTGTGACTTCTAGGGGCAGTTCGATTACTGCTACTGCGCCCATTGATAAACAACTCTAAGACTAGTATCGTCAGCTGACCTGGTGAACTTTGCCAGTGCCAAGTGTAATGGCACATTCCCCACGCTGTACACTTCTGAGATCTCTACACGCCCCAGTCCATATGGCGTGCCTGCTGTCTATGTGCCTGCTGTGTGGGCTGCGCTGGCTTTATAGTTGTGTATAAACAAACAGCTATGTCTTTTTGCTACAGAACACCTTCCTGCTGAACAAATACTCTAGTTCTGTGTATACAGCTGATATATTTGTATAGTTCGTATCGTTATGGAGATGCAAGTTTTGAGTCTGCATATGGTGTATTTTTTCGTAGTTGTCTGATGAATTACAAATGATAACAAGGACTTTTCTTTTATCATTCAATGACTCATATCACTTAGCCTCTTCAATCATCATTTAGTTATTACCTGGTATTTTGAATATCTATTTCCCGACGTCATGATCATGTTTGTTTGTTCACGTTATTCGGCAGTTCCATACCCGGAAAATCTTCGAGGGTCGGCTCGTGATTCTGATCTACAGAACTACTTATAATACTTTATTATAGATTGTCCGATGACAAAGTCTTTGGCCACCAACTTACAACATAGTAATTAATGGACCCCTGTAAATAATCTAAATCTATTAAGTGTATGTAATACATACTGGAATTTATGTTTATTCATTGGGTTTTTTCTGTTCGACTGCCTAATTGTCGAGAAAACATGAATATTCAAAGTATTTTCAACCCAATCACAAACGGTTGCTGATAGTCCTTGCAGCTATTGACCTAGTTTAGTTTTAGTCCATGTCTCCAATGCATACCCCTCCACCTACCCCACCCCTCCTCCCGAGAAACAGGGCCTGCCAGGCGTTAGTGGAAGTCCATGTTAGACTGGCTCCAGTCCCTGTATCCTATGGCTACCCTCCTCATTGGGATACACGGCCAGATTCATAGGCCAGGCAGAGAAGAATACATACTTTAATGAACTTTATGTTTCTTGTCTTAAATCATTTGATGAATGTTCATAATCAAAGACTTGAGCAAGTCTACCTCCCTATCTGCTGCGACCGCCTCCCGGGCTTTATACCCATCCGCCTTCACCCCACCACACTGGAGATAAATTATTTCTGGGCCTGCCGATCCTTGGAGGAAGTGAATATACTTAAAAGAAGTTTGTATTCTCATGAATGTCCATACTCTAGGACTTGTAAAAGTCTACTATTGACCCATCTGGCGTTTCCAAGTGTGTCCAACCTACTTTCAGGTCTTTCTCCTCCCAAATATTCAACTTCAGTCGTGAAACCCTCAATTTTCACTTTAAAATTACTCCAAAACAAGACACAAAATGTTGACTTTCCATTCCTTTTCGGGCTATTCAATATTGGTAAACAATCCATACATCATCAATGTTTACATCGTAAAATATGAAATATTATCCTCTGGACAGTCAGCAAGATGCAGAGTCTGTTGTGTTAAGCCTATAAGACATCGACCTTTGTTCCCGATTTACCCCAACCATCGGCTCGGTGAGAATCGGGAATAAAACGTCGATGTCTTACCTATCGGCATTATATTTCCGATTCTCACCGAGCCGATTGTCCTGAAAGACATCAATATGCCCACTTAATATAGCATAATGCAAAGTTTTATTACTTCTATTCTATATAAAATATCAGAAAACGGTTTTCAGCGAAAGGACAGGGTACAAGGAGACCACGTAGACGAGTTATTGTATAAAGCTTATATAAAGAAATTAAGCTCTGTTAAGTAATTCAAACTAGAAAGCCCAGCCCTCCACACTATTGAGCATGCGTAGAGTGCGGCTACCAAGGGCATTTATTCACCCGGGGTAGCGTGGGACACTGTTAGGCACTGTGTACATGTACACTGGACAACATTGAGGCAATGGTTGCCTATGACAGCTCTGCTCCAATGCTAAAGTACGCGTGCAGTGTTTGGACATCGCTACCTGCGGCGGGTGCCGGACTGAAGCTATAACACCGACATCTAGAGAGCTGAGGGCAGTCAGACACGCTTGACACTCAGCAGTGTACACATAGCGGTGATTACCAACTACGACAAGCATTATAGGCACTGCAATGACCACAACAAGAAGATATAGTATCTCATACAATATATACTCAATATCTATGTATATCTGTGCACCTGTTTCTGTGTATCTGTATCTACACTGGATAATCTCACTGCAGTTTGCACGTTTTATAATGAATTTGCCAGACCAGGTGAGAAAAAGTTGGCAGAGCAGTAAACTATGACTTGAGAGTCAAGGTTGCACTGGTGCTGTATAGGTTATTTGTAAACATGATTTGTGTGTGGAGGGGGGGGGAGGCATGCATGAGTACCATGTGTGTATCTATGTCTCTGTATTTGTATCTGTTTGTCTTTGCCTGTCTCTTTATCTCATTCTCTCAGTGTATGTATCTGAGAGTGAACATGTCAATGTGTGTGAGCTGTGAATCCTTTTCTGTCTGTGTATATCTGTCTGTCTGTGTATCTATATCTTTCTGTATCTCTGTGTATCTATGTATCTTTTTATTTCTGTGTAAACCTGTTCCTCACACATGATATAATAATTACACTCACTGTGAATCCAAGTTATAGTGTGATTTTTTCATGCCCCACGTATGGTGTACAGTACCGTAGCTCCCTACACACTAATGACCCTCAGGCCATTCAGCTGGTTGAGTATATCCCACCTCACTGAGCGCGATGTGGTGTGAGGACCGTCACTTGTGATGTGTGACAGGTACACAGGCCTGGGACTAGACTGGCCCCAGTCCCTGTATCCCTCCGCCTACCCCACCCCTCCTCTCCTCTATACAGGGACTGGTCAAATCGGTAATGGTGTCCGATTTCTGGCGCTGTTTAACGCCAGGCTTGTCCAGCACTCTCCATGCAGAGTTTCTTGTTACTGGTCAGGATATCTGCTTGCAGATAGATATCTGGGATTGTCTAGGTTTACGTTTGGCTTCAGTCCCTCTACCACTCCACCTACTCCTCACAGGGTTTTAATTGTTAACACAGTCCAAAGGCCGTCCATAAGCGGGATATATTGCTCTGATAACATAGCAGCCAAGGAACAGGAGGAGGCAGAGGGGAGGTTTTGGAGGAGGTGTAGAGTTACAGGGAGCAGCTGGGGTTGCAATCTACAGGTTTCTTTCTTAATGGGCAAGTCTTTGATTCCTGGACCAGTCACACCGCAACATACTTTATCATCATTTTGTTTAATCACGAATGTCCATAATCAAAGACTTGAGCAAGTCTAGTCTGGGACCTGTTTCACTAGTTTTGTGACATGTCTAGATGGTGTCTAGATGGTGTTTCCGGTTTCATAAGAACTAAACATTAGTCTTTATTTTGTCCGTTCTTGCTTGCACTGTTGGTGCCACTTTTCATGTCTATCTAACACTTTTGTCACAAAACTAGTGAAACAGGTCCATGATGTGTAGATTCGTCTAATTCTTATGTTTGGGGTCTGTCTTTACCTAAGGGCAGCTACTTGTGTTGTCACGCAACTAGACAACCCCATGTCTGTATGGTGTCATATACATGTCACGAAACTTGTGAAACAGGTCCCAGCTCTCACTGACCACGCTACGCTGACTCCTCTCTTACTGTGTGAGGGGCGGGTCTTATATTATTTTGTAATATCCTCAAGGAGTAATTGTTTTATATAAGATTTAATAATGTTCAAGCTCGTTAAGCTAAGTATTAATACTGTTCTATCTAACCAAAGGCCGTCCATAAATGTTGGGTTAAGTTGACCCACTTCGTCAATGGGTCTTGTTGGCGTACAGAAGAGTGGCTTTATATACGCCCACTCATCCAATTACTAGATGTTCCGTCATTCCCTTAAATATGTCCCACATCCAGGTGTGAATACCTTCGGGCTCGGTCCGTTCATCTGTCTCATATACCTCAAGACTTTTTCCAGTCTGAATACCTAATTCAAAGCCTTTATTTGTATCGGAATGTATCGGAGTTGTAGACCTGGAAACATATGTTACACCTCGATTAATACCTGGTACGTCTGAAATTTTTTTTATTCTAATATCCCATGACTTCCGTTATTGTATAGGAGAAGAGGAGATCCATTATTCAGTGTTCCTTTTTTTTGTTTTGGTCGATTTATTTTTCATTTTCCCATTAATTTATCCCATATCTGGGTTACAATTGATAAAATCTACTTCTACCAACGCCGCCCCGCCCCTTTGCTATAATTGAAAACAGAATATCAGAGAATTGTAGCACAATAAATATTGACTACCCACAAGGATCAAAGTGCTGCGTGACCTCTAAAATCATAGGCCTAGTCCCACTGGTACGATGCGATTTTCGCACGGGTTTTATTCCCCATCGGTGGCTTATCGACGGTATTTCTTTTCACCAACTGACACAGATTCATCGCACTCAATCGCAAGAGAAATCCAGGGTATGCCCTACTGGTGCGATGATTCCGCCGCAGCGCTTGTGACACCACCTGTGTACAGAGATGAAATATTTTGCGAGACCGAGAAGACATGGACAACAGGTTGGTGTCCGCCACGGTATGAGGCAGAGGGTTTGTGGGTACGGATTGACACGACTGATAAATTGGTGTGAATGAGACTCAATTATTTTCATCTGTGTTTTAAAGAGGGCAGAGAATTTGATATACTGAAAATAAAATCATGGAATTCCGTATAAAGCTGGAAAACTAACATCTCTATATGTATAGGCCTAGGTGTAGGCAAATCTCCGGAGGGGGTCTGGTGGGAATCATGAGTGACGATTCTTCAATTTAGCACCGCTTAACGATTTTGAGTCGTTCTCACCTATAATTCGTTCCATAAGGATACCAATATTCTAAATTTCTCGTTATAGCTTTGTCAACCTTCCAGAGCAACACTTCATGAAAAGTCCCATTACGCAAGATCAACACAGACCAGTATTTGGGATGGAACATCCCTAATCATTCAGCCTGGTTTGTCAAAGTGTCACTGTTACCTTCTTTATGGTAACTATAAATTTGTCTCTCGTCTGAGTTGGAGGAGGCTCCTTTCTGTTGTCAGGTTTGTTCGAAGAAACGGATCTCGCCTTGAGTCCACTAGGCCGGTCATTTTTGATAGGCTGGAGACATCTAAATCTAGGTGGGTTCGTTGGTCCTAGAAATGTGGGAAAAGCGTTACTCCTAAATCATCGGTTCGTGTCGTGTGGTATCGCTTTTCTCACGCTGTATCGCTACACCATAGTTTCAGTGATATAGGTGAAAGGTTCATTAGATTTTTAATTGAATAAAGATGGCGATATAGTTATGATAGGATCCACAAAGAATCTGGAGCAAAGAATTTGACCTCTGGTCGCTATTCTGCGATCCGTATAACGCCCAGGAACGCCCCCGCGGTGTTATGTGGAAAGTGTTATTCTTTAATGATCTAACAAAATACAGAGATCACAGAGGACAGCTTCTGTGAGAACTTACTGTGTGAAGGTGCACACTGAGGTAGTGGTCACGAAAACTTTTCATCTCTACTTATTTGCCCATCGTATGTTTTTACTTAATGAACTTCAAGGTCCCTTAATATCCTTTTCTATGGTAATACCGTCTCACGTTTAATCAAATAATAAATTCACATAAACTATAAAAAAAACTAATGACTGCTCTTTTTTTTAAATTTCAGTTTGTCTATTTCAATGTCATGGATCTCGCTAAATCTTCCATGGTTTCAGAAACTAAATTATTTGTTTGGATTAAGAAGGCATATATTTACATATATTACCTTTAAAGTGTCTTAGTAAAATATCACTGTATGGAACTCTTATGCAAATTACTTGTATATGTGTATGTACAATTTCCTTAAGGCAAACTTAGGAACATATTCTTTGTATGTGTAGCACACGTATAACATTTATGTCACTGGGTTTCGTATCTGGGATGAGATATCACCCAGAAAATAACCATAGAGAAAAAAGTAGGTCTTGTACGATTGAGCCAATGCGCTAATGACTATGTTACGATTTATGGCATTATACTAATTCCAAGTGTCACAGACTGAATTTGTTTTACAGACCAGCGAAAAGTTGTGACCTCATTCATTTCTCACTCTCATGGCTCTTCAGTCTCCAAGCCCAAGTCTGGTTCACTTTGTCCCAATATGCGGGATAAACTCCAACCGGAACCGAACTAATTTACACGCTTTATATGCGGTAGGTAACTAGCGATTCCGTCGCTAGATTCTATGAACGTGAGCGTTTGTTCTGGTGGCTAGTGTGATACCAATCATTTGTCTTAACTCACTTGAAGATGGCAGATCATGAATATTCCACTGGCCACCAGCAACCGCTTCAGTGACGCAAGTTTATGACCAGCATAGGGAAACCCGCCAAAGGAGGAACGAATATTATTTGCCACGACACAGATACATGAACTTGTTATCGGCGTTCAGAACTGTATGGATTGATATCCGGCAAGTGAATATTCCTATAGAAATAAATGGATTCTGTTTATCCACGTGGTGCAACACAAGATTTATACTCAGAATTAGACTTGCTCAAGTCTTTGATTATGAACATCCATTAAATGATTAATCACAATCAGAATAAAGTTCATTAAAGTATATATCCTTCTCTGACTGGCCCATGAATCAAAGGCTTGTCAAGTAGAAACAGAATCTCCTGTTTATGACCCCAAGCTACTCCCTGTAATCCTATACTTCCTCCTACCCCTCATCCCTCCCCTCGTCCAGTTCCCTGGCCGCCTGTGTTGTCATAGCAATAAATTTAGCCTACTGCTGACTGTGACCCGATTGAGATCAAAGTGAGAGGGTATCATCTCCCATCAGATATCTGACCAGTAATCATGATATCTGTATGGAGAGTGTAGGAAATACTGGCGCTAAACAGCGCCAGAAATTTAACACCATTACTGATTGTACCAGTCCCTGTATCCCAGCGAGGAGGGTAGACATAAGACGCAGGGACTGGAACCAGTCTAACTCAGAATCTGTAGTTAATGAACATGGCTTTGGGTGGGAGATGTGTTGATTTCTTAAACCTTCCTATATCAAAGGTTTCCGTCTGTGTCATTTGGGTATGTAGCGGCTGTGTGTTTTCTGATCGGTTTGTGCCCTCAGTCAACAGATCGGAGCACCGGATGTGACTGTAAACTCAAAGCAAACAACAGGGCGCTGTGTATATATAGTATTCAGACTCGAGAAGCCGTCCCGTGTACATGTATGGTTTTAAAGGACGTTTCAATATTTAAGTCTAGACTGAATCTGACCGGGTAAAATACTTCAAGTATGATTCTACACACCATCCCCAGATGCGCACAGTCATTTTGCCAATATAGAAACTTATAATAAACCAGTATTTTCCGAGCAGGGATTATTTTGGATGTTCTACATGTATGTTCCGTCCCGGCGCGATTGACCAGCGTCAGAACCCTTCAGGCAAGTTACGACCTAACCCCCGGGCGCTAGGCTGAGTATATGAAACGCGTGGCCTCTGGTGAGGTCAGTGGAGCAGAAGAGAGAGAGAGAGAGAGAGGTTCCCAGCACAATTCTTTTTTACCAAATATAGATCTCCAATAAAATATCATGTATCCAGTACTAAAAGTGGCTAAAACCCGAGATTCCAGTCACTATTACATTGTACCACATAGACTACTGGCTGTAACGATTACACAGCAGGAACAACGCACTCAGGCCGTATGGCTGAAGTACCTGCAGCATTATTATGAATAAATAATATAAAAAAAAACATTTACCCCGGACGGAATTCATATTTACATATATATTTACCCTGCTCTATCAAGACACTCCGCTTATGAAGGTGACTTTCGGAACGGAGATTGTCCCGCAACGTTTCTACTGTATATAGTATATATATGCAGAAAAAGACATACATACTCACAAAAAATCTTAGTCCAGAAACTGAGTGTAGACACAATGTAAAGGCAGGCAGAGTTTCTCGAACTAAAAAGATCTCTGATGGTGCGTCATCCATAGATAGGTGACGTTACCACCTTAGCAAGTGATACCGTGCTAGGGACCGCGTGTCTGAGAACACACTAAGCTTACTCAAAAATAATCAGAATAAGCGTAGATTATAAACACTGCAGAAGAGAACAACTAAGTATATCCGTCGCCATGGTAACAACTTACCTTGCCGTGGAGTAGTGGTTGTGGTGGGTTCGAGACGACCTAGAAGAGTACAGTCGGACGGCCGACGGAGACCGGCCCGGGGAATCCCAGTAGTAGGTACGTCCATCCAACGGCCGCCTCCAGGGCGGAGTAGACGCCAACAACAAAGATGTCTCTCATCCTCCTTGCTTTTCCCAAAACCTACACCGACAAAGAACCCTTCGCCACTCCCATCGGGTTGAAGATAGTAATCACAGAAAAACCGTCATGTATAACTCCTCCTTCAAGGTCGACGTACGTTTTCCTGGCGGGAGTTTTATCCCATTTCGTTGAATAGGGATGATGGAGGCACACTATCCGTGTTGTGTGGTGCCGCACAGAAGTGTGGGAGAGGCTTGGTATCAGGGAGTCTGAGGGTGGTGTTGGTGGAGCGGCCCAGTGGGTCACCCTGCCCACTTTTTCTCACTGGAGCACCGACCGCTGTGGTGAAGGCTCCCGGAGCACTGCGCCGCTCTGACCTCCCTGTGTGTGCATCTGTGTGTGATGCTGAGGGGTCAAGAATAGTATATATGTGTGACTGGCCTGGAAATGGTGCTGGACGCCCGTACATGTATGCGCGATCGGACCCTCATGCCGACCTATACTCGTTGCTCATATCAACAGATGGAGCAAGTAGCCGTCAGTACTATTGTATCTGTGAACGCCCCGGCTCGGCCAACCTACAATGTGACAAAAACTGTACACTGGATGTTCTTCTCGTTTCAGTATTTACTTACCATATATAACACTTTAAAAATAACTCAATTTCTGCAGAATGTACAAATATGGCGGGATGTTCTATATTAGTCATACGCTTATATCATTTATCGAATACCCGAAAATATTAGCATAAATTAACATAGTAAATGTGCGGAAGTGAAAGTCTACATAGATATTAAATGTACCGCCGGGTATATTAACAAGTAGAAAATTGTTAAGTGTGAAGCATGTTTCGACTTTCTAACTTTATCAATGTAATTCTTTTAGTTCCATTGCTGCATACATGGACAGGGCTTGCCTTTCTATGGGAGTGGTGGGGTCACACTCTGGTAAAGGACGGGTGCTATTAATTGGCTGGCACCTCTGACTCCACTTTCTCTCCACCAAAAAGGCCCTCAGCAGGCGGGTTTTTGCCCTCCAGCCGGCATTTGCTGCCGGGGCCAGCCGCCCGGCCGCCCCTAAACCCCTAAACTCTCCGAGCTGTTCCACCAAAGCCCCACGAGGCGACCAACAGGCGTACACAAGGCGCCCGGCGAGGGCCCATAGAGCCGGCCGGACCCGGCACGTGATACACTCGCAGCAGATTTGCTGCTGCCGTCTGGTGGACGTTGGCAGCATTAACGCACGCAAGCCGAGTTTCTCTATTGATCTGATAGGCGGCGCTACGACGCTCTGAACCCGCGAAAGCCACTTATCGAGCAGAGCAGTATGTCGGCGTGACGGGATTTGTACGGGAATGGTCAGAAAACGTCAAATAACCGCGGAATTAAAGGTTAAATCGAACAAAGAAGGTAAATAAAGATAAGGCTTGATGATATGAATGTGTATATTCGACTCTGGTGCTTATATTCTGCCCAAACTGCCGCAACTGTCAGAAATATCGGTATTGGGATACCATCCGCGGGCCTGCCAGCTCAATATTGACGGTGTATATCGTAGTATATGCTGGCGAGCATTCAACGCGCGCCCGGGGAACAGCTCTCGGCGTGCTATCGGCATCACTCTCGATGTAGCTCTTGGCACGCCGGCTGACCTGCCGGGGGCTTAAAATCAAATGTTTTCCTCTGGCATGGCTTGCGGGGGACGTTGCGCTCATAATGTCCGGCTGCCCGGCCGGCCTTCTCTGTGGTTATCACTATATTTGTGGTGGAACACCTCCAAAATGGGCTATTGCACTGAGTATTGACCCAGGCCGGCGGCTGGCAGGGGCCGGCCGTGAGCGGCCTATGAGCTTCATGAGCTGTTCCACCAAGCAGATTATCGCCGTCGGCAGGAGGTTTGGACTGGCTATTGCCGCCGAACGCCAATAGGCGACCACAAGGCGCCCGTCCTGGGCTTGTGCTTCATTGGTGGAATAGCCCCATAAGGGAGCGTTCATTAGTTATAGCAGGAGACACAGTTTGGTTGTTTTTTTACCTCGATTGGTTAAAATAAAAGTTGCCCCCCCTTCCCAAAAAAAAAATGAATACCCAAAAAATATTCCCCCTCCCCGAGCGGAGACAGCATTCCCATACAAATCCCAACATAGCACAACACTGCCTTTCTCGATCACCGGATTTTGCACATACAGAGGGGCGCAGTGTATGGAGACGGGTTCGAGTCACCCATGAGACGTTTAGCATGCAGGACGGGGTTATGCTACAAGAACTCAATAACCATGTCTTTCTCGTTCTCACTGCAGTTGGTGCATATGTATATATATATATATATATATATATATATATATATATATATATATATATATATATATATATATATATATTGTAAGACAGTGACGGAGATTTTTGGAACAGCATCTTTGGCCTCTGATGAGTCAGGTGCTCGTTCTGGTTCTGGTTCTGGTTCTGGTTCTGACTCTGGTTCTTGTTCAACTATGACAGCAGCAGCAGTCTCAGCAGTATCAGGTACATCAGGCTGGTCATGAGTGTCTGTTACAGCAGCAGTTGCCCTCTTTTGGCCTTGTCTCCTTTGGAGGCATTGCAATGGCTTTAGTAGGTCTGCTTTTCAGCTCGTGGAGATGCATTCGCTACAGCTACTGGAAGTCGAATGAAGGTCCATCTGTATGCACAACCACCAGGATGGGCCCTTGCAGGCCTTGGGGTGCCGGGCTTCCAGACATATCAGAGCATGAGTTATCGCCAAGCTCAGAGGTCCCAGGCACTCCATAATCACACATCCTGATTAGTGAAGACCCACCAAGGTCCATTGCACCCTGTGACTGAAGCCCCATTCCACTGCAGCCCAGGACGGTTCTCATTAATACCAGGGACGACATCCCAAATTGTTTTGTCAGAGCTGCTCACTGGCCAGTGGTGTGCCGGTGGCGAGGGTGGGTTACAGTCATTCACGTTTCACAAACTCAGAGCACTATGTTCCCCTACGTCAACCCTGGCACCACACCGGTGATCCTCTACCGGGGTCTTGGGGCCGCCGGGGACATGGTGTAAATGTAGCAGCAGTAAGGGTTTGCTCTGGTGGCCAGTGTACGGGTGTTAAAGCACTAGCTGGTATCAATGTACAGTGCTAGGGGATGGGCAGATTGTCATCAGAACCGACGTTCAGTCTTTGGCCACCATCATTATTAGGAGAACTCAATTAATCGGTGGCGTTTTCGTCAGCCAGTGGAAAATGGCTTTAAGACCATTGCATTCGTACTTCTGTCGCAACTTGTTTCAACTGCATTTGTCACGTTTATCCCGATTTAAATTTCTATCATGTCCACATACATCTCGTTGACTACAGTACATCTATAAAGGGTATAAATTACCCTTCGCCAGTCATGGCTGGCTTAAAAAGATAATAGAGAATTTTGTTGACATATCACAATAAGAGAGCTAATACCTGAGTCATATCAAACAAATACACAGTTGCAAAGTGTTGGATAATAAAACTTTAGCACTAGAGAGTCATGAAACATATTACATAAGCTCCCAACTACATTTGGTGATAATTAGTCAGTAGCTCTATGCATGATTGAGGCTAATTGGAAATTGTAGGTAATTCTACGGGCGGAATTGGTGGCGCCACCTAGCGCTTACGCGATCGACTTCGCAGATGCTCAACATACTCCACAGAGGGCGCCTCCAGCGATCTTCACGCCAGCGTCTGATTCGGAAGCTGATTTTGGTGCTCACTCAAATCACTCGCAAAGATGGGTAAAAACACTCCAAAGAGTAAAACAAAGGACCAGACAAAGTTAGCTGAGGACCAAGACCACGATGATGTCGTTTTTAGCGACAGGTTCGCGAATTTCCACAGAAGATTTAGCGTTTTGGAAACGGCCCTCGCGGAGATAGCGGCAAAGCTGAAGGGCAATGGCGCCTGCACGGATCCAGGCACTTCAGCAACTCAGACCACTTCACCTCCCTCGATGCAAGCGCCAACGGCCGAGACATCTCAATCACGAGTTCTCCAGGGTATCACAGACGGTATGGAGAATGCCGTTATTGACGCGGGAACGTCGGCCTCTACGCTGGGCATCATGGCACCCGACAACACGGCGGCAGCGCTCGGGCAGGCGGCATCCCCGGTCATCACATTCCAAGCTGCGCTCATGGAACAGAGGCGGGCGGCAGCCTTGGTCCTGCCTATGACCGTTAGGCCGGCTAGGCCCGACGACGAGGTGGAGGATCAGGTTTGAAAGATACTGGAGACCACGGCCTCGAGGGTCAACGAATCGGGTAAATACAAATTCTTTCCCCACCTGTATGTGCATCGAGGCCCGGAGAGAGCAAAGACAGGCCTGAACGAACTAACATTGGCTGAATATGCATGGGCATTGTTACGCATTATAAATGATACTGATTTCCCCCCCCCCCCAGTATGTGGCCCCCCTAGTGGCACACCTGGGGGATGTTCTCGCAGGTCCGGCGCTGGTCCGAGAGGATATTTGCTATGGTCAGCGAAGGCCGCCTACGGTTAGGCTGGCTCAAGGACAATCGTATACAACTCCTTAGGGTGGCGATTTCTCAGGTGTATGCCGGCCGTATAATCTATGCTGGCGATGGATCGAAGGGCAAAAAGGCTAGGGATGACACAGCAAGGCCATGCCAGGCATTCAACAAACCGGGGGGGTGCGATAAGGCCCCCGGGCACGTGGAGTCGGGCATCCGTATGAATCACATCTGCGCCTACTGTGCTGTGTATACGGGGGTATCCAACGGTCACTTGGAGATAGCATGTAGGGTGAAGCAGAGGAATTCAAGCGCGGCAAGTCCCGCAAGCGCGCCTCGACACCCGGATCAAGTCTCCACCCCCCCCCAGGGTTTTCGTCGGTAGGCGAGGCGACACCTGATCCGTCCCGCCTCGCTTCGGCTGACTTTGTACAGGATTTATTCGTTAGTTCTTCCGTGCCTACGGCCTACAATTCGCCTACGGCAGTTACATGTGTTACGGGGGGTCGTGGCCGTTGCTGTCCCGGTCCGCCCCCCCCCCCCCCCCCCACTGATTACTACGTTGAAACTACCCTCCACGTCCACAACGTCGGTGTGTCGAGCGCCTCTGCCGATGAACCGCTAGATGGCGCCACAGGCGCGCAGACAGATACGGCAGGTGGCGCCACGGGCGGCAGCGATGATGTGGCAGGTACCCCCCCGGTTCCTCGGGTTGCGCCCCTACGTTGTGGGCCTGCCGCGTACGCTACTGTCGTCAAATCTATCTGGCCTCGCCCCGCCCCCGGTATGTGGGAGGGGCACGAGGCAATTGAGAGGGCTTACAGCCAGGTTCTGGTCTCAGGCCTCCCGAATTACCTCGGGGCCCGGGTCCCCGTCCCCTCGGGCATGCAGATAGATGCATGGAGGGTGGCTTTAGTCGACTACCACGATAATCAGGTTGTCGAATTTCTGGAATACGGCTGGCCGTTGGGCTTCACAGGCGCGAGCCCCCCCCATCTCCACACCTCGCAACCACGCATCTGCGGAGAATTACCCCAGCCACATCGTGGCCTACCTGGAGAAAGAACTCAGGGAGGGAGCATTAGTAGGCCCGTTCGGGGGCCTACCCTTCCGCCCCTGGTCGGCCGTATCTCCCCTCATGATTCGCCCAAAGAGAGGTTCCTCCAGTAGGAGAGTGACAGTCGACATGTCCTTCCCCCCCGGGGGCGGGGTCAGCGCGGGCGTGGAGATGGGCCCCCACCTGCCGTACGCCCAGACCTGCACCCTCCCAACGGTCGCTGACCTCGCAGAGAGGGTTCGCACCTTGGGGGAAGGGGCGTGGCTCTGGATGGCCGATATGGCACGGGCCTACCGCCAGCTCAGGGTGGACCCGTGGGATCTCCCCCTGCAGGTCGTTGCGGCCGACGGGAGGTACTACATCAACCCGTGCTGCCCGTTCGGGGCCCGCCTCTTGGCCTCGGCCTGCCAGAGGGTCACTCGTGCCGTCACGTTCCTCCTGAGTTGGAGGGGCCACCATGCATTGTCGTATATCGATGATTTCACGGGCGCCGAGGCCACACGCCAGGAGGCGATGGACGCCTACCGCGCCTTCGAGGACCTTGCGAAGCGCTTGGGCCTCGTCCTCGCCCCAGATAAGTCTAGCCCTCCTGCACAACGAATGGAGTGGCTTGGCATCGACATAGACTCGGTCACGATGACCCTACGCATCCCCGCCGACCGTCTGGCCGACGTAGTGAGGGAGTGCAAGGTGTGGATTTCTAGCAGGGCCATCACTCGTGGCCGCCTCCAGTCCATCGTCGGTCGCCTCATATATGTGGCCCGTTGCGTATCCTAGGCCCGAAAGTTTGTTGCCCGCGCCCTCACCTTCCTCCCTCGGGTCCCGGGCACAGGCGTGGCGACCATTCCCGCCTCGGTAAAGGAGGACTTTCGATGGTTTGTGCGCTATGCAACGGCCGCCAACGGCGTGGTCCTGGTATCCCCCCACAGAGAGCCGTTTGACATTTTTGTTACCAGCAGGGACGCGGTCATTGTCGCTGAGACGGCCGGTGCTCGCGTGCGCCAGGAGGCGCCCGGCATCGCGGCCGCCCTCGGCCCGGGGTCACGCTTCCACGCGGCCGCATTCTGCAGGGCATCGCTACTCTCGGCTCGGGGGCCCCGCCCAGGTCGGCCCTCGTCATCCATACGGACGACATGGCTCCGGTTGAAGCCATCGCCACGGGCCGGACCAATGACCCGGTCGTGGCGACCATAGCTCGTGAAATATGGCTGGTGGCTGCTCTATGGGATGTGGACGTCAGTTTTGTTTATGCGGCCTTCGTGGAAGCCATTGTCTCTGGCGGCCGTTCCTGTGTACATATCAACCCTGTATTTGATATAGATGTTTTTGCCTCTATGCATTCTAGGCACCGGCACCCCCCTGCATGCCCAGATGATGGCATCCCTGGCATCGGCTGAGGCAGCCTCAACTCGCCAGAATCACCTCATTCAGGCCCAGGCCTACGTGCGTTTTGCCGTTTCCTCGGGATTCGATCCTCGATGGCCGACCGTCGCCTACGGGGCCCTCTACACCCAGGCCCTTGCCAATTCCTTTCGGGCCCAGGCAACGGCCGCCAACTACTTATCAGGAGCTCGGACCTGGATACGCCGCCATGGCTGGGACCCGGCACCGCTATTGGCGGACGAGGTCCTGGTGGTTCAGCGCGGGACCAGACGCCTCTCCACCCACATTCCGGCACCGGCCCCTGCAGTTCACCTTCAAGAACTCTGGCTCGTGCTACAATACTTATCCAGGGCCGGGCCCTCGGCCCTCGTCCTCTGGCCGGCTCTGCTTATTGCCTACTTCACTTTTCTATGGGCCTCGAACCTCGTCTCTCCGTCACTGACCTCGTGGGGAGGCCCCCACACCCTTCAGCGAGCGGATCTTCAAATTCTACCTGGACTCCTCAGGATCCACGTGAGATCGACGAAGACACGGTCACATGCGGCCCCCCCTCATGTGGTCGACCTCCCGCGCTTGGCGGATCCGCTGATATGCCCGGTAGCCGCCTACACGGACTATGTCGCGGCAGTCTCGGCGCCTCCCCGGGCCCCAGCATTCATCCTGTCCTCGTCAATGCCGCTTACCTCTCGGCCGTTGTGCGCAGTGTTGTGCGCCGCACTGGCGGCCGTGGGATTCCCGGTGGCCGAGAGGGTCACGCTCCACTCCTTGAGGAGGGGGGCAGTCCACGATGCCATGGCTGCGGGGGTGCCCCAGAGCGTGATATCTCATCATGGCACCTGGAACAGTGCCTCGGGCATTAGGCCTTCCCGGCAGTTCTAAAAAGTTTGGCATTTATGCCTATGCCCTTTGGCATAATTTCTCACATTTGAGAACCTTTTAAATTTCAGGATTGTTTACTATGGACACTCAAATATTCATGTTTTATCTAAGATTACGATGTTGGTACTTACCTGTAATCTACTGTAGTATGACGACATGAACTTTTTCCGTAAGAATAAATATCCTGTGATTCCAATTTCGCCTTCGTTATAATTGAGGCTAATTGGAAATTGGAGGTAATTCTACGGGCGGAATTGGTGGCGCCACCTAGCGCTTACGCGATCGATTTCGCAGATGCTCAACGTACTCCACAGAGGGCGCCTCCAGCGATCTTCACGCCAGCGTCTGATTGGGAACCCGCCCACCCTCACCTTAGCGTCAAAGACTGTTCCTCTAGGGCTTTATGCCTATGCCCTTTGGCATAATTTCTCACATTTGAGAACCTTTTAAATTTCAGGATTGTTTACTATGGACACTCAAATATTCATGTTTTATCTAAGATTACGATGTTGGTACTTACCTGTAATCTACTGTAGTATGACGACATGAACTTTTTTCGTAAGAATAAATATCCTGTAATTCCAATTTCGCCTTCGTTATAATTATGGTCCAATCCATCGTACAACCCAAGGATAACATAGGTCATTGCAATTATATGATCCACCATTCTCAACCTTTGCTGTAGGAGAGGGTCAACTATGGTCGACCAAATCCAACATGTATACCAAGAGTGAGTATAATTATGAATGAACTGAGCGATGTCCATACACAAAGAAAAGACATTACAGTATATCACTGAATGTGTTACGCAATCCCTCAACGCTTTCTATCATCGAATTCGCCACATCCACCCAAAAATGCACGTTCGAGACCAGGATGTATTACAACATGAGCACTATTGCTATATCTCTATCAGTATATTACTAATGGATTATGTTTGTATTTGGCCTAATAATGACCCGCATATGGTCGTTCTGCATGTTTACCTGTTTACATCACCTGCCAGTGTATACAACGACATCCTGTCCGGTTAATTCTACTAAAACGCCCACGTTGGAGAAAATACTGACTTAATCATAATGGAAATGTATAGGTATAGATTATCATGACTTTTATTTTATGACTAATTTCCCGAAATGAAAATAGATAAAGCGGCTTGGAGGTCGACTGGCAGCCATTTCAGGAACCCTCCCAGCGGGAGGCTGATACCATGAGCGACATACCGCAAGGAAAAAGATGAAACATGCTTCATTTGAAAATCTCAAGAGAAATCTCAAGGAAACGTTAGCGACAAACTGACACCCTGTGACTGAAGCGGGGGTGAAAAGGGGGGTGAAAATGGGTGGTATGATGTCCAGGGGCAGTACCCAGAGGGGGGTGGGTGCACGTGCCCCCTGTGCCCCCCCCCCCCGAAACTCTCTCAAGAATGGCCTGTTCTGACTGAAAATTCTCTAAATTATATATGCTTTTATGAATTTTGTTTCTATCTATTATAGCTAAAAGGTTACAGCAATATACAAGAATGAGCCATTTGCACATACATAAGATATTGAAATCTATCTAGGGGGTGGGGTGGGGGCACATACTTGAGGGGTACATGTAAAGTAGTTTCAGGTGTACCCCCCTCCCCCCACCTCCCCCCATCTAAAAAGAAATATCCCTTCACATGCCCTTGTTACCAACTAAGCAGCTATGTCCCTGAAAGAGAGAGAGAGTTCTTCAGAGTACCCCCTGGACTCCCAAAGAGGCACTTTCAGAGCCGTTGCAATCTTCACAAATAACCTTAAGTCAGTAACCATTCTGGTCACTGAAACAAAATCCAAGAGAAATCTTGTATGATGTATAAAAGGCACGTACTTCTGCAGGCTTTGCCCCCTGGGCCCCCAGATGGATTTTGCCACTGGACCCCTGGGGGGCGTTACATAAGTTTGTCGCCAAGACCATCGCAAACGTTTTGCGATGTAACTTTTTAGCGATCCTGTCTTTTTTTCTGTTACAATTGAACGCTCACTCACGATTGCTGAGATATCGCTACACTGTTTTTAGCTACAACTATGAAAATTTAGTGATAAATTTTAGCAGGGAATTCCCTTGGGACATCATAGGTTGGGAGGTGTTTCCCAAGTTTTCATTGCTATCTGGCCTGTTTTCAGTCACAATTATCGCTGGCAGCGATTATTTCTTTTTTTTTAAATTGTATTTATTGTTTTCTATTTTTACACACACAGACCCGTTCTCTCACTGTATGAGGGGCGGGTCTATATTTCATCTTTGTAACTTGTTACAAGGTTTAAAGACCATCGCAGAAAAATCATCGCTGTCGCTAAACCATGAAAAATGGTCTTAATTGACTATATGATGCATAGGTACAAAATAAATGGTATTTCACCAATATTTTTCATAATTTCATCTTGAGGGATGTAACAGTATGATGTTTAGGAAAAAAAATAAAACGATAATATGGTTAAAAACAGCTTTTGTGGGGAATCGCTAATGCGAGACCCAACCTTGGGGTCGGGTCGGGTTTTTCATAGCTAATGACCTCCAGCGATAAAGTCTACGATCAAAAGTGTCTTTTTGTAATGGGCGTAGTTGCTAAATTTCATCGCAACAATTTTTTTTGGTGATTGCCAGCGATGCAGGAAAATCAATGAAAATTTGTCGCTATAACTACTAATTGAAACTGGCCTTTACATAAATAACGACAACTATGAAAATGTACTTTAGCAATTCGGATCGTTTCAATTAGTAGATTTGTTTCCAGGTCTTATTATAGATATGCTTTCTTTTCAGTTCTCTTACAAAGCGCCTATGCTAAATTGTTCTGGATTCGTTCTATAATATATGTCAAATGGCCCCTTTTGTGAAATTTCGGTAATCCTTTAGATTATCATATTTTCTAAGAAGAGCCGTTCTGACTACCATCAGTTGGGCATATCAAATGGTACCGTGATAACGTACGAGCTTTATGGTTTACGTCTTCACAACATTTGCCAGAATCAATTTACGAAGATCCATGACAACAAAGAAAACTGAAATGTAATGTCTGCTGGTTGTCTCTGGTGTATAGGGCTCAGCCTACGCATATTCTTGTTGGCTGGGAAGCAAACTATGTGCTTTCATTTCGACTTCGGTACACTGCACGAAAACCACCATTTTACATATATATACGCCATCGCGATAACGCACGTATCGGCTGTATCGTGCCTTGTTTATATTTATATACGCCTCTTATCCACACCTGCGTTTCCATATGTAGACGCGCGCGACTTGGCTGTATTTCACGCCTGGCGTATCCAAGATAAAACTTACTCTGTGCGATATATATACGCCAGGCGTATATGATACCAAAAAATTGCGACCCGCAGCCCGCCCCATCCTGTGGGTATTGGTAGAGGATGCACCAACACTGACCCGCCACCCGCGACTTCCCAACACCACCAAAACATAATGCAGGGTTTATTATGTATAATTAATCAATTTATACTCTATCAGGTTTTATGAAAGTTTTATAAAAAAAATTGGTAATATAAGATTGCAATTTTCATATAATACAGACTTGGATGGTTAATGGCAAATGGAATATGCTACCACTGATGTCCCCAAGTGGCAGAGGTCGGAATTATTGGATAGTGGTGTAAATAAATAGAATCAGGCGTATATATGACGTATATAAGACCGCACCATGGACACGTATATACGCCACTAGATAAGGCGTCTACGAGACGTCTAATAGGTCGAACTTCTAGACGCAAAATCCTACTGTTAGATGCATTTCGAATACATATGTAAAGTGGTAAGTTTCGTGCAGTGGTATAAGACGGAGTGGTATAAGACGGAGACCCTGAATTTTATAGCGTTATCACATATGATAAAATCCTACACTACATCAATAATTCATATTATCAAGTTTTCTAGGTCTGATATATTATAGAAATTTAGGTCGTAGCAACTACTGGTCACGGCAATGACGGATACATAACACATAACGGATACGTAAGATAACGGAGAAACAGCATAGCGCAATGATGGGATTTCGAATCTATGGTTAAAACACCTCAGAGTCATCCGGTATCTCAACAGTGGTCCAATGTTAATTCCCACAGATCGAACCAGAGGGAGGTAGAGTGGTATCGTTCTCACTGCGGAATCGATTGATTCCTCTTTTGTCAGATAGATGGCGCCAGGGGACGACATACTAACGTAAGTGTGGCTAAGTCTTGCCGGATGATGCTCACAGAAGAACCATATATATATTTATATATATATTGCGGTATCAGGAAATCTCTGCTATACCTTTTGCATTGTGGATAATTTCAACGCTACTTAAGTGTATGTTGTCAAAGAAAGGTGTTGCCACTTGGTGGTTTAATTATAACAACTGAAATCTATAGATGGATGCCCTGCACGAAACTTACCGCTTTACACATGTATCCGAAACGCGTCTAACAGTAGGATTTTGCGTCTAGAAGTTCGACCTGTTATCCGTCTTGTAGACACCTTATCTAGTGGTGTATATATGTGTCCATGGTGCCGTCTTATATACGTCATATATACGCCTGATTCTGTTTATTTACGCCACTATCCAATAATTCTGACCTCTGCCACTTGGGGACATCAGTGGTAGCATATTTCATTTACCATTAGTTATTAAGTCCTTGGTATATGTATCAATCCAATGTTATATTATAAATTTTGATTATAAAATTGTTCTAAAATCCCATCTATTATCTCTTCATTAAACACATAGGTTGAGGTCGTGGTCGGCGGGTCAGTGTTGGTGTATCCTCTACCAACACCCACAGGACCGGGCGGGCCGCGGGTCGCAATTTTTTTTTTTGTACCATATATACGCCTGGCGTATATATATTGCGCAGAGTATATTTTATCTTAAATACGCCAGGCGTGAAAGACAGCCGAGTCGCGCGCGTCTACATATGGAAACTGTCTCGTAGACGCCCGAAACGTAGACGCGTATAAGAGGTGTATACAAATATAAACAGGCCACGATACAGCCGATACGTGCGTTATCGCAATGGCGTATATATATGTAAAATAGTGGTTTTCGGGCAGTGATGATACAACTAATGATATTGATTAAGCATTGGGCAAATGACCCCAGCAACGTGAAAGAGCCCACGAGATCCACTAGAGCACAAGAAAAAAAAACAATACTACACATTGAAAAACCGCGAACTGAGAAATATAGTCGTTCTCCCATATACCAAGGAAACAAACTGCGTAACCTGATACCAAATTATATTCAAATACATATAGATATATCCTATTATAAAATATTCATAAAGGAATTCTTACTAAACAACCCCACAGTTTGGTATATAGAATTTGTTTTCTAAGTGGGCAACTGGCATTGGTTGCATGCAACAACTGTTATTTATCTTGATAATACGATACTACTGATATAGCTCATCCTCCTCTATCTCTATTGTCCTGTATATGTCAAAATTTCTAATGTCTACTAGCTTGATGTCTATTCACAGAATTTACATGTAAAAACGCCTTTACGGGGTGAATTGTATCTTCTTACTTGAATAAAAAAAGATTTAAAAAAATCCAGTGTATAATTAACTTAATTACATGGGACTTGCTGAAAGTGCATGATATCAAAGTATATTGCATGTTTTGATACTTCAGGACAAAAAAAAATACATTCCATTTATTTGTTCACTTCTGATAACTTCCACAGCAATCTAAGAATCACACAATTCTTTAGCATGTCTAAAGCGGCTGATCCACTAAACATGGTTTTGAACCTCCAGCCGGCACTGCTCACAAGGGCTGTCCCTTGTTCTAATTCTCTAAATTATCTGCCCTGATCCACCAAATTCTCTATTTCTAGCTCGCCACAAGATACACACACAGTGCTCGGCAGGCACCCAGAGAGTGGATCCACCAAGCCTTAGGGTTGGCTGACACCGCCCACGCAATGGACATCGGCGGGTTCACTGCTGCGGCCTGGTGGATATATCCGCACTAACGTGCAAGCCGCATTCCCGGTTACGCTGGCAACCAGAGCTACACAATATTAGCTCTGGTCGGGATAAATCCAGATGTCGCCTTGACCCTTTGCTGGTTCCCACCTGTATAGTACTTATACCTTCAGATAGAAATACGCCATCTGGTGAATAATGGATGCATTATGTTTGTTATTCTATATCATAACCTCGAAGCCAATTTTCCATTTTCTTTAATAATTCCTTTCCTGTGTACTATTTCATAATATTTTGAATGTAATATGTGGTATCTTTGTCAATTTGTTAGCAATGGATATTTCATATTAAGTATATCTGCTTTTATAGTATACATAGAATGAAACTCGGTTTGAGGCATACACAAAAGGGATACCCAGGGGATACCGTATGTGATTTAACCCGACCAACCCCTATATCGTAGAAGGGGTTGGTTGCCAAACTACATTCCCGGTGTGACCAACGTCCACAAGACGGCAGCAGCAAACCCGCCTCGTCTTCATCGCCTCGCCGAAAGCCGAACACCATTTCTCAATCATGTGTAGCCGGCCGGCTGGAAATAAGGGGCTCTGATGGATCAGCTCAGACATTCCAGGAGCGTCAGAACATTTTGAAAGTGGGGCGGCAAACTGAAAAATTGCTGACTTTTGTCTTGGTATGAAGTCAAACTTTGACATTGGCCTGTTCCACAGGATTTACCATAAATCTGTGAAAAGTCTGTGAAAAGTCAGGTCTTAGTCTTCATTACACGTGAGAAGGTCAGACTTTGACATTTTTCCACAGTGAGAAGTCAGAGCTTAAACATCATTGCATGCTAAAAAGTCAGACTTTGACATTTTTCCATGGTGAAAAGTCAGAGCTTAGCCATAGTTGCATGCTAAAAAGTTAGATTTAGACATTTTTTTATGTTGAAAAATCAAGACAGTATTTACACATGATTGAGTTAAATTTGAAGGTGCTGACTTTTTTGGGGGCTGGCAAAAAAGTGGGGGGGGGGGCGCCCACCTTACCCCCCCCCCCCCCCCCCATGCTGTAGCCACTGCATTCTGCTGACCTCGGGCCTGCCAGCCGACAGATATCAGCGACGATCGTCGGCTAGATGTGAAAATCCTGTCGCCGGAGCGTCTGATGAACTTCCGCTGGGTCTGTTTTGGTGGGTCAGCCGCTTTAGATCTAACCTCCAAACACAACGAGGAGATCGATTCCTACCTTCCCCTCAAGGTAGAGAAGGCTGAAATCTCTAAAAGGATTGGGAAAGTGTTGAAAACCATCAATCCCCGACCTCAACAGGTCTACTTCCTCCCCAAAATATAAATCCCAGCAGTCCCTTGCGCTGTGAGCACGTCTCTTCGAAACATCTCTAAAATGTCCCACCTCCCCTTTACTATTGATGCAAATGCCATTGATATGAGACTTTTGTAAAGGTTCAATTCAGTATTTTATATGTATGGGGGATATGAGATCTTGCCATACACCCGTAATTAAGACACTTTGGGGGGAGACTTGAACGAGGGTATTCACTGCAGGTGACACCCTATAGAGGTCTTTTTAATAACTTATCTCTTCATTTATTACAATAAATGAATGAAACTGAATATTAGAGTAATTCTCCATCTAACACTCCCAGTTTGTATTTGAGTTATAATGAACATATTTTCGCTAGTTTGCATTAATAAATTGTTTTTGTATTTATGAATCACCAACGATACCCCTATGGGTGTTGCCCGCCATGAGACATGAATGAGACTATGAACGATGTGGGCCACCCCCACGATAAATTATAAAACCTAAATGGATGATACATCATAGATCGTCGACTATGTCCTTCACCACGATGCAACGAGAGATACATAAAGTAGCTCTGGTCGGGTTAGATAAGCGGCCGCCTTGACCAAGTCCGTGAACCTGTTTGCACTCTCCTCCAAGATCTTCCGTACTGCTTGGAGAGTGTTTTATGTCATAAACTCAAAGCCAATTTTCCATTTTTTATTTCCTTTGCTGTGCATTTTTTCAAAATACAATTAACACGATTCTTGGTTCCTTTATCGATTTAAAAAAAAAATTGCTATGAATATTTCGCATTAGGTTTGAGGCGCACCCTTATTGATCCCCATGGGATTTAACCTGACCAACCCCTAAATTGTATCAGAGGTTGGTTGCCAAACTAATGGGAGAGTGTCAGTCAAGGTGGCTGTATGGGACGCCGTTTGTAACATTCCCGTTCAGTATATGTTTTGTTCATTTCGTTCAAGAAATAGATATTATTGTGAACAATATCTCATTCGGTATATAAATGAACTCCACATCTCATTTCGTGGATGAAAGTAAACCGACATCTCATTGTGTATACGAAATAAAAATCACATCTCATTTTGTATACAAAATGAAAACCACATATCATTCCGACAACGAAATGAACATTTGTCACCACATATCCTATTTCAAGAAATCAAAATATTGTCATTGCAGACTTCATTCCCTATACAAAATGAAGGGATGTAACTAATGGCATGCTAGGGCGCCGAGTGTACATCATCTCGCATACTTCCAATATATATACGCTCGGTGGCAGTACTTTCAGCCGCCCGGACCCGCCCGTTCACGGGGGCCGTTGAATAAACTACGAACGACAAAATATTACCTTAGAATCGTCTTCGGGGCCATAGTATTGTGTAAAAAAAAAAATATTTTGACGATAAGAGTAACCCAAAGGTCTTAAAAGGTATTGCATACAAATACGTTCATTTACAAAATATCTTCTCTGTTGTTACACTAAAGTGAATGGAAAATATCGTCCAGGATGTCGTTTATTGGAGTTATCATATCGGCCAGCACTAATTGCCCATTTAATAATCCAAGATATATCGTAGAAATTATCCTGTGATCGTCTTAGGGCCAATGTCGTTGTATAAGCAGTTTGGTCTTAGAGTTAGGACAAATTAAGGAGACGATCTTTTGCAGACTTTGAAATGTCGTTGTATAAATTTATGATACAACTCTCTTTTGTCCTCCAAATTGTCCTAAGTCGTCTAAAACACTCCTACATCAAGGACACCGCTAGGAGTGTCGTACATTTAGATTGGTCTTAAAATACGGCATAATAAGTTCTGATTCTTATTGTAATTAGGGGTTTTGTAACAAAATGGATGGTCATGGGCCAACAGAAATGACTATGCATCATTTGATAAGTCTAATTGGACAAATTGGACGTTAAACTACCCAAACAGACAAAATAACGGAAAAGGGCCTATTGAGAAGCTAGATGATTGTAGGTTTATTCAACACTTCCTATGACATGTGGCCAGTTGAATACTCCAAGATATATCTTATATATTGTAGCATAACGTAGCATAAATATATATATATATATATATATATATATATATATATGTGTGTGTGTGTGTGTGTGTGTGTGTGTGTGTGTGTGTGTGTGTGTGTGTGTGTGTGTGTGTGTGTGTGTGTGTGTGTGTGTGTGTGTGTGTGTGTGTGTGTGTGTGTGTGTGTGTGTGTGTCGTCAGTGAACAAGATTTTGACGACACAAGAAAATGAAATGTAGCCAGTGTGGCATAAAACATCGATCATTTTGAAAATGCCGTTCATTTGTCGTCCCGGAAGACACCTCTAGAGGTGTCGTAGCCCATGTCAAAATCGTTTTTCATGCACTAAGTCTAGTTCTAATTAAAAGCTATTTTCAACATAGAATTCTATTCCGATGTGATACATGTATACCCAATTTCAACATTTGTTAAATTAACGATAAATAATTTTTTTTAATGGATCCTTTAACGGGAGAGGAGGCCGCAGTTGAGGTGATAAAACTTCCATGAAAAAAAGATTGTCATTGGCCTTATTTATATGATTATTAGTAAGGAATTATTAGTATGAATGATTATTGATATAGAATAATTGGTCATTAAAGTTATCAAGTCAATTATTATAATAAGATAATATATCAAAATGTAAGATACTAGGCCTGCGAGGGTCAGGCGAAGTGGAGAGAGAGGTGTGGGTGGGTGGGTAAAATTTTAGTATGGGAGTACTGTGTTAGGGATAAGGTGAGAATGGGGAAGTGGGAGGTGTACCGGAAATGCTCTTGCGATAGTTATTATCTCACCCCCGGAATAAATGTCCATAGGCTTAACATTGGGAACTCGTTCTCCATGCCCCTATGAGTACTGCAGTCCGTTCTCCATGGTCTGTATCCTGTGCGACGTCCATTCTTTTAGTGTGTACAGGGGTGAGATAAATACAGAAAGCAACTTGTTTTGGTCAAAGAAGTCGTTCTCCAACTCGTTTGAATGCTATGTGATATTCACTCGGCTGTCGCCTCGTTCATATCAGCCCGCATCAAACTCGTGGAGAACGACGACTTTGACCAAAACTTGTTGGTTTCTTCTTTATTCCGTGAGCGAGGCGGTAGGGGATGAGAGAGGGGCGCACATGTGGTGGGTCATTATAGGGGATAACGCTAGGGTGTGGGGCCATGACAACCCCTGGCCATGTGCAGCCCATGAAGAAGAAGAAGGCCTTACCCTCAACAATGATATTCTACCTTAACCCTGTTTGCACATGAACCCCGCCAGTTTGTCTATTAGAAATATATACTGAACTGTAGCTTAGGAAGGGATCATGTTCAGGCTACTCTGTGAGATAAAAATTATGCTCCCCCAACCAATGAAGTGAATGCTGAGCAGTTGTCAAGTGGAAATTGTCTGTTATAGGGTTGATGATTATGCACGAGGATAAATGCCCCAATACCACCTTTAACTCCTACTTTTGTGCAGTGTCCATTTTATGGGCGGGTTCAAACACTTCAGATGAGCTTATAAATGTGTTTTATCATATGGAGGTGAAAGATGTGGAGTACGACAATGAGGAAGACGTTTATTTTAATAGTAACTCACCAGGGCAGACTAGAGCAGACCAGATTGGCGAGTAAGGTTTACGCATGATAGTTCTAGGAAGTGTGTTTACGTTTTCCCATAGATGGCAACACAAGCGCTTGAGAACAGTCCACTCGCCCATCCGCAAGATCGCCTCAACGAAATGTTTTATTGGCGAGATGGTAGCTCACATTGTGAATTGGGAAGTGTAGATTTATCCAATATGCGGACGATCTTGTTATTTATGTTGAAGGGTCGAATGCGCAAGAATGCAATCTTTTGTTACAAGAGGATCTCACAAATTTGGGTATATTGTGTGGGAAAAAACGGCGTAACAGTAAATGTTAAGAAAAACCAAAGAGCTTATGGTTTGTTAATAGTCAGTTTGTAAGGACTTTGCCCCTACAGTGTTATGTCTTAAATGGTGAACCCATTAACCAATGTAAACATTACGCGTATGTGTAAGTGAGAATGGATGACTGTCTCAGTTGGATATCGTTTGTTAATTTGACTCAATGATTGTCCGGAATGCCAGTTTGAAATTATATAAATTTCGAAAACTGCATTATTGTATAACAAAATATGCTACAGTACAGGTATATATTACGAGTATTCTCACCATAATTGAATATTGCTCGTTTTTGATAAGTAGCTATAGGTACCTTGACATTAAAAGATTGGAGGTTATCCATAATCAGGGAATGAGAACTGCCTTGGGAAACACTGATAGAAGGACTACTAAATATTTGATTTTTGGAAGGTAGCTGTAAGAGTAGATCGTCAGAAATGAGCTACTATGTTTAATTTTAAAAAGAATAGTCATAAGAATGAATGCCTTGCTGGGAAAACCCAGATCGACGAGTTTGGGTGAAATACAAATTTTTGAAATTGACTATACTAAAAATAGTTTGGTATGTAATAGCCAATACTGGAGAGGTGCACGACTATGGAATGAGATGCCCGTAGAAGGGCAAAGTTGTAAAGCTAAGGAACAGTTCAAAGAATAACTTGATGTCCATTTGTGATTGGTGAGTCAACGTTATATTGAAGTAATGGTGGTGATCAATCACTTTCATATACTTATTTGTTTCGTTTTTCCAGCTCTTTTAAACTGAAATCCTGTAGACGTTGTGCTACTTTGTATCCTATGGTATT
This sequence comes from Alentia gelatinosa, assembly GCA_950022655.1. Taxonomy (NCBI): domain Eukaryota; kingdom Metazoa; phylum Annelida; class Polychaeta; order Phyllodocida; family Polynoidae; genus Alentia; species Alentia gelatinosa. Next base: position 29,645,856 of record OX465580.1, on the reverse strand, counting down.
TGAAAAACTTACGTTTGTGAGAGATGCCTTTATTCAATAGAATTGTTATATTTATATCCCTACCAGAGGTTTTGATTTGAATTCCTTATAGGGGTAGACATTTTAATTTATATTCTTTACAGAGGTAGAAGATCGTGCTGTCCCCTGACCCATATTGAGTAGTGTTCATCTCCCTTTTACCCGATATTATGCTCATCAGATTGTTTTATCATTCTGATTGGCGGTAGCCTGCTTATCAGGGGTATTTCGGTCGATGGCTTGCCTGTCAGCAGCCTGTCTTTTCGTAGACTGCCTTGCAGGAGTGGCATTCTAGAGTATGCATCAAATGCATGTTATTTCAGATAAGGCAGGCGTCCACTAACCACGACAAGGCTACGATAAGTACTGACAAGAAAGTTCCAATCCGCGCTTGTCGCAGCCTTGTCGCAAGAAGGGGGGCTTTATGACAGCATTATTGGGGCAATACCTCTGCAATACGCTCCCATAACGCCATGACACTCCACGACAAGGGTCCAGTCATGGGAAAAATCAAACAGGCTCGATGTTGTTGTAGCCTTGTCAGAAGGCTCCCGACAAGCCTCCATTCGTGGCTTTGTTGTGGCCTTGTCGTAGGCTCTTGTTGGGAACTGGGGTCCACCAACCACGACAAGGCCTCCAATCGTAGGCCAATCGTGGACCTTGTCAGGAACCCTTTGTCGTAGCCTTGTCGTGGTTGGTGGACGACCCCCTTTATGGCAAGTTAATAATCTACCCATACAATGAAATAGCGTACATGGAGTTGAAACGCATAATAGTGTGTGACACCATATCAAGACAATAGAATTTTATCATAATCTAAGTAGATTTTGCGAAAATTCATGTTGAATAGAGTTATAAACATTTCTAAAAGAAAAACACTGGTACAACGTTGCAATATACCACTTTAGAGAAATGAAAAAGCAAAGTTCACTATCTTTTACTACTTTACCGAATCTCTGTACATATATAAATGGGGGGATGTGATGGGACAACAAGGAAAGTGCCTCGATGAAACAAAACAGTGGACTTAGGTAAGTCTAACTTCAAAAGTTTATTACTTAAAATATGATTATAGGTGATTCTTTGAATATGAGAAATAAAACAAGGCATCGCACTGATGCATACTGTGTGTTAAAAAGGAAAAGAGACTTTATTACCTTCAGCAAAATATTCAAAGCCAGATCCCATAAAAACGCTTTTCAAAGAGAGTATTCTCTTAAACACATTGCTCGACATCATGCATACATAATATGTTTATACAAAGTGGGAAAAGAGGTGGGTCGTCAGCGTATATTACTAGTATCTGGTTAGAAAACCTAGACCAAGCGTGGGACAGAAAAAAATCCTACTCCATTTAAGGTCTTCCATATAGGCTAGGATTACAGTGATTCACATATATGTTGAGGTCATTTAGTACTCAATGATCTTTTAGGGGCAACCAGCTAAGCTAAACTGGATCCAACATCCAACAAATGGTGTATTCATAGGCTGTGCGGACAAACTCGCTAGTCAGAAGTCATCAATGGCGTCCTGACGTGCCTGAGCGCATGCCCGTGGTGTTGATGGGGGAAGGCGCGGGAACTGTACGCCTTGTTACTGAATATCTATTAGGCCCTACTCCCAATGAAAACCTCATTGTAATTCAAATTTGTCTAGATCTATATCAGTCTTTTCCGGATCAACTGCTGAAGATGTAGCATCATGAACAGGGATTGCCAATAATCAATTTCACATTTCTACCTGGCTACGGATGACATCGACTATGGATTCTGAACGAGAGCTTTGCCTGCTTACGTGCATGGAAGTCTAATCGTTATAATTGGAGTAGTTCTGATGATGTCCTTTGTCGCAGATAAGAGCCATTCTTCATTCGGGATGCCTGCGATGGTCCTATATTTATTGTTTAAACTGAGGAGCTACTTGATGAGCAGTCATTCCACCGAGCCTGAAAAATGGGAACAAGATTGCAAGGTTATCCTATTCTTTAAACGTGTATTTTGACAAAGACCTTCCATTTTGGAAAGGATATCATGAAGTATGATGCTTCCAGGAGAACTGGATAAAGTCAGTAAATTCATCTGAATGTTAGGCGGCGTAAGAAATTAATTAAAGATTTACACGTAGGGGTTTGGCATTCCATGTGGCTGTTTTGGTAGGCTCCAAGGTGCTGGCGGATATGTGAAGCCTTGTCCATGTACATAATTTCGTCCAGTTTGACTATTATTCTCAATCTTATTACATTTGCAAAATACCAGCAAAATGATGACAACGATGGAGGTGCCCAAAAGAACTGCCAAGACAATGACTATCGGCGTCTGACTTGCTGTTAAAGGAAAACATAAGGGTGATAAAACATTGGCAAGATCACTTGAAGAGCAGGTAGATATATGCAATCAAAACGTATTTGCTGTATTCTCATCACTTATGCCTTCCTCAAAGGCGGAGGGCGGGTATTTTTGATTTGGTATTTCCTTGAGAGTGTCAAACTTTATCTAATATTTCTGTGGGGGTCAACTGTTTTTAACCAAATTATTTTGCGAAAGGGCACCCTCCTACAGTGAAACGGGTGTTGTTTTTTTTAAAAGCCTTCTGTCTGTAGAAATTTTATAACATAAAACATGAAGGTACATACGTGCACAGAACCTTCCATCCCCAATGTAGTTTCGACGACATTTGCACATAGGTTTTCCTTTAGACCAATCACACACTGCTTCTTTATGACAATCTTTACATGGAGCTGGACCTGAGAAAGAAGCGCAAGGGGATATCATTATATTTGAAGATGATGATCATTCTGAATTGGGTGCAGGTGCAGCGAGCTATGGTTTTTACTTCTTAAAGTGGAATTCACAAGGTGGGATTTGCGTACCTCACAGGGTGTTTGTCTGAGACCAATGCTGCTGAGCTCTGTACTGGAACACATTCTCCTGGTCTGAATGGTAGGGTTCCATTTACAAATTTTCTCGCTTCTACGAGTTTCCTTCACGGGTAATCTTTCGCAATTTTCGGGATTCATACTACACCATTTGATGGAATTGACACTGTTTGGCAATTTCTCCTGAATTCTAAACTACATATTTCGTAATACTCGTAGATCTCTTCTGCATGCATACCTTTGGTCTTCCTTTTTCCAAGAGCATACCTTAAATTTTTAATTATGATGATTTGAAGTTTTTTAAATTTTAATTAAACATAATGACTGTATACTCTATCATCGGTAAAAGCATTTGTTATACCAGTTTAATTTTTGAGAATTCATTAAGGAATAACCCAATTTCCATAAATCTGAACAGTTTTACTGTAAACTCCTTTATCTATTATGTTGAATGCGCATTCATATGTAATCTATTTTCTATGATTATATCTAGATACCTGTAGCCTTCTAGTTTCAAGTACCGTCTGTCCTAAATTTATTTCCAACTTCTTATCATCCGACTTCAAATTACTAAGCCAAATTATTTTTGACTTTTTATAATCAATGAATGAAATATTCACGAGGCACACAGCGCAAGCGACTGCTGATGTGTGACCTGGGATCAGTCTTGTGACATGTCTAGATGGCGTCTAAATGGTGTATCCGGTTTCATAAGAACTAGACATTAGACTTTTGTCACAAAACTAGTGAAACAGGTCCATGATGTGTAGATTTGTCTAATTCTTATGTTTGGGGTCTGTCTTTTCCTAAGGGCAGCTACTTGTGTTGTCACGAAACTAGACAACCCCAATGTCTGTATGGTGTCACAAAACTAGTGAAACAGGTCCCAGGCCCGGTCCTGCTGCTGCGTTCGCGGTGCGGGATTCGTGGCGGCCGGTAGTAAGCTCTACACCCATCGGTTCTTTGTAGCCATGTGTACAGGATCCATCGTTCTGATTAGTGGTTTGTTTAAGGCCTCCAATCATTACCCTTTTAGAGTTTTAGGCATTACCTGTTCACGAGTGCTGTCGGTGCCAGTCCTGCCATCTATAGGGGTTCTACTGGACTGGCGCCATGCCTGTTCTGGGAACTGTTCAGTTCGTTTCAGAAGTTGGGTGCCTGGCAATGTTACTTCAAAATGCTCTGTGCTGCCAATCTTGGGTGTGTATTTTTCAGTATTTCTCCTTATATCAGCAATTTCAATCATGAGATTTTGAGGCTTTTATGGCTGCGTGTGGAAAATTGCAGCCTTAGGGTGTATATTCTGGGGTTAGTTTCCGAACCTACTTTTCGTGTTTGGCTTCCTGCCAGACTTGGTCATACCATGGTCGCTCAGGTGAGTGGAGAGGTATGTATTATTGTGAAAAATTCTCTCTCTGCCCCAAAATGGTGTATGACCCATTTTTTGTAAAACCAAGGTTGTGGTGTCGGGTTATCATGCAGCATCCACTGGTTTTCAAAATGTAGTTACGCACCATTTTCGGGCAGAGATAATTAATCACTAATCTATTTTCTTGTATCGGTTTTCCATTTTATATAGATCTCTTTTAACTTAGTTAACAGTAACGGTCCAATGAATATATAAGGAGTGATCTCGGCTAGTGTGAGTCACCTGTTAAGGGATTCTATGTAGATAAGGACCTGGCATGATGTGCACACGGAGTGTAACACTGTAGCGACAGTATATGTAACCAGTGGCGTCAGAATAGGGGGGGCAGGGGGGGCGGCCGCCCCCCCACTTTTTTGCCAGCCCAAAAAGAGTCAGCACCTTCAAATTTAACTCAATCAAGTACGAAGACTGTCGTGATTTTTCACCATGGAAAAGTGTCAAAGTCTGACTCTTTAGCGTACAATGATGGCTAAATCCTGACTTTTCACTGTAGTAAAATATCAAAGTCTAACTATTTAGCGTGCAATTAGGGCTAAACTCTGACTTTTCACCGTGGTAAAATATCAAAATCTGACTCTTTAGCATGCAAAGATGGCTAAGCCCTGACTTTTTACCATGGAAATATGTCAAAGTCTGACCTTTTGCTATGCAACGATGGATAAGTCCTGACCTTTGGAAAAGTGTCAAAGTCTTACTCTTTAGCGTGCAACTAGGGCTAAACCCTGACTTTTCACCGTGGTAAAATATCAAAGTCAGACTTATCCCTTACTTTTCACAGTGGAAAAGTGTCAAAGTCTGACTCTTTAGCATGCAATGATGGCTAAGCCCTTACTTTTCGCAGTGGTAAAATATCAAAGTCTAACTATTTAGCGTGCAATTAGGGCTAAACTCTGACTTTTCACCGTGGTAAAATATCAAAATCTGACTCTTTAGCGTGCAAAGATGGCTAAGCCCTGACTTTTCACCATGGAAATATGTCAAAGTCTGACCTTTTGCTATGCAACGATGGATAAGTCCTGACCTTTCACCATGGAAAAGTGTCAAAGTCTGACTCTTTAGCATGCAATGAGGGCTAAACCCTGACTTTTCACTGCGGTAAAATATCAAAGTCTGACTCTTTAGCGTGCAATTAGGGCTAAACCCTGACTTTTCACCGTGGTAAAATATCAAAGTCTGACTCTTTAGTGTTCAATGATGGCTAATCCCTGACTTTTCACCATGGAAAAGTGTCAAAGTCTGACTCTTTAGCATGCAATGGTGGCTAAACCCTGACTTTTCACAGTGGAAAAATGTCAAAGTCTGACTTTTTAGTGTGCAATGATGGTCAAGACATGACTTTTCACCATGGTAAAATATCAAAGTCTGACTTTTTAGCATGCAATGATGGCTAACCCCTGACATTTCACTGTGAAAAAGTGTCAGTCTGACCTTTTACTGTGCAATGATGGCTAAGCCCTGACTTTTCACAGTGGAAAATGATCAAAGTCTGACTCTTTAGCTTGCAATGATGGCTGAGCCCTGACTTTTCACCATAGAAATATGTCAGAGTCTGACCTTTTACTGTGCAATGGTGGCTAAGCCCTGACTTTTCACCGTGGTAAAATATCAAAGTCTGATTCTTTAGCATGCAATTAGGGCTAAGCCCTGATTTTTTCCCGTGGTAAGATATCAAAGTGTGACTCTTTAGCGTGCAATAATGGCTATGGTTGGTTGGTTGGTTGGTTTGATTTAACGTCAAGTTAACCATTGCAGGTTCTCACTAGACTTTCTCGAGGTTCTTTAACACCACAAGGGTGGTGATCAAATCTATGAATTGAATTTTGGTGGAAACCTCACCCCTACACATTTACCGAGGTGAGAGTTCTTTTACTTCCCACACCACATAGACATGGTATGAGAAGGATTGACCCATGATATAGGAGTATAGGTATCTACCACTGCTGGGGGTGAAGGAGAAAAGTGGCTGCAGTGGTACCTGAATCAACAAAGTCTGACAACCTTGATATTGGAAGTCCAGTGCTCTTAACCACTGAGCTAACTCCCTACCCCGGTCGCTTTTGTTATGCTTGCATGCAAGCATAACCGGTCTGCACCACGAGGAGACAAGGTGACAGCAATTAACAATAATGGCTAAGCCCTGACTTTTCACTGTGGGAAAGTGTCAAAGTCTGACTTGACCTAACTGTAACGACCAGACTTTTCTCAGATTTTTCGATGATTTACGGTAAATCCAATGGGACAGGTCAATCTCAAAGTCAGACCCAATACCAAGAAAAAAGTCAGCAATTTTTCAGTTCGCCCCCCCACTTTCAAAATGTTCTGACGCCCCTGGTAACACCGTAGAGCTGTATCAGTAGCGCTGTGGCAGTCAAGCTGCCAGCAAATCCACTTCATTAGTTTCAGTATGTACTGCTCAGTATTCCAAGTAAAAACACAACAATTTGCAGATGTTGGAAACAAAAATAACCAGGGACCTGTTTCAGTAGTTTCGTGACATGTCTAGATGGCGTCTGTGACACCATACGGACAGATCACAAGATTGCAATCAATGACACACAGAGTTTCATTCACTTCTCGTAGGAATTAAGCAATGACACTTTAACATGAGTAAGGGATACATATAATCTATAATCGTTCCAAATATGAAGAAGATTGGCCACTCCAATTTTCTTATATTTGCTAGTCTTTTTCCGCTGTTGCTTTCACTGTTGGTGCCGCTGTTGATGTCTGTCTAGTCCTAATGTCACAAGACTACTGAAACAGGTCCCTGGGGCTTGCCTGTAGGCATTCCCCTTGTTCTATATCTAAGGGGTTCTAGTAGAAGCAAACGGTGTAAGTAAACCCATGGGTTAACTATCGCTATAGTCAGTATAACGGAAACATCGTACTAAAAAAAGTCGCCTCTGCTACAATTCAGGGTATTTACAGTACATCTCCTTAAAATAACTTTGGTTATGCTATATTCTATATCACAATTGCTATGAGTGAATCAAAACAGTGGTGCTTTACGTGTGCAGTTCCTGCCATCCCCAATGAAGCCTGGTTTGCAAGTGCAGTTAGCGGTGCCATTCTGCATGCTACACAACGCATCTGCCGAACAGTTGTGTGAGCCAGGTGGACAATAGGTCAGATCTGTAACACAGTAACAAACATCAGCTAACACAACAGCCCCAACAATGACAATGGGTTCTTTTGTAGTATATCATACTCTGTAACTAAAACTATAATAACATATCATGCTCTTCACCTATGTCCTACATTTAATGAAAGGTATTGCCCCTCTTGGCCTGTCACACTCAGATTGTCTTAACTGGAACTGGTGTTATGTTTAATTTACCATGCTGATTCCTATTTCGTTATTTTAGCATCTGAGCGGCATTTTACCATAGGTCTATCTAATTCCTTATGAACACCACAATGACAGTGCATGAGTATAACTATACTTGAGGCTCTATTTCAAAGTTTCCAGCCGTACCTGGGACACATATTGTCCCATTTCCTATGAAGCCAGGATGACATGTGCACACAACCCCACCATTTGGAACTGCGCATGATGCATTGGCTGAACAGATAGGTGGGCCATTTGTGCATGGGTCGAATGCTGAAACATACAGGTGTAGAAGTACAGCATCACATGAGCAAGAAATCTTCACCAGCAACATTTTTAGATAAAAATGATAAGTGAGAGAAACTTCAATTTCTTTTTGGTCAAAATCACCTAACATATAATGAAATCGAAATAAAATCTGATTTGTGTAAATTTTAGTGCTTTTTTTCGTTCCATTGACGTTGGTCACGGTTGCTAAAGTTGCCATCAAGATATTAAGCTGTATGATTGATATGTATAGCCATCATGCTAGTGTACAGCAACAACTTCATTTTTTGAAATCAGCGAAGACGTTATTTTATAATCAACAAAGATTCATAGCCTAAGCTGGGCTGTGGTCATATTGGCTGCCAGAAACCCTTGCTGGGTATCACCCCCTTTGGTATCACTCAGAAATCCCTTTCGAACGATCTATGTGAGGGATCTCTAAAGTTCTCTGTGCATCAGATAAATATGTAACATATCAAGGCAAAATTAAATGAGATGTTCTATGGATGTTCAAACAGAGGTTCACATATCTACAAATAACCAGGACTTACGTTCACAGATGGTGCCATTTCCACTGAATCCCGGATCACAAAGACAGCTAATGTTTCCATTACTGACTGTGCAGCTTGCATTAAGGTGACAATTATTCGTTGTGTTGCTGCAAGATGGGCCTGCTGCTAGAAAACCTTTCAGATCAGTAAGGGAGGAGGCGCAGTAACTCATCAAAGAGAAAACACAAAATCAATCTTTTAAAACCTTAGGCCAAACAAATAGATTTTTAGTGGTAGATTCATTATTGTGTCTACTGTATCAATGGAATTTTATTTTACAATTTCATAGAGCTCTTAACCCTCCTGGAGACCTCGTAGAGCATCTGAACCTCCTGAATCTAGTAGGTAAGCTACTACGACAGCAGAGGCGGTTATTTGTTTAGGTGTGGCCGAAATGACCCCATTCTTACATTATCTATCTCTAAGGAGAAGATAAATGAAGCACTCGCCGACATCGAAGCATGTGAAGGTAGGAAAACAATGACTAATTGCAATCACTTTAACCAAAATCCACAACATATTATTTCATCCTTTTTACGAGTATTATCAACAGAGCACACATTAATTCTTTTATATACTTAATATTTGGTAACTTCGGAATATATGAAGTACCATTCTCGCTAAATATTGCCAGCAAGGCACAACAGTTACGATTATTTCTCAAGCCTGCATTCAACTGTTTTAGTACAACTGTGGAAGATGACAAAACTGTTATCATCTCTCTATGGGGAAATGTATGGGGCATAGTCCCTCTGCCGAGGAGGAGTTGAAGGGTACCCTGTCACCATACATCGATTTACACTACCTTACATCAACCTACACGAACTCCTCTTCCATCACATATACCAACCAACCTTTAGACTACCCAACACGTGGACATGAACTACTTTTAAATCGATTGTCACCATACTTACATTGATATTACACTCTACCTGTACCTGGAAAAACCTCAAGATTCGTGAGGCTGCCTGCCGTAGGATATGTGTATAATGCTGTGGGTGCTGCCATGTACTTACTTCTTTACTACTTACTACTCATTGTTCCTTACCCTTAAGCGAGTGATCTTTAGTTCTTAGTTGCCTTATTTCTTAGTTGCCTTATTTCTGTAGCTGGGATCCTCGGCCACTAGTTACATAAGTTTTCTAGATATAAGATGTTTTTGATTTCCTTAAATTACTTCCTCCATATCTATTTCTTATATAACTCGTTTGATCACCATGGATAGATTTATTGATAATAAGTTTGAGTCTGATGCCTAGAGTTTTTGAAAAAAAATGAGTATACTCATAGTTGAGGAGAGTAACAGGTTTCGAGTTATCCAAATTCAGTCTGGAATCCTGGACTTTTTTATCTTAATGTTATGTTGCTGAATATATGTCTTCGCGTGATATCCGTTTGACAAGAGATTGTATTTTGTGTATTGTAGACCAATTCCTAATCACCATGTGGATCACAATAACATATTGTTCTCAGGCTCACTCTTTATTTTGTCTTTCTCCACCACTGTTTATTTTTAGACAGACCTTGTTACAAAAAATTAAGCGGCACCCTAGATAAATAGCGTGTCTTAGATAGCAAGAGAAATGATGTAGAGAAATTAACAAATAAAAGCCGACTACCAAAAGAAAGTTTTAAAAAGGTTATTAATCCCCTCCTCTGTACATTGCTTAGGATACTAGTTTTATGGAGTAAAGTCCAAATTCCAAAAGGGGCTTTCTTAAAAAGACTCCAAAATCAATAAACAGTCCATCGGACTCTTGGGCCTTGTTCCTATTCATATCTTTAAATACAAGAGTGAGTTCTTCCAGAGTAACTAACTTATCTTAATAATAATGTTCCTGTACTATAGTGAGCTCCACCTCCTTCAACAGCAAGTTTTCAGGGGTGTTATCTGTTGTTAACAAACGAATACAATGCCTCATAGTAATCATGAACAGTTCTTCTAACATCCGATGGTTGTGTGATTAGATCACCAGATTTGCGAAGAACCTGAGAAATATATTTGTTATTAAAACTTGTTTTCATTAAGGAACTAGGTCGGTCGTTTTCACCTAAGCTATGCACCATTGAGGACATTGATACACTGTGCAAGCTCATTCTCAATAACTAATTCCATTATCTCAAATGTTAAGACTTTTCAAGAATTCTTTTCAAGAAGATTTTTGACCAAAAACAAGGTAATTGTAATTGTAATATCATTGAACATACCTTCTACCCCATCTAGTGCAGTCAAGGCATAGAGTACCACCACAACTAAGATGGAAGTGAGTGACCGCCACGAAAGCATCTCTCTGAAAATAAAAAGATCAGAATAAGCTCAAATTTTCCAACTCGACCTTGGTCACAATTTAATGTCTCATTAATGTCAAAAATTCAGCTTTTAATGGTAGCATCTATTAACATTCGGCTATTATAGCTTCACTTTAAATTGCAATAGTTTCTGATGATTAAGTACAACGCATTTGTGTGTGTGTGTGTGTGTGTGTGTGTGTGTGTGTGTGTGTGTGTGTGTGTGTGTGTGTGTGTGTGTGTGTGTGTGTGTGTGTGTGTGTGTGTGTGTGTGTGTAGGTGTGTGTGTGTGTGTGTGTGTGTGTTATTGGAACAAGTTAGAATAAGTGTGACGTGTTTGCATGATCGTAAGACCATAATGTAGTGATTGCCTGGTGTTGTATTGTAGAAGTACATCCCCTGCCATGACCCTGTATATTATCTGCATTCTGCATGGTCACAGCTGAGAGAACTGTGGTGTTCCTTTTATTTCTATGATATTTCCACGTTTCCTTTACTTTTCTTCATGCTTCATGGCCTACAGCCTACAGAGCCAAGGGGTCTCAATGCTCACCTTTAGGACAAGGAGAAACTAAGGGGGAATTTACAGTGGCAATTCAATCGCTGACTGTGAAAAGGATCTCACTTACTCAGTGCGATGAATTTACTAGTGCCTCCGACTAAATTTCTTTAGATATTATTGACATTTGTAAACTCAAGTGGTGAACCCATCAAGTTCACTTTGCAGTAGCAAGAAATGAGGTGGTGCATTTATTCCCCAGGCAAACACATCATTCGTGATAGAGCCTGTGCATCTTGGGGGTCTTACTTGAACCATACCCTCTCTGGAACACTGTACCACTGGTGTGTCATATTAAGAAAGTACAGATAGTGGTTACCCCAAATAGCATGACACTCCTACGATATGCTGTATCTCTGTCTTACTTCTGTCAGAACCTCATCCAATTATGTTATTATGCATATGTGGCATGCAGTACGTTGGTCATTTATATCTGTACTGTACTGTGTTGTTTCATATGTCATAGTTCTATCCATAAATGTTAATTCATTGTTTATAGGACTACTTGAAGAATGCGTGATGAGGGTAAAGTGTATATTTTGTATCTGAATAAATATATATATTTTTTACTGTCGGTATCTATAAGCCCACTACATACCCAAATTGTACAGCCTTTAACATGAGCCTGTCGGGGGGTGTCATGGTAAGCACTGCCCTGACGCACAATGGTGTCATTTGTGCTGCCAAAAAGGGTGTCGCGTTTAATAGGTGGGTTCACTACCCATTTAAGATAAAGTATGTCTTAAGCATGTCCGAGTACGTGGCTTGAGCAATTAAAATTACCAAACGATATTAACTAAGGGACTGATACCCCTATGGTCAGAAGTTACTATGTGAGTATATTCCGTTGAAAGATCATGTTATTGTTGATATATTTCAATTACAATACTGATGACTGATCTTCTGGATATATATACTGCATTTTGGAAATATCTGCAATGGGCGTTGACAGATGGGGCTACGCCCTCCTGACCTACTTCTGAGACGCGCCGGAAAACTCAATGCTGAAGGTAGGTTCGCGTGCAGCAAGAAATGTCGATCCACTCCAGTAATCCTGGAATATATATATATAGGAGTCCACCTCTACTTTCTGGTTGAACAATCTGCAGCGTGTCCACTCATTATACACACGACTCACCACTGATAAAAGGCATCGTTTGGGAACGTGGTATAGGTTTTATCATTATATACCTGTGGTCGAACATCTATGAAATGCTACCCACTGCCAGGGGTGCAGTATTAATAATGTTCTTGTCGAGGACCTTAGTGAATGACCGCTAACATGGATATGATTAAAATGCGTTTTTCATGATTTCAGGTATATAATAATAAGGAAATGACCTGACTTTTGAAAAAAAAAACGGTGCCTATTCACAATCTGTTGTCAAGTCTGTACAGACCTCCGCCTCCGACTTGTAACCCCAAGGCTTTAGGACTTTGTGGGTTCAGGTACCACCCCCAGCAGTGGTAGATTTACTGTTATATCAAAGGCCAATCCTTCTCATACCATGTCTATGTAGTGTGGGTAGTAAAAGAACTCTCACCTCGGTACATGTGTAGGGGTGAGTTTTCTGCCTCACTTCATTACATAGATTCGATCACCACCCTCGTGGTGTAAAACAACCTTGAGAAAGTCTAGTATAAGGACCTATAATGGTTTACTGGACATTAATTTAAACTAAACAAACGAACAAACTGACGGAGACCGTTTCATCAACAGTAAGGTAGTTTCTCACATTCCTTATGTCTATGTTCTCTCTTGATGATTGCTCAGATAAATGACAATTAAAAATGATTGAGGTACAACATGATCTGAATGTTAGTGAGATCACTCAAGGTAATTTGCATAGGGTAATTGGCAGAGTTGTAGCGCCTAATTTCTTCAACATCAACCGGATCTACTGGTTGACGTTCCGCTGTGCCTTACAAAGTTACAAGCCGAGGAATAGTATTGACATGTGTTGGTGTCCTTATATTACAGGTATATGTTTGTTTCAGAGAACTCCAGTGATCAATTTGCTGAACTTGAGTCAGACTTCTTATGATTTAATGTATTGATACAATTATAGTATGGAATAAATGATTAGTATACTCCACAGAAAGAGATATGACCACAAGCTACTGTTAAAATCCCTATGGGTCAATACCATATTGATCTGAGCATATATAGGTTCCATTTAAAGGTGTTGACCAATATGATAATCATGACACAGGTGTCAAGGAGTACATATACCCCCCTCCCAAGATCCAGTTAAAATATGTTAAACATAGCTGAACATAGTAAAGGTAGGTTCCAGCAACCGGGGAATGGTAGTTACACTTATAGCAACTTTATGGACAATGCAGAACCTAAACTACAGTCCCTGCCTCAATCCCTCGACTAAAAAAGATTTTTTTATATTCTACAGACATATAGCATACCTATATGATCTACAAAAGTGGTGCAATCTTGAAAAGGATTGATTTCCTTTAATCTGAATAAAAAGTATTTCTTTTGCCCCAAAACTTAAATATCTTGTCATTTTGACCTCCACAACATGAACGCATGATAACCAATACTCCACTAAAAGTATTCACTGCGGTTCTCCCTTTGTTGTCTTGCGTCACACCCACTCTTCTGGGTATCCCGGTTCCAAATGCAGTAACCTGTGGTAACCTGGTGACGCCCACCTGTATAAACGGTTATTCCGATATTCTTGGTTATTCCGCTATTCGCTCATCTAAGCACACTCTTCATTCGATCTTTTTAAGCTTTAGCTTATTTGTAATTCTTGACGTGTAGGCTGGGGAAGGACCCAATATTTGCTCTCAATAAAGCATGTTTTTTATATTTTCCACCACTCACTCCTTTGTCTCAATTGTTATCAACATTGTTATCTTCAATTACATATCGATTACTTATCGAACATCATAGAGTCCTTGAGGATTCGATCTCGTTATATCATGGATAGGCTAGCAGCGAAGCTGTCGAGAAAGAGTAAAGTCACAGTTCTACTGGTGGGACGCGATCGTTACAAGTCAGTGAAAGACGGTAAAGTGGAATCCACACGGTGGGATTCATGTACCTCGCAGGGTTCAAAATCTCATGAGATTCAGTTCCTTTTGAGGGGTAAATGTCGCTAACAATTGCAAGGGAAAAATCCTGTCTTATTTGTGCAACCCTACTATTTAAAAGAAGAAATTGTGTTCGAGTAGAGATTCCCAGCAGGATTTGTCTCAGACAAACACACTGTGAGGTAAATGAATTCCACCACATGAACTCCACTTCAAAAACAGTGGTGCCCGTCGCAGGGCACACAATCGATTTAGTGGAGCCAGGCTTCGGCGCGTGTGCGATTGTGTCCATTGTATCCCTCATTTTGAAATGTCCATGATGTGCGACGGATGTGTTGCAAAGGTTTGGAGTACTTCCTACATTCCTACATAGAGATTTCCTCTCCTCTACTCTTCCAGCCCGCCCCTCGTGCTATAATAGTACATGGTATCATCTGCAGGTTTTCACCCTTGACAGACTCCACCAGTGGTTGGTCTCAGGTGTTGTGATAGCAAAGCAACAGTATCTAACTGTTGATGTACAGGTAAAAAAGCTTCCACCCTCTTCTCTTCTATACTGTATGTTGACCAGTGTATCACTTTTCTCCTCTTTCCTATCATAGTCCTACATTGTTATTCCTAACGAAGTGTGGTTTATTCATTCAAGTCTATTCAGAGGTTGTATCATTTGTATAGACCCTATTGAGGTATCCCGTAATCCAGTCTGTTTGCAAGTTCCGGTTTTCGCTGATTACCGACGTTGTATGGTGATAGACCCTTTACCCGTAACCCAGAATTAATGCAGTTTAACGGTTTTCAGAAATCTTCAAATTGAAATTCGGATGCCAGGAATGGAAATTTCAGCTATTTCTACATGGGAATCCGAAATTATATTCAGTTTTTCCAATTATAAACTAGAAAACTGTGGTTGATGCGGTCGTAGTGTGGCCAGTCTGGCCAGTTTAGTAACCTCTGGAGGGCGTATTGTTCTAATTACAGACTTCATATGAAGTAGCATACATATTCATAGGTTACGCCACAAGCATTGTGACCATTCTGCCGTATCAGTGGGATATATGTGTGGATTACTTGCGATTCACTGCAACAGACCCCTCGCACTTGGGGTAGTAAATACGATGATGGGCCATAAAATTTGTGCGACGATCTCGTCGAACCAGTTGAGCCGGGTCTTAAGTGTAACTTTGTCTTTTTAGGTAATCGCTAGTAGCAGCCGGTTCTTCTTTGAAGAGATTTGGCATTGAACTGTTTCAGTAATGTACCACTGGCCGTTTCCTCTGTTTTTATCTCTATGTGCTACAGATGTTTATCTTTGCATTACTGTGCCGTCTATTTCCGCCGAATATGGGGATTTGTTTCATGCGAATGGTCGAACCAATACCATAGCCATAAGGATGTTGCACCCTAAGCCAAAGAGAGAAAGCCTGTCATTGTGAATCTGCAACGCAATAACTGTCCCCCTGTGTCTTTGATTTAGTCAAAGTGGGGTTTCTCTGCATTTATCGCTTTACCTACACAATGTCCATTATTTTCGGTGGATGATATTAGTTTGAGTAACAAGAAAAAACCCTTACATATTATTACGAATTATTAAGTAAAACCAAATGCGTGACATAAACAACGTTAAAAAAACCTTGGGAGGTTCCTTGGTAGAATCGACGAAGATTCTCATATAATCCTCTTTTTATATTTATGTAACACCTCTATGGATGCACTTCGAACAAAGATTACACATAACACAAGTACTTACCTTTATTGTAATCGTGACTCAATATCAGACGTAGTTTAAGTATCGCACAATAAGGTAAAGACCTTGTCTGCACTCGGTGTGACGGTTTTGTGAAGTGGAGCACGGGGTACCTTGCTGTACACCCTACAGACGGCCGCCAAGGATGGCCGCAAACGTACATGATAAGGCCAAGCCATGATATGCGTGGTCGCCCGCAGTTCACTTAAGGTTACAGGTGCGGGTCTCTGTATTGCTTACTCGTTCTCGGTATATTCGTTATTAAGGATGTATCCAGCAAGTCTAACTTTTAAAATAAGATGAGAACGCTTCTCTTGCATATGTCCACTGAGTTAGTTTATGAATAACCCTTGGCAAAATTACTCAGAGTATGTATATGTATTATTGAATTAGTGTTTGGCCTACTAGAGACCACCTTATCTCCCTACAGCACCAGCAACAACGTTTAAACGGCATGGCGTTCATCAACTAAGGGCACTGTGTGTCAGCTAAAGTAGAATAAATTATTACTTCCCAGCTAAGCCCTTAATAGCATGAAGGGAGGCTTGAGTCCAGAACCACAGCAAAGGACCACTACTATCTTTTTCTAAAGGTGTACAGGTAACACCACCTGCCACAATACACTATACAAAACGTTCAACCACGATAAAATCTGGTTTTATATACCTATAGCTACAGTGCCATATCTCTTCGTGCTGGTAAGGTGGCAGACAATGCGTTTCGAAGAGCTCCCCTGATTTTGAAATCGTATATTTACGTGCTGGCAGCTGGTGGATGGATTGGGAATTAACACTGAGATTGGGAAGGAGGCTTATTGGCAACTGGGCTCGCCTTTTCATAGATATAGGCTTTTTCTATCTGTGATCTGACGTGTTAAACTTGATATATAGGGGACAGAGCCATTGTTAATTCATGTAGCAGTCACTAGGTGGTCGTGGGACAAAACCTGTATTCTGGCTCTTTGTTCTTACGAAATTCAGCTGCCTTTCAATGTTTGACCATGGTTCCTTTGACTCTCTACACCCATCCAGGAGCAGGATGACATAATAATTAACCCCAAGACATGATATTTTCCACATGCAACACTTTATATACATATGTGAGCAAGGCTAGAGTTGTGACACTTCCCCATCATCACTCACTTCTTTTCCACCTCCATTAGTGAAGAACACCTACTTCTTCACCTCCTTTAGTGAAGAACACCTACTCGGGGGGCGTCATGGCGGCGCCCATGGATCATAGGCTATATGCCGTATGAGGTCATATTTCCCGGCTTCTTGTATCATACTACTGGGCAGAGACTTACCTTTACCTCTCTAACAGATCGAAAATTTGTATCATGACACTTCTTTATATTTGACCATCGCTCTTTTTTTCTCTTCTTTTCCTTTTAGTTTATTAGTGCACAGAACAAAAACAATTTCTAGATCAGTTCTGAAATATGCAATGAAAAGTCCATGACATGTAATATTGTATAGGAAGCAAGCTAGCCCATATACAAATCAGTGAACAGCTTAAACTCTGACAAACACAGTTGCAAAATTGTCCTTATCTTTGGAAAGGTGGTCATTACTTCATTATATATATATATATATATATATATATATATATATATATATATATATATATATATATATATATATATATATATATATATATATATATATATACAAGCAGAAATAAGGTATTTGGGGAAAATCGTGAGGGAGAGAGGCACTCTCCCAGCAGAGATCCTGCTTGAATAGTTGGAGAAAGGTTGTGCTAGTTATTACTACCACTACAAATAAGCGCAGAATCAGCGAAAGTTCAAAATCATGCACTAGTATTACGTAGGAAGGTGTTACCAGTCCCATATATCACTAGGAGAGGGAAACATTCTACAGTGTGTGCCTCAAACCAAGTAGTTTTGTTCTATGTAGGCTCTAAAAGCAGACATACTTAATAGAAAGTATTCATAGCTTAACAAATTGATAGTGAAAGCTTGCTTTATGTTCATTGTAATATACACTAGGAATAAGAAAATTGGCTCCGAGATTATAAATCAATACACTCTCCAAGCAGTACAAACGGTCTGGCCGAAGAGTAAAGGCCAACGCACACTTAGCAATATTTTTCCTTGCGATATGCTCGCGATATTGCTAGGAGAATACTGCTAGGGCGGGGTGGTTTGCACAGCAGGATAGGGGTAGAAGTCACTGTAGAATATACCTCGGGCATCGGCCTCCGCATGGGAAGGGTGCCTCATATCACAAGGCATTTCAAGGCACACCTAGAGATATTTTATTACGATGTTATCCCTTGGCCAAGGTACAGTATCGCAAGGACGGTTGCTGGAGCCTCCTATTATCCCTTATATGGCAGTTAAAGGAGATTTAATTAGCCCGGGGCGAGCCTGTTGGCCCACCCAGCAGGTGGTTGCGTAACATGGTACAGTAATGCAAGGAAAATAATTGACATATCGATTTCTAAAATCGCATGCGACTTTCTCCCTTTTGAAGGGAAAATATCGCATGTGACTGTTCTGTACCTCAGCGTGGGGGAGGGGCAGAAAGGGGGTGCACAAGGGGTGGTGCAATATCGCATGGGGTACAAGGCACAATTGGCTATATTGTACCGGGAAAATATCACAAGGGGACTTTTACAGCGGCTTTTTGCTAAGTGTGAGTTGGTCTTAACAGACATTTCCCTCTAGTGGTCAAGGTAGGCTGGTAGGTATCCGCTAGAAGGCGCGGCGGAATAAACAAAGTATTATACAGGCTGGAACCAGCCAAGGGTCAAGGCAACCACAGATTAAACCCGATCAGAGCTAACGTAGCTCTGGTGGCCAGTGTACAATGAGGTCTGTGTTAGTCTGCATGTAGGGGCTGGTTCCTTGTTACCGAGGCATTTTATTAGGATTTTTTAACCCTAATTTTGGTGGGCTTTTTAGAAGAAATGTGTGACATGTATCCGCCGGTCGAATACATATCATATACGTTTGGCGTATATGTATACTGATACAAAAAAAAAGGTTCGCGACCACCCTGCCTCCCTTCAACTTCTGACTACTCATCTGTGCTGTAGTCCAAGCCGCAATCCCCACCGCTGTGTTAGAACATGGCTGATATTTTACCTTCTCTGTATGGATCTAAAATGTTCTGCAATCCTCTTCTATAAAATGATTGGATGATATAATATCGTAGACCAAAGAAAAAAAGAGAGCGTTCTCAGATAAGAATAAGATATACTGATATTGTGACTAGAAGAATGTGGAAATGAGTTGTTATGCAGCAATTACAATGCTATATAAGATTTGTTATATGAGAATGATAGTTGGATCGAGAATGTGGACGTTGGAATGCTATGTATCATATGAACATTGAATGACCATACCGAAACTGAAGACTAGTTCTAAATGTAATGTATTGCTAAACGTTTAAGCCAATTTGCTGATATACACTCTATATAATATTTTCCATGATGTCTGTGTGTATAGATAGACGACTTCAGGCGAATAAAAGAGCCAAGCTCATATCAAAACCAAAATTGTGAATGGATATTGCGTAGAATAAAAGGTAGTCAGAAATTTGTTAAATCGTCTTTTCAATAAGAAAGTATACATAATGCATAAACAAACCTTGAAATCTATCTTGGCTTTCTTCCTTTTTACTTTGAAGCAATTCTATTCTGGGGGGCAGCATGTATACTCTCTAGACCGAGCTCCCTCTCTTTTTTTGTTGTTTTGTACTCAAGGTACTCAAGGGGAAGGTGACAGAAAATCGAACTAAACCATTTCCATCGTAAACTTTGAATAAGACAATTTTTCCAGAATAACGATCGAAAGCCCCAACAAGAAAAACCGGGCTATTTCCGACCACTTGCAGCGACTATAGACGCCCGTGGAACGACAAGACCCAAAATCGGAAACTCTGTGATGGGTCAACATGGAGGCCCCCTCTGGTTCGCAAAACCTAGAGGGCTTCATAGCACTCAACGAGATAGCTACAGGGACAACGAACATCCAATTTAATGGGACACATTACAAATAACTCAGCGGCACAGCTATGGGAACGAAACTGGACCCATCATACGCCAACCTCTTCATGGAAGGTCTGGAGGAAAAACTCCCTGAAAACAGCAAGAAAAAACCCAATGTATGGTTGAGATACATCGACAACATTTTCATAGTCTGGGAACATGGAGAAGAGAGTTTTGACAAATGGCTAGTTGAAATCACGGTGCACATCACTCTGTCAAGTTCACGTCAGAACACTCAATGATAGCCATACCTTTTCTAGATACACAAGTCAAAATCTACGAACGAACAAGACATTCGCGATGCATGGACAGTAACAAAAAAAATTTCTAGACGATCTGTATACTATCAGGGCTATTCACATATTTATTTTGTGAAATCAAAAAGATAACCAGTGGTTATATTAATTATTATATCGGAGTTGCCCCACAGGTTTAGCAGACGCCGAGTGGAGACAAGCACTTTTTTATTTTTATGAAATATTTTCGCTCTAGCGAATCAAATAAAGATTTCCAGTGCTTGTTAGCCTAATACATTAACGCTGTCATCGCTATGTAACAAATAAATATGAAATAGATAAATCATGTTTTCTGAGGGTATTTAGTTACCAAGACGATGTTGACAATCAACTATAAAAGCCAGTAATTTCTTCCAAACGCCGTAGAGGGCATTGGACCTTACTTTGGTGAACTCCTCTACACAACTCGCGATGGCTGACGCCAACGTCACTGAGCTAGATGATATGGATATAGCGACCCAGACATTAGTGGATGGATTCGATGAATTTGCCGATGAGAGCAAATGGGAGGATGTGGGGAACGAGTCTAAGTCAAGCACAGACGGAGAGGACGACGAACCACTGACTAAGCCTGGCTGGTAGACCTGGCATCAATAATTTTATCAATCATTTTGGATTTGTGTTCCTTTATCTGTTTGCTTATTAGCCTTCTAAGCCTTCTTACTTGTGTAGTCGTGTCATGTGTTTTTGTGGTCATAATTTCTTTTAGTAAGTCAGCGCGTTGTTTAATGTTGTTTACAATATATGCAGGGAGTTCAATACCCTCTTTTGTAAGTGCTTTGTATTGTCGTTCTGGGCTCATTTCGTTTAGAGTATCGGTCAAGTGTCTCTCGAACAATAGAATTACATCTGTGTGTTCTAAACTATCAGGAACTGTAAGCGTACTTAATTGGTTAATTAGTTTTGGCAACTCTAAGTTTCTCCCCATGATCATTGTTGTTTTAATTTTTACTGGCTGATGCTTTCTAAGAGTGTATATGGGAATATGGTCGGATACATATAGGTTTAGGTTGCCAGCCTCTTTTACGTGGCTGCAGTTAGTGTAATAGTGATCTATATTATTACATACCTATAGCCGAACGTCAGTGAAATACTACCCGCTCACGGGGGTGTAGTATATCGCGACTACGGCCCACTATGGTGCGCTTCGTCGTACTGCAAGATTCTAACGTGCATGTAGCCTAGTCTGTGCTATTTGATAGGTGTGCGTAATCGACGTCATCGCGACCAAAAACAAAATGGCGAACGACGTCGAATCGCGACTTTAACCTCGTGACTTTAACCCCGTATCATCTAGAAGTGCGTATTGACCATTCCTCGAGGTAGCCAATGTTTGGCTCTCACCTAACACAGTTTAGATAGCTCAAATATGCGAAATTCATCGATAACAACAACACAATCCGCAACGGGGGACGCACAGACAACTTACGCTGGTTCCTGGCATATCCGCCTACACACATGCCTAACACTCTCCAATCGTATCTTCTGCTAACTGCACGCGTACCAAATAGCAGCCAAACATCCGCTCGGCGAGTGACGGTATTATCGCGCATGCCAATGCACAGATCCTGCGCAACTTCCGGTTCGTAGCAGACAGTGTCAACAATTAGCGGTTGTGACTCGAGGACTCGATAAATGGCGTGTTTCTCGGTCACCTGTGGTGGACGTTCGCCCCTCCACCTACGGCGTCGGGGCGAACGTCCACCACAGGTGACCTCGAACTAAGACATAGTTCGGCCACAGTTAGGGCGTTTTCTCCTAGTACTTTTACCCTTGTTATTAATGAAGGTGCTTGTTGTCTCTAAACTTCACGTTTTTATATTGCGGTCGATAAACTAAAATAATCAGCATTTTTCTTCGGTTGGGCTCGTTTATCGTACAGGTGAGTAGTTCATAGGCTGAGCATGATTCACTGTATTCTTGTATATATTCAAAATATTGTTTTACTCTATTAGGGGCATAAAACGCAACTCCTCCACCAATTTTATCCCATTCATAACATCTATCTAGTCTCGTTAAAAACTTGTTTTCCAGATACAACAGATTAGGAGCATGTTTTTCTTTTAGCCAGGACTCAGTGATAGTAATATAACTACATTTATTTGCTATTGGTTTTATAAGATCCAGCTTTGTATAAAGACTATGTACATTTAGATTTAGAAACAGTTCACCTATTAATTTCAAGAATTCTTCACAGTTGATGAAAGACATTTTTAAATACACAGTAGATCTTGTTCTGTATTCGATAGGGTAGGCTGCTGGTCACAGTTCTCATACATATATTCAGCAAAACAGACAAAAGTTGAAAGCAGGTGCAAACAAAATCGATTTAGCCTTATTGGGTATCGAGCCCAAGGCATAGTTACAACAGTGCAATAAATTATGATACAAAAAACATATAGCACATTGTGCTTCTGATAGTGTCCATGGTGTGGGTAGATATGAGTTCTAATAAAAAGGTACAAAGCAATTAGTATTGTGAGCATACAACAGATTCTGGACTAAAATTTCATTATTCTTTACTTCAGTTCATCGCGAAAATTGGTATGTTTGTATGTAAATAAACGTTAATATCACTGTTCATTACAATCATCAAGTTCAGTATATATATACGGCAAAAATTCTTCTTCTGGTCATCTGACCACATGTAAGTATCTGCGAATACCGTTTGTTCACATATATTACTATAAAGATCCAGTCAGTCATACTTGTATGGGTCATTTGACCTCGTTGTTCTAAGGTGTTACTAAATTCAGTTGTTGTTATTTGTTGGTCATCTGACCTAAGGTTACCCACTGGTCATTTGACCCTCGTTGAGTATTGACGCATATGTGTCACGGTCATTTGACCTAGGTCAATGATCCAAGGTTATTAATCCATGATGTTACAAAATGGTCATGTGACCTGTTTTAACCAGGTGTATTGCCTTGGTCATTTATTACTGATGGTAACCATAGTGTATATATTCTTGGAGATGCTGAACGATATTAATCTCGCGCTGCCTCTCTGGGTCCTGAAATCTGGATGCACTCCATCTGTCAGGCGGTAATATCTATGCACTGTTTCTCTGTCTGGCCAGTTACGATGCACCTCACGTGCAACGTAGGGGGTATAAAATCCTTCTGAATCGTTTATGTTGGCGATTCCCTCATTTATCTTGCGCACCTTGGTTATTCAGATTTCGTTGCTCGACCGTGATTCGCTGGGTATGGTTCGCTTAAGATCAGGCTTATTCCGTACACTGTGCCTGTGATTACAGGTATCCCCGGGGCTATCGCATGGATAGCCAATTCTGCGTCTTTGAATAAGTCCAGAATATCAACAACCGCCTGGGTATCATTGTTAGATCGTAGACTTATCGTGCCTGTTGTTTGATTTTTTTTTCTCAGTAATATTGTTTATGCCAGCAAAGAAATAAACTGCATCGAATCTCGGACCTGCCTCTCTTCTTGAACGTAATGATTCTACCATGTGCCTCACTACACATTGTATGGTTGCTCCACGGTGATATTCTACTTTGAAATGATTGTTTCTTCAATGAAACATATGGAAACCCATATGCCTCATTCGTGAGTCCCCAATAAGTAAGTATTGTTGGTGTGCGAAGGACCATTAGCATAGACCCCAGCATGTTTTTTGCCATAATACTTTACCAAGTCATAAATGTCATCTCTATGTTTGCTACCCCCCCCCCCTCCCTCAGAAATTGTCGCGTGTCCCCTCAATCAAGTGCTGAGGGTGTGTGTCCATGAGGATTTGTTGAAGGTCGTTATTTTGGCGGAATTTCAGATTTATAATGGTCTTCATTATCTCTTCTTTCTGCGCCAACCAGTGAGTGGTGAGCTTACATTGATCACCCGTCTTCTTCACAGTGTACCCCGATTTCGTCTTTAGGATTATTGGCAATAAATCACTCCGCTTACATAGTTTAACTCGTTGACATTGGTAGACCTGTTCACTGGAGACATATATTTCCCCATTGTACTTCACGTTTGTAGGATAGAAATTACGTAAAGGAGAGAGAGACCCTTTAAATACAAGACCTGCCTTTGTAGTTTTTTTTAACCTGCTGTGTGTTTTTTCCGTTAGATTTTTCGGGTGTTATTTTATCTTTATATTCATCACTTTTTGGTGAGTTTTGGTGTGTGTTTTAGATTCCATGTTTCAGGAATGTATTTTCTGGGCACTTCATCCTTTTTCTTGGAACTGTACAATTCACCATCAACTTTGAATTCGTCCCCTCTCAGGAGTGTGTTACAGCCTTGCTTTTTACAGTAGGATGTTAATTCCCGGCCCCACTGGTGCGATGCGATCGTCGCACACGTTTTATAGCCGCATAAACGCCCCCTCGGCGGGGTTTATGACCACAATTGCGATGGGATCATCACACTCAATCGCATGTAAAACCCAGGGTATGCCCCACTGATGCGATGGAATCATCGCATCACTTCTGGCACCACCTATGTATAATACTCATAAAATTTAATTTCTATTATCGATAAAGTACTCACATCTAATCATAATTATATCACTTCCCAACCTCACGTTTTACAAGGTATCAGAATAAAACATAGGCTACAGCCAGAGCCTGCTGTTTTCAGAGCTTCCAAACCTCCTCACACCTTGCATCCAAATGAATGCTGTGATCAGAGCAGCTTGTATAACTACATGGATTCAATGCAGAGTATTCAGTTTCTATAGAAGTACAAAGGGAATCACTCTGTACCTGTGCAACGAATCCATCGCAAATCATGAACATTTCAAGATGTGCGATGCGACGGATCCGTCGCATCGCACACAATCGCACACGCGCGCAAGCCCGGCCCCACAGGAGCGATCGTGTGCGATGCGACGGGCGGCGCCGTTTTTATGACCCTCGCCGGGCGTTTATGACTTTTTATTGACTTGCGACAATCGCATCGCACCAGTGGGGCCGGGCCTTATGAGTCGTGCTATAGTGCGTGCTTTGCGGGTCTCAGGGTCTTCATCGGCATTGATGAATACACGTTCATAACCTGCTACAGTTCTTAGCCGGCATTTGTTTCTTAGAATGTGATCCCTTGCCCTTACACTAGTAAAACATAGCAGTATCGGTTGGTTTTCCTGACGAGCTAGTTTCCTCTTTATACGGTGTGCATAGTTAATGTCGCGTAGATCCAGTGATTGATCAATTTGTTTCCGAATAAGTAGCGCGGTTTCATAGATATCTTCATCAGTTTGGTTCCTATAACCATCTATGTATTTATATATGTTCATGCGTCGGGGCGATTGAAAACGATTTGGGTCATATGCGTTTGCTTGTGTGTCTTTGGTTACCACATGTTTTGTGTCGATCTTTTTCTCCAGCTCATTTAATTTTCTGTGTATTTCATCATTTTCTCTTGTCATTTTATTTTGTTTTGATGTTAGTTCCTTTATGCCCTGCTCATGCTCCTTTTCTACATTGTCTAACTTCTTTTCCAGGATCGTGATCTTCTTACATAGACTATCTACTTTACTGTCAAGGGAGCTTTTCAAGTTTTTTTGTGTTTTTTTTTCATTACGGCACAAAACTCATACCTTTTTTACACTTTGAATATATTTTGCCTGCCCATGTATATACTTTGAAGCTACATCCATGATTTCCAAGGCAGATTATGGTCAAAAGGTGATATCAGAAGCTTTTAGGTGGTACAAGCCTTAGCAGCATATGATTTCTGATTACATACAGAAGTAGCTGAGATTGGAACCAAAATTTCCTAAATCCCAAAGTCTACCTACAGTTTAAATCTATCCCTTTTGAATAGTCTGGGTAATTTGTGTCTTATATATCTTTCTCTGTCTTTTCTATGCATTCAAGGTGAGACTAATGACTCCCCTGTCTTTTAAACAAGGTCATGAGGTCCTATAGAGGTTCCTGCAAATGACACTCTTTGGAGACTCCTCCATGGTGAAAGCATGGTGACCAAAGAGGGTGCCGCCCTATAGGGGGTGGTATTTTCACCATTTGGCCCTTGTACAGTTCCCTCCGTAGTGGTTGGGGTGCTGGGGTACTTAATTGTACTTTATGCAGAGAGGAACTCTCAGATGTTCCTCCACCCTGGGCTAAATCTCTCTTCCTCAATACTCCTTGGTCTTACGGAACAAGATTGAGTTCGACTAGACCCACTGATCCGTGGGGATCGAACATTATGGACAATTTGTAGGCCGATGAATACACTCATGCCACATGGAATATTTTTCTGGAAACAGAGATCGCCCTGCGAAAAGAGAAAATTAACAAACTAATTCCCCCAAACTCTCAAAAACACAATGATAGCTGGTATGAATTGTGCACCCTACCTCCTTCCCAATTCAGTACAAATATCCCCTCCCTCCATGTTCCTAATGGCCATTCCACCAAGCCTGACCCATATTGCTGGGCATAACTGTTTGCGGTTATACATAAATCAACAGTTGTGGTTCGATATGTATTGATTTCTATTTATAACTTACATATAATTAATCCAGACACATTACAGCATGGACAGTACGTTAGAGAGGCTTCAGCCAGTATGTAGCAGGTAGCGGCGAAGCAAAAAAACTGCACCTTTTAGTCTTTGTTGCGCTATTGTTTTCCTACTTCTCCCATAAGGAGAAATCCTAGCATGCACCACTTTGCACCTCTGAATGTTTACCTTTAATTAGGTAATTATTTTGTTAGTGTGATGGGATTGGTCAGGCAGAATCACCCACATGTACGTATTGCAGACCTTAAGAAATGCCATGAACTTTTGCTTTTCTTCTTATGATTTTTGGGAACTGGTAGTGGAAACCTCCTACTATTAACTATACAAACTTGTAATTTCTGACGTATTCCAAATTCAAATGACCAGATTTCAAGTTTTGTCTAGTTTTATTCTTTTGTTGTATAGGGCAGGTCCTTAGTGGAAAATTAGACGAATCTCAGCTATTAATGTAGACCTGTGTGATTCTATGCGTATCTACTGTAAGTGTATGGCTGTGTACATCTTCCTATCTGTGTCTGTGTATATGTGTTTGTCTGTTTAACACTCTGCTTATGTCCCACAACTAGCCCTTTACAATGAAAGAAACAGCTGCACTCACAGGGAATCCATGTTCTTTCAGTCCCTGCATATAAATGACCTGTAGACCCCCTCCCACCTGGCTCCTATATACTCCTTGCGACCGCCGGCTGGGGCATGGGGACGGCATTTGGCAGTGTGAACCAGGTGCACTGACCACTATATACACTGGCTGCCCTCTCACTGTGTCAGAGGGCGGTGTTACATTTTTTGAAATTATCATTAGGAGTAGTTCATGTATTTCAGCTTTAAGTATAGAAAATCGTGGTTAATTGTCGATTGCATCCGATCATCCCTGAGATAGTCAGGTTTAAAAACCTTCTTCTTCGATGTTTTAACCTGAAGAGTTCTCTCCATTTATCATAAACACACCAACTAGAGCCGTAGTCTACTTACTTAGCCCAGTGGTCAAATTGCCAGTGGCAGGTACCTGGGTCGGATTTTTGAAACCTGCTAAATTCCGCTTTGATCCTGGGATAAAACATGCAAATTTTGTTTTTAGAATTATACTTCTTTTTATATTCTATGTTAATCACCTACTAAGTACCTTCCAGAAAAACATTATTTCAACAAAATTAGATGAATGGTTTAGATTTGAGAGCCTTTTGAAGTTATGTTTAATACTGCAGTTTGTCCAGCCCCCTAAATATTTGAAATTTCAAGAAATGTTATAAATGCTTATAACCTAAGAAAGACTGATATTATATGGTAACACACATTATATTTTACTCAGAATACTTTAATTATATATTAGATTTAAAAGAAAAGCTCTGAACCATATTTGGGGTGTTGGGCAACACAGGGGTGTCGGACAACACGAGGGGTGTCGGACAACACGTTAATAGAATTGCTCAGAACAATGAGAAAAATAATATTTGAGGCTATAATCCTTTATATTTTTAATGAAGTGATAATAAGCTATATTTAACAAAGCAAACCACTCAATTACTGATAAAAAACAACCCCAAAATCATAACTTATATCACAGCATTTTGTCCGACACCCCGGGGTGTCGGACAACACGTTTTCAGTTTTTGAACCATAAAAAGTTGTTTTTTTTATTTAGAAGAAAATCAACCTGGGTATTCATGAGTGGCAGGGGTACTTGATATAAACAGGGATATTTACTATTCCATTTTGATTATTGTTTCTTTTATACATCCTTTAGAGATGTGTGGTCCAACACACCATTTTTTGGAAAAATATCATCATGAAATCATAATGTTCTGATATCAGAATGGATAATCCGATTGTGTTGAAACTTTCAGGTATCACAGCCAGGATTCTTGTCAGCATTGTACAATAAAGGAAAATTAATTTCTCTCAATATATTTCATTAGTACTGTCCACTGAAAGTTGGGGTGTTGAACAACATGCTCTATGGGTCTCTATGTTGGAAAATTTGAAGGTCCTAGATATTTTTCACCATTTTAATATTTTTTCAATCTTTTACCAATTTTCAAAATTATATTGTCTACAATTCTCATGACATATTCTTTAAACATCTTTTTTTTTTTTTATTGATCAAAAACTGCGTTCGATGGTACATACATCGTTCTTCCACACAATCTGTTCCAGAGTCCAACATTTTATGCCATAGCTAGATTACATACCCACCACCGTTACATAAGATTATATGGGTTCAATACAATATTTGCAATTCACACTCAAGTTTGATTACTATAATACACAAGTACTTTCCACTCTAACCATATACTCATACACCGTTCTATTTATTAATCGTCAGTAGTTCGGTAATTTTCTTAGTTACCCCTCTTTTAAAAATTTCTTTTGAGGTAGCTAGTTGTGTCTCTCTATTTAGTGAGTTCCAAATAGTGAAGCCCTGAAAGATAGATGATTTACGGTACTTTTCCGTTCTAGGTTCTATTAAAACTATATTCTCTTTGGCATTAGCCCTTGTAACAGCTCCCTGACCACCCTTATCAATCTGCATTTTCCCGATACGATGTAGACCTTTAATTATCCCTAAAAGTAACGTTAATCTTCGTGCCCTTGGATTTTACATCTTAATAAATACAATTGGCTCTAAATTGTGTCTCCCAAAATTTGAATAAGGTGAAAATCACTAGAAAAACACAGTTTTTGTTGATTTTCGGAAGGAAAAATTCCTCAGAGCTCTACAAAACCCCAAGTTGGAAAGAAAGACTATCAAAAGATGCACCAAATAA
Organism: Alentia gelatinosa; assembly: GCA_950022655.1. Taxonomy (NCBI): domain Eukaryota; kingdom Metazoa; phylum Annelida; class Polychaeta; order Phyllodocida; family Polynoidae; genus Alentia; species Alentia gelatinosa. The sequence goes on along the minus strand of OX465580.1, from coordinate 29,616,176 downwards.
TTTCATTTTTACATTGATGAGGTACGTTTATACAACATTAACCTTGAATAAGCTTATTTTGGCAATTTAGCAGGTTTTAAAAATCCCACCCACCTGCAGCTTTAATGGGTAAACTTCGGTTCAATGAATGTACACAGAAACAAATGCTCACATGTAACCGGTTAGGGCAATGTTGTGTGGGCATCTATGTCGGGTTTGGGACGGAGGAAGTTTTTGTTTATCACCCGCCCCCACAGAATCAGGCGAACGATTGGCCAAATAAACGGGTGGCGAAGAGCTAATCTGGGCATGCTTTGCCAGAGCGACAGACAGGGAGTAGAGAATGCGGGACGTAGGGTGGACAGAGGAAGAGGGATTATATATGTGGGCGTATGAGTGATTTAGAGATTTGCATAACTGTGGGTACTTTGTTAAATGGTTGGGTCTGGAGTGGAATGAATACTGGATGAAGGGGGTTGATGCCAGGGAAAAAGGAAGTGTATATCTCTTTCATCAGAGATAATGAAAAATACTAAGCATGCTCAAACCAATACGGTACGTACCGGTTCAGCAAACACACAGAATGAGGATAGAAGTATGCAAATACTGGGTATCTGTAACAAAGATGATCGATTCTTATTAACAAGTCCAAATTGCACAATTACCTGCTTTATCCTCAGCTGACTATTATACATAATCATGTAAATGGAAGCGTAAGATCCTCCAAAGTAAGGCACTTAGATATGCAGGGCACTGGAGCAATTGGCTTCGTTACTTGTTCAAACGAGTTCCGGAAGGAAAGGAATGGACCGTCACCCATATATGATATCGTGTTTAGAATAATGTTAAAAAAAAGTCAAAGTTTCCTGCAAACATTGACAACTGAGTTGGCAGAACATGCATCGACTCTATGGTGAAATTCATATTAGGTAAAATACGCATAGGGGTTTTGCATAAAAGGTGCGATTCATCTTACGACGGTCGTACGACATTTTCAAAAGGTTATGGTTGCAGAAAATGTGTGAATTATTTCTGAGTTTAGTTCTCAGCGGTTTGAAAACTTTCATACAGTTGAACACCTGAAATATATTTGCATAAACCCGAAATAGCATTGCCCAGATAATTTATCGACGATGGACCAGTGTTTGGATTGTATAAAACAGAAATGAAAAAAGAAAATATGTGCCCCAATCTACCTGAGGCCGTCGTTAAGCTGAGACAACTCAAATGGTATTGTGGGCTATAATTTGACACACACTCGAGAAGTAAAAACCCAATTTGAAAGTTTTCAGTGGTAAGAGAAAGTAGTTGAGTGGTGGTGTTGTAGACGAATGTCAATTAAGATGGTGTAGTAGTGCCTTATTTTGCTTTTTCTTCTTTTTTTCTTTTAGCAGGTGTGGCTCACATTGGTTGAAATGAAATTTACCAGTTTTTAATTAATCGCCAATCTTTAAAAAAGTTTTTTTAGGACTGCCTGGCCCCTTCTTATCTGTCTTAACACTAAACTTTATCTCACCCTTTGTAAAACACAAGACATTAAATAAAATGCTCAACGATCATCCAGGTAAAGTGAATATACTACTCTAAGGTCTTGGCAGAGTGAACACCAGATGACGTCATAGGTGATTGACCAATTAACATGAAGATTTGAACTTCCCAACTAGATTTGCGAAGTGATTTGAATTATTTTGATAATGCAATGTTATTCTATTGTCGACCTCCACTCACCCAGCCTCCTTGCTATCGCTAAATATCTATATTCAAATAGATTTTGTCCGGCGATCCTTTGCAGGCAGAATTGTATAATTTAGCTCTCATAAAGCCTGTGATCCACCGAGAGTGAATTCCAACCGGCTGGTTGAATTGTGGAGGAATTGTGTACCTCAGCTGATGTAGCCGGCCCAAATCGCTCGCCTGTACCAATCGGCCGGGACAATCTGCTTGGTGGATCAGCGAAACAGGCAGCCGCGGCCGGCCCCGCCCGACGCCCGCCCATCGCCTGCCCTCGCCGTGTGTCCACAGTCGCCGTCGGTCAGACTCCTCTGGTCCTCTGTTGGTCGCAGTCCCTGACCGGCTGGGCCTCTGCTTTGCTGATCTACCAAAAAAACTCTTCGGCTGATCGGCCTATTTCCAGGTCCGGCTACAGCGGGCGACCTCGGCTGGAATGTACCCAGCCGGCTCAAAACTGTTTCGATTGACTTTCTCAGCCGGTGCAGGGAGACGGCCGGGAGATATGTTGAGTTTGGTTATAATAAAAATATTGTTGATATTATTATTATAATAATATTAGCCCAAAATCAACAGCAATGATAACTTCTATTTTTTCCCCTCTTTTGGCACATCGGCACATCGTCCTTGGTCTCATTCCGCCATTTGTTGTTTACATTTTGCAAGTGCTTCCGGTTGTGGCTATATTATTACACCAGGGGGCGCTTGCATCTGTTATCCGGCAGGGGTTCACTAGTAATAATGTGGCTATATAACATATTTGGCGGCCTATATCTATGTATTTCCTCCTGTACTTACAATGAATATACTTTAACTTCTCCCCCACAAAAAAAAAATTGCATTACATGCATTACTGTTCTTTAAAAGTAAAAAACTAAGTAATTAATACTTGTCTTTCTTTATATTTGTTTTCGCAATTACATTTCCTAGACTTTATCCGCCATCATAATACGGCACATTAACTCTTTCAGTCCGAGCAATGCCTGGAGGCATTCCCACCCAGGGGACGAGCAATGCCTCCAGGCATTGTTTATGTGTCACCATCACAAACGTTATGTTTTATGAAAAATAATAAATAGATTTACACTATTTTTTCACAACAAATAAAAAATACTATGTTCATAAATATACTCTGTGGGCATTCGGTTAGTAACTATAGTAACCTATATATATATATACCAGGTTACTAAGTGACAAACATACAACAAACAGACGCCATTGCGGCGATAGTCTCGTCCCCTTGGGGTTTATAGCAGTATCCTGCCTCGTCCTATAGTGTGCACGCTCCCCATTCAGGCTCAAACAGAAAGAGTTAATTGCTTTATCTGTGCACATTTAAATGATTTTTTAATTCAATTTGTCCTGTACCCACAAAGTAGCCTAAAAACCATATTATAAAGTGATCGCCAATTCCCTCAAGAATCACAGTGGTACTTAGTGTTGATCACATGGTTATATTTTTATCGTCTTGCGGGGGGGGGGGGTATTATTGTTATCCTGTGTGGTCGGTCCTCACACCCCCACCCCTACCGCTATTGCCCAGGTGACCTAACTTCTTATCTGGCGTCTCCCGTGCTGCTCACTTGATCACTTTGAGGCCACCGCTGCACATCGTCACCCTTCCTTGAACTCTCCAGGAAATATTCACTCTCTGAAGAAATGCCAGGATAAAAATCGTCAGCACGTGGTTCAAGAAGGGGAGGTAGGAGAGGTACCAGAGCAACATCTCCAGTGATCGAGGACAATATAGAAGATCGAAGGATCTTTCCGATTCCGAGAATACGACGCCTGTGGTCGTGGCGGGAAAAAGTGCTGATCCGCCACCATTAATTCGTTGCCTGGAATTATCCACTTCCGAGAATAGTACAATCGCAGTGCGGGATGTGAAATTGTCTGATGATCAGGCAGCCAAGGCATTGAACCCGCTGCCCGCTTTGGACGAGGACGAGGAAGAGGCTGAAGAAACTGGTGAACCATTGCCCGATTTGGAAGGAGACGCGAATTCAGATCATGGAGAACCAGAATCCCATACCTCCACTTACCAGGGAAAGGGAAAACACACCGGGAGCGAACGGCCGAATGCAAGCACCACAAAGGATCAAGAACAAGAAGAGGACGACGAGCGACATATGGAGGAAGAACTGTGCAGGCTGTGGGAAACACATCGTAACTTATACGATATGACTGACCCGTGACATAGGGATGGCAGTGCCGGTCGTCCATCCGTGGAGGCCATCGCCGAGGCTCTGGGCCTTTCCTGTAAGTTATTAATTTTAAATTCCCAATTTAACAAAGGTGCTCTTTTGTAGGCAATAGTTTCTTTTATTGCCAACCTGTTGAATGTGACAACTTGAAACCTTTGTCGTCATTTTATTTTAATTTGAAAAGGTACCTTTAATTGTCTCTAAATGGATAATTGGGAATGTTACACATAATATATATAGCCAAGTTATAATTAAGAAGAGGCACATGTTCCATTGTATGCGTAGATGTGTATATGCGTATCTTTGTTTAAACTTTCGTTGGCTTGTCTAAACATCGTTCAAGACATGGTGGCGACAGCGACATGATATCGGGCAGTCTCACCATGATAAGGGTGTATGCTGTTCAGTTGAACACACTGTGTTAATCCCATTTGCGAGTGTCCAGATTATTTTTAACCTTGGCTTTAAACCCAATAGACGAATATAGCAGGCTATAACTTGTTTCGTTTATGTCTCAATTACCGTTGAGAATTTTTGTTTACTCCCACATTAACGTTATTTCTCCAGTATTGTAATCTTCACTTATTCGTTTCAGACGAGCGTGTTAAGATGCGGATGAACACGTTGCGCACTTCATATTCGAAAATACGGTCCATCAAGGTTCCATCCTGTGGATCGCCTCCGCGATTCACCTATCGCCAGAAGGAAATTCAACGGCACATAAAAGCCACAGCCTCAACCAGCAATAACAAGTCATCTTGTTCCGCGTCTGTGGTGAGTAGTTCAACCCATATACATTAATATTTACTAATTTCATTAAATAACATCCATTTGTATTTAACATCAGCCTCTAAGTGCAATTAAACTTGTGTGACGATTATTGGAAGCTATAAGTAAATAGTCATTTGCCCTACCGTAGTGCCGGGCGAACAGAACCCCTTGGTTGGACCATGTACAGAGAAATGAAGAGACAAGGCATACTATGATAGAAACACCATTGTTCCAAAAAACCTTTACAAGTAAATCACAAAAAAAATTTCCACCCATACTGAATGCCCCAATTATACATATCAAACCACCAAGCTATGTAGAATTATACTAGAATTAAGCTGACAAATTTTACAATTATTAACAAATTGATTTATATAATAATGTTACAGTTATCACTAGATAAGGGTTCAAAACTATACCCACACTTAAGGGTTAAAAATTATACCCAATCGTAACCGACACAGCAAGAATACAGAAGAGAAGAGAAGACCATTGCAGAACCAGTAAACTTTCTTTTTCTAAAAATAGCCCAGTAACTATGGTAACATAAGCTAACCAATACTCAAATTACGGACCTAATGACTGAAAAAGAGTGACAGATACACCTGATGAAGGCCGTCTGATAACGCCGGAACGTAGTGTCATTGAAGTTACTATGTAAATTGTACCATCATTATGTTTTAAACCTATAATAAATTTACAGAAAAATTACACAACACTGATGTTGTTGGTTTTGTGAATAATATTCTAAGAATTTTATTTCAAATATAATTTGGAATTAATTCTACTAAAATGTCACTCTACATATTTTTCAATCTACATTTCGCAACTAACCCAACTACAAATCAAAAATTCATGTAGTGGTTAATATTAACTAATTTCAAAATACATCCTTTTTCTTCCTCAGACTTTACACCCATCTACCGCACCTGCAGCAACTTCCGCGGAATCCCCCCACACCACTACGAAAGGATAGTCGCACCAACAGCCAGAAACACCTCTACCCCCAAGATGCCTAAGAAGCAATTCCCCAGTTCGCTCTCGAGTCCGCCGAAAACACCCACTATGCAGCGCCTGATTGGTAAGAAGTCGCCCAAAGTATGTCGCTCACCTCGCGTTCCAAAGACAAAAGAAATGGCCGAATTCGTCACCGGTCGTGCGGCTAACAAAAGACCAGGTGTGAAGGGTGGCGCCGACAAAGAGGTTAGAATGTCTGTGGTAGAAGACTATGTTAGCAAAGAAGAGGATTACGGTGTGAGGCTACCCGACGAGGATGAAGTAGCAGTGGTTACACCCCCACCCGGGAGAAAACGCAAAGACAAAAGCAAGAAATCCCCAGAGGCAGACGACAGCGCGATCCTGGCCCATGAGAAAAGAACCAAGGTTCTCGATTCCAGAATGGGGGAACTGAATACTATGATAAATAATCTCAGTGTAGAGCAGAAGGTTGAAAACATTCCTCATGAGTTGATATGTCGTGTGATTTCAGGTGTGTTGGACCAGATGGAGCCTAAAAAAAGGGAAGATTTCTGTAAATATCTGGCTAATGATGTGTTCTTTGCTGCCCTGGATGCCTTGCACGGACGCTGACATCTCTGAGTTTGATTGGTGTGTTTGCATGTATTGAATTGATGTTCAAAATGACACCGAAATAAAGAAACGATACTGTTTGAATGTAGGTTTTCTTGTTTTGCAGCAATAGTGGAGAAAGAAACATTTATTGAAGCCAATCGGTGAATTGCAAAGTATCCTGTACACTCGAATAAAGAACCCTCAGATAATGTTGTCATTTGCTTTTTGAGAAATAAAGAATTCATACGTGTAATTACATTTTGTCAAATATTTATTTTAGTCATATTATAGATATAACAGTAAATAATGTCGATATTGCTTCACAGAAAGTTTCACAAGCCATTATTAATAGCTCGAAAATATCAAAAGATTACAGTTATTGCTTTTCATTTAAAAAGGATAGCATTCCAAGTGAAACAATAAGTAAGATGAACGAATTCAAGCATTTCCATGATTCAATCTCGGTTTTAAAAGTTTAATGTAGACACCCGACTCGTGCTGATCATTACAAATTTATCTAGTTTGTGTATAGTGACCGATTGACTCATAGGAGGTGCTGCCGTTTTACCACGTGGGAAATCTTAACACTAGGCGATGACATCTTTCATAGTTATGCTTTTTAACAACAGATGGCGGCACCAAAAATGTAGTTAGTTTGCAGTGAATGGATTGTCGAGTATTCGGCAAAAACTTCATTGTTAATTATTCCCCCTGTAATACAGAAATTGGACAGTACCAAAATATTTTTTCATGAAACAATATGGTGTCTGAAAAGCATGATTTGAATATTGTGAAATACACAAATATATTTCCGAATAATTGAAAGTCATCCCACACCCGACCTCATTACAATGCGGTTCCCACCGGTAAAAACAACAGCACTCATGCGACGCGATGAGGAAGACAAGCTCGAGGGCCTACTTTGCCACCACTGGGAAGAGCACTCGGTGCTCTACGACACACAGCACCACCTGCACCGAGTGACCCGTGCATTGGAAGCCGCGTACAGCGAGAGTGGGGCTATAGCAGGCATCTCTCATGAGTAACATAGTAATAATAGTCCACCAACCATCGTTGCACCGTCAACTTCCATCTACATGTACACAGCATTCATGATGAAACAAACAATCAAGTTAACGAAATATGACAATTTAAAAATGTAAATATCCTCCAAAATAAAGGTTTCTATATTATTTATATCATTTATAAATTCAGCCTTCCACGTTAAGAGACGACTAAGGTCACTGCGAACAACATACCAGCGTTTGTTGAAAAACGGGTCCACGACAGCCCGACAGAAAAAGACGCTGGCCCGGTGTTCCTTCTTGGAACATTACTCGAAGGGAAAAGACCCGGAGGTACATCAATGAATTGAATTAGAAAGTTACAAGCAACAGCTACACATGTTAGATAGAGTACATTTAATCAGTCAACACTATTGATTATACACACACCCTTATTTTCCGGGGGTTTTCATAAGTGCAAAGTGACTTTCTACCTGTAATCGTCATAGTAACATTACATGTGTAAAAAGTACAAAAAGGCATACAAATGTTCAACTAAATAAGGAACCCGGTTTTATAAATAAAAACAGGGTACACACTTTCTAGCAGAACAATTACTGCTCACATACATTCCCAACAAATTTTTTTTGATAAAGTGTGCATCCAAATTACAATATATTAGCAGGATTCGCAGGCGATTGAGGGGGAGGAACCAGGCCCATCTCAGGTGCCACGCAGTACCAGGTCGCTCACCAAGCGACAGTCACAGAAGGTGTGTTTCGTAATTAATCATTAATCTCGCGAAAATAGAAACAGTTAAATTCTTGGGTAATGGTCATTGTTCGTCGGCCCCGTCTCAACTAAAGCACGATTTGGTAGTCCATGAACGTGGCATTTTATGTTACATTTTTACTTTTGACTGGTCTCTCTATTTCATATATAGGATTCCGAATGCACCCTTCCCAAGAAGCGTGGGCGGCAAAAAAAAACAGTCATAGTGGTAAGTTAATTACGTAAATACTGGAACTATAAATTCATATTAAGACTGAGATCAAGTACAGATAGATATATTTCCAAGAAATCAATCTTTACTGTAAGTTTCATGCGAAAATGACGCCTCTATTTGATGCAACAAAGCTCCAGGAATTGGTAAACTAATTCCATCGCTTGTTTAATTGCGTAGGAGAACTCGTAAGATGAAAGCAACGTGGTCCCTATAGGTGAAGACCCCTCCCACTCTGACATGAGCATTAGTATTTAAGGGCCGACTATGGTAGCAATGCCTAGGAACACACATGAAACATATTATATGTATTAATAAATTTCTCCGGAAGGTCACGCGACCGATATTGTATTCAAAATCGTAAGTACTCTATAATGTAGGATAGGAGCAGTAGGTTTTAACTTTCGCCTGTTTGCCTTGATATTTAGAAAAATATTGAGGGATACATGATAAGTGCCCAATAAATATTCTATTTTACAATAGTTATAAATGTTTTAGATGGATGCTGCGGACGCTTTGGTGGCCCTTCGCACCAACTCCACGCTTCACAAGTGCTTGGAAAACCAGGTAGATAGATGAAATATTACTTTGCCAAACTAACGATTGTAATAGTGGATGCAACACTGTACAAGAAAAAGAATTGTGATAATGTTCAAATGCTTGCAAATTTATCTAATGGATACAGTCATTGTTCTGTAGATAAAGTTCACTAAATAGGAATGACTTGCGGACATGAATGAACCATTTACAGGCCTTCTATTATAGACAACATTTCAGTTCTAGACAACAACTTATTCTCAAAACGATAAACAGTAAAGTGAAGAACAATACTAACACGCTGACATAAAAATTATATATTCCTCACAGTCTCCAGCAGCGCCAGTCATTGAGGTTCCAACACCATCTACTTCGCAGCCGCCCATACACGAATCGCCGCCAATGTCCCAGTCAGTAGTGGTGAGTTTATATTTGAAACCATTTAACAATATTAAAACATAAATAGGGTTTTTCCCCAATTGAAAAAGCTAAGATCACTGCAAGAGATCACTCCTCAGTAGGAAGCCCCCCCCCCGCCACCTCCCCCCAGCCCGCTCTCAGTGAAGCCCTGTTCACAGGACGCTTATATATACGCCCACAGATGAGGTGTATACACACGGGGAATAAGACAACTTTGTACACGCAAAATACCTACTCATATACGACCGGCGCATTCATATGTAAAATGATGGTTTTCGTGCAGTGGATTGAAAGAACATTGCACACAACTGGGCACTAGATAGAAGATGGCCACCATGCGTAAATCTTTCATCTTTGCAGTGGCAGGTTATGACATTATTAAGAGATGTATATGGGTCAGATTTTCTCAGAATGTACAATCCCATGAATTTAGGTCATTTTGTACATAATCATCCGTGAAAGCTTTAATAATTAATATATTTACAAACGGTTATCTGGATGTTATGTAGGACATTCCCAGCTTTAGATTGATATAAAGTTTGACTTTGTATGACAACTCCTTCATTATGCAATAAATCATGAAAGTCTGAAAATGGGTAAAAATGGTCAAAAAGACCAAAAAACAACAATACCATAAGTGTCATAATATTAAATATTACATTTTCAGCATATGGAAAGCAACTTTTCCTGTGAGCTGTATCTGTTTTCTATGCCATACAAAATATTGGTGGGTATCTGGGTATTTTTTCCTGGATTTTTCACAGGTCTGACAAAAAATGGGTTTGTCACTTTTTTGCGCGGAACGTCCGAAACGCCATTTTCGTACTTATAAAATGGTATCTAATTTCACGCCTATTACACAACTAACACTTCCTATAAACTCCCTAAGATGTTGTGCAATTATAAGTAAAGTTATAGCCTTATCCATCCAGTATTAAGTGATTGAGAAGATTGAAAACCACTTATCTGTTTTTATACTGAACCACCTTTCGCCCGTGACACCGGATGTTTTTGTCAATATTTCTGGAATGCGCTAATATTCACTTCTGTGGTTTTCTACACTTGAAGAAAATGTTATTGTGCATATGTTGCCTAAAAATCATAAAGATTCAATCTCTTGGGGACTTGTGAGGAAGGAATTTGTAAATTTTCAGAAAATACGGAACGACCGAAACTTTTTTGGGGGAAACCATTCCTCCCGCCATAACTTTCGAATTGGCACGTAAAACCGTTACACCAGCCTCTTGCATCATCCAGTGCGACATGAGGTAAGGCAGACATTTTTTTCTCTCCGAAATATTGACTATTTTTTGCTTTATCTGTGTGTTTTATGTTCTGAAATTCGTCCGAAACTTGGTGTATGTACCCTAGAAAGTGGTGAAGTATGTATTTAGTGAATGTTTCCTTGCTTTTTTTGGTATTTCGGCATTTTTCAACTTGTGCCCGTTCCTCGCATGTGGTGGTTGGGCGACAAACAGGAGTTTTTCTTTGTCTTTGGGTCGATAGCTTTGAACCTTACCCAAGAAATGGAACGGGCGAAACAATGTCAATGGTTTTATCAAATGTGCTTTTCTTCCTTCCCTGTGCACGGTGTGAAACATGCAGAGGTTTAATAGTGTAAAAAACATGTTGCTTTTCACATTTAGATAGCTATTTGGTCGTTTGCAGAGATAGGGTTCTGGCCACACGGGTTTGACAAGGTTTCGCCCGTTCCTTTTTTTCAAATTTGACTTTTCAACTGAGCCTTTCACAAATATTTGTCTCTGCATTTCTCAAACTTTGCAACCCACATGTACTTCTTAACATGTTCTATGCGGGAAATAGTTAGATTATAAGTATTAAAAGGTTTAGAGTGTATTTAACTCTGATATGTGTTAGACTTATGCCCGTTCCGGTGAAACATTTCGGACGTTCCAGCCAAATTCATATCGCCTGCTACAACCTTGCATTTTAACCTATTCTCTCATGCTTAGTATCATTTTGTAGGTAAAACAATGTAGAATATTTGTCTTGTACTTATGTTTGTGAATTCATTGAATTTTCGCACGTTTTGGGTTGTTTTGTAAAGTTTTGGACGTTCCCTTTTGTACAATATGTTCAATATAGCACTGTTACTATGGCATTACGAAGATCAAAATAAGTGTGGAGGTGCGCATTATTATACTACACAATAATATAGCATAGTTTTTAAATTTTTAAATTTTTTTTCTCACTTTTTTTAGACTTGTTCTATTTCACATTATTTCTCATTTTTTCATGCTCAGACTTAGTTTTTCCATTTCTTTTTTTTTCAGATTCAGCACTATACATCCCCGCCCTCCAAACCTCTACTCAAGACCCCCCCCACCTGACCCTAGCAGGATGAGGCCCCTCAAACCCAACAAGGAGTCTGTGCTACAGTGGAGGCAGCGTAAGCGTTTAGACCCTGCTTGGCTTCAGAAAGAGCGGACGAGGAAGAGGGAATGCCGGGCTCGACTGAAAGCCTCCCAAGATGTGGCTGCGCAGGAGCTGCAGCGGGTTAAGGCCAACGAGCGTAAAGAGAGGTACCGCTCCCGCAGGCGGGAGCAGGCTGCTGCCGCTGCAGCTGCTGCGACAGCCACATCCACGGAGGACCCAGTCAACCCCGTGGAGCAGCCTGCTGTTAATCCCCCCGAGTCCCACTCGGAAGAGAGTGTAAGGAATGTTGGCCTCTACAAAACTCTTACGAGTGGGATTCGGAGACGGTTACAGCAGGCTCCTCAAATCCCCTCTTCCTCCTCCGCCAACCCTGCCTCCACTCTCCCACAGGCTCCTCTCCAACCCACCCCCTTCACCTCCACCACACCCACACCCAGAAGAAGACGCCCCCCAAAGTTTGATCCCCATCCCCCCCTACCCCCACCTGCTCTGCCATGATCATACCCCCACCCACAACCCAAAGAAGACATACCTCCTCACTCCTTTCCACCTCTCCCACACCCCCACCCACAACCCAAAGAAGACATACCTCCTCACTCCCTTCCACCTCTCCCACAACCACACCCACATCCAGAAGATGTTCCTCCCCACTCCCTTCCACCTCTTCCAGACCCACACCCACATCCAAAAGAAGACATTCCTCTCCACTCCCTTCCACCTCTCCCACACCTACACCCACAAGAAAAAAAACAAAAAAAACAAAAAAAAGTTCTCCCCCCCCAGCCCCTTCAACCCCCTGCAACCCCCCTGCCCCTGCTACCACCACCCCAGAACCCACCACCCCTTCCACCGACACACCCCTCCCCTCGGCCTCATCCTGCACCACCAAACCCTTCACCTTTTACAGGAAAGCCCCCCCCCCTGCCCCTCCTCCTCCCAAGTCCCCTCCCCCTCGGACCACAGCCGTCAACTCAACACCACCTTCTGCCAGTAGGACAACCCAAATTGAGGAGTTGGCGTAAGTATTCTATGTTAATGTAGTTTGTAGTCACTTTTTACTATGTACACACATTTAGAATTGTAGATTTATTACACTGTACTGCAGCTGCTACATGATAGGTAGAAATGAATTGGTGTTGGGAGAGTGCATCATATTGTTAAGCTGTGTCTACATGTACATGTACATGTATGTATGGATGTGCAATTATAATATTATTATTTATCTCTTCACTCCATGTGAACAGATAACAGTGTAAACTTTTTCCAGTGTGCATATTGTTCAAGATTGCAGGTGTTGGGAGCATGTTACTTTTAAGATATATCTCGATGTAGATTTTCTTTTTATTTCCAGGGCTGTGGTCCGACGGTGCTGCGAGAATAAGGCGCCCCAGTAAAAAAGTCACCTGAGCATAGCCGTGAGTTTTTAATTCTGACATTTAAGCATTCTGTGCACGATTTGCATGACATGTATTTGTTAAGCTTTTGCATGGTGTGAATTATATAAATACACAAGACATACAGTTATTCTTCTAATTCAAGAGGTTTCTAATTCATGTATATATAAATTATATAGATTATCTCCCCATAAATTATATAGATTAAACTATTAATTAATCATGTATGAGTGAACCAAGTGAAAGTAATATTATTTTCAATTAGAGATTATTTCTGGAATGGAAAAACAACAACTTTAAACAATATTTCTGGAAATGAGATAAATAATTATTTACAATTTGTTTAGATGTCAATTGGAATGTAACCTCTTTTCAGATCCCCCTCCACCCCCCGCAGGCCTATAGAGGCCAGTGGCCCGAGAACTCCACGTAAGTCCGCTCTGTACTACAAGCTGCGGAAGGCGAAGGCTGCTCAGCTGAGCGTGGAGAGGGAGAATGTTATGCTGAGGGCCAAGCTTCATGGCCTGCAGAAGGGTGTCAGCCAACGACACAGTGCTGTTCCTGTGCCCGAGGGAGCAACAGTGCAGGATGTTGCCTCCGACGTGCTGCCTGACCGGGACCCTGTGAGCACAACACCACCAGTGCGTATACCACCAGTGCGCACCCCCACCACACCGACTTCCCAACCGACGCCACCTCTTCCACTCTCAGGTGAGGTGCACAAAGCCAGAATATACGATGTCATCACCGCTGCCATCAAGCGTCTGCCCAGAACGCAGCGTCGTAGAGTCCTGGCCAAAATTGTGTCGCCTGTGGAGTTACGCTCGGTATGTGGGGCATCTCGACTCTCACGGGATGTGGGCCTGGACCGAAGAACTCTCTCTTCACCGTGGAAGGACAAGTCGGGTATAGCTGCCTTCCACACAACATCTTTGGCTATAGTTGACTTCCTCAAGAGGCCTGAACACTCTATTACTCTTCCAGGGAAGAAAGACACTGTCACTTTGAGGAAGGTTAAGTTCCAGAAAGTCCAGCTGACAGAGTTCCTCCATGTTCTTCATGTTAAGTTCCGAGAAGAATTCCCTCATCTCAGAGCTTCCCTGAGTTTCTTCCGCAGTGTTCGTCGGAAGCACCGCTACATCCTTCCGGTGCACTGCCACAACACTAGTATTTGTCTGTGTGTTAAGCATCAGAACTTTGCTTTGCGGATGAAACCTCTCCACGGACTCGGCCTTCCTCTTCTACCCGACAGCTTTCTGCAGGTTACGTGGGTGGCTGTGGATGCGAAGCTGGACCGGTTGCCAGCTGTCGTTTCCGTGGACATGTGGAAGCGATTGGATGTTGTGTATGGCGATGAAGGCAAGACAACGAAGAAGCTTCGCATCGTCACACAGACTTAGCCACGCGACACCTTCAGGCGAGAACTGAAGTCTGACTTTTCCCTGATGGAGAGCCACGTCAGGAGAGTATACACCCAGTACCAGGCCCTCCGTCGACTTCACGAGAACCTCACTCCGGGGGAGTGTATGGTGCAGATGGACTTTGCTGAGAACTGGGTTGTCAGCTACCCTGACGAACCGCAGTCTGTCTCCTTCGCAAAGGAGCCGGTAACCGTTCATCCTGTGGTTCTCCACTTCAGGGAAGAGGGAGGTGTCCTTTCACACAAGTCTTTGGCCATCGTTTCTGATGAGCGGAGACATGACTCTGCAGCTGTTTTTTCCTTTATGAAAGTGATCAACAAAGTCCTTTCCGAAGAGGTTCCTGGTATTTCTTGTGTTCACTATGTGACTGATGGCCCCACGTCACAGTACCGTAACAGTGCGTGTTTCAGTATCATTGCCAAACACCAGCAGCTCTTCAACTGTGCGGCGACTTGGTTATACTTTGAAGCAGGCCATGGGAAGGGAGCCTGTGACGGGATTGGTGCTGCAGCTAAACGCATGGCCGACTCGACTGTGAAACGCCGCATCTTCATCCACAATGCTGCTGACTTTGCCTGTGCTGGTAACCCTGTCCCCAGTCTTGTCCGGTATTTTCATGTTCCTGTGGAGGACATTCGTCAGGCCCGAGAAGAACTATCTCTCCTCATCACTGCCCGGTCGGTACCTGGTACAATGAAGGCCCATTCCGTGATGTGCTGTGTTCCTGGACACTCCATTGCTCTTCGGGAGACTTCTTGCTATCTTCCATGTTGTTACTCTTCTGCTGCCTTCCTGGGTGGCTGTGAAGGGTGGACTCGTCACATCCTCTTTCAACTTGATCAGCCCGCTTCACCAACAGAGAGCTTGCCAGCCAGCAGTGTCGTCTCACCAGCTACAGGGTCATGGCTTGCTGCTGTCTATGATGGCAAGTGGTACATCGGGGAAGTCCTCAACAGTGATGCCGACAGCGCTGAAGTCTCTTTCCTTCAGCCTGGTTGTGACGAAAGATGTCGGAACAATTTCAAGTGGCCTGCGACACCAGACATTCTTAATGTGCCCCTTGCAAACATCTTGTGTAGAGTACCCAAGCCGGTCTATATTGGGAAAGGACGGAGGGCCCATTTTGAACTCTCACCAGCACAAATAAGTCACATCCAAAGTGTTTTTTCAACTTTTACCTAAATTCTTATGGAATGTGGTTTTTGCAATTTCTCTCCTGCTTTGTAAGTATAGAGTGGAAAAAAGTGTGCTGGAACGGCCGAAATTGTGCAGGCCGGAACGTCCGAAACATGCTTAACCTTGTGGAGACTGGGCCAATAGAGTTATTAAATTGCTTATGAAGGTGGTAGAAAATCCTAATTAATTCATAATACATATTTTCACATGTTCTGGTACATTTTTCAATTTATCCTTTGCAATTTTCACTTGTTTCTTACTGTGGAAAGTATTGATTTGTGATTTTCAAATTGATTATTCTTAAGATGCTACCTTTTTTCCATTAAATGTTATATTTCTTAGAACTAGGAACCTATGTACAGAGGTACAAGTGGATATTTCCTTGTTGAGTAACAAGTTCTTTGCCTCTCCAGGCCACTCTGCCTTTCACAGGCACTGGGTAATGTGTAAAGGAAAGTTTTGGAGGAACGTCCGAAACTTATGTAAGGTTTCAGGTTCTCACCCGGGTGGTGTAGGAAATAGGTTCTTAGCTATCTAAAACCATTTGTTTCATATAGTAGAGACGTTGGGGAGTGTGTTGGTGGGTTTCGCTGGTGGTTCTGAGCAATTTAACCTAGTCCTTTGCTCTTTTGAAATTTCAACTTGTCTTTTTTTACGTGGTATTTCCGCCTACCACCACCCAACAGGCTCCCTGATTTTAAAATAAGTATCTCTTGAAGGTTGAATACACTTCTGAAGTGTACGTGTACATGTTTGCTACAAACGTAGCAGTTTTGGTGCCTCTGAATGTAATATTTACTGTGATACATGTGGTTCTGTGTGGACATAGGAAACTGGTCACGGGCGCAAGTTTTGGAGGAACATCCGAAACAAATGTAAGGTCTCAGGTTCTCACCCGGGCGGTGTAGGAAATAGGTTCTTAGCTATCTAAAACCATTTGTTTCATATAGTAGAGACGTTGGGGAGTGTGTTGGTGGGTTTCGCTGGTGGTTCTGAGCAATTTAACCTAGTCCTTTGCTCTTTTGAAATTTCAACTTGTCATTTTTTACGTGGTATTTCCGCCTACCACCACCCAGCAGGCTCCCTGATTTTAAAATAAGTATCTCTTGAAGGTTGAATACACTTCTGAAGTGTTTGTGTACATGCTTGCTACAAACGTAGCAGTTTTGGTGCCTCTGAATGTAATATTTACTGTGATACATGTGGTTCTGTGTGGACATAGGAAACTGGTCACGGGCGCAAGTTTTGGAGGAACGTCCGAAACAAATGTAAGGTCTCAGGTTCTCACCCGGGTGGTGTAGGAAATAGGTTCTTAGCTATCTAAAACCATTTGTTTCATATAGTAGAGACGTTGGGGAGTGTGTTGGTGGGTTTCGCTGGTGGTTCTGAGCAATTTAACCTAGTCCTTTGCTCTTTTGAAATTTCAACTTGTCTTTTTTTACGTGGTATTTCCGCCTACCACCACCCAGCAGGCTCCCTGATTTTAAAATAAGTATCTCTTGAAGGTTGAATACACTTCTGAAGTGTACGTGTACATGTTTGCTACAAACGTAGCAGTTTTGGTGCCTCTGAATGTAACATTTACTGTGATACATGTGGTTCTGTGTGGACATAGGAAACTGGTCACGGGCGCAAGTTTTGGAGGAACGTCCGAAACTTAAATGGGTTTATTTAACGGTACAGCATGGTATAATATTTATACTGGTAACTTATGATATTTGCATGCCTGTACAGTAGGGATGTATAGCTTTGTGTAGAAGTATTTATATTCCAAATTGGATCTCTTATGGCTAGTGTACACTAATTTAAAAAAAGTTAATTAATTTTTTATGCTTAATTTCAACTTTTCCTAAATGTGAGCAAAAGTTTTTCATATGATAGACATGGTAATATTCATAGGAGCCTAGTGAAATTTGGTATAGCACAAGTTCAGTATAAAATCCATTAATTCTGTGAATCTTGTCTTTGTACTCCTAATAGAAATTACTAGACAGTATTTCAACTCATAGCATGTTGGAAATATTTCGGACGTTCCATAAGAAAAATCAACTTTTACTGTAACAAGTGTAAAAACTGAACCGCTTGGAGAAAGTCAGTATAATTGGTATCCACAAACAGCTGAGATGTTGCTCTAAAAGAAATAAAGGTTTTTTAATTGATTACTTGAAATTTTTTAATTTTTGTTTGTGTTGCCCCAAAAGTCTGAATTGTACATTTTGGGAAAATCTGACCCATATTATAAAAGGCTCATATTTTTGAAGGGCAACGCTGATGCTGCCGAGGAGGAGGTGGGGGCGATTCGGCGTGTGCATGTCTACCGACCCGAACATGTAAGTATAAAATTTACACATTGATACAAGATGATACAAATCTTTTTTTTTCAGTGCTGGAATACCATTGCCCCACATAAGAGGAATATTTGTAAATATGGGTTGGTAAATGCTACCATAAATTCCATTGCAGGTGTATTCCAGAGCTGAAATTTGGGCCCAGGAAGCGTGGTTAACGTTCATCATATCACACCTTGACAGGATGACCGAGGAGCAGCGCAATTCTTTCCGTTTTAATACCCTAGAGACGCTCGCCAAGTGTTTCCAAAAATAGTTGCAGTTTAATTTTTGTGTTATTTTTTTCACTGAGGCTTCTGCTCTGTTTATAAAATTTGGTTTTTTAATCATGCTCTGATTTGTGTCTTAAGAACTGCCCATGGTGTCTGTTGGGTAGTGGGATTTTTAAAGATTTTATATAGCCAACATATGTTTTAGTGCGAAGCAGCGATTGTGCATTTCTGAAACTAGTTTGTTACTCTTGTTAGTTTTTGTTCCATGTGGTTTTTGCGACATGGAACTTTCATATACACAAGGATTTAAAAGTTTTAAAAAAAAACATAATTTTGAATTTTAAAAAATAACATGTTTTAGTGCGATGGTGCGATTATGGCCAAAAGTGTGATAAAGCGCACTAGGTGGTTACCAAAATTAGATAAATTACTTTTCTAATCATGTTTATTTTTTGCCATAGTGCTTTATAGCCACCTGGTACGTTTTGTCACATGTGACTTTCAGCGCTTGGATTTGAAAAGGGATTATTCGCTCTAGTGCGTTTGTGCGTTTTTTGGTCCAAAATTGTGGTACAGCATACTATGTCAAATTTTGTTTTCTAATAATAAAGATGTTATTAGGCAATGGTATTCCAACGCTGGTTTTCTCTACTTCACTTCACACTAACTTACAGGTTGTTACACACGTTATCATCAGGGAAAGGCCATCTTCTCCTGCCAGTGGACTTGGCCAGTAGGCGATACGCACCAGTCGCATAGTCCCCTTCTGATTTCCTTCATGGAGTGCGCACGCTTGCTAGGCGTACATGGCTCGAGAGGAGTGTACGCTTCCTGTATGGCCTCGTCGAGATCTTGCTGATGGATGTTGGGTGGAATGTAGCTCTGGGGAGCCTTTGCGCACAGAAAGTTGTGTAGAACCATCGCTGCCATGGAGACGACCTGGACCCCCAGCGGCTCCATGTCCTGTTCTCGACGGAAAATCCGGAATCTAGTTGAGAGGATCCCAAATGCGTTCTCCACGATACGTCGAGCGCGCGATAGGCGATAGTTGAAGATCCTCTTGTCTCTAGATAGGTGCGTCATTGGATACGGTTTCATGAGGTGGGGCCCCAGAGCAAAGGCGTCGTCACCCACGAGGAAGTAGGGAAGTGCTTTATTTGTTCCAGGAAGTGGTCGCTTCTTCGGAAGGTGAAGGGGGTTTTTTGGTGAGTTTAAATCCTGCTGGAAAGGGCTGTCCTGCCAGAGACCGTAATCCGAGGCACATCCTTCTGCGTCCACATTGACGAAGAGGAACTCGTACTGCGGGCCCACCACCACAAGCTGACGGTTGGCCTGCTTGGTGGAACAGCAGCAAAATGCTTTTTAGGCCAGGCCAGTGGTCAGCAGCCATAAACGGGTAGCCAACAATGGACCAGCGACAGGGTTTTTAACACCCAGAGAGGAGCCAATGCTGGGCAGACTTTGATTGCTTGTTTCATCTTATGTTAAATAACCGAGTATCAGTTGCATGCTTTTTATGGTGGTTCACTGTGGTCTTGGACCGGCCCATGATCGCAATTTGAATAGCCTTTTCAGAAGAATGATTCATCATATTTGTCATTAAATTCTTTGATTGCCTAATTATTCTGACTTATTCTGGGATAAATACGCGAAAACTGATAGATTCTGCGTATTTAGGTGGCTATACATTGTATGCTGTAGTTCCTATTATCAGGTAATTTCTAAAGGATTGAGATGTCCGTCGGGAAGATATGTTCTCATAAAATCCTAATAGTAGTCCATTGAAGTGAAGCACGGAAACTGTATTGAGAGTAGATATTCTATAGTGAAATTAATGAGAAAAGTTAGAACGTTGATTATGATAATCTTTCTATGACAAAGAAATATACGTATGCCATTTGATACACACTGAGAACATAATGCCCATTGAAAAGTAAAACGTTGCAGGCAATAATCCATTCCCTTTACGCGAAAGAGATTGCATTCTTAACGTTTAATAATCTTTTTGTTTCAAAGCAATTCGTATTGTCTTTGAACGACACGACTTTAAAAATGCACAAGAACAAACCTGATTTCCGAGGATTCCTGTTTTACTGGACAAATTGACAATACTAATGCGGTAATAGAGTTTTTCTGTTCAAGCGGCAGTGAGGCTGGCTCCTTTGGTTACAGAGCGAACTTGGACTAACAAACATCAATGCAAGCTATGTATTCATTAATGTTAGAGATCACCAAAAGCATAAAAAATCTAGTTATCATACATCTCTAATCTATTCACAGAAAGACGTTAGGCACCCACCCCGATTCACAATTCATTTAAAATACAGGGTTCCGGGCCTGGAGATAGCAGTGGCATTGAAACTGACCAAATATCAGTTTGTTGTCATCATACTCGATTTCGTTTGGATGAGAGATCTAGGCCTTTAAACTTTTGTGAATATAGCCCTAGACTACACCTATCTTATGTCATGATTATCAATAAATATGAGTGTTAGCAATAATCAAGTGTGAAGAACTGAAGAAATGACTATTGATATTATCAATCTGGATCACCAAAAGGAATTGGTCAAAACCCACATAAATATCTGTATACAGGTTGCAGGGCGAATGCTGAAGCCCATTGGCCATACTTATTATCTGAATCCCACCGTTTCCATGTAATCTCCCGTATAGGTAGGGCTCAACGGAATTGAATAAGGTCCAGAGTGATGAAAACATTATTATGAGGTGGCAGAATTCAAACCCAATAAGATGTTCTTCTTCTCAGTCTATAGTTCCAACAGGTAGAGCATGATCAGCGCCTACAGTCTAATAATAAGCACATCTTATAAATATCTATTAACCGCTTCGCACTAATTGTCCAGCTGATCTGAACATATACATTTTAGAGATACGTTTTAGAGACTTTCAGCATCTTGGAGGCATTCTTGCCTATCTACATACCAACTGTGAGGCATAGACAGGATGCAGAGGACCAGTGTCTTAATGCCCTGAAGGAGTGCCCAGCTAACCATGCCCAAGCAATACAGGCCAAAATACCTCATTACCCCACTGGTAGTTGACATATTTGGACCCTATAAGAGTAGGTTTGGAATTAGCTGTTTGCCTGGTTGCCAAAGACCTACTTACTGAAAAATCCAGACCTTTTTATTGTTAATTTTATATAAATTCATGCTCATTCATCAATGATGAACATACCATGTGTTCTTAGATTATAGACTGTAATACTATAGAGTTAAACATTTACACAAGTTGATACTGAATAGATTGAATGAGGTTATTAACTGCATACTATTTATTGCTGGTCATTAGGACATGTGTCGTGTTGTCCCACTTATTCGGGTATTACCCTCACCATATTGCCATCAGGCTAATTATGGACGGTACATAAATGATGTTATATATGGCCGTTACTAAACTGTGTGGAAGACCGACGACGTACCCGAGCTCTATTGAATGTTACCCACAGTATTTCATCAGAATGTGAACAGTTGAGGCCGCGAACAATCTATTGGATGCAGGTAATTTCAAAGCGGGATACACAGATTCAAAATCCACTGTTGCAATTTATGCCTCGAAAAATAAAGTAGTCGTGGCTCCACAGAATACCAGACATCCTGTCTTAAAACTATGAAACATAGATACTATTTCCTCCCTGAAATTCTAGTTATAAGCTGTAGAACTATCATGTAGATTATCTTATCCTCCTATAGACGACACGAGATGGAGATGCGGTGATAAAATGTATTATAGGGATAGTGGTAAATTTTTGAAATATATAAGGCAGAATAGTATTTACTCTATAAAGTGTATAAATACCGATTGATATATTTGTAATAATGTAAATGCCCTACAAAGGGGATGTGTAATTACAAATATGGTTTTAAAAATTTGGTGTTTAATGGGTGAGTAAAACAAGTAGCAGATAAACATCCGTCGTTGACAGGACAGCACAGATGCAAAAGGTAGGGAAAAAGTTTACTATAGTCTCACAAAAGGTATCACGCAGGCAGCCAGTAGGCAGCCAGTGACCGCTTTCACTGAGCCCGGGCGGTCGACTGGCGCCAGCGGGGCGAGGGTTAGGCAGGTTTTAGGGTGGGCAGGTTTGTGGGTCTGATGGGTGCGCATATTGAAGGGAGAGCAGGTTGATATATATTGGCAGCTAGGTGGGTGAGCAAGGAGGGCGGCCAGGAGTTGGGGGCTTCTGGAGTAATTGAGAAATGGCCAGGCGGCGCGACCGCTACTGCGGAGGTGGCGAGGGCGGTAGTGACATGTATGCGGTCCCTGGAGGGGGCGTATATGGCGACGCCGTTGGAGGCGTGGGTGTACTGGCAGAACCAGGTGAGGTCGAGACGTGCCTCGGGGGTGAGGTGGACGTGGCCCGAGGGTTGAGCGGTTTTCATGAGGGCAATGAGGCGGTTCGTGAACCGCCTGGCGTGAGGGACGCACTGAGCTACGTAGACGAGGCGGCCGACGATGGACCGGAGCTCTGACCTCATAGCAGTTTGGCGTGTGAGCCACGAGGCCAAGCGTTCGACGAGGTCGGTCATTTTCTCCTGAGGAATCGCGATAGTCATGGCCTCAGTGTCTATTGCATAGCCCAGCCATTCCATTCGGGTGGTGGGGGGCTGGCACTTCTTTGGAGCGAGTTTAACGCCCAGGTTGTCGGCGAGGGAGATGAATTCGCGGTAAGCGGCGTCGGCCTCGGCGGTGGTGGCCTCAGCCCCCGCGAAATCGTCGAGGTAGGCGAGGGACCACGCCCCCTCCGACCTGTGTAGGTAGACCATTGCGTTGGTGAATCTCTGGCAGGCAGCGCCGGAGAGTCTGGCCCCGAAGCTAGGGCAGATGTCGAGGAAGAACTCGTTCCGGTGCCGGAATCCTAGTAGTGGAAGGTCAAGGGGGTCGATCCGGGGCTGTCTGTAAGCTCGGAAGAGGTCGGCCTTCCAGATGAGCGCGCCCCTGCCAGTTTTGAGGTCGTGGATGGATGGGAGGGTGTATTTCACGAGGACACCCTCCCTCACGTTGGGTAGTGTGTAGGCGTTTACACTCTCGTTCTGAGGGAACGAGAGGTCGATGATGACTCGCCTAGTTGAGGAGTCCTTCTTGTCCCTGGTCAGCAGGGGTGATGTGTGCGACCAGGGCACGAAGGGAGGGCGTATGAAGGGGCCGAGGAGGGCCCCGTGGGCGAGTTCGGTTTCAATGAATGTGTCGATTTGGGCGATGTGGGCGAGGGCGGAGGCGTGGTTCTGGACAGTCGGGGTGGGAGGTTTGTCCCCGAGGAAGCCTATGGGCCAACCGAACTCGAGGTAGTCGCATACCGCTAGGTCGTGGTAGTCAGCGAGGCGAGACATGGATATGGAGGTCAGAGGGGAGCGAGATCCTTGCCCCGAGTCTATTCGGCAGGCAGGTGGCACGAGTTTGTTCGTACGCGTGGTAGTAGAGTTCGTTGCCTTGCCGAAGTCAGGGGTCCGGCGCGGGCCAGAATATAGCGAGGGTCTTTGAGTGAACTTCCGTGCCGGGGGGGCTACGAGGGTGCCATCCTCAGCTAGAGATGTGAGTTCTGCGGGGGTATCCGGGGCGGTGCGGTGTCCGGATGTGCTATCGGGGACCTCCGGTGCGAGGGGGTCTCTGGCGGTTGAGATTGTAGGCGAGGGGGCGTGGTCCTGCCTATGAGTGGGCGTTGCCCATCTGGTGTCGTGGCGTTATCGGATGCTCGGCGGGCGGGCGGATTGTCGTCGTGAATCCCTCGGGCGGAGGGGCGGTGTGGACTTCCAGTTTTCGGCCAGGGGTTCCTGGCCTACTTCCGCAGGCGGCCTCAGCGTGGCGATGTACGAGACCGAGGTCGTTTTTGCAGAAGCCGCAGAAATGCCCGACAGGTTTTCCGGCGATGACGTGGCCCTCCGTTTTGGCGCACCCGGCCTCGGCGTTATATGCCGGGCAGGGGGTGTCGGGGACCTCGGCTGGGTTAGGACGCCTTGACGGGTTATGGGAGGATCTGGAGTCCAGGCAGGCGGTGGCTACTCGTGCCATGCCAACCCTCATTATCTGGATCCGGACTTCGTCCTTCCACCGGAGTCTATGTTCCGCGATTTGAGCGAGTACCTCTTCCAAGAAGCCACGGACGCCGGCCCATGTGAAGTCCTTTGCGTCCTCCTCAATGTCTCGGAGGTGGGCGTTCATATAAGGGCGGTCCGCCGGAGTTGTGTCGGGGTCATCTAACAGACGGAGGAAACCGAAGAAGTACCCGCCATAGTGAGTGAGCCGAGGGAGGTTCTTTCGTGCTTCCTCCCTCTGGTAACGAATTCATGTGGAAACGTGCGGTTATTACCTTGTTGATGGAAGTGTTGTTGACGGAGGAGTCGTTGAACCTGGTCCTCGGTCGTGCCGTGTGCTGAGTGTTGGTAGTGACCGAGGGCTGGGTCGGCGATCGTGCGGGGGGCGTGGTCCGCGGCGGGTGTTTGTTGATGTTCAGGTCGTGGAGCTAATCTAGCCCCGTTGACCTCGTTCGTGGCGGGGTGTTGCGTGTCTAGCTGACCGACCGAGGCCAGGGCGGCAGTCGCGACGGGGGGCGACCGCGGGCGAGATGCGGCGGCTGCGGGGCCCATTGACCCAGTGACCGAGTGACCCCCAACGGACAGTCCTAGGTGATGGAGGATGGACTGTACACCCACCTCCATGCGAGCAACTCGTGCCTCGACTCCGGAATCCTCGTCGAGAACCGAGGCCGTCTTCCTCCTTTTAACCGCCCTGGTGTTCTAGGGGCTCGTAGACTTCTGTTTACCCATGTTGGATGTGGGGTGTTTGATAAGTCCGGGGATAATTGGAGAAGACGGGAGGAGTAATATTTCCCGAGTCCGTTGGTTTTGTGGCGAGTCACGTGGTGGAGAGCAGGTCACGTGGGGAAGCCCGGTGTATGGAGAGTGCTCGGTGGGGGGAGAGTGGAGAAATCCCTCCCGCGCACATTAAACCCAACGAGTTGGGAACAATGTGCCAGTCAGTCCACGCTAGCTTGCCCTTTTCAATCTGATCAAAGATTGATTGTGAGAACCACCTGACCGAGGTCCAGGGTCTCATATAGCATCGTCGATCACACATTGCAAATGTTCTAAAATATAAGTATTGTTGTGCGTATCTGACTTTCTCTCATCACAAATCAGGCATACCAGGGCCCTAATGTAATCAAGCATAGACATATCCTTACGAGCCTCAAGTTTTTGCTTGATACTCCCTGTCCCCTGTTTATGTATGGTTTTACGTGTGTATTTGTCCATAAAGATATCAGAGTACAGAGTCGCCCTACCTTCACTCCTGAGTGGTTTCATGAATTCGCGCATAAACTCTACCTCAAGGTATCCGTTGAATTTGTAGTCCTTTCTCAATTGTCTCGGTGGTGGCAGGCGTTCTTCACGGTATCTCTAGGGTGATTGACGGATGGGCCGGGTGGACCTCCTTTTTCGCGCGCTCTGGTCGGAGCGGGTGTCATGGCGGTCCCCGTGGTCGCTTCCCTCCATGCTCACCTGTATTAAGAAATCGACCCTAACCTGCGGACGTCGGCCTCTAGTTTTTCAATCCTCCCATTTGATCTCGAGCTCCTGGTACTTGCTTCATCCATGGTCTCGTACCTGGAGAATCTGGATCTATGGCTGAACGATATATCCGGGTCGCTCTCTGGCTCAGTATCTGATTGCCCGCCATTACTACTGCTTGCGGGGGATTCATACTTTTCTTCAATCACCGACTCCTCCCTACTCCTACCTCTCATCTTTAGGGCCATAATAATGGCCTTTGCCGACCTTTGAGGGACTTAGTATGTAGAGGATAAAATGATGAGTGTAGACGAATGGATTGCCAATGGAGTATGGTGAGTTTTCTGTCCACAAGACGTCAGCAGTGATCGTTCCTGCCTAACCGGCAGGACCACACAATTCCATGATGATTTTTTTTTTAAATGGGACAACTCTCTAAAGGACGTAAAAAAGAAATAATAATCATGATAGAATAATAAATATCCCTGTTTATGTTAAGTACCCCAACCATTCATAAATACCCATGTTTGTTATTTTCTAAATAAAAAAATACTTTTTGTGGTTCAAAAACTGAGAATGTGTGATGTAAGTTATGATTTTGGGGTTGTTTTTTATCAGCAATTGAGTGGTTTGCTTTATGAAATATAGCTTATTATCATTGAATTAAAAATGTAAAGGATTATAGCCACAAATATTATTTTTCTCATTGTTCTGAGTAATTCTATAAACATGTTGTCCAACACCCCTGATGTTGTCTGATACCCCTGTGTTGCCTAACACCCCAAATATGGTTCAGAGCTTTTCTTTTAAATCTAATGTATGATAAAAATGTTTTGGGTCAAATATAATGTGTGTCACCATATAATATTAGTCAAACTATAAGGATACATAACGTTTCTTGAAATTTCAATTATTTAGGGGGTTGGACAGAATGCAGTATTATACACAATTTGAAAATGCTCTCAAATCTAAACCATTCATCTGATTTTGTTGGAATGATGTTTTTTCTGGAAGGTACTTGGCAGGTGACAAACATAAAATATAAAAAGAAGTGCTATTCTAAAAACAATTTTTGCATGTCTGATCCCAGGATCAAAGCAGAATTTAGCAGGTTTAGAAAATCCGACCCTGCACCATTATACCTGCTCAAGAACATCCCGATATATCATGATAACCTTGTTCCAACCAAATCTGTACCGTCATACTGACATTCTGGATTACTGATACACTGCAAGAGGTCTTTGAAAATGTCTGGTAAGGACCTATAATGGCTGACTGGACGTTAAATCAAACCAAACAAACAAATACAAAAGGTCAAAAACTTTGAGTCTAACCTTGCTGTATTCAGTCTCTAACGCCAAAATATCGGCAATACCTACACATGGTGGGAGGGAGGGAGGGTGGGACGGACGGACGGACGGACAGACGGACAGACGGACGGACGGACGGACGGACGGAGGCACACAGGGAGGGACGCAGGGAAGGACGCAAGGGGGACACAGGGGGGACGCAGGGAGGGAGCGTGTATATAAAAACAGCCAAACGTCAAAGACAGTCATCCTTGCCCCAGCAGACATTTTCCTGTTGCTGCATGTTGAAGGTGATACAAGAAGTCCCTACTACAAAAGACCATGACTCGATGTAAATGTACGATACCATCCAGGATCCGGTTCCACTATACGTCGTAAAGTATATATGTGGGCCCAAGCAATCAAACAGGTTGGAGAAGTACTCTCTCTACTCCTTAAGCAAGTAAGCTGCCACAGCTGCATACACGGCAGCAACTACAATGACTGACATCCAACAATATGGTAGCTTGACAAATGATGCCTACGAGCTCTACATCACACCTAGTTCTCTACAAAATGTCCCAAAGACTATATTCAATAATCATAACTAAGTCAATATTATTATATACCGATGCACATATATCTTATAATTACTAACCTCTGCTAAGCAAAGAGTAACTATAAAATATTCAGAAAGTGTGCAGTAAAATCCCATACTGCACAGTGTGCAGTAAGTACCAGCCACTGTACCACGTGACTTGTTGACATTAGGAGCAAAAATATTGCGATATCGCGATGGAATGCGGCTGTGACGTTCTCGCATAGCAACCCGCATAGCAACCTGCATAGCAACACTTGTTGTTGCATAGAAACAGGCGGGAAGAGTGATTGCTTCCGGGGCATTGACCTCAGGGTTAGTGAAATCAAAGCGTGCAGGACTGATACATCTCTATGTGTTTGTTAGGAGTTGATAATGAATGGATTGACTATTTAGAGGCTAATAAAGTAAAATATATACATTATATTGATATTATTAGGTATATAATAAAGGGAATACTAATATAGTGTATCAAGATGTAGGAGCAGAACAAGTTAGTTTACTAAACCTGTACTAAACGAGCCGTTATCACTAATTATTTATTTATTTAAGTCAATCATCCTTCTTTTACCCATCCACCATCTCCCATTCCTTTTTTTTTATTGGCCCTCGACCTCACACTTACGGACACTTTCCTGGCCTATTTGGAGATATATTAAGTGTATATAGGTTTAAATGGGAGACGAGGCTCAAGGGAGCAGGGGCTAGGTGGGGACGACCAACTACCTCCAGGGCTCTGATAACTTGCCCTCTGGTGCATGCACAGTCAGCACGCGCTCTCCTTTACGCTCTGAGCTAAGCATCAGTTCATCGAGGAGGAGAGTACGCCTTCAGAAAACGATGACGATGAAAAAGGAGCGACACGGCTGAACCAAAGAAGGGAGGAAGCAACAAGACAGCACTCCTAGATGCGATGGCGGGTTGGGAAAAAGTCATAGAGCAGCTCTAATTCAACGAAGGGGAGACCACCAAAATGGACTGCTCACATCACGAGGCAGGCTATGACCCCCCTCTGACTGATGGAGGCTATGACCCAACAGTGCTCCTCACTATCCGGGCGAGTGACCATAAGGCGCTAAAGGTTACAGACTTTGTACCGGAAAACACATGCTAGCCAGACCCAAGAAAGAGACGATGAAATTTACGGAGACTTAGGATGGCTCAATGGCGCTATCCGCTAATGAGCAGGCCCCTCTGTACATCATACAGATGGGGGGCAACCAACATGAGGGTCCTGAATCACCTCCTATGGACGGGGACCCTGGCAAGAAACCACATCGAAGACTACATGGCGCATACCATCTACGTCTTTGAGCTGGCTGCCAAATACAACTGGCAGTCTGTTCTGGGACTGGACACCCACAACAGAGAATTGCAGGCACAGAAGGGATACCAGTGGGGAGACAGGGTCTCAGCAATCAAAGCCCTCTCAATGCTACCTAAGAGGACAAACCCCTCACAGCTTGGCAGGGATCCCAGGATCTGTGCCACATCTTCGCCAACACTGGAGAAGTGCAAGTTCCACCATAAAATGAGGGTGCTAAGGGTCCAGGGCTTCAGCATCAATTACAACAAGGTGGTGATACCCACCACCTCCCTGACCTTCCTGGGTGTTGTAATTGACACTAAGGACTATGTGTTTCGACCACCAGATGACAAGGTGTCCAAGTTGCGGGAATGCCTGGTGGGAGTGAACAACTGCAAATGGTGTCAAAAAGGTGCCTGGAGTAGTTAGTGGGATGCCTCACCTGGGCCTCCCATGTCCCATGTCAGGACTTTTACCAGGATTTTAATGCACCAGATGGCGATGTTAACAGCCCCCTCTCATAAAACGAGGGTCACA
This sequence comes from Alentia gelatinosa, assembly GCA_950022655.1. NCBI lineage: Eukaryota > Metazoa > Annelida > Polychaeta > Phyllodocida > Polynoidae > Alentia > Alentia gelatinosa. The sequence goes on along the minus strand of OX465580.1, from coordinate 29,586,754 downwards.
GCGTCCATGTTTGTGGATTTACAATAGTGGTCTGAGTTCTTGATGGTCTTTAATGGCCTATTCACACTGCTGGAAACGCGCACATATACCCTGGTCTCGATAGACACTTGCCTCTCCGGTGCTGGAGGAGTCTATGGCGAGAGATTTCATATCAACTGGAATGATTCCCTGGAAATGAAGGACCTCCCCATTAATCATCTGGAAACTCTAACCCTGAAACTGGCAGCCAGACTTTACTGCATCGACTGGCGGAATAAGAAAGTGACTGCCAACAGAATTAGTGAGATTGGAATACAACTCCTCCTTAGAGAATTGGGCAGGTGTGCCCATCGGCAGAATGGACACTGCAGAACTTGATAGGAGGGTAGAGGAGTTGCAGTGCAGCTCTTTTGCAAAGAACACAAGGAAGGCATACAGTTCTCATGGGCGATCCTACATCTCCTTTTGCAACATCTATAGCTTAACCCCAGTACCCGCAGACACTCAAACTTTGCTGAGGTATGTAGCCTTCCTATCCACAAGGCTAAAGTACCCCTCCTTACGGCAATATTTTGGAACCATCGTGCATGTGCATAAGGAAGCGGGCCTCCCAGATCCTATTAAGGACAATCACCACCTCCTCATGGTCGTTCGGGGGGCCATACGCGCCCTAGGAGATGCGGTCTGCAGGAAGGAGCCAATTATGCGTGACATGCTCATGATCCTTCTCTCCCGCCTGGATATTATAGCCTCCGCTAGTCTGGGCCGGGCCCTTGACTATGTTTTATGGGCTTTTGAGGAGGTCCAAAATCTTCCACTCCACGTTAGCTGATTAAGACTCAGATAGGAACCTGAGGAGTTGAGACATCAAGGTAGCCGCAGTCAAAGGTCAAAGGTCAAAGACTGTGCCCCAGGCAGGCCTGGATGAACACCCTTCAGCTGACCCCTAATGCCCCAAAGGATGGCCCAGCATTTTTTTTTTTCTTTGTTTAGACGTTTTTATTGAGTATCTTTGGATAATACAAAATCATATTTACATGTGACTCCAGTATTTCTCAATAAACAACTTTGAAAGGAGCCTTATCAGCACATTTTGGTTTAGCTGGTTTTCATAAGGCTACCTAGTTCTTTTGTGAATGGCAAAAGTTACATAATAATGTTGGTACATGATATCATACAGTTTTATATCTAAAGACATATGAATTTCGTAGTTTTATATCCAATTTGTGTTGTAGCATAAAAAGATCAGATATTCATTCTTAACAACAGTAGTTCCATTTTACAGTGGGATTGAGTTTAACATTGTAGTTTTTGTAATACTTTTAAATTCTTTATAAGTCGGTGTCTGTCTCAACAGTGCTGGTAGTTTGTTCCATAGTGTTGAGCCCGTGTATTCAACACTACTGAGGTAAGCCTCAATGTTTGGTTGGAATGTTCTTGGGACGGGGGCGGCATACTGTCTTGTAAGTCGATCACCTGGTATCACAAATCTTTCATCACTGGCCCTTTCATACATATAATTATTCATATGAGCAAGTCTCCTATGCTGGAGTAATGGCATGTAGGTCCATTTATGAAGGTCTTGTGTTCTAGTATAACTATTGGCTCTCAGTATTACTCGCAAACATTGATTTTGAGTTCTCTGTAATTTATCTAATAGGTACTTCGGAGCATTATAGTATAACAGGTCTCCATAGTCGAAGTATGGAATAATATAGCTCTTATATAGTTTTAACGCTGACTCCTTATTAAATATGGTCTTAGTTTGCTCAGTTGGTACATTCTAAAATTAATTTTTCGTAAACATTCTTTGATATGGTTTGTAAAGTTCAAATTTTGGTCCAGTTGGAACCCCAGATATTTGTAAGTTTTGACATTTTGAGGTTCCGTATTTTTTTAATTAATTGTTCGGGGGGCCATACGTGATATTTCAGACACTGAGCCACACGCCTCCCCTAATGGCAGGTGCCTTCACATCGGTGGTGATGGCAGCTCTCGCGGTGGCCGGAGTGGACACTCCCCCCCTTGACTCCCACAGCTTCAGGAGAGGGGGGGCAAGCTATCTATGGCGGATTGGAGTACCGGAACCCCTGTATAAGGGAGCTCGGGGACTGGGCCTCCAACACTTCCACACTCTACACCATCTACGCCCCCACGACGCTAGGGGTGCTCACCACAAAATGGCAGCAGCCCCACTGCGCACCCCTTCCTACCTTCTCTGACTACACTACTCCCCTCGTGTTTGGAGGACTTAGAGACTTGTGCCTTGTGTTGATGTGCAGGGATGACAGTGGGGGTCAGAAAAATTCCTACATGGGGACTGAGGCCAGTCAATGTATCACCTAAAACGCACATGGTGTATGGGGAATCCCCATCACTCTCCTAGCAGATCGTTGAGCATGGACTGGATGTCTAGGATAGCTAGATATCTGCTATGAGAGTGGGTATATGTGTAGTTCTGCACTAAATGGGGTACTCTTTCAAGAAAATCATTTAAGAAAGGTTACCACAAACTATCAATTCTATATTCTGCAGAATAGCTTTGCAAGTTCATTAGACATTTCTCTGACATTTTATTTTAGACTTGGTAATGCTTTAATAACTCTATTCTCACATGACACATTTTAAGCCAATCAGATGTCAGTATTCAAGTTTCCCCTTATCCGTAGGGCCTCTAACTGATTGTGTTGTGGGTAGCTGAATTCAGAATTTTGAAAGATTACAGAACAAGTCTAAGATTTAGATTTTAGGGGACCTGGGCCTTGTTTTTCAGTCGAGACGATCTCAAGTTGAGACCGTTTGGAAGCCAAACTGTTTTTCAGTTGAGACGATCTCTGGGGATCTCAGCCTGAGACTGAGATGCGACTGTTTCAGGTGATTTTAGTGTTTTTCAGTTGTGATGATCTCAAGGGATCTCAAGTGAAATGATCTCCCAAACGGTCTCAACCTGAGACCAATCGATACTTGTCATAACCTATTTTTTCAGATGCTAAAACTTATTCAAATTTAAAGATATTTTGATTGGAGGGTACTAACAATCTGACATACCTATATCCCAAATAGGTATGTCATTGTATTCCTGTGGTTATTAAGACTGTGATAAACGTTTATCTGGAAATCTGAAAAATGCAGGCACTGCACCTCTCAGGCAGCTTGTATATACCTACTGTAATGCTCAATTTATTTTAGCAGGGTAGGGTCAAGGTCACTTCATACCCATTCACAAAGTAAAACATATCTTACTCTTGGAATATATAATAGAAAATTATGAAATCTTAGGCTTCGATTGAATAGACATACTCAATTATTCGCTGTAAATATGGTATAATTTGAATAAGTTTAAGTGTCTTAAATCAATAATTTCCGATCACAGAATCTTGTACCTGGCAGGAAATGATCGCTAGGGTTCTCAGCTAAATGATCACAACCTAAGATCCCCCTGAGATCCGCTATGGCGCTCTGAGACCATGACTGAAAAACACCTGCATCCATTGATCTCCCAAACGGTCTCAGGATCTCTCACAGATCTCAGCTAGCGATCGTCTCGACTGAAAAACAGGGCCCTGGAGTCTATGTTGTTCTCAAAGCATACAATTTCTTGAAATCCCTTTGAGACTAAAATGAAAATCCTACATGTAGGCAAAATCCTACAAATTGGCATCCCTGGATGTGGCAGTTTATCGATGTGGGTGTGAGTGGGTGTGGTTGTGGGTGTTGTTGCTGGTTGGTGTGGATTCATGTTAGTGGGTGTTGATATTAGTGGGTGCTGCTTGTATGGCTGTTGGTGTTGATGGGTGTAGGTGCCGGTTGGTGTGGCTGTTGTTTGGTGTTGGTGTTGGCCTTGGTAGTTGTTGGTGTTGATGGGTGTTGGTGTTGGTTGGTGTTAGTGTTGCTGTTTTTGTGGCTGTTGGTGTTAGTGGGTGTTGATTTTGATGCTAGGCATCGGTGGGTGTAGGTGTAGGTGTTTGTAGCTGTCTGTGTTGGTGTTGGTTGGTGCTGATGTGGCAGTTGATGGTGTGAATTCATGTAGCTGTTGGAGTTTGTAAGTGTTGATATCGGATGATGTT